>CM062819.1:136300963-137574017 GCA_031772625.1 Pinus tabuliformis | reverse complement strand
ACCCTCTTCGCTTTCTGTTGAATTTCTTGTAGAGTTTGTATCTCTGTCAATTTATCTCGTTGCTGCCAACCCTCCTCCCAAAATCTAGCACTGCCTCCTTCACGTATTTCCCAGAAGGCATGATTGTTTACAATGTCCCTATTTTGGCTTGCCAGTTCCTAGATTGAAGATCCTTTTGGGATTTCTTCGATTCTCAATCTATCCTCTACTGTATCAGGCATATTATATTTCTGAGTCCATATTCTCTTCCATACATCATTTCCTCCTTGCACCCACCTCCACCATAATTTTTCTCCTAGCACCCTGTTTAGCATTTCGGGGTCTCTCATACCTAGCGCCGCTTCCCCTTTCCTTCTGATTAGATTTTTCCATGAAACTAGAGCCCATTTTCTTTGTTGATTAGGTCCACCCCATATAAATTTCCCGAATATTTCTTTCATTTTTGTGCACGCTCCTTTGGGTGCAGCCAGAATGGATAGGGGGTAAATAGGTATTGCTTGCAGGACCAATTTTAAAAGGACAATTCTACTAGCAATGTTGAAGGATCTAAAAGACCAGCTTGCCAATTTGTTTTTTATTTTTTCTATAGTACTCTGCCAATTTTTCATTTGAGTAGGGTTTATATCCAGCTGATTTCCCAGGTACTTAGTAGGAAGTTCCCCTGGTATGAAGCCTAAAGTTATGGTAAGATGAGCCTTGATTGCATTGGGAGTATTAAATATGAATGTACATGATTTTTATTTGTTTATCTCCATACCTGAAGCCTCCATGAATATTTCTAATATTCTTTTGATGTTCCTCACCTCTTTGATTGATACTTCCCTGAATAGCATAATATCATCTACCAACTGCTGATGGGTGATGGGAAAATTGTTTCTCCATGGTTTTAAGCCTTTGATTTTCTTTTCCCTTAGCTCTTTTTTGAGATTTCTCCCTAAACCCTCAACTTCCATTATGAATAGGAATGGGGAGATAGGATCTCCCTGCCTAATTCCCCTTGTTGCATTGAAGGTGGTCATTGGGATACCATTTACTAGAATTGAGAAATTCGGGGTTGAAATCATGCTGTAGACCCATTCGATCCATCTCTCTTCGAATCCATATGCCCCAAGGACCACCCTGAGATATTTCCAGCTCAAACGGTCATAAGCTTTTGACAGATCTAACTTCATCATCATTCCTCTCTGCTTTTTCTGATTTAGGGAGTGTATCATCTCTTGAGTAACTACTAATCCATCAAGGATTTGTCGCCCCTCCACAAAACCAGTTTGCTCTGGTGAAATAATATTCGGGATTAAGGGCTTCAATCATTTCGCTATCAGGGTAGCTATAATCTTATATATGACATTGCACAGGGCTATTGGGCGGAAACCTTGAACATCCTCAGACTTATTGCTCTTAGGGATCAAGGTTATAAAGGTCGAGTTAATACCTGGCCATATCTTTTGCTTCATTCTTGATTCCTCTACAGCTACCAAGACTTCCTGTCCTAGAAAGTACCAACCTGCCTGATAGAATTCCACTGTGTATCCATCCGGTCCTGGTGCTTTGTTCTTGCTCATGGGGGAAATACTTCTTCCCAACGTGCATTGTTTCTTGAAATATATCACAAGATAGGTTTTTCCCCATGCCCGCATTCATCAAGGTTGGGTCATCAATCCCCAACCCCCTATATGTGTTTGGAGATTTAGCAACCCATTTGAATAAGCGATATTTTTTATTACTTTATTTTCTTCCTTCCCATAAGAAATTCCTAATAATTTTGGCCATTTCACATAAGATTCCTGAAGGAGAAAAATAGCCATAAAATGGTAAAGTGGAAGAGCAGATAATATTGTCTTGATGAGAATATGTTGCCTTGCAATGATCAAGAAAATCACTCCCCATTGTTGTAACTTAGCTCTAAATTTTTCTATAACTCCAGACCATGCAAGGGAAGTGTGGGACTTTAGACAGATTAGGATCCACAAATACCGAAACTTTTTTCAAGAATCTATGGGATGGAATCCAAGAATGACACCCAACTATCTTTGTAGATGGGGAGTAATATTCCAGGTATAGAGTCTAGAGTTTTGAAACTGATAATCATCTTATTCCAAAATATACCTTTCCACTACTATGACAAGTTTATGCGTAACTTTTTGGAATCCTATTATTCTGGTTATAATAGGTGCCTGTAAAGTTGTGTAATATTCCCATTATAGTTAATCCTCATAGGTGTCATTTAACAAATGACATGGTAAATGTTTAACGAGGCTTTGTAAAAATTTAATTTAAACAATGTTTAATCATATGATTTAGATATGCAGGGGAGTTAGTGGTGTAAATTCCATGCATTGATATAGTGGCCATGATGAGAATATACTGCCATCATTAAATTTAAATTTATACCCTCCTATCAATTTTTTATTAGTAAAATGATTAAATTACCCAATTCCAATAAGGGGGACTCCTATTGGCTTAAATATATAATATCATTTAGCAGATTATATAGTTGGCTTATTGAGTTACCTTGTTATGTTATTAGGGCAAAAATAAAAAATGTTGACATACTTATATTACACCTCAACATCTCCCAATACTGAATTATATACTACCTCATAGTGAAAATATTCAAAAACTAATAACCCAAATAAAATAAAGGAAAACTATTCATAGTTTAAATTAAATGTGAACCACAGTAAAAGTTCAAAATTATAAAGCTAAATAATATATAGAAGTTTTAGACATTATACTTACATTACTCCCCAACATAGTTCCCATTCTCAGCATTTAAAAAGTGTTGGCATGCTTACATTGCACCTCAACATTGCCCCATATTGAATTATAGACATCCTCATAGTGCAAATATTTGAAAAATACTTGTAACCCAAATAAAATAAAGAAAGACTATTTATACTACAATTTTAATGCGAACTAGAGTAAAAGCTCAAAATTTTAAATATAAATAATTTATAGAGGTTTTAGAGAGTATTACAAGGAGGCATACTTTTCCTTTTCTAATCCAATACCATAAACGCTGAGGAACAATAAAATCTATAGAAATATAAAGCTAATCACCATCACCTCAAAAAATCATTTACAAAATGCAAAAGGTTCCTAGAATCAATGTCCTTTATAAATCTAAACAATCCCAACAACAATCAATAAAAACTACTGCATAAGATCAGAGATCTTCAAAAACAGCCCTCCAAGTAATGTGGCATCCATGCATCCACCTCATGGACAACCTGGTTACAGTTGGAGGATGCCAATGCTTATTGTATATTGCAAGATGTACTTACTACCCATCAGCATTAGCCAAGTGTAGTTTGAGCCATCTCCTGCTGCAATAAAATCAGTACCCTCAGAGGATTCAATCATAGTTTGCATAAATTCAACTCTGATGACCTTCACTAGATTCCATTGCCCTCTTAGCCCATCAAAGTTCGATATGCCGAGATCAAAATGAGGGACTATAGAAAGCCTCCCATTTACACCTCCAACATTGTTTTCTCCCTCCAATATCCCAATCAATTCACGTTGACCTAGATTACAAGGTACCATGCCAGGAAATGTAAGAATAATATGACCTTCCCAATAAGAATTTTGGATCTCAATTCCTGTTGGTAACCTCCTATGTTGACCTCAATGCACTAGGGTATCACCCAATGATGTATTTACTATATTCACTTCAGAGGAGTAATAAAAGAGATCTTTTCTTACAAAGAAGCAGACAATAAAATTATCTACACGATAACTCCATAGAAGGCCTCAAAACATTGCCGAGGATAATGGGCAGTTGTATCCCATGAGGCAAATTATTTCAACCCTCCATGTATTTATTCTAGAGTCATATCTAGGAAGATGCAGAAAACCATTGCCACTACCTTCAAAAATACTGAACAAGAAAACTCTGTAACTTCCTGTTGCTTCTTCATCAACGATCAGCTCTGTTCTTCAATAAACAATGAGAGATTTTAGAAATTGAATATGTTTGCAAGTGTGTGGGAAAATACTAGGCAAAATTATGCACTGGCTCGTAACTGGATTTATGACTAATATAGTTAAGTCAGATTTGGGCACCAAAAATAAACCATTATAGGTAGCTTTGATGCCCAATGTTATGAAAGTAGCTCACAAAAAGATAGAAAAGATAGGTGAATGCCTTAGAATTTAGCCTCTTCGAGGGGGCAACCTCCTTTACATTACACAAAAGAACAATTCTTGGATGATTCAAATGAAAAACCTCGTTTCTATATATATGAGTCTAAGGGGTCACAATATAACCAAGTTGACCTAACAATAATAATAGAAAGGCACACAAATAACAATAGAGGGATTCTATGGGGAATAGTAATAACAATATGGGGACAATAGGGGCACAAAAATATTAGTAAGAGATATAACTACAATATATTTTTTCACGTAGGAAAAAAGTCGTAATTTTATTCATATGAAGAAGATTACATTTTGTAGATGTTTGGAGCATATGCATATGTGATGTTCCTGAAAATTAGGACACATAAAAAACAAGAAAAGAAATGTTGTGGCAGCAGGCTTATATTTTTCTGCCTTTTTTCGTCTGCACTTTTCACCAGACTCTAGTGTTTGGAGTGGGGAAAATTATAGCAAGTTGGTTTTCCTCTGTGTACATTGGTTGTTCTTTATCAAATTCCGATCCTTCGGAACTATGTGCTCATTTGGCACTGCTTATTTCCAGCTGTAATTCTTGTTTCCGTACTAAGTTATTTGGCTCCATATTGGGCCCCTCGGTGCTCTCTTCTTATGTTTTTTCCTGTCTCTTTTGCATGTCTGTGGGTTTTGTCTTCAGTGCCTCGTCCTCCAGTGGTTCGGTCTGCTGCCAACCTTTGGGTTTTTTCTGTTGTTTCGTGGTCCCTTTTGGATCCTTACTAGCCAGTGGACATGCATATTGTAGATTCCCTGTCTACAAGCAGTTGTGGCATCTGAATGTCGTGTTCTCATTGTCAAGTTGTTTTGTCCACAGTGAGTTATTAAAATTCAATGTGATGTGATTTGGGAGTCATTGACTTAGATCCACCTCTACACCTATTCTCGCATAGGTGAAGATTCCCCTGATAGCTCTGTCTTCATTTGTTTTAAGATGTTTTCCTAAGGAGCTCCCAATGGCTGTTAAAGCTTTTCGGTGCCAAAATGCAATGGGAGATTATGCAACCTTACCCAGACTGGCATCATTGAAACTACCATGGTATTGGCATCAAAGTCCGGGAACCAGGGGGTGATAAAGAGACCAACACTGCTCCAAAACCAAGGCCCCTGATTAATGATATTATCTCGTTCCAGTTCTATGCTAAATCTAACTATGAAAAATCCCTTAGGACATAGATATATTTCACATTTGTATGACCATGATGTGAAAATCCGTTGATGCAGTGCATCCACTTTTGGCCAATAACCATTAAATCTGCATATAATAGCATTGTGGATTAAATCTATGTATAAATCCATTACCTACTGCAGTGACATAGTAAGCATGGGTGGTTTTGGCTTTTGTTCCATAATGTAGGGGCCTGGAAGCTTTGTTGTGGGTGTTGGTCTATGTTGTAATGGTTCCTTTCCTTTGAATGCATCGTGAAAACAACATGTAGTTTTGATTTGCCTCTGTTGCACCTGCCTCACAGTCTCAGATTGAGGATGACGGTTGAATCTTTAAAAACTCCATAGTGCTCGAGTGTGTGTTGGTCCTGCAAGCAGAATCCTGAAAATAACAAATTTTGGTATGTTACTGGAGTTCCCAGTTTGATCTCGATCTCCTTTTTTAACTCAAAAATACTCATCCCTTTCTTGATCTGTACACAACAATGTCTTCCTTCTATCGATCTGATAAATATTTGCTTCAGATATGACAGATCAACCTTATCGAGGCCCCGATTTACTAGATTGATTTCCAGATTTGGCGGATCAATGGAAAATCTAGGGTTTTATGTCTTCCCACTGTATAAAATGGCTTTCCACCTCCTCCCAATAGTTTTCCAGGTACATTACTAGTATATCCAGAGTGTGCTTCAGCAGATCCAAGCCATTTAACTATAATTTCATAAGGTCTACTCGGTTCATACCCAGTAGTTTGTAGTTGTCCCTTCTGTTCACCATTCACCTTAAAGACCTCAGGTGTCTGATCTCGGCCACCCCTCATTATTCCAGTGGGAAGTAGGGGTGCATCATTCTGTTTGGCTCCTGTTCGCACAGCCATTTCTGGCTAGATCTCTTATTTCTTACCTTTAAGCATAGTTAAATGCTCAAAATCAAGGTAGAAATGTGTTTTTGTTCACAGATCTGGTCGATGGTGGGCTGCATCATCCACGCCATGTCCTGTTACAATGAGAGCAAACGACGCACAGTGAGAAATACCCTAAAACAGGTAAGGAGAGCTCGCCCATGACATGAGTGAAGATCGATCTGCTGCCAGGGACCATTTAGCCACAGGGGGTTTGTTGTCTGGTCTGCTACAGAGCCAAATCCTTAACAGTGTGTTCGATTCGGTTACTCCAGCGGAAGATTTCCTGTAGGGGCTTACTGCAATCATAGCCCCTTTGTTGATCTGCAGTGTGACGGTGGTGCTGAGGAATTTAGAAACCCTAGCCATCCTATTCTCCCGAGCCGCAGAGCCTAGATATGGACAATTATTATTTCAATCCCGTCATACATTGAATTAGAAAGCAACTATTAATGGATAAGAATTCCCATATAACTACAATATTAATGGGGGTATCACTAGTATTATAGGGACCTAACATGCCCCTCCCCTTCAAAAAAGTATTTTCCTCAACACTTGAGTAGTTATGGATTCTTCTGTATAAAATTATCATCCTCCCATGTGGAATCTTCATCGGATAAGTTCTTCTACTTGATGAGATACTCTGAAATGGATCGATTTCTTAGTTTGCAAGTTCTTGTTTTTATGATTGCTTCCAGTTCCAATATAATTTTTCCTTCATCGTCAAGTTCTAGTAATATTGTTTGAACTGGGAGCTTGTCACCTATAACCTTCTTCAAACATGAAACATGGAAAACTGGGTTCACTCTAAAAGCTGCAGGAAGCTCCAATTTGTATGCCATAGTACCAATCTTTTGCAACACCTTGTACAGACCATAATACTTTGGTGGAAATTTCTTATCATTCTTAGCTTGCTTGAGGGAAATTTGTTTATATGGTTGTGACCGTAGGAATACCCAATTAAATACATGAATACTTCATTCGCTGCAATGTTGATTTGCCTATTGTTTCATTCTATTCTGCGCCAAAATGAGGTTATCCTTTAAGAGTTGGAAACTTGTTGTTGATGCGCGATGTGATCTTCCACTGCTTGAAACTTAGAATTTTCTCTTCAATATGATGTGATGGATGGTGGATGATATCCATAAAGTGCCATAAATGGGGTCATTTTTGTTGCAGTATGGAAGGAAGTGTTATACAACCATTCAGCCAAAGGCAACCATTTGATCCATTATGTCTGTTTATTAGATACAAAGCAAAGAAGATATCCTTCCAAACATTTTTTTACTGTCTTCATTTGCCCATCAGATTGAAGATGATAAGATGAGCTATGAGCTAACTGAGTACCAAGACAAGAAAATAACTATGTCCAAAAATTTCCTGTAAAAATGGGATCTCTATCACTTACAATAATCTTTGGGTTTCTATGTAGCTTTTGAATTGTTTCCATAAATTCCGTAGAAACTGCACTGGCTTTAAATGGATGTGATAATGCACAAAAGTGTGCATACTTGGTAGGTCTCTCAACTACCACCATGATGACACTCTTTCCCTCAAACTTGGGTAAAGTTGTGATAAAATCCATTAAAACCTGCTCCCAACATTGGCTCGGAATGGATAAAGGTTGTAATAGACGTGGTGTTTTAATTGTTTCAACTTTATTTTGTTGGCATACCAAAAATTTCGCCACAAACTTTTAAATATATGATTTAAGGGCATCCCAAAAAAATTCCTTCTTAACCCTGTGGTAAGTTTTTAAAAATCCTGAGTGCCCTCCTAAGGGAGAAGCGTGCAATTCCAGAAGAATCTTTTGTTTGAGTTGGGAATTCTTACAGAGGTATAAGCGATATTTGTACTATAATGAATCATTTTTCTAGCTAAATCTATCAGATGTACTAGAACCTTGTTGTAAATTTCGAATAAGTTCCCACACTTCTTCTTCATTCTTCCATTCCTCCCTTGCTTTGTTTGTCCAATCTGGTTGGATAATAGAAATGGCGCACAACAATACTTCCACATCATCATCCTTTCTTGAGAGTGCATTTGCCACCACATTTTGCTTCCCTTTTTTGTATATGATTTCAAAGTCACAACCCAACATCTTTATGACCTATTTTTGTTGTTCTTTAGAGGATAATCTTTGTTCTAAAAAGTATTTAAGGCTATCATGATCCCTTTTTACCTTGAAGTCTCTTTACCTTAGGTAGGGTCACGATTTCTTAGGTGCATGTAGTATTGCTAACATTTCCTTCTCATAAATAGCTTTGTGTAAATACTTTCCCTTGATTGGAGAACTTTTAAAGGAAATGGGTCTTTGATATTGCATTAAAACAAAACCAATTCCATTTCTGGAAGCATCACATTCCACAATAAAGGTTTTTGTGAAGTCCGGTGTAGCTAAGACTAGTGCTTGGCACATTGCCTCTTTAAGATATTCGAAGGCCTTTGTTGCTTCTAGAGTCCATGAAAATGCATCTTTCTTCAACAATGTTGTTAGATGTGCCATAATTTTCCCATAATTTTTAACAAACTTGTGATAATACCCTGTCAACTTGAGGGATCCTTGCAAATGCTTTATGGTTGTGGGGATTTCCCATTCCTTAATGGCTTTAATTTTGCTAGGGTCTACCTTAAATCCTTCATGAGATACAATATGACCCAAATATTCCACCTCTTGTACTACAAAGAAACATTTGGATCTTTTTGCATATAATTGTTTCTCCTCCAATAGTTGTATCACCCTGTCAACATGTTCAACACAATCCTTCCAAGACTTGTTGTAGATTAGTATATCATCAAAAAATACTAACACAAATTTTCTAAGGAAGGGCTTGAAAATGGAATTCATCAAACCTTGAAATGTAGAAGGTGCATTGGTAAGACCAAAAGGCATGACCAAAAGCTCATAGTGACCCTCATGAGTTCTAAATGTTGTCTTCGAAATGTCTTGAGCCTTCATTCTGATTTGATGATATCCTGAACGAAGATATAACTTGGTGAAGTAAATTTATCCATGCAATTCATCCAATAATTCATCAATGACAGGAACGAGAAACTTATCTTTAATAATGAGCTTGTTGAGCTCCCTATAATCCGGACACATGCGCCATGATCCATCCTTCTTGTGCACCAATACTACTGGAGTAGAGAAAGAACTTTGGCTAGGTTGAATTATACTAGCCTCAAGCATTTCTGCGACTATATATTCAATTTCGCTCTTTTGGGCATAGGGACATATGTATGGCTTGATGTTTGGAGGAACACTTCCTGGAATCAAATGAATAGAATGATCATGATAACGAATAGGTGGGAGACCTTTGGGAGTCTCAAATACATTGGAATGACTGTCCAAGACATTTTGGAGATCTGGATAAATAGATGATTTGGATGTGGAAACATCTAGAGAACATAATTGTGCAATTACACCTCGTTGTTCCTTTTTTAGAAACATTGTCATACTATTAGAGCTTATTATCTTTCCTAGTTTCCCTGAAATACCCCTTAATTCAAATTCCTTTCCTTTCGCATAAAATTTCAAGAAAAGTTCTTGAAATTTAAAAGCTATTGTACCCAGGGATTGTAGGCATTGTACTCCTGGTACAACATCAACACCTCCCATTGGAATGGAAAGCATTGGGATTTTTAATACATACTCTCCCATGGATAGCTTAATATTATTGCACTTTACAAAGCAATTTATCGTTCCTCCATTTCCAACCATCACTTGACACTCTGGTGCTAGATATAGGAAGTAATTCAATTCTTTTGCTATCTTACAATGAATAAAATTATGGGTACTTCCTAAATCAATCAATACTATAACCTTTTTCTTCTTGGTTTGTCCTTCTACCTTGATGGTTTGAGAAGTGGTAATTCTAGCAAATGCATTACAAGATATGGTCAGATTCATTTCTTCTTTATCTAGGCTTTGTTCTTGGATTATGTCCTCTTCTTTTGACCTTTCTTGCTCATTTTCTTCTTCCTCTTCAGAATCTATGTAGAATAATTTCTTCTCAACACACTTATGATGTTTACTGTATTTGCTATCACAACTATAATAAAGCCCTTTTGCTCTTTCTTCTTCCAATTGTTGTGGTGTCAACCTTATAGGTTGTGGAAGGCCATCACCAATAACACTTCCATCTTTATAGTTGTGAGTGGTATGCTTCCTGGTTGCCATAATTTTTCTTTCCATTTTCTTGCTAACCTGAATGCCTTCTCTAATGAGTCAAGTTCCCAAAGGCGAACATCATGTTGGATATTATCCTTTAAAGTCCCTATGAACACATCAATCCTATGCTCCTCTGCAATATTTTTACCCTTGTGTTCAATTTCTCAAATTGCCCAATGTGCTCTATTATTGAACCCTTTTGTTTGAGACTTACCAATTGGCTAAGAAAAAGTGTTTCTTTTTTTATCCTCATAATGTGTTCACAATTCTTCCATAAAAATTGCCCAAGTGATAACTTGTTTATGAGAGCAAAGCCATTGATACCATACAAACTGATTTGGTTCCAAATATAATGTTTCAATACGTACCTTTTGTGTGTTTTGCACATGATTGAGATCGAAAAATTACTCCATCTGTAATATCCATGTTGTAGGATCCTTCCCATCAAACTTCCTCATATCGATTTTTGGAATATGGTGGGTCTTTGATGCAACATTAGAGTCTATGGAATCATGATTAACATTTCTTTTGTTCTCATCATAAGTTTCCTTTACTACCCTTTCACCATGAGTGACCATTTCTTGTAGCAACTTATTCAAATTTATCTTCAATTCTTCCATCTTATCATCCATTCCATCCATTTTAGCGTCCATGCTATTCATCTTAGCATCCACACCATTCATCTTAGCTTCCATGCCATCGATATTAGTTTCTATTCCTTTCTTTAAGAAATCCATCTTAGCTTCTACACCTTTCTTTAAACCATACATCTTAGCTTCTACATCTTTCTTTAAACCATCCATCCTATATTCTATTACTTTTTGTGCAAGTGACACTTGTTGCACTTGGTCTCATAATTTTGATATATCATGTTGCATTTCTTCCTCTTCTTCATGAGTCATGCTAGAGATTTTAGGTTGCTTACTAGGTGTTTGCATTTTCTTTCCTCGGGGCATCAATTATCAATAATAATTCTTTACTATGCCCTTTGAATTCTTTCAAACTAATTTTTCAAACCAAGCTTATGCAAAAATTTATAAAAACTACACACCTTTTTTCACTTTGTAGGAGCTTGATATTGAATCTGATGTATCTCTATAATTGGAAATCATCTAGTTCTGAAATTGCGATCTGTAGTAGCCCTCTGCATCATGTTTCCAATGCCACCAGTCTAATCCAAATTGGATTCTCCAAGGAAGAGGTATGAAAAATCTTCGAAGATGACCTAATTATAGACCTTTCCAAAAGAGCGAACTTGTATGAAGTGTCACATGTCACGGTTTCACCTTTGGCTTTGAAAAATATATACAAGAAACTAAAATCTATCCTCTTTCTACACCTTCTTGCAAAATTTCAATCCGATGCTTAGAGAGAAAGTTACGACGACTTTCCCTAGGTCACCTGCTTGGAATGTAATTGAGGAGTCTAAAAAACAATTAGCTTCCTTAGATCATATCTCTGCAAATATAGCACAAAAAGCTCTGAAATTCAGACCTAACTTTTAGTGTGATTTCATCTCAAATGAGGTTTTTTTTCACTTCTAAAACGTCGCAGAAAAAATTTATAGCGTAAATTCCACAATGACCTATTTGGAGCAGAAAAACCCTAGAATCCAAAGCTGTGATACCAAATGTTATGAAACGATATCACAAAAAGATAGAAAAGATAGTTGATCGCCTTATAATTTAGCCTCTTCGAGGGGGAAACCTCATTTACATTACACAAAAGAACAATTCTTGTATGATTCAAATGAAAAAGCCTCCTTTCTATATATAGGAGTCTAAGGGGTCACAATATAACCAAGCCAACGTAACAATAATAATATAAAGGCATGAAAATAACAATAGAGGGATTCTATGGCACACAGTAATAACAATATGGGGACAATAGGGGCACAAAAATATTAATAAGGGATACAACTACAATATTAATGGGGGCATCACTAGTATTATAGTGACCTAACACCCAAAGTCTTCATTCCCAAGGTGTCCCAATCACAAGCGACCTTCATCAAAAACCAACGCTTGGAAATAACACTAAAGGCGCACTTATCTAAGTTATGGTTGTTCACTATAATGCAGGCTTATCTAAGTTTATTAGGTCATGCATACCCTGGAAATATTTGGAATCATAAACTGTAGCCCACTCATGGGATATGGACCTAGAGGTTACCAAATCAGTTGGTTGAAGTCTTAGAACAATGTTCTGCAATATATCAACTCGAAGATAAATGGGTTCCCCATTTTCTCTTGTTCTTTCTCTGAAATTACAGCCATTGAATTTTGACCCGATTTGCCTACACAAATTCTTTTTTTTGGCTTGGAAATTAGGATAAAAATGATCAAACACCTTAATCAAAAGTTCCATGCAAAGATTTCTGCAAAACATATAGTTGTTTCTCTCCATGCAAAGACTAACACTGAATCTGTAGAGAGTTTCCTCTTTCTTCTTCGTTTGTTATCTTGTCCTGAATGTGATGTGGAGATAGAGCCTTGTACCATTTGGAAAATTATTGCGACCCTCGTAACTTCTTCTTGCTCAGTGAAAGCCTCCATTTTGGAATATATATATATATATATATATATATATATATATATATATATATATATATATATATAGATAGATAGATAGATAGATAGATAGATAGATAGATAGATAGATAGATAGATATATATATATAGATATATATATATATAGATATAGATATATATATATATATATATATATATATATATATATATATATATATATATATATATATATATATATATATATATATATATATATATAGATATATATATATATATATCGATTTAATTTCCTCATTTAAATAGAATTTATTCCACATGAATACCACGGGTCAATACCATGGGTTATCATAAAAGTGGAGCTCAAAAAACACCTTCACTAAGTTAACCTTGCCTTATTATTTTAGTTTGAAGTTTTTTTTAAGGTAAAGTTTATTTTATTTTATTTTATTTTATTTTTGACAAATTAAAAATGTGTGGGTAGTATTTTTTTTTATTTTTATTAATAAGTATAATTATTAATTGTAGCATTTTATTTTTATTTTATTTGACAATGTGAAATGTTTACATAACAAGACAAGAAAAAATAAGCATTTGTATCTTAGATGATAAAATGTATTTTATCTTAATTTTTATTGTTATGTAATTTTACCAAGTCAAAATGTTTACATAACATAGCCTTACAATATCTCCTCCATACATGGCTCTAGAGCTTAATTTATTGCATAACATAACGTTACAACATATCCTGCATGCTTGGCTCTAGATATTAATTTATTTTAGACCAGCTTAGATCTGTGTTAACTCCATATCTACCAAGCACAAATAAGAATAAGTCCCTTGAGATGCAAATGTCTTTTAAAGTGGAAAATGACTTCATCTTACTTGGTAGATATGCAGTTAAGATGGATCTATGTTTGTTTAATTGATATTGATTTTAGGAGTTGTCTTTAGTGTGACTTTCGGGATGTTCTGTTGCGAGAATCTTGCATGAAAAATTGAGGTGAATCCTTCATTTCTATTATTTAAACTGGTTTTGTAACTGTATATATGGATTCAACCCCTTGAAAAACCTCTAGGGCACTTCGATTGTGCAAGGGTTACTCATCAAATTTGTGATTTCAATAAATTCTTGTGAAATTAGAAAAGCTTCCAAAAAGTTGAACTAATGATAACTTGTTAATTTTATGTTTATTAATTTTATTTTTAATATTAATTTTATTTTATTATTTTTATTTTTATTCAATTTTTACTTAGTCAAAATGTTAAAAAAGATATTACAACATCTATACCATATTGCACAAAAGATACCCCTATTGGTCTAAGAGAGACTCAACAATTCAGTGTCCAGAAGATGTTTTCATGTAATGTTACCTTCAAAATTAATAAAATAATATCTACACTAATAAATAAGAAACTAGTAATAACAAACCAAATCAATGTCAGCCATAAATTAAATACTTCATTTTTCACATTTGAAATACCTTCCAAAGTTTAATATGAATTTTGATATGTAATATTTAAAAAAAATTAATAACAATAATAACAAAAATAATTCAATATATACATACTTATATAGTTGGCGATAGACATGTAACATTTTAATTAATTTATATACATATATATACAATATATGTTTTCTACTTCATGAAAAGGCATGAAAGTATGAAAGTATTAACATTGTAATGTTAGTTAGGGATAAATAAAGTAGTGTGTGTGTTTTTAAAGCATCATAGATTCAGCATATGTATATTTTAAAATTGCTTTTAAACCAGAATATATTCATCTTAAGAGGAATCAAATCTCTTAGGGTGAAGACATTTTCTCAAGCTTTAGGATCGAAAAAAAGTTTGCAAATTGAGATATTTGATTCTATCAAGAGTTAATGGATATATACATTTCATTAAGATTTGTTTTTAATTGAAGAAAACAATAAAACATTACTTACTTATATGATTGTTAAAAACTTGTAATTTTCTCATTTGCCAAAAAATATCTCAAGAATTTATATATATATATATATATATATATATATATATATATATATATATATATATATATATATATATATATATATATATATATATATATATATATATATATATATATATATATATATATATAAGTTTTACCTTATATATGCGAAATACTTATTAATTTAAGGTAGGATAAATTATACCACACAAAAAAATGCTTTAACTATGATACCAATTATATCAAAAGTACTTTTTTTTATCCCACAAAAAAGGTTTTGAACCATAATATCAATTTACTTAATTAATATATCTAAAAATCTAATTATTTTTTTACTTGGATAAGTTTCACCTCACGCAAAAAAGTTTTAATGATGATATCAATTTGCTTAATTTTTTTAGCATTTTAGTTTTGTAAGTATTCCAATTTCATGGAGCATTTGACACATAATAATATTCACCTCGTTTTTAATTGGTTTCAAGTTTTTAAAAATAATCTTATAATATTTTTTGCAATACACACAAAACTAATATAGAAGTGTCCTCAGACACATAATTTTATTAATAAGAAAAGCAATTCAATCTGGAATTTTGCAAGAGTTTACACCCGAACAACAAAACACCCTTTCAAAGACATATTTATAAGCTCAATTTCCTAACTACCTCTAATTATGGATAACTTATAAAATAACAAGTGTCCATTTACAATAAAAACTATTTAATCAACTCACTAACAATTCTCGTGAATTAGAACCTAAGATACGACACATTTGTAGAGTCATGTCGTTTTACAACAATATTCTAATTCTAAATGTCTACACTAAATAATTAAATATTATAGATTAATACTTATTAATTTAATATCTTAAATTAATAATTATTTTATTCTAACTTTATAACCTATGATAATATTTTATTTTGGATCATCTAACATTCCCCCCTATGATCCAAAGATACATTACAACATATATCAAGTTCATCCATGAACCTAGGAAATTCTATTCTGCCAAGAGATTTCATGAAAATGTGGGAGATTTGATATTCTGAAGGACAATAAATTGGGTTGAGGACATCCTTATCAATGAGATATCTGATATGATGATACTTGGTGTCCACATGCTTTGTCTTTTAATGAAAAACTGGGTTCTTGGCAAGCTTAATGGCTGAGTGGATGTCAGTGAATAATGATGTAGCTTCTGCGTGAGAAATGCCCAAGTCCTGCAAAATTTTGCACAACCAAACTATTTCACATGCTGCTTCCCATGTTGAAATGTTCTCTGCGTCTACTGAAGAAGTGGCCACTGTAGCTTGTTTCTTACAGATCCAAGACACTGATGCTGACTCCATGTTCAATAAATAACCTGATGTTGATGCTCGATCATCAACACTTCCAGTAAAGTCGGCGTCTAAAAATCTACCAAGTACAAAGTTTTTAGTTGTTGTGTAAAGAAGACCAAAATCTTTTATTCCTTGGATATATTGGAGAACTCTTTTGGATGTATTCCAGTGGCTATCTTGTGGTTCCTACATAAAACATGAAATAATACTAACTGCATAAGATATATGAGGGTGAGTGTTTGTCCAATAAATCAAGCTGCCAATCAACTGTCTATAAGTAGTGCCGTCCACCATTTCCCCCCTTCAAATTTTTAAAGTTTCAAGTTTTGCTCCATGGGTGTAAGAATGAGCTTGCAATCCTGCATTCCAAATCGTTGAAGAACCTCTACTACTTACTTACTCTGAGAAATGAAGATATGATGTGGACATTGGAAGACAACTCCAAGGTAGTAGTGAAGTAATCCCAAATCTGTCATTTAAAACCTACATGTAATTTTGTTTTCACCTATGCAATATGATCATCATCGTTTCCTATAATGATCAGATCATATACATACATAACAAGAATCATCAGATATTTACCCTGTTGTCACACATACAAAGTATCATCAGATGCAATTCATTGAAAACCAACTTTCCTAAGGTATTCATCCATTTTTGCATACCAAGCTCGGGAAGCTTGTTTTAACCCATATAAGGCCTTGATCAATTTGCAGAATTTATGTTCCTACCCTTCAATTTCAAAACCTCATGGTTGTGACATATATTCTTCTTCCTGTAAATCCTCGCTGAGGAAAGCACTTTTTACATCCATTTGATGAACTTTCCATCCTTTCTGAGGGGCTAATGCAAGTGTTAATCAGACGGTGTTCCATTTAGTTGTAGGAGATTTTTTTTCCTCATAATCAATGTGTTCATGTTGTGCAAAACCTTTAGCCACAAGTCTTGATTTATACTTTTCAAGTTCTCCCTTTTGGTTGTACTTAATTCTATAAACCCATTTGCATCCTATGGGTTTAACATTTTGAGTAAAATCAACAAGTTTCCAATTGTTGTTATTAGTTACTGCTTGATATTCTTCAATCATAGCCTGTTGTCATTCTTTATGTTTTACTGCTTCATTATATGTGGAAGGTTCAGTAAAATAATTTTCTATCAAGGGAAAATTTCCTTCACTTCTATGTGACTTGCTTGTTCCTATTTTATTCTGCTCATCAGGCCTTACATCATTCAAAAGTTGAACTACCCATTTTGGTAGTTGATTCTCACTTGTTTGAAATTATGAAAAGTCGCCATCATTTTAAAGAGGATTAATGTAAACTAATGTACGTCGATCAATTGAAGATTCTAGAGGTGGAGAATCACTGTCAAAAGAACTATTATTGCTTTGAGATGTGGATGAGCTATTAGAAGATCTAGATGGTGTTGTTGAAGAACATGGATTGGATGAATCATCTTCAGATGAAGGAAAATCAAGTTCATACCAATTTGGTGAATTTGGTTGACTTTGCATATTTCCTTTTCTTTGACTGCCTTTAGTTTCTAGATTTTGAAGAAGACTTTCTATTTCTTCAGCACTCTTGCTTTCTGTTTCATCAAAAATTACATCCCTACTCACAATAAATTTTCCATTTGTCAAAGTACAATACCCTTTCTTCTTGTCAAAATCTCTAATCATTATACATTTCAAACTTCTTGAATCAAGATTATTTTGTTTCTATTTCGGAACTAAGGCATAACATACTGATCCAAAAACTATAAGATATTTGACTCGAGGTTTGAAACCAAACCAATCTTGATAAGGTGTCATTCCATCTAAAGAAGTAGTTGGAGATCTGTTTCTTAAGTAGATAACTGTATGAATTGATTATGCCCGATATGTTGGACTTAACTTTTTGAAAGTTAACATAGATCTCACCATTCTTAACAAGGTGTGATTCATTCTTTAAACTTCTCCATTTTGCTATGGAGTGTAAGCATTTGTAAGATGTATTCCTATTCCATTATTGTTGCAAGAAGTTTTGAATTCATTTGAAGTGAATTCTCCCCCATTATCTGTCCTGAGAGTTCCTATCTTTTCTTTGACTTCATTTTCAACAAGTTGGCGAAAAATTTTAAACTTTTCAAATTTTTCTGAGTTTTGCTTCAAGAAATAAACAGAAGTCATTCTACTAAAATCATCAATGAATAGTAAGAAATATTGGCAACCATAGAATGAAGTTTGTAGTGGTCCACAAACATCACTGTGAACTAGTTGTAGCAACCTTTTTGCATGCCATGAACTTGTTGGAAAACTTTCTCGACTTTGTTTTCCATAAATGCAAGCTTCACATTTTGCATTTTCCTTTTTGAAAGTTGGAAATCAATTAACCATCCCTTGTTTTCACAATTGACAAAGACTATCAAAATTTAAATATCCATATCTCACATGCCATAATCTTATAGGTGAAATTCTTGTAGTCACTGCCCTTGCAAAGTCAGAATGCCTTCGAATAACTATCCCTTTGAACCTTAACAATTTTCCATCTTCATAACTTGTCATCACAATTTTCAAGCTCTATTTGACTGAACTAATTGTAACTAATCCATCTTCCATAATTACATGATGTCATGCTTTTTGAATCGTGACTAAATATAACACATTTTTCTTAAAGGTTGGTACATACCATACATTTGAAATCATTTTTTCTCCAATGCCAGGGAGAGAAACTTTAACTGCACCTTTTCCATAAGGAGTATGTTTTGTATCATCTGCAAGAAAGATGGAATTAATTTCGAAAACTTGAAAATTCCAAAAAAAGTCACGTCGACAAGTCATGTGCTGAGTTGCTCCTGAATCCAAGATCCAAGCATATTCATAATCACTTTTAAGATGGGAGGAAAGTTGTAATGCCAAAAAAGAAGTAAAGACATATTCTGAACTATCATCATCTTGATCCTTTGCAAATTGTGTTGAGTGCTAATGAAACTTAGGGATTTTATCAACAGAAGTTTGACAGTCTTCAGCATAATGTCCAACTTTGTTACTTCTTCGACACACAATTTGACTTAAGTCTCTTCCTCTTCCTAGAGACTATCCTTTGCCTCTAATTTGACTTCTATTTTGAGGTTGTCCTCTACCTTGATTATTTCCTCTTCCTTGAAAATAGCCTATTTCTTAACTATTTCATCTACCTTGAAAATTACTCTTTCCTGAACTGTTGCCACTATTAAAGTTGTTTCCTCTGCTTTGGCTTCCACCTCGACTTTGTACACTATGTGTTGCTTGATTCTGATTTAAATTCCCTCTGCCTCTAGTTCTAGAACTTTTAGTTGACGATTTACTAGTGCTGGCCTGTGTGAAGGAAACATCTTCATCGTATTTCTTTTTCTTCCCAGAGGTTTTATCATGTTGGGTCAACATTTTACAGGGCTCATAAAACTTTAGCTTCTCTAACTTTCTAGTCAATTGTAGAGTTTCCAAAAAATGTGTGTAGGAAGAAGGAAGTCCAACAATTAAAATTGTGACCATAAAACTATCATCTACTGCTTCAAAACTAGCATGAATTATTTCCTGCTTAATGTACTTAAGTCTAGAGATGTATTCAAGAACATCACCTCCTTCAGTCAATTTTTGTTGCAACCATTTTAACTGTAGATCAAATTTCTTTGATTCAGGCGAAGTATCAGAGAAGTCCTTAAAATTTTACAAAGCAGACCATGAATCTGTATCATTTGCTATATGGAGATACATTTCATCATTAATAGAAGATTTAATGATAGCTTATGCTTTTGCATTCTTAACATCCCATTTTTCTAGTGCAGTTGCATCAGTAGGTTTATTTGGCTTAATATCACCATCACATATATCATGCTAAAGTACATTATAAATGAGAGTGCTTTCAATGAGGCATTACCATGATTTGTAAGATTTTGTGCCTTCAAGTTTGTCGGAATCAAAAAACAAATTAATCAACTTTGACATTGTAGTGTTGAAGCTTCACACCAAGAATCGGGCTCAGAAAAAATATCAAGATGGGAAAAACAACATGCAACACACTACGCAAAAATGATCTATCAGGGCTTAGCCTTGACCCTCGTATAGTTGTTGAAACAAGAGAAAAAATAACTGAGCTTTGCACTTGGCTCTAGTCAATTTATCAAATATTTACAAAGTAACTTTCGAAATTTGACTTTTACATTGCTTTGCAAATCTTGGTAAAAAAAAATGTCACCCCCACTTAAAGCAAAGTTACTTTGAGTTACAATGCAATGAACTCAAATTTACAGATTTTAATAAAAAATCACTTCTTTGAGAAATTATCTAACTCACCTTATTTCTCCATGTGAAGTAGGAAATCTTCCCTCTGCGGACAAAGGCAACCCCTCTAGCCCTAGAGTGGGTCTAGTCATAGCAAAACAAAACAAAAATCAATTTCCCTAAACAATCATCGTTGAAAACCTACCTCAAACCAGTGTTTGATGAAGCTTTTGTTGCGCTGCTCCAGCTATTGTCTCCTTGTCCTGGTACGTGGGAGCACAAGTTTGTACTGGCATTTGTCATCTCAAAGAGGAGGAATCACCCAACCTACGATGAAAGCGACAGTTACCAGGCTTTACAACACCAGAATACATCTCTAGCCTAGACTTCTAGATGTTGTGCGTTAGGTTCGAAAGCATTTTTATGTTCATTAAATTTATTTTACAGTTGATCTTTCTTAAGAAGTTTGCCTTTAAGGTTCACCGCATGATGTAGATATACAATTCCTAAAATGCAATCTAAGATGATAAACAGTCGTTTAATCTTCTTTTTGCAATGAAAATCCTAGCTACTAAGGAAAGAGAAATGAAATTCTTTCAACATAGAGCAGAGAGCTCACCCTAGATGCACTGTCCTAAATCATAATCAACAAGAAGTCTAAATGCAAATGCACATGCATGTACTTGTTTTCAGCTTTCTTAATGTGTGAATGAAAAAAATAATTCTAAATACAAATCTGAATTATCTCTTCTTTCAAAGCGACATTACTAACGATTTTCTTTTCAAAAACGACAAGAAGGCAAGACGACAATTTGTGATTTTGAATCGAAAACTACTTTCGACACTTGAAATAATTATAGATTCAGATCAAATACAAGAGTAACAATGTAATCAACTATAAAAAAGAGAAGTATTCTTTTGTTTGACTAAAAATGACACTTACGTCACTTCCAAATGAAAAGACGACAGTTCGATTAAGCTACTATTTTTTGTAAAAGAGAACTATAAAAGGCACCAAAAACATAAAAACATTCAAAATTATTTGTATAATAGAGGTTGGATGATGCAAAGAAGGGGGTTTCAATAGTGTTCTACTGATCACAGACAACAAAGCTCCCGAATAAAACTGAAGAGAGTGAAGAGAAAACCAAAATCTGGAGGCAGATCTATTCTTGTCTGATCATCGCACCTGTAACACAGGGAAATAGGGATGCATCCCACCTACTGCACACGAGAGGTAAGATACATCTAGATTGCCTAAAGGAGAGGGTGAGATGGTCAAGGAACGAGACTTTAACTTGGTTTTTGGTGACAGTTTTCAGTTTAGTTCAGGGATTTAGGCCGAGCAAATGATAGTCAGTAACTACAAAGTATAGGGCTGATCTAATGAGGTTACTCAAGCTACCTCTAGGGCACTTGGGATGCTTGCAAGTCAATTGTTCAGTTCATAAAAAAACCTAGAGATTGAATGAAGTAGCGTTGATCTACTTTTCACTTCCATAGAAAATGCAGTTTGAAGGATAGCTGGCTTGACTTTAGGCTCCATCTATGGTTTATGAATCAAACAAATAGAGACAAGCAATCAAACTAATCGCTCCCCAGTGGAGTTGCCATTTTGTTACCAGGAAATATAGTGTCTATTCGGAGCTTCTAGTCCCACTAAGACAGGTAACTATCTTAGAAACAAATATATTAAAGTCACTTGTTTTTCCTTTACAAGAGAGAGATGAGAAAGAAGTAGAGAGTACCAACCTCAATCTTTCACTTGGCTCCTTGCTTGTTTCCTTTCCCCTTTGACAGAATCTCACCACTGCTTCCTTACTTGTCCAGCTTGAAAGAGCACCTGTAGATTCGCAACAACATAATACCATTAAAGCATAGAGATCTTTCACTTTAGACAATATAGGATCAGATATATATTGACCATACAAATGCATATAAGAAACACAATATTCAGAGATACACAAGATTATGGAGGAAAACTCAAATAGCCTTATTAGTAAAAGTCTCAGAAGAGAGGATTACAACCACATGGTCTGACCCGGCGCCATCCTCCCAGCTTGAAAGCCCTCTTCACCTCACATAAACCAAGGTCACCCAACGATGTATTCAAAGAGAAACCAACAACATCTCTTTGAAAATGACCAAATTCCAACCTTTGGATCTCTTGCATGAGGGATCCATTTATAGGTATTTGTAGGGGGGTGAGTCAGCTTCTGGAATTTTGATTAGTGTCATCTCTCTAATAGTTCTTGGTTCCACATGGAGATTTTAGATCTCTTACTCATCCCTGGGCGAGCTCAGAGAGGCAAGTGTCAAATGCGAAGTTTCTGGAAGATTCTCCGGATTTCCACCTAGCAAACTGGTTGTGCCATTTTTCTGCTCTCACTCATCGCACCCTATAGAAGGGATTTGTAGTATGCATCGTACTTTTTGCATGTGGCAGGTGAGATGCATCGGACCTTTAGCACTGGGCAGTCTGTATGGTCCTTCTTTGACCAGTTCTGAGTTGCTTTTCATGGAGAACTTTTGGGAGATGATGTAATCATCTGACCTTGCTCCTTTAGGGTATGAAACAACACTTTTAGGGACTTAGAAGCCCTTGGTCTATGGACATATGTGATTGGGGTTGTAGTGCTCAAATATGTCTATAGCAGTTGCCGCCTAAAGTATGAGGTCGTAAATCGTTTGATGTCAGGTGAAATGCTTTATAAAGAGGATCCGAGGTTTTTCGCACTAGAAGGTGACCTGTAATACATTATCTTCATAATATTTTCATGATCTAGCTGAGGCGGGCATTCCCATGCTCAGCTTGATAAATTCATTTTCATGTACATAGGACAGACAACCGTCTGTGTGCAGACTGATGATTCTGCTAGAGTCATCATCCCTTAGTTTGGATGATTATCTGTGCAGCAATGATGTTCCCTTGATGTCTTTATTTTCCTAATTATATCACAGCCTGGATGGATGAAACTAGATCCGGGGTCTTCAAAACTCATTCAATCTTTTCCCAAAAGTACAAGTCGATCCGTGTGAAAAGATGTTCTGACGTCAAACATGGAAGGACATCTCCTGATTACCAGCCAATGATGTAAGCTGTTAGCAGACACGAGAGGAATCACCGATTATGACGATGACCCTCAAGGTACTATAGTACAATTCACGTGGTGCGTGTTATCACTTAGGTTGTCCCTTGGCTCCTTAAGGGATAAAACTGAGGTAACCACAGACTAATCTTTGGATTGCAGGTCCTCGCCTACCTGCAATCAGAGAGGGCTCTCTCTTTATAATTTAGCTTTGTTTTTGGAGTGATTTTTAGGCTAGATATGACGTACATGGGTTTTTTCTAAGTTTGGTGGGATGGATTGATGATGTCTCAGACAGAGTTGGCATGCAAAGTGTGAGAAGTTCAGACCATTGGGCATGGAGTCGAGGATTAAGGGTTGTTGGGTGTGTCTTCTTTGGCAAAGAGGGACTACGAAGCTTGATAGCTAAACAAGGAACAATATCAAGCTGGAATAAGGATGAAATGGAGATCAGGGAAAGAAAGGAAACTAAGTAACTTTCATTATGCTAACAGATGGAAAATGAGAGAATATCATGTAGGAACAATCAAGGATTCCTAAACAACATTCATATATGAAAGAACTAGTGTAAACATGAGCAATGAAGTATTCATATTCAGGCCTAATTCTAAGGAAAACATAGAGAAATAAAAAAAATTGAGCACAAAGTATAGCTAAGTAACATCTGAGCTATTCTTCTTTCCTGCAATCTAGATCATGATACCTATATGATATACTAAACATAGAAACTGAAAGACAAGTGAGAAAGACTTATTGATCCATGAAAAAGCACGAGAATTCTGTAATTTTCTCTTCAGCCATCAAATCCACAACCAGACAGTTCATAATCAATGCATTCCAACAATCTTTGTTCATAAAAGTTCTCAAAATATACAGTGGAAGTCTAGAATGACCTTATCAACCAACCAACCAACCAAACCTTAAAACATTGTTTGGGGAGATATTTATAAGCAAAATATCTACAAACACATCTGATAAAAAGATCTAGGGAACTAACTGCGATTAACCTAACTTCTACTTCAAGTAAAGCAAAAAATATCTATTTTGAGTTGTGCTGGAGGCAGCTCCATCAAAAATGAGTTAATATGCTTCCTTTGGGTTATGTGCTGTTCATTTTACAATAACTGCTTCTTGATCTCTGATCCATTGATCTTAGGTCGCTTTAATGTGCATTAATCTAAAACTGATGAGCCTTTAAATGGCTTTTACTGCTCCACTGATACTCTTTGACTTGTTGGGATCTTCTTTAATGCTCATCTTCTTTGGCATTAAGTCTTCCACTGATACTCTTTAACTGATACACTTTTCGGCTGTTCTGATGCACTTTTTCTTCATTGATACACTTTAACTCTACAAAATCGCCCTTGCCTTATCACTTTATGGCGAGATATGACTGCTACTGTCTTCTTTATTGCTTTCTGCGGGCATAGAAGGTCTATCGGGGCAGGCTGATCAAAACATGATCAAAAAGGAGGAGGACTTCATAATAGTGGAGGATTTGTGGACTGGTATCTTGTGTTGAGGCCGTGCTCGTTGTCTGAAGCCAATTTTGGTTTCCGCGACATTTTGGCGCACCCTTCTTTTTGTGATGATGTCAACATGATGTCATCGGTGAGTCTCGGGTACGGCAAGATGACGTGGCAGCTGACTGGGGTGATGACGTGACACATGACATGGTGGCAGGGTGGGGATGCACGCAGATGGCAGTAAGTGGTTTTATTGGACTACCTTTTGTACGGGGGCGGTAAGTGTCAGAGGAGGCCCGATGTAATGAAGACAGGGCACGCGTCCCTACGTATGGCGGTTAAACCACGTTGTATCGGACGCTAACATCCCGCCACCTCGCCGCTTCTGTCCAACGCCAGATCGGGGAGGGCGGATCCGAGGGCCGACGGAGTGCGAAGCTGGTGGCAGGTTAAATGGGAAAAATCGACTGTAAGCAGGAGAAATATTTTAAAAGGGAAAGAGTGATTACTTTTAATAAAAGGAAATGGATAAATGTGGTCCATTGGATCATGCATAGGCGGATCAGATGGCTGAGGATAAGTCGCAATATCGCATCGGCGGGGGGCAATGGGTCATGAATATATGGGATAAGTGATGTGGCAATGAGCGATATAATATAAACCATTGGATGCGTGGGTTAATCAGATGGCAGGGGGGAGATTGCTAAATCGCGTCGACGGAGGGGTAATGGGGAAGGCTTAATGTTTGCGCGATAAGCGATAGTGATATCGCATAAGATGCGATAGCGATATCGCATTGAAGGAATGTTATCGGGGCATAAACAAATGGGGCCAACACTTGACTGCTACCTCTGACAGCGATATCGCGTTAGAGGGGGGTTTTAATGCAATCGGAGGAGGGATTTAATGCATGGAGAAGGGTTATATGCCTTGAAAAAGGTTTTCACATGATCGGAAGAAGGTTTTATACATCGGAGGAGGGATTTTAATGCATCGGAAGGGGTCCAATGCATTGGAAGATGGTTAAATGAGCAAAATGAGGGTTCTTACTAAGTTTCAAGTAAACTTAGTAATTCCCAAGGCAATATTTATGGTTATATTTCAACCAAAAGAGGGGATATGTATATAAAGGGGATTTTTACTATATTTTTAATATGGGGAGGGGAAATAAGGAGGGATTTACATAATAGAGTTAGAAATTAATATGAATTTTGATCAGAAAGCGCTAAGGATAGAGATCTTTAGGCTATAAAGGGAAAATAGAACTTATAGAAGAAATATGAGCACATTTAAGCAAAGCAGATCTTTACATAGGTAAATGTTATGGAATATGATGAATTTTGAGATATAAGCATATCTTAACATCTTTAAGGGAAATTAGTGAATGATTTGGGGAAAAGGAAGAAGGGGAAGTTCTTCATGCCTCGCTTGATCTGCTCCAACACAAAACTGCTTTATACTTGTGATCTGAAGTAAATAAACATTTTGAAATACACAATTGATCACACTTATTCATTCTGAAACCTCAAAAACTACCTAATGGTGGGCTCCAGTATTGTAGCAATAATTCTACAACTCCTGGGGCTTCCTGTCTCTTAATTTTATCAACCCGGTAGTTCGTACAAACTTGGAAGCGATGGTGCTGTATGCACAAGTACTAGCTCTTGTCGCAGCTGTCACTTGGTCAGCTGGCACAAGTCCGCTAGGGCTCAAGCCAACTTCTATAGGCTCTCAGAAGAAGCTTGTTAAATGATGGATGAAAGCTAGCTCAAAGAAGACTAATCTACTTGGCAAAAATGAACTGAAAGCAAATCAAAACATGGAAACCCTAGGAAACCCTAATTTAACTAGTTTAACCTCTATGATGCAAAGAATGTGAAGGAAACTTCTACCAATGATGCCATTACTTCTAATAAGTGAAAATGCATGAATCTAATCTACTTGCATCTTAAAAGACATGTTTTTGTATTTTTTCTTTAAGTGGATGGAGTGATTGTGATTTTGTGCTTATTAGGGTTTGGTTGTGCAGATGTGATGCGAAAGGAAGGAAATCTTGGGAAAGGTTGGGGAGGCTAGGAGAGGTCCCCAGAGATCCTTAGCATCAGTCCACAAAGGTTCCTCATGTTCAGAGGCTCAGCAACCGAGTGAGTGGCCTCCTACAGGATGTCTGCAGGGGATTCTACAGGAAACGCAGGGGTTTCTACAGGAAGGTCTGCAATTCTTCTACAGGATGTTCTGAAATGGGATGTTTGAGGATGGATGGTTGATGGAAGATGAATGGATGGTTATGGAGGTAGGATGGGGGTCTGAAGTGACCCAGGAACTTATGGATGGAGTGGTGAGGTGATGTGGAAAGCTGACTTGGCTTGAAGGTGGTTGAGACAACAATGCGGAAGAAGTTAAGGTTACTTGGCAAAAGAGAAGATGGGAGATGAGGGAACATACTTGGTGATGGAGGAGCTGATCTAAACGAGGCTCAAATGAACAACAAGGTGATGAGGGTGCCCTGCATAGTGTTTAAAATTGAACCAACAAAGTCATGCAAGAAAACAAAGATCTAGTTATAAAACCTATGACCTAGTTACTTCACTCTAATCTGGCCTAACAACAAAGGAAATGAACAGAAGTCTATTTGCAGTGAAACCATGTGAAACGATTATGAAACTAAGTGATTATAAATGTAAACATGCATCCAAACTGATATCGAGTTCTGCAAATGAGATTCAAACACTAATGATTGCATGGTGAAGCAAAGAAAGTGTTTTTGTTGGCAGCAAACTCACATTGGTCCCAGCTCATGATTCCAAAAAGGGGGAGGTGAGATCCAAGGTGTTTGGCAGCCTTTTTCTGAAGATCTTCCCTGTGATTAACCTATCAAGAAAATTTGAACATTAAAACCTTTTCTAATCATCAAAAGCAACCTAAACAACAACACAACATTTAAATATAAATAGCAGATTTTATTATGAGAATGCAGCAACCACATGTAAAGATAAACAAGGGAGGTACTGGGCGCTTGAGATGGGCCCAACCCCAAGAGCTACAGCCTCCCAAGAGAGATTTAGAGCTGGTGTAAAGCTGGATTCATCTTTATTAAACAAGAATGAAGAGTTACATCAAAACTGTCCACAAGAAGAACTTGAACATGAGCTGAAAGCAAAGCTAATCCATGGCCTACAAATCGATTTACAAAATGACTAACTACTGGCTAACTACTAGCTACAAAATGACTACCCACTAGATAACCAAAATTAGGCCCCAAGCCTTCTTATTTATACAATTTGAGGACCCAACAGTCCACCTAAAAGTTAGGGACTTGGCTGCCTAAGACTTGTAGTTAACAGCAGTCCAACTTGACTTGCTTGGCTGCCCTTGAGCTGATTGATTCAGTGGCCCTTGAACTCCGAGCTGATGGTGGAGAATTTGAGATAAGGGCCCATAAATGAGGGGGACACCTTCCTACAAATCCTCTAGCTTGTTCTCCCACGAATTTGGCTGCCAAGTGCTCATTAAGACCTTCAAATTTGTCTCCAAGTTGACCAAAAAGGCTACACAAAGCACCCATTAGACTTGTTGGCATAATGAATAACCAAATTCACTCTATTAACATAAAAATAATAAAAAACATGCAATAAACAAATGAGAATGGTGGATCAAGTCAAATTAGGAGGTTGGATGAGCCCAAATATTTGTCCATTTTTGGGGCTCATCACCTACCCAGCCTACTTAGCCTAACATGTTTTCTTCTTTTTGTTTGGGTGCACTTAGACTAGCAAACCCAAGTTTTCATCTTTTTCTTTTGGCTATCCTCCTATCTAAATCTATCCTTATTTCTGCCAGGGGCTCAGATTAAACAATTGAGCACCCTTGATTCTCTACCTATCCAATAATCTACCAAGATTAAATAGTTTGGGCATATATTTATTCTCTATCTTCTAAAACAAGAAATTTAAACCTAGGGAAACCAAGATTAAGCTGGTTGGCCTTCCCTTAACTGTGAAACTCTTCAAAAATGGAATAGTTCTTCAAAAATGGGATATAGTAGTGGCATTTGAGCTAGCACACTTTCCTGGCCTTTTTTTGGGGGTTCATTTCTTTTTACTTTTCTCTTGGCCAATTCATTCTTTTGCCCTTTGAATTTTCTTTTAGGGCATACCCTCTTTACATTTTTTAATTTTTCTGAGTTTTCTTGGAAATGTGGAACTTTTGTAGCATGAAAAAGATGACATATTTGGCATGTAAACAGTCAATCATGAAATATGAAACCTATTGTATAGGAGGCTAACAGTGGCTCCACATGGGGATGGCTTTTTCTAGATGAAAAGCCAAGAACAACAGGTCAGAATGCCTTGGTCTTCAACTGTTGTTGTAATCTGAAAACTTCCTTCTTCTTAATGCTTTTGACTGAATTCTTATAAGCTGATATGCAGTATCATTTTTGAGCTGAATTGCAGAAAAATTACAGCTCTGCTTCTTGCCTTTTGGGTGCTTGTAAACATATTCAAATCTGCCCTGAGCACTTTCTTTGAAATTAATTCAAAACAGAGATCAAATGGTGCATTTTCTTTGATCCTTCCTTCAAAATTTGTTGCGTTATTCCCTTATCAGACTGCTGAAAAAGTAAAAAAAAGTGATGATAATGCAAATATTAATGTACAAAATAACACACATCTGCGTTATATTCAAAAGGGGTCAAAATAATGCTTTAGCATGCGACCATTAACAGGGCCTTCCTCAGCTTCGGTGCCATCCAAACTCTTGAGAAAATATGTATTGTTGACTTTGCACTGCTTGAATAACATATGAACCTTTTCACAGAAAATCGAATTTGCCATGCTTTCCTTTATCTTCTTTTATCGAGTCCCATCTTAGCACTTTGTTGCCTATGTAGAAATCTTTAGCCTTTGTTCTCTTTTCAAACATTTTTTTCACTTCTCTTGCAAAATTTGAGCTCTGCGATACACTTTCTCTCTTGTTTGTTGAAGATGGATGGTTTGATTGATTCTTCTTTGGATATCGTTAGGCTCAGCTTGAATTTCTTGTAGAAGCTTGATCACAGGGATTCCCAAAGATGAAGGGAATCTTGCCTCCATGCCATAGACTAACTCATATGGGCTCATACCAATGGATCTCTTAGTTGTCAACTATCAGCCCATAGGGCATTCACAAGCTTCTTATGCCAATTCCTTTTGTTCTCCTCCAAGACTTTCTTGATGATCTTAATGAGGGTTTTGTTGGATGACTCTGCCAGACCATTACCTTGAGGGTAATAGGCTGAGGAGTGACCGAAGGTAATGTGAAATTTGTGGCAAAAACTAATCGTTTTCTTGGATTTAAAGGCAATGACATTTTCTGTAATGATTTTTTCGGGACAACCAAGTCCAGACAATATGTTGGTTTCAAGGAATTGTATGATGGTTGAATCATTGGCTTGCCTACAAGGGATGGCCTCAATCCACTTGGTAAAGTAATTTGTGGTAGTTAAAATCCATTTGTGTTAGCCTGAAGAGGAGGGGTGAATTTCACCAATGAAGTCTAAACTCCACTGCTGGAATGGCTTCTTGGTTGAAATGGGCTTAAGGGGTAAAGGCAGCAGCTTTCTTTTGCCTTCAAAGCACTGGCACTTATGGCATGAAACAACAAATTTCCTCACATCGGCAAACAGGGTGGGCCAATAGTAACCAGCCCTTAGTATTTTATCAGCTGTAGACTTCCAATATAAGTTCCCTCCACAGTCCCCTACATGAAATTCTTTCATAACATTGTGAGTTTCATTCAAAGTTAGACAATTAAGCAATATTCCTTCATGATTTTTCCAAAACAGGGCACTATCTAAGACACAAAACTTTAATGCTATCATCTTTAAAAATCTCTTTTTGGTTCTGGAAAACCCTAGAGGAGCATGCAGGTTTAATAATATAAAACATATGTCAACATACCAAGGTGATTCTAAAAAGTCTTGATTGATCCGTGGAGTCGCCAGCTCCTGTTCGTTGTCTAGTTCATTAATGTCAAGGGCTTGGAAATTGGTTTCGGTCATCAGTTTGGCTAGACCTTGTCCTTTTATCAGTTTAGTGGGCTTTATCTCAATGTCATATTCTAGGATTTTGGAAATCCATTTGCCCCTTTTGCCTTCAATTCCCTCTTGAGTTAGGTTGTCTTTTACAACAACCTTTGGAACATACGCAATGACATGGGAGTATAAGATGTAAACTCTAAAATCTTTGATGGCCTTAACAAGGGCATATGCCTGGTTTTCCATGATTTGATATTTTAAGGGCGCATCCCTTAGGGCTCAGCTGAAGAAGGAAATGGGCTTTTCATTTCCCTGGTCATCTTTCTGTAATAAGACAACAACAATGGTATGTTCAGATGCAAAGGAAAAAATGATGAAATCTTTATCAAATTTCAGGCTTGTGAGGACTGGTGTTTGCGTTAAGGCTATCTTGATGCCCTCAAAGGCTTGCTTGGCCTCTAATGTCCATTTAACTTTGGAATCTTTCTTCAGCATATTTTTTAACAATCTTATCAGCTCGGTCAAGTTTGGGATAAATATTCTTAGGAAATTGATCTTTCCTAGAAAAGCTTGCAGCTCTTTGATGTTTCTTGGATAAGGTACTTAAAGAATAGCTTGAATTCTGTCTAGATCAATCCTAATACCATCTTTTGAAATAATATGGCCTAGAAGTTTACCTTCCTCTAGTCCAAACAGGGACTTTTTTGGATTTAAAGATATGCCATATTTTTTGCATGTTAGGAACACTTGCCTTAGGTGTTTTAGATGTTCTTGATCAGATTTTGAGAATGGGGTAAGGTCATCAAGGTAGACTACTAAGAACTCACGGATTTCCTTGGCAAAGGCTATGTCCATGGCCCTTTGAAAGGTAGCACCTACATTCTTAAGTCCGAAAGGATTTTTTACATATTTAAAGGTTCCCCATGGTGTTGTAAAGGTTGTTTTATCCTGATCATCCGGGTGAACTAGTATCTGATTGAAACCTGAAAAGCCATAAAGCAATGAAATTCTTGAAGACCCCACTACCCTTTATAGAATATGGTCCATCTTTGGTAATGGGTAGTGGTCTTTAAGGGAGACTTGGTTCAAATTTCTTAGGTCCACACATAGCCTAATCTCACCTATTTTCATTCTTGTGAGAACAAGATTAGATACCCATTCTGAAAATCTAATGGGTGCAATAATACCAACCTCAAACATTCTCTTTACTTATTTCTCAATGAAAGGGAGAAGCATAGGATTTATTCTCCTTAATTTCTGTTTGAAAGGCTTTTGATTTGGTTTCAACGAAATGGTATGTTGAATGACTGAAGTATCATAGGACATGAGGTCCTCATAACTCCACGCAAAAACATCTTGGAATTCTTTAAAAAAGTCAACATATTTTGGCTTTTGATCAGGAGGCAAAGACTTGGACAATTTTATCATTTTGGGCTTTTCTGCTGTCCTAATATTACAGTCTTCAATTGCAACATTTAAGGGTTGCATCTTTGGCTCCTTAGGGATATCATTTGCATCAAAAATATCTTCTAATGTGGTTAAGCCCGTGGGCAAAAAGTTGTCTTTTAGTTCAATAATTTCAACCTCTGCTCCAGCTATTTCATCCAAATTCGTCTGTTTTAGCTCTTGTATGTCTTTGTCATAAAACATGGTTGGGTGGAAAGTTTGTTTTGCTGCTTCAACTGATGTGGTCTGCTCATTTTGGCTAATTTGTTGTTGTTCATCCATGGCATCGGTATCAATGTTTAACTTGAAAATTCTTCTTGTATGGTGAGGAAATTATTGATCTGTGCATCATTTTCAAAGACTTGCCAATTCTTGACATTGTCTGGGATTGCAGGCCTGTTTTTTATCTCGGCTGTGAAATGGTGCTTGGGCTCGAATGGCAGCTTGCAAGTGCTAGCAAAAGTTGCTAGGTTGTGCGCATGTAGATTATGGCTTCTTGAGACTTTAATAAGTTGGGATTCTATGAAGGTATTGTGTATTTCAGTGGTTGCCTTTCTATAAGCTCTCAGCCTATTATCATTAGTGACAAAGTTGCTTTTCATTTGCTGTATAATCAAATCAAAGTCTCCTAGAATTAAAACTTTTGTTTCTCCTAGATCTCTGATCAGTTTAAGGCCTAAAAGGGGGGCTTCATAGTCTGCCATGTTGTTAGTACATTTGAAATTTAATCTATAGGAATGACCCTCTGCATGGTTGGTTTGCCTATTGTGGATCCATATTCCTGCCCCTACTCCTAGCTTATTTAGCGACCCATCAAACTCTAAATACCATAGGATTTCATGGTCTTCACTATCATTGGGAGCTATAATCATTTTTGCAGTGGGCAGATTGGAATTCTATGTTTTGGGAGGTTCTTCTTGTGTGTTAGTTGCATCAATTGTTTTAAGAGTGTCATGGCTTTGGGCAACTAATTTTTCATTTATGCATGTTTCTTGCTCTGAAGCCAAAGGCTTATCATCAATTGGAGGACAGCTATCATCATTATACAAGATAAAAGAATCCATATCAGAATGGATTGAATAGATAGGAAAGTTTGGGGGCTTTTCCTCACTGCTTACCACATACTTCATCAATGTTTCCCTATACAATCTCTTTGGTTGCCCAAACACTGAAATAGTGGCATAGGACAGGTCTAATTGCAAATATCCTTGGAGTTTGGCTCCCCAAGATCTTGATAAGAGCATACCATATTTGGGTGGAATATCAGCTACCACCACGTCCATCAGGATTGTTTTATTCGAGTATTTTACTAAAGACACACATAAATCTTTGATTAAGCTTAAACACTTGACTTGACTAGAATCAAATGAGAATAAGTCTTTGTATGGTCTAGTGACATCTAGGCTTAGTTTTTCCATTACAGCTTTGGGCATTAGGTTGTGTGAAGCACCTGAATCAAACATTGCATTGTGCAATACTTTATCATGTATGTGTAAACTGACATAGAAGGGTAGAACAGCTCCATTGGCTGATTTACCGTCGACTTCAGGACCAAAAAGTAGCTGAGGTTGATCTTCTAATACATTAACATCATCCCTATTCTCTGGCATTTGCAGTGATCTTTTGATTTTCTATCTGTATACATCATGTTTAGCAAGCTCAGAGAGAGGAATAGATATCTTTAGCTTACCAATTTCTGCTTCTAAATCAAAAGGTTTTTCTGATTGGGTTTTAGTATTGTGACTGGCAAATTTTCCCTTTTCAATTTCACTTTCAGCGATTTTCTTTTGATTATCAGTGCTATCTTGAAGTATTTCTATTTTGGAAAGGATTTCAGGAGTGCTATTTAAATTCTATTTTGAGGAAGAGGATACCAATGGCTGGTTTTTAAAGGTCTGCACATCTAATATATCCTCTATAGTCACTTCTTTTTGATTTGGGACTATTTTTTCAGAAGATTTTGTGAGGATTGTCTTGTCTTTTATTTTCTTGGGTTGTTTTGTATCCTTTGGTTTGATAGGTTCAGGCACATCTATGGTTCTGGTCCTCAATTTGTACTGCTTGTGGACTTCATATATTGCTGTATCATAGCCTTCCTTGAAGTCATATGATTCTCTGGACTTGGTTTGGAATTGATTGATATCATGATCATCTTGGTCTTCTTGGGTTAGAAAAACTTGTTGTTCACTCTTCAAAACCATCAAGTTGATATGAGAGTCCTCTATTGGCTCACTAGATGTGGATGCTTCATCATAGTTCTCTTGAAAAGGAGGTCTTATGTTATGGTGGGGGCTAGCCCTTCCAAAGTTTGGGTTTCTGATAGTATTACCTTGTTGTCCATCCCATGATGTTTTTCTTTCAATAGTTCCCATTCTATCTTCAAAACTATGCATGTTATTCATGATTTCATCCAATTTTTGCTCAATAGCTGAAGGCTCTTCTTTAAAATTAGTTCTTCTCTCAGCTCTTGCTCTATTTTGCTTGGCAATTAGATTAGCCTCCACACTAACAGCTACATTCTACATGTGTGCTAAGCTTTGAGGGTCTCTTTCCCTCAATTGATATGCCATGTCAGAGTCAAATCCATCAGGGAATTTGTATAAAGCTAGATCAGGTGGAGGCCTAAGGTTCTGTGGGATTGCATTGTAAACGTTGTTAAATCTTGCGCAGTAGTCTAAGACAGCTTCTTGTGGACCTCTTTTTATGGTGTCATATTCAGATAATATGTGCAGAGGGTCCTTCTTCTTCTCCCACCTGTTAAGAAATGTTTGGTAAAGGGCCTCTGGGTCAGCTATGGAATTTGCAGGAAGAGCTCTAAACCAAGGCCTTACATCTCCTGTTAAACTTTGGACAAAAATCTTCATTCTTACATGATCATCATCTATTTCATAATTCTCAAAATAGTCCTACATTTTCTTGGTATGTTGCAGGGCAGTGTTAGAACCAGTACCATCAAAATATGTGATTTTAGTTTGATAATCCTGAGGCATAGCCCCTGGATTTGCAGGCAGTTGTAAAGGGGCATATCTATTAGCCATATTTACATGTATAAGTGGAACAACAGGAAGAAATGGAACAACTGGGACAGTAGTAACAACAGTGGTAATAGGAGGAGTATGTGCAGTGAATGGGGGAGTGGAAAAGGTGCTTTGAGAGGTGGATGAGGAACTAGGAGAAACAAGAGTCTGAGGATGGAATGAAACATTAGAAGGGGTTGGAATATAGCCTTGGGAAATTGCTTCAGGACTAGAATCAGCAATATCCTCTTTCCCTTCTTGTTTCCTTAGAAACTTTGGGATTAAATTGGGATTTTCAAAAGCAGCTGGGGGATTTGGGTCTGGATTTGACCTGGTATAGCGAGATTTCTTCTTTGGAGCCAGCTTCTAGCTTGTTTTTTGGAATTTTCTGAAGATTGTCCCCAGTGGAGTCGCCAATGATGTTATCGCTCAGGTTGTCCCTTGGCTCCTTAAGGGATACAGCTGAGGTAACCACAGACCAATCTTTGGATTGCAGGTCCTAGCCTACCTGCAATCAGATATGTCTCTCTCTTTATAATTTAGCTTTGTTTTTGGAGTGATTTTTAGGCTAGATATGATGTATATGGGTTTTTTCTAAGTTTGGTGGGATGGATGGATGATGTTTCAGATAGAGTTGGCATGCAAAGTGTGAGAAGTTCAGGCCATTGGGCATGGAGTGAAGGATTAAGGGTTGCTGGGTGTGTCTTCTTTGGCAAAGAGGGACTACAGAGCATGATAGCTAAACAAGGAACAATATGAAGCTAGAATTAGGATGAAGTGGAGGTCAGGGAATGAAAGGCAACTAAGTAACTTTCATTATGCTAACAGATGGAAAATGAGAGAATATCATCTAGGAGCAATCAAGGATTCCTAAATAGCATTCATATATGAAATAACTAGTGTAAATATGAGCAACGAGGTATTCATATTCGGGCATAATTCTGAGGAAAACATAGATAAATCACAGAAATTGAGCAGAGAGTACAACTAAGTAACATTTGAGCTATTCTTCTTTCGTGCAATCTAAATCATGATACCTATATGATATACTAAACATAGAAATTGAAAGACAAGTGAGAACGACTTATTGATCCATGAAGAAGCACGAGAATTCTGTAATTTTCTGTACAGCCATGAAATCCAAAACTAGATAGTTCATAAGCAATGCATTCCAACAATCTTTGTTCATAAAAGTTCTCAAAATATACAGTGCAAGTCTAGAATGACCTTATCAACCAACCAACCAACCAACCCTTAAAACATTGTTTGGGGAGGTATTTATAAGCAAAATATCTACAAACAGATCTGATAAAAAGATCTAGGGAAATAACTGCGATTGACCTAACTTCTACTACGAGTAAAGCAAAAAATATATATTTTGAGCTGTGTTGGAGGCAGTTCCATCAAAAATGAGTTAATATGCATCCTTTGGGCTTTGTGCTGTTGATTTTACAATAACTGCTTCTTGATCTTTGATCCGTTGATCTTAGGCGGCTTTAATGTGCATTAATCTCGATTTGATGAGCCTTTAAATGGCTTTTACTGCTCCAATGATACTCTTTGAATTGTTGGGATCTTCTTTAATGCTCATCTGCTTTGGCATTAATTCTTCCATTGATACTCTTTAACTGATACACTTTTCGGCTGTTCTGATGCACTTTTTCTCACTGATACAATTTAACTTTGCAAAATCACCCTTGCCTTATCACTTTATGGCGAAATATGACTGTTATTGTCTTCTTTATTGCTTTCTGCGGGCTTAGAAGGTCTATCGGCGCTGGCGGATCAAAACTTGATCAAAAAGGAAGAGGACTTCATAATAGTGGAGGATTTGTGGACCGGTAGCTTGTCCTGAGGCCATGCTCACTGTCCGGAGCCAATTTGGGTTTCCGTGGCATTTTGGCACACCCTTTTATTTTTTGATGACGTCATCGGCGGGTCTCGGGTACGGAAAGATGACGTGGAAACTGACTGGCGCGATGACGTGGCACATGACAGGGTGGCAGGGTGGGGACACTAGCAGACGGCAGTAAGTGGTTTTATCGGACCGCCTTTTGTACGGGGGCGGTATGTGTCAGAGGAGGCCCAATGCAATGAAGACAGAGCACGCGTCCCTACGTATGGCAGTAAAACCACCCTCTATCGGATTCTAACATCCTGCCACCTCGCTGCTTCCATCCACTGTCGGATCAGGGAGAGCGGATCGGAGGGCCGATGCAGTGCGAACCTCGCGGTAGGTTAAATGGGAAAAAGTGACTGTAAGCGGGAGAAACATGATTTAAAAGGGCTGGAGTGATTAGTTTTAATAAAAGGAAATGGATAAATGCAGGTCGTTGGATCATGCATAGGCAGATCAGACGCTTGAGGATAAGTCGCAATATCACATTGGCGGGGGGCAATGGGTCATGAATACATGGGATAAGCGATGCGGCGATGAGCGATATAATATAAACCGTTGGATGTGGGGGTTAATCAGACGGCGGGCGGGCGATTGCTAAATCGCGTCGGCGGAGGGGTAATGGGGAAGGCTTAATGTTTGCGCGATAAGCGATAGTGATATCACATCGGATGCGATAGCGATATCGCATCAGAGGAATGTCATCGGGGCATAAACAAATGGGGCCAACACTTGACTGCTACCTCTGATAGCGATATCGCGTCAGAGGGGGGGGGGGGGTTAATGCAATCGGAGGAGGGATTTAATGCACGGAGAAGGCTTATATGCCTTGAAAAAGGTTTTCACATGATCGAAAGAAGGTTTATACATCGGAGGAGGGATTTTAATGCATCGGAAGGGGTCCAATGCATTGGAAGATGGTTAAATGAGCAAAATAAGGGTTCTTACTAAGTTTCAAGTAAACTTAGTAATTCCCAAGGCAATATTTATGGTTATATTTCAACCAAAAGAGGGGATATGTATATAAAGGGGATTTTTACTATATTTTTAATATGGGGAGGGGAAATAAGGAGGGATTTACATAATAGAGTTAGAAATTAATATGAATTTTGATCAGAAAGCGCTAAGGATAGAGATCTTTAGGCTACAAAGGGAAAATAGGACTTATAGAAGAAATATGAGCACCTTTAAGCAAAGAAGATCTTTACTTAGGAAAATGTTATGGAATATGATGAATTTTGAGATATTAAGCAGATCTTAACATCTTTAAGGGAAATTAGTGAATGATTTGGGGAAAAGGAAGAAGGGGAAGTTAGTCATGCCTCGCTTGATCTGCTCCAAGGGAAAACTGCTTTATACTTGTGATCCGAAGTAAATAAACATTTTGAAATACACAATTGATCACACTTATTCATTCTGCAACCTCAAAAACTACCTACCCAGCCTACTTAGCCTAACATTTTTTCTTCTTTTTGTTTGGGTGCACTTAGACTAGCAAACCCAACTTTTCATCTTTTTCTTTTGGCTATCCTCCTATCTAAATCTATCCTTATTTCTACCAGGGGCTCAGATTAAATGGTTCAACACCCTTGATTCTCTACCTATCTAATAATCTGCCAAGATTAAACAATTTGGACAAATATTTATTCTCTATCTTCTAAAACAAGAAATTTAAACCTAGGGAAACCAAGATTAAGCTGTTTGGCCTTCCCTTAATTGTGAAACGCTTCAAAAATGGAATAGTTCTTTAAAAATGGGATATAGTAGTGGCATTTGAGCTAGCACATTTTCTTGGCCTTTTGTTTGGGGTTCATTTCTTTTTATTTTTATCTTGGCCAATTCATTCTTTTTTCCCTTTGATTTTTATTTTAGGGCATACCCTCTTTACATTTTTTTATTTTTCTGAGTTTTCTCAGAAATATGGAACTTTTGCAGCATGAAAAAGATGAAATATTTGCCATGTAAACAGTCAATCATGAAATATGAAGCTTATTTTATAGGAGGCTAACAGTGTGAATACATGAGTTAATGTTGAACACCACACAAAATCTTTCGGTCGAAGGCCATTAGTGTAAACCTATCGCCGGAAGTGAGAAACTTTCCATTGAGGCATGCAAGCTTCAAAGTACTAGAAGGGTTGTCCCTAGGTCGTCTTCTTGGATAATGAGCTGATGTCGTCAAGAAGTGACCCGTCATAGGAGGGCATTAATGGATCCCACATCTATGACAGAGAACAAAGCAAATGATCTTGTAGAGGTGAAAACGATTTGATGATACAAGGTTCAAGATGGTGGTCATGAAAGAATGAAGTGTGAAGGTGTTGTAGCGGATGAGACACAAGCTGGGTAGTTGAATTCTCTGAGTGACTTCTCTTGAACATATCGGCGACACTGAAATGGATTGGTAGCATTAACCCCAAAAGTGGATGGTACGGTGGACCGATGGTGATATGACCGGTGAACGGAATAACCCAACCCGACTCAATCATGGTGATGGAGTGAAAGTGCCATGTTCAAGAGCGACCTGCTACCAATAAAGTTTCTTCAAGTTTTCTTCCCAATTTTCCCCAGTCATTTCTGACCAGTACCTCTTTATTTTTATCAAGCTTGAGGAGGATAACATATGCCTGTTCTATAATTTTCCCTTCGAGCAAACCCGTCACTATTTTTTAACGAGCCTAGTAATAGTGAAACTCGCTCTTGTCTGAATGGACAAGTTTGTCAATATTGTTTTAACAAGTTTAATGACAAGGATAACTCGATTCTTTTCAATTTTAGAGAGCCTGAAAAGAGATGGAAAGAAGACTCCAATATTCCATTTTCATAACATAATCCCTTAAGTCCAAAAAAGCATAAAACAATGTGAAAGGGATGACTTTTCGATAGTTTTAACGAGCCGAACAAGGCAAACTCTTGATCTTTTTGTGTAATAATCCCTTAGGTCCAAAAATATTAAAATATAGAGGAGGGATAGCACTCCCAAGCACTTTAACGATCTGGAGAGGTCAATCGCTCAACAATGTTTTCATATTTTATGAGTCAGATGAAAAGATCTTAAAGGAGACTCGTTTTTTGAGGAACGAGTGATGTTTTCCGATAGCAGCTGCTTCCAGGTAAGGTTTGGAACTTTCCAATCACGACAGTGTAAAAAGGTGGCTAATAGGATCACTTGTCGCAAGTGTTCCTCAAAAGGGGTAAACAGTCAAGTGAAGATGAATTATCACTAACAACAGAGTGGAGGTGATGGTAAGAACATGACCAAGGCTCAAAAGTTGATGATAGTGCACTCACAATGGTTATTTACCAGAGATGGGTTCATTTTTTAATGAGCTTAAACTTTGGTGGAACATATGCTCATTGCTAGGTTTAATTTTTAACGAGCTTCAACTTCACGTAAAAATGCTCGCTAATCATATAATAAGGATGTCTCATCAGTAGGTTCATTTTTTAGGGAGCTTGCACCATTCGAAATTATGCTCCGACTCCTTTCATTATGTAATCTAGGAATGACCAATCTTATGAGTTTAAAGGGTTAAGAACCTACAAACTAACAAAATAAATGGTCACTTTTCACTTTCACTTAAAAATTTTGCATGCCCCCAGGTATAGTGAAGTAGAGTTTCCCAGGTTACCCCTCAATTTTCAGACAAAACACTTGTTCTATCGGGAAAGGCCTACCTTTCCAGGTTACCCTTTAATTTGTAGACAAAACATTTGTTCTATCGGTAAAGGTCTACCTTCTAACAGAGGTATCTTATTCTGGTCTAATCGCATTTTCCTAAATGGATGGGTGTGTCAGACCAGTCATATATCCTCTGCGGAAACCTACCCTATACCTGAAGTTTCCATGCCGAAGTAGACTAGGGTGCATGCCCCCTGGGTTTCACTCACAACCACCGAATCACTCACGTTCATCAGGTCGACAAACCGGAGATTGATTAGACATTCCTTGTGAAAAAAGACCTGTTATGGGTGGTATTTGATAATTACAAATGTATGAACTGGGGAATGAAAGCTAGTCTACGAGCTAGACCACTCTGCCTTCATGCGGAAAACACATTACTCAAAAGAGTGAGGAGACTATGGCTCCCATGCTATAAATGTAGTCACACCCAAGGCGTAGATTGTAATCTAAAGGTCCTTGGACTACCATTATGTTCAGATAAACCGTTTTCCTTCTCAAAGTTATAGGCAAACTTGAAAGGATCCCTAACAGCCGACTAGTTCCTTTATCGAAGCCTATCAGATATCACATCTCATGCAAAAGCGATGGCGAACCAAGCACTTTCCAAGCAGTTGAGGAAAGGATACTCACAGAAGCCCCTTCATCTATGATGTTACCAACCATGACCATTTTGTAAGTTTGCACTATGATTCGAAATGGTACATTAGATGGTAAATGGTGTGTGCCTAGTAGATTCCAATCGAAGGAAGCGACTAGGTTGCTTGGAGGTGGGACTGAATAAAGGGTCGGATACAACTCCAATGAATTTCCTTCCTATGGTAAATGAATTGGTAGATTTCCCCCCATGTTCATCAGAGTCTGTGTTTACGAAAAGAATTTGAACAATGACGTTCTCATTCTTTTCAATGACTATATGATTTGAAGGTAAATCTTCCTAAGTCAAGATGGGGTCGATTTCTATCTTGACCTGTTGACTTTGGTCTGATGTGGACTCAGAGGGTCTATCTTCAATGGTAGGTGCTTCGATCGAATCCAAAGGTGGGTTAGTCATATTTCAACTAGCAATGGATTCGGCAAGAGTTTCTTATACCCAGGAGGGAGTCGCTGCGGTGATATAGGATGATTGTCCAAGACTCTTTTAGCTTCATCCAAGAAGGGACAACGGTGGAGGGCATGATCGCCTTCACACTGTCTGCAAGGAAATTTAGATTTCCCTTTATGTCCGGTGACTTCGCTTTCACTAGTTGATCGTGTACTTTCAACATGATCGTCAGAGGTTGACGACAACAGATTGTGCAACTAGGGAGACTAGTCCCTTAGGATCTGTGTGATACAAGGAAAATCTCGGTGATAGTGGTCTCCTTTGCAGATGACACATAGAGACTTAGGTTTGGACGGTGCAGTGTGTGGATTTTTGCTAGACGATACAGGGTTGCCCCTTTTTGTCGTTGGCTCCTTCTCCTTCTTCTCCTTCCCTTCTTCTTCTTCTCAGTTACTTGGTTTTTAGTTTTACTATATTTACCAATCGAAGAGGAAGAAGGAGAGGGAGAGACACAAAGTATAAGGTTCGGGGGAACTCCAATATCATCTAGCTCCTGATTCGATTGTTCAGGAATCATGGTGCTTTGAGCGACGAAGGTCGAGAAAAGCAATACCGGCAGGCCAATTGTTAGTCCTAGAAGGGAAAATGTAGCCATATGAGGTGCACCAACATCTCCTCGAGAAGAGGAAGGACTAGGACTTCCCCCACAGGGAAATCCTTGGTTGTTGGACTCCATTTTCTCAACCTAATACCAACGAGGGAACAATGACATTATTCCGATTAAAATAAAGTTTAGACACTTGGACACAACTTTCTTTTTCAGTTTTTAAGAGTCGAGAAAAAGCTAAAGATTACTCTAGTTGCCTTCGATTTTTAATGAGCCTGAAGTGACAAGTGCTCAAATGGACCTTTTCCTTTAAGGAGTCTGAAAAGGAATGAAAGAGACTGCTCTGGAAATCTAGATAGAGGGATTACCAAACCAATTGCAAAACTGCATAATAATTTTTATGGTACGACAGTAAATCTTCCCTAATGTTATGTTCAGTGCATTGTGATCGATAGGGCGGCAGACATGGCTTCCTAAGGATAAAGGATATAGCCTATTGTGGTTTCCCAATATATACTTGACGGTATGTGGGAGCACAAGTCCATACTAGCACTTGTCATATCAAAGAGGAGGAATCACCCAACCTACGATGAAAGTGACAGTTATGAGGCTTTACGATGCCAAAATACGTCTCCAGCCTAGACTTCTAGATGTTGTGCATTAAGTTCCAAAGTGTTTTTCTGTTCATTGAATTTATTTTACAGTTGATCTTTCTTAAGAAGTTTTCCTTTAAGGTTCACCACGTGATGTAGATATACAATTCCTAAAATTCAATATAAGATGATAAATAGTCGTTTAATCTTCTTTTTGCAATGAAAATCCTAGCTACTAAGGAAAGAGAAATGAAATTCTTTCAACATAGAGCAGAGAGCACACACTAGATGCACTGTCCTAAATCATAATCAACAAGCAGTCTAAATGAAAATGCACATGCATGTATTTGTTTTCCGCTTTCTCAATGTGTGAATGACAAAAAGAATGCTAAATACAAATTTGAATTATCTCTTCTTCCAAAGCGACAGTACTAACGATTTTCTTTTGAAAAACGACGGGAAGGCAAGACAACACATTGCGATTTTGAATTGAAAACTACTTTCAACACTTGAAATACTTATAGATTTAGATCAAATACAAGAGTAACAATGTAATCGAATATCAAAAAGAGAAGTATTATTTTCTTTGACTGAAAATGACACTTGCGACACTTCCAAATCAAAATACAACAGTTCGATTAAGCTACTATTTTGTAAAAGAGAACTATAAATGGCGCATAATACATAAAAGCATTCACAATTCTTTGTACAATAGAGGTTGGATGATGTAAAGAAGGGGGTTTCAACAGTGGTCTACTGATAACAAACAACAAAACTCCTGAATAAAACTGAAGAGGGTGAAGAAAAAACCAAAATATGGAGGCAGATCTAGTCTTGTCTGATCATCGCACCTGTAACACAGGGAAACAGGGATGCATCCCACCTACTACACACAGGATGTGTGATGCATCTAGATTGCCTAAAGGAGAGGGTGCGATGCTCAAGGAACGAGACTTTAACTTGTTTTTTTGTCACAATTTGCAGTTTAGTTCAGGGATTTAGGCCGACAAAATGATAATCAGTAACTACAAAGTATAGGGCTGATCTAATGAGTTTACTCAAGCTACCTCTAGGGAACTTAGGATGTTTGCAAGTCAGTTGTTCAATTCATAAACAAACCCAAAGATTGACTAAAGCATGGTTGATCTACTTTTCACTTGCATAGAAAATTCAATTCGAAGGCTGGCTGGCTTGACTTCAGGCTTTGTCTGTGGTTTATGAATCAAACAAATAGAGACAAGCAATCAAACTAATCGCTCCCCAGTGGAGTTGCCATTTTGTTACCGGGATATCTAGTGTCTATTCAGAGTTGCTAGTCCCACTAAGACGGGTAGTTATCTTATAAACAAACATATTACAGTCACTTGTTTTTCCTTTACGAGAGAGAGATGAGAAAGAAGCAGAGAGTACCAACCTCAATCTTCCGGTTGGCTCCTTCCTTGTTTCCTTTCCACTTTGATAGAATCTCGCCACTGCTTCCTTACTTGTCCAGCTTCAATGAGCACCTATAGATTCACAACAACATAATACCATCAAATCATAGAGATATTTCACTGTAAACAATATAGGATCAGATATATTTTGACCATACAAATGCATATAACAAACAAAATATTAAGAGATACACAAGAATATGGAGGAAAACTTAAATAGCTTTATTAGTAAAAGTCAAAGAAGAGAGGATTACAACCACTTTTTCTTACCTAGTGCCATCCTCCCAGCTTGAAAGCCCTCTTCACCTCACATAAAGAAAGATCACCCAACAATGTCTTCAAAGAGAAACCAGAAACACCTCTTTGAAAATTACCAAATTCCAACCTTTGGATTTCTTCGATGAGGGATCCATTTATAGATATTTGCAGGGGGGTGAGTCAGCTTTTGGGATTTTGATTAGTGTCATCTCTCTGATAGTTCTTGGTTCCACATGGAGATTTTATATCTCTTACTCATCCCTGGGCGAACTCAGAGAGGAAAGTGTCAAATGAGCAGTTTCTAGAAGACTCTTTGGGTTTCCACCTAGCAAACTGCTTGTGCCATTTCTCTACTCTCGCTCATCGCACACTATAGAAGGGATTTCCAGTATGCATCAAACTTTTTTCACGTGGCAGGTGAGATGCATCACACCTTTAGCATTGGGCAGTCTATATGGTCCTGCTTTGACCAGTTCTGAGTAGCTTTTCATGGATAACTTCTGGGAGATGATGTAATCAGCTGATCTTGCTCCTTTAGGGTATGAAACAGCACTTTTAGGGACTTAGAAGCCCTTGGATTATGTACATATGTGATTGGCGTTGCAGTTCCCAAATATGTCTACAGCAATTTGGGTAGAGCAAAGGATGGCGACTAGACTAAATGATGGTGGGTGGACTTACCCATGGTTTTGTGCATAGGTTTTGCACATCATTTTGGGCATGATGGTTTGTAGTAGTTCTCATCAAGGGGAATATCGTTATGTTATAATCCATGGGTTATAGATTGGGGTTTATGAATGCTTAACCATGTTTATATATGTATTTAAAATTGAAATAAATATAATGAAAAATCAATCTTGTAGTCTTGGTTTGGGATCGAGGGGAAACCTCTCTATGTATTGTTTTTCTATTCTCACCATTATTTATTTTTCTGTTTGAAGAATTCATTTGCATGTAATTTTTGTACAAGGTTAAAACCTACATTTGGTATCAGAGTTAGGTTTCGGGTTCAAGGGGATGTATTTTTTGTTGACGGGTTTTTATCAGGGCTATGGTAGATTGTGTTCAGTGGGACATCTATGGAATTGATCCTTACAATGAAAGAAGATAATGAATAGTGGAGAGATAGAGATTGAGAAATTTAATGGTCATATTTTTTAGTTTTGTAAGCTCAAGATGGAGGATATGTTGGTGGATAAATATAAGTGGATCACACGAGATCCAACGTACTAAACCAATGATAATTTCAACAAAAGACTGAGCAAAGTTGGATTGAAATGGAAATAGAACAATACATTTATGTATCTTAGGATTAGTATTGTTGAATGTATCACCAGAAGCTACAATGAAGGATTTTTGGGACAAGTTAGGGACTTTGTACCAATCTAAGTCTCTCATGAATAAATTATTCCTACAGAAAAAGATGAATAACGTGAGGATGAAGGATGGATACTCGGTAACAGAGCATCTTAACACCTTTAATACCGTGCTAAGACAATTTTTATCTATTGATATAGGCATTTTAGTTTTTTGTGTTCTCTACGCGATTCATGCGATAATATAGTTGTTGCTATAGGTAGCAATACAACTACCTTGAAGCTTGATTAGATAGTTTGATACTAGTTACGGGACAAGATGAGTGGAAAAATATGGAGAGTATGGAGATTCCTTGTGTGTATGAGGGCACTCCGAGAATAGAAACAAAAATAAGTCCTTGAGTGGGATATCTGCAAAAATATCATTCAAAAAAAATGACTATGGATTGGGCTACACCAAAGATGATAGTTTTTATGTTCAACAGTAATTCAAACCAATTAGGTTTGTGAGTGCATGATTTCTTGAAGAAGTTAAAAATATTAATAAAGGCTATCAACATTGTCAAAAAGTGTGGCAATGTTTCGATATCCATCATCGTCTTCATTGTGGGAGGACAAATCACCTATTAGAAATATTTTGAAATTAGACGGCTAAGAAGAAAGTTAATTATGGATAGATAAATTCCTAGAGATGGAATCAAGAAGTGAATAAATTATGAGTCTTATTTCTTGGCCAAAACATAGATAAACACAAAACTATCTAAAAAAATGAATAAAGAGAAAATATTTCAACCAATGACTCAAACAAAAAGGTGCACTCCACACCTTGAGGGGAGGGAAAAAGCATAACCCTACTACAACTTTAAAGGGGGGAGTATATTGATGAATTGAACATGGTTCCTTGTAACCCATAAACTACTACATTATCCAAATCAAAGAAGATTGTTTAGACGTAATAAGGAAGGAACTACATTATTCAAAGAAGATTGGTTAGTGGTCATTAGGAAACCACTGCATTATTCAAAGGAGATTGGTTAATGGTAAACCATAAACTGCTAGTTTCTATGAAAGATGGTAATTGATTAAATATAAAAACTACCACCTAAAGAATCCAATACCTGAGCTTGGACCCTTTCCATAATGAACTATTGAAAAATTCTCACCTTTCAGGTGACAAGCAGGAACATCATATGTCAATTTTCAAGTTTCAAAGTCTTATCAACATTCAATCAAAAATTGAGATTCCCACATAGAAATTAGTCTCCTTAACATAAAATCATTTCAATTATTCAAGGGAAATGTTTAGATATAGTACGTGATCAATTCTAGAGATTCATATATTCACATCTTTTTAGACATCTTCATCAAAACATAGTTCAACCGTTTCTTGGCTCTAGAAGTGATTGGATGGTTGACTCCTTGTCATGTGGAGATTATGGGATGTAGTGGCAACACTGAGCACATGAAACATGACTAGATGACATGGCTTAATATGGTGGTGATACATGGATATTAGACTACCACTTGTCAACCATAAGTTAGTTATGCTACTGCTAACATAACATAAGATAACTAAACTTATGTGCCATAACATTGAGTCTAAAGCTCAAATTTCAATGAAATTTATATCATTGGAAAACTATAATGTCAAAAGAGAAGTTTAAACTAATTAAAAGAAGAGGAATTTGGACAACTCTATCTTCCTAGAATAAATTAAAATGTTAGAATTTAAACATAACAATGAAACTATAACAATAAATTACATATTTGGTTTTGTATGTTAGCATTCCTCTATATACATTTGATTATATTTATGAACTTTTATTTTTAATAATTAAAATGCAATAGAAAAAACATAATTTTTACAACCCCTTAAGCTACATTTAATATTAATGTTGATGTTTATAAAGAGGCTAGATCAATCTTAACTATGGATCTATCAAGCACCTAGAGGGATCAAATATTCCAAGGTGCAAACCTCTTTTTTGAGTGCAAAAGTTGAGGAAGGATTTGCACCTCTAGAGATTTGATCCCTCTTAAGGCTTGATAAACCCTCACTTAAGATGATCTAGGCTGGTTATTAATATCTATTAATTTTTAATATTTACATTTAATTTAAAATAATTTTCTTATAATATACTTATTTTAAAAATCATTAACATCTAATTATTTTTATTTATATTTTGTAGAATTGTCCATAATTAACGACTGTGGTTGCTACATGAGGCAATATGAATAGTAACAACATGATATGAGAAAGAACATAATGCATTTCCCATGATCTAGTGACCACTTAAGCTTTTCATTCACTAGTTTTCTTCAACAGTTTCACTATAAACCCTTAGAAAAGCCATGAAATTTTTTTTGAAACTTTTATTAACAATCTATTCTCAACAATACCACAAAAACCATCAAAAGGCAAGATTATATGAAAGAACCTCAACTTTTTTCCTTGGGGACTCACACATATCAAAGGGCAAAGAATAACCCTCAATTATACGGTATAAGTGGGTCCAATATCGATCTATGATGCTCATTAACTCTTCACCTATGCCTTCTATAAACCACACATCTTATATTTACAGATGAAGTAAGTATGAATCATACTAATCCCACCCTATTTAAATATATAAGATCATTTGGCAGATTATATATTTGTCTTATTGAGTAATTTTGTTATGTTGATGGGTGAATAATAAAAAATGTTGACGTACTTAAATTACTCCTCAAAATAGCCCTAACTCTCACCATTTCACAAATTTTGACATACTTACATTACACCTCAACATCTCCCCATACTTAATTATAGACTACCTCATACTAAAAATATTCAAAATCTACTTATAACCCAATTCAAATAAAGAAAAACTATTTATAACCGAAATCAATATTATAGAGCTAAATAATATATAGAAGTTTTAGACAATATACTTACATTACTCCTCAACATAGTGCCCATTCTCAGGATTAAAAAGTGTTGATATACTTACATTACAACTCAACATCTTCCAATACTATATTATAAATCACCTTATAATGAAAATATTCCAAAACCACTTATAACCCAAATTAAATAAAGAAAGCTTATTTATACTACAAATTTAATGGAAACCAGAGTAAAAGTTCAAAATTATAAAGCTATATAATATATAGAGGTTTTAGAAAGTATTATAAGGAGGCACACCTTTTTTCTTCAATCCAATACCATAATGCCTCATTAACCATAAAACTTATAGCCAATCACCACCACCTCAAAAATTCATTTACAAAACGCAAAAGATTCCTAGAATCAATCTCCTTTATAAATGTAAATAAGCCCAACAAGGATCTATCAAACTCCTGCATTAAATCTGAGATCTTCAAAAACAACCCTCCAATTAATGTTGGCATCCATGTAATGGACAATCTAGTTACAGTTGCAGGATGCCAGTGCTTATTGTATATTGCAACATATACTTACTACCCTTCAACATTAGCCAAATGTTGTCTAAACCATCTCCTACCACAAGAAAATCAGTACCCTCCGAAGATTCAATCATGGTTTGCATAAATTCAACTGTGATGACCTTCACTAGATTCCATTGCTGTGAGCCCATCAAAGTTCCATATGCCCAGATCAGAATGGGGGACTATAGGAAGCCTCCCATATACACCTCCAACACTATTTTTTCCCTTCAATCTCCCAATCAAAACACGCTGACCTAGATTACACGGCACCATGGTGGGAAATGTAACATTAATGTGACCTTCCCCGTAAAAACTTTGGATCTCAATTCCCATTGGTAACCTCCTATACCGACCTAGGCCCACTATGTTGTAGCCCAGTGCTTTATTTACTATATTCCCTTCACAGGAGTAATAAAAGAAATCAGTGGTTGCAATGAAACAAACAATAACAATATCTACACGATGATAACTCCGTAGAGGGCTTGGAAATAATACTGAGGATAATGGGCCACATGATAATGGGTCATGGTATCCATATCCCATGAGGCAAATTTTTTCAACCCTCCATGTATTTATTGTGGAGTCGTATCTAGCAAGGTGCACAAAACTATTGCCATTATCTTCACAATTACCCAACAAAAAAACTTTGTAACTTATTCTTGCTTCTTCATCGATGATCATCTATGTTGTTCCATAAACAATGAGCCACTTCAGAAATTGAATATGTTTGCTAGTGTGTGGGAAAATCCTAGGAAAATTTTTGCACTGACTAGTAAGTGGATCTATGACGAATAACGTTAAGTCAGATCTGGCCACCAAAAATAAACCACTGCAACTTTCTCTAGCGCCTAAAGTCTTTAGGCCCAAGGTGTGCCAATCAAAAGTGACCTTCATCAGAAACCAATGGTTGGAAGTAACACTGAAAGGCCACATATCTAAGTTATGATTGTTCACTACAATGGAGTGTTCTATTAGGTCATGCATAGCCTGGAAATATTTGGAATCATAAACTGTTGCCAAGTCATGGGATATGGACCTAGAGGTTACCAAGTCAGCTCACTGAAGTCTTAGAATAACATTATGCAATATATCAGTTGGAAGATAAATGGCTTCGCCATTTTTCTCTTTTTCTTTCTAGATAATTACCGCCATTGAACTTTGATCCGATTCGCCTACACAAATTCTTTTGTTGGGTTGGAAATTGGGATAACAACGATCAAACTCTTGAGTCAAAAGTTCCATGCAAACATTTTTTGTAAAACGTACAGTTGCTTCTCTCCATGCAGGGACTAACACTGAATCTATAGAGAGATTCCTCTTTCTTCTTCGTTTGCTATGCTATCGTTTGTAGCCTCTTCTTGCTCGGTGAAAGTCTCCATTTTGGAATGGAGGGAAGGGTTGATAGTGCCAACACAGTGGTGGTTGGTTTTCACTTCCTCGCAGAAAAATGATGATGATTGGATGAGTTTTTCGTTTGCCTCGGCCATGTGGTTTATATAAACAAATCCCTTGGTTAGTGGGCCTAAGAAATGTCTTGGTTGGTGCTTCCTCGAAAAGACGAGGTAGCATTTGAGGGGAGTGGGTTGTAGATTTTGTATGGACCTGCTTGTTGAGGGCCATGGTCTTAACTTACAAAAGATAAACTTTCATGGAACTCGTTTTTATTTGATGGATGTGGTAAATCTTCATGATATTTTGTTACTGTTTACAAATTTAAATGATGTGGACTCTTTAAAATGTTTGTTTGAATATATATATATATATATATATATATATATATATATATATATATATATATATATATATATATATATATATATATATATATATATATATATATGTATATGTGTGTGTTTTTAATAAAGTTTTAATTAAACTAAGTTGGATAATTTTCCATATTTACTACTTTTTTATTTTGGTGTTTATCTAAATTAATATATAATGCATATCATATGTATTAAAAAAACTGGTTTTATATTTCTTATGGATATTTAGATTTATATTAAAGTATGCAAGTGATTTGATTTTTTAGAATGATTTAATTTTTTTAATTGTTCAATAAATTATAAATTAAAATGGATAAAATTCATGTACGAATATAGATTGTATTTGTACTAGTATCTATATTTTTTTAGCGTAAATTGATCTTAACTTCAAATGTAAAATGTTTGAGGAAATATTTTATAAGTCAATAAATTTGATTCCTTTAGGATTCCACATCTAGGATGAGTTAATTATTAATTATTAATAATTTTTTTATTTATTTTATTTAATTTTTAATTTATTTTTATTTTTATATAATTTGATGTAGTCCAAATGTTTATATAACATAACCTTATAACATTTTTTTTCATTGTGGACTAGACATATTGTTTTGTTATATGTGAGAAGCATCCACATCCACATATCAAATCTATTGATATTTAAAGTTTTTTTTGGAGTGAAAAGATAGTTGATCGTTCTGGTAGATCAAGTTAAATGGATCTATGCTAGTTTACTTTATTCCACATGAATACCATGGGTCAATACTATGGGTTTTCATAAACCTCGAGGGTTAAATGGATATGCCAGTTTAATTTCCTCCTTTAAATGGACTTTATTCCACATGAATACTATGGGTCAATACCATGATTTATCATAAACCTCGAGCCCAAAATCTATGGTGGTATAATTTCCTCCTTTAAATGGACTTTATTGCAAATGAATACCATGGGTCAATACCATGAGTTCTCATAAAGGTCGAGCTCAAAAACCAAGTGTAACTTCACCAAGTTAAGTTTACCTTATTATTTTAGTTTAACGTTATTTTTCTTTATATAACAGGAAAAGAAAAAATAAAGATTTTCACTTTAGAACATAAGATATATTTTATTTTTAATTTTATTGTTTTGTAATTTGACCCAGTCAATATGTTTACATAACATAACCTTACAACATGTCCTCCATACTTGACTCGAGAGCTTAATTTATTTTAGACAAGGTTAGATCCATCTTAACTTCATATCTACCAATTAGCACCATTAAAGATAAGTCTGTTGAGATGAAAACATGTTTTAAAGTGAGAAATGGTTTCTCTAGCTTGGTAGATATGGAGTTAAGATTGATCTATGCTTGTTTAATTACTATTAATTTTAGGAGTTGTCTTTACTTGCGTAGGAACATTTGAGGTGAAATATTGATTGGTATATTGAACACCCCAAAAAAGCTACCCATAAAACTTGATATTCCAATAAATTCCTCTGAGATTTTAAAGAAATTGGACTAAAAAAATCCACGAGAAAATCTTCCAAAAAGTCGCACTAAAGATAAGTCATTAATTTTATGTTTATTTTACTTTATTAGATTTATTTTTAGTGTTATTTTATTTATTTATTTATTTATTTTACTTAGGCAAAATGTTAAATAAGACATTACAACATCTATACCATACTACACAAGAGAGTACCTCTATTGGGCAAAGAGAGACTAAACAACCTAGTATGTGGAAGATGTTGTCATGTAATGTTAACTTAAAAAATAATAAAATAAAATCTACATTAACAAATAAAATGCTAGTAATAACAAAACAAATCAATGTCACCCTTAAATTAAATACTCTATTTTTCACAATTGTAATACCTTCCCATCTTGAATATGGATTTTGCTATGTAATATTTAAAAAAATTAATAACAATAATAACATAAATAATTCAATGTGTACATACTGATATAAATAGAGATAGATATGTAACATTTTAATTAGTTTTTATACATATATAGAGAATATATGTTTTCTACTTAATGAAAAGGCATGACACTATTAACATTGTAATGTGGAGAATTTGAACCATAAATAAATTAAATATTTCACAATGTATATGTGTGTGTTTTGTTTAAAAGCATCCTAGATTCATCATATGCATATTTAAAAAAAAAAATTGAGAAGATATTCATCTTAACATTAATCAAATTTCTTAGGGTGAATACATTTTCTCAAGTTTTGGGATCAAAAAAAGCTTCTCAACTTGAGTGATTTGGTTCTATCAAGAGTTAATGGATATATACAGTTCATTAATGATTTGTTTCTACCTCAAAAGAAATATTACTTACATGTGTGTTAAGAACTTATAATTTTCCTTGTTTGTCAAAATTTATCTCAAGAAAAAACATGATATATATCTATATATATATATGTGTGTGTGTGTGTGTGTGTGTGTGTGTGTGTGTGCAATACTTATTAATTTTCACTAGGATAAATTTTACCTTATATAAAAATGGTTTAGCTATGATACAAATTATATCAAAAGTACTTATTGCTTTTTAAGCCACACAAAAAAGTTTTGAACCATAAAATCAATTTTTACTTATTTAATATATCTAAAAATCTAATTATTTTTTTTACTTTGATAAATTTCATCTCACACAATTAAGTTTTAACTATGATATGCATTTACTTAATTTTTTAGTTTTGTAAGTATTCCAAGTTCACGCAACATTTTACACATAATATGAGTTACCATGTTCCTAATTAGTTTCAAGCTTCTAGAAAACATTCTTATAAGATTTTTTACATTAAACACCAAACTTTATCTAGTATTTTCCATGTAATGTTGGGTGTGGGATTGAAGCAAAGCAAATTAAGGAAGGGGTGTTGGTAAGTTTTATAGCCCTAGCTAGTTTGTTGTCCCAATGTGAAGTGAGATGATTTTAGGGGCCAATAAGTTTATTTCATTACTATAGGTTAAAAATTATATAGTTTAAGGATTTTTGAAGATCAACCATAAAATAATTGAGGTTTTTGGCACCAATACTCCTTATATTCTACTCTTTTTGTTTTCTTAAATGTTGTCTACACTTAATTTTCTTTTCTTATGAATAATATTATTATATATATATATATATGTGTTTTTTTATATTTTGGTTATTAAATATTTATTTTTAACTCATAAAAAAACATTACTTATATGTGTATGTTAAATACTTATTATTTTTCTCTGTGTTAAATTTTACCTCATTAGAAAACATGTAAAGGATATATATATTGGCGGTAATATCGAGGAAGGACATGTATCAACGACATTTTAACTTCGTAGATCTTCTGAATAAAAGAGACAGGGTTTTAGGTGTGAGGTTTTAATGCACTTAATTGTTTTAGCATGCCCCTTTGTCTTGGCCTTGGTTTCGCAAATGTAGAAAATATGCATTTGCTGTTGGAAACTAAGAATCAACCTCCATTCTTGCATCTGTTGTTGGTCTAGTTTGGCTCTGTGTGTGCGATGTGCCTTTGCTTGTTTCTTGCAGAGGTTTGTTTGCTCGTCCATGGAGGCTTCAGGCCGACTTTCAATCTGCAAGTTGTTTCATTTATTATTTGTTGCCTAGCTTATGCTTCATTTTTATTCTAGTCGTTGTGATTTTCGATGTTGGTTCTAGTGTTGATCTCGCTCTGTGTAACCACAGGTTCTTCCCTTGCTACTTCTATGGGTAGCTCAGTAAACACTACTTCAGGTAATTTTTTTGTTCTTGTTTCATTCCTTCATCTCGTTTTTTTTATTCTAACCCTCTGGCCCATTGGTGAGCAAGTAAACCTACCAATGGTGTTCTTGATATGAGAAACCCTCTGGTGAGGGACTCAGTTCTCGTCCTCTGACTTCGAGACAGGTTTTTTCTAGGTAAACCCCTACTCTTCCCTTCTTTTATCTGCTCTCTATCACCTTATTTTATTTGCCTTTCTAGTTTTTGACTACCCATCTCATTTTTCTGGTGATATACAAGTTGTGCTTGGAGAATGATGCTCCACGACCTCGTTCTTGGGAGTCTTTTTGGCTTGGGAAAGCAGGGTAGGATCCCTCCGTGATTGTCTTGTTGTTTTTTCTTGTGTTATACTTAGTGAGGCATAAACCCTTACGGTTTCATTTTCTCAGTATGTTTTGTAAGGTTTCATGGGTTTCACAATCTCACTATCGAACTAGTCTTGGCGTACAAAGCATTGTTTTCGGTGCTTGTGGCTTTCAAAACCCTCAACTGTTTTGGTTTCATAAATGTATATTGAACTATTAAATTTTGAAATCTAACAAATGCGCAAGTGTGCTTGTATATTGAATGTAAATGTACCTAGATTTCTGAGAAAGAATGTGATATCTTTGTTGGCATTGCCTTTGTCTGGTTCCTCGTTTGAAATGACTTTAGTCACGAGATTTATGTCGATGTCATTTGGCCTCTTAATGAAATACTTCACTATTTTTCTTTAAAACAATATCTAAAACACTAATGCACAAGGCAAAAAAGGAATTGTCTTTCTTTCATAATGACAAAGATTTTAGATTCATTTGCTTTCACATATACTCAAGAAAGTAATTTCAATTTATGTGTTCTTTCTTCTATATAGATGGCATCCCCCTCATAGTGGAGATCCGGTTTTGCTTTTTTGCCTTACCAGGAGTCTCTTATAGTTGAGAAATTGTCCTTCAATTACCTTACAATTATCTAACATTTTCTTTAAACATACTCTTAACTAATCCTATTTTACTTGATTTCTTAATTTTAAAGGACAATGGCTATACGAGCCTTAATTTAAGTAAAACAAAATAAAACAAAATTCATAATTTTTTTCTTTCTTTCTAGTAGAAAATGGAAACCATTTCCAGTTGCTACATAGTATTTTGTCACCGACCCCGTATCCCCTGATCCTGGGAAGTGTCAATCCCTAAATGGCATCTGCTGTGTGTCATACATCTAAATATGTGTCCACATCTCGCAAATCACTCAAGAATATTAACCACGCTCATTAATCCTGAAGTTGACCCTTTTTACCTATGTTTCAAGATCGTCACAAGACATTAGTATTCTTCCTGCAACGATAGCTTAGAGTAAACAAGAACCTCGCGGCATCATTGCAAAAGTACATCTGTTCGTAGTGACGGTTAGATGTTAGGGATCGTCACAAGTCACTAGTATCCTACTTATGAAAATAGATCTGAATACAATATTGCCTCGTGATGTCATCTTTGAGTCTTTGTGTTTGACTCGTGACGACCCATATATGGAAAATTAGTTCAAACATAATGCTTTTGGGTGGTTCTAGAACATGTTTTTGGGTCAAGGAAGTTTGCCTTTCCTCATTTGAGATGGTGGTTTCACCTTTTGAGTAACCTCCCATGAAGATAATCTTCCTCTCCCTCATTTATGGAGGTTGCTTCTCTTACAAATCATCCTCCATGACTATGATCAACTAGTTTTTGGTAGTGAGCAAATTAGATAGTTCTTGGTGTTGGATTGATAGTTTGTAGTGTGAATTACGGATAGTCTAGCAATTGGTTGTGGTTTGATAGTGTGAAATGGTTTAATAAGAAGAAAGGCTTGTTGTCATTGCCCTAGTCTCATACTAGTGCTTTTGGGTGAGAGAGAGTCAGCCTTTCTAGGAGACCCTTGAGAAAGAATGGTTATGGAGACATATTGCTCAGACCCTTCAAGGAAGCTTGCGACGTCAAGACATAGTTGTAACCTTTGTTGTTTTTTATATTATACAACCAATGCTTATTTCCTATATCATGTATGAAATATATTTGATAGCTTATGGTTCCTTGACTCTGTAAGTGGATAGTTCATTGTTCTAGTCTATTATGTGCTTCGTTGTTTTCTTATGTTGTTTCAGGTGAATCACTCATCAAGGAGAAGAAAATGATAGCTGAAGTAGTGTAACAAATACTCCATCAAAAATTGGCATAAGGTAGTCTCTTTCAATGATGACTATTTAAGGAATTAGTTGTTGTCTTTGTCTTGATGAGACTAGACCCACTCTAAGGCTATAATGGTTGCCTTTGTTCACAGAGGGAACTTTACCTACATCACAAGTTATGGGTATATCATTGTTGTCGTCTACTATTTTACAAAATGGGCTGAAGCAATGCCTACGTTATCTAACGACAGTAAGACAGCTATGCAGTTCCTATTCAATCATGTGATTACTCAATTGGGAGTCCCTCAGGCTATTATCACTAATCAAGGTTCTCATTTCTGTGGTTATATGAAGATTGAGTTAACAACCTAGTTAGGCTTGCATCATGATAGTTCGATGCCTTATTACCCTCACACCAATGGCCAAGTCAAAGTCGTCAACAAAGTGTTGGTTACGATGCTTAAGTGTAGCATTGGAATGCACAAGTCCAACTGGCACTTGATGTTGTTTTCCGCCTTATGGGCCTACCATACCTTAGTGAAGGATGTAACTGGATTCACACCATTTTAACTAATTTGTGGTCTGGAAGTTACCCTTCCGATTGAATGCACAATACCTTCTTTCAAGTTAGTTGTCGAATTGCTCCCGAATACTACTCTTGTGGAAGAACACCTTCTTTATCTAGAGTGGTTAGACAAGACCTATCGACTTGCTTCTTTAGTCATCGAAGCACATAAGAAGAGACTAAAAACTCACTTTGATAAGAATGTTAATGCTCGTTCTTTCGCTGAGGGAGATTTAGTCCTACTATATGATCAAGCAAATGATAAGTTGTGGGCAGGAAAATTCGAACCTATGTGACATGGGCCTAATATTGTCAAACACGTTTTGCAAAAAGGGACCTATGATCTAATTGACTATGAAGGAAACCCTTAAGATAAACCCGAGAATGGGCTTTATCTTAAGAAATACTATGCATGAGTATTTCACACATCTACTGTGTACATAAGTGTGATTTTCATTTCATACATGTTTGGCTTGATGTCGAAGCGTTTGCTGCTTATTGTGTCCTTTTACTTCTTATCCAGATGTCTCTTGCACCTTATATCGGTTTCACTGGTGGTGCTTGTCATAGTAGCTGGAATATTTCCTCCATGGCATGTGTGATCTACGATCCTCATGGCAAGTTATTGGACCTTCAAGGTGTTTGTCTAAGGTGTTCCACAAACAATGCCATTGAATATAGCACCATAATTGAATTACTGGATGAGGTTGTTTACCTCAATATTCATGCATTGATTGTGAGTCTCAACTCCCATCTTGTTGTTCTTCAAATTAAGGGACGTTATTCCGTTAGGAACCCTCAAATTCTAAGGTCGTATTTATGTGTTCGCTTATTGGAAAGAAAGTTTGATTATATCACATATCAACACATTCCTAGAAGGCTAAATATGCTAACTGATGTATTAGAAAACCATGTATTAGATAGACATTTATGCAATTTATAGGAATCATAAACAAGTATTCAGACTCGATAAGTAGATACAGTAAAACATAGATAGATGTATATCATGTGTTGTGCGTCATGGCGCCCAAAAAATATATGTATATGTCCAAAAAATATGTGTGTTCAAGTTACATTGCGAGACACATGTCTCTCAAAATTTGCAGAAAATGAAACCTAGAATTCTACTATGGATGATGCTCTCTATAGCAGACTACTACTCGGAGCACCTGTCTAAGTAGTTGGTGTATCCTTTTCGACACACCCACAGTGTGTCTTTAGTACTGTTTGGGGATCTCTTCGAAAGATCTGTAATCTGGGATCCCCTCAGTCAAGCCTCTAGGTTATGTGTTATCTCCTCCTTAGTATCTCCACGTGGAGGTGGTAAGTCAATCTCTCTGATAGCCCTCCCGGTAATAGGAATGATACCTACAGGTTTCTCAAGTCTAACATCTACAAATAAATTGAACATAATGATCAGGGCATGTATACTTAAAATATAGAAACAACAAAAAACAAATTACAAAAAGTTTTTCGGTCAAACTGAGTATTTTACCTCTCCCATCCCATTGTTCTCCAAGAGGAAGAAACATGTTTGGGTCACCTATAATGTCCATCCTATCATATGGCTAATCCTCTACTATGACCTGTTGATGGTTCTTCCACTCGATAAACTCTGGACACCATGACATAGGCTGGCCACTGCCTCCTCGCGGCATCACAAGAGCCCACTACGTAATCCATGTCTCTCGTGGTCCTGGCCATCCCACTATTACATGCTACCTATGAAGGATTGTTACTCACTATAGCATGAGCGATACCAAGATCGAACCATAACCAAACTGTTTTGTCTCACCCCTATGACATTTGGTCAATTGTCTCTTCATGTTAAGAGACATGACCTCGGCCTAGTCAAACATAGTGTGATTTAAAGAGTCTAAGGCTAACCACAATTTTTTTTTGGTTGTCTCATGCTGGGCTTGGGAGCCAGCTGCCCTAGCTATACTGAATAGTAAAACCTGCAATGAAAAATCATTAACCATGGAATCTGCACCTTCTCATTATTAGATGATTTCCATGCTCCTGGGCACACTCTTGCAATGAGAGTATCCAACGAGTCTCCAATAACTCGAGTACCCACCATGCGAGGTCTCTCCCCTCGCCATTAAAATATGGTCAAAAAATAAATGTTTGTGGCATGAAATTCAATTTCTTGCCCACATATGATAAATTTTCCCTCCATTGGATTCCACACTTGTATCAGGTACTCCAAGAAATCTAGTTGAGCTCTCAATAGTGGTGTTAAGAAGAATTTTAATATCCCACAATTTCGTAGGATATTTAGGCAATGAGGATCAGTTGCCCCCATAATGTCATCATTTGTGAGTGTGTTCCTGAAAGGAGAAAGACATTTTGAATCCCTGCATGCACAAAAAGCCTTTTATTAAATTCCATTCAACTATTTTCATCTATTAAAACTGTTTAGAAATGAAGTTTTTTTGGTTCCGTCACTTGTCGCAGCTGTTTTTAAAATAGTTGTGATGGGCCGATTTGCATAGTTCACAAAATTTCAGGTCATTGTAGGTGTACATCACTTTCATACAACAATCTTATTTTTGTCTCGTGCAATTTTTTTCGTCATTGCAACCCCGAGGGGGGGAACCTGTGACGACCAAGACGTAATTTTTGACCAAAAAATTACTCCAAACCCTAGTCTAAAACATGAAATTACATCTAAAATTGGCATAGAAACAAAGGGAAGGATACAACATTTACTTGGAGGAAGTGTGAAAGGAAATGGACCACTGCATCTTTGGGATTTGATCACCAAGTTTCACGAGGTATGCAAGGTTTGAAGTGTTTTTACCATAGTCAAAAACACAAGTGAATTGTTTTTTTACCATAATGTCTCTTTTATAGCCTTTTTGTTCAAAATTTTTGGTCATCTAGGGTTTTGAATTACGGTTTTAAGCATTAGTCATGTACTTTTGTGAAACGGGTCTTATGCTTCAATTTCCTTGTGCAGTGGCAGGTGTTTCGAACGTTGGAGATGATCGATATATACTCAATAAAAACCAAAAAGTCTATTCTGAGTCAACTTTAAGCTCTTTTCTAACTCTTGAATCGTAAAAAGATTTTCGAGCCCTTGTCATTTCGAGCTTGTTCATGGTTGGAAAATGTCGTGTATCTAGTAATTCTTTTACTTTTTTGGATTGGAGACACTATTTACGAAAAGTACTACTTGAGCGAAATGGTCAAGCAGTTATCTCAAGTATCGTTTTCTACCTTATCGAGCTTTAGAGGCACCAATTTACGAAAAGGGCCCATCTGGATTTTTCTTTTCCGTGTCTTTTTCAAACTCTCTAAATATGAAAAACACTCTATGTTTTACCTATGTCGGACTCATTAAACCCTGACAACATTGGACTCATCGCCATGATGAGACCTCAGCTTCTCCTCCCTAGGGCTCATTAAAATTTCACTAGGTTGGATTTGTCTGAAGGACAGACTTATATTGCAAGCATATACTATCCTCTTCAAGCTTGTTTTCCAAAAATAATTGGGGTACTCACCAGCAATGGTGGGGGTAAATTTGGAAATATTCTGTTGGTTATCTGTGGCAGCTTGAAACTCTTGTACATCGACACTTTTTTCTTCTTGCTGAGTTGATATCCTCACTTCGTCATTTTCCTTCCTGGGTTCTTCATTTTGCCTCATTCCATTCAATCCTTGTTGTCTCCACATAACCTTTGATAACTTGGTACCAAAGTGTTGCCACATTCTAGAGTCATGTTGTTGATATGTTCAAGAACTTAATCCTTTTGTTGTTTGCACCCTTACCTCCTCCTTTGATTCTCTCATCCATCATCATGTTGTTCCTTGTATTGTGTCATTGATGTGGGAAACATTGTGGCCCTCCTATGACAGATCGCTTCTCGTTGACATCAACTCATTATCCAAGAAGTTGATCTAGAGACCCCTTTTGGGTACCTTGGAGCTTGCATGCCTCAATGGAAAGCTCTTCGCACTTGACAACAGGATTGCATTATTGGTCTTCGATTGGGTGATTTCATAATTGTTCGAATTTAGATCATTCTTCACACTTTGTGGATTGTACTAGGATTACCTTGAGAACCATTGACATTACTAGTGGTCTCTCTCTCGCCTCTTAATGGTTTACATCATTGGTCGGTAATCAAGTGATTTTCTAGTATGCTCAAATTCAACACATTGATTCACATATTAGAAATTGTATGGTGGACAGGTTTGTTTCAAGACCCTGGACTGAGATTACATAAGTTCGGGTTACATGGATTCGTTTGTGATTTCATACATGACCCTTTGATTGGATGGCTACAACCATACCTGAGTCTTTCTGGATGGCTGCAACCACACTTGTAATTTCATATGTTCCTATCAAATCGATGGTTATGTCCGAACCACAGACCAATTCTATTTGTCTTTTGGATGGTTGTGCCCATACTTAGACTACATGTATTTCTTTCACTATCAGAGATATCAGTTGTAATTGCATCTGCAGGTTCTCGATGATGGTGTTCCGCTTCAGTTATGGTTTCGTAAATCATTTCACCCCGCCCACTCTCTCAGCCTTCATGCTTTAGGGGGCATCTCTTACACAGTATTTTGCCACCGACCCCATATCCCTTGCTCTGGGGAAGAGTCGGTCCCTCAATAGCATCTCCTTTGTATGATACATCTAAATATTTGTCCAAATCTTCCAAATCACTCAAGAATATTAACCATGCTCATTAATCCTTAAGTTGATCATTTTTATCTACATTTCAAGATCCTTGCTAGACAACAGTATTATGCCTATGACGATAGTCCAGAGTAAACAAGAACCTCGCGACATCATCAGAAGAGTACATCTATTATCAGTGATGGTGAGATTTTAGGGATCGTCGAAAGTCATAAATATGCTACTTGTGGCAGTAGCTCTGACTACATTGATACCTCGCAATTTTGTCTCTAAGTCTTAGTGTTTGACTCGCGATGACCAAGATATGGTGAAGTAGTTCAAACAAAATGCTTCTAGGTGGTTCTGGAATAGGTTGTTGGGTCAAGGAAGTTTTTCTTTCCTCATTTGAGGTGGTGGTTCTGCCTTTTGAGTAACCTCCCATGAAGATGAGATTCCTCTCCCTCATTTATGGAGGCTCCTCCTTTTATGAAGGCATCCTCCATGACTATGATCAGCTAGTTTTTGGTAGTGAGAAAATTAGCTAGTTCTTGGTGTTGGACTCATAGTTTGTAGTGCGAATTGTTGATGGTCTAGAAATTGGTTGTGGATTGACAGTGTGAAATGGTTTTATAAGAAGAAAGTGTTGTTGTGATAACCTTAGTGTCATACTAGTGCTTTTGGGTGAGAGAGAGTCAACCTTTCTCGGAGACCTTTGAGAGTGAATTCTTTTGGAGACATACTGATCGGACCCTTCAAGGAAGCTTGCGACATCAAGGCGTGGTTGTAAGCTTTTTTGTTGTTTATATTAATACAATCAATGGTTATTTCCTATATCATGTATGAAATATATTTGATATCTTATGGTTCCTTGATTCTGTAAGTGGATAGTTCATTTTTGTGCCCTATTATGTTTTTTGTTGTTTTCTTGTGTTGTTTCAGGTGAATTACTCATCAAGGAGAAGAAAGCGATAGCTGAAGTAGCCTAACAAAGACTGCATCAAAAATCGGCATAAGGTAGTCTCTTTCAAAGATGACTATTTAAGGAATTATCTATTCTCTTTGTCTTGTTGTGACTAGACCCAATCTAGGGCTAGAGGGGTTGCCTCTATTTGTAGAGGGAACTTTACCTACATCACTCTAGCTGTAACCTTTTAAGTCGGATGCTCCTGCATCAGGCTCCCGAGGTAAATTAAACTCATGGCTCTTGTCCATGAGCTCTTCAATAGAGTACCCGACGCTTTGAATCTAGCCAACATTTAGCCAAGAACCATCTTCAATAGGATGGCCATTCCACTTGACTAAGTATCACAAATATTCTTTTCTTTGAGTCGATCTAACCACCTGGGTGTCTAAGATCTGTTCAATCTCTAAAGGCTTTCCTGGGGGCATCTGATTAGTCCACGAGTCATTCTCATTCTGGGCGTTTCATGTTTATCTTTTCAAACTGTCTTCTTCATTAGCAAGAATGTATGGGTACAGATCTGCCACATTAAAAATGGGTGAGATTCCTATACCTGGAGCTAACTACAACTCATAACCGTTCTCAGAAAACTTTGAAAGAATCCTGCAAGACCCAATTTTCTTCAATCTTAACTTGTTGTATTCACCTTTAGCAAACCTCACCTTCTGTAGGTGTGCTAGTACGAGGTCCCCTACATTGAATTGTACCTGTCGCCTTTTCAAATCTACTTTCTATTTGTATCTTTGGCTATTATCTTGTAATTTTAATTTTACGAGTTCATGAAGATTGTTGATTGCCTTTGCAAAATCTTCACCATCGGCACTCATACGTTGAAACTGACCTAAATCCTACAACTCATGTACTCCATGTGGGTGAATTCCGTATAAGATCTCGAAAGGACTACTGCCTGTGCTTCTGTTGGAAGAATCATTATAAGCTAATTCTGCTTGCGCAAGTACACTATCCCACTCTCGAGAATTGTCACCAACTAGACTCCTTAGTAGATTTAGCAGACTTCAGTTCGTCTCTTTGGTTTGCCCAATAGTCTGTAGGTGATAAGATGAGCTGAAGTTCAGTTTGGTGTCTAACGTTTTCCACAAGGTTCATAAAAAATGACATGTAAAGTTCATGTCTCGGTCCAAAATAATAGACTTCGGCAAGCCATGTAATCTAACTATCTCTGTGAAAAACAAGTGTGCTACATGTGTGGGATCACTATCTCACTATCTCAATTGGAGGAGGCCCGGGAATAATAAAGAAAATGATTGTTAGATTTTAAGAATCTAAAATCAATGATATAATTAAATTTCTTTTGGAGAAAAAAAAAATTGATACCAAAAATTAACTAACCAAATTAATGGAGTTTTCCATGTTCCTGTAGAGTTGGAATCTCCTCCTCACATTAGCTACAGCATTACTGGAGCTTTGATACAACAGTAATGCAGAAGTTTCCTCAGACATGTAATTTTATTAATAAGAAAAGCAATTACATCTAGAATTTTGCAAGAGTTTACAACTGAACAACAAAACACTCTTGCAATGAGCTATTTATAAGCTTAGTGTCCTAACTACCTCTAATTATGGATCACTTAAAAAATAACAAGTGTCCATTTACAATAAAATCTATTTAAACAACTTACTAACAATTCTCCTAAAATAGAGCCTAAGACACGACACATTTGTAGAGTCATATCTTTTTACAATAATATTCTAATTCTAAATGTCTATATTAAATAATTAATTATTCTAGATTAATAATTATTAATTTAATATCATAAATTAATAATTATTTTATTCTAACTTTATGACCTATCATAATATTTTATTTTGGATCAACTAACAAAAACATAATCTAATATTTTCCATTTAGTGTTGGGTGAGGGATTTAATTGATAAGCTTTGGTAAGTTCTATAGCCCTAGTGAGTTTGTTGTCCCAATGTGAAGTGAGACGAAATTTAGGGGGGCATAATTTTATTTCATTATTATAGGGTAGAGATTATATAGTCTAAGTGTTTTTGAAGATCAATCATACAATAATTGAAGATTTTGGCACAAATACTGCTTATACTATACTCTTCTTGTTTTCTTAAATGTTGTCCACAATTAATTTTATTTTCTTATCGACAATATTATTTTATATATGTTTTTTCTATGTTGGTCATTAAAGATTTGATTTTAACTCACCAACAAAAATATTACTTATATGTGTGTATGTTAAATACTTATTATTTGTTAAAATTTACCCCCCCACACACACATATAGATATTCCATTTTTTTTTACTTAAAATTTACCTCTCACCACTATGATATCAATTTACATATTTTCTATATGTGAAATACTTATTAATTTTCACTTGGATCAGAAAACATTTTAATTAAGATACCAATTATTTCAGAAATATTTATTATTTTTTTACTCATTTTAACTATAATACATTTTGATTTTTTTTTAAATGAATTTTTACATTACACACCAACAATGCTTTTTTGTGCAATGTTGGGGTGTTGGTCAGTTCTATATCCTCGTGATTATGTTGTTCCAACGTGAAGGTACAATGTTGGGTGTGAGATATCGGAATAAAGAATCAGTGTTCGTGATTTCTACATCCTCGTGATTATATTGTTCCAATCTGAAGCTATAATACATTGACACTCACATAATTTTATGTTAGAAATTATATAGTTTAACCATTTTTAATGAACAATCATACAATAAATGAAGTTCTCAGTAGTAATACTCCTTGTACTCTAGTATTTTTGTTTTCCATGTATATGTGTGTGTTTTTCCTTTATACATTCGAAATATTTATTAATTTTTAGGTATTTTTTTTTACTTAGAAAAAATCTATCTTGCCCAAATATGATATCAATTTATGTATTTGATATATGTGAAATACTTATTAATTTTTACTAGTATAAATTTTACCTCACATAAAATCATTTTAGCTATGATACCATTTATATCAAAAATATTTATTGTTTTTCAAAATCATATAATCTAATACCCCTCAATGAAAAGTAAATATTTGATTTACTTTTACAGAAGTCATTTGGAAAATGTCATGAATAAACATGAATATGTATTTGTTTAATTTTATTAATTGAAATTGGTTATGGTTTACCTAAATGGGAAAATATGTGAATAGAGAGTTTTACATCAAGGAAATTATGAGATATGTATTCCTCTCCCTAGAGATAAATATCTTTGTTAAGGAAACAGGGGCCAAGATGGTGAGAGTGGAAAAAACTTAAGGCAACCTAGAGACTTAGAACCTAGTTGAAGGAGGACCAAGACATGAAATGAAATTGATTCCTCAAACATGACATTGTTGAGGAAGTGGAGGATAATGTGAGAAAAAGGGCTTCTTGAGCTAGTTAGCTACTGTAATACCATTTTAGACTTGGAAGGTCTCTAATAAACCTGATTGACATAGTGTGGTTACAAAATTCTAGGTCGACCTATTTTGATGCCTATTTAAAGAATTTTTCTGGAAGAAAACTCACTTAGGGGGATTACTTTTTCTCCTCAGTAATTTTGTGGTATCCCAACTAGTGTGAAGAAATAAGTAATTTTGTTACAACGTTATCCTCATAATGTGTTATTTGTTTATTGAATGGATGTAGTTCTGTATTTGATGTATTTTTACATAAGATAAAATTATGATTGGTTCTTCATCCTAAACAGAGAAAATTGAGTACTACATTTTACATACTAAAAAAATTTGTTTTAAATAATCATAGGCAGTTATTCCACTAATGTTGGGATTTTATTTTATGTGAACCTAATAATATTTGTGTAGAGAAAAGGATGGGGAGTATACTAAAGGATGGTGGGTGGACCTACCCATGGTTTTGTGCATAGGTTTTGCACATCATTTTGGGCATGATGGTTTGTCGTAGATGTCATAAGGGGACTATTGTTATGTTCTAATCCATGGTTAATAGATTGGGGTTTATGAATGGTTCAACATGTATGTATATGTATTTAAAATTGAAATAAATATAATGAAAAATCAATCTTGTAGTCCGAGTTTTGGGATCAAGGGGAAATCTCTCTATAGATTGTTTTCCTATTCTCACCATTGTTTATCTTTTTGTTTGAAGAATTCATTTGCACTGGTACAAGGCTAAAACTTACATTTGGTATCAGAGTTAGGTTTCGGGTTCAAGGGGATGTATTTGTTTTTGACAGGTTTTTATCAGGGCTCTGGTAGACCGTGTTGAGTGGGACGTCTCTGGAAATGATTCTTACAGTGAAAGAAGATAATGAAGAGTAGAAAGATAGAGGTTGAGAAATTTAATTGCCATATTTTTGACTTTTGGAAGCTCAAGATATGTTGGTGGATAACTATAAGTGGATCACACTAGATCCAAGTACTAAACTAACAATAATTTCAACAGAAGACTAGGAAAAGTTGGATTGAAAGGCAAAGAGAACAATACATTTTTGTATCTTAGATTTAGTATTGTTGAATGTATCAATGGAAGCTATGATGAAGGCTTTGTGGGACATGTTAGAGACTTTGTACCAATCTAATTCTCTTGTGAACAAATTGTTCCTACAAAAAAAGATGAATAACATGAGGATGAAGGATGGATACCTGGTAATGGAGCATCTCAACACCTTTAATACAAATTTTATCTATTGATATAAACATTTCAATTTGTTGTGTTCTCTAAGAGATTCATCCTATAGTCTAGTTGTTGCTAAAGGTAGCAATACAACTACCTTGAAGTTTGATTAAATAGTTTGATACTAGTTATGGGACAAGATGAGATGGAAAAATAGGGGGAGAGAGTATGGAGATTGGAGATTCCTTGTGTGTACGAGGACACTCCGAGAATAGAAACAAAAATAAGTCCTGGTATATCTGCAAAAATATCATTCAACAAAAATCAATATGAATTGGGCTACACCAAAGATGATAGCTTTTATGTTCAACACTACTTCAACCCAATTAAGTTTGTGATTGCACAATTTCTTGAATAACTTAAAAATATTAATAATGGCAATCAACATTGTCAAAAAGTGTGTCAAATGGAGAGTCAATGTTTTGATATCCATCATCCTCTTCATTGTGGGAAGACAAACCACCTATTAGAAATATTTTGAAATTAGAAGGATAAGAAGAATGTTAATTATGGATAGATAAATTCCTATAGATGGAAAGAAGAAGTGAATAAATTACGAGTCTTATTGCTTGGCCAAAACATAGATAAACACAAAACTATCTAGAAAAATGAACAAAGAGAAAATATTTCAACCAATGACTCAAACAAAAAGGTACTCTCCACACCTTGAGGGGAGGGAAAAATCATAACTCTCATACAAATTTGAAGGGGGGAGTATATTGATGAATTGAAGATGGTTCATGGTAGCCCATAAATTACTACATTATCCAAATCAAAGAAGATTAGTTAGTCATAATAAGGAAACAACTACATTATTCAAAGAAGATTGGTTAGTGGTCATTAGGAAACCACTGCATTATTCAAAGCAGACTAGTTAATGGTAAACCATAAACCGCTAGTTTCTATGAAAGATGGTAATTGGTTAAATAGAAAAACTACCACCTAAAGAATCCAATACCCGAGCTTGGACCCTTTCCATAATGAACTATTGAAAAATTCTCCCCTTTCATGTGACAAGCAAGAATATCATATGTCAATTTCCAACTTTCAAAGTCTTATAAACATTCAATCAACAATTGAGATTCCCACATAGTAGTTAGTTTCCTTAACATAAAAGCCATGAACAATTTTTTGAAAATTTTATTAACAATCTATTCTCAACAATACCACAAAAACCTTCAAAAAGGAAAGAATATATGAAAGAACCTCAACCTTTTTCCTTGGGGCTCACACATATCAAAGGACAAAGAATAACCTTAAATTAGAAGGTATACAAGAGCTCCAATATCGATATATCATGTCCATTAACTCTTTACCTAAGCCTTATATAGACCATACATCCTAGATTTGGAGATGAAGGAACTATGAATCATACTAATTCCACCCTATTTAAATATATAAGATCATTTGGCAAATTATATATTTGGTTTATTGAGTAATTTTATTATGTTATTGGGCCAACAATAAAAAATGTTGACATACTTAAACTACTCCTCAAAATAGGCCTAACTCTCACCATTTCAAAAATTTTGACATACTTACATTACACCTCAACATCTCGGCATACGTATTTATAGACTACCTCATGGTGAAAATATTGAAAAACTACTTATCACCCAAATCAAATAAAGAAAAACTATTTATAGCCCAAATTAAGATTATAAAGTTGAATAATATATAGAAGTTTTAGACAATATACTTACATTACTCCTCAACATAATGCCCATTCTGAAAATTTAAAAAGTGTTGACATACTTTCATTACACCTCAACATCGTAAAATTATAAAGTGCCTTATAATGAAAATATTTCAAAACCACTTAGAACCCAAATTATATAAAGAAAGCCTATTCATACTACAGATTTAATGGGAACCAGAGTAAAAGTTCAAAATTAGTTTTAGAAAGTATTATAAGGAGGCACACTCTTTTTTTCAATACAATACCATAAAGCCTCACTAACAATAAAATCTATATCAAGTCACCATCACCTCAAAAAATCATCTGCAAAAGATTCATAGAATCAATCTCCTTTATAAATGTAAATAAAATCAACAACAATCTATCAAACTGCCGCATAAAATCTGAGATAAGCTCAACAACAATCTATCAAACTGCTGCATAAAATCCGAGATGTTCAAAAATAACCCTCCAATTAATGTTGGCATCCATGTATCTGCCTCCTGGACAACCTGGTTGCAGTTGCAGGATCCCAGTGCTCATTGTATATTGCAACATATAGTTACTACAATGCAGCATTAGCCAAATGTTATCTGAACCATCACCTACTGCAAGAAAATTAGTACCCTGAGAAGATACAATCATGGTTTGCATAAATTCAAGTGTGATGACCTTCACCAGATTCCATTGCCGTGTGAGCCCATCAAACTTCCATATGCCCAGATCAGAATGGGCGACTACAGGAAGCCTCCCATATACACCTCCAACACAGTTTTTTCCATTCAATCTTCTGATTAAGGCACACAGACTCGGATTACACGGCACCATGGTGGGAAATGTAACATTAATATGACCTTCCCTGTAAAAAAAATTGGATCTCAATTCCCATTCTTAACCTCCTATTCTGACCTGGGCGCACTATGGTGTAGCCCAGTGCTTTATTCACTATATTCACTTTAGAGGAGTAATAAAAGAAATCATTGGTTGCAGAGAAACAAACAATAACATTATCTACACGATGATAACTGCGTAGAGAGCCTGGAAATAATGCTGAGGATAATGGGCCGCGGTATGGGTTTCCCATGAGGAAAATTTTTTCAACCCTCCATTTGTTTATTGTGGAGTCATATCTAGCAAGATGTACAAAACCATTGCCATTATCTTCACAAATACCGAACAAGAATTTAACTTTGTAACTTCCTGTTGCTTCTTCATCGACGATCATCTCTGTTGTTCCATAAATAATGAGAGATTTCAGATCTGGGCACGAAAAATAAACCGTTGTAGCTGGCTCTGACGCCCAAAGTCTTCAGGGCCAATGTGTCCTAATCCCAAGGGACCTTCATCAGAAAGAAATGCCTGGAAATAACACTGAAAGCCCACATATCTAAGTTATGATTGTTCACTACAATGCAGTTTTCTATTAGGTCATGCATACCCTGGAAATATTTGGAATTATAAACTGTTGCCTAGTCATGGGATATGGACCTAGAGGTTACCAAATCAGCTCGTTGAAGCCTTAGAACAATGTTATGCAATATCTCAGCTGGAAGATAAATGGCTTCCCCATTTTTCTCTTTTTCTTGCTGGACAATTACAGCCATTGAATTTTGACCCGATTCGCCTACACGAATTCTTTTGTTGGGTCGGAGATTGGGATATAAACGATCAAACTCCTGAATCAAAAGTTCCATGGGAAGGTTTTCTGCAAAACGTATAGTTGCTTCTCTCCATGCAAGGACTAACACTGAATCTGTAGAGAGTTTCCTCTTTCTTCTTAGTTTGTTATCTTGTCCTATCTGTGATGCCGAGATAGAGTCCTGTAACATTTGGAAAATTGTTGCGACCTTGGTACCCTTTTCTTGCTGCCTAGTAACCTCTTCCTGCTCGGTGAAAGTTTCCATGTTGGAATGGAGGGTAGGGTTAATAGTGCCAACACGGTGGTGGTTGGTTTTCACTTCCTCGCAAAAAAATAATGATGACTTGATGAGTTTTTCGTTTGCCTAGCCATGTGGTTTATATATACAAATCCCTTGGGAGGTGCTTCCTTGGTCAACGGGCCTGAGAAATGTCTTGGTCGGTGCTTCCTCGAGATGACATAGGATTTGAGGGAAGTGGGTCGTAGATTTTGTATGGACCGGCTTGTTGAGGGCCATGATCTTAACTTACAAAAGATAACCTCTCATGAAACTCGTTTTTCTTTGATGGCTGTGGTAAATTTTCATGGTATTTCTTTAGTGTTTAAAAATTTAAATGATGTGGATTGTTTAAAATGTTTGTTTGAATATAAATATATATATATATATATATATATATATATATATATTTATGTTTTTAATAAAATTTTAATTAAATGAAGTTGGATAATTTTCCATATTTACTACTTTTTTATTTTTGTACTTTTATATTATAGAAAATTTAAACTTATATCTAAATTAATATATAATGTATATCATATTTATTAAAAAGACTCTTTTTATATTTCTTATGGATGTTTAGATTTATATTAAAGTATGCAAGTGATTTGATTTTTTTAGAATGATTTAAATTTTTTAGTTGTTTAATAAATTATAAATTATCATGGATAAAATTCAAGTGTGTTAGCAATATAGATTGTATTTGTATTAGTATCTATATTTTATTAGCTTAAATTCATCTTAACTTCAAATGTGAAATATTTGAGGAAATATTTTATAAGTCAATAAATTTGATTCCTTTAGGATTCCAGGATGAGTTAATTATTAATTATTAATAATTTTATTGTTTATTTTATTTTATTTTATTTTTAATTTATTTTTATTTTTATATAATTTGACCTAGTCCAAATGTTTACATGCATAAACTTATAAAAAAAAATCATTGTGGTCTCAAGATATTATTTTCTTATATGTGAGAAGCATCCACATCCACATATCAAATCTATTGATATTTAAACTTTTTTTTTGGAGTGAAACGAGACTTTATCCCTCTCTATATCGAGTTAAATGGATCTATGTCACTTGAATTTATTCCACATGAATACCATGAGTTTGAGTTTATTCCACATGAATACCATGGGTCAATACTGTGGGTTTCCATAAATCTCTAGAGTTAAACGTATATGCCCATTTAATTTCCTCCTTTAAATGGACTTTATTCCACATGAATACTATGGGTCAATACCATGATTTATCATAAACCTTGAGCTCAAAATCTATGGTGGTATAATTTCCTCCTTTAAATGGACTTTATTCCAAATGAATACCTTGGGTCAATACCATGAGTTCTCATACAGCTTGAGCTCAAAAACCACCTGTAACTTCAACAGGTTAAGTTTACCTTATTATTTTAGTTGAAGGTTATTTTTGTATTAAGGTAGAATTATTTTTAATTTAATTTATTTTATATTTGACCTAGTAAAAATGTGAAGGTATGATTGTTTTTATTTTTATTAATAAATATAATTATTAATTGTTTTATTTTATTTTTATGTTTTTTGACCAAACAAAATGTTTACATAACAAGAAAAGAAAAATAAAGATTTTCACCTTAGAACATAAGATATACTTTATTTTTATTTTTATTTTTATGTAATTTGACCCATTCAAAATGTTTACATAACATAACCTTACAACATGTCCTCCATACTTGGCTCAAGAGATTAATTTATTTTAGACAATGTTAGATCCATCTTAACCTCATATCTACCAATTAGCAACAATAAGGATAAGTGAAGATAAGTCTCTTTAGATGCAAACATGTTTTAAAGTGAAAAATGGTTTGCTCTAGCTTGGTAGATATGGAGTTAAGATTGATCCATGCTCGTTTAATTATTATTAATTTTAGGAGTTGTCTTTCCTTGCATATGAATATTTGAGGTAAAATCTTGATTTGTATATTGAACACCCCAAAAACCTACCCATCAAACTTGATATTGCAATAAATTCCTCCGAGATTTTAGAGAAATTAGACTTGAAAAGCCCACTAGAAAAGCTTCCAAAAAGTTGCACTAAATATAAGTGTTAATTTTATGTTTATTTTACTTTATTAAATTTATTTTTAATGTTATTTTATTTTACTTATTTATTTATTTTACTTAGGGAAAATGTTAAACAAGACATTACAATATCTATACCATACTACACAAAAGAGTACCTGTATTGGGCAAAGATAAACTCAACAACCTAGTATGTGGAAGATGTTGTCATGTAACGTTAACTTAAAAAAATAATAAAATAATATCTACATTAACAAATAAAAAACTAGTAATAACAAAACAAATCAATGTCACCCTTAAATTAAATACTTCGTTTTTCACATTTGTAATACCTTCCAATCTTGAATATGGATTTTGATATGTAATATTTAAAAAAATAAAATAACAATAATAACATAAATAGCTCAATATGTACATACTGATATAAATAGAGATAGATATGTAACATTTTAATTAATTTATATACATATATAGAGAATGTATGTTTTCTACTTCATGAAAAGGTGACACTATTAACATTGTAATGTGGAGAATTTGAATCATAAATAAATAAAATATTTCACAGTATATATGTGTGTGTTTAGTTTAAAAGCATCCTAGAATCATCATATGTATATTTCAAAAAAAAAAAAAAGGATCAAGAAGATATTCATCTTAACACTAATCAAATTTCTTAGGGTGAATACATTTTCTCAAATTTTGGGATCAAAAAAAGCTTCTCAACTTGAATGATTTGTTTTTACCTCAAAAAAAACATTACTTACATCTATGTTAGGAACTTATAATTTTCCTTGTTTGTCAAAAGTAATTTATCTTAAGAAAAAACATGCTATATATATATGTGTGTATGTGTGTGTGTGTGTTATACCTTCTATATGTGAAATACTTATTAATTTTCATTAGGATAAATTTTACCTTACATAAAAATGTTTTAGCTGTGATACAAATTATATCAAAAGTACTTATTGCTTTTTAAGCCACAAAAAAATGTTTTCAACCATAACATCAATTTTTACATAATTAATATATCTAAAAATATAATTATTTTTTTTACTCTTGATAAATTTCATCTCACAGAGATTAGCTTTAACTATGGTATGCATTTACTTAAATTTTTAGTTTTGTAAGTCTTCCAAGTTCATGCAACATTTTACACATAATAAAAGTTACCATGTGCGTAATCAATTTCAAGCTTCTAGAAAACATTCTTATAAGATTTTTTACATTACACACCAAAATTTATCTAATATTTTCCACGTAATGTTGGGTGAGGGATTGAAGCAAACCAAATTAAGGAAGGGGTGTTGGTAAGTTATAGCCCTAGCGAGTTTGTTGTCCCAATGTGAAGTGAGATGAAATTTAGGGGCCAGTAAGTTTATTTCATTACTATAGATTATAAATGTTTCTTTCTATTTTGGTTATTGAATATTTTTTTTTAACTCATAAATACTTATTATTTTTCTCTCTGTTAAAGTTTACCTCATTAAAAAACAGGTAAAGCATATATATATATATATATCTATATATATATATATATATATATATATATATATATATATATATATATATATATATATATATATATATATATATAGATATATATAGATATATATATATTGGTGGGAATATTGAGGAAGGACATGTATCAACGACCATTTAACTTCGTAGATCTTTCAAATAAAAAAGAAATGGTTTTAGATGTGAGGTTTCAATGCACTTTAATTGTTTTAGCATGCCCCTTTGTAGTGGCCTTGGTTTCGCAAATGTAGCCAATTCAGATCTGTCGTAGGAAACTAAGAGTCGGCTTCCATTCATGCATCCGTTGTTGGTCCAGTTTGGCTCTGTATGTGTGTTATACCTTTTCTTGTTTCTTGTGGTGGTTTGTTTTCTCGTCTATAGAGACTTCAAGTTAACTTTCAATCTGCAAGTTGTTTCATTTATTCTTTGTTTCTTGGCTTACGCTTCATTTTTATTCTACTCGTGGTGATTTTCGATGTTGGTTCTAGTGTTGATCTCGCTCTGTGTAACCACAGGTTCTTCCCTTGCAACTTCTGTTGGAATCTTTGTAAACGCTACTTCAGGTAATTTTTTGTTCTTGTTTCATTCCTTCATCTCGTTTTTGTGATTCTATCCCTCTCGCCCATTCGTGAGCGGGTAAACTTACCAATGGTGTTCTTGATGAGAGAAACCCTTTGGCGAGAGACTTGGTTCTCACCCTCTGACTTGGAGATAGGCTTTTTCCAGGTAAACCACTACTCTTCCCTTCTTTTATTTGCTCTCTATCACCTTATTTTATCTAACTTTCCAGTTTTTGACTACCCATCTCGTTTTTGTCATGATATGCAGGTCATGCCTAGAGAATGATGCTCCACGGCCTCGTTCTTGTGAGTATTTTTGGCTTGGGAAAGTAGGGTAGGATCCCTCCGTGATTGTCTTATTGTTTTCGCTTATGTTATCCTTAGTGAGGCATAAACCCTTCGGGTTTCATTTTCTCACTATGTTTTGTATGGTTTCATGGGTTTCACACCATCGCTATCAGACTAGTTTTGGCGTACAAAGCGTAGCTTTCGGTGCTTGTGGATTTTGAAACCCTGTATTGTTTCGGTTTCATAAATGTATATTGAACTATTAAATTTTGAAATGTAACAAATGCAAAGGTGTGCTTGAATATTTAATATAAATGTACCTGGGTTTTTGAGAAAGAATGTGATATCTTTGTTGGCTTTTCCTTTGTCTGGTTCCTGGTCTCAAATGCCTTTAGTCAGGAGATTTATATTGATGTCGTTTGGACTCTTAATGAAATAATTCACTATTTTGCTTTAGAACAATATCTAAAACACTAATGCACAGGAAAAAAAAGGAATTTTCCTTCTTTCTTAATGACAGAGATTTTAGATTCATTTGCTTTCACATATACTCAAGAAAGTAATTTCAATTTCTGTGGTCTTTCTTCTATCCAGATGGCAGCCCCCTCACAGTGGAGATCTAGTTTTTCTTTTATGCCTTACTAGCAGTCTCTTATAGTTGAGAAACTGTCCTTCAATTACCTTAGAGCTATCTAACAGTTTCTTTAAACATACTCTTAACTAATCCTATTTTACTTGCTTGCTTAATTTTTAAAGGATACTGGCTATACCAGCCTTAATTTAAGTAAAAAAAAAAAAAACAAAATTCGTATTTTTTTTCTTTCTTTCCAGTAGAAGGTGAAAACCATTTCGAGCTGTTACATACTATTTTGTCACCCACCGTGTATCCCCTGATCTCGAGAAGTGTCAGTCCCTAAATGACATATGCTCTGTGTCATACATCTAAATATGTGCCCACATCTTCCAAATCACTAAAGAAGATTAACCATGCTCATTAATCCCGAAGTTGACCCTTTTTACCTATGTTTCAAGATCGTCACAAGACATTAGTATTCTACCTATGATGATAGCCTAGAGCAAACAAGAACCTCGGGACACCATTACAAGAGTACATATGTTCGCAACGATGATTGGATTTTAGGGATCGTTGCAAGTCACTAGTATCCTGCTTGTGACAATAGCTCTGAATACACTATTGCCTTACGATGTCATCTGTAAGTCTTAGTGTTTGACTTGCGATGACCCATATATGGAAAATTAGTACAAAAATAATGCTTCTGGGTGGTTTTGGAACTAGTTGTTGGGTCAAGGAAGCTTTCATTTCCTCATTTGAGATGGTGGTTTCACCTTTTGAGTAACCTCCCATGAAGATAAGCTTCATCTACCTCATTTATGGAGGCTCCTCCTCTTATAAAAGCATCCTCCATGACTATGATCACCTAGTTTTTGGTAGTGAGAAAATTAAATAGTTCTTGGTGTTGGATTGATAGTTTGTAGCGTGAATTATTGATAGTCTAGCAATTGGTTGTGGATTGACAGTGTGAAATGTGTTGGAAATAATATTGAGAGGGGGGGTGAATCAGTATTATCTAATTCTTTTAATAAATCTTCCTTATTTGTTCTTTGAATTATTTTTTCATGTCAGTACCATAAAATAATGAGCATGAACAAAGAAAACAGATAGTCACACCAAAGAACACAAGATGTAAGGTGGAAACCCAATGTGGGTGAAAACCACCTGCTGCAATATGTCTCTATCTTCTTTCAAATTAGAAACTCCTTTTACAATGGTTTTGTACTAGTGCAGTCCTTTACCATTACGCAGGCTGCAACCTGCAGAGAGCTACAACTCTCTCTCTCGTTTTCCAGTCTCTCCCGGAAGGGAGCTGCAACCCCCTACTTCTTTTCTTACAAGGACCACTTTTCATAAATTTTCAAACTAGATCCATAAGCATCAAATGATCATCAAGTATAAGAAAATCACCCAGTCAACTGTAGTAACCAGATCAACAACAATAGAACCAGACCCAGAACACCTTATCAACAAAAAAATACAGCCAAACAAAATGTCTTAAGACAGATACGCAATTCTTCTTTCTCTGGTCTGCGTGCGTACGCACTTCACCTTCTGCTCCCCTGCGTATAACCGCAGAGACCCTTCTGTCGCACTGCGTGTCCACGCGTTGTTCCTTCAACCGCGCTGCTTACTGTTACTGCAAGTATGCACCCAGAGACACTATTACGCCGCATACTATTTCTGCAGGTACGCGCCCAGAGATACTATCGCATCGTGTACAGTTACTGTGCGTACGCACCTGAACCTTCGTCGCTCTGCGTACCCACGCAGGTCTCCTGTTTCTGCTCTGTGTACCCACGCAGATCTTCGGTTTCTGCTCTGCGTACCCACGCAGATCTTCTGTTTCTGCTCTGCGTACCCACGCCGCTCTCCTGTTAAAAACCTGCGTACTCCTGATTAGGGCCAAATAGGCAGTCCATCAGAGTGGCACAGATGCTCAGATGCCCAGATCTGATCATGCGCTCAAGAGATCACACTTCACAGATTCACTTTCAACTTCATAAAGATCAAGCTTTTAATACCATAACCTAATATATTTCAGATCTTAAGATATTCAATTGCAAAAGATACATAGCTAAGTGATCTCCTTTGCTTTATATAGGCAAGCTCCTCCTAAAATCATGGATCAATACCACGAGCCAAAACCATAGAAACACAAATACCGTCGGCTAGTTAAACATAAGAAACCCCACGTGTGCTTTTCTTTGCCTTGAAATGTGTGCACTGGGGTACGCACCTCCTGGACGGGTATCTGCGTATCAGGTCGCGGTCCCTTCACGGTGTACCTGCGAGTACGCACTTTCTGAACTTATCTCCTGCATACTTCTTAATTTTCAATATATTGAGAGCCTTGCCATGGGGGTTGCCATCAAGTACAACATCTGTAACATATAGCCATATCAGAAACATAATGCCAACAATCTCCCCCTTTGGACTTGATGGCAACGTCACAAACTTCAGCTTCATTCTCCCCCTTTGACATCAAGGGCAAAGGGTTATGCTCCCACTAAGAACATGATCCCCCTGAATATGAACCAGACCTGCAGCGAAGAACCATAATCCACCATGAAAGAGATAGAGACATATTGCAGCTACTTCCAAGATCTCCTTCTGCACATCCTCCATAATGCCAATAATGCATTATATGCTCCCCCTGAACCTGTACCATCAATCATAAGAGGTTCAACAATAAGATGATGCATCAACAACCCCCTCAATCAGATGAGGTTCAAAAGTGTCCCTGGGCAGTGGTTTGGTGAGTATATCAGCAACTTGTTCCTTAGAAGGAACATACTCCAATTTGACCTTCTGTTCAAGCACTTTTTCCCGAAGAAAATGATACTTGATTGGTATGTGCTTGGTTTTTGAATGCATAACAGGATTCTTTGAGATGCTGATTGCACTTGTGTTATCACATAAGATGGGGATTGGTGGTGTACAAGTGATTTGAAAATCCTGCAAAGTCTGCATCATCCAAAGGAGTTGGGTGCAACAAGATGCAGTAGCAACATATTTCGCTTCAGCTGTAGACAAGGGAATCGAACTCTGTTTCTTGCTGAACCAAGATACCAGTCTGGACCCCATAAAGAACGCACCACCACTTGTGCTTTTCCTGTCATCCACACTTCCAGGCCAATCTGCATCTGTATAAACATGAAGTGTAAGATCTGTATCTCTAGGATACCATAAGCCATAATTTTGAGTCCCTTGAAGATATTTGAAAATTCTCTTCACTGCCTGAAGATGAGACTCCTTCGGATTTGCCTGAAATCTTCCAACTATTCCAACTGCATGCATGATGTCCGGTTGGGTACCTGTCAAATAAAGTAAACTTCCAATCATAGATATGTAGGTTGGTTGATGTACTGCTGCAGATTCATCATTTGCACTGAGGCTACATCCTGTGACCATGGGTGTACATATTGGTTTTGCATCTTCCATGCCATATTTCTTCAAAATCTGTTTGAGATACTTGGTTTGAGATAAAAATATTCCTCCTTCTTTTTGTTGGATTTGCAAACCAAGGAAATATGTTAGTTCTCCTAGCAAGGACATTTCAAATTCTTTCTACATGACCAAGGCAAAGCTTTGACTCATGGCTTCTTCATTGCTGCCAAAAATAATGTCATCTACATACACAACAAGTATTAGTAATTTGTCATTTTCAACTTTTATATAAAGATTGCTATCTGCTGGTCCTTTTGAAAAACCTTGTTGATGAGGATATTTGTCCAAATGGTAGTACCAAGCCCTTGGAGCTTGTTTGATACCATAGAGAGCCTTTTTCAATCTGCATACAAGATTTGGATCATTTCCAAGAATGAACCCATCTGGCTGTTCAATGTATACTTCTTCTTCCAAGTCTCCATTCAAAAAGGTTGATTTCACGTCCATTTGAAATACTTTGAAGCTTTGAAAACTTGAGAGAGCAAGGAACATTCGGATGGCCTCAAGTCTTGCAACACGAGCAAAGGTTTCTTCAAAGTCTATTCCTTTTTGTCTGCATCATCCAAAGGAGTTGGGTGCAACAAGATGCAGTAGCAACATATTCCGCTTCAGCTGTAGACAAGGGAATCGAACTCTGTTTCTTGCTGAACCAAGATACCAGTCTGGACCCCATAAAGAACGCACCACCACTTGTGCTTTTCCTGTCATCCACACTTCCAGGCCAATCTGCATCTGTATAAACATGAAGTGTAAGATCTGTATCTCTAGGATACCATAAGCCATAATTTTGAGTCCCTTGAAGATATTTGAAAATTCTCTTCACTGCCTGAAGATGAGACTCCTTCGGATTTGCCTGAAATCTTCCAACTATTCCAACTGCATGCATGATGTCCGGTCGGGTACCTGTCAAATAAAGTAAACTTCCAATCATAGATATGTAGGTTGGTTGATGTACTGCTGCAGATTCATCATTTGCACTGAGGCTACATCCTGTGACCATGGGTGTACATACTCGTTTTGCATCTTCCATGCCATATTTCTTCAAAATCTGTTTGAGATACTTGGTTTGAGATAAAAATATTCCTCCTTCTTTTTGTTGGATTTGCAAACCAAGGAAATATGTTAGTTCTCCTAGCAAGGACATTTCAAATTCTTTCTGCATGACCAAGGCAAAGCTTTGACTCATGGCTTCTTCATTGCTGCCAAAAATAATGTCATCTACATACACAACAAGTATTAGTAATTTGTCATTTTCAACTTTTATATAAAGATTGCTATCTGCTGGTCCTTTTGAAAAACCTTGTTGATGAGGATATTTGTCCAAATGGTAGTACCAAGCCCTTGGAGCTTGTTTGATACCATAGAGAGCCTTTTTCAATCTGCATACAAGATTTGGATCATTTCCAAGAATGAACCCATCTGGTTGTTCAATGTATACTTCTTCTTCCAAGTCTCCATTCAAAAAGGTTGAGTTCAGGTCCATTTGAAATACTTTGAAGCTTTGGAAACTTGAGAGAGCAAGGAACATTCGGATGACCTCAAGTCTTGCAACACGAGCAAAGGTTTCTTCAAAGTCTATTCCTTTTTGTCTGCATCATCCAAAGGAGTTGGGTGCAACAAGATGCAGTAGCAACATATTTCGCTTCAACTGTAGACAAGGGAATCGAACTCTGTTTCTTGCTGAACCAAGATACCAGTCTGGACCCCATAAAGAACGCACCACCACTTGTGCTTTTCCTGTCATCCACACTTCCAGGCCAATCTGCATCTGTATAAACATGAAGTGTAAGATCTGTATCTCTAGGATACCATAAGCCATAATTTTGAGTCCCTTGAAGATATTTGAAAATTCTCTTCACTGCCTGAAGATGAGACTCCTTCGGATTTGCCTGAAATCTTCCAACTATTCCAACTGCATGCATGATGTCCGGTTGGGTACCTGTCAAATAAAGTAAACTTCCAATCATAGATATGTAGGTTGGTTGATGTACTGCTGCAGATTCATCATTTGCACTGAGGCTACATCCTGTGACCATGGGTGTACATACTCGTTTTGCATCTTCCATGCCATATTTCTTCAAAATCTGTTTGAGATACTTGGTTTGAGATAAAAATATTCCTCCTTCTTTTTGTTGGATTTGCAAACCAAGGAAATATGTTAGTTCTCCTAGCAAGGACATTTCAAATTCTTTCTGCATGACCAAGGCAAAGCTTTGACTCATGGCTTCTTCATTGCTGCCAAAAATAATGTCATCTACATACACAACAAGTATTAGTAATTTGTCATTTTCAACTTTTATATAAAGATTGCTATCTGCTGGTCCTTTTGAAAAACCTTGTTGATGAGGATATTTGTCCAAATGGTAGTACCAAGCCCTTGGAGCTTGTTTGATACCATACAGAGCCTTTTTCAATCTGCATACGAGATTTGGATCATTTCCAAGAATGAACCCATCTGGCTGTTCAATGTATACTTCTTCTTCCAAGTCTCCATTCAAAAAGGTTGATTTCACGTCCATTTGAAATACTTTGAAGCTTTGAAAACTTGAGAGAGCAAGGAACATTCGTATGGCCTCAAGTCTTGCAACACGAGCAAAGGTTTCTTCAAAGTCTATTCCTTTTTGTTGCGCATACCCTTTACAAACAAGTCTGGCTTTGTTTCTAATTACTTCTCCATTTTCATTCAATTTACTTTTGAAGACCCATTTTGTTCCGATAACATTCTTATCCTTTGGTTTAGGAACCAGCTCCCAAGTGTTGTTCTTTTCGATCTGCTCAAGTTCTTCATCCATTGCTTTTACCCAACATTCATCTTTGCATGCCTCTTTCACATTTTCTGGTTCAGTTGAGGAGAGTAATGCCAAATAGCTTGAAGCTTCTACAACTGTTCTTCTTGTTTGTACACCTGCTTCTTTCTACCACATAATCTGAGATTTTGGATGATTCTTCTGGACATATCTGGATGGAGTCTTTTCTTCTATTCTTGTTTGCTCCTCTGGTTCTTCTTGAGGTTCTTCTTCTTCATCATTCCGTCGTTGGGGGTAGCCTTCATCTTCTTTGATGTCTTCATGATGTACTTGCCTAGGAATGTATCCCTACTCATCAACCACTACATCAATGATGTCAACAATTCTGCCAAGTCTTTTATTGTAGCATTTGTATGCTTTGCTATGTGGAGAGTAACCAACAAGAATGCCTTCATCTGCTCTAGGTTCACGTTTGCCAAGCTGCTCATCAGTATTCTTGATATAGCATTTGCTCCCAAAGATTTTGAAGTGCTTTACCGAAGGAGTCCTACCACTCCAGAGCTCATGAGGAGTTTGAGTGTTGTTCACCCGAACATTTTTTTTGTTGAGAATAACAACCGCAGCATGTGCAGCTTCACCCCAGAAAGTTATGGGAGTTCCTGACTCATCAAGCATAGCACAAGCCATTTGTTGGACTGTTTTGTTCATTCTTTCCACAACTCCATTTTGCTGAGGAGTTCTTGCTGTAGAAAATTCTCTTCTTATCCCATGTTCTTCACAGAAATCGAAAAACTCATTTGAAGTAAATTCCCCACCTCTGTCGGATCTGAGGCACTTAATTTTGTGACCTGATTCATTTTCAACCAGGGCTTTGAAGGATTTGAATTTTTCGAATTCTTCATATTTGTGCTTCATAAGTCCTAACCAGACAAACCTGGAGAAATCGTCAATGAATAATATGAAGTATTCTTCTCCTCGAGGTGTTCTTTTCCTGAAAGGAACGCATGTATCTGTATGTACTAGCTCAAGAGGCATGCTAGCTGATCCTTCTTTCTTTGGAAAGTTAGTTCTGGTTTGTTTTCCAAACTGACATGATTTGCATATGGTGTTGTCAGGAATTTTGATATCTGGAAGATCGCGAACTGCCTGATATTTGCATGCTTTCCTTATTTGTGAAAAGCTTAGATGTCCCAACCTCTGATGCCATAACCAGTGCTCATCATCCTTGCTCAGATAGCATTGTTGTTGTCCTTCTTCAAATATGTACAGATTATTTGGAGTTCTTTTGCCTTTGATCACTGTTTTACCTGTATCAAGATCACGAACAAGACATCCATTTGATCTGAATATCACCTCGGTTCTTTGATAACACATCTGGCTGACACTTAGAAGACTATGCTTCAATCCATCAACATACAAAACATTTCCAGCCTTGACCTTTTCTTTTAACTGAGCAATGCCTTTTCCTTTTATAGTTGCAGGAGTATCATTTCCAAAAGAGACTTTCTTTCCTTTTTCTAGAGTAGAATATGACTCAAGTTTTTCTTTATCACCTGTCATATGCTTCGAACATCCACTGTCAATGTACCATAGATTTTCCTGTCCCTCTGCATAAAATGCTATCCCACATCTTTCTGTTTGTGGTTCCTTTATTCTCCATGTTTTGGTGCTTGAGGCTTATTCCTTTTTCTGCTGAAACCTGCTCCTGCATTCAGAGTCTTCATGACCAAAGTTATTGAAAATAGAACATTCAACTTCATTTTCAAGAACCGAAAAGTTGTTATAGGTCCTTTTTGTAATCCCGGGTCATACTTCTTTGTTTTTGAGCTTCCCTAGTCATGATCGTTTTATATGCAACACATTGAGCTGCTTTGTGACCAAAGTTATGGCAAGAAAAGCATTGTCCATTGAAGAAACTTCTGCGGTTATCGAATCTACCAGTCAATTGATTGTAATTTCTATTGTCATCTATTCTTGAACCAAATTGAGAAGATTTTACCCGTGGCTGGTTGTAGCTTTTGTTCACCCTTAAGACGGATTGCCCCTGATAGTTTCTGTTTGTAATTCGTCCCTGCTTTACCTGATGATCTTCATTGTGCTTTTGCTCATTTCTTCTTGCTGCATCACGATAACTTTTTGAGGTGGATGCTTGAGAAGTTTCTCCATTATAGCCCAGACCTGTCTTGTTTAGTGGAGACCACTGCACATTGATAATCTCATCCAAAGTTTCAGATCCTTTGACAAACTTAAGATTAATAGCTTTTGTTTTCTCAATATCTTTTCTAAGACCAACAATTTCACCTTCTAATTTTTCAAGATGTTTTTCCTTTTCATCAATTTGAAATTGTAGAGTATCAATGATCATATTCTTTTCTTCTATACTTCTCTTGAGTCTAGTAATTTCATCATAAAGGTTATCCACATCTATAGCATCCATATAATCATCATCTTCAGATGCCATTAACAACTTATATTCATTACCTCGTTCATATTCATCACTGTTTGATAGACCATCACTATCTTCCCGAGTGTAGTAGCTTTTATTATTTGCATTCTGTTTCTTGTTCCATCTAGAAGGTTCCTTTCCTTTATCCTTATAAGGACATTTTGCAGCATAATGACCTACTCTTCCACAAGCAAAGCATTTAAAAGGTAACTTACCTCTGAACCTTCCAGAACCCCTTTGAAGATTTCTGACAAAATTTGATTCTTCTTCCTCTTCTTCTGGAACGTGGCTTGCTTCATAATAATCTCCTTTGCCTGATGCCTTGAAAGCAGCTTCTCTTCTGTCTGATGGACCTCCCTTTCTCATTTCATAATCAGTTAGAATTCCATGTAGCTGAGACATAGTAAGAATTCGTAGATTTTCCTTTTCTTCTATTGCAGATACTTTAGATTCAAACTTGGGAGACAATGATCTTACAACCTTTTCAACCACAATAGCCTCTTTTATTTCTTCACCCAAATTTTTCATACAATTAACAACCTCATCTACCCGAAGAAAATAGTTAGCCACACTTTCATCATTATACATCTTGAGAGTCTCATACTGAATTCTGAGAGTTTGAAGTTTAGCACGCTTTACCTGTTCATCTCCTTCATAGCTCATGAAAATTTTGTCCCATATCTCTTTTGCGGATTTATAGTGCATTACCTTCATGAATTCCGATTGGGATATACATCCTAATAGAGTACTGACTGCTTTCGCATTTGTTTCATACTTCTTTTTCTCAACTGCATCTGTAGGAGTAGCTGAAGGAAAAGCGTAGCCTGTCTCTACGATGTCTCAAACTTCTGTACCAAGAGATTGAAGATAGGCAGTAACTCTTACCTTCCAATAATTGAAGTTTGTCCCATCAAAAACCGGTGGCCTGATTGATGCTTCTCTCTCGTAGTTGCTCATGATGAACGATCTACCTTCAAGTGATCAGGCTTCTCTGAAGGACCTGCTCTGATACCGATTGTTGGAAATAATACAGAGAGGGGGGGGGTGAATCAGTATTATCTAATTATTTTAATAAATCTTCCTTATTTGTTCTTTGAATTATTTTTGCATGTCAGTACCATAAAATAATGAGCATGAACAAAGAAAACAGATAGTCACACCAAAGAACACAAGATGTAAGGTGGAAACCCAATGTGGGTTAAAACCACCTGCTGCAATATGTCTCTATCTTCTTTCAAATTAGAAACTCCTTTTACAATGGTTTTGTACTGGTGCAGTCCTTTACCAGTACGCAGGCTGCAACCTCCAGAGAGCTACAACTCTCTCTCTCATTTTCCAGTCTCTCCTGGAAGGGAGCTGCAACCCCCTACTTCTTTTCTTACAAGGACCACTTTTCATAAATTTTCAAACTGGATCCATAAGCATCAAATGATCATCAAGTATAAGAAAATCACCCAGTCAACTGTAGTAACCAGATCAAGAATAATAGAACCTGACCCAGAACACCTTATCAACAAAAAAAATACAGCCAAACAAAATGTCTTAAGACAGATATGCAGTTCTTCTTTATCTGGTCTGCGTGCGTACACACTTCACCTTCTGCTCCCCTGCGTATACCCACAGAGACCCTTTTGCCGCACTGCGTGTCCACGCGTTGTTCCTTCAACCGCGCTGCTTACTGTTACTGCAGTTACGCACCCAGAGACACTATTATGCCACGTACTATTGCTGCAGGTACGCGCCCAGAGATACTATCGCGCCGCGTACAGTTACTGTGCGTACGCACCTGAACCTTCGTCGCTCTGCGTACCCACGCAGGTCTCCTGTTTCTGCTCTGCGTACCCACGCAGATCTTCTGTTTCTGCTCTACATACCCACGCAGATCTTTTGTTTCTGCTCTGCGTACCCACGCCGCTCTCCTGTTAAACACCTGCGTACTCCTGATTAGGGCCAAATAGGCAGTCCATCAGAGTGGCACAGATGCTCAGATGCGCAGATCTGATCGTGCGCTCAAGAGATCACCCTGCACAGATTCACTTTCAACTTTATAAAGATCAAGCTTTTAAGACCATAACCCAATATATTTCAGATCTTAAGATATTCAATTGCAAAAGATACATAGCTAAGTGATCTCCTTTGCTTTATATAGGCAAGCTCCTCCTAAAATCATGGATCATTACCACGAGTCAAAACCATAGAAACACAAACATCGTCGGCTAGTTAAACATAAGAAACCCCACGTGTGCTTTTCTTTGGCTTGAAATGTGTGCACTGGGGTACGCACCTCCTGGATGGCTTATCTGCGTATCAGGTTGCGGTCCCTTCACGATGTAACTGCGGGTACGCACTTTCTGAACTAATCTCCTGCGTACTTCTTAATTTTCAATATATTGAAAGCCTTGCCATGGGGGTTGCCATCAAGTACAACATCCGTAACGTATAGCCATATCAGAAACATAATGCCAACAAAATGGTTTTATAAGAAGAAATATTTGTTAAGATTCCCTTAGTCTCATACTAGTGCTTTTGGTTGAGAGAGAGTGAGCCTTTCTAGGAGACCGTTGAGAGTGAATTCTTATGGAGACATATTGATCAGATCCTTCGAGGAAGCTTGCGACGTCAAGATGTGGTTGTAAGCTTTGTTGTTGTTTATATTAATACAACCAATGGCTATTTCCTATATCATGTATGAAATATGTTTGATAGCTTATGGTTCCTTGACTCTGTAAGTGGATAGTTCATTGTTGTGCTCTATTATGTGTTTCATTGTTTTCTTATGTTGTTTTAGGTGAATCACTCATCAAGGAGAAGAAAATGATAGCTAAAGCAGTGTAATGAAGATTGCATCAAACACTGGCATAAGGTAGGCTCTTTCAATGATGACTATTTAAGGAATTAGTTGTTGTCTTGTCTTGATGTGACTAGACCCACTCTAGGGCTATAGCGATTGCCTCTGTCCATAGAGGTAACTTTACCTACATCACAAGTTATGGGTATATCATTGTTGTCGTCTACTATTTTACAAAATGGGCCAAAGCGATTCCTACATTGTCTAACGATGGTAAGACAGTTGCGGAATTCCTATTCAATCATGTGATTTTTCGATTTGGAGCCCCTCAGGCTATCGTCACTAATCACGGTTCTCATTTTCTTGGTTATATGATGACTCAGTTAACAACCCAGTTAGGCTTGTGTCATGATAGTTTGATGCCTTATTACCCTCAGGCCAATGGCCAAGTCGAAGTTGTCAACAAAGTGTTGGTTATGATGCTTCAGTGTACCATTGGAATGCACAAGTCCAACTGGCACTTGATGTTGTTTTTTGCCTTATGGGCCTACCATACCTCGGTGAAGGATGCAATCAGATTCATGCCATTTCAAATGGTTTATGGTCTGGAAGTTACCCTTCCGATTGAATATGAAATACTTCTTTCAAGTTAGTTGTCAAATTGCTCCTTAATACTACTCCCATGGAAGAATGCCTTCTTTATCTAGAGCAGTTGGACAAGACCCATTGACTTGCTTCTTTAGTCATTGAAGCATAGTAGAAGAGAGTGAAAACTCACTTTGATCACACTGTTAACCCTCATTCTTTTGTTGAGGGAGATTTAGTCCTACTATACAATCAAGCAAATGATAAGCTGGGAAAATTCGAACCTATATGGCGTGGGCCCTATATTGTGAAATGCGTTTTGCAAAAAGGGGCCTATGAGCTAATTGACTATGAAGGATACCCTTTAGATAAGCCCCAAAATGGGCTTTATCTTAAGAAATACTTTGCATGGATATTTCGTGCATCTGTTGTGTACATTAGTGTGCTTTTCATTTTGTACATGTTTGGCTTGGTGTTGAAGCATTTTCCGCTTATTGTGTCCTTGCACCTTATATCAATTTTGCTAGTGGTGCCTGTCACAGTACTCAGAATCTTTCCTCCACGACATGGGTGATTTACGATACTCATGGTGAGTTATTGGACCTTTAAGGTGCTTGTACAGGGTGTACCACAAACAATGCCATTGAATATAGCATCGTCATCGTGTTACTCGCTAAGGTAGTTGACCTCAATATTCACACATTGATTTTGAATCTGGACTCCTAGCTTGTTGTTGTTCAAATTAAGGGGCGCTATTCCGTTAGGAACCCTCAAATTTTACGGTTGTATTTATGTGTTCACTTACTAGAAAGAAATTTTGATTATATCAAATATTAACACATTCCTAGAAGCCTAAATACATTAACTGATGTAGTAGAAAACCATGTATTAGATAGACATTTATGCAATTTATAAAAATCATAAACAAGTATTGAGACACAATAAGTAGATACAGTAAAACATAGATAGATGTATATCAGCTGTTGCGTGCCATGGCGCCCAAAAAATATATGTATATATCCAAAAAATATGTGTGTTCAAGTTACATCGCGAGACACATGTCTCTCAAAATTTGCAAAAAATGAAACCTAGAAGTCTACTATAGATGATGCTCTCTATAGTAGACTACTGCTCAGACCACCCGTCTAAGCAGTCAGTGTATCCAATATGACACACGCGCGGTCTGTCATTGGTACTGTCTGGGAATCTCTTCGAAAGATCTGTAATCTAGTATCCCCTTAGTCAAGCCCTCTAGGTTTTGGGCTATCTCCTCCTTAGTATCTCCACATGGAGGTGGTAAGTCAATATCTTTGGCAGCCCTCTAGGTAGTATGAGAAAGACCTACAGGTTTTTCATGTCCACCCTCTGGAAAGAAATTAAACACAATGATCAGGGCATGTATACTTAAAATCCAAAAACAACAAAAACCTAATTACAAAAAAGTTTTTCGGTAAAACTGAGTATTTTACCTCTCTCATCCCATTGTTCTCCAGGAGGAAGCAACATGTCTGGGTCACCTCTAAGGTCCATCCTAGCATATTGCTAATCCTCGACAATGACCTGCTAACGGTTCATCCACTTAATAAACTCTGGACGCCATGACAAAGGCTGGCCATGGCCTCCTCGTGGCATCATAAGAGCCCACTGGGTTATCTATGTCTCTCATGGTCCTGGCCATCCTACTATGAAGTCCTACCTCTGAAGGATTTGTACTTGCTCCAGCATGAGTGGTACCAAGATCAAACCATAACCAAACTGTTTTGTCTCACCCCTATGACATTTGTTTAATTGTCTCTTCATGTTAAGAGACACGGCCTTGGCCTAGTCAAACATAGTGGGATTTAAACAGTCTAAGGCTAACCATAGTTGAGTTTTGGTTGTCTCATGCTCGGTTTGGGAGCTAGCTACCCTAGTGATAGTTAATAGCAAAAACAGTAATGAAAAATCATTAACCGTGGTAATCTGCACCTTCCCACTGGTAGATGATTTCTATGCTCATGGGCACACTCTTGCAATGAGTGTCCAAGGAGTCTCCAATAACTTGAGTATGCACCATGCGAGGTCTGTCCCTTTGCTATGACAATCTGGTAAAAAAATACATATTTATGGCATCAAATTCAATTTCTTTCCCACGGATGATAAAGTATCCCTCCATTGGATTCCACCCTCGGATCAGGTACTCCAAGAAATCCAGTTGAGCTCTCAATGGTGGTGTTAAGAATAATTTTAATAGCCCATAATCCCGTAGGATATTCAGGCAATGAGGATCAGCTGTTCCCATAACATCATCATCATCGTGAGTGCATTCCTGCCAAGAGAAAGACATATTGTATCCCTGCATGCACAAAAATCTTTTATTAAATGCCATTCAACTATTTTCATCTCTTAAAACTGTTTAAAAGTGAAGTTTTTTGGTTCTAGTCCTTGTCGCATCTGTTTTTAAAACGATTGCGACACGTTGTTTTTCATAGTTCACAAACTTTCGGGTCATTGCAGATGTACATCACATTCCTACAATGATCTTGTTTTTGTCCCGTGTAAATTTCTTTGTTGTCGAAACCTCGAGGGGGAAACGTGTGATGAATAAGACATATTTTTTGGCCAAAAAATTACTCCAAACCCTAGTCTAAAACATGAATTTACATGTAAAATTGGCACAAAAACAAAGGGAAGGACAGAGTATTTACCTGGAGGAAGTGTGAAAGGAAATCGACAGGTAAATATCTGGGATTTGATCACCAAGTTTCATGAGCTATGCAAGGTTTGAAGTTTTTTTACCATAGTCAGAAGCACAAGTCAATTGTTTTCTGATCATAATGTCTCTTTTATAGCCTTTTTGTTCAAAATTTTGGGTTTTCGATGGTTTTGAATTACGGTTTTGAGCGTTAGTTGTGTAATTTTGTGAAACGGGTCTTATGATTGAATTTCCTTAAGCAGTGACAAGTGTTTCAAACATTTGCTATGATTGATATATACTCAGTAAAAACCAAAAAGTCCATTCTAAGTCAACTTTAAGCTCTTTTCTGACAGTTGAAATGTGAAAAGATTGCCAATCACTTGTCAATTTGAGCTCGTTCATGGTTGCAAAATGTCGTGTATCTAGTAAGTTTTTTACTTTTTTGGACTGTAGATGCTATTTATGAAAAGTACTTCTTGAGTGAAATGGTCAAGTGATTCTCTCAAGTATCATTTTCCACCTTATCGAGCTTGAGAGGCACCAATTTATGAAAAGGGCCCATATGTAGTTTTCTTTTCCATGTCTTTTTCAAACTCTCTAAATATGAAGAAGACTCTGAGTTTTACCTATGTCAGACTCGTTAAACCCTGATGACAATGGACTCATTGCCATGATGAGACCCGAGCTTCTCCTCCGTAGGGCTCATTAAAATTTGAGTAGGTTGGATTTCTCCAAAGGAAAAACTTATATTTCAAGCATATACTATCCCCTTCAAGCTTGTTTTTCAAAAATAATCGGGGTACTCGCTAGCAATGGTGGGGGAAAATTTGGAAATATTCTGTTGGTTACCTATGGCAGCTTCATGATATTGAACATCGACACTTTTTTCTTCTCACTCGGTTGATATCCTCACTTCGTAATTTGCCTTCCAAGATTTGGGTTCTTCATTTTGCCTCATTCCATTCAATCCTTGTTGTCTTCGCATGACCTTCAATCCCTTGGTACCAAAGTGTTGCCACATTCCAGAATCATGTCGCCGATATGTTCAAGAGCTTAATCCTTCTACTGTTTGCACCCTTACCTCCTCCTATGATTCTCTATTTCATCCATCTTCATCTTGTTCCTTGTCTTTTGGCATTGACGTGGGAAACATTATGGCCCTCGTGCAACGAATCACTTCTTGTCGACATCAACTCATTATCTAAGAAGTTGATCTAGAGACCCCTTTTGGGTACCTTGGAGCTTCCATGCCTCATTGGCAATTTCTTCGCACTCGAAGATAGGCTTGCACTATTGGTCTTCGTTCGAGTGATTTCACAAGTGTTCGAATTCAGATCATTCTTCACAATTTGCGGATTGCACTAGCAGTACCTTGAGAATCATTGACATTACTGGTGGTCTCTCTCACGCTTGTTAACGGTTCACATCATTGGTGAGTAATCATGTGATTTTCTAGTATGCTTGACTTCAACACATTTATTCACATATTAGAAATTGTACGATGGACAGGTTGGATTCAAGACCCCGGACTGAGATTACATAACTTTGGGTTACAGGGATTGGTTCGTGGATTGGATGGCTATGGCCATACTCGAGTGCTTCAGGATGGATGAAACCACACTTGTATTTTGATATGTTCTTATCGACTCGATGGTTGTGTCCATATGACAGACCAATTCTATTTGTCTTTTGGATGGTTGCGCCCATACCTAGACTACATGTATTTCTTTCACTATCAGAGATATCAGTTGTACTTGCATCTGTAGATTCTCCACAATGGAGTTCCGCTTCAGTTATGGATTCGTAAAGAATTTCATCCCTCCCACTCTCTTAGCCTTCATGCTTTAGGGGACATCTGTTACAGAGTATTTTGTCACTGACACTGTATCCCCTTATCCGGGGAAGAAACGGTCTCTGAATGGCATTTTCTCTATGTCATACATCTAAATATTTGTCTACATCTTCCAAATCACTCAAGAAGATTAACCATGCTAATTAATCATGAAGTTGATCGTTTTTACCTATGTTTCAAGATCCTCACAAGACAACAGTATTTTGTCTACGACGATAGCCGAGAGTAAATAAGAACCTCGTGACATCATCACAATAGTAGATTTGTTCTCAGCGATGGTCAGATTTTAGGGATCGTCACAAGTCATCAATATCCTACTTGCGGTAGTAGCTATGAATACATTGTTTCCTTGCATTGTTGTCTCTGAGTCTTAGTGTTTAACCTGTGACAACCTAGATATGGCGAATTAGTTCAAACAGAATGCTTCTGGCTAGTTTTGGAACTAGTTGTTGGGTCAAGGAAGTTCGCCTTTCCTCATTTGAGATGGTGGTTCCGCCTTTTGAGTAACCTACCATGAACATGAGCTTCCTCTCCCTCATTTATGGATGATCCTAGTCTTATTAAAGCATCCTACATGCCTATGATCATCTAGTTTTTGGTAGCGAGCAAATTAGCTAGTTCTTGGTGTTGGATTGATAGTTTGCAGTGTGAATTGCTAATAGTCTAGAAATTGGTTGTGGATTGATAGTGGGAAATGGTTATATAAGAAGAAAGCCTTGCTGTGATTTCCCTAGTCTCATACTAGTGCTTTTGGGTGAGAGAGAGAGTGAGCCTTTCTGGGAGACCTTTGAGAGTGAACTCTTATGGAGACATACTTATTAGACCCTTCAAGGAAGCTTGCGATGTCAAGGCGTGGTTGTAAGCTTTGTTGTTGTTTATATTAATACAATAAATGGTTATTTCCTATATCATGTATGAAATATATTTGATAGCTTATGGTTCCTTGATTATATAAATGGATAGATCATTTTTGTTCTCTATTATGTGTTTTGTTTTTTTCTTATGTTGCTTCAGGTGAATCACTCATCAAGGAGAAGAAAAAAATAGGTAAAGCAGCCTAAAAAAGACTACATCAAACATCGACATAATGTAGTCTCTTTCAAATATGGCTATTTAAGGAATTAGATGTTGTCTTTGTCTTATTGTGACTAGTCCCACTCTAGGGCTAGAGGGGTTGCCTCTCTCGGCAGAGGGAAATTTACCTACATCACACCAGTTGTCACCTTTTAAGTTGTATGCTCTTGCATGAGGCTCCCGGGGTAAATTAGACTCATGGCTCTTGTCCATGAGCCCTTCAATATAGTGCCTAACACTTTAAATCTGGCAAGCATCTAACCAAGAACTATATTCGATAGGATGGCCCTTCCACTTGACTAAGTACCACAAATATACTTTTCTTCGAGTCCATCTAGCCACGTGGGTGTATAGGATTTGTTAAATCTCTAAAGGCTTTCCTGGGGGCATTTGTTTAATCCACGAGTCGTTCTCGTTCTAGGTGTTTCATGTTCGTCTTTCTGAACTGTCTTCTTGATTAGCAAGAATGTATGGCTACAGATCTGCCACATTAAAAATGGGTGAGATTCCTATACCTGGAGGTAACGACGACTCATAATCATTCGCAGAAAACTTTTAGAGAATCTTACAAGGCCCAATTTTCTTCAATTTTAACTTGTTGTATTAACCTTTAGGAAACCTCTCCTTGTATGGGTGTGCTAGTACCAGGTCCCCTACGTTAAATTGTACCTCTTTCCTTTCCAAATCTGCTTTCTATTTGTATCTTTGGTTGTTGTCTTGTAATTTTAATTTTACCTATTCATTAAGATTACTGATTGCCTTTGTGAAATCTTCACCATCATCACTCCTACACTCAAACTGACCCAAATCCCGCAACTCATGTACTCAACATGGGTGCATTGCATAGAGGATCTAGAAAGGACTATTGCTCATGCTTCTATTGGGTGAATTGTTCTAAGAAAATTCTGCTTATGCAAGTATAGGATCCCACTGTCGATAATTGTTACCAACCAAACTCCTTAGTATATTTCCCAGACTTCGGTTCATCATTTCGGTTTGCCCATCGGTCTGCAGGTGATAAGTTGAGCTGAAGTTTAGTTTGTTGTCTAACATTTTCCATAAGGTTTGCCAAAAATGACATGTAAACTTTACGTCTCAGTCCAAAATAATAGGCTTCGGCAAGCCATGTAATCTAACTATCTCTGTGAAAAACAAGTGTGCTACCTGTGTGGCATCACTATCTTACTATCTCAATTGGAAGAGGCACGGGAATAATAAAGAAAACGATTTGCAGATTTTAAAAATCTAAAATCGATGATATAATTAAATTTCATTTCGAGAAAAAAAAATTAGATACCAAATATTAACTGACCAAATTAATGGAGTTGTCCATGTGCCTGCAAAGTTGGAATCTCCTCCTCACATCAGTTGCAATATTACTAGAGTTCTCATACAACAGTAATGCAAAGTGTCCTCAGACGCGTCATTTTATTAATAAGAAAAGCAATTACATGTGGAATTTTTCAAGTGTTTACAATCGAACAACAAAACACTCTTGTAATGAGCTATTTATAAGCTCAGTGTCCTAACTACCTCTAATTATGGATCACTTATAAAATAACAAGTGTCCATTTACAATAAAATCTATTTAAAGAACTTATTCACAATTCTCCTAAATTAGAATCTAAGATACGACACATTTGTCGAGTCATATCTTTTTAGAATAATATTCTAATTTTAAATGTCTACATTATATAATTAAATATTCTAGATTAATAATTAATAATTTAATATTATAAATTAAATGTCTACATTATATAATTAAATATTCTAGATTAATAATTAATAATCTAATATTATAAATTAAATCCCTTTCTTGGACATTCTTATCATCAGAAAAGAGGATGGCTCTTTGGGCCATAAGGTTTTCAGGAAATCAACTCACACGGAAAGCTACCTTCATGCGGATTCCCACCATCACCCAGCCCAAAAGCTTGGCGTTCTGAACACTCTTGCCATTAGAGCCCTCCGAATTTCTGACTCAGAACATATAAATGAAGAGAAGAGGCATTTAATCTCAACTTTCAGAAATATAGGCTACAAGGATCATGAGATTAAAAAAGCCATAAAGAAAGCCGAAAAAAGGTTGTCCTCTCCCAAGCCTAAAGAGGAGGATCAACCTCATGATGGTAGGGTTTTTCTACCTTATATCCATGGGGTCACAGATAAAATGGCAAAGATCCTAAGAAAGAAAAACATTCTAACGCAATTCTCAGCTCCCGGTACCATCAGACAAAATTTAAAATATGTTAAGGATGATATTGATAAACTGCAGCTCAAAGGAGTCTATAAAATAGACTGTTCGTGTGGGAAAAGCTACATAGGTGAAACTAGTCGCTCCCTCCAGACAAGACTGAAAGAACATGGCGCTGACATCAGGAAAGGAAGATCTCGTACCTCAGCCTTGGCAGAACACTCGTTGAAAACTAAACACCACATCTGCTTAGAAAACGCCTCAATCATCGCAAGAGAGGAGCAGCATCAGAAACGGAAAATCAGAGAAGCCCTCGAAATCTTGAAGCACCCTTGTAATTTGAACAGAGACGGCGGTTTGGAGATTAGCGGAAGTTGGCTTCCCCTGATCAGTGAAATCAAGAAACGTCAGCCCGACCCCAGGTAAGTTGTCTAACAGGTAAGTTGTCTAAGCAGGTAAGTTGTCTAACAGGTAAGATAGTTATCAAGATAGATATGAATTTAAGTTTCCATAGTAATTAGAGACAATGGCATTGTTTTGATGTTCATAGTAATATTATCATTAGGTTAATTATATTATATTATATTAGAACCCTAATTATTAATATAATCTCATGGTTTGTTTTTGATATTATTTAGGCATTAATGCATGTTCTTATTATAGTCTAGTCTTTAATGTTGAATTAATATAAAATTTAGGTTTTATTAATTATTATTAATTTGAATTTATTTAGATATTGGTTAGGTTTTTATTAATATTTCATAATTTAAGCTTTTTAAGACTTTATGTTATAAAAATAAAAAAGTTTTAAGTCATATAGTGATCTAGGTTAAAAAAAAAAAAAAAAAAATTTAGGTTATATAGTCATTAGGTTATTTATTCATATTTAGATTAATATTAGAGTTATATAGCAATATATATTATTATTATTATTAAGTTATAGGTCTTATATATTAGCATTATTTTGTCATATAGTGTCATTATCTTATAGTATCATATTTATTAATATTAATATATTATTAATACATTTACATTAGTTTTAGATAATAATTTTATATAAAGATTATGTCTTATTAATGTTATGATATTAAAATATTTATTTTAGTTTTTTGTGTGATTGATATAAGCTTTAGGGTTGATTTTGATTAAATTTAATATATGTATTTGAAGTTGTAGGCTTGATTGTTTGTAATTCTAATATTTATATATGAATTTATTTAGATAAATTCTTAGTTATGTCTTTAAGTTATAAAAATATTAATGTTATTAGGTTTTGATTTAAATATCAAAATATTATAATTTATATTCTAGTTTCTAGATATTATTACCATTAGGGTTTCAGGTTTTTAAAAAATATTTTTTGATATTTTTATCATTATCTATTTTAGTATCTAGATAATTATATGATTTTAAAATTATTAAAATTAAAATTAATTTATTAAAATTATTAAAATTAAAATTAATTTATTAAAATTAAAATCAATAAATAAAAGTAAAATCTATTTTAGTATCTAGATAATTATATGATTTTAAAAATTATTAAAATTAAAATTAATTTATTAAAATTATTAAAATTAAAATTAATTTATTAAAAGTAAAATCTATTTTAGTATCTAGATAATTATATGATTTTAAATTTATTAAAATTAAAATTAATTTATTAAAATTATTAAAATTAAAATTAATTTATTAAAAGTAAAATCTATTTTAGTATCTAGATAATTATATGATTTTAAAATTATTAAAATTATTAAAATTAAAATTAATTTATTAAAATTATTAAAATTAAAATTAATTTATTAAAAGTAAAATCTATTTTAGTATCTAGATAATTATATGATTTTAAAATTATTAAAATTATTAAAATTAAAATTAATTTATTAAAATTATTAAAATTAAAATTAATTTATTAAAATTAAAATCAATAAATAAAAGTAAAATTAAAAATTAAAAATTAAAATTAGGTTTCATTATTTTTCCAGCCGACCTGTGCTTTACCTCTATCATTCTGCCCTCATAAGTATATATTCCCTCCATCTGGCTCTTCTTTTTATCATCTTTCTCTTCATCTTTCTCTTTTCCCTGATGATGGATCCCATTTGGGATTCGAAACGTTGGTGTAAAAACTCCATTACTGTGGGTTCTCCGATCAGAAATTCAAATAACACAAACCACAGATCTCTGAAATCCAAATTAATAGTTATTTTATTCTAACTTTATAACCTATCATAATATTTTATTTTGGATCATCTAACAAAAACATAATCTAATATTTACCATTTAACCTTGGTTGAGGGATTTAATTGGTAAGTTTTGGTAAGTTCTATAGCCCTAGTGAGTTTGTTGTCCCAATGTGAGGTGAGACAAAATTTAGGGTGGCATAATTTTCTTTCATTATTATAGGCTAGAGATTATATAGTTTAATGATTTTTGAAGATCAATCATACAATAATTGAAGATTTTGGCACAAATACTCCTTATACTATACTCTTCTTGTTTTCTCAAATGTTGTCCACAATTAATTTAATTTTCTTATCCAAAATATTATTTTATATATGTTTTTTCTATGTTGGTCATTAAAGATTTGATTTTAACTCACCAACGAAAATATTACTTATATGTGTGTATGTTAAATACTTATTATTTCTCTCTTTGTTAAAATTTACCCCCCACACACACACATATAGATATTCCATATTTTTTACTTTAAATTTACCTCTCACCACTATGATGTCAATTTACATATTTTATATATGTGAAATACTTATTAATTTTCACTTGGATCAAAAAAAAATTAATTAGGATTGCAATTATTTGAAAATTACTTATTATTTTTTATTCAAATAATCTTTTTCTAACTATAATATCAATTTACTTAATTTAGTTATCATTTTGAATTTTTTTTTTTTGAATTTTTACATTACACACAAATAGTATTTTTTGTGCAATGTTGGGTGCGAGATACTGGAATAAAGAATCGGTGTTGGTAAGTTCTATATCCTCGTGATTATGTTGTTCTAATGTGAAGGTGCAATGTTGGGTGTTAGATACCGGAATAAAGAATCAGTTTTCATGAGTTCTATATCCTCGTGATTACATTGTTCCAAGGTGAAGCTATAATACATTTACGCTCACAAAATTTTATGTTAGAGATTATATAGTTTAACCATTTTTAACGAACAATCATACAGTAAATGAAGTTCTCAGCACTAATACTCCTTATACTCTAGTCCCTTTGTTTTCCATGTATATGTGTGTGTGTTTTTGCTTTATACATTTGAAGTATTTATTAATTTTTAGGTATTTTTTTTTACTTGATAAAATCTATCTTGCACAAATATGATACCAATTTATGTATTTTATACATGTGAAATACTTATTAATTTTCACTAGCATAAATTTTACCTCACATAAAATCATTTTAGCTATGATACCATTTATATAAAAAATATTTATTGTTTTCTCAAATCATATAACCTAGTACCACTCAATGAAAAGTAAATATTTGATTTACTTTTACAAAAGTGATTTGGAAAATGTCCTGAATAAACATGAATATTTATTTGTTTAATTTTATTAATTGAAATTGGTTATGGTTTACCAAAAATTACTGAAGGGAAAATATGTGAATAAAGAGTTTTACTTCGAGGCAGTTATGAGATAGTTATTCCTCTCCCTAGAGATAAATTATCTTTGTTAAGGAAACGGGGGCCAAGAGGGTGAGAGTGGAAAAGACTTAAGGCAACCTAGAAACTTAGAACCTAGTTGAAGGAGGGCCAAGAGAGGATATGAAATTGACTCCTCGAACATGACATTGTTGAGGAAGTGGAGGACAGTGTGAGAAAAAGGGCTTCTTGAGCTAGTTAGCTACTGTAATACCATTTTAGACTTGGAAGGTCTCTAATAAACCTAGATTGACATAGTGTGGTTACAAAATTCTAGGTCCCTATTTAAAGAATTTTTCTACAAGAAAATCGTTAGTAATTTTGTGCTAGCCCAACGATTGTGAAGAAATAATTAATTTTGTTACTCAGTTATCCTGATAATGTGTTATTTGTTTAATGAATGGATGTAGTTTTGTAATGTATTTTTACATAAGATAAAATTATGAATGGTTCTTCATCCTAAACAAACAAAAATGAGTACTACATTTTACATACTACACAAATTTGTCATCAATAATCAGAGGCATTTATTCCATGAATGTTGGGAATTTTTTTTATGTGAACCCAATAATATTTGGTTAGAGCAAAGGATGGTGGGTGGACCTACCCATCGTTTTGTGCATAGGTTTTGCACATCATTTTTGGCATAATGATTTTTGGTAGATCTCGTCAAGGGGAGTATCCTTATGTTCTAATCCATGGTTAATACATTGGGGTTTATGAATGCTTCAACATGTATGTATATATATTTAAAACTGAAATAAATATAATGAAAAATCAATCTTGTAGTCCGAGTTTTGGGATTTAGGGGAAATCTCTCTGTAGATTGTTTTCCTATTCTCGCCATTGTTTATTTTTTTGTTTGAAGAATTCATTTGCACGTAATTTTTATAGTAGGTTAAAACCTACATTTGGTATCAAATTTAGGTTTTTGGTTCAAGGGGATGTATTTGTTGTTGATGGGGTTTTATCGAGGCTGTGGTAGACCGTGTTCAGTGGGACATCTATGGAATTGATTCTTACAGTGAAAGAAGATAATGAAGAGTGGAAAGATAGAGATTGAGAAATTTAATGGTCATATTTTTTAGTTTTGGAAGCTCAAGATGGAGGATATGTTGGTGGATAAATATAAGTGGAACACACTAGATCCAAGTACTACACTAACGGTAATTTCAACAAAAGACTGAGAAAAGTTGGACTGAATGGCGAAGAGAATAATACATTTCTGTAGATTAGATTTAGTATTGTTGAATGTATCACCGGAAGCTAAGATGAAGGCTTTGTGGGACATGTTAGGGACTTTGTACCAATCTAAGTCTCTCATGAACAAATTGTTCCTAGAGAAAAAGATGAAAAACCTAAGGATTAAGAATGGATACTTGGTAACATTGCATCTCAACAACTTAAATACAGTGGTAAGACAATTTTTATCTATTGATATAAACATTTCAATTTGGTGTGTTCTCTAAGAGATTCATGTAATAGTCTAGTTGTTGCTATAGGTATCAATACAACTACCTTGAAGTTTGATTAAATAGTTTGATACAGATGGAAAAATATGGAGAGTAAGTATGGAGATTGGAGATTCCTTGTGTGTACTAGGACACTCCGAGAATAGAATAAAAAATAAGTCCTCGAGTGTTATATCTGCAAAAATATCATTCAACAAAAATGAGTATGAATTGGGCTACACAAAATATTATATCTTTTATGTTCAAAACTACTTCAACCCAATTAAGTTTGTGAGTGCATGATTTCTTGAAGAAGTTAAAAATATTAATAAAGGCCATCAACATTGTCAAAAAGTGTGTCAATTGGAGTGTCAATGTTTTGATATCCATCATTGTCTTCATTATGGGAAGACAAATCACCTATTACAAATATTTTGAATTAGAAGGCTAAGAAGAAAGTTAATTATGGATAGATAAATTCCTATAGATGGAATGAAGAAGTGAATAAATTATGAGTCTTATTGCTTGGGCAAAACATAGATAAACACAGAACTATCTAAAAAAATGGACAAAGAGAAAATATTTCAACCAATGACTCAAACAAAAAGATACACTCCGCACCTTGAGTGGAGGGAAAAAGCATAACCCTCCTACATCTTTAAAAGGGGGAGTATATTCATGAATTGAACATGATTCATGGTAACCCAAAAATTACTACATTATCCAAATCAAAGAAGATTGGTTAGTCGTAATAAGGAAACAACTACATTATTCAAAGAAGATTGGTTAGTGGTCATTAGGAAGCCATAAAGTGCTAGTTTCTATGAAAGATGGTAGTTGGTTAAATAGAAAAACTACCACCTAAAGAATCCAATACCCGAGCTTGGACCCTTTCCATCACGAGCATCATATGTCAATTTTCAACTTTCAATGTTTTATAAACATTCAATCAAAAATTGAGATTTCCACATAGTAGTTAGTTTCCTTAACATAAAAGCCATGAACAATCTTTTGAAACTTTTATTAACAATCTATTCTTAACAATACCACAAAAGCCTTCAAAAAGGAAAGAATATATGAAAGAACCTCAACATTTTTCCCTGGGGCTCACACATATCAAAGGACAAAGAATAACCGTAAATTAGAAGGTATAAAAGCCCTCCAATATTGATGTATGATGTTAACTAACTCTTCACCTAATCCTTCTATAGACCACACACCCTATATTTGGAGGTGAAGGAATTATGAATCATACAAATACGACCCTATTTAAATATATAAGATCATTTGGCAGATTATATATTTGGCTTATTGAGTAATTTTGTTATGTTATTGGGCCAACAATAAAAAATGTTGACATACTTACATTACTCCTCAACATAGCCCAAACTCTCAACATTTAAAAAATGTTGACATACTTACATTACACCTCAACATCTCCCCATACTGAATTATAGACGGCCTCATAGTGGAAATATTCAAAAACTACTTATAACCCAAATCAAATAAAGAAAAACTATTTATACCACAAATCAAAATTATAAAGCTAAATAATATATAGAAGTTTTAGACAATATACTTACATTACTCCTCAACATAGTGCTCATTCTGAGCATTTAAAAAGTTTTGACATACTTACATTACAACTCAACTTCCTCTAATACTAAATTATAAAGTGCCTTATAGTGAAAATATTCCAAAACCACTTATAACCCAAATTAAATAAAAAAAGCCTATTTATACTACAAATTTAATGGGAACCAGAGTAAAAGTTCAAAGTTATAAAGCTATATAATATATAGAGGTTTTAGAGAGTATTATAAGGAGGCACACTTTTTTTTTTCAATCCAATACCATAAAGCCTCACCAACAATAAAATTTACAGCCAATCACCATCACCTCAAAAAATCATTTACAAAACTCAAAAGATTCCTAGAATCAATCTCCTTTATAAATGTAAATAATCTCAACAACGATCTATCAAACTTCTGCATAAAATTTGAGATAAGCTCAACAATGATCTATTAAACTGCTGCATAAAATCTGATATGTTCAGAAACAACCCTGCAATTAATGTTAGCATCCATGTATCTACCTCCTGGACAACTGGGTTGCAGTTGTAGGATCCTAGTGCTCATTGTATATTGCAACATATACTTACTACCCCTCACCATTAGCCAATTTTTATCTGAACCATCACCTACCGTAAGAAAATCAGTACCCTCGGAAGATTCAATCATGGTTTGCATAAATTCAAGTGTGATGACCTGCACCAGATTCTATTGCCTTGTGAGCCCATCAAACTTCCATATGCCCAGATCAGAATGGGGGATTACAAGAAGCCTCCCATATAGACCACCAACACTGTTTTTTCCATTCAATCTTCCAATTAATGCATGCTGACCTGGATTACACGGCACCACGGTGGGAAATGTAACATTAATATGACCTTCCCTCTAAAAACTTTGGATCTCAATTCCCATTGGTAACCTCGTGTATTGACCTAGGCACACTATGGTGTAGCCCAGTGCTTTATTTACTATATTCACTTTAGAGGAGTAATAAAAGAAATCAGTGGTTATAGAGAAACAAACAATAACATTATCTACATGAGGATAACTCCATAGAGGGCCTGGAAACAATGCTGAGGATAATGGGCCGCGGGATAATAAACCATTGCAGCTTGCTCTGACACCCAAAGTCTTCAGGCCCAAGGTGTCCCGATCACAAGGGATCTTCAACAAAAACCAACGCCTGGAAATAACACTGAAAGCCGACATATCTAAGTTATGATTGTTCACTACAATGCAGTGTTCTATTAGGTGACGCATACCCTGGAAATATTTGGAATTATAAATTGTGGCCCAATTATGGGATATAGACCTAAAGGTTACCAAATCAGCTGGCTAAGGCCTTAGAACAATGTTCAGCAATATATCAACTCGAAGATAAATGGCTTCCCCATTTTTCTCTTTTTCTTTCTGGACAATTAGAGCCATTGAATTTTGAGTGGATTCGCCTGCACAAATTCTTTTGTTGGGTTGGAAATTGGGATAACAACGATCAAACTCCTGAATCAAAAGTTCCATGTGCACATTTTCTGCAAAATGTACAGTTGCTTCTCTCCATGTAGGGACTAACACTGAATCTGTAGAGAGTTTCCTCTTTTTTCTTAGTTTGTTTCTTGTCCTCTCTATGATGCCGAGATAGAGTCCTGTACCATTTGGAAAATTGTTGCGACCCTGGTACCCTTTTCTTGCTCCCTCGTAGCCTCTTCTTTCTCGGTGAAAGTCTCCATTTTGGAATAGAGGGCAGGGTTGACAGTGACAACATGATGATGGTTGGTTTTCACTTCCTCGCAGAAAAATGATGATGACTTTCCTGTGCCATGTGGTTTATATATACAAATCCCTTGGTCGGTGCTTCCTCGAGAAGAGGACGTAGAATTTGAGGCAAGTGGGTCATAGATTTTGTATGGACCCGCTTGTTGAGGGCCATGGTCTTAACTTACAAAAGATAACCTTTCATGCAACTCGTTTTTCTTTAATGGATATGGTAAATTTTCATGGTATTTCTTTAGTATTTAAAAATTTAAATGACGTGGATTCTTTAAAAGGTTTGTTTAAAATTAAATATATATATGATTTATGTATCTTAATAAATTTGTAATTAAATTAAGTTGGATAATTTTCCATTTTTACTGCTTTTTATTTCGGTATTTTTATATTATAGAAAAATTAAATTTATATCTAAATTAATATATAATGTATATCATATTTATTTAAAAACTGTTTTTATATTTCTTATGGATATTTAGATTTATATTCAAGTATGCAAGTGATTTTAGACATGGTTTTAGGTGTGAGATTTTAATGAACTTTAATTGTTTTGGCATGCTCCTATGTACTCGTCTTGGTTTCGCAAATATAGCCAATTCACATTTGCCATGGGAAACTGAGATTCGGCCTCCATTCTTTCATCCATTATTGGTTTGGTTCGGCTCTATGTGTGCACTTTTCCTTCGCTTGTTTCTTGTGGTGGTTTTTTTGTTGGTCCACGGAGGCTTCAGATCGACTTTCAATCTACAAGTTGTTTCATTTATTATTTATTTCCTGGCTTATGCTTTGTTTTTATTCTACTCGTGGTGGTTTTCAATGTTGGTTCTAGTGTTGATCTCACTTTGTGTAACCATAGGTTCTTCCCTTGCTACTTCTGTGGGCGGCTCAGCAAATGCTACTTCAAGTAATTTTTTTGTTCTTGTTTCATTCCTTCATCTCATTTTTGTGATTCTAACCCTCTGGCCCATTGGTGAGCAGGTAAACTTACCAATGGTGTTCTTGCTGAGAGAAACTCTCTGGAGAGAGACTCGGTTCTCGTCCTCTGACTCAAAGACAAGAAATTTCCAGGTAAACCCCTACTCTTACCTTCTTTCATCTCCTCTCTATCACCATATTTTATCTTCCTTTCTAGTCTTTGAATACCCATCTCATTTTTGTGGTGATATGTAGGTTGTGCTAGGAGAATGATGCTCCACGGCCTCGTTCTTAGGAGTCTTTGCGCCTTCGGGAAACAGGGTAGGATCCCTCCGTGATTTTTTTTTTTTTTTCTGGTGTTATCCTTAGTCAAGCATAAACCCTTAGGGTTTCATTTTCTCACTATGTTTTGTATGGTTTCCTGGGTTTCACACCATCGCTGTGAGACTAGTCTTGGCCTCCAAAGCGTTTCCTTCAGTGCTTGTGGCTTTTGAAACCCTCTACTCTTTTGGTTTCATAAATGTTTATTGAACTGTTAAATTTTGAAATGTAACAAATGCACAGGTGTGCGTAAATATTGAATGTAAATGTACCTGGGTTTTTGAGAAAGATTGTGATATCTTTGTTGGCTTTGCCTTTTTCTGGTTCCTGGTATGAAATGCCTTTAGTAATGAGATTTTTGTCGATGCCATTTGGCCTCTTAATGAAATACTTCACTATTTTTCTTTAAAACAATATCCGAAACACTAATGCATAGGAAAGAAAGGAATTTTCTTTCTTTCTTAATGCTAGATATTTTAGATTCATTGGCTTTCACATATACTCAAGAAAGTAATTTCAATTTCTGTGTTTTTTCTTCTCTCTAGATTGCAGCTCCCTCACAATGGAGATTTGGTTTTGCTTTTATGCCTTACTAGCAGTCTCTTACAGTCGAGAAACTGTCCTTGAATTACCTTACAATTATCTAACTATTTCTTTAAACATACTCTTAACTAATCCTATTTTACTTGCTTTCTTAATTTTTAAAGGACAATGGTTGTATGAGCATTAATTTAAGTAAAACAAAAATAAAACAAAATTTGTGATTTTTTTCTTCCTTTCCAGGAGAAAATGAAAACCATTTCCTACTTATAGAGTTCAGGCTTCTGTGATCCATATCAAGTTTGTGAGAGATTTTTCGGCGAAAATCACATGGAATACCATTTGCCCATGGAAAGTGGTATTCCATGTGATTTTCGCCGAAAAATATCTCAAAACCATTTCCTATTGTTACACAATATTTTATCACCGACCCCATATCCCCTGATCCCGAGAAGTGTCACTCACTGAATCGCATCTTCTATGTGTCATACATCTAAATATGTGTCCACATCTTCCAAATCACTCAAGAATATTAACCATGCTCATTAATCCTGAAGTTTACCCTTTTTACCTATGTTTCAAGATCATCACAAGACATTAGTATTATGCCTACGACGATAGCCTAGACTAAACAAGAACCTCATGACACTGTCGCAAGAGTACATCTGTTCCTAGCAACGATCAGATTTTAGGGATCATCGCAAGTCACTAGTATCTTGCTTGTGACAATAGCTCTAGATACACTATTTCCTCACGATGTCATCCCTGAGTCTTAGTGTTTCACTCGCGATGACCCATATATGGAAAATTACTTCAAACATAATGCTTCTGGGTGGTTTTGGAACTGGTTGTTGGGTCAAGGATGTTTGCCTTTCTACATTTGAGATGGTGGTTCACCTTTTGAGTAACCTCCCATGAATATAAGCTTCCTCTCCCTCATTTATGGAGGTTTCATCTCTTATAAAAGCATTCTCCAGGACTATGACTAGCTAGTTTTTGGTAGTGAGCAAATTAGATAGTTCTTGGTGTTGGATTCATAGTTTGTAGTGTGAATTGCTAATAGTCTAGCAATTGGTTGTGAATTGATAGTGTGAAATGTTTTTATAAGAAGAAAGACTTGTTGTGATTTCGTTAGTCTCATACCAGTTCTTTTGGGTGAGAGAGAGAGTCAGCCTTTCTGGGAGACCTTTGAGAGTGAATGCTTATGGAGACATACTACTCAGACCCTTCAAGGAAGCTTGCGATGTCAAGGCGTGGTTGTAAGCTTTGTTGTTGTTTATATTAATACAACCAATTTTTATTTCTTATATCATGTATGAAATATATTTGATAGCTTATGGTTCCTTGACTCTATAAGTGGATAGTTCATTGTTGTGCTTTATTACATGTTTCATTGTTTTCTTATGTTGCTTCAGGTGAATCACTCATCAAGGAGATGAAAACAATAGCTGAGGCAATGTAACGAAGACTACTTCAATGTTAAGTTATGGTATGTTCTATGCTTACAACAATTTACTTCTTTTTCTTATTATATTCCATAGATTAGCAATCACATGTGCATAAAGTAATGTGCATATAGAACATTAAATGATCGACAGAAAATAAGCCAAGACAAGAGACACAAGATATGGCGGCTAGCAAGGGACAAACTCCACAATGTGTGGGGAAACCCTTTGATCAAATATTCTTTTATCTTCAATAATTCAGCAGAGGGAGATAGTACAATAAATCTGATTTATATCATCAATAGCAAATTGTAGATCAGCAACATCAACATTAGTAGCTTCATCATCAAACTAGGGTAGACGATATCTCACAAACAGATCGTCGAATCGGCTTGATTCCACCACCAAAAGTTGCAGCTTTCAGAGGAGGTTTAGATGAACCTACATCGCAGTTCAGATGAGGACATCTTCTGGTCCATGTAGGTCAAACATCACTTCTACAGTTACAGCTTTAGTTCAGTAGCTTCCTTCAAACTAGGGTGGTCAATATCTTGCAAACTATCTGTCGGATTGACTTGATTCCACCACCAAAAGTTGCGGATTTTAGAGGAGGTTTAGATTAACCTACAATTCAGTTTAGATGAATAGATATTCTAGTCCACGTAGTTCAAACTTTACTTCTGCAGTTGCAGCTTCAATTTCAGCAGCTTTAAGTTTCACATGTGTGAGGGAGAGACCCTTTTCTTTGCAGTAGAGAAGAGACTCCTTTCGCCACAGTAGAGAGAGAGAGAGATGTGATCAGATGAGTGAGTAAAAATGAGGAAAATTCCTTCTATATTTATACACGATGTCGATATTTGAATAGATGCAACTATTGCGCTTCTGAGCCTACATGAATTGTAGGTGAGCTTGCTAATAATTCCATAATCAAAATAAATTCATATCTCCATGAATACTTATCAGAATCTGATGATTTTTATATCAATCCTACACCTTTCAATGAGAGGAATCTAATAAAAATATTATCAGCCATGAATAAGATGAACCACATGAAGTTTTTCCCTAGTTTCCAATTTTAACACTCCCTCTCAACTAGGGAGAACTTCATCTACAATCTGTCTATTGGTCATTAATATTCATCCATCAAATGCATTGTCGTGTACAAATTGACCTTTGCCTTGCTCTACTCTATTCTACCTATTTTGCTTCGTTCTGTTCTGCTCTGCTTTTGTCTGAATTATGAAGAAGAAGAAATGATCGAGGATGTATCATACTGACTCAAAGTCAGTCTCAGAGTATGTACCACTGGTCCTAGACCAGTCTCAACCAACTCAAAGTCTGCTTCATACTTAGTACAAATCCACTTGTCCCACACCAGTATCATCCTTCATTGACTCAAAGTTAGTCTCAGAGTGCAGACCACTTGTCCTAGACTAGTCTCAACCGACCCGAAGTCAGCTTCATAGTAAGTACCACTCCTACCACTGGTCCCAAACCAGTATCGCAGTCTCCGAGAGTATACCACTGGTCCTAGACCAGTCTCAACCGACCCGAAGTCAGCGTCATATTATGTACCACTCTCACTGGTCCCAAACCAGTACTACTCTAACACAAAGTCAGTCTCAGAGTATGTACCAATGGTCCCAGACCAGTCTCAACCAACCCAAAGTCAGTGTCATAGTATGGTACAACTCCTACCACTGGTCCCAGACTAGTATCATTGATCCCAGATCAATGGATGTCATCCTACCGTAGGGAGTATAGTAGATACAACGATGTGTCCATCGGTACTACTATGGTCCCTAACCTCATTTCCCTGCTCATTGATCAGATGAGAGGTACTTCCCATGAGTCCCAGACTACATGAGTAGGATGCCTTAACAGGAGAACTAATCAATCCTCTCCTCACAGGAGAACACATCAATCCTGCTACAATCACCATGGAGAACATATCAATCCTGGCTGCCATGGAGAACATATCAATCTAGGCCTCACAGGAGAACACATCAATCCTGCCACAATCACCATATAGAACAAATCAATCCTTCTATAATGTCGCCACGGGGTGTACATGTATACCATCAGGGGATAGTGAATTATCATGTGGTCATATGATGCTCCAAGAAGTACCCCGAAACCCCCCAGAGCTCCGAGAGCTCAATGCATCATATATGACTCTCATCGGAGGGTCTTTGAACAACTCCAAGTTGTTCTCAGAAAGTCAGAAATTTTACTTTCCCAAGGGGTTTTGTGAGAATGTCAGCTTCTTGTTCATCTATACTGATATGTTGGAGCCTTATAGCTCCCCACTGCACCATATCTCAAATATAGTGGTATCTGATATCGATATACTTGGAGTGATCATGAAATATGGGATTCTCTGATAAACGAATCCCACTATAGTTGTCACAAATGATCACGTTGGTATCCAATGTAAATCTAAACAGCTCACTGAAGAGCTTTCACAACCAAACTACCTCATAGGAGGCCATGCTTGCAGCAATATACTCTGCTTCAGTGGTTCTCAAGGCCACCGACTTCTACTTCCTGCTCATCTAGGATATCGAAGCAGATCCCAAGGAGAAACAACACCCGGAAGTGCTCTTACTGTCCTCCACATTGCCTGCCCAATCAACATCTGTGTATCCAAATAGTCTCACATCTCTGGCAGTGTATCTTAACCCATAAGTGATAGTGTCACAAAGATATCTCAACATATTCTTGGCACCAATCCAATGTAACTGGTGAGGTTCAACCATATGTTGACTCAACATGTTGACTGCGAAGCATATATCTGGATAGGAGTTCACTAAGAACATTAATGCTTTGACGAGTTGTCGATACTCGGTAGCTTTTCGTAAAATAGGTCAAGCAGAACTACCGCTTAACTTCTTGAAGTCAAGCTCCATTAGGGTAGTTACAGGCTTGTAGTCCACCATAACGAATCTTTCCAATACCTTCACCACATACTTTCCTTGAGATAGGAAAGTTTCCCCTGGCTTCTGCCACACTTCAAGTCCTAGGAAATAATGCATGAGTCCTAGGTCCTTCATTTCAAATTTAGAAGTCAACTCCCTCTTACATTTGAGAATGAGAGGGTCTGCACCTGTTAGAAAGGGGTCATCCACATACACCACGAGTATGAGAGTTTTATCATATTCAACCTTAAAGTAAAGGTTATTATCAACTTCACTGCTAGTTAATCCTAACTTCATTAAGTAGTTGTCAATCCACTCATACCATGCACAGGGTGCTTGCTTCAGCCCATAGAGGGCCTTCTTCAACCTGCATACATGAGATTTTCGATCATAAATCCAAAAATCTTCTGGTTTCTCCACATAGACCTCCTCTTTGATTGAGCCATGCAAGAATTTGGTCTTGAAATCCATCTGATGTAGGTTCCATCCTTGTGAAGCAACAAGGGCTATGATCGAGCAGATGGTCATCTATCTGGCAACAACTACAAATATCTCACCATAGTCTATACCTTCCTTCTGATAGAAACCACGAGCAACAAAACGAGCCTTATACTTTTCCGTACTTCCATCTGTTGCGTGCTTTATCTTGTAAGGCCATTTGGAAGTAACAATTTTCTTGTCCTGGGGTCTGGGAACTACTTCCGAGACATCATTCTTAATAATAGACTCATATTCTTTGCTCATAACATCCTTCCATACTTGATGCTTGATGACATATGAGAATGATGAAGGCTCATTTTGCATGATCGTGCTCATGATGGTTAGGTATCCCTGATACCTATTAGGTTTCTTACTTTCACGAAAGGTTCCTCGGGGTGCACCATGTCCTTTAGCATCATCAAGCAGCCGCCTAAGCCATGAAGGCCTCTTCCTAGAAGAGGAAGGCTCATGTGGAGGAGGATCAATCTGATCCATGGGTTCTTCTACATTAGGCATTGATTCATTATCGTTTTCTTTCAGTTCCCTAGCTTTAGTTTCTTGAGAGCTCCTCAAAGTTGGAAGATTGTCCACCTTGCTGAGAGCCATATCTTCATCAAAGGTGACATCATGACTAATCATGACTTCCCTTTGACCAGCTACATAGATTCTATAGCCTTTAGTATTTTCACCATAGCCCACAAAAATTCCTTTCTTTCCAAATGCACCCAATTTATTTCTTTTCTCTTTTGGCGCATGAAAATATACAGGGCTTCCAAAAATTCTAAAATGAGAAACATCAGCTTTCTTACCTGTGAACTTTTCTTCAGGATTCTTGGAACCTAATTCTTGATGAGGGCATCGATTTTTTACATATACGGCGGTGTTTGTAGCTTCAGCCCATAGAAATTTTGGAAGTCTTTGATCATGTAGCATGGCCCGGACAGTGTCCATAATTGTGTGGTTCTTCCTTTCCACCACACCATTCTATTCAAGATTACATGGTGAAGTAGTCTCCCTCTTGATGCCAGCCTCTTTACAAAAATCATGGAAATTATTAGATTCATATTCAGTCCCATTATCAGCTCTTAAGATCTTGTTCTTCTTTTCGGTTTGATTCTTGATGAGGGCTTTGAAGTGTCGAAACCAAGAGAACACATCATCCTTCCTTTTCAAGAAGTATATCCAAGTATTTTGAGAAAAGTCATCTGTAAAAGTAAGATAATATGAATATCCTCCAAAGGAGTTCACAGGAATGATACCAGATATGTCTGAGTGAACTAGTTGTAATATATCGAAGGTCATGCTTTGACTTTAGGGGAATGGTCCCCTTGTGAGCTTTCCTTCGGCACATCCTGGACATACACCTTCTTTCTCTACTTGGAATTCGGGCATCCCTATTACCATATGTGTTACATCGGGTATAGCTTTGTAATGAAGGTGGGCAAACCTCTGATGCCAAAGTTTGGACTGAAGAGTTGTGTCACAAGACATGACACGTAGTGGACTTCCACCAACTTGATATAAAGAATCAACTCGAAACCCAAGAGTGAAAGCGTCTTTAACATTAATTTTCCATATGTGTACCTTGCCATCGCTGAAGGTTACCTTGTAGCCTTTGTCTTCCATCGGTGAGATCAAGTACATATAATACATCTTGTAAGTGGATCATACTACCTTGATTGAATTTGAGAGAAACATTGCCTACACCATTCACGGGGTTTTTCATGTCATCTCCAAGGAAAATTTAAAAGTTAATTTCTTTCTCTACCAGATTATGGAGTAGTTCTTTGTAACCAGTGAAGTGTCTTGAGGCACAACTATCAATGAGCCAAATTCCCATTGAGTTCGAAGGAGCGGAGGTAGATAGAGCAGTTGGCAGATAATATTCAGCCTGCTTATTGTCAATAGTTTTAGATTCATACGTGGAATTTCTAGCCTTCTTGAATGGTTGCCCTCTTCCTTGATTTCCAGCATTCCTTTAACCTTTGCTATTGAATTTTCCATTCCTTCGATTACCATGAGAGGGATTTTGATCATTGTCACGGTGAGAGTCCTTTCTATCAGGGCATTCCCTTGCATAGTGACCCGCTTTATTGCAAATGAAACACCATCCTTTTCTTCCACCCTTAGGTCCAGCCTTTCTTTTCGATTTAGACCTAAAATTATTTCTTTTCTTAGCATGAGAAGAAAAAGAAACAGGACGACCTTTAGGTAAGGGAATTTCTTACTCTTCTACCCTTGTTTCTTCTTGAATGCATCTAGCCATTAATTCCTCGAAGCCAGGAATTACATTATTGTCCAGAAGAGTAGTCCTGAACACGTACCATTTGGAAGGTAATCCTCCAAGAGTCATGAGTGCCATTTCTCTATTAGTAATAGTCTCCCCTATAGATAGGAGATCGTTCTTGATCTCGGTGATTCTTAAGAAGTATGCTTGCATACTCTCATCTTTACACTCCTTGATTTCTCTCAACTTATTTCTAAGAAACAAAACTTAATTTGCATCATTAACTTTAAATAAACTCACCAGTCTATCATAGATTTCCTTGGAGGTGTCCAGTTCAGAGATGTAGGCCACCAATCGCTTGTCAATAGAGTCCTAGATGATATTCTTCGCTTTAATTTCTCTGTTCTTCCATTTGTTCCTAGCAATAGGAGGTACATTTGATGGAGGCTCAACAATATTGCCTGTCACATGATCCAACACTCCTTGATCCTCAAGGGTTAGATCGATAGACATCTTCCATGCATGACAGTCAACTTTCTCACGGAGTTTGTCTTCGGCAAGAAAGAGTGTTGAGGACCATATCGTTCTTTCCAATCCTCTCTTCAGTGATTTCTCTTGCTCTTGCTCGAGATTTGTCTTCACCTCAGCTCCGATACGATGTTAATTTAAGCTATGTTCTATGCCTATAATAGTTTACTTCTTTTTCTTATTATATTCCACGGATTAGCAATCACATGTGCATAGAGTAAAGTGCAGATAGAACATTAAACGATCGACAGAAAACAAGCCAAGACAAGAGACACAAGATGTGGCAGCTAGCCAGGGACAAACCCCACAATGTGTGGGGAAACCCTTTGATAAAATATTCTTTTATCTTCAATAATTTAGTAGAGAGAAATAGTACAATAAATCTGATTTATTTCAACAGTAGCAAGCCCTACATCAGCAGCATCAGCATTAGCGGCTTCATAATCAAACTAGGGTAGACAATATCTCACAAACCGACCATCGGATCGGATTGATTCCACCACCAAAAGTTGTGGCTTTTAGAGGAGGTTCAAATGAACCTATAGGATAGTTCAAATGAGGATATCCACTGGTCCACGCCAGTAAAACTTCACTTATGCAACTGCATCTTCTGTTTCAGTAGCTTCCTTCAAAATAGGGTAGTCGATATCTTTCAAACCGTTCGTTGGATTGATTTGATTCCAACACCAAAAGTTGCGTCTTTCAGTGGTGGTTCAGATGAGGAGATTTGCTAGTCCACGTAGGTCAAACTTTAGTTCTACAATTTTAGCTTTAGTTTCAGCAGCTTTCGGCTAAACATGTGTGAGGCAGAGACCCTTTTCTGCACAGTAGAGAAGAGACTCTTTTCTGCGTAGTAGAGAGAGAGAAATGTGATTAGCTGAGTGAGTCCAAATGAGGAAAATTCATTCTATATTTATACACAACGTTGGTGTTTGAATAGATGCGACTGTTGGGCTTCTAAGCTTACCTGAGTTGTAGGTCGGCTTGATAATAATTCCATAATAAAAATAAATTCATATCTCCATGAATACTTATTGGAATTGGATGTTCTTTATATCAATCTGTTGTGGCCAGCAACAACCCCCCCCTTTTTGTTCAAACTAGTATCGACCACGATGCTAGAATGAATGGGGACCCTTAGTTACATTTCAAAAAAGAAAAATAATAATAATAAAGATTTCTTTTGAAATTGCAAGCATCAGCTTAGAAAAGGTTTCTTGGACAACTTAAGCCTAAACCTGTGTTCATAAAAGCAAATCTTCAAGGTCGCAGCACGAAAAGGGTAAGAAACGCCCGCATTTCCCTTCTGAAGGCCAATATGCGCATCATCTCGGCATTAATAAACCACGTCGCATCGCAATACGTTAACATCCATGGACAAAAGCTTACGAGTCCGCTGATTTGCGATATTGCGATGGCGCGATCGCACATCGCAGAAATGAGGCGGGGTACGTTAGCAAACATTGAACCATTGCGACCCGCGATGTTGCGATGCTGCGATATGCGATATTGCGATCACTACCGTTTGCGATCGCGCGGCATGCAGGATGCGTTGGCAGTTCATAAAAGCACCTTGATACGACTCCTTCGGGCACACCACCCAAAGAAAATCCACTTACTATAACCTGACTTGAGAATTATTGCGCTTTTAATGTTAGTAATGAATTAGTTGTCAGTTATTAAGTGGCATAAAGACGCGTGCCTTAATGCGGATTTACTTCACGTAAGGTGGCGTATCTGATCTATCTCTTGCATTCAAAACTCTCCCATCACCTTTTTTTATTAATCTTTCCATTTCTCTCATAACCTGCAGGAGCGAAGTGCGAAGGCAAAAATCAAACAGAAACGATAAGCAAGATGGGGAAGAAGAACAAAGCTCAGAGCTCAGAGACAAGAGAAAAGACCAAGGAGATGGCGCCCCTTTACACAGATACCGCATGCAATAAAGATGCAGGAATTTCCACATGGGAAAGCATGTATAGACTGTTGGAGGAAGAGAACTCTAGAATAATCAAGGCAACTGCTGTTGTCGCAGATGCACCGCGCTCTTCAGAAGCATCCCTGGAAGATCTAGCGTGCTCTTTCCTCCATAGAATAGCATCAAGGCCAAAGATCCTACCGTACACGGACATGATCAAGTGGGTTTTAGACGACGCAGAGCTGCATCATAGGCAATTCAAAGTCAAAGGACATGGGCTCGTAGGATCGTTCGCGGCTCAAGACCTGAAGCTCATGTATCACCTTCCCGAACCTCAAACGACCTACAATGCAGATTTTGTTAGGAAGTTCACATCAGAGAATCCGGACCTATCAGACACTACCAAGGAATGGTCGAAAAGGGATGAACCACTGAAGAAAGATAAAAACAGTATGTATAGCACCGGTTCCCTTACCTCTCTGTATTGTTTTGCTGCAGCCATGCTCTGTAGGCTATTCGGTAAGCCTGATATCAATAAATTTCCATCTGAATGGCTACCGTTAATTGATGCTGCGACTAACTCCGAGGTAATAGATTGGGCCAAAATCCTTTCTGACACTCTATACATGACCATTCTTCACTATCGTTGTAAAAGATCCTTCTCCCAAAGGTTTTATCCCCCTTTTTATATGTCTACCTACATAATGGACTCTATCTGTTATGTGTCTAAATTCCCCACTATGGGCTGGAAATGGACTACCCAAGACCCATTGCCCCTTCATGTCTACCATAAAGTCTTGTGAGATTCTCAGTTTGCCCCCCATTTTTACCAGATTTGCCACGGGTTCATACTGCCCATCCATAGAATGATATATGATAAAGACCCTCCGAGATGCTCTCCCGAAGCACAAAACGACATCACCGCCGTAGCAAGATGGTTTGGAGAAGAATGGTTTACCTACATTCGAGTTTTTGGAAGCACAGTACCTCCTCATGTCCTACCCTTGTACATCCCAGATAAACTGTTGGCCCGAGAGATTACTTATCAGACTTGTTCTGAAGGTGGTTTAACTAAGGACCTAAAGAACAAAAAGAAGGCCATTTGGCCTCTATTCCCCGTCACATGTGGGGCCTTCTCTTTATTCGATGTGGGACACGCTTTTGGTGAGGTGGAGAATGTGACGTGTCTCCAACTATTTAAACTCCCACCAAGGCCATTCGACCCAAATAAAGTCGCCCAAGAGTTTACAACTAGCGTCAGGATAAGTGTGTTCTCTGGACAGAAAGATCCCTTTGATGACCTCTTTCAGAGTAAGAACTCGATCAAATAAGTTTTGAAAGAATCTCAGTCAAGGTTTTCCCCAGACAACCTCCGGAAATTCAAGTTGTATAGAGAAAGAAGGTTGGCTAGCATTCCACTGGAAGTGCTGCGGATAGCTGCCAGAGAACTGACTCCAAGCGTCAGCCTCAGTGAACACTCCAGTGCCTCCAAACCTGATTCCAGCGCCATGCAAGAAATATCTCCATATCTTGAAGAGTCTGTCCACAAAGAAGACAAGAACGAAGAAACAATCAAAGACACGGCTCAGTCAAGCTCGATGGCCCAGCAGCAAGTTGCCGTCTCACCACCAAGAGGAATTACCCCTCCCGTCATTGAAGCACCTCTGGTTACAGCAGAACTGGATAAAGAATGGGAGACCTTCAATGAACTGATAAATCTTGAAGGCCAAGTCCCGCAAACACCTGTGAGCAATACTCAGGTGGCGTAAGAGGTCTTCTCAACCATAGTCAGTAGTACCGTAGAGGCGGAGCATCTCCCTATAGCTCCATCCTCAGAACTTCTACTCGGCATAGAAGAAATCCCTCCACTGGACGTATTTTACAGTCCACAGCACAAGGCAGTTGTGAGACGACAAAGAAAGAAAAGGAAGCTTGAAAATGCACTGGCTCAGAATGCAGAACACCTAGATGTCTTGTGGAAAGACCCGAATAACAATCCAAAAGAAAATCTCACGAAATTGTCTCAAATTGCAGGAGCATATGCTTCTGCAACTATCGACAACGCCTCTGAAGTTCAACAGCTTCTAAAAGAATGTGAAAGTCAAATACAACTGCTGCAACAACAGTTGCGACAAGCCAATGAGAACGCTGAAGCCTCCAAGCAGCTTGAAGAGTTACAGGAAAGCTTTCGCCGGATGCAGGTGAGCCACCAAAGAAGTATTGAAGAAAAAGAAAAACAGCTGCAGACGGTGCAAGAAATGCATAAAGATGAACCCAAGCTGACAGAGTTTATTTTAGAGTCCATCGGCTTAAACGACCAGTTTTCACAGCAACAGGAGGAAATGGTGCGCAAAATATCACAGTGGAGGGAGTTTTGTGAAATAAGCGACAAGATCACCAGCCAAGTAGTGGAACTACGGAATGACTATGACCAGGCCAACAAAAGAATAACAGAATACCTGGCTTGGAAAAATGACGAAGAAGGGAAAAGAGCAGGGGCACCCAAGATTAATGAAAATCATAAAGAACTGCTCTTTAACAAATGGGACGAGCAAATCACACAGGCGGAGCAGGCGGCAGAGTCAGCGGCAACACAGGCGACCATACTTATCGATTGTGTAAATGAAAATTTACACAGGGCCAACTTAGTTTCAGAGTCCACTCCGGGATACCTACCAATCGCATCGCAACTGGAGGCTGAATGGAAACAGAAAGCACAGGCAAATGGGGAGACAATCCGAGCATTATCGAGGCTAAACTGGGAAAGTTACTGGACTTACTTAGTTAAGCCCCACAGCCAATGCATGACAGTAAGGTGCATCATGAACGCAGCCGAGAAAGTAGCGCCAGCTCTTATGGACGCTGTTTTCGCAGCTCAACTAAGCACGGAAGTCGGCCAACCGACTCTTCTCAAGCCCATGGTTGAAAACTGCAATTTCAGAGACCAGATTAAGAAGTAATTTCAATTTAGAAAGTTGTTTTTCTTTTTTGTTTTACAGAATTAGAAAAAGGACGGTCATTTGAGAGACGTATCCTAAAATTTTGTAATAATACTATTATTAGGATTAGATAGTAGTATTTTAACCCTTCTCATTGCATTGGAGAAGGGTCCAGATATTTGTCAAAAACTTGTCCTCAGAACATGCACTTCTGCACCCTCAGAGGAGGTTTTGATGAATGGAAGGATCGTGATTTATTTATGTTTGCATTCTTATGTCTGCTACTAATGTTGCACTTCTGTACTCTTGGTAGATGTTAGAAGCAAGTAGAAGTAGATCGTTGTTGTTTGAAGTCTATGGGTAAGAATTAGTCATCAATGGTACTTTTATCTCTTGATTAATTTCTGCTTGTATTCTTAAAACGATATACAGCTGATATTGTTTGCATGTTAATGTATGAATATATAAGTTATCATTTGGCACTTCTGTACGGTGGATTTGTCTATTCATGTTTAATATGCGAATGATTTGATTATGCGATGTGTTGTTCACAACCGCTCTGCCTAACTTCTTATGCAGAATGGTTTATCTTTATTGATTTATATTCCGATATCAGTTGAATGATCTTTATCACCAGCTGCTGTTAGAAATCTTTCTAGATCGCATGATAAAAGAAATATCCTGGGTTAATGTAAATTATGTGTGTTGTTTTCATTTGATTATAGTAATTTAGGCTCAAGTTTGTAAGATAGATTTACAGTAGTCTTTAGAACGTTTCTTAGAAGTAACCTAACCAAAATTCCACACACACACACATACACATCCCATGCATCGGGAAGCTGGTCCCATTATCCCCAGTCGGACTCGCTACTCCAAACGGGCAAGGAGCCGCCAACCAGGTTCCGGACCGGGTGGGTATCCCCCTTGTTGTTGACCCGACCTCGGGCCACTCAACATTTCTGGCGCTAGAAGGAGGGCCTGAGCATATTGTCTATTGGGATATGTTTAAAACTAGAAGTCCCGGAAAAGGATGTCTACTCACAGAATTCCCATTTGGAGTTGCATCCAGGTTCCTACATCTTCCAACACTCCACCGGATGTGGTAAGACTATTATCTCAGGTAAAATTTAATGGTAAGAATAATTCTTCTGCGTTTCATCACGCCTTACAGTTCATTCATAGAGTCTCTAGTGCTGATATTCAGAAAATTGACAAAGGCGTTCTGTGCAGGATTTTTACTCTCACGTTCACAGCAGAAGCTAGGAGATGGTGCAGGAACCTCCCAACTGCATCAGTCCACAGCTGGGACCAACTTGTTAGAGATTTCATCTTAGAGTTTGATTGCTATGAATACGACCAGGTATACGATGAGATCGACCATCTGCGGAAACAAGACGAGCCCGTAAGGGATTTCAATATACGATTTCATCTTAAATGTCTACAATATGATCTTGAAGATGAACTCACAGATGAAGAATCTTCGGATTATGATGAGTGCTTCCCACCTCCTGCACCTGATCAGACAGAATTTAGCCTAGGAGTTTTGCATGCTCTAACATCAGAAAACGCAGGCGAAAGTACTAAGTGGGAAGGTGCCCTGACATCAGAAGTTGACTTTAATGTAAAGTCAGACAACATCATTTCAAATCAACAACTCCTGGTCCCAAGGTTAGATCCACCTACTGTTTCTCTTCCGAAAAATATCGATGCAAAAAGGTACGATCTAAAGCCCGATTCTTATCATGAATCTGATGAACGAGATTTGTTTGATGATTTTAAATACATTGTTCCAGATCGACATTTTTCTCTTTACCCCGATGTTTTTTGTAATGACAATATTCTCCCTCATAGTATCAAGTCTATTCCAATAGAGGGCTATTCGAACGAGACATCACTGGGTTTCCAAAATAAAGAGACCACTATATCACAGTCTACGATTCATATCAAACAAGAGCTGCCTCACCTCTCTTGTCTAAAAACATATAATGAAAAAGAGGAATCTAGGGAAAATTGTGAAATCTTTCGTGCTAGTTGCTTTGATATTTATGATGATATTGAATTGTCGCAAGTAACTCAACCAGGTTCTGGTTATAAGAAACATCTTAGATCAGAAACTGCTTTATCTGACCCGCATCTCAAAGCAAAATCTCATTTGAATAATTTCACTGTCCGAAGCGATACTCCTATCTACGATTCATATCCATAGGAGATCTCATTCCCTGATCGCAATCATGGTTCAATTCCCGATTCACAGAACCCGGCCAGTTCTTGTGAAAAACATAGAGTTTCAAGTAACTCCCACATGTGCGACACCACTGTATATACAGCTACCCAATCTGTTCTTTCTCACTTATTTTCTTTGTGTACGAAATCGAATCTCTCTTTAAAACTCCAAAATTTTGATAGACTAGATTTCGGCGATTTATGTATAAAAGCTTTCATTCCAAACGAGATCGCTAAACACTCAGAATTAACAATCGACGGGTCACAAGCCACCCAAATCGAAGAACATATCTCACGGATTGGATTGCTGTCCTTTCCATCGAAAGGCCACCCATTCACAAAAGAAATTCATCCCAATTTCTGCGATCCAATAGGTGTTCAGTTGGAAGAAACCTATCACAAGAAAATAAAATCAAACAAGATTCCAACTGGATTCGTGACTCCCTATCCCCTAAACAACAAGTCCTATCCATGGGGAATTCGATTCATTTTTTTTATCCTGGGGCAATCTATGCCACTAGGAATAATAATGAACCGTTGGTTCCACTGGAAATACCATTTCTCTTAGCTATTTCCTGCACATAATTAGAATAGGAGTAGGAGTAGTTTAGCTAAAGTTATTAGTTTTGCTTCCAATAATTGATAGGCAAAGTTAGTTATATTCTCTACATAACCCCAGAGAATGGTTGCCTCTCCCAATTAAAAGTTTGTTCTGGCAAAGCAATATTTGACGTTTCCGAAAGAAACCCTGTCTCTGTTAAAGATTTTGGAATTTCGGCTCTTATGAACAAATAAGCTTGTGGGAATTCAATCTTTATTGTCAATAGATATTTAACCCGGAAGATGGTGTTAGAATTCAAACCCAGAAAATTTTAAAGAAAGCTATCTCAGTGAGGAATTCGTGATAGATCAGCACAATAAAAGGTATCAATATCAGAATAAAGGTTCTCTGTGAAAACAACCATTATCAAAAGTAGCCCTATCATTGTCGTCCAGAACTTTCTTAAGGAAAGAGAATTTGACTTCCTCCCTGCTGAAGAAGAATGCAATGATTCAGGAGGATAACCCGAAAGGATGCTATATCTCGAAGAATAAGAGGTCTCATCACGAGCCGACTTATCATGATCACAGATATTATAACTTGCTGACTTTGCCAAAACTGTCTACCAAAACAGGGCAATGACTCAAGATTGTTGCGATCAAAAGACAAGGGGTCTCATCACGAGCCAGCTTGTTCAGCAAAAGTATAAATCAAGTGAATGACTGTGTCATAATTTTGGCCACCAAACCAAGACATTGTTCTTTTGAGGATTTATTTAAAAAAAAAAAAAAAAAAAAAAAAGCATCAAGAAAGGTATAATTCTTCTGAAAAAGTTGCAAGAAACTAAGGCAGGATAAAGGATCATTCCTGGATAATAGGTAACCCTGTCGAGGCTATGGACGCCTGCTGGCAGCAGTGGCTCTACCTGCGACAAAGGGACATTCTTTAAAAAGGGGCTGATACATAGAGAACACTTTATTTTTATGTTCTGCAAGACCAAGTAATAACTGATCCGAACTCGAAAGAAACCTGGGAATGCAAGTAATTGGAATAGAATGGGACGAGGACAAAACATCATTCACGCTTTAAAGTATTATTTCTCTTATCCTTTTATAATAAAGTTCGAATTCCCTGAGAAATTTTTTCGAAAAGGGTCTGAAAACGTCAATAGAAAAAGAGCAGAGATAACTGGTTCTCCCAAGTGAATCGCCAATTGTTGTGGCCAGCAACAACCCCCCCCTTTTTTGTTCAAACTAGTATCGACCACGATGCTAGAATGAATGGGGACCCTTAGTTACATTTCAAAAAAGAAAAATAATAATAATAAAGATTTCTTTTGAAATTGCAAGCATCAGCTTAGAAAAGGTTTCTTGGACAACTTAAGCCTAAACCTGTGTTCATAAAATCAAATCTTCAAGGTCGCAGCACGAAAAGGGTAGCAAACGCCCGCATTTCCCTTCTGAAAGCCAATATGCGCATCATCTCGGCATTAATAAACCACGTCGCATCGCAATACGTTAACATCCATGGACAAAATCTTACGAGTCCACTGATTTGCGATATTGCGGTGGCGCGATCGCACATCGCAGAAATGAGGCGGGGTACGTTAGCAAACATTGAACCATTGCGACCCGCGATGTTGCGATGCTGCGATATGCGATATTGCGATCGCTACCGTTTGCGATCGCGCGGCATGCAGGATGTGTTGGCAGTTCATAAAAGCACCTTGATATGACTCCTTCGGGCACACCACCCAAAGAAAATCCACTTACTATAACCTGACTTGAGAATTATTGCGCTTTTAATGTTAGTAATGAATTAGTTGTCAGTTATTAAGTGGCATAAAGATGCATGCCTTAATGCGGATTTACTTCACGTAAGGTGGCGTATCTGATCTATCTCTTGCACTCAAAACTCTCCCATCACCTTTTTTAATTAATCTTTCCATTTCTCTCATAACCTACAGGAGCGAAGTGAGAAGGCAAAAATAAAACAGAAACGATAAGTAAGATGGGGAAGAAGAACAAAGCTCAGAGCTCAGACACAAGAGAAAAGACCAAGGAGATGGCGCCCCTTTACACAGATACCGCATGTAATAAAAATGCAGGAATTTCCACATGGGAAAGCATGTATAGACTGTTGGAGGAAGAGAACCCTAGAATAATCAAGGCAACTGCTGCTGTCGCAGATGCACCGCGCTCTTCAGAAGCATCCCTGGAAGATCTAGCGTGCTCTTTCCTCCACAGAATAGCATCAAGGCCAAAGATCCTACCGTACACGGACATGATCAAGTGGGTTTTAGATGATGCATAGCTGCATCATAGGCAATTCAAAGTCAAAGGACATGGGCTCGTAGGACCGTTCGTGGCTCAAGACCTGAAGCTCATGTATCACCTTCCCGAACCTCAAACGACCTACAATGCAGATTTTGTTAGGAAGTTCGCAGCAGAGAATCCGGACCTATCAGACACTACCAAGGAATGGTCGAAAAGGGATGAACCACTGAAGAAAGATAAAAACGGTATGTATAGCACCGGTTCCCTTACCTCTCCGTATTGTTTTGCTGCAGCCATGCTCTGTAGGCTATTCGGTAAGCCTGATATCAATAAATTTCCATCTGAATGGCTACCGTTAATTGATGCTGTGACTAACTCCGAGGTAATAGAATGGGCCAAAATCCTTTCTAACACTCTATACATGGCCATTCTTCACTATCGTTCTAAAAGATCCTTCTCCCAAAGGTTTTATCCGCCTTTTTATATGTCTGCCTACATAATGGACTCTATCTGTTATGTGTCTAAATTCCCCACTATGGGCTGGAAATGGACTACCCAAGACCCATTGCCCCTTCATGTCTACCATAAAGTCTTGTGGGATTCTCAGTTTGCCCCCCATTTTTACCATATTTGCCACGGGTTCATACTGCCCATCCATAGAATGATATATGATAAAGACCCTCCAAGATGCTCTCCCGAAGCACAAAACGACATCACCGCCGTAGCAAGATGGTTTGGAGAAGAATGGTTTACCTAAATTCGAGTTTTTGGAAGCACAGTACCTCCTCATGTCCTACCCTTGTACATCCCAGATAAATTGTTGGCCCGAGAGATTGCTTATCAGACTTGTTCTGAAGGTGGTTTAACTAAGGACCTAAAGAACAAAAAGAAGGCCATTTGGCCTCTATTCCCCGTCACATGTGGGGCCTTCTCTTTATTCGATGTGGGACACGCTTTTGGTGAGGTGGAGAATGTGACGTGTCTCCAACTATTTAAACTCCCACCAAGGCCATTCGACCCAAATAAAGTCGCCCAAGAGTTTACAACTAGCGTCAGGATAAGTGTGTTCTCTGGACAGAAAGATCCGTTTGACGACCTCTTTCAGAGTAAGAACTCGATCAAAGAAGTCTTGCAAGAAGCTCAGTCAAGGTTGTCCCTAGACAACCTCCGGAAATTCAAGTTGTATAGAGAAAGAAGGCTGGCTAACATTCCACTGGAAGTGCTGCGGATAACTACCAGAGAACCGACTCCAAGCGTCAGCCTCAGTGAACACTCTAGTGCCTCCAAACCTGATTCCAGCGCCGTGCAAGAAATATCTCCAAATCTTGAAGAGTATGTCCACAAAGAAGACAAGAACGAAGAAACGATCAAAGACACGGCTTAGTCAAGCTCGATGGCCCAGCAGAAAGTTGTCGTCTCGCCACCAAGAGGAATTCCCCCTCCCGTCACTGAAGCACCTCTAGTTACAGCAGAACTAGATAAAGAATGGGAGACCTTCAATGAACTGATAAATCTTGAAGGCCAAGTCCCGCAAACACCTGTGAGCAATACTCAGGTGGCGCAAGAGGTCTTCTCAACCATAGTCAGTAGTACCGTAGAGGCGGAGCATCTCCCTATAGCTCCATCCTCAGAACTTCTACTCGGCATAGAAGAAATCCCTCCACTGGACGTATTTTACAGTGCACAGCGCAAGGCAGTTGTGAGAAGACAAAGAAAGAAAAGGAAGCTTGAAAATGCACTGGCTCAGAATGCAGAACACCTAGATGTCTTGTGGAAAGACCCGAATAACAATCCAACAGAAAATCTCACGAAATTGTCTCAAATTGTGGGAGCATATGCTTCTGCAACTATCGACAAGGCCTCTGAAGTTCAACAACTTCTAAAAGAACGTGAAAGTCAAATACAACTGTTGCAACAACAGTTGCGACAAGCCAATGAGAACGCTGAAGCCTCCAAGCAGCTTGAAGAGTTACAGGAAAGCTTTCACCGGATGCAGGTGAGCCACCAAAGAAGTATTGAAGAAAAAGAAAAACAGCTGTAAACGGTGCAAGAAATGCATAAAGATGAACCCAAGCTGACAGAGTTTATTTCAGAGTCCATCGGCTTAAACGACCAGTTGTCACAGCAACAGGAGGAAATGGTGCGCAAAATATCACAGTGGAGAGAGTTTTGTGAAATAAGCGACAAGATCACCAGCGAAGTAGTGGAACTACGGAATGACTATGACCAGGCCAACAAAAGAATAACAAAATACCTGGCTTGGCAAGATGACGAAGAAGGGAAAAGAGCAAGGGCACCCAAGATTAATGAAAATCATAAAGAACTGCTCTTTAACAAATGGGACGAGCAAATCACACAGGCGGAGTAGGCGGCAGAGTCAGCGGCAACACAGGCGACCATACTTATCGATAGTGTAAATGAAAATTTACACAGGGCCAACTTAGTTTCAGAGTCCACTCCGGGATACCTACCAATCGCATCGCAACTGGAGGCTGAATGGAAACAGAAAGCACAGGAAAATGGGGAGACAATCCGAGCATTATCGAGGCTAAACTGGGAAAGTTACTGGACTTACTTAGTTAAGCCCCATAGCCAATGCATGACAGTAAGGTGCATCATGAACGCGGCCGAGAAAGTAGCGCCAACTCTTATGGACACTGTTTTCGCAGCTCAACTAAGCACGGAAGTCGGCCAGTCGACTCTTCTCAAGCCCATGCTTGAAAACTGCAATTTCAGAGACCAGATTAAGAAGTAATTTCAATTTAGAAAGTTGTTTTTCTTTTTTGTTTTACATAATTAGAAAAAGGACGGTCATTTGAGAGCTGTATCCTAAAATTTTGTAATAATACTATTATTAGGATTAGATAGTAGTATTTTAACCCTTCTCATTGCATTGGAGAAGGGTCCAGATATTTGTCAAAAACTTGTCCTTAGAACATGCACTTCTGCACCCTCAGAGGAGGTTTTGATGAATGGAAGGATCGTGATTTATTTATGTTTGCATTCTTATGTCTGCTACTGATGTTGCACTTCTGTACTCTTGGTAGATGTTAGAAGCAAGTAGAAGTAGATCGTTGTTGTTTGAAGTCTATGGGTAAGAATTAGTCATCAATGGTACTTTTATCTCTTGATTAATTTCTGCTTGTATTCTTAAAACGATATACAGCTGATATTGTTTGCATGTTAATGTATGAATATATAAGTTATCATTTGGCACTTCTGTACGGTGGATTTGTCTATTCATGTTTAATATGCGAATGATTTGATTATGCGATGTGTTGTTCACAACCGCTCTGCCTAACTTCTTATGCAGAATGGTTTATCTTTATTGATTTATATTCCGATATCAGTTGAATGATCTTTATCACCAGCTGCTGTTAGAAATCTTTCTAGATCGCATGATAAAAGAAATATCCCGGGTTAATGTAAATTCTGTGTGTTGTTTTCATTTGATTATAGTAATTTAGGCTCAAGTTTGTAAGATAGATTTACAGTAGTCTTTAGAACGTTTCTTAGAAGTAACCTAACCAAAATTCCACACACACACACATACACATCCCATGCATCGGGAAGCTGGTCCCGTTATCCCCAGTCGGACCCGCTACTCCAAACGGGCAAGGAGCCGCCAACCAGGTTCCGGACCGGGTGGGTATCCCCCTTGTTGTTGACCCGACCTCGGGCCACTCAACACAATCCTACACCTCTCGACAAGAGGAACCTAATAAAAATATTATCAGCCATGAACAAGATGACCTACATGATGTTTTTCCATACTTTCCAATTTTAACAATCAAACATCAACATAATGTAGGCTCTTTCAACGATGATTATTTAAGAAATTAGTTGTTGTCTTTGTCTTGATGTGACTAGACGCACTCTAGGACTATAGGGGTTGCCTCTATCTATAGAGGGAAATTTACCTACATCACAAGTTACGGGTATATCATTGTTGTCGTCGACTATTCTACAAAATGGACTGAAGCGATGCCTACATTGTCTAACAATAGTAAGATAGCTACGCAATTCCTATTCAATCATGTGATTACTCAATTCGAAGTCCCTCAGGCTATTGTAATTGATCACGGTTCTCATTTCCATGGTTATATGATAACTGATTTAACAACCAAGTTAGGCTTGCATCACGATAGTTCGATGCCTTACTACCCTCAGGCTAATGGCCAAGTTGAAGCCGTCAACAAAGTGTTGGTTACGATGCTTCAGTGTACCTTTGGAATGCACAAGTCCAACTAGCATTTGATGTTATTTTCCACCTTATGAGCCTACCGTACCTCGGTGAAGGATGGAACCGGATTCATACCATTTCAACTGGTTTGTGTTCTGGAAGTTAGCCTTCCAATTGAATGTGAAATACCTTCCTTCAAGTTAGCTATCGAATTGGTCCTAAATACTACTCCCATGGAAGAATTCCTTCTTTATCTAGAGTGGCTAGACGAGACCTGTCGACTTGCTTCTTCAGTCATTGAAGCACAAAAGAAGAGAGTGAAAACTCACTTTGATCAGACTGTTAACCCTCGCTCTTTCACTGAGGTAGATTTATTCTTAATATGTGATCAAGCAAATGACAAGCTAGGGGTAGGAAAATTCGAACCTATGTGGCATGGACCCTATATTGTGAAACACATTTTGCAAAAAGGGGCCTATGAGCTAATTGACTATGGAGGAAACCCCTTAGATAAGCCCCGGAATGGGCTTTATCTTAAGAAATACTATGCATGAGTCTTTCGTGCATCTGTTGTGTACATAAGTGTGCTTTTCATTTTGTACATGTTTGGCTTAGTGTGGAAGTGTTTGCCGCTTATTGTGTCATTTTACTTCTTATGCAGATGTCTATTGCACCTTATATCAGCTTCGCTGGTGGTGCCTATCGTAGTACCCGAAATATTTCCTCCACAACATGGGTGATCTACGATCCTCACGGTGAGTTAGTGGACCTTCAAGGTGTTTGTCTAGGGTCTACCACAAACAATTTCATTGAATATAGTGTCGTCATCGAGTTACTAGGTGAGGCTGTTGACCTCAATATTCGTGCATTGATTGTGAATCTAGAGTCCTAGCTTGTTTTTCTTCAACTTAAGGGGCGTTATTCTATCAGGAACCCTCAAATTTTAAGGTTGTATTTATGTGTTAGCTTACTGGAAAGATATTTTGATTATATCACATATCAACACATTCCTAGAAGGCTAAATACATTAACTGATGCATTAGCAAACCATGTATTAGGTAAACATTTATGCAATTTATAAAAATCATAAACAAGTATTTAGACTCAATAACTAGATACAGTAAAACATAGATAGATGTATATTAGGTATTGTGCACCATGGCACCCAAAAAATATATGTATATGTCCAAAAAATATGTGTGTTCAAGTTACACGGCAAGAGACATGTCTGTCAAAATTTGCAGAAAATGAAACCTAGAAGTCTACTATGGATGATGCTCTTTATAGAAAACTATTGCTCGGACCATTGTCTAAGCAATCATTGTATCCTATTCGACACACCTGTGGTGTGTTGTTGGTACTATCTGGGGATCTCTTCGAAAGCTCTATAATCTTGGATCCCCTCAGCCAAGCCCTCTAGGTTCCGGGCTATCTCCACCTGGAAGTGATAAGTCGATATCTGTGGTAGCCATCCGGGTAGTACGAGTGAGACCTACAAGTTTCTTAGGTCCAACATCTACAAAGAAATTGAACATAATGATCAGGGCGTGTATACTTAAAATCCAAAAACAAAAAAAAACAAATTAATTTTTTTTTCGGTCAAACTGAGTATTTTACCCCTGTCATACCATTGTTCTCCAAGAGGAAGCAACATGTTTGGGTCGCCTCTGAAGTCCATCCCAGCATATGGCCAATCCTCAAGTATGACTTGCTGACGATTCATCTACTCAATAAACTCTAGACAGCATGACATAGGCTCGCCACCGCCTCCTCACAGCATCATAAGTGCCCACTCAGTAATTTGTGTCTCTCATGGTACTGGCCATCCCATTGTGACGTCTTGCCTCTAAAGGATTGGTACTCGCTCTAGCATGAACGATACCAAGATTGAACCATAACCAAACTATTTTGTCTCACCCCTGCGGCATTTTCTCAATTGTCTCTTCATGTTAAGGGACACGGCTTCAGCCGAGTCAAACATAGTAGGATTTAAATAGTCTAAGGCTAGCTATAGTTGATTTTTGGTTGTCTCATGCTGGGCTTGGGAGCTAGCTTCTCTAGTGATAATGAATAGCAAAACCTGCAATGAAAGATCATTAACCGTGGTAATCTGCACCTTCCCACTGGTAGATGATTTTCGTGCTCTTGGGCACATTCTTGCAATGAGAATGTCCAACGAGTCTCCAATAACTCGAGTACCCACCATGTGAGGTCTCTCCCCTCGCCATGACAATACAGTCAAAAACTAGATGTTTGTGGCATCAAATTAAAGTTCCTGCCCATGGATGTGTTGAAGCCCCGAAAATCAGGTCAACAACAATGGGGATACCCACCCGGTCCGGACCTTGGTTGGCAACTCCTTATCCGTTTGGTATAGCGGGTCCGACTGGGGATAATGGGACTAGTTTCCCAATCTAAGGGGTGTGTGTGTGTGTAGAGTTGGATGATGCTGATCTAAGAGTACTTAAAGCTAATTTAATTCAAACTCCTAAACTAAGTCTATGCTATTGTAATATAATGAGAAAAAACACATCTAATCTACACTAACCCAGGGTGTATTTCTTCTATTATGTGATCTAAAGAGATTTCGAACAATAACTGGTAATAAAGATCATTCAGCTATCATAAGAATAGAAATCAGTTAAGATAAACCACTCTGCATAAAAAGTTAAGCGAAACAGTTGTGAACATCATATCGCATAATAAGTTATTCATATATCAAACACAAATAAATGACTCCACCGTACAGAAGTCTCAAATGGTAACCCACACATTCATGTATTAACATATAAACAACTGAAAATTGTATATCACTTGAAGAATATAAGCAGGAATGGTCAAGAGATAAAAGTACCATTTATGACTGGTTTCACTCATAAGCTTCAAGCAACAACGATTTATCTCTACTTGTTCTAACATCTACTAAGAGTACAAAAGTGTAACATCAGTAGCAGATATCAAATGCAAACATTGGTAAATCTCGATCCAACCATTCATCAAAAACCCCCTTCGAGGGTGTAAAAGTGCATGTTCTGAGGACAAGTTTTTTGACAAATTTCTGGACCCTTCTCCAAATGCCTAAGAAGGGTTTAAATACTGCTAACTAATTAATCTTAATTACATAAATTTAGGACACGGTTTTAAATGACCACCCTTCTACTAAAGCAAAATTATTTCTAAAAATTGAATCTAATTCCTAACCGTTTATGTATTTTCTCCTTAGTGCTGTAAGCATGCAACATTCACCTAGGAAGAGTCGGCTGGTCGTCTTCTCCTTTTGGTTTGATCTATGAAAATAGAAATAACAAGCGTTGGCACCACTTTCTGGTCAACTATAAGATATTTTCGAAAATCTTCCTCTGGCTTGGTGTATTCACTGTGTGTATACTTGGTAATAACCCAAATTTCTCTCAAACTGATTCTTCTTTTGCTATTTCGGTTTCCGGCCTTGCGAATGGCTGAATAAGTTAGGGACTTTGCTCTCTGAACAAATTTCTGTATTGAAAATTGCCTCCGTTCTTTGTTCCGGGCTTTTCTGGTGTGTTTTCCCTCTTTAGCGCCTTTTTCTTTTTGCTTTACCGGGCATAAGCTTCAGGATCTTTTGCAAACATGCTGCTTTTGTGTGCCTTTTATTCTGAGTTTCGGATGGCCTATTGACATCAGTATCTGTTGAGTGATACTCTGGAATCTGTGGTCCTGTTGCATGCGACATCCGTTTGTGAAGGCATATCTTCTTTGTTCTCCGAGCATTGATGCTTTCCCCTTTTCCTTAGATGTTTCCTGCACATTGCTTTATGTTATTTGCTTTCTTACAATTTACGCAAAGGAAAAGAGTAATGATGAAAAGATTGACATGAAAGCTTTAAGCTCTAATGAATGCATAATCATGACACCCATAATGAACTGACTCTTCGAAAACACAACACAATCCTTCTTGGATAATTTGGTGTACAATCATTAATTTCTTTTAAGGCACGCGCCCAATTTTGGTCTACAGACAGCTTTCCTTGAATATTGTGCCAAGGAAATCTTGCGATGGGTGATTTCTATGACTCACATCGCAGTATCGAGGATCGTGTCGTCAAGATGTGTCATCGCACGAATTGATGATCACATTCATCGCAGATCGCAACATCGCAGATCGCAAATCGCGCTTAGTCATCCAATCATTGTGTGCTGCTTATGCGATGTTGCGATATGCGACATCGCATATCGACCGTCGGAGATTCCTTAAGTTTTTTCATTTAAGAGTGATTCATAATATATGCGATGTGATGAATTTCGTGTCGCTTTTTCGCAGCTTATTATGCGCATAGGAAAACGTTTCACTCTCTTCTCGCGATGCGATACAGCTTTAGGGAGTTAAAATACAAAAAAAAATTGATAATTTTTTTTTTTTTGGATTTTTATTAAGGGTCCCCATTTGCTTGGTGTTATCACTAATACCAAACAAAGATGGGGGTTGTTGGTGGCCACAACAATGGCGATTCACTGTGAAGAACCAGTTATCTCTGCTTTTCTATTGAATTTTAACTTCCAAAGCAGAAAAATTTTCATATGTCTAAATTTTGTTATGGATAGATAGAGTACATTACACCTTATCCTATCAATGATATTTTGTCTCAACCTTTTCATATTCCAATTGTTTGTTTCCTCAGGCTTAGTCCTTGTATTCACATCAGACATTACTTGGTCTTTTAAAGAAAAAATAAGGTCTTCTCTGCGTGCTGGCTTTTAAAATATGCCCATTTGTCGTAGGTAGAGCCTCTGCTTCCCGCAAGCATCCATAGCCTTGACAGGGTTACCTGTTACCCAGCAATGATCCTTTATCCTGCTTAAGGCTATTTACAACTTTTCAGAGAAATACCCCTTTTGACACTTTTTCCTTTTTTATTCTCTAAAGAACAATGTCTTGGTTTGGTGGCCAAATTATGGCACAGTCATTCACTTGATTTACACTTTTGTTGAACAAGCTGGCTCGTGATGAGACCCCTTGTCTTTTGATTGCAATAATCTTGAGTCGTTGCCCTATTTTGGTGGACAGTATTGGCAAAGTCAACAAGTTATAATATCTGTGATCATGATAAGCCGGCTCATGATGAGACCTCTTATTCTTTGAGATACAGTGTTTTCTCGGATTGTTCCTCTGAATGCTGCGATTTCCTTTAGCAGGGAGGAAGTCATTGTTTTTCCTTAAGAAAGCTCTGGACGACAATAATAGAATTTGAAAACAGCAGTTTTACAGAAAGATTTATTTTATTATTGATACCTTTCATTGTGCTGATATAAAACAATTTTTTACCAAAGGTTGCTTTCATCAAATTTTTTGAAGTTGAAACTAGTATCATATATAGGCTCAATTTAACTCTACCTGTCAATAATAAAGATCAGATTTTTCGAAAAATTTTGCTACTTGTACAAGCGAAAAAGCTCAAAATCTAATAGAGAATTGGTGTCTTTTTCATGAACCCCTTTAGTAACCATCTACAACTGGTTTTATTTATAAGAAAGAGAAAAACAAAATAAAAAACTAAAACTATCCTACGAAATAGAAGAGTGATCTTCTATGGAAAATATTTTTTAAGGATCTGTCCATTAACAGGCAAAGAATCCCTTCTACCTGCTGAATCCTACAACACAAACGTTGATGGGCCTATGACTTCTACAATCTAAAAAGGACCAAGCCACATCTTCTGAAATTTTTTATGTTTGCCCTTTTCTTCATGAGCCTTATCCCATTTCAAAACTAAATCTCCCATCTGAAAATTCTTTCTGGTCATTATGCTTGAGTCAAAAGAGGATTTTATCAGCGCTTGGTGATGAGCATGGGTTTTCTTAGCTTGTTCTCGTCCTTCTTCTAATTTAATTATTTCCATTTGTCTTAGTTTTATGGAGGAAGTGGATACCTCATCGATGTGTTGTACTAAAGACAAAGAGGGGATGACTAAGTGAGTTGGAAGAACCACTTCTTTCCCATAAACTAAATAAAGGGAGAAGTGCCGATTGAAGCTTTCTTCGTTATTCTATCTGCCCATAAAGCATTTACCAACACTTTGTGCCAATTCTTTTGGTTCTGGTCAACTTTTCTTTTAATAATCTTGATGAGGTTTTTATTTGTCGATTAAGCCAATCCATTACCTTGCGGATAGTAGTTGGCCGAATATTTCAGCTTGAACCCTCTTTTAAGTGCAAACTCAGTCATTGTATTTCCAGAAAAGTACGAGGCATTATCAAACATTAAAGCCGTTGGCAATCCAAACCTAGTGATTATAAATTGATCTATGAATTCAATAATGTTTTCAGAATTAGTTGTCTTGAGAGGAACTGCTTCTACCCATTTAGTAAAATAATCTGTTGTTGTGAGGATGTACCTATGCTGCTTAGAAGAGTGAGCAACGATCTAACCTATTATGTCCAAGCCCCACTGACTGAATGGTTGCTCAATGTTTACCGGCTGTAGTGGCATGGACGGTTTCTTTTGTCTCCCTGCAGCAGTCTGGCAGACTTGGCATTTCCTCACGTAACTATGTGAGTCTTTGAATAGCATGGGCCAATAATATCCTGCACGTAAGATTTTATGTGCAGTAGCATCTCCAGCATAGTGTCCGCCTGCTGGTCCATCGTGGAGTTCTTGCAAAACCTTTTCAGCTTCAGTTTTCTCAAGACACCTAAGAAGCACATAATCGTAATTCCTTTTAAACAGAACATCATTAATGAGCTGGTGTTGTTTAGCTTTCATTCTCAGAGCTCTTTTCTTGGTGTGATCCAGGTGTGATGGAGCATACCTGTTCTGAAGATAATAAATGGTGTCAACATATAATGATTCTGCATCATTTAGGCTTACCTCATACGTTTGTACCTCTTCAGATGAATTCTCAGGAATTTGCGATGCTCTAGCCAACATTTTGCAGAAGCCTTGACCTCTTACAATGCTTGCTGGTTTGATCTCAAGATCATATTCTTCTAAAGCGGTGATCCAATTTGCTCTTTTTTCACCCACATCCTTCTATATTAGAAGATTTCTTGCCACTGGAAACGGTACTATGACCTTAGTATGGGCTTTAAGTAAGAAAGGTCTGAAATATTTGATCGCTTTGAAAACAGCATATGCCTGTTTCTCCACGTCTGAATAGTTGAGTTCAGCACCTTGTAAATTCGAGCTAAAAAATGCGATTGGAGCTTCCGCTTTCTCTTGATTTTCTTGAGTTAGAATCGCGGCATATGATTTCTCTGAGGAAAATGTGTATAAGATAAAAGATTCTGAAAAAATTGGGGTTTCTAAAGATGGAGCATTAATGATAGCTTGTTTGATCAAGTTGAATGCTTCATGCTCATCTTGACCCCATTTAAAATTTGAATTCTTTTTAATCATGTTTTGCAAAGGAGAAACAATCCATGAAAAATCTGGGACAAATCTCTTCACAAAATTGATTTGACCAAGGAAAGATTGCATGGCTTTTTTGTTATCAGGTATGGATATTTCAAAAATTTCTTTGATTCTGTCAGGCTCAATGTGAATACCAGATTTTGACACTATGAATCCTTGAAGTTTTCCTTCACTTAATGCGAAAAAAGATTACTTTGGGTTAAGTGAAATCCCATACCTTAAACATCGTTGAAAGATTTGTTTCAAGTCTTTGAGATGGTCGCTTTGCTTGTTGGAGTACATTGTTATATCATCCAGGTGAATCACTACAGATTTATTGACTAAACCCTTGAAGGTGATGTCCATGGCTCTCTGAGATGTAGCGCTGGCATTGATCAAACCAAATGGCATCTTCTGATATGCGTATGTGCCCCATTTAGTTCGAAATGTGGTTTTTAACTGATCATCGGGATGTACCAGCACTTGATTGTATCCTGAAAATCCATCCAAAAAAGACATTAATTCTGAGCCTGCTACTGCCTGTAATATCTGCTCCATAGGTGGGAGGGGAAAATTGTCCTTTTGATAGGCTTTGTTAAGATTCCGAAAATCGATACAGATTCTAATATCTCTGTTTTTCTTTCTAATGCGTACCATATTGGAGACCCATTTGGAATGTCTGACGGGCAAAGTTATTCTGGCTCTTAATAACTTATTTAGCTCAGTTTTTATCTGATTTTCTAAATTGGGGTGGATTTTTCTGAGTTTCTGTTGGACAGGTTTTTGATTGTCAATCATAGGGATAGTATGTTGAATGATAGAAGTGTCGTATGTCTTCAGCTCATCGTAATTCCAGGCAAAAACATTTTTGTATTGTCTCAAAAGACGGATATACGCTAATTTTTCTTCAGGGGCTAGGTCGTGGCCTAGGTTAACGTTTTGTGGTTTATCATCGGCTCCTAGGTTTACTAATTCGTAGTTCAGAGTTGAACTGTAGAGCTTAGAATTGGTAGACCTTTTAAACCAACTTTTCAAATTATATAAGTCTTCTAACTTAACCACCGATTTAGGTATAGCATTATCAGTGCTATTTTGTTGTATTTGTCGATCATGATGGTCTTCGTCAATTATTTGATTGGAGTAGAATCCTTCAGAAGTGAGGAAATTTACAATGTCAGGATCGTCATTGAATACTCTCCAGTTTGTAATGTTGTCAGGGATGGACGACCTAAAGATTAATTCTATTGAGAATCTATCTGGACTAAAATCTTCGGAGGGAATAAGTCTAGAGGCTACATTAGCTAACAGGTTTGCGCTCACATTTTGGAGTCTTGGGATTGATGAAATATTGAATGCTATGAAATGTGCAGTCAGATCTTGTACTAAAGATTGATAGTGTTTCAAATGACCTGATAGGTAATGTATGGTGTTACGTACCTGTTTGACGACAATCTTAGAGTCTCCAAAGACATGAATGTACTTAACGTTCCACCCGATTGCTTTGTATAGGCCTTGCACCAAGGCCTCGTATTCCGCTGTATTGTTTGTGCAATTGAATTCAAGTCTGCACATAAGCATGGTCTTATTTCCTTCTGGGCTAATCAGAACGCATCCTGCTCCTGCTCCTTCGTTAGATTTAGAGCCATCAAAATATAATTTCCAAAACAAAGATGTATTTACAGGTTTATCTAAAAAATTAACACACTTTGAACTATCAATTTGGGAAAAAATTTCGACTTGGGAAAAAACTGAATTTTCTAAGTAAGGTGAGGTATGAGCATTGAAATTGCCGAGGAAAGAATCTACCAAGTAATTGCCTATGATACCGTTGTTGTATGTTATTGCTTCATTTTCTCCCTCCAATTCTGTTACTATGTACTTCTGGTGTAACTCTCGTTCAACCTTTATTTGATTCGGTTTACCATTGTAGGGTAACCACATGTGCGACCAGTCGGTTGAGAAGTATCCATGGAGTTTTTCGGACCAATCGCTACTAAGAATCAAACCATAGAATTCTGGGATATCAGCTACTAGAATGTCAATAACCTGACATACCTTCGAGTTAGACGACAATCTTATGGTCACTTGGTTAAGTTCATCGATCACTTTGACTTGAGATCGATCAAGCTGAACTATGCGCACTGCGGATTTTTGTGGTTGAACATTCAACTTGGCGCATATTGATCTGGGTAAAATATTAGTTGAAGCAATAGAATGTACCAAACAATTGTGCACATTTTTATTGAAAATTTCATAAGTGAGAAGAAAAGGGGGAGTGTGAGACCTTGATCTTCCTCCAATCAAGGCGATGTCATTTGGATCAACCTTATTGATCATGTTGGTTGGAGCTCTTCCCATGTTGTGGGAAGCTACAGCTATAGGCAAAGATGTAGTAGGCACGACATGTAGTTCTTTCATCATTATCTTCTGTTGATGTTTGAATTTGCTCAATTCATAAAGAGTGATATTAGCCCTAGTCTTTTTCATGTCATCAATAATATTGTACTCCATTTCATCCGACACAATCAGTGTTCTTGATGGAGGTGTATGGTCTGATTGGACTGGGCTAGATTGAGTCGCTTTAGCAGTCGTTTTCTTTGTTGCGACTTTATCTTTTGCTGCAGGGCTTGCACCCTTCTGTTTAGGGGTAGTTTGGGGAGGATCAAGTTCATTTTTGCTTCGTGTGCTAACCGGAAATGCTTCTTGATCTTCTTCCTGCGGGAGGATGAAATCCCACATTCCTTGTAGTTCCACAACTTCTTTGTCATCGGTCTGCCCTTCAGTGGTATTCTCTTCTTCTTCCTCTTCTTCGGATTCGACGTTTGAGATAGCATTGGGTGGTTTCACATCCATTGAAGGACTTCTTTTAAAAGCTCTGTAGGGTTTTTTTGAAGAAGTTTATGCTACTTGCTTTTTTATGTCAATCATCTCATTGGATATGGTTTTTAACACTTTTTGTAAGCCTTCCGAATCGGAAGGGTCTTTCGTTTGTTTCTTCTTGGGGTCTTCCTTGAAGGAGACTTTCTTAGATTTGCGTTCCTCTATCGCAAATCTTTTTTCTAGGGCTACTACGCGTTTCTCTACTGCTATCGCCTCTGTCAAGTTTTCAACTAAGGTTGTCTTATTTTCCCTATCCACAAAGATCGCCAAGTTTTATGGTAAGGCCGTAATATACCATTCACATCTTACTTCTTCGCTGGGTTGGGAAGCAGCGGGAATTTTGTTGAGGATTTTATTGAACTGTAAATTAAAATCTTTGATGGGTTCTCTAGCCTCGGCTTTAAGATTGGATAGGTCATTGATTAACGTCGCCATTGATCTATCATCACCAAACTTGGTAAGGAATTGACTTTGAAAAATGTCCCAACTTGTGATAGACCTGGAAGGTAATGAAAAGTACCATGACCCGGCTGTTCCTTGCATTGTATAGGGAAAAAGCCGGACAACAACATCCTCGTTGATAACTCCGTTGAGATTGACAAAAAGCATGAAATTATTAATATGCTCTTCAGCTAGCATGACTGCTTCTGGATTGAATTTGGGTAGCCATTTCTCAGGATGGGCCGGTATTTGGCTCAGGGGTGGAGGCATTAAAACTGCCCCAGGATTGTTCCATGGAGACTGGGCCATCATTGAGCTGCTAGTAAATGAAAGTGCAGAGGATGACCCCTGAGGCTGGGAAGATGAAGATATTATGATCTTTGATGATTGAAGAGGAGGGGTCGTGGAACATGGATGAGTGGTTTGGAATGAAGATGTAGGTGGCTGACTTCATAGTGAGGGATTTGAAATGGACGACGTAGATGAAGGAGTCTCACTGTCAGACTCTCGTGATGTTTTCCTTGCTCTTTTCCTGGTGGGGAGAAGGAATTCAGTTGGCTGGATGCCAAATTTTTCACTCTTTAATCTGGTCAGGGGATGATCAGGATTGTACTGCGAAGTCACACTTCTTTGAGATTTATCAGACCTCTGTGTAAAAATAGAAAATCCCTGGATTTTGCGAATCAAGGTTTGAACTTCAGGGGGTTCAATGGTAAATTGGTCTGAAATATTAGGGTATGTAGCAGCGGTTGATACTCGAGCGACTTCTAACTCTGGATTTAAACGTACTGGGGAAGTCGGGGGAGTTGATGAGGGTGATTTACTCTCAGAATGGTATTTAGATTTTGATTTAGGTGCCATTCATAGTTCGGGCCCTCCTTCTAGCGCCAAATATGTTGAAGCCCCGAAAATCGGGTCGACAACAAGGGGGATACCCACCCGGTCTGGACCTTGGTTGGCAGCTCCTTATTCGTTTCGTATAGTGGGTCCAACTGGGAATAATGGGACCAGTTTCCCAATCTAATGGGTGTGTGTGTGTGTAGAGTTGGATGATGCTGATCTAAGAGTACTTAAAGCTAATTTAATTCAAACTTCTAAACTAACTCTATGCTATTGTAATGTAATGAGAAACAACACATCTAATCTACGCTAACCCTGGGTGTATTTCTTCTATTATGCTATCTAAAGAGATTTCGAACAATAACTGGTAATAAAGATCATTCAGCTATCATAAGAATAGAAATCAATTAAGATAAACCACTCTGCATAAAAAGTTAAGCAAAACAGTTGTGAACAGCATATCGCAGAATAAGTTATTCATATATCAAACACAAATAAATGACTACACCGTACAGAAGTGCCAAATGGTAACCCACACATTCATGTATTAACATATAAACAACTGAAAACTGTATATCACTTTAAGAATATAAGCACGAATGGTCAAGAGATAAAAGTAACATTTATGACTGGTTCCACTCATAAGCTTTAAGCAACAACGATTTATCTCTACTTGTTCTAACATCTACTAAGAGTACAAAAGTGCAACATCAGTAGCATATATCAAATGCAAACATTGATAAATCTCGATCCAACCATTCATCAAAAACCCCCTCCGAGGGTGCAAAAGTGCATGTTCTGAGGACATGTTTTATGACAAATTTCTGGACCCTTCTCCAAATGCCTGAGAAGGGTTTAAATACTGCTAACTAATTAATCTTAATTACAAAAATTTAGGACACGGTTTTAAATGACCGCCCTTCTACTAAAGAAAAATTATTTCTAAAAGTTGAATCTAATTCCTAACCGTTTATGTATTTGCTCCTTAGTGCTGTAAGCATGCAACATTCGCCTGGGAAGAGTCGGCTGGTCGTCTTCGCCTTTCGTTTGAGCTACGAAAATCGAAATAACAAGCGCTGGCACCACTTTCTGGTAAACTAGAAGATATTTTTGAAAATATTCCTCTGGCTTGGTGTATTCACTATGTGTATACTTGGTAATAACCGAAATATATCTCAAACTGATTCTGCTTTTTCTATATCGGTTTCCGGCCTTGCGAATGATTGAATAAGTTAGGGACTTTCCTCTCTGAACAATTTTCTGTATTGAAAATTGCCCTTCGTTCTTTGTTCCGGGCTTTTCTGGTGCGTTTTTCCTCTTTAGCGCCTTTATCTTTTTGCTTTACCGAGCATAAGCTTCAGGACCTTTTGCAAACATGCTACTTTTGTGCGCCTTTGATTCTGAGTTTTGGATGGCCTATTGACATCAGTATCTGTTCAGTGATACTCTGGAATCTATGGTCCTGTTACATGCGGCATCCGTTTGTGAAGGCATCTCTTCTTTGTTCTCCGAGCATTGACGCTTTCACCTTTTCCTTAGATGTTTCCTGCACATTACTTTATGTTATTTGCTGTCTTACAGTTTATGCAAAGGAAAAGAGTAATGATGAAAAGATTGACATGAAAGCTTTAAGCTCTAATGAATGCATAATCATGACACCCATAATGAGCTGACTCTTCGAAAAACACAACACAATCCTTCTTGGATACTTTGGCGTACAATCATTAATTTCTTTTAAGGCGTGCACCCAATTTTGGTCTACATATAGCTTTCCTTGAATATTGTGCCAAGGAAATCTTGCGATGGGTGATTTCTACGACGCGCATCATAGTATCGAGGATCGCGTCGTCAAGATGTTTCATCGCAGGAATTGATGATCGCATTCATCGCAGATCGATTATGCGATGTTGCGATATGCGATGTCGCATATCGACCGTCAGAGATTCCTTAAGTTTTTTCATTTAAGAGTGCTTCATAATATATGCGATGCGATGAATTTTGCGTTGCTTCTTCGCAGCTTATTATGCGCATAGGAAAACGTTTCACTCTCTTCTCGCAATGCGATACAGCTTTAGGGAGTTAAAATATAAAAAAAATTGATAAAATGTTTTTTTTGGATTTTTATTAAGGGTCCCCATTTGCTTGGTGTTATCGCTAATACCAAACAAAGAGAGGGTTGTTGGTGGCCACAACAGGATGATAAATTTTCCCTCCATTGGATTCCACATTCAGATCAAGTACTCCAAGAAATCCAGTTGAGCTCTTAATAGTGGTGTTAAGAAGAATTTTAATAGCCCAAAGTTCCGTAGGATATTCAGGCAAAGAGGATCAGCTGCCCCCATAACGTCATCATCATCGTGAGTGCGTTCCTGCCAAAAGAATGACATTTTGTATCTGTGCATGCACAAAAATCCTTTTATTAAATACCATTCAACTATTTTCATCTCTTAAAATTGTTTAAAAACGAAGTTCTTTTGGTTTGAACAATCGTCGCATCTCTTTTTAAAATAGTTGCAACGGGCCAGTTTGCATGGTCCACAAACTTTCAGGTTGTTGCAGGTGTACATCACTTTCCTGCGACGACCGAGACAAAAATTTTGACCAAAAAATTACTCCAAACCCTGGTCTAAAACATGAGATTGCATCTACAATTGGCATAAAAACAAAGGGAAGGATGGAGCATTTACCTTGAGGAAGTGTGAAAGGAAATGGACCCCTAAATCTCTGGGATTTGATCACCAAGTATCACGAAGTACGCAAGGTTTGATGCCTATTGACATCAGTATCTGTTGAGTGATACTCTGGAATCTGTGGTCCTGTTGCATGCGGCATCCGTTTTTGAAGGCATCTCTTCTCTGTTCTCCGAGCATTGACACTTTCCCCTTTTCCTTAGATGTTTCCTGCACATTGCTTTATATTATTTGCTGTCTTACAATTTACGCAAAGGAAAAGAGTAATGATGAAAAGATTGACATGAAAGCTTTAAGCTCTAATGAATTCATAATCATGACACCCATAATGAACTAACTCTTCGAAAAACACAACACAATCGTTCTTGGATACTTTGGCGTACAATCATTAATTTCTTTTAAGGCGTGCGCCCAATTTTGGTCTACAGACAGCTTTCCTTCAATACTATGCCGAGGAAATCTTGCGATGGGTGATTTCTGCGACTCGCATCGCAGTATCGAGGATCGCGTCGCCAAGATGTGTCATCGCAGGAATTGATGATCGCATTCATCGCAAATCGCAACATCGCAGATCGAAAATCGCGCTTAGTCATCCAATCATTGTGTGTTGCTTATGCGGTGTTGTGATATGCGACGTCGCATATCGGCCGTCGGAGATTCCTTAAGTTTTTTCATTTAAGAGTGCTTCATAATATATGCGATGCGATGAATTTTTCGTTGCTTCTTCGCAGATTATTATGCGCATAGGAAAACATTTCACTCTCTTCTCGCGATGTGATACAGCTTTAGGGAGTTAAAATACAAAAAAAAATGATAAAATGTTTTTTTTCGATTTTTATTAAGGGTCCCCATTTGCTTGGTGTTATCACTAATACCAAACAAAGAGGGGGGTTGTTGGTGGCCACAACAGGATGATAAATTTTCCCTCCATTGGATTCCACATTCAGATCAAGTATTCCAAGAAATCCAGTTGAGCTCTTAATAGTGGTGTTAAGAAGAATTTTAATAGCCCAAAGTTCCGTAGGATATTCAAGCAAAGAGGATCAGCTGCCCCCATAACTTCATCATCATCGTGAGTGCATTCCTGCCTAAAGAAAGGCATTTTGTATCTGTGCATGCACAAAAATCCTTTTATTAAATACCATTCAACTATTTTCATCTCTTAAAATTGTTTAAAAAAAAAGTTCTTTTGGTTCCAAGGATCGTCGCATCTCTTTTTAAAAAAGTTGCAACGGGCCAGTTTGCATGGTCCACAAACTTTCATGTTGTTGCAGGTGTACATCACTTTCCTGCGACGAGCGAGACAAAAATTTTGACCAAAAAATTACTCCAAACCCTGGTCTAAAACATGAGATTGCATCTATAATTGGCATAAAAACAAAGGGAAGGATAGAGCATTTACCTTGAGGAAGTGTGAAAGGAAATGGACCCCTCAATCTCTAGGATTTGATCACCAAGTATCACGAAGTACGCAAGGTTTGATGCCTATTGACATCAGTATCTGTTGAGTGATACTCTGGAATCTGTGGTCCTGTTGCATGCGGCATCCGTTTGTGAAGGCATCTCTTCTCTGTTCTCCGAGCATTGACTCTTTCCCCTTTTCCTTAGATGTTTCCTGCACATTGCTTTATGTTATTTGATGTCTTACAGTTTATGCAAAGGAAAAGAGTAATGATGAAAAGATTGACATGAAAGCTTTAAGTTCTAATGAATGGATAATCATGACACCCTTAATGAACGGACTCTTCGAAAAACACAACACAATCCTTCTTGGATACTTTGGCGTAAAATCATTAATTTCTTTTAAGGCATGCGCCCAATTTTGGTCTACAGACAGCTTTCCTTGAATACTGTGCCGAGGAAATCTTGCGATGGGTGATTTCTGTGACTCGCATCGCAGTATCGAGGATCGCGTCATCAAGATGTGTCATCACAGGAATTGATGATCGCATTCATCACAGATCGCAACATCGCAAATCACAAATCGCGCTTAGTCATCCAATCATTGTGTGCTGCTTATGCGATGTTGCGATATGCGACGTCGCATATCGGCCGTCAGAGATTCCTTAAGTTTTTTCATTTAAGAGTGCTTCATAATATATGCGATGCGATGAATTTTGCGTCGCTTCTTCGCAGATTATTATGCGCAAAGGAAAACGTTTCACTCTCTTCTCGCGATGCGATAGAGCTTTAGGGAGGTAAAATACAAAAAAAAATTGATAAAATGTTTTTTTTGGATTTTTATTAAGGGTCCCCATTTGCTTGGTGTTATCGCTAATACCAAACAAAGAGGGGGGTTGTTGGTGGCCACAACAGGATGATAAATTTTCCCTCCATTGGATTCCACATTCAGATCAAGTACTCCAAGAAATCCAGTTGAGCTCTTAATAGTGGTGTTAAGAAGAATTTTAATAGCCCAAAGTTCTGTACGATATTCAGGCAAAGAGGATCAGCTGCCCCCATAACGTCATCATCATCGTGAGTGCATTCCTACCAAAAGAAAGACATTTTGTATCTGTGCATGCACAAAAATCCTTTTATTAAATACCATTCAGCTATTTTCATCTCTTAAAATTGTTTAAAAACGAAGTTCTTTTGGTTCCAACGATCGTCGCATCTCTTTTTAAAATAGATGCAATGGGCCAGTTTGCATGGTCCACAAACTTTCAGGTTGTTGCAGGTGTACATCACTTTCCTGCGACGACCGAGACAAAAATTTTGACCAAAAAATTACTCCAAACCCTGGTCTAAAACATGAGATTGCATCTACAATTGGCATAAAAACAAAGGGAAGGCTAGATCATTTACCTTGAGGAAGTGTGAAAGGAAATGGACCCCTAAATCTCTGGGATTTGATCACCAAGGATAATTTTAGGGGTCAATGTTCGCCCTTTGGTGAAATTAAGGGGTTTTAAATTTTTAGTGGGCGAATATTTTGTATCATAGTACATTTTTACAAATCACCTCAAATAGGCCACCTTATTTTAAGGGAGAGGGTAAAAAAGGTAAATTTAGCCCTTGAAATTAGGACTTACAACCTTCCATTCGCCCATTTTCAAGAATAGGTTTTATTTAAGTGAATCCTTTGGGCCAAATACCATATTTGTAAAAGAGGTATGGTAAATTAATAAAAATATAAATAAATGAGAGGTATGGTAAACAAATATATATATATATATATATATATATATATATATATATATATATATATATATATATATATATATATATATATATATATATATATATATATATATATATATTATATTTACTCCATAAGTCACCTTATATTTACGAACACTCAAAAAATGGGTTATATTTAGGTGAAACCTATGGCCAAAATACTATGGGACAAATACCATGGACTAGATTGTTATTAATACCATGCAAACAACTATTATTAACCCTAATATTAGAATTAATAAAAATAAAAATGGCACATGGTATTGACCCATGGTATTCACCGAAATGGCACATGGTATTGACCAATGGTATTCACCTGGAATGTAGCCTATTTAAATGGGGGAATTATACCAGCATGTAGCCTATGCTAAAATTCACTAGGACTTTACAAAGTTTTATTATTTAGTGAAAGACTCGCCAAGATATTTCAAGATTTTATAATTGAGTAAAATATTCGCCATGCCTAGTGAGAGATTCGCCAAAAAATTATATATACATATTATATTATTGATAAAATCGCCTTCCATTTTTCCTATAAACCATGGAGATTCGCCCATTTATTATATTTATAAATTTAGGGGGGGTTCTTAAAATTTTCCCTGTTGATCACCAAGTATCACGAAGTACGCAAGGTTTGAAGCCTATTGACATCAGTATCTGTTGAGTGAAACTCTGGAATCTGTGGTCCTGTTGCATGCGGCATCCGTTTGTGAAGGCATCACTTCTCTGTTCTCCGAGCATTGACACTTTCCCCTTTTCCTTAGATGTTTCCTGCACATTGCTTTATGTTATTTGCTGTCTTACAATTTACGCAAAGGAAAAGAGTAATGATGAAAAGATTGACATGAAAGCTTTAAGCTCTAATGAATGCATAATCATGACACCCATAATGAACTAACTCTTAGAAAAACACAACACAATTCTTCTTGGATACTTTGGTGTACAATCATTAATTTCTTTTAAGGCGTGCGCCCAATTTTGGTCTACACACAGCTTTCCTTGAATATTGTGCCGAGGAAATCTTGTGATGGGTGATTTCTGCAACTCGCATCGCAGTATCGAGGATCGCGTCATCAAGATGTGCCATCGCAGGAATTGATGATCACATTCATCGCAGATCGCAACATCGCAGATCGCAAATCGCGCTTAGTCATCTAATCATTGTGTGCTGCTTATGAGATGTTGCGATATGCGACGTCGCATATCGGCCGTCGGAGATTCCTTATGTTTTTTCATTTAAGAGTGCTTCATAATATATGCGATGCGATGAATTTTGCGTTGCTTCTTCGCAGATTATTATGCGCATAGGAAAACGTTTCACTCTCTTCTCGCGATGCGATACAACTTTAGGGAGTTAAAATAAAAATAAAAATTTGATAAAATGTTTTTTTTGGATTTTTATTAAGGGTCCCATTTTCTTGGTGTTATCGCTAATACCAAACAAAGAGGGGGGTTGTTGGTGGCCACAACAGGATGATAAATTTTCCCTCCATTGGATCCCACATTCAGATCAAGTACTCCAAGAAATCCAGTTGAGCTCTTAATAGTGGTGTTAAGAAGAATTTTAATAGCCCAAAGTTCCGTAGGATATTCAGGCAAAGAGGATCAGCTGCCCCCATAACGTAATCATCATCGTGAGTGCATTCCTGCCAAAAGAAAGACATTTTGTATCCGTGCATGCACAAAAATCCTTTTATTAAATACCATTCAACTATTTTCATCTCTTAAAATTGTTTAAAAACGAAGTTCTTTTGGTTCCAACGATCGTCGCATCTCTTTTTAAAATAGTTGCAATGGGCCAGTTTGCATGATCCACAAACTTTCAGGTTGTTGCAGGTGTACATCACTTTCCTGCGACGACCGAGACAAAAATTTTGACCAAAAAAATACTCCAAACCCTGGTCTAAAACAAGAGATTGCATCTACAATTGGCATAAAAGCAAAGGGAAGGATAGAGCATTTACCTTGAGGAAGTGTGAAAGGAAATGGACCCCTAAATCTCTGGGATTTGATCACCAAGTTTCACGAAGTACACAAGGTTTGAAGCCTATTGACATCAGTATCTGTTGAGTGATACCCTAGAATTTGTGGTCCTGTTGCATGCGGCATCCGTTTGTGAAGGCACCTCTTCTCTGTTCTCCGAGCATTGACGCTTTCCCCTTTTCCTTAGATGTTTCCTGCACATTGCTTTATGTTATTTGCTTTCTTACAGTTTACGCAAAGGAAAAGAGTAATGATGAAAAGATTGACATGAAAGCTTTAAGCTCTAATGAATGCATAATCATGACACCCATAATGAACTGACTCTTCGAAAAACACAACACAATCCTTCTTGGATACTTTGGTGTACAATCATTAATTTATTTTAAGGCGTGCGCCCAATTTTGGTCTACAGACAGCTTTCCTTGAATACTGTGCCGAGGAAATCTTGCGATGGGTGATTTCTGCGACTCACATCGCAGTATCGAGGATCGCATCGTCAAGATGTGTCATCATAGGAATTGATGATCGCATTCATCGCAGATCGCAACATCACAGATCGCAAATCGCGCTTAGTCATCCAATCATTGTGTGCTGCTTATGCGATGTTTCGATATGCGACGTCGCATATCGGCCGTCGGATATTCCTTAAGTTTTTTCATTTAAGAGTGCTTCATAATATATGCGATGCGATGAATTTTGCGATGCTTCTTCGTAGATTATTATGCGCATAGGAAAACGTTTCACTCTCTTCTCGCAATGCGATACAGCTTTATGGAGTTAAAATACAAAAAAAAAATTGATAAAAGGTTTTTTTTGGATTTTTATTAAGGGTCCCCATTTTCTTAGTGTTATCGCTAATACCAAACAAAGAGGGGGGCTGTTGGTGGCCACAACAGGATTATAAATTTTCCCTCCATTGGATTCCACATTCAGATCAAGTACTCCAAGAAGTCCAGTTGAGCTCTTAATAGTGGTGTTAAGAATAATTTTAATAGCCCAAAGTTCCGTAGGATATTCATGCAAAGAGGATCAGCTGCCCCCATAACGTCATCATCATCGTGAGTGCATTCCTGCCAAAAGAAAGACATTTTGTATCTGTGCATGCACAAAAATCCTTTTATTAAATACCATTCAACTATTTTCATCTCTTAAAATTGTTTAAAAACGAATTTCTTTTGGTTCCAACGATCGTCGCATCTCTTTTTAAAATAGTTGCAATGGGCCAATTTGCATGGTCCACAAACATTCAGGTTGTTGCAGGTGTACATCACTTTCCTGCGACGACCGAGACAAAAATTTTGACCAAAAAATTACTCCAAACCCTGGTCTAAAACATGAGATTGCATCTACAATTGGCATAAAAACAAAGGGAAGGATAGAGCATTTACCTTGAGGAAGTGTGAAAGGAATGGACCCCTAAATCTCTGGGATTTGATCACCAAGTATCACGAAGTACGCAAGGTTTGAAGCCTTTTTACCTCAATAAAGAACACAAGTGAATTGGTTCTTTACCATAATGTCTCTTTTATAGCCTTTTTGTTCAAAATTTTGGGTTTTCTAGGGTTTTGAATTACAGTTTTGAGCGTTAGTCGTGTACTTTTGTGAAGCAGGTCTTATGCTTGAATTTCCTTGTGCAGTGACAGGTGTTTCTAATGTTTGTGATGATCGATACATACTCAGTAGAAAACCAAAAAGTTTGTTCTGAGTCAACTTTAAGCTCTTTTCTGACTCTTGAAACGTGAAAAGATTGTCAAACCCTTGTTGTTTTGAGCTCGTTCATGGTTGCGAAATGTCATGTACCCAATAAGGTTTTTACTTTTTCGGACTAGAGACACTATTTACAAAAAGTACTCCTTTAATGAAATGGTCAAACGGTTCTCTCAATTATTGTTTTCTACCTCTTCAGGCTCGAGAGACACCAATTTTCGAAAAGGTCGCATCTGAAGTTTTCTAATCCGTGTCTTTTCCAAACTCTCTAAATATGAAAAAGACTCTGAGTTTTACCTATCTCAAACTCGTTAAACCCTGACGACATTGGACTCGTCGCCATGATAGGACCCGAGCTTCTCCTCCCTAGGGCTCATTAAAATTTCACTGGGTTCGATTTGACTGAAGGAAAAACTTATATTGCAAGCATATACAATCCCCTTCAAGATTGTTTTTCAAAAATAATTGGGGTACTCGGCACCAATGGTGGGGGAAAATTTGGAAATATTCTTTTGGTTACCTATGGCAACTTGAAACTCTTAAGCATTGAAACTTTTTGCTTCTCGCTGTGTTGATATCCTCACTTTGTCATTTTCCTTCTGAGATTTGGGTTCTTCATTTTGGCTCATTCCATTAAATCCTTGGTTTCCCGGCATGACCTTTGATCCCTCGGTACCAAAGTGCTGCCAAATTCTAGAGCCGTGTCGCCAATATCTTCCAGATCTTAATCCTTCTACAGTTTGCACCCTTACCTCCTTCTCTGATTCTCTGTCTCATCCATCTTCATCTTGTTCCTTGTCTTGTGTTGCTGATGTGGGAAACATTGTGACCCTCTTGTGATGGATCGCTTCCTGTCGACATGAACTCATTATCCAAGAAGTTGATCTAGAGACCCCTTTCAGGTACCTTTGATATTGCATGCCTAAATGGAAAGTTCTTCACACTCGACGATAGGCTTGCATTATTGGTCTTTGACCGGGTGACTTCACAAGTGTTCCAATTTAGCTCATTCTTCACACTTTGTGGATTGTACTAGTAGTACCTTGAGAACCATTGACATTACTAGTGGTTTCTCTCGTGCTTGATGGTTCGCATCATTGGCTGGTAATCAAGTGATTTTCTAGTATGCTCAACTTCAAAACATTTATTCGGATATTAGAAATTGTATGGTGGAAAGGTTGGATTCAAGACCTGGGACTTAGATTACATAAGTTCGGGTTGCGTGGATTGGTTCGTGATTTCATACATGACTCTTTGATTGGATGGCTGCGACCATACCTGAGTCTTTCTAGATGGTTGCAACCAAACTTGTATTTCCATATCTTCTTATCAACTAGATGGATGCCTCTGTACCACAGACCAATTCTATTTTTCTTTTGGATGGTTGAGTCCATACCTAGACTATGTGTATTTCTTTCACTATCAAAGATATCAGTTGTACCTGCGTCTATGGGTTCTCCATGATGGTGTTCCATTTCAGTTATGGTTTTTTAAATCATTTCACCCCTCCCACTCTCTCAGCCTTGGCTTTAGGGGGCATCTATTACATAGTATTTTGTCACCGACCCCATATCCCTTGATCCAGGGAAGGGTCGGTCCCTAAATGGCATTTACTTTGTGTCATACAGCTAAATATGTGTCTGCATCTTCCAAATCACTCAAGAATATTAACCATGCTCATTAATCGTGAGGTTGACCCATTTTACCTATGTTTAAAGATCGTCTCAAGACAACAATATTCTACCTACGACGATAGCCCAGAGTAAACAACAACCTTGTGACATCGTCACAAGAGTACATTTGTTCTCAGCGATGGTTATATTTTAGGGATCATCACAAGTCATGAGTATCCTACTTGCAACATTAGCTTTGAATACATTGTTGTCTCATGATGTCATATCTGAGTCATAATATTTGACTCGCGAAGACCCAAATATGGTGAATTAGTTCAAACATAATGCTTCAGGGTGCTTCTCGAACTGGTTGTTGGGTCAAGGAAGTTTTCCTTTCATCATTTGAGATGGTGGTTTTGCATTTTGAGTAACCTCCCATGAAGATAAGCTTCCTCTCCCTCATTTATGGAGGTTCCTCCTCTTATGAAAGCATCCTCCATGACTATGATTAGCTAGTTTTTGGTAGTGAGCAAATTAGCTACTTCTTGGTGATGGATTGATAGTTTGCAGTGTGAAATGGTTTTATAAGAAGAAAGCCCTGTTGTGATCACCTTAGTCTCATACTAGTGCTTTTGGGTGAGAGAGAGAGAGTCAACCTTTATGGGAGACCTTTGAGAGTGAATTCTTATGGAGACATACTGATCAGAACCTTCAAGAAAGCTTGTGATGTCAAGACGTGGTTGTAAGCTTTGCTGTTGTTTATATTAGTACAATCAATGGTTATTTCCTATATCATCTATGAAATATATTTGATAGCTTATGGTTCCTTGACTCTCTAAGTGGACAATTCATTTCTATTCTCTATTAGGTGTTTTCTTGTTTTCTTATGTTGATTCAGGTGTATCACTCATCAAGGAGAAGAAAACAATAAATGAAGCAGCCTAACGAAGACTGCATCAAACATCAACATAATGTAGTCTCTTTCATAGATGACTATTTAAGGAATTAGTTGTTGTCTTTTTATTGCTATGATTAGACCCACTCTACAGCTAGAGGGGTTGCCTCTATCCATAGAGGGAACTTCACCTACATCACACCAACTGTCACATTTTCATTCAAATGCTCCTGCATCAGGCTCCCGGGCTAAATTAAACCCATGGCTCCTGTGCATGAGCTCTTCAATAGAGTACACGGTGCTTTGAATTTGGCCAGCATCTAACCAATAACTATCTTCAATAGAATGGCCCTTCCAGTTCACTAAGTACCGCCAACATTCTTTTCTTCGTGTCCGTCTGGCCACCTGGGTGTCTAGGGTCTGTTTGGTCTCTAAAGGCTTTCCTGGGGGCTTGTGTTTAATCCAGGAGTCATTCTCATTCTGGGTGTTTCGTGTTCACCTTTTCGAACTTCCTTCTTCATTAGCAAGAATGTATGGGCACATATTTGCCACATTAAAAATGGGTCAGATTCCTATACCTGGAGGTAACTACAACTCATAAGCATTCGCAGAAAATTTTTGAAGAATCCTGCAAGGCCCAATTTTCTTCAATTTTAACTCATTGTATTTGCCTTTAGGAAAACTCTCCTTGTGTAGGTGTGCTATTACCAGGTCCCCTACATTGAATTGTACCTCCCGCGTTTTCAAATCTGCTTTCTATTTGTATATTTGGCTGTTGTCTTGTAATTTTAATTTTAACTGTTCATGAAGATTGTTGATTGCCTTTGTGAAATCTTCACCATCAGCACTCCTGCGCTCAAACTGACCCAAATCCCACAACTCATGTACTCCATGTGGGTGCATTCCATATAGGATCTGGAAAGTACTACTGCCTATGCTTCTGTTGGCCGAATAGTTATGAGAAAATTCCGCCTGTACAAGTACACAATCCCACTGTCGAGAATTGTCACCAACTAGACTCCTTAGTAGATTTCCTAGACTTCATTTCACCACTTCAGTTTTCCCATTAGTCTGCAGGTGACAAGCTGAGCTGAAGTTCAGTTTGGTGTGTAATGTCTTCCATAAGGTTCGCCGAAAATGACATGTAAACTTTATGTCTCAGCTAGAAATAATAGACTTCGACAAGCCATGTAGTCTAACTATCTCTATGAAAAACAAGTGCGCTACATGTGTGGCATCACTATCTGACTATCTCAATTGGAAGAGGCCCAGGAATAATAAAGAACATGATTTGCATATTTTAAAAATGTAAAATCAATGATATAATGAAATTTCTTTTTGAGAAAAAAGTAAAAAATTAGATACCAAACCTTAACTAACCAAATTAATGGAGTTTTCCATGTGCCTCTAGAGTTGGAATCTCCTCCTCACATCAGCTACAACATTACTGGATCTCTGATACCATAGTAATGCAGAAGTGTCCTCAGACACGTTGGTTCTAGTGTTGATTTCGCTCTGTGTAACCACAGGTTCTTCCCTTGCTACTTCTAGGGGTGGCTTTGTAAATGCTACTTATGGCAATTTTTTTGTTCTTGTTTCATTCCTTCATCTCATTTTTGTGATTCTAACCCTCTGGCCCATTGGTGAGAAGGTAAAATTACCAATGGCATTCTTGCCAAGAGGAAACCCTCTGGCGAGAGACTCAGTTCTCGTCCTCTGACTCGGAGACAAGATTTTTCCAGGTAAACCCCTGCTCTTCCCTTCTTTTATCTTCTCTCTATCACCTTATTTTATCTGCCTTTCCAGTTTTTGGCTACCCATCTCGTTTTTCTGGTGATATGCAAGTCGTCCCTGGAGAATGATGCTCCAGGGCCTCATCCTTGGGAGTCTTTGTGGCGTAGGAAAGCAGGGTAGGATCCCTCCATGATTGTCTTGTTGTCTTTTCTTTCGTTATCCTTAGTCAGGCATAAACCCTTAGGGTTTCATTTTCTCAGTATGTTTTGTATGGTTTCATGGGTTTCACACCATCGTTGTCGGACTAGTCTTGGCCTACAGAGCATTTTTTTGGTGCTAGTGGCTTTCAAAACCCTCTACTATTTTGGTTTCATAAATGTATATTGAACTGTTAAATTTTGAAATGTAACAAATGCACAGGTGTGCTTGAATATTGAATGTAAATGTACTTTTTTTGAGAAAGAATGTGATATCTTTGTTGCCTTTGCCTTTGTCTAGTTCCTGGTCTAAAATGACTTTAGTCATGAGATTTCTGTCAATGTCATTTATCCTCTTAATGAAATACTTCACTATTTTGCTTTAAAACAATATCTGAAACACTAATGCACTGGAAAAAAAAAAGGAATTGTCTTTCTTTCTTAATGCAGAGATTTTAGATTGATTTTCTTTCACATATACTCAAGAAAGTAATTTCAATTTCTATGTTCTTTCTTCTCTCTAGATGCAGACCACTCATAGTGGAGATTTGGTTTTGCTTTTGTGCCTTATGAGCAGTCTTTTACAGTTGAGAAACTGTCCTTCAATTACCTTACAGCTATCTAACAGTTTCTTTTATAGCCTTTTTGTTCAAAATTTTGGGTTTTCTAGGGTTTTGAATAATGGTTTTGGGCGTTAGCCGTGTACTTTTGTGAAACAGGTCTTATGCTTGAATTTTCTTGCGCAGTGACAGGTGTTTCGAACGTTGGCAATGATCGATATATACTCAGTAAAAACCAAAAAGTCTATTTTGAGTCAATTTTAAGGTCTTTTCTGACTCTTGTAACGTGGAAAGATTGTCGAGCACTTGTTGTTTCGAGCTTGTTCATCGTTTCAAAATGTCATGTATCCAATAAGTTTTTTACTTTTTTGGATTGGAGACATTATTTACGAAAAGTACTCCTTGAGTGAAATGGTCAAGCGGTTCTCTCAAGTATCGTTTTCTACCTTATCGGGCTTGAGAGCCACCAATTTACAAAAAGAGCCCATCTGGAGTTTTCTTTTCCATGTCTTTTTCAAACTCTCTAAATATGAAAAAGACTCTGAGTTTTACCTATGTTGGACTCATTAAACCTTGACGACATTGGACTCATCACCATGATGGGACTTGGGCTTCTCCTCTCAAGGGCTCATTAAAATTTCACTGGGTTGGATTTTTCTGAAGGAAAAAACTATATCACAAACATATACTATCCCCTTCAAGCTTGTTATTCAAAAATAATTGGGGTACTCGCCAGCAATGGTGGGGGAAAATTTGGAAATATTCTATTGGTTACCTACGGAAACTTGACGCTCTTGGACATCGACACTTTTTGCTTCTCACTGGGTTGATATCCTCACTTTGTAATTTTCCTTCTGAGATTTGGGTTCTTCATTTTGCCTCATTCCATTCAATCCTTACTTTCTCTGCATAACCTTTGATTCCTTGGTACCAAAGTGCTGCCACATTCTAGAGTCATGTAACTGATATGTTCAGGAGCTTAATCCTTCCACAGTTTGCACCCTTATGTCCTCCTCTGATTCTCTATTTCATCCATCTTCATCTTGTTCCTTGTCTTGTGTCATTGATGTGGGAAACATTGTGGCCCTCTTGCGACGGATTGCTTCCTATTGACATCAACTCATTATCCAAGAAGTTGATCTAGAGACCCATTTTGGGTACCTTGGAGCTTGCATGACTTAATGGCAAGTTCTTCGCACTCGACGATAGGCTTGCATTATTGGTCTTCTATTGGGTGATTTCACAAGTGTTTTAATTCAGATCATTCTTCACACTTTGTGGATTGTACTAGCAGTACCTTGAGAACCATTGACATTATTGGGGGTCTCTCTCATGCTTGTCAATGGCTCACATCATTGCCCAGTAATCAAGTGATTTTCTAGTATGCTCGAATTCAACACATTTATTCACATATTAGAAATTGTACGGTGGATAGGTTGGATTCAAGACCCTGGACTAAGATTACATAAGTTCAGGTTGTGTGCATTAGTTTGTGATCGCATACATGACTCTTTGATTGGATGGCTGCGAGCATACCCGAGTCTTTTTTGATGGCTGCAACCACACTTGTATTTTCATATGTTCTTGTCAACTGGATGGTTGCGTCTGTACCACAGACCAATTCTATTTTTCTTTTGGATGGCTACACTCATACCTAGACTACATGTATTTCTTTCACTATCAGAGATATCATTTCTACTTGCGTCTGTAGGTTCTCCACAATGGTGTTCCACTTTAGTTATGGTTTGTAAAGCATTTCACCCCTCCCAATCTCTCGACCTTCATGCATTAGGGGACATATGTTGCATAGTATTTTTTCACTGACCATGTATCCCCTGAACCAAGGAAGAGTCGGTCCCTGAATGGCATCTGCTCTATGTCATACATCTAAATATCTGTCCACATCTTCCAAATGACTCAAGAAGATTAACCATGCTCATTAATCCTGAAGTTGATACTTTTTACCTAAGTTACAAGATCCTCACAAGACAGCACTATTATGCCTATGATAATAGCCCAGAGTAAACAAGAACCTTGTGACACCATCAAAAGAGTAGATATGTTCTCAGGATGGTCAGATTTCAGGGATCGTCGCAAGTCATCAATGTCCTACTCATGATAGTAGCTCTGAATACATTGTTGCCTAGTGATGTCGCCTCTGAGTCTTAGTGTTTGACTCACGACGACCGAGATATGGCGAATTAGTTCAAACAGAATACTTCTAGGTGGTTCTAGAACTGGTTGTGGGGTCAAGGAACTTTGCCTTTCCTCATTTGAGATGGTGGTTCCACATTTTGAGTAACCTCCCATGAAGATGAGCATGACTATGATAAGCTAGTTTTTGGTAGTGAGAAAATTAGCTAGTTCTTAGTGTTGGATTGATAGTTTGTAATGTGAATTGTTGATAGTCTATCAATTGGTTGTGGATTGATAGTGCGAAATGGTTTTGTAAGAATAAAGCCTTGTTGTGATTGCCTTAGTCTTATACTAGTGCTATTGGGTGAGAGAGAGAGTCAGCCTTTCTGGGAGACCTTTGAGAGTGAATTCTTATGGAGATATATTAATAGGAGCCTTCAAGGAAACTTGTGACATCAAGGTGTGGTTGTAAGCTTTGCTGTTGTTTATATTAATAAAATCAATGGTTATTTCCTATATCATGTATGAAATATATTTGATAGCTTATGGTTCCTTGATTCTATAAGTTGATAGTTCATTTCTGTGCTCTATTATGTGATTTTTTTTTCTCTTATGTTGTTTCAGGTGAATCACTCATTAAGGAGAAGAAAATGATAGTTGAAGTAGCCTAACGAAGACTGCATCAAACATCGGCATAAGGTATTCTCATTCAAATATGACTATTTAAGGAATTAGCTATTGCCTATGTCTTGCTTTGAATAGACATACTCTAGGGATAGACGGGTTGCCTCTATCCGCAGAGGGAACTTTACCTACATCACACAAGCGGTCACCTTTTAGTTCGAATGCTCCTGTATTAGGCTATCGGGGTAAATTAAACTCATGGCTCCTGTCCATGAGCTCTTCAGTAGAGTACCTGGCACTTTGAATCTATCTAGCACCTAACCAAGAACTATATTCAATAGGATGGCCCTTCCACTTGACTAATTACCACAAATATTCTTTTCTTCGATTCCATCTTGCCACCTGGGTGTCTAGGATTTGCTCGATCTCTAATGGATTTCCTGGGGGCATCTGTTTAATCCAAGAGTCGTTCTCATTCTCGGTTTTTTGTGTTCATCTTTCTGAATTCTCTTGTTCATTAGTAGGAATGTATGGGTACATATTGGCCACATTAAAAATGCGTGAGATTCCTATACCTGGAGGTAAGTAAAACTCATAAGCGTTCACAAGAAACTTTCAAAGAATCCTACAAGGCCCAATTTTCTTCAATTTTAACTTGTTGTATTTGCCTTTAGGAAGCCTCTCCTTATGTAGGTGTGTTATAGGTCCAAATCTCACTCTTGATGTTTGTGATGCTACGCTCATGGCTTAGGGCAACCCCCCCCTTCCATACCTGGTCCAAATACTTAAAAAACAATGTTTTATTCCTTATACACGACATTTCCCTGAGCTAAACCCATGTGTACGCAGGTCTTTGTATACCGAACCCGTGTATATGTCTTAAAAGACTTAAAAAAAATTAAATATCCTTAATTTCAGGTGGAGATCATGGGTTTTACCTGTTGATTACCTATTAGTGCATGTGGCACAACTGTTCCCAACTAATTCCCAACTAAAAAACTACTTTGGGAGACGTATAAAAGGGATTCAATGGGAAGGCCTAAGGAGGAGAAGATAGAGAGAAAAATCACTCTACTGAGATTATCCCTGACTAGGCCTAAATATCCTTGTGCTTCCAACACTTCTCCAATTATAGGAAACCCTTGTTTCCTTTAGTTGTGATGTCTTTCCACTACTTGAGATATCTTGGAGTAAGTCATGGAAGGAGTTTGTTGAAGGCTTGAGACTCGACGAATTCGGAGGATGGTTCTGCTTGGAACCTGAGAAAGGAAGACTCAGATGAGATCATTCCTTTCTGTACTTTAGTTATCTATAATAAAAGAAACACTTGCCTTGTTCCTGATATAAATATTCTTCATGTTTATGATATCAATGTTATGATTCACATATGAATGGTTGTTTTACTTTTATAACTAACTACCTTTCAACATGCTATGAAGATGATTTCTTTATGATGCTTGGTCAGTATACTATTGTGCTTTCTAGAATTGATTGTTTTGAAGGTTGAAGAACTAAAAGGAACTCCAAGAGGGTTTGGACCCTGGCTAGATCTTCCCAAATGAAGGTCCCCCAGGTGCACCTCTCTTCATGTAGTTTGTTTATATTAGCATCATGGCTGTGTGGAATGCTTGCTTTTCTTTATAGATAACATCTGATCTGCTAGGGTATCAACCTAAGACCTAGGGGAATTTACCCTAAAGAGAATTTGCGTCTCCACTGTCGACAATGGTATTGTTGTTCCTACTTTCAATTTGTTCAAGACAATCAGGGCTCAACTATTTATTTGAATGCTGTGACTATGTATTCTGTTTTTGTAGGAACTTGAACTGTAAGTTTGATTAGTTTCTTCAAACCTTTTTTTTGTTTTTTCTTGCATCTTTCATATACATTGCTTTTCTAGTTTATAGAAGAGTATATATGCAAGTTTCCTTAAGTGAACCCGCATATACGTAGGTTTCCTTAGGCTGAATAATGTATACACATAGTTGTACATCAACACAGTCACGTATATCCTAAAATTCTCATGACTTCACAAATATTTTTGTTTCTGAAGATCTGTCTCTTGGTTTGAGTCTTTCCTGAATAGTTACTTTTCTGTGTCATTTTTTGTTTCTACAACAAGTTTTTGATTTCAAATTCTCTCCTATTGTAGAGAGTATTGGTCTTGTTTTTTTTGTTGCAAGCATCATCACTTTTTGTTTAAACACATAAGATTTCTTTTTGGGAATCTTGGCTATTATGGTCTTCGAGGATAGAAATATTGGTCTCAATCTTTGTGGAAAATCTTGTTTTCGTGATCTTTTTTTTGCATGTCAAAATTACATCTTTATGACCATTTACTTTTTTTTTTCTTTTTGAAAGTTTTTGTGTGATGGTTTTGAGAGTTGTCTTTCTTGATATTTTGATCACTGTCACCAAGCTTTTTGGGCTGATTTTTTATTGTTAAGAGCATCTTGAAACAAACTTTTTGTTGAGTTTTCACCCATTTTGTGTTGTAAACTTGCAAAGTGTTTTGTTGCATATTCTTCAATCATAAAGTTTTAGTCTTAGTTGGAGCACTTTTGAAAAGTCATTTTTGTTTTTGCCTTTGAAGAAAACTTCTTGAAAACTTGGTTTTTGCTTTCGTTGGCCTTGTTTGGATTTATTTTCCTTTTCGCGAGTGAAAGTGCATTTTTGTTTGTCTTGAATCTTGCTTTTAATGTTTTGATGAAAATGATTATTAGAAACTTATATTCTATCTAAACATCTTAAGTGACAATCTACAATTGATAAACAAGTTACTTTCATTCTTTGATTTAGAATAGCCTTAAGTCTTGCATCAGCATGTACTCATTGCATTAGGATAAATTTGTGCATCCTTTAAGGCATCCATAGTTTTCTTAATTTTTGTGAGAGTGAAGCTTGAGTAAAAGAAAAGAAAGAATAATTTATTGCTTTCTTAGAAGCTCCTTAGAACCTAGTAGAAATTTCTTTCATCGAAGAACAAAATAAGTGCATTTGCATATAGTTTGGTTTTTATTAATTTCTTTTACATCAAAACACCACAAGTTTCACTTCTGCTTATCCCTTGATTTAAGAATGGCCCATTTAAAAACAAGCGCTAACTAATATACATTAGAACTTTTTATAATTGTCAAGTTAGACACACCAACAAGTTTTAGGATATTTTAGGGCCTTGGATTAGTTGAGTGGAGAGAAAAATCTCCAAGGTCATTTAAACTGTCAAGCATAGGAGTCTGAAGAGTGAGTGAAAATCCAATAGTGTTAGGAAGACTAGGAAAGCTCCGGATCTAGGAGTTAATCACGAGGGTTTTTGAAGATAAGGAAGAGAGATACCCCCTCTCCTACTTGTCGGACCTTACCTCAAGACTGTTCTGCTTGGCTTCTGACATGATTTGGTAACCTTAGTTGCTTCTCCTAGGGATCTACATAGGTGGCTATGCAGGGGAATCCCATGGCACCTGAAGTCGACCTTGTATCACTCTCAACGGTACTACTGGAGGGCATCCTTGCGAAGCTTGGGGGCTTGCACCAACGCAGGCTGTTGTCAGGAGGTAAACGTAACTTCCTTTGTTACCTTCACTTGTACGACTGGGATGTCATTATCCCAGACTATCTTAAGAAGGCCCCTTCCTTCACTTTCTTGTATTTTGGTGTCCGGTTCTCATCACCTAGAGCGGAAATACTTGAACGTTGTTTAACTAGCTGACATCTTTTAGGGAACTTTTAGTGTGTACTTTGTGCTCTTAGTTGGCCTAGCTTTCATTTTTTCTTGAGCCTTTAATTAGATCTTAATAAAAAATTCAAAGTGACTAACCGATCACCTAGATGGTCTCGAATACTTCGTGGTCTTTGACCACCAAGTTTAGAGTCTTTTCCTAGAAGGCAGAGAGGTAATACTGCCAGTGGGTTTCATCCTGTGGTAGCTGATGGATCGGGGATTGGTCCTCCTCTTGGGGGCATTAGTTTTTCAGCATAGGCTTGGTAGTTCCACAGAAGTAGAGAGGAACACTCTAGTTCTTTCTCGAGTTTTCTTTCAAATGGAAGATAACATATAGGTAGAAGAGCTCCCAGAGTTGTTAGCGGCTCTGAATTCTCCTCCACCGTCTAACTATCCAGACATATTACAATATGTTGGGACTCTGATGCGTAGACCATCAAGTCTAGGTCATATTACACACTTACCATCGATGGCCACTACGTGAAGCATGGATTATACCACAAGTGCTACAACTATACAGACTCCAACATCAATACAATGGGGAGGAACTATTTCCATCCCCTCTGCATCTATATTTGGGTCTTTTGTTAGCACATATTTATTTGGGTCTACCTCCATTCCCTATACGAGTGGAAATTCTCAAGCCAACGCTTTTAGTTCTAGGTTCTTCCCATTTGGCACCCATTCACATGGTATTCCATCAGTTCCATTCAGTACCTCCACATCCATGATGGGTGGGTCGGCTTCATTTCAGGGTTTTCCTTTTGGAAGTGGTCATATACCACATTCCAACTCGACGATAGGATCTATGCCTTTTCCTTCTACAGGACAAGGCAACAATCTCTTTCAAGGTTGGACTAACCCTGTAGTTAGTGGCATGGAAACTGGAAATCTATTTTTTGTCCAACAAGGGAATAGGTCGTACTCCATAGTTAGCTCATTTCAAAGTATTCCTCCCTTAGCTTCTGCTTGGAATCCTTATCAGGGGTTATCCACTCCTTATAATCCTTTAGGAGGGATCTTCGCCGGTTATGGAGGTTTTTCGACTGGAGTTGGTCAAACTCCAAGTTTTGCTGGATGAAAAGGTCCACCTTTTGGTTTAGTTGGTTCTACTAGTTACTTCGGGTAGCTTGGTGCCTTCCAAAATCCAAGCCAATCTTTTCAAAGCATTGGGAGCTCCACCCAATCTGGGTGGAATCCCCAAGGTCCTCCTATACTTCCTTTTTTGGCAACATTAAACTTGCTAAATCTCATGAAATTAACAAACAATCCAATATAATACAATCCGGCCTATCCTCTGGTCCCAACCAAACTCCCTTCAGACATTCCTTAGTTCGAGGGGAAGGGTGGTGAATACCCAGGCGACCATGTAACCACATTCCATTTGTGGTTCTCGTCAAACTCCCCTATAAATGACTCGATTAGGTTGAGACTTCTTCAACGCACCTTGAGTGGGAATGTGGCCAAGTGGTATATAGATTTGCTAGGGGGTAGCTTTACATCTTTCGCTGATTTGGCTAACATTTTCCTAAATCATTTCCAGTTGCCCATTGGTTATGATGCCGGAACTTAACTTTTGGTAAATTTTCGTTAGGACACGACAACTCACATTTCTAATCATATTCAAGAATGGAGACGAAGAAAGAGGCTAATTAAAGCCGAAATTCCCCCAGAATACCATCTAAAATGGTTTATGAAAATATTTAGAACCTGAAATCTCTAAGGATGTCTCCTTGTCTAGAGTATACTCTGAGGAACAAGCTATTTTTAGGGCCCAACAGTTAGAATTGATTTACTCTTAGTGTGAGATTCTACAAAAAATCTTGGCACATGCTCCTTAGTCTGTGGGATTCTACAAAAAATCTTGGCAGATGCTCCTGGGACTAAGGTTGATATAGCCAATTCAAAGCCAGGTCAACATGCATATGGTATCATTGGATGTATAGACACAAATGCAGTGAACCTATTAAGCCAGTTGCAACAATTGTCTTTACAAACTTCTACAAACAACCAGGTCACCTCGTCTAACCCTTCGTCTTCTCAACCCTCTTCGGTTAACGCCATCCAATCTTCCAACCCCAAAGGAAATCAAAATTCCAATGAGAAAAGGAAAGGATGAAGTAGGAAAAAGTGTTAAGACGGGAATACTGATGCAAATAAACCTGGCAATAAAGCTGGTGGTGGTGGAAATAGGTTTAGAAAGAATGTCAAGTTTCCATGCAAGCTATGCAGGTGGAGACCATTTAACTCATCTCGGCAGAATGATTCGAGAAACTTAGTGGTTTTTAGGGCAGCAAGGGACTTCTAACTCTCAAGTTATCTTCACCAACCCTTTTCCCCAATGGCAGCAACTGCTTGCTAGCGCAAGTTCAAATTCTAGTACCTCTGTAGGGGGCAACCAAGAAAGGGACAAATAATCAAATGTTTTCATGATGGGTTCTAATTTCCATGTGGCCACTCGGTCGCATGATTACAGTGAAGCTGAAACTTCCAAGGACAAAATTGCTCCCAGAAATACCGACCTTCATAGTGAGTGACCCCTTCGCACGACTATACCATGGATACTAAAAGGTTTTGCTAAACGCGCGACTATTAATCCTAAAGCTAGGGCTTCCTAGAATTACTCCATTGTCAAGGATCTGGATCAGAGTCCATGCATCATGTCTTCTTTAGAGGTTCTCCAGTCGCGTCCAGCTCAAAGAAATGCTTTTCGTTTGATGATAGGGGTAGTTGATCCAATTAAATCTTTAGTGCTCACTTTCAACATGTTTAATGTCAAAAAGTGACTCCCTCATCATATGTATTTTCAAATAAAGTCTACATACTGGAAAATTAAAATTTTTCTTACCATTATTGATGAAGGATCTTCCACATGCATCATGTCGATGTCATGCTGGAAGGCCATTGGATCACCTTCGGCTATTCCTTCGCCTACCCTCCTGACTGCATTTGATGGACATTCTCATAGGCTGCATGGGATTATCATGGCCTTTCCCATATGTGTTGGGGGGAAGGTCATCAATATCAAAGTAGAAGTCATTGACGCTAACCTAGATTACAATCTCCTCTTAGGAAGGAATTAGGTATATGAAATGGATGCCATTGTTTCGACTCTGTTTCGTGTCATTTGCTTTCCTCATGAGGGGAAAATCATTAAGGTTGATCAATTGGATTATTCTCCAGCTGATCCTAGGGAAAATTCAAATTCTACTATTCCTTTAGTGGATAACCCTCATCTGCCTATTGAGAATCTAGGAGTTGGGATGTATTCTTCATTGATGGGTACCTTTGATTTTTCCTCTCCTATATTTAGAATCAATTTCATTTCATCATCGAAGGAGTCTTCACGAGAAGAGTTCTTCCAAACTCATTATTTTTCAGACCCTTGGACCTTGCCTTCACCTATGACCACATTAGTTGAAGGACAAGTTGGTGGAATGGCATTTCCTATGTCTGCAGCAGAGCTTAGATATCAGTCTATCGTTAACTCTGTAGATAACCATTCTACTCCTTTCTCTGAGGAGTTAGATGGTGATGCGGCCCCAGCCTGGACCCTTGATTCTATCTCTGCTATGGACTACTTAGATATGGTTTTACCATCCGAAGAAGCAATCCTAGAAGTGATGATGGGTATAGATCGACCTTGGGAAGACTTACACCATCGTTCATATTTTCTTCCTCCGTTGTAAGAAGTAGAATCTAGGTTCTTCGAGCTATTTACTAGGGATTTTTGTATGGAATCAAACCCTTTGGCTCGAGCACACTTTTGTTCCAAAGGTAATATGCTGATGATTTCAAGAACGATATCTATAAACATCTCTAGGATCCCTAACGTGATTGAGAATCTCTTCACTGGAGCCAAATGTTCCCCTTAAAAATTCAAATTTGCACCGACCTTTTTAAGGAATTTCAGGATGTATTCGCTTGGTCTTATGAAGAAATGCCTGGCATTAATCCATCCATAATTCAACACGAGATCAAGACGTATAAAAATGCCAAACCAGTTCGTCAGAGGCTTTGACCATTTAATCCTACGAAAGCAGCAACCATTAAAGCTGAAGTAGAGAAGCTGCTCAAGGCACGTTTCATATACCCTGTTCTTCTTACTGATTGGGTTTCTAATCCAATCTCCGTGGATAAAAATCAAGGAACAATCCAAGTATGCATTGACTTTAGGGACCTAAACAAAGCTTGTCCAAAAGATAACTACCCCACGCCATTCATTGATCAGATTATTGATGAGTGTGCAGGGAATGAGGTTTTCTCCTTCATGGATAGCTTTTCTGGTTATAATCAGATCTCTATCCATCCGGAAGATCAGCATAAGATAACTTTTATATGTTCCTCTGGTACCTTTGCATACAAAAATATGCCTTTTGGTCTAAAAAATGTTGGAGCTACCTTTCGGCGGGCCATGTCATATGCTTTCCATGACATTAAACACATCATTGAAGCATACTTGGATGATCCAGCTGCTCGTTCTCGAAAGATAACTGTTGCACGGAATAAGTCGATCTTGCAGACAAGATAGACCTTCCTAGAATCTAAAGAAGACCTAATGACAAGCAAACCAACCAAACACTATCTTTCTCTAAATATGCTTTGATAAACAAATAGCAAACAATTGTTTTTAGGGCCTACCTTAGGTCCAATGCAAGCTTGTGGATGCCCTCGCTCCTTTGATCCAAGTGAGCTCCTTTTCGCGAATCTGCAAACATAAACTAGGAAAAAAAATTAAATAGCACCTGAAAAGCTAATTGCATAAAACATATTTAACATGAAATTCAAGGAGTCCATGAAACAAATAACATAAGATACTTTTTGAGAAAATGAGTTTGATTGTATTAATTCAAAAGAAGAAGAAATTTACAACCTTTGCCTTGACGTTGTACAAGCTCCTCCCAGGGTCTAGCAAGAAGTCTCCTCTACTTTGACAAGTTTCACTCACTCCCCTATGAAGCCAAAAAGATGTGTGATCTCTCCTCTTAAGCTCAACTAGGAAGTCTTGATCTCATCAGCATTTACCCTAAAAAATGTTCAGCTTCTAACCTCTCCAGCAACCAGCCCAATGCCTGTATTTATAGTGCAATGGAGGGAGGTTACTAGGTCCTCCTTCAAAGGGATAAAGCCCTCCTTCAAAGGGATAGCTCCTCTCATCAAGGGATTAGCTCCTTCTCTTTTGGGATGCATGAACCACCTCAGAGCGAACAATCCACGTCAAAATTCCTTCTAGAAACCTCTAGAATAAACCCAAAGTCAGTTTTTTAAGATAAAACTTGCACCTTTTGACTTTCACAGGGGTACGCACCTACATTGTTAAGTTCAAAGCGGGCAGGTCCGCAGTTTTTGTATATAGAAGGTGCGGGACCGCAGGTGACCATGAGAGAAAGTGCGGAACCAGAGTTACATTGATTTTTAATGTCTTTCTCTCATTTCCAAAGCTTGATTTGAAGAGCTGAGGTATGAGACTTTCATAGGAGGACAGTACAAGTGATGATAGACCCATACTGACTGCAAATAATCATGGTGACGATATTTTTGTGTAACAGATTGCCCCCTAAAGTGCGAAGTCTGTAGTAGATGAGGATTTCTTATCATTTAGGAAGAGTGAAGTACTTTATCATTTCGAGGATCATCTTGTGGAGAGCCCGGTTGGAACCTGTAAAAACATTCAATGCAAGATATATATATGAGATCATATCATCACTGAGATAGGCATTCCCATACTCAGATCAAAATTGTCTAGAAAAACTAACTACTGCTCTGATACAAGAATGATCTTGTAAAACATCGCAAGTATAGACTCATGTGGACACAGTATGGACGCAACCATCTGTTTATGAATAGTCCATTATATAATGGATACAAAATTCCTTGCAGCCTGGATTGTGGAAACTAGATCCAGAATCTTCATTTCTACTTTCCCGAAATAGTACGATTTTGTCCATGAGAATGAATGTGTTGATGTCGAACATGGTAGAAACCACTTGATTACCAGTCAATGATGTAAACTGTTAACAAGTGTGAGAGAAACCACCATTGATGTCAATGGCTCTCAAAGTACCCAGTACGATCCATGAGATGCGAATAAATGTGTTGATATCGAACATGTCACGGAATCCTCTGATCGAAAGTCAATGATGTAAATTGTCGTCAAAGGCGAGAAACCTGCCATTAAGGCATGCAGACTTCAAGGTATTGACGATTCCTAGATCATCTTTCTAGATAATGAGTTGATGTCGACAGAAAGCGATCCCTCATAGGGAAGCCCAAAACACGAAATCATAGATCAAGTTGAAGAAATTTAGTTGCAAGGACTGACTCAGGGATGGTTAAGACGGATGATAGATATTTTGCAAATGAATGGCTTATTGGCAGTGACCTCTTGAACACATAATGACATGACAGGTGGCTTGATGACGATTGACCCAAAGTTAATACCCAGAAAATGGCTAAAGACTTTCAATGGGGTTTGATCAACTGTTAGGCAAAGGATTTCCCAACCCAGGTGAATGAAAGTGTCATGTTCAAGAGTGGTTACAAAGTATGACAAATAGGCTCATTTTTCTCTCTTTTCCCCTACCATTTCTGGCAAGTACCTCTTTATTTTTGACAATCTTGAGGAGGATAACATTTGCTTGATTATAAGCTCATCCTTCGGATGAGTCCAACTTAGTTTAAATTCGAACCCTAAGAAGGAGTGGTTCGTTCCTGTTTGTAATTCAATAGGTCCTTTACTGTGAAATTTTAACGAGTCTAGTATAGGAGAAACTCGGCGTTTTTCAATTTTAGAGAGTCTGAAAAAACTTAAGAAGACTCCATGGTTGACCTTTTTCATAAATTTGTGTCTCCCAAGCCCAAAAAAGTATAAAATAATACTTGAGAGAACCGCTTGATCTTTTACGACCAAGGAGTACTTTTCATCGTTAGTGCCTTTGACCCAAAAAAGTAAAAAAGCGATCAATGACACGTCGTTTTATGACTGGTATCGAATTTGAAATGACAAAAATCCGGCAATCTTTTCATGTTTTTTATGGTCGGAAAAGAGCTATAAGTGGACCATCTTTTAATTCTGCTTTAACGAGTTTAAAAGAAACACTCGGTAATATTTTCATGTTTTAAGAGTCAGAAAAGAGCTAAAAGATGACTCTACATGTTTTTTCTTCGAAAATGATAGATTTCGCCTGAATAATCCTTTATTCTGCACAAGAACACAAACATTACTCATACCTATTTGAAATGGATAAAAATGTCGCAAAATACCTTTTCAAAGTGAAACATAAACAAATTTGCAATTTATTTACTCAAAAAACTTATAAAAAGGGCCTTTGTCAATTCATTTTTACCGTTTGAGTTTGGGTCAGAATAGTGCTTTTTCTAAGAAAACGTCCCGTGAATATTGCGGAAAATCTAACCGTCGGAATCGAACGTCGTCTTCTCCAGGATCCACATCATCCCACTCCTCACTTTTAACCGTTTAATTTTTTGTTTTAGTACTTTATTTCATTTTTGGGAGGGTTTTTAGGCGCAAAACCCGCGCGGGGGCCCATAGGTTTACCATTGCCGGCCTGCGGACCCTGACTTTTTCTCCATTAGGAAAAAGCTCGGGGTCCGCACCTTCCGTGTAGACAAAGTGCGGTCCCACGCACTATGTATAACCTGGAGGGTGCGGTCCCCGCCGCAAGGGTTTTGAACCCAAAAATTTTCAAAAATGGACCACACAAAATATTCTAACATTTTAATTCGTCTTTATGCTTGATGGAGATAGTACATCATGCTAGATTGGTGTGAACGAGACCATGAGGACATGGATGCCACCGCATGGAATCATCAGCCTTCACTTGATGCTTTGAGGGCGTGCGAATTGTACAAACACTGGGCCATTTTTGGCATGAGGGCTCAGGTGGATTTCTTACAGTGGCTGGTTGACAGATGAAGCATACAGGACCAGTGCTCCTTCATTGGTGGCCACCAGCTCGAAATCGAGCCGGCGGACATATATTTCTTGACTGGTTTGCCTAAGAGAGGCGAAGACTTGACTCTGTTTGGGGCTAGGCCAGGTGGCCAGTCTGTCAATACCCTCGAGCTAGAGTACTGCAACAGCTAGGCTAGAGACAAAGGGATAGACATAAAAACCATATCTCGACATGGGCTCATAATGATTGCGTTTACTGTCACCACACTTTGCGGAGCTGCCGCATTACATATTGCCACCAGATACCAGATGCGTATGGCAGTTGACTACTTTCGAGGCACCATCTTCAACTGGTGCGATGCCATGTTGGCCAATCTGAAAGGCCAACTAACTAGGGCCAAAAACGGACAACTATAGACCTTTGGTTATGGGGCTTTGGTTGTGAGTTTTGGCCTAGAGAGGGTTCCTTTGTTGATCCCACAGCACCTTACTGCTGGAGCTGGGCTTCCTCAAGAGCCCAAACTGATGCGATGGGTCACAGTCATGGCCCGTCACTCAGACGAGAGGACAGAGGTTGCTTGATTCAAACCTGAGTATTTCCAATGGTTGGAAAACCAGGTTTTTTCCATTCAGGACTTCCCTTACGCTGGGATAAATTTTCGTGGTGACCCAGACATGGTTCTTCGACCAGGAGAGCAGTGGGACGAGTCAGGTAAAATCCTTTTCAACATTTTTCATATTTTAAGTTTTTGTTATTTTTTCATCGTCTCAAAACTGATAGTACAAATTTCAAATGCAGATGTGGGTCCATAGTGACCAACCGCTCTCTGGCCTTACAAGAGGAGGCAACTAGGTGCACCCACGCCAGCCCCACAGGACGAATCACCAGAGGTTTTGGACGAGTTGGAGGGTCATCTTGAGCACTTGACAGGAGATATTCTGGAGACCACTATAGACGACATTCCTCGTCGACTTCAGCGCTATGTGATTGGAGTCCCGGGACATTTTTGGAGGTTCCTTTGCAAGGTGGCCCGTGTAGTGGTTTCTTAAGGAGATCATCACCAGTGATAGGATTACCGCCTATTGTGCGCACATATGACATTTTTGTTTTTTGTACTTATTATTTTTGCCGATCATAAGGTGTTTTTTCAACCTATGATCGAGGACGATGCATTTTTGACACACTCCTATATATATATCACTATTACCGGCTTATCTTGTAAATCATGTTATGGAATGGTTTTAAATTTACATGTATGATTATTGCCAATGTCTATTGAACATTCGAGAAGAAATTGCATCTGCTAATGTATTTAAAGACCTTGGAATATGCTGATATTCAATATAATCAAATTCACGTTCCAAGAGATGCACTCACAAAAATAATCTTAATAGCACTGGATTTCTAATGGCATACACTCTATTAAGCTGTAATACAATGAGTTCAGAATCTAACCTCGCTATCAAACTCCAAATCCCAAATGAAATAGATTCAGATAATAACTCAATCACTGGACTATACTCGACAATGTTGTTCATTGTTTGACCGAGGCTTACCCCATGCATAGATACTAACTCGTCAGAGGGTGAATAGATAACCCAAGCTACAGAAGAGATGTTCTGTGTATTACGACAAGAACCATCAACGAAACAAATGTATGTTTGGAGAGGCATCGACATCTGCAATATCAAGAGTAAAACCAATATAAGAAGGAATAATGACAAGAAAACACTCTCTTATCTAAGCACACTGTTTAAACTAAAACACACCAGCTAGAAAGAGAAAACTATCCTAACTAAATCTCCATACCCATTCTTTTAAGCATAATACCTCTTCAAGTAAAGGCCATTTCTGGGTTTACCCAAAGAGTCCCCATCAAAGTCTACCAATTCATAAGCCCCTTTGGCTAGCTTTCACTTGACAACATAGGGACCATGCCACATAGGAACGAATTTTCCAACGCCTAATTTACCATTAGCTTGATCATAAACTAAGAGTAGATCTCCTTCCGAAAAATTTCAAAGGGTCACATTTCGATCATACTGAGCTTTCATGCATTTTGCGTGAGTCTCAATCGCCAATGCAGCATCACGTCGATTCTCATCTAATTGAGACAAGTATAACAAACTCTTTTCCTCTTCGGAAGTTGCTGGAAGTAACTCGATGGCCATTTGCAGTGACGGGATTTCGCATTCAATGGGTAACACGGCTTCCAAACCATAGACTAGTTCGAAAGGAGTGAACCCTGTTGATGTTTTTACTGAAGTTCGGTACGCCCAAAGCGCTGAAAATAGCATGTTGTGCCAATTTGACTGATGAATCCCAATGATTCGTCGGATCATGATAACTAAAACTTTGTCGATGGACTCAACCAGACCATTCGCTTGTGGATAATAAGGGGTTGAACTATCATGACGTAAACGAAGCTGGCCTGTAAGTTCGGTCATCATAACGTTTCGAAAATGATGCCCATGATCAGTGATTATTGCTTGTGGGACACCAAACCTAGAAATTATATGATTGAACATGAAAATTGCAGCTGTCTTGCCATCTGCCTCGAATGTAGGCATCGCCCCAACCCACTTAGTAAAATAATCTACAGCAAGGATGATATACGCATGCCCCCCGGCCGAGTGAGGGTTACATGTAATAAAATCGATACCCCATTTGGCAAAAGGACCAATGAAAATTATAGGGTGGAGAGGAGCAGGTGGAGTGCGCATCTTACGATCAAAAATCAGGCAGTTATGGCATTTTCGGACCGCCGTAATACAATCCTTAAATAAAGACAACCAGAGGTAGCCAGCGCGCAATATCTTTTGGGTTGTGGCAAACCCAGACATATGACCGCCACACGCTCCAAAGTTACAGTCATTTAGAACCCTTTCAGCTTCCTCGTGAGTTAAGAAACGTCAAAAAATAGAATCCGCCCCATGGCGATAAAGAGTATCTCCAATAATCCTGAACTGTTGGGACTCGAATCGAATTTTTCGACGTTCTGACCTTGAAATTTCTGGCCAAATGGATTGGGTCTGGAGATAAACGATGATATCCCCATACCACGAATCTAAAGTGCTGATTAGAAACAAGGATTCATCTGCAATGGGCTCCTTCACCACAGTTTCCGTGTCAGCACGCGGGAAGTCACACATTAACTCCACAAAAACTAATGATTTCTTAGACTTGGATTTCTCAAATTCCAAGTCAAACTCTTGCAGGATAACGATCCATTTATAGTAGTTGCCCCCTAGCAATTTCTTGGTCAAAATGTAGATCATAGGGTTGAAATCCAAAATTACTGTAGTTTTACGTAGTAGAATGTAGTGACGAAAACGTTGGACAACTTGAATGACTGCCAATGCCAATGCCAATTTCTGCATAAGACCAAATTTTACCCAAGAGAAGGTTGTAATCTAGAGGGGCATCAACCACCTCCATATCTAGACTAACATTATTTCCTTCAACCCCTATAGGCAAATCCTGTAGAATGCCAAAAGGATGAAACCCACGGCCATCAAAGGGTTTTAGAATTGTCGGGGATTGATTTAGCGAAGGCGAACCAAGCGATCTCCAACACTATATCGACATAATACACGTTGAGGCTCCCTCATCAATTACAGTCTGATGAATAGGCCTATTTTTTACTATCACTCGAATTTGGAAAGCCATTTGATGAGGCAACCGCGGTGTACTATTTTCTAGATCAAAAATTATTAGGTTCGGGTCCTGAACATCAACTCCTCCTATAGCCGACAAAAGTAATTTACGTTGTGTTGGGCATGATTGCAGCACTTCCAAAGCTGACATTGCTGAGGGTGAAACAGCTAAATCCTCAACAATGTTATAATTCTAAGCCGCTCTTGCATGTGGATTGAAAGCTGACTTTCGAAGTATACCCTTGGCGGGTTGTTTAATTACCAAGTCTGGATTAGGTTTCTCGATCTGTAGTGGATCAGAGCGAGGAGCTGAGGTTGATGGATTAGAATGAGAAGATTCTGCTTCTTTACCATCAACAAGACTCTTAGTACCATAATCTTGCGATCGAGTCGCAATCCTAACATGGGACATCATCAGTATGGGTTCTTCATTGGCACTCGAGGATGAACCTATCATATTATTGTCTTGAGCTGGAAAAGGATCCTTCAAAATAGTAGGAGTTTGGGAACCTTTGACAATCTTCGCAACCTCTGCATGATGAGGGTAGTCTGTTGCAAAATTTTCATCATCACAAATGAGGCAAGGATAACGAGGTTTGCGCTTTTCATCATTGGATTCCGCCTTTTCAGGTTTCTCCTTTGAACTTTTATCCGTTTTATTCTTCTTCTTTCCTTTCTTCTTCCCACCGGATTTTCTTTTGGTTGTAGATGACTCTACAACGTGAATATCGGTGAAAATCTCTGCAGAAGAATCTCCTGTTGGGGAATCAGGCAAGGTTAAAATGGGAGAAGAATTCTTGGAAGACTTCTTCTTACTTTTAGTGTTAACCGTGCCAATCATACCATTGGCAGCATGAGATCCCGAAGGAGCTGCAACGATTTGATTTTTCTTGGTAAGATCAGGGATTTTTATGTCTAACGTACCCGACTGAGTATAGACCGAGTCAATGTACTGTGCTTGAGAAATTACTTGCTCCTCAGTAACAACTCTGGCTTTAGCAACATCTTCAGTGATCTTTGGCAACAAATATTTTTAAAACCACTCATCCAAGATTTGATCTGGAATAAATATCTTCACTAAATGACGTCGACAACTACACTCATGAAAATGATCTGAAATGTATGTGGATGTCAATTTTTTTAGCGAAGTCAAAAATTCCGTGCCATTGTCATATCGCACTGGCAACTGAAAGTGAGTTAGAAACTAGGTAGCTAACTCATTAAAATTATAAAAAGTTCCTCGTGGTAGCTCAATGTACCACTTGGCCGCGAGACCAATTAGAGTGCGCTGGAAAATTCTAAGACAGATTGAATCATCTGTAATTGAGTTAGATGCACACCAAAGGTGGTAAGTCATCACATGGTTCGACGGGTCCTCTCCCGATTTACCTTCGAACTTGGGAATGTCACTGGGCAACTTATTCGGCATTGGTGGCCAAAACAGAAGATAATTAATGTGATCTTTCGTTAGGAGTGACAAGTCAGGTAAGTCTAAAGTTGTGATAAATGGTAACTACCGATTAGGATCCCTAAAACTCTGGGTCATGAGACCAGCCCCAGGAGGAGGATATCCAGGATAACTAGGAATAGGAATTGCGTCCGGGATATTGTATCCTCCCGGAAAACCAGGATTAACTAGACTATACTAGGGTTGTTGAGGTTGTTGATAAGTGTACCGAGGATACGGTTGATATTGATAGACTGGCTCCTGCACAGTAGGACCAAATTGGTACTCTCACTGGTACAGTTGATAGGTGAATTGTGGTTGACTTCTGACAACCGTACTTAAACCAGGTTGTCCTATAGGAATCTGAACCGAAGTTTGAATCGTAGATCCAGATGGTGGTAAAGATGTCTGAGGATTAGATACAGGAACAGTAGAAACCGGAGCTGTCGATACTCCAGAAGTAGGTGGGGTAGATTGAACAGATGTTGCGGCAATTGTAGTAGTTGTTTGAGGCTGAGTACGAGGTGTACTAGGCCCAGGCTGAGAAACTACCGAAGGTACAGAAGTTTGAATGTTAGACTGGACTGGTTGTTGGGGTGTACCAGAAACTAAGGGTTGTCAAGTTTGAGATGACAACTATACACTTCGCTGCAACACCTGTTGGGTTTGCAATGGATCCCACACTATATTCATTCCGAGGTACTGACCCATAACTAGTTGAGAATACTGAGGACCATAACCAGGTTGAGGGTAGGATTGATAATTGAAAGGTACATTTCCCGTTCCTTGAACAAACGTTTGACCTTAGGGTGGTTGGAAACCTTGGTTCGAGTATTGACCTTGGGGTTGATACCCTTGAGGCACATACTGATACTGGGGTTGTCCTTGAGGTATAAATTGATATTGGGGTTGACCTTCAGGTACATATTGAGTCTGGGGTTGACCTTGAGGAGCGTGTTGTCCCATAGGTATGTATTGTCCTTGAGGTTGCCCCTAGATGAAAATTGCTTACCTTGAGGTTGCCTCCCTGGCGTTAATTGAGGCTACCCTCCAAGCGGTAACTGGCCACCTTGAGGTTGAGGATTGGGAATAGAACCTGACATCATAAGAATGTCTTCTATGCTCAATGGCTTAGTACCATTGTTTCCAGTTAATAACCCTTGCTCAATGGGTTGAGGAGATGCTCCCCAAAAAGTACCAGAAAGTGACTGATACCTGGAGGGAACAGAAAGCCCGCCGTACAAAAAAGATTCGAGCGATTGAGTAAACATGGATGACTATCCTACCACATTTACGGGAGTGTAAAAACCTCTAGGTGTTGGGTGATAAGGAGCACGAGGTGGTGAAAAACTTAACCGTGAGTTTTCTAGAAAATTAGTCAAAGAAAGATAGCAAGAACTACTCCTAGGTGGACTGTAAAAAATTGATTCACGCTCCCTTAGTTCGATAACAGGTTGATTTTCAGGGATAGGTATGCCTACTTCTTCTTCCGGAGCAAGTTCTTCAATAGCAATAAGTCCAGAAGGAAGATCTTGGGTGATTACTCTTTCTACCCTAGGTGAACGAGGACCACTAGAAGTTGGAGAAACAAACCCCGATGTCAGAGTAGCAGCAAATTCACTTTCAGGCTCGGATATTTTGGGTTCTTCACCTATATCACTAGTATATGAAAAGCTACCAGTGATTTTAGAGACAGACACTGACTGTGGATTATAATTTGCTACTAACGGTTGAAAATCAGGATGTACTATCAAAGAAGATTCTCCTTCCTCAGGTGACCCAACTCTACTGTCTCTACGCGTTACGAGGAATTTTAAGCCTTCAATTTGGCTTGGTATTTCCTCAGGAGGTTTGCCCCGAAGTCTACGGGATTTCTTCAACAACTCAGCCATGTTTACCAACTCAGGAGACTGGCCCCGAAGTATACGAGACTGTCTTGGTAATTCAGCCACAGTTGAAAACTTTTAACTACTTCACATTCAAACAAAGTAAAATCTCAATGAAAAGCACCTAAAGTCTCTAAGGAACCAAAAAAAATTGAATCACACGCCTAAAGAATCTAGGAGATCAAACACACACAAATAGTAACTTTCCGGACTGAAAACACTAGTTGGTCATGAAATCCAACGTCGCAAAGTTCAATACGGAAATGGCGGTTGGAACAGTTACCCCGACAACCTGCTTAATGAATAGACTGGCACAAGTTCCTCCACTTAACCGTCTCGAGTGAAGTGAAACCCCCAGAAAATCCAAGTGAGTCTAGCTGACGTCTGCTCCAGGTACAGTGGGATCTTCCCACCACTATCACCTTAGGAATAGTTCTAAATAATATGGCGACTAAGGTTACCAACTGAGACAAATACACCTAGGGGAACGGTCTATGATCCGATACGCACGCAAGGGAAGAATAGCAAGCTCAATCCCCTTGAAGGCTCCTTGACATAATCGAAGGTTTACCAACAAGTGACCCCAGGCTCCTCGACAATGGTTAATCCAAGGTTTACCATTTTTAATACGTGAATATCTTGTGTCATTCCCAATGAGGAAGGATTGATTCCCACACTGGTTCGGACACGATCTCATGCTTCTCCTTTAAGAGGAGCTTTCCCAGAGCATAAATGCAACAATTGGATTTCTTCCCTACCACAAGATACAACTACTTGTTTGCTTTTACTGTCTTGGAGAGTTAATTACTCTCCTACTTCAAGACACTAGCCTAAGCTAAGTTGGTGTATCAGAGCCCTAGAAATAAAAATGTTACTAGGTAAATTTTACTTTAAGTGTTAATTTTAGTGGTTTTTTTTTAAGTCCAAAGGTGCGGAGATGAAACTCGTGGTATGAAGACTCGACTCAAAATCATTAAAAATGCACCTAAGATGATCTAAACAATCTTTTTATCTTCGATGAACTTCTAAACTAAGAAAGAGTTTGAGAATGCAAATACTTTGTAAACACAAATCTTTCTCAATTAAACAAATTAAAAGAAGAGCTTTTCCTTTCCAAAGCACTCAAAACAAGACAACTAGTTATTTCACAAAAATTTCCCTTTTTCGTTTGAAAGCACTCAATCACTACAAAAAACAAACTTTTTGTTTACAAAAGAGATTTTTTTTTTTTATATTTGTTATAAAACACTCAAAACTAATGAAAATGGCTAACTTTGAGATCTACAAATTATAAAAACCTATTTGAAGTCAAAGCCTACTAAAAATATTTTTTAAGGATGTTTTACTTAGCTAGATGTAAGCTAAGGACCAAGTTATGCAGAATCACAAATAAGTCAAGAACAACCAATTTTGTTTTCTTTTTGAAAATTAAAATCCAAACTTTCAAATACAAGCTTTTCGAAGTTTTGTAAAGAGAAAACTCAAAGCCGATTCCTCAAACAAGGGGAGATTTCATAAATGGTCAGACTCATAAGAAAGCTGGTAGACACTAAGGTGATCTGAAGTCCCTACAGCTTCTAAGCTCAGAGCCACTACACAACCAAAATGAAAACAAACCCAACAAGAAAAACTCCTAGGAATTTCACCTAAAACCCTAACAGTAACGAAATCAATCCAAGGAAATCTTTTGACAAGTTATATGCAGGTCTGGGCGGTGGATAACAATTTCTAAAAACAAACTAAGCTGACTAACAGAGGAAATCTTAGGGTTTTCAAAATTTTGACAAGGTCCGCAGGCCCATAGTTGGCACAGGTGCGGTCCCGCTCTGTGCTAAAAGCCAAGCTGCGGGTAGGTACGCACTGTGTCAAACGGCTAGGGTGCAGTCCTCTCCCAAAGCTATGAAAAACGAAAAATAAGCCTGGATCTACAAACTCTACTCACTTTTACACGTAACAAGCCAAAAAGAGAAACAGAAATAGAGTTTCTCAGGTCAAAGTAAAAACAAGGAAAACAATCAAGCTCCCCAGCAGAGTCACCATTTTGTCGCATGGAATAAGTCGATCTTATGGACAAGATAGACCTTCCTAGAATCTAAATAAGGCCTAATGACAAGCAAACCAACCAGACACTATCTTTCTCGAAATATGCTTTGATAAACAAATAGCAAACAATTGTTTTTAGGTCCTACCTTAGGTCCAACACAAGCTTGTGGATGCCCTCGCTCCTTTGATCCAAGTGAGCTCCTTTTCGTGAATCTGCAAACACAAGGCAAACAAATTAAATAGCACCTGAAAATCTAATTGCATAAAACATATTTAACATGAAAGTCAAGGAGTCCATGAAACAAATAACATAAGATACTTGTTGAGAAAAATGAGTTTGATTGTATTAATTCAAAAGAAGAAGAACTTTACAACCTTTGCCTTGACGCTGTACAAGCTCCTCCCAGGGTCCAGCAATAAGTCTCCTCTACTTTGACAAGTTTCACTCACTCCCCAATGAAGCCAAAAAGATGTGTGATCTCTCCTCTTAAGCTCAACTAGGAAGTCTTGATTTCATCAGCATTTAGCCTCAAAAATGTTCAGCTTCTAACCTCTCCAGCAACCAGCCCAATGCCTATATTTATAGTGCAATGGAGGGAGGTTACTAGGTCCTCCTTCAAAGGGATAAAGCCCTCCTTCAAAGGGATAGCTCCTCTCATCAAGGGATTAGATCCTTCTCTTTTGGGATGCATGAACCACCTCAAAGCGAACAATCCACGTCAAAATTCCTTCTAGAAACCTCTAAAATTAACCCAAAGTGAGTTTTTTAAGATAAAACTTGCGCCTTTTGACTTTCACAGGGGTACGCACCTACACCGTTAGGGACAAAGAGGGCAGGTCCGCAGTTTTTGTACACAGAAGGTGTGGGACCGCAGGTGACCATGAGAGAAAGTGCGGAACCAGAGTTACATTTATTTTTAATGTCTTTCTCTCATTTCCAAAGCTTGATTTGAAGAGTTGAGGTCTGAGACTTGCTTAGGAGGACAATACATGCGATGATAGACCCATACTAACTGCAAATAATCATGGTGATGATATTTTTGTGTAACAATAACTGATCACCCTAGTCATCTTCGATTGGTTTTTGAGTGATGTCATTTTTACAAAATCCGGTTGAATCCCAATAAGTGCATTTTCGCGGTTACATCTAGTCAGTTATTATGGTTCATTGTGTCAAGTGAAGGGATTAGGGTTGATCCCTTCAAGGTAGAGGCAATAATTCAATTGCCTCCCCCATCCTCAATTCGACAACTTCAAAGTCTTCAAGGGAAGGCTAATTTCTTAAGACAGTTTATAGCGAATTATGCCGAGTTCACTAAAGGGTTTATGCATTTGCTATGGAAAGGAGTTCCATATGTATGGGATGACTTTGCGCAGTGGTTGTTCGATGCCTTGAAAAAGACATTAGTCTCTACCCCGCTTTTGAGTCCACCGGACTATGGTAGGGATTTGCTTTTATATCTTGCTACAACAGAATCAACCATAGGTATGGTTCTCATTCAGGAAGATGATGCTCTCACAGAGCATGTGATTTATTATTTGAGCCAAGGCTTGATAGGTACTGAACTTCGCTATTCTCCTGTTGAGAAGTTTACCTTGGTAGCTATCCATGTTGTCTAGCGGCTCTGCCATTATATCTTGCTATGGAAAACGCTTGTCTTAGCGGCGGTCAATCCATTTCAATTTTTCCTCAGTAGGCGAGTGATTGGGGGAAAATATAATCGATGGATAGTCATTTTACAAGAATTTGATCTCGAGTTCTTGTCCGCTAAGTCTAAGAAATCCATGGTTTTTGCCGAGCTAATTTTCGAGCTGCCTTGTGGAGAGGATACTATTTATGAGGAATGTTTTCCCGCTGAACCTTTATTCCTCATCTCTTCACTCGACCCTTGGTATGGAGATATAATTGTCTATCTCTAGACTTCGAAGTTTCCCTCTACTTTCTCTAAGGATGAATGCTGAAAATTGCGTCACCTAGCTAAAAATTATGTTATCATTGGTGATACATTATATCGTTAAGGGGTTGATTCAATCCTTTGGTGTTGTTTAACCCTAGAGGAAGCAGAGTCAATGCTCAATGACTGCCACAGTGGAGCTTGTGGTGGTCATCTTTCAAGGCTTGCTACAACCCAACTTATCTTACGTGACAACACGATTTTTGGCCTTCGCTCTTCAAAGATTGTGTTGAAGTGGTAAAACTTTGTCACCTCTGTCAAGTTCATACTCAAACGATGCATGCACATCTAGCTCCTATTTTTCCCGTTGTCACTGTCGGTCCATTTATTAAGTGGGGTATTGATTTTACAACTTGTGATCTGCCTTCAGCAGCGAATCACAAGTACATTATCGTGGCCGTAGACTACTTCATGAAGTAGGCTGAGGCCATGCCCACTTACAAAAGCAATAGTGAAACAATGACATTGTTACTTTTTAATCAGATTATCTCAAGTTTCAGTATCCCAAGAGAGGTTGTCACTGACCATGGCAGTCATTTCCAGAACCAACTAATGTCTGAATTGGCTCTTAAATTGGGTTTCCGGAAAGAACACTCGTCTCCTTATTATCCTCAGGCAAATGGATAGGTCGAGGCAATGAACAAAACCCTAAAGATGATCCTGCAAAGGACGACCGACAAAAATCGGTCCAATTTGTATCTTATGTTGTATGCGGCTCTTTGGGAATACCAAACCTCTGTAAATATTGCTACAGGGTTTACACCTTTTCAGTTAGTTTATGGGACGGAATATCTTTCCTATTCAATGTGAAATTCTCTCTTAAGTTAGCTATTGAACTCCTTCCAGAGACTTCTAGTCTTGAATAGCGCCTCCTTCATTTGGAACATCTCGATGAGCAGCGTCGAGATGTCACCACAATAAATGAGGCTCATAAGAAAAGGGTTAAAACTCAGTACGATAAAGTTGTCTATCCTCAAGTCTTTTTTGAAGGGGACCTTGTCTTGATCTATGACCAAGATAAGGATGCCTTGGGGATAGGCAAGTTCAAACCTATGTGGTACAGTCCCTTCGTAATTAAACGAGTTTTAGAAAAAGGGGCATATGATTTAATCAATTTTGAAGGAAACAAGTTGGCAGAGCCCCGAAATGGGCTCTACCTCAAGAAGTACTTTGCTTAAGTAGCAACTAGGCAATGGCTTCTTTATACATTTTGTATGTTTGTACATATCTTATCAGGAGTTTTTTGATATCAACACTTTTGGTTTTTTGTGACAGGTGTTGATGGATGACTTGGTCTATATTGGATTCACCGATGGTGTTAGTCAGCACACTCGGAGACTCACTTCTGCAGCTTGGGTACTCTACTATCCAACTGGTCAGTTGATGGTGTGAAGGGGAGTATGCATTGGTCCCGCTTCAAATAATATGGCTGAGTATACTGCCATCATTAATTTATTATCCGAACCAATTTCCTATGAAATCGATTCGTTGGTAGTTTATCTTGATTGACAATTGATAGTGTCACAATTGAATAACATTTATTATGTAAGGGATCCATGTTTATATCACCAGTATTTAAGAGTGAGGTTGTTGCAAATATCATTTACTTACATTAATTATTTTCACATTCCAACATATCATGATTGGTTAGCCGATTCTATCGTTAATCAAGCATATAATAAAATCAAGCATCAAAAAATTGAACTGTATATATACGTCATAAAATATCTCAAGTTTACATAAGTTTGTCCAAAATAATATAAAAAAATTGGGACTCATATACCCATAATCATGTCTAGTACATCTAATGTCGGGGCTCAGGATGAGCAGCTAGGTAGGCAACTACTACTTTGGCCACATGCCTAAGAGTGCGAACCCAGTCTCATGGCATGCCAACCACATGACATTGCATGTCTATAAGGAGATCCTCTATGGCCCCCATCGGTACTCGGTCAGTTAGTCTCACCGAGTGCCGGTGAACTGTGTACATAAGTTGCTTTGTCTCTGCAGCCGCCTCTTCAGAACCTCAGCCACGATGTCCATGCCATGGGAACCCTTTCGGTCACACTAGCCCAATATCTGGAACATGATCATCATATTAGTCATTTGAATCCTATAAAAAATATTTTCCAAAGTTTATTTTTATACTTAAAAAATTATAAAAAATTATAAAATCAAAAAACATTTACCTATATCACCCCATGCTGCAATTGGTGGTAAAGCTAGATCTGGATCTCCTCGGAAGTCCAGCCTACCATAAGGGTATTCATCTATGGCAATGATCTCTTGCTCCCACCAAGAGAAGAAATCATCGTCAAATGCAGTTCGTGGAACATCCCCACCTCCTAGGCATTTCATCAAGTCAGCCCACCTGCCCATCCGTGGATCTCGTGGGGTGCTGATCGAAACAGATACTCTAGGACAGAGTGTTGGGACCCTCTCAAAGAAGAAAGAGCACAAAATGGTTCCATATCCAAAGTTTTTGGTCTGCCCTTTCTTGATAGAAGTAAGCTGGCTTTTCAGGTTGGCAAGAAAAGGAGTACACCAGTGAGACATGGTGGTGAGAAAATCTACCGCCAGGCTCATGGCTAGCCATGAAGCCTGGTGTAAGGAAGCTGATCCGTTCACTCTAGCTACAGTGAACAGGATGATGCATGCTTGATTGGAATTTGACTTCCAACCTTTTCTACATGTCCCAAACAATATATATGTACGTAGCCCTCGATCGAGACACTGCCTCGTGATCTACCCATCGAATGTACCTCCTCTCCCCGCTGGGAAAGGCCTAGGATGAAATAAATGTCTTCAACCTCTATCTTGAGTGGCATCTGATCAATCATAAACAAGTCATCCTCGATGCTCCAGTAGTGAATGAGCATTTCGAGCAGGCGAGTGTTTACTTTCATATTTGGCATTTTAAAGAACTTTAGCAAACCACATCCTCTTAAGGCATCTGGGGCATTAGGATCATTCATAACCTCATGATCCACTAAGCCATGCTCTCTTTGTCTCCAAGTGACTAGCATCTTGAAGAAAAAAACAAATTTTTACCGTTAGATTTTTATTTTGAAGTTTTTGCGGCATATATGACGGTCCGTTTCATACACAGTTGCATCTAGGGCCTACGTATATGTGGGTTGCTCATAGCCAACCCGCATGTATGCCATGAATTTTTTTTGGCAATAATTCAATGGTGAAACTTGAATTATAAATTCAAAAACTGGTGTTGAAAAGTGTGCAACAAGAAATGCTTGTTGAGAGTGCAACAAGATGATGGATCTTAGTGAAAATAGTCGCCTTCACTAAGTGGGCCCACGGGCTATTTTTGGCGCAAGTCTATTTTTAGACTATGTCTATTTTTAGACATATGGATCATGTCTATGGATTGCAGGTTGTTGTTTATGGATGATTAGTCAAGTTGGGAAAAATAGATGGATTTCTATTTTTCATGAAAGTGTGAGTGATCACAGTCTGAGTGATCAAAGTCTATTTTTAGACTGGCTGTCAAAAATAGAAAAGTCAAATATTATTGTCTCATAATAATATTTGGACTATAAACTTGATCCCATTGTCTTGGAGCACTTCAGGATGAGCTACAGATGTGGTACATGCAGATACCAGAGGGAAATACGTGGCTACCTATGGGATGACAAATATTTGCATGTAGGACTTCAGTTAGAACTCAAGTGAGTTGAGTTTAGTGGACTGGAGGTGTAGTTGATGGAGTTGTGTTCAGTTTAGCTTTGTTAAACTGGTTGTATTTAGTCTAACTGATCAATAGACTAGAGATGAGTTGGGTGAATTAGTTATTAATTAATTCACAAGTTATTAACTCATAATGGAACTATAGAATACATAAGTTAACTCAGTTGCATGTCAGTGCATGTTCAGTTCAGCAGGGACAGGTGGTAGAGAATCAGATTGCTATCAGTTGTGACTATAGTTGTGCACCAGATCTTGCACAATCAAGGGATTGAGTATGCCAATGATTTGCTCACGTATTTGCCCAGTATTGTAGCCTTTGCTCACGTCCAATAAAGTGTGAGTGATTATTTTGAGGTGAAATACGAGTTTGGGAAGCCATTGTCATCAGTTCTTGAGCAGGTATTGAGCTGGAGAGGCAGGCAAGCAGTGGAATAGATTTGGAGATCAGATCTGAGTTGTATTGTGTGCAACAGGTGGAGCTGGTACTGGATTGCTTGTGATAAGCATTGTACTTTGTAATGTTATATGATTCAATCAATATAATATACAGATAGTGTGGGGTTTTTAGCAAGATGCTTTCCCTGGGATACATGCTGTGTTAATGAGTTTGATTGATGCTTCTATGTGTACCTGGGAATGTTTTTGCTTCTATAAATTAATGATCAACATAGAGGAGATTATGTATTATACATGTTCCACTTATAATTGTATGATCAGGATAATCTCCATTGAACATGTGTTAAATTATTAAAAAGTTTCTACATGGTATCAGAGCTAGATAATTGTAGAAAAAGTTTCTACATGGTATCAGAGCTGCTTGATTTGTAGAAGAGATTTGTACAGGATATCAACCGAGGATTGATCATCAGATCTATTATTCAGGTAGTGTTTACATTTTATTTCTTCACGCAGAGTCTGTAATCGGGCCAGGTAGCCTCTGGATTCATCCTTCTTTTGGAAGGTGAGATATCCGGTGAATGCCCATACAGTCAATCTCCATACAAGAAATACTTTGTTCTCATGAATTATAGATCGGAAGCAGTTGAGTTTTGAGCTGGTGGAATTCGAATTTAATTCCAAAGCAAGAGATAAAACTCAGAAACATTTAGTGTGAGAATGGAGACAGTATGCCCCAGTATCTCACAAAGTTCACCTGATGCCGGGATGAGCTGGGAAGTGTGGGGGTGACTGTCGGATGAGGATGGTGCGTCTAGCACTCCTTGACCTTCCTAAGAGTTGGCATAGCTACCAGGACTCGGTGAATGGAAGGGAGAAACTGCCAAATTGGGAACGACTATGGTGAGATTTGATGCAGGAGGAGATTAGACGAAGCACCAGAGACAGTTCTTCATCCATGCAAGATGAGGAGAACTGTGCCTTAGCGAGTAAGGTGAAGAAGGGGAAGGGGAAGGTTTCTCTTTCCAAATCTAGTTCTTCCAATGATGGGAAGAAGGTTGACAAGTCGAAGGTGAGTTTCTTTCGTTGTCATGACGAGGGTTCACGAGTCAAGAACCTGTATGCTCTTGAGGTTCAAGATGCATGCTAAGCCTTGAGCAGTGAGGCAATTGATGGAGACTTGGTGGTTGAGAGGGAGGGTATATTACCTATTAACATGCAGATCCAGAAGAAGTCTCAGAAGATTGTGGAGGAGCCACGATTGGTGCAGCAACTTGAGGAGGTTGTGGAGGATCCACAACAGGGGAAGCTGAGAGGAGATCGAGTAGAGACATCTACTCATCGAGAGACCTCAAGTAGGGGGAAACTTCAAGCCAGGTGGGCTGAGGGATCGCATGCAGCCATACCTCCAGGTAGGAGGTGGGGTGATGTGGATTGATCGTCCCAAGGAGAAGGGGCAGGATCCTTGAGGTACCCAACCTCTTGGATGAGACCTTACTACGGGAGTCCCAGATGTGTAGTAGCAGGAACTGACTGATTGGGTAGAGACAGATGTGGATGGAGCGGTAGAGAGAGCGACAGGGCAGGGAATCCCAGGACAGCGCATAGCTAGCAGGCTGTAGCAATGCGAGAGGCACAAGTGTTTTTCACTGTGCTAGGGGGCACAGAGAGGTGTGCAATGGTGTGAGATGCATGGAGATGTTGCAGTAGCGCAGATTTCAGAGTGGTAGCACTTGTCAGCAACAGGTAGAGCTTCATCATCAGAGGATGTTTCTATCCCAATAGGGAGGTCAGTTGGGAGGTGCAGTGCGGATGCAATGCTGGGAGATGGAACCAGCAGCAGCACAGATGCAGTCAGAGATCAAAGTGACAAAGGCTAGAGCAGTCATATACTGAAGAGCACAGAGATGCAGAGTTTCAGTTGACAGAGCCAATAGCAGTCAGAGACTTTGATGACAGAGTAAGTGGACCGACCAGATGTGTTGCATGGAGAACATTCCAGAGTTACAGGATCAGGTTTGAGAGGAAGCCTTTCTTGTTGAGAGGGAGTGTTGAAAAGTGTGCAACAAGAAATGCTTGTTGAGAGTGCAACAAGATGATGGATCTTAGTGAAAAGAGTCGCCTTCACTAAGTGGGCCCGCAGGCTATTTTTGGCGCAAGTCTATTTTTAGACATATGGATCATGTCTATGGATTGCAGGTTGCTGTTTATGGATGATTGGTCAAGTTGGGAAAAATAGATGGACTTCTATTTTTGATGAAAGTGTGAGTGATCACAGTGTGAGTGATCAAAGTCTATTTTTAGACTGGCTGTCAAAAATAGAAAAGTCAAATATTATTGTCTCATAATAATATTTGGACTATAAACTTGATCTTATTCTCTTGGAGCACTTTAGGATGAGCTACGGATGTGGTACATGCAGATCCCAGAGGGAAATATGTGGTTACCTATAGGATGACTAATGTTTGCATGCAGGACTTCAGTTAGAACTCAAGTGAGTTGAATTTAGTGGATTGGAGGTGCAGTTGATGGAGTTGTCTTCAGTTTAGCTTTGTTAAACTGGTTGTATTTAGTCTAACTGATCAATAGACTAGAGATGAGTTGGGTGAATTAGTTATTAATTAATTCACAAGTTATTAACTCATAATGGAACTATAGAATACATCAGTTAACTCAGTTGCATGTCAGTGCATGTTCAGTTCAGTAGGGACAGGTGGTAGAGAATCAGATTGTTATCAGTTGTGACTATAGTTGTGCACCAGATCTTGCACAATCAAGGGATTGGGTATTCCAATGAGTTTGCTCACGTATTTGCCCAGTATTCTAGCCTTTTCGCACGTCCAACAAAGTGTGAGTGATTATTTTGAGGTAAAATACGAGTTTGGGAAGCCATTATCATCACTTCTTGAGCAGGTATTGAGCTGGAGAGGCGGGCAAGCAGTGGAATGGATTTGGAGATCAGATCTGAGCTGTATTGTGTGTAACAGGTGGAGCTGGTACTGGATTGCTTGTGATAAGCATTGTACTTTGTAATGTTACATGATTCAATCAATATAATATACAGATAGTGTGGGGTTTTTAGCGAGGTGCTTTACCCGGGATACATACTGTGTTAATGAGTTTGATTGATGCTTCTATGTGCGCCTGTGAATGTTTCTGCTTCTGTAAATTGATGATCAACGTAGAGGAGATTATGTATTATACATTCTCCGCTTATAATTGTATGATCATGATAATCTCCATTGAATATGTGTTAAATTATTCAAAATTTCTACAAAGATAAGTTTAAGGGTTACCTGGTTATTTTGGGAGGATTTGAACGGTTGAATTTGGTGTATGGTAAAGTTTGCTCCTTTTGCTCCACTCCTTTGCTCTCAAATCAAATGGTGAAAATGATGAGTCCAAAAACTATTCTATAGGCTTTGAAAATGTAAAATATTTTCAAAACATGATTTTGTTTTGTCTCATGTAAATTTTAACTTGGGAGCTTGGAATGTCGAGAATGGTTTGATTTTCAAGACATTTTAGATGCCTTTTCAACAGTTTTGAGACGGTTCCATGATTGTTGACCCATCATGGTAGGTATCATTTTCACACTGGAATATAGGTTAGGGAAACCATTTTTCTGTTGCATTATGCATTCTAGCCTCCATTTCTTGATACACCTGCCATAAGGTTGATCCCATCATGTTATGGTTCATAAACCATCTTCACTCACCAATTTTTTAAATCATGACACGATCGTAGAGCCATCCTTTTCATGGGCATCATAGTTAGCACCTCACTGACATTTGTTGTCCATGCTGATTCGATCTAAGTAGGCTCATTAGTCCTCTATAGTCCCGCCATGACTTATGCGATGAAGACTCATTCCTCTTTGTTTCTTTTCTTCATTCTGGCCTTATACCCTAGAGGCTCCTTTGTGTTGAGTTGTACTGTTGCATTGCATTTTGACCATTTTCACCTTTTGGCCTTGAGCCGACTTCACTTGGACTCATGTTTAAGCCAACTTACGACCATGTCGACTACAAAATCAAACTTGCATGCCCTTGACTTCTGCAACTTGGCACACCTTGACCTGTGGAAGGAACACACCTTTGAGTGTCTTTGACTAGTTTTCGCCTCCTGCATTGAGCATACGATTGTTCCAATCCCAGGAACTAGATCATCTATTTCATCGACACTCGTTCTTTCCATGTATTATAGCATTCTTTTATTCTTTTTCCGACTTAAAGAAAAAGACAAAAAAATTGATATATTCCAAAAAGAGTTGGAACAGGACAGTATTTCCACTTATTGTTGGCAGCTAGAGTCAGTCGTGTCGCCCTTGAACAAAGCACTCAAAACAAAGTCTCCTTTATTTGGGCAAAATTTAGTTTGACTTAGGTATGCCTTAGCCTTTTTATTGAGTCAGTTCTCCCTCGATTGGTTATATCTTCCAATCATATGGAGGGTTCATTCATGCCTCCCGCATGACGAACTTATATACAGTTATCATATGTTTCCACATAGTCACATTGAGTCATGCTTTTGTTCAAGGGAAGTTAGCCTGAGTCGGCCTCTCTGCAGTGTCTCTTGACTCATTTTTCAGTCAGCCATCCCTGGTTGTCAGTGTCTTGTCTATTATCACATCAGCTATACTAGTCCTTTACTCATGCCTGTTTGAGAAGGTCTTCATTGACTTCTTGCTGGCAGGTCTTGTCCTTATTGAGGACGACATCTTGCTCTGAGGACAGGCCCAGAGATGCACCCTGGACCTATTTTCATTATGGATAGGTCACCTTGTGCTTAGCATCAATTAGTATTATGGGTCTTTGACTAAGTGGTTTCCCTTTTGTTCAACATTAGCTTACACTATCACACATTGGGATTTATTCAATACCTCCGTTTCCATTTGACCCTATTAGTGGACACCTCGCCTTTGTGACAAATTTCATTATTGGTTGGTTCAGAGGGTTTCTATCATGCGCTAGCCACATCTTGTGTATGCCAGAAACGTGCTTTAGTCACGTTACTACATCTCTTTTCATCCAATTCCTTCCACATTATTGGCCTATGGGTTACACTCGTGCTAGATTGATGAAGTATGCCTTAATGTCTTCCTTCTAGTGGATCTTTCCTTATCGACTACGACTCATTTCTCTGGGGCAAAGATCTAGAGTTCATTTGGCAGAAACTTGGGGTTTACAGTCACTAGCGGCAGATCCTTCGCTATCGAAAATGGGATACCATCATTGTCTCGAGGTTGATAGATTCTTACAGTTGTTCGACTCCAAAAAATCTATTCACACTTGTTAGATTGTACTAGCTACCTTGACGCTCATTATCATTATCGGTGAGTAGTATCTTGTTTGTTAAGTGTATACCCCAATGATGGATAATCAAACGATTTCTCACATGGTCAACTTTAGATCATTTATTCCCATAGTGTAGAAATGTACCACGGCAGTCCGTGAAGACCTCAGGTTGCATCAGCATTCATTGGTTCACTTTGACAGTTGCTCTTGTCGCTGCTAGTTGATACCACTTCACCTTATATGTTGTAGTTATTTATGGCAGCATTCTACATGCTGGCACCTGATTTCGTAGTATAGTACCATCTTACTCCATCATGTTCATTTGGTACTTGTGGGATCATTGTTTGATATCAGTGATCCGCTTCATCATTTAGCATCATTGACATTCTTATATGTGATATTTAGACATGTACTTGTTCGATCATGATCAGATGATACATTATGTATTTTCCAATCTTTTATACTTGTATACTTATTGGATCCACTTGTACTTGATATGCGGACATGCTTTACTTTCTCTGAGCATGGGTATGCCTGCCTCAGACAATGTTTCTTTCTGATCTCCTTTTGCATCTTGGCAAGCTGAACTCTGGTGAAGTCCTTCTCAATTTTTCACAGGTTTCCTTTCCATGTACTTACTTAATACATTTTGGCCATCATACACCCCTTCTGACCTGATATATTAGGGGGCATTTGTTATAGCTCCAAATCTCACTCTTGATGTTTGTGATGCTACACTCATGGCCTAGGGAAACCCCTCCCTCCAAACCTGGTCTAAATACTTAAAAAACTAGTGTTTTATTCCCTATACGTGACATTGCCCTAAGTTAAACACGTGTATGCGGGTCTATGTATACCCAACCCGCGTATATGTCTTAAAACACTTAAAAAAATTAAATCCCCTTAATTTTGAGCGGAGATCACGGGTTTTACCTGTTGATTACCTATTAGTGCCCGTGGCCCAACTATTCCCAACGAATTCCCAACTAACAAACTACTTTGGGAGAAGTATAAAAAGGATTCAATGGGAAGGTATAAGGAGGAGAAGATAGAGAGAAAAATCACTCTACTGAGATTATCCCTAAGCAGGTCTGAAGATCCTTCTGCTTTCAACACTTCCCCAATTACAGGAAACCCTTGCTTCCTTTAGTTATGATGTCTTTCCACTACTTGAGATATCTTGGAGTAAGACTTGGAAGGAGTTTGTTGAAGGCTTGAGACAGGACGAATCTGGAGGATGGTTCCACTTGGAGCCTGTGAAAGGAGGACTCAGGTGAAATCATTCCTTTCTGTACTTTAGTTATCTATAATAAAAGAAACACTTACCTTGTTCCTGATATAAATCTTGTTCTTGTTCATGATATCAATGTTATGATTCACATATGAATGTTTGTCTTAATTGTGTAACTAACTACCTTTCAATATGCTATGAATACAATTTCTTTATGATGCTTGGTCAGTATACTGTTGTGCTTTCTAGAATTTATTGTTTTGCGGGTTGAAGGACTAAAAGGAACTCCAAGAGTGTTTGGACCCTGGCTGGATCTTCCCAAACGAAGGACCGCGAGGTGCACCTCTCTTCGTGTAGTTTGTTTATATTAGCATCATGGCTGTGTGGAATTCTTGTTTTTCTTTGTAGATAACCCCTGATATGTTAGGGTATCAACCCAAGACCCTAGGGGAATTTATCCCTAAACAAGGTGTGCTAGTACGAGGTCCCCTACGTTGAATTGTACCTCTCACCTTTTCAAATCTTCTTTCTATTTGTATCTTTGGCTGTTGTCTTGTAATTTTAATTTACATGTTCATGAAGATTGTTTATTTCCTTTGCGAAATCTTGACCATCAGCATTCATGTGCTCAAACTGACCGAAATCTTGCAACTCATGTACTCCACATGGGTGCATTCTGTATAGGATCTGAAAAGGACTACTGTGTGTGCTTCTGTTAAGGGAATTGTTATAAGCTAATTCTACTTGTGCAAGTACACGACCCACTGTCAAGAATTGTCACCGACAAGACTCCTTAATATATTTCCTAGACTTTGGTTCACCACTTCGGTTTGCCCATCGGCCTGCAGGTGATAAGTTGAGCTGAAGTTCAGTTTCGTTTTTAATGTTTTCCATAAGGTTCGTCAAAAATGACATGTAAACTGTACACCTCGGTCCAAAATAATAGACTTCGGCAAGCCATGTAATATAACTATCTCTCTGAAAAACAAGTGTGCTACATGTGTGGCATCACTATCTCACTATCCCAATTGGAAGAGGGCCGAGAATAATAAAGAAAATGATTTGCAAATTTTAAACATCTAAAATCAATGATATAATTAAATTTCTTTTCGAGAAAAAAAAACAGATACCAAATATTAACTCACCAAATTAATGAAGTTTTCCATGTTCTTGTAGAGCTAGAATCTCCTCCTCACATCAACTGCAGCATTACTGGAGCTCTGATACCACAGTAATTCAGAAGTGTCCTCAGACACATAATTTTATTAATAAGAAAAGCAATTACATCTTGAATTTGGCAAGAGGTTACACCCGAACAACAAAACACTCTTGCAATGAGATATTTATAAGCTCAGTGTCCTAACTACCTCTAATTATGGATCACTTCTAAACTAACAAGTGTCCAGTTACAATAAAAGCTATTTAAACAACTTACTAACAATTCTCCTAAATTAGAGCCTAAGATACGACACATTTGTAGAGTCATGTCTTTTTACAATAATATTCCAATTCTAAATGTCTACACTAAATAATTAAATAGTCTAAATTAATAATTATTAATTTGATATCATAAATTAATAATTATTATAGTCTAACTTTATAACCTATCATAATATTTTATTTTGGATCATCTAACAAAAACATAATCTAATATTTTCCATTTAATGTTGGGTGAGGGATTTAATTGATAAGTTTCGGTAGTTCTATAGCCCTAGTGAGTTTGTTTTCCCAATGTGAAGTGAGACGAAATTTAGGGGGGCATAATTTTATTTCATTATTATAGGTTAGAGATTATATAGTTTCAGGATCTTTGAAGATCAATCATACAATAATTGAAGATTTTGGCACAAATACTCATACTATACTCTTCTTGTTTTCTTAAATGTTCTACACAATTAATTTTATTTTCTTATTGACAATATTATTTTATATATGTTTTTTTTATGTTGGTCATTAAAGATTTGATTTTAACTCACCAAGCAAAATATTACTTATATGTGTGTATGTTAAATACTTATTATTTCTCTCTTTGTTAAAATTTACAACACACACACACACATAGATATTCCATATTTTTTACTTAAAATTTACCTCTCACCACTATGATATCAATTTACATATTTTCTATATGTGAAATACTTATTAATTTTCACGCGGATCAAATTTTTTTTTAATTAGGATACCAATTATTTGAAAAATACTTATTATTTTTTTACTCATTTTAACTATAATATCAATTTAATTGATTTAGTTATCATCTTGAAAGTTTTTTTTTATGAGTTTTTACATTACACACAAATAGTATTTTTTGTGCAATGTTGGTTGTTAGATACTGGAATAAAGAATTAGTGTTGGTAACTTCTATATCCTCGTGATTATGTCGTTCCAATGTGAGGGTACAATGTTGGGTGTGAGATAGCAGAATAAAGAATCGGTGTTCATGAGTTCTATATCCTCGTGATTATATTGTTCCAATGTGAAGCTATAATACATTTACACTCAAATAAATTTATGTTAAAGATTATATAGTTTAACCATTTTAAACGAAAGTAAATGAAGTTCTCCACACTAATACTCCTTATACTCTAGTCTTTTTATTTTCCATGTATATGTGTGTGTGTTTTTCCTTTATACATTCGAAATATTTATTAATTTTTAGGTAATTTTTTTTTTACTTCGATAAAATCCGTCTCGCACAAATATGATACAAATTTTCATATTTGATACATGTGAAATACTTATTAATTTTCACTAGCATAAATTTTACCTCACATAAAATCATTTTAGCTATGATACCGTTTATATCAAAAATATTTATTGTTTTTTTAAATCATATAATCTAATACCCCTCAATAAAAAGTAATATTTGATTTATTTTTTCAGAAGCAATTTGGAAAATGTCCTCAATAAACATGAATATTTATTTGTTTAATTTTATTAATTGAAATTGGTTATGGTTTACCAAAATGGGAAAATGTGTGAGTAGAGAGTTTTACTTCGAGGCAGTTATGAGATAGTTACTCCTCTCCCTAGAGATAAATTATCTTTGTTAAGGAAACTAGGTCCAAGAGTGTGAGAGTGGGAAAAACTTAAGGCAACCTAGAGACTTAGAACCTAGTTGAAGGAGGGCCAAGAGAGGAAATGAAGTTGATTCCTCAAACATGACATTGTTGAGGAAGTGGAGGGCAGTGTGAGAAAAGGGCTTCTTGAGCTAGTTAGCTACTGTAATACCATTTTAGACTTGCACGGCCTCTAATAAACATAGATTGACCATGTGTGGTTACAAAATTTTAGGTTGACCTATTTTGGTCCCTATTTAAAGAATTTTTCTAGAAGAAAACTCGCTTGGGGGGATTACTTTTTCTCTTAAGTAATTTTGTGCTAGCCCAACGATTGTCAAGAAATAAGTAATTATGTTACTCTGTCATCCTCCTGATAATGTGTTATTTGTTTAAGGAGTGGATGTAGTTCTGTATCTGATGTATTTTTACATAAGATAAAATTATGAATGGTTCTTCATCCTAAATAGAGAAAAATGAGTAGTACATTTTACATATTACAAAAATTTGTCATAAATAGCCAAATGGGGTTTCACACATCATTTTGGGCATGATGGTTTGTTGTAGATATTGTCAAGGGGACTATCGTTATATTCTAATCCATCGTTAATAGATTGGGGTTTATGAATGCTTCAACATTTATGTATGTGTATTTAAGATTGAAATAAATATAATGAAAAATCAATCCCATAGTCCCAGTTTTAGGATCAAGCGGAAATCTCTCTGAGGATTGTTTTCCTATACTAACGATTGTTTTTTTTTTTGAAGAATTCATTTGCACGTAATTTTTGTACAAAGTTAAAACCGACGTTTGGTATCAGAGTTAGGTTTTAGGTTCAAGGGGATGTATTTTCTATTGATGGGTTTTTAAGCAGTAGACCGTGTTTAGTGGGACATCTATGGAATTGATTCTTACATTGAAAGAAGATAATGAACAGTGGAAAGATGTTTGGTCCCTATAATACTATTGATTACCCCATTACTATTTTAGTTATACCCCTTATTTATATTGTTGTGGCCCTGTTACCCCCATGTTGTTATTTATGTGCCCCATGGAATCCCTCTATTGTTATTATTGTGGCTTTATATTATTATTGTTACGTCGGCTGGATTAGATTGTGACTCCTTAGACTCCTATATATAGAAAGGAGGTTTTTTCATTTGAATCATTGAAGAATTGTTCATTTATGTAATGTAAAGGAGGTTGCCCCCTCGAAGAGGCTGCATTCTAAGGCGTTGATCTATCTTTTCTATCTTTTCTTGAGCTAGTTTCATAACATTTGGTATCAGAGCTTTGGATTCTAGGGTTTCGCTGCTCCAAATAGGTCATTGTGGCATTTTCGCTATAACATTTTTTTTCTGTGATGTTTCAGAAGTCACAAAACAACCCATTTGAGAAGAAATCATGCCGAACCTTGGGTGCAAATTTCAGAGCTTGTCGCGAGATATTTGTGCAGATATGATCTGAGGAAGTTGGTCTTTTTGCAGACTCCTGAATTACAATCAAAACAGGTGACCTGGGGAAAATCGTCATAACTTTCTCTCTGGGGATTGGATTGAAATTTTGTAAGAAGGTACAGAAAGAGGATGGACTGTAGTTCCTTGTATGCATGTTTCAGATTCAAAGGTCAAAACAGTGACCCTTGGCATGTCGTACAAGTTTGATCTACTGAACTAGTCTATAAGAAAGTCACTGTGGGAGATTTCACATAACTCTTCCTTGGAGAATCCAATTTGGGTCAGACTTGTGGCATTGGAAAGAGGACACAGAGGGCCAATACAGCTCACAAATTCAAAAGTAGATGATTGGAAAGTACAGAGATACATCAGAGGCAATATCGAGCTCCAACAAAGTGAAAAAAGGTGTGTAGATTTTCTTAAATTTTTGCTTAAGCTTGGTTTGAAAATTTATTTTGAAGGAATTCAAAGGGAATAGTAGAGCATTATTATCAGTAACTGATGCCCCGAGGAAAGAAAATGCAAACACCTAGTAAGGAACCTGAAAGCTCTTGCATGACTCACAAGGAAGAGGAAGAAATGCAACATGATATATCAAAATTACAAGACCAAGTGCAACAACTGTCCCTCGCACAAAAAGGAACAAAATCTAAGATGGATGGTTTAAAAAAATATGTAGAAGCTAAGATGGATGTTTAAAGAAAGGTGTAGAAGCTAAGATGGACTGTTTAAAGAAAGGCGTAGAAGCTAAGATGATTGACGTGGAAGCTATGATGGACGATTTGAAGATAGATTTCAAGACAGGCATGGACGAATTGAAGATAAATATGAATAATTTGCTACAAGAAATGGTCCCTAAGGGTGAAATGGTAGTAAAGGAAACTCATGATGAGAACAAAAGAAATGTTAATCGTGATTCCATAGACGCTAATGTTGGATTGAAGACTCACCATATTCCAAAAATCAATATGAGGAAGTTTGATGGCAAGGATCCCGCCACATGGATATTACAGATGGAGCAGTTCTTCGATCTCAATAATGTGCAAAACACACAAAAGGTACGTATGGCAACTATATATTTGGAACCAAATCAGTTTGTATGGTATCAATGGCTTTTCTCTCGTAAACAATTTATCACTTCGGCAATTTTTACGAAAGAATTGATAGCACATTATGAAGATACAAAAAGCAACACTTTTTTTAGGCAGTTGATAACTCTCAAACAAAAGGGTTCAGTAATAGAGCACATTCAGGAGTTCAAAAAATTGAACATAAGGGTAAAAGATATTCCAGAGGAGCATAGGATTGATGTGTTCATAGGGTCTTTAAAGGATAATGTCCAACATGATGTTCACCTTTGGGAACCTGATTCATTAGAGAAGGCATTCAGGTTAGAAAAAAAAATGGAAAGCAAAATTATGGCAACCAGGAAGCATACCACTCACAACTATAAAGACAGAAGTTTTGTTGCCCCTAGTCTTCCACAACCTATAAGGTTGACACCACAACAATTGGAAGAAAAAATAGCAAAATGGATTTGTTACATTTGTGATAGCAAATACACTAAAGGTCATAAGTGTGCTGAGAAGAAATTATTCTACATAGATTGTGAAGAGGAAGAAGAAAAGGAGCAAGAAAGGTCAAAAGAAGAAGATATACTCCAGGAACAAAGCTTAGATGAGGAACAAATAAATCCGACCATATCTTGTAATGCATTGGCGGGAATTACCACTCCTCAAACCATCAAGATAGAAGGACAAATCAAGAAGAAAAAGGTAATAGTGTTGATTGATTCAGGAAGCACCCAAAATTTTATTCATTGTAGGGTAGTAAAAGAATTGAATTGCTTCCTATATCTAGCACCAGAGTGTCAAGTGATGATTACAAATGGAGGAACAATAAATTGGTCTTCAAGGTGCCATAATATCAAGCTATCCATGGGAGAATATGTATTGAATAGCCTAATGCTTTCCATTCCAATGGGAGGTGTTGATGTTGTACTAGGAGTCCAATGGCTACAATCCTTGGGTACAATAGCTTTTAATTTTCAAGAAATTTTCATCAAATTTTCTACAGAAGGAAAGGAAGTTGAATTAAGGGGTATTGCAGGGAAACCAGGAAAGATAATCAGCTCTAATGGTATGACAAAGCTTCTAAAAAAGGAGCAAATAGGTGTAATTGCACAATTATGTTCGCTAGATGTTTCCACATCAGAATCATCTATTTCTCCAGATCTCCAAAAAGTCCTGGACAATCATTCCAAGGTATTTGAGACTCCCAAAGCTCTCCCACCTATGCGTGATCATGATCATGCTATCCATCTGATTCCAGGAAGTGTTCCTCCAAACATCAGGCCGTACAGATATCCCTATGTCCAAAAAAGTGAAATTGAACGTATGGTTGCAGAAATGATAGAGGCTGGTATAATTCAACCAAGTCAAAGTTCTTTCTCTGCTCCAATAGTATTGGTGCACAAGAAGGATGGATCATGGCGAATGTGTCCAGATTATATGGAGCTCAACAAGCTCACTATTAAAGATAAGTTACCCATTCCTGTCATTGATGAATTACTGGATGAATTGCATGGATCAATTTACTTCACCAAGTTGGATCTTCGTTCGGGATATCATCAAATCAGAATGAAGATTGAAGACATTCTGAAAATGGCATTTAGAACTCATGAGGGTAATTATGAATTTTTGGTCATGCCTTTTGGCCTTACCAATGCACCTTCAACATTTCAAGGTTTGATGAATTCAATTTTCAAACCATTCCATCGAAAATTTGTGTTAGTATTTTTTGATGATATACTAATCTACAACAAGTCTTGGAAGGATCATGTTGAACATGTTGACAAGGTGCTACAACTATTGGAGGAGAAACAATTATATGCAAAAAGATCCAAATGTTTCTTTGGAGTCCAGGAGGTGGAATATTTGGGTCATATTGTATCTCATGAAGGCATTAAGGTAGACCCTAGCAAAATTAAAGCCATTAAGGAATGGAAAATCCCCACATCCATAAAGCATCTGCGAGGATTTCTTGGGTTGACAGGGTATTATCGCAAATTTGTTAAGAATTATGGGAGAATAGTAGCACCTCTAACAACATTATTGAAGAAAGATGCATTTTCATGGACTCCAGAAGCAACAAAGGCCTTTGAACATCTTAAAGAGGCAATGTGCCAAGCACCGGTCTTAGCTACACCAGACTTCACAAAAACCTTTATTGTGGAATGTGATGCTTCAGGAAATGGAATTGGTGTTGTTCTAATGAAAGATGAAAGACCCAATGCTTTTGAAAGTCGTCCAATCAAGGGAAAGTTTTTAAGCAAAGCTGTTTATGAGAAGGAAATGTTGGCAATACTCCATGCACTTCAAAAATGGTGACCCTACCTAATGGGAAGACACTTCAAGGTAAAAACGGATCATGATAGCCTTAAATACTTTTTAGAACAAAGATTATCCTTTGAAGAGAAACAAAAGTGGGTGACAAAGATGTTGGGTTATGACTTTGAAATCATCTGCAAAAAAGGGAAGCAAATGTGGTGGCAGATGCACTCTCAAGAAAGGATGAGGATGTGGAAGCATTGTTGTGTTCCATTTCTATTATCCAACTAGATTGCATAAACGAAGCAAGGGAGGAATGGAAGAATGATCAAGAAGTGTGGGCACTTATTCGAAAGCTACAACAAGATTTCAGTACATCTGATACATTTAGCTAGAAAAATGATTCGTTATGGTACAAAGATCGCTTATACCTCTGTAAGAATTCCCAGCTAAAATAAAATATTCTTATTGAATTACACACTTCTCCCTTAGGAGGGCACTCAGGATTTTTAAAAACTTACCACAGGGTTAAGAAGGAATTTTTTTTGGGATGGCCTTAAATCAGATATTTAAAAGTTTGTGGTGGAATGTTTGGTTTGCCAACAAAATAAAGTTGAAACAATTAAGACACCAGGTCTATTACAACCTTTATCCATTCCAAGCCAACATTGGGAGCAGGTTTCAATGGATTTTATCACAAGTTTACCCAAGTCTGAGGGAAAGAGTGTAATCATGGTGGTAGTTGACAGACTTACCAGGTATGCACACTTTTGTGCATTATCACATCCATTAGAGCCAGTACAGTTTCTACTGCATTTATGGAAACAATTCAAAAGCTACATGGAAACCCAAAGGTTATTGTAAGTGACAGAGATCCCATTTTCACTGGAAATTTTTGGACAAAATTATTTTCTTGTCTTGGTACTCAGTTAGCTCATAGCTCATCTTATCGTCCTCAATCTGATGGGAAAACTGAGATAGTAAACAAATGTTTGGAAGGATATCTTCGTTGCTTTGGATCTGATAAACAGACACAATGAGTCAAATGGTTGCCTCTGGCTGAATGGTGGTATAACACTTCCTTCCATACAGCAAAAAAAATGACCCCATTTATGGCACTTTATGGGTATCAACCACCATCCATCACAACATATTTAAGAGAAAATTCTAAGGTTTAGGTAGTGGAACATCACATCAAACATCAACAACAAGTCCTCCAACTCTTAAAGGATAACCTTGTGTTGCCACAAAATAGAATGAAACAACAAGCATATCAACATCACAGTGAAAGAAGTTTTGATGTAGGTGATTGGGTATTCCTACAGCTACAACCATACAAGTAAATGTCCCTAAAGCAAGGTAAGAAGGATAATAAATTATTACCAAAGTATTATGGTCCATACAAGGTGTTGCAAAACATTAGTACTATGGCATACAAATTAGAGCTTCCTACAGCTTCTCGATTGCATGTAGTTTTCCATGTTTCATGTTTAAAGAATGTTATAGGTGACAAGCTCCCAATTCAAACAATATTGCCATAACTTGACAAGGAAGGAAAAATTATATTGGAACCGGAAGCAGTCACAGAAACAAGAACTCGACAGCTACGAAATCGATCAATTTCAGAGTATCTTATCAAGTGGAAGAACTTATCCGCTGAAGATTCCACATGGGAGGATCAGAATTTTATACAGAAGTATCCAGAACTACTCAAGCATTGAGGACAACACTTTTTTGAAGGAGAGGGGCATGTTGGGCCCCTATGCTAATGATTACCCCATTACTATTGTATTTATACCCCTTATTTATATTGTTGTTCCCCTATTACCCCCATGTTGTTATTTCTATGCCCCATGGAATCCCTCTATTGTTATTTTTGTGGCTTTATATTATTATTGTTAGGTCGGCTGGATTATATTGTGACTCCTTAGACTCCTATATATAGAAATGAGGTTTTGTCATTTGAATCATCGAAGAATTTTCATTTATGTAATGTAAAGGAGGTTGCCCCCTTGAAGAGGGTGAATTCTAAGGCGTTGATCTATCTTTTCTATCTTTTCTTGAGCTGGTTTCATAACAAAAGATAGAGATTGAGAACTTTAATGGTCATATTTTTTAGTTTTGGAAGCTCAAGATGGAGGAGATGTTGGTGGATAAATATAAGTGGATCACACTAGATCCAAGTGCTAAAGCAATGATAATTTCAACAGAAGACTGGGAAAAGTTGGATAGAAAGGCAAAGAGAACAATACATTTCTGTATCTTAGATTTAGTATTGTTGAATGCATCACTCGAAGCTAAGATGAAGGCTTTGTGGGACATGTTAGGGACTTTGTACCGATCTAAGTCTCTCGTGAACAAATTGTTCCTACAGAAAAAGATGAATAACCTGAGGATGAAGGATGGATACTTGGTAACACAGCATCTCAACACCTTTAATACCGTGGTAAGACAATTTTTATCTATTGATATAAACATTTCAGTTTGTTGTGTTCTCTAAGAGATTCATGCGATAGTCTAGTTTTTGCTATAGGTAGCAATACAACTACCTTGAAGTTTGATAAAATAGTTTGATACTAGTTATGGGACAAGATGAGATGGAAAAATATGGAGAGCAGAGTATGGAGATTAGAGATTCCTTGTGTGTATGAGGACACTTTGAGAATAGAAACAAAAATAAGTCCTCGAGTGGTATATCTACAAAAGTCTCATTCAACAAAAATCAGTATGAATTGGGCTACACCAAAGATGATACCTTTTATGTTCAACACTACTTCAACCCAATTTAGTTTTTGATATCCATCATCGTCTTCATTGTGGGAAGACAAATCACCTATTAAAAATATTTTGAAATTAGAAGGCTAAGAAGGAATTTAATTATGGATAGATAAATTCCTATAGATGGAATAAAGAAGTGAATAAGTTATGAGTATCATTGCTTGGCAAAAACATAGATGAACACAAAACTATCTAAAAAAATGAATAAAGAGAAAATATTTCAATCAATGACTCAAACAAAAAGCTACACTCCACACCTTTAGGGGAGGGAAAAAGCATAACCCTCCTACAACTTTTAAGGCGGGAGTATCTTGATGAATTGAACATCGTTCGTGGTAACCCATAAATTACTACATTATCCAACTCAAAGAAGATTGGTTAGTCGTAATAAGGAAACAACTACATTATTCAAAGAAAATTGGTTAGTGGTAATTAGGAAACCACTGCATTATCCAAAGAAGACTCGTTAATGGCAAACCATAAACCGCTAGCTTCTATGAAACATGGTAATTGGTTAAATAGAAAAACTACCACCTAAAGAATCCAATACCCGAGCATGGACCCTTTCCATAATTAACTATTGAAAAATTATCACCTCTCATGTGACAAGAATGATCATCATATGTCAATTTTCAACTTTCAATGTTTTATAAACATTCAATCAAAAATTGAGATTTCCACATAGTAGTTAGTTTCCTTAACATAAAAGCCATGAACAATCTTTTGAAACTTTTATTAACAATCTATTCTTAACAATACCACACAAACCTTCAAAAAAGAAAGAATATAGGAAAGAACCTCAAATTTTTTCCTTGGGGCTCACACATATCAAAGGACAAAGAATAACCCTAAATTAGAAGTTATACAAGCGGTCCAATATTGATATATGATGTTCATTAACTCTTCACCTAATCCTTCTATAGACCACACACCCTATATTTGGAGATGAAGGAACTATGAATCATACAAACACGACCATATTTAAATATATAAGATCATTTGTCAGATTATATATTTGTCTTATTGAGTAATTTTGTTATGTTGTTGAGCCAATAATAAAAAAATGTTGACATACTTAAATTACTCCTCAAATAGCCCTAACTCTCACCATTTCAAAAGTGCTGACATACTTACATTACACTTCAACATCTCCCCATACTTAATTATAGACTAACCTCATAGTCAAAATATTGAAAAACAACTTCTAACCCAAATCAAATAAAGAAAAACTATTTATAACCAAAATCAAAATTATAAAGCTAAATAAAATATAGAAGTTTTAGACAATATACTTACACTACTCCTCAACATAGAGCCCATTCCAAGCATTTAAAAAGTGTTGACATACTTACATTACACCTCAACATCTTCCGATACTAAATTATAAAGCGCCTTATAGTGAAAATATTCCAAAACCACTTATAACCCATATTAAATAGAGAAAGCCTATTTATACTACAAATTTAATGGGAACTAGAGTAAAAGTTCAAAATTATAAACCTATATAATATAGAGAGGTTTTAGAGAGTATTATAAGGAGGCACACTTTTTTTTTCCAAGCCAATACCATAAAGTCTCACCAACAATAAAATTTATAGCCAATCACCATCACCTCAAAAAAATCATTGATAGAACGCAAAAGATTCCTAGAATCAATCCCCTTTATAAATGTAAATAAGCTCAACAAGGATCTATCAAACTGCTGCATAAAATCAGGATGTTCAAAAACAACCCTCCAATTAATGTTGGCATCCATGTATCTGCCTCCTGGACAACCCTGTTGCAGTTGCAGGATCTCGATGCTCATTGTATATTGCAACATATACTTACTACCCCTCAGCATTAGCCAAATGTTATCTAAACCATCACCTACTACAAGAAAATCAGTACCTTGGGAAGATTCAATCATGGTTTGCATAAATTCAAGTGTGAAGACCTTCACCAGATTCCATTGCCATGTGAGCCCATCGAACTTGCATATGCCCAGATCAGAATGGGGGACTACAGGAAGCCTCCCATATACACCTCCAACACTGTTTTTTCAATTCAATCTTCCAATTAATGCACATTCTTCCAATTAATGCACACTGAACTGGATTACACGACACCATGGTGGAAAATGTAACATTAATATGACCTTCCTTGTAAAATCTTTGGATCTCAATTCCCATTGGTAACCTCTTATACCAACCTGGGCACACTATGGTGTAGCCCAGTGCTTTATTTACTATATTCACTTCAGGGGAGTAATAAAAGAAATCAGTGGTTGTAGAGAAACAAACCATAACATTATCTACATGATGATAACTCCGTAGAGGGCCTGGAAATAATGTTGAGGATAATGGGTCACGGTATAGGTTTCCCATGAGGCAAATTTTTTCAACTCTGCATTTCTTTATTGTGAGTCATATCCAACAAGATGCACAAAACCATTGCCATTATCTTCACAAATACCGAACAAGAAAACTTTGTAACTTCATATTGCTTCTTCATCGATGATCGTCTCTGTTGTTCCATAAACAATGAGAGATTTTAGAAATTGAATACATTTTTGAGTGTGTGGGAAAATCCTAGGAAAACTTTTGCACTGACTGGTAAGTGGGTTTATGATGAATAACGTTAAGTCAGATCTGGCCACCGAAAATAAACTGTTGCAGCTTGCTCTGACCCCCAAAGTCTTTAAGCCCAAGGTGTCCCAATCGCAAGGCACCTTCATCAGAAACTAATGCCTGGAAATAACACTGAAAGACCACATATCTAAGTTATGATTGTTCACTACAATGCAGTGTTCTATTAGGTCATGCATACACTGGAAATTTTTGGAATTATAAACTGTTTCCCAGTCATGGGATATGGACCTAGAGGTTACCAAATTAGCTAGCTGAAGCCTTAGAACAATGTTCTGCAATATATCAACCGGAAGATAAATGGCTTCCCCATTTTCCTCCTTTTCTTTCTGGACAATTACAACCATTTAATTTTGACCGGATTCGCCTACACAAATTCTTTTGTTGGGTCAGATTTTGGGATAACAATGATCAAACTCCTGAATCAAAAGTTCCATGCGAACATTTTCTCTGAAACGTACAATTGCTTCTCTCCATGCAGGGACTAACACTGAATCTGTAGAGAGTTTCCTCTTTCTTCTTAGTTTGTTATCTTGTCCTCTCTGTGATGCCGAGATAGAGTCTTGTACCATTTGGAAAATTGTTGCGGCCCTGGTACCCTTTTCTTTCTCCCTCGTAACCTCCTTTTTCTCGGTGAAAGTCTCCATTTCGGGATGGAGGGCAGGGTTGATAGTGCCAACACGGTGGTGGTTGGTTGTCACTTCCTCGCAGAAGAATGATGATGACTCGATGAGTTTTTCGTTTGCCTGGCCATGTGGTTTATATATACAAATTCCTTGGTCGGTGCTTCCTCGAGAAGACGACATAGGATTTGACGGAAGTCGGTCGTAGATTTTGTATCGACCCGCTTGTTGATGGCCATGGTCATAACTTACAAAAGGTAACCTTTCATGAAACTCGTCTTTCTTTGATAGATGTGGTAAATTTAAATGACGTGGATATATATATATATATATATATATATATATATAGATAAAATATGTTTTTAATAAAGTTTCAATTAAATTAAGCTGGATAATTTTCCGTATTTATTATTTTTTATTTTGGTATTTTTATATTATAGAAAATTTAAATTTATATCTAAATTAATATATAATATATATTGTATTTATTAAAAAAATATTTTTATATTTCTTATGGATATTTAGATTTATATTAAAGTATGCAAGTGATTTGATTTTTTTAGAATGATTTAATTTTTTAATTGTTTAATAAATTATAAATTACAATGGATCAAATTTGTATGTGGCATGTATCCACATGTAGGATAAGTTAATTATTAATTATTAATAATTATATTTATTTATTTTACTTTATTTCATTTTATTTTTAATTTATTTTTATTTTTATATAATTTGACCTAGTCCAAATGTTTACATAACATAACATTATAACATTTTTTTATTGTGCAGTGGAGATATTATTTTGTTATATGTGAGAAGTATTCACATCCACATATTAAATTTATTGAGATTTAAACCTCTTTTGAAGTGAAAAGAGATTTGATCCCTCTGGTAGATCTCGAGATAAATGGATCTATGCCACTTGACTTTATTCCACACGAATACCATGGGTCAATACCATGGGTTTGACTTTATTCCACATGACTATCATGGGTCAATACCATGGGTTTTCTAGAGTTAAATGGATATGCCTGTTTAATTTACTCCTCTAAATGGACTTTATCCCAAATGAATACTATGGGTCAATACCATGATTTATCATAAACCTCATGCTCAAAATCTATGCCCGTTTAGTTTCCTCCTTTAAATGGACTTTATTCCAAATTAATACCATGGGTCAATACTGATTTCTCATAAAGCTCGAGCTCAAAAACCACGTGTAACTTCACCAAGTTAAGTTTACCTTATTATTTTAGTTTAAGGTTATTTTTGTTTTAAGGTAGAGTTATTTTTAATTTTCTTTATATTATATTTTGACAAAGTAAAAATGTAAAGGTATGGTTGTTTTTATTTTTATTAGTAAATATAATTATGAATTGTTTTATTTTATTTTTATCTTCTTTGACCAAGTAAAATGTTTACATAACAAGAAAATAAAAAATAAATATTTTCACCTTACAACATAAGACATATTTTATTTTTCATTTTGTTGTTTTGTAATTTGACCCATTCAAAATATTTACATAACATAACCTTACAACATGTCCTCCATACATGGCTGGAGAGCTTAATTTATTTTAGACTAGGTTAGATCCATCTTAAGTTCATATCTACCAATTAACACCATGCAAACATGTTTTAAAGTGAAAAATGGTTTTCTCTAGCCATGTAGATATGGAGTTAAGATGGATCTATGCTCCTTTAATTATTATTAATTTTAGCAGTTTTCTTTACTTTGGACTTTGAGGTTGCACATGAATATTTGAGGTGAAACCTCGATTTGTATATTGAGCACCCCAAAAAGCCTACCCATCAAACATGATATTCCAATAAATTCCTCCGAGATTTTAGAGAAATTAGACTCAAAAAAACCACTAGAAAATCTTCCAAAAAGTTGCACTAAAAATAAGTCGTTAATTTATGTTTATTTTAGTTTATTAAATTTATTTTTAATGTTATTTTATTTTACTTATTTACTTATTTATTTTACCTAGGAAAAATGTTAAATAAGACGTTGCAACATCTATACCATACTACACAAAAGAGTACCTCTATTGGGCAAAGAGAGACTCAACAACCTAGTATGTGGAAGATGTTGTCATGTAATCTTAACTTAAAAAATAATAAAATAATATCTACATTAACAAATAAAAAACTAGTAATAACAAAACAAATCAATGTCAGCCTTAAATTAAATACTTCATTTTTCACATTTATAATACCTTCCAATCTTGAATATGGATTTTGATATGTAATATTAAAAAAAATAATAATAATAACAATAATAACATAAATAATTCTTTATGTACATACTTATATAAATAGAGATACATATGTAACATTTTAATTAATTTATATACATATATAGATGATATATGTTTTCTACTTCATGAAAAGGCATGACACTATTAACATTGTAATGTCGAGAATTTGAATCATAAATAAATAAAATATCTCACGATATATATGTGTGTGTTTTGTTTAAAAGAATCCTAGATTCATCATATGTATATTTCAAAAAAATAAAAATCGAGAAGATATTCATCTTAACACTAATCAAATTTCTTATCCCGGATGCGGGTGATGACGTGTTGAGGGAGGACGAGCCACATGCCCAGCATGTGCCGCCTCGTGGTAATCCTTATGGAGCTGGTTCGACCGTCAATACATAGTGGTTCAGCACACACGCGAAGGAATTCATGGCAGTTAATGAGCCGGGACGGAATGCAGTTAATGTTCTGGGGAAGAGGAAGCTCGGAACTCGATTTCAGCAGACAATGTGGGAACCTTGGCAAGTTAAATCCAGGCGGATGTGGGAGCCGAGGAAGAATGAGCCGAGGAAGGCCAGAAATTCCGCCGCAGTGCTTGATTTGGTATGCCGCTGTAACTCGTGGTGTGGCAAACAGCAGTGGTGGCAATTCACAGGCTCTCTGGTTCAGTGGGAGGCACGAAGGGGCAATTTGCACGCAGAAGGAGGGTGCTTGGCAATTGAATTGGTCAGTGCATACGAGGGAGGCAACGAAGCAAACATGGTTAAATTGCGGGAGAGGCAGCCAAGTAGACGAGGACCAGGAAGAGGGTCCTCCTCTCGAACTCCTGCAGCAGACGAACACCATCATTGCTGCTGTTGCTACTGCCACAGGAGGGCCAGAGCAACGCAGCTCCCGTGTGGGCAATTTCTGGAAGTGGGCAGTTCGAGCGAGGGAGGGCCACTGCTGCCTGCGTTTGGCTCTGTGGTTTTCACCTTGGGCGGCTCTCGGGATACCACAGGAGTCAATGCCCATATCTCTGTTATGTTTACAAGAATTCCTGAAGGAGTCGAGGCAGGCGTACCAGAGGGCATGGTGGAGAAACCTTCAGAGGGGGCGAGCAAGGAAGCAATGGAGAAGCCGCCAGAAAGTTCGGGCAAAGAGGATGCTGGCAAGGGTAGCATGGAGGAGCTGCCGCCGGTTGAGCAAGGAGGTTTGGGGAAGGAGGCGGACAAAGACACCGGACCATACTTGGGGCCGGCACCTCCGGGCGTGGACGAGGACAGATGGAAGGCCATGTGGGCAGGTGTCCCGGAAGGAAGGGGATGGTGCTATGTGGTGGAAGACCCAAGCCTTAGCGAGGAACCAGACAGCGAGCCCCAAATTCACTCAGTCCCTCCTCTCGCCACCAGAAGCGACGACCAAGGCCCCTGCGGGTAAGTCGGTCACGGCAACAACTGTGCGTCGGTCTAGTTGGAATTTTCTGAGTCTGTCTATCTGGCCCATGTATGAAGGGTTCAGCTTTACTTTTCTTTACTGTTATGTTCAGTCAGTCACGGTCGATAGCCCCTGCGTGGGCAGAAATGGTTTTGTTTAAAGCAATGAAACGCTATAGGTTGTTGATTTTCTCTGCTTCTGTACCTCCAGAAGCAATGGTTTTTTGGAAACACTCTGTTAGCTTGATTAGTCGCCTGAGGGATAATTGTGGTTTAGTCGATGCTGCCCCTGCGAGGGAGCTTCTTGTTTCAGAGTCTAACCTTTCCAGGGTGCATCTGCTGGCCTTGGAATGCCTGCATTACTGTCTGTAATTTGATTTTGTAAATATAATAGAAACTATTAGATAGTCTTTTAACGACAAAAAAAAAAAAAAAAACACTAATCAAATTTCTTAGGGTGAATACATTTTCTCAAGTTTTGGGATCAAAAAAAGCTTCTCAACTTGAGTGATTTGGTTCTATCCAGAGTTAATGGATCTATACAGTTCATTAATGATTTGTTTTTACCTAAAAAAAAACATTACGTGTGTTAAGAACTTATAATTTTCCTTGTTTTTCAACATTTATCTCAAGAAAAAACATGTTTTATATATATATATATATATATATATATATATATATATATATATATATCTACATATATATGTATATGTATATATATATATATATATATATATATATATACATATATATATATATATATATATCTACATATATATGTATATGTATATATATATATATATATATATATATACATATATATATATATATATATATCTACATATATATGTATATGTATATATATATAGATATATATATATATACATATATACATATACATATATATATATATATGTGTGTGTGTGTGTGAAATACTTATTAATTTTCACTGGGGAAATTTTACTTCACATAAAAATGTTTTAGCTATGATACAAATTATATCAAAAGTATTTATTGCTTTGTAAGCCACACAAAAAATGTTTGAACCATAAAATCAATTTACTTAATTAATATATCTAAAATTATAATTTTTTTTTAATTTGATAGATTTTATCTCACACAAATAAGTTTTAACTATGATATGTATTTATTTAATTTTTTAGTTTTGTGAGTATTCCAAGTTCATCCAACACTTTACACATAATAGGAGTTACCATGTGCCTAATTAGTTTCAAGCTTCTAGAAAACATTTTGATAAGATTCTTTTACATTACTCACCAATCTTTATCTAATATTTTCCATGTAATGTTGGGTGAGGGATTGAAGCAAAGCGAATTAAGGAAGGGGTGTTGGTAAGTTATATAGCCCTAGCGAGTTTGTTGTCCCAATGTGAAGTGAGATGAAACTTAGGGACCAATAAGTTTATTTCATTACTATAGGTTATAAATTATATAGTTTAAGGATTTTTGAAGATCAACCATACAATAATTGAAGTTTTTGGCACGAATACTCCTTATACTCAACTATTTTTGTTTTCTTAAATGTTGTCAACACTTAATTTTCTTTTCTTATGAATAATATTATTGTATATATGTTTTTTACTGTTTTGGTTATTAAATATTTGTTTTTAACTCATTAAAAAAGCATTACTTTTTTTTTTCTCAGTAAAACTATGCTAAGTAATTATATTATGTACAAAAGATCATTACAGGCAGTAAAACAGGTTTCCCATGGCCATCTGTGGCACTGTGGGTTGGCAGCTGGCTTTAGCAGAGAGATGTGTTCAAGGTGCCTCAAAACTTATCAAGATTTTCCTTTTATCATTAACCTTGGCCATGCAGGGGCTGTGACACAAGAAACCACCCTCGCAGGGGTGACCGTGGACATGTGCAATCGCCCAGAAAAGACTTACTAACTGAAACAAAGTCACAAAAAGACCTGCAGACGAACTAAAAGACCCATACAAAAATATTTGATTTATCCCAAACATAGAAAGTGACCGAGAAAGAAGACCTTAAAACTGGACCTGGACAAAAAGATGGATGACGGAGCCAATGTCTGCTACTCCTCCGGTTCCTCCTCAATGATCGGGACCCAACCATATTCTTCCGGGAGTCCTGCCCATTCTTCGCCTACCTTGGACGTCGACGCCTCCTACGTGTGAGGTTGGACGGGTGCCTTCTCAGGTGCTCCCTTTGTCTTTTCCTCAGCCCTTCCCGATTGGTCATCGGAGGGTGCTTCTCTGCTGCTTGATCCATCGTCATCCTCCTCTGTGTCCCTAATGAAGAGGACTGAAATGTGTGCACTGAGGTGTCCCAAATTAAACACTGCGGTGCCAAACATTGGAAGCACTGGTGGTCCTTCAATTGGGCTTCCCGTATCCAAGAACTGTGATGCCTGCAGGTGGGGAGTTCCAACCCGTCTATAACAGTAGCAGCAACAACAATGGTGGTGGGCATCCGCTGCTGGAGGGCGTGAGGAGCCCCCACGACCAGATTCGCGTCTGCACGACTGTCTTTCTCTTGGCCTAGCCATGTAGACAATGGAACTGGCTGAGTGAAACAGAGCTGCCAATGCAGGGCTTCTCTTCTCGGCACCTGAAGATAGTGCTTTGATGCCCCTTCCTTGAATAGCAGAGAATTCAAAGTCCTCAGCGTCTGCCAGAAGGCAGAGAATGTCCAGGCTCGACTGCGCAGCGTGCCTATCTTGCTGAGAATGATGTGACCCCATACCTTCATCCAACTTAAATCCATTAACATTCCCTTGAACCTTGAGCGCCATGAATGTACCCTGCCCTCACAGCAATCCGCCTTTAATTTCATTAAGGGTTCTGAGCGGGGGCCTCCACATTTATGTCTTCAGCGGCGTCCCTGGTGTCCTTCCGCTGGCTGGCTCGTGTCATCACCTGCTGGCCATGTGGCCTAGCACTCTCTCCTGTGCTAACACCCGCATCCGGGTAAAAAAGCATTACTTTTATGTGTATTTTAAATACTTATTATTTTTCTCTGTGTTAAAGTTTACCTCATTAAAAAACATGTAAAGCATATATATATATATATATATATATATATATATATATATATATATATATATATATATATATATATATATATATATATATATATATATATATATATATATATATATATATATATATATATATATATATATATATATATATATATATATATATATATATATACATATACTGATGGCAATATCGAGGAAGGACATGTATCAACAACTGTTTAACTTCGTAGATCTTCTGAATAAAAAGGACAGGGTTTTAGGTGTGAGGTTTTAATGCACTTTAATTGTTTTGGCATGCCCCTTTGTACCAACCTTAGTTTTGAAAATGTAGGCAGTTCACATCTTCTGTGGGAAACTGAGAGTCAACCTCCATTCTTGCATCCATTGTTGGACCGGTTCGGCTCTGTGTGTGCATTGTGCCTTCGCTTGTTTCTTGTGGTGGTTTGTTTGCTGGTACACGGAGGCTTCAGGTCGACTTTCAATCTACAAGTTGTTTCATTGATACTTTGTTGCTTGGCTTAAGCTTCCTTTTTATTTTTCTCATGGTGGTGTTCATTGTTGGTTCTAGTGTTGATCTTGCTCTATGTAACCACAGATTCTTCCCTTGCTACTTCTGTGGGCAGCTCAGCAAACGCTACATCAGGTAATTTTTTTGTTCTTGTTTCATTCCTTCATCTCGTTTCTGTGATTCTAACCCTCTGGCCCGCTGGTGAGTAGGTAAACTTACCAATGGTGTTCTTGCTGAGAGACCCTCTGGCGAGAGACTCGGTTCTCATCCTCTGACTCTGAGAAGCGTCGATAGAGGTCTCACCCAAGGTAGCAGGTGAGGGTGCTAATACCAGGTTTCCACACCCTTGGAATGTCTAGACGTGGTCTGAGAGGTTTGCATGTCATCCTGCAGCCTTGTGCTGCACAAGATCCTCACCGATCCATATAATATTAGCTTTCTCTTACCACACTGATTACAGATCTAATTTATTTGATTAAGTATTATAACCCAAATCTACCTAGAGAGGTCTTTAACCAAACATTTATTACTTCCATTTAGTTCACATATTATGATTAAATCCAATTCACAAGTACTCAATAAGCATATGCACGCAGATCAAAACAGTTTCGTTGACCATAAAAGAACAGAGTTGCGATAGTTCAAAATTAACACAGAATTTAGAAGAAACTTATCTTTATTTCCACTTATCACCCATACATACAGATATGCCCTACGCACTCAGCTGCAGGGGTCCATACACCCAGATGCAGACTCTTCCAGGCCTATATCCTCTACCCCAATCCCTAACGTGGACTTACACACACTTTCACAATGCTCTTCTTAGACACCCATTACATTTCAGATCTCCAAAATCATACTCAAAAGAGAACGACCTTTCCCCCAATAGAGCCGCGCTCTATTTATACCAATCTATGGTCCGTGGACCGACTTAATTCCTATTATTTTACATTATTTCTTGGGTGGACGAACCTTTGACTCAACCTTTTACATTTCGCACTGTGCATACTTCGAAGTTTCTACAATAATTTACTCCTAATTCCTAGGTGTTTTGTCCCAAAACCATTATGCAGGATATCCACTACCCAACAATGCCCAAACACAATCATCGTGACTCATCCCGAGTCACTTGCTGGTGTGGCGAGATGCTCTACCTTGGCTTCATGGTTCGCCTCCCTTTGAGTGACACTCGTCATCCTGCAGCTCCTTTGCTATCTCCTGCAACGCTACGTCTGGCTCCTCCTTCACTATTTCTCCCACTTCCTGCAACCAATAATGCTCATTCTACTATGCTCGCTTAACACAGAACATGCCCTGATAGGATTTTATCGTGAGAAGGGAAGCCACATATGGGACCCCTTGGTACCACCGCAGTCACTTCTGACCTTTATATCTTCTCCTCGTACTGTCTGCTGCAGCCTATGTTGCAATTTTTCAAGACCCTTGTTGTTGTTCGTAAGATCCCAATTTTGAAGAGACAGCAAAGATGACTTAGTATTTGCATATCTACCCATGGTCTCTTTCTGTCGATCCTTTTGCTTTTCTATTGTATTTCACTGGCAAACCCCCAGGTGGAGCGATGGCATCCGAACCAATTCTACTTCGTGTTTCTCTTTTTTTAGTACATCCCCCACCATTGATGCTGCGAGCTACGAGATGCCCGCAACTGTCACCACCATACTCCTTAGACATTCCTGCTTCTTAAGCTTCCATATCTAGTGTACTCTATGTGTAGAGAGAATGAACAGCCCCATATCGATACCCAGTATATGTTTTCCAGGAGTGTATGTCACCTAGAGATGCGCGTCAGTGATTTATAAGCCATATGAATTTCAAATTCACTGACTCCCGCCTGTTCTACCATCTTCGTGTAAAATTTGTGGCGGCTCATGCCATATCTAACTCGTACTTCTTTTCTTAATTTCCCATTGCCCGCTCCCTTTTGCCATAATGTAGACATCACGTCGCGAATAGTGACAGAAATGGTTACCTTTCTTCATAGCCACGCAGTGGCGCACTTCTGATCGTGTGACTCCGGACTTATTGTTGATCTAGCTTGACGTGTAGCTGGGTACTCCCGCCTTCCTCCAAACTACTTTACCATCCCGCACTCTCTTTCAACTGGTTGGAGCAGTGAGATTGTTTTTTGAACGGTTAGTTAGGTGGCTAGCCCGCCCGTGTAGAGCTTCAAGCGACTGCGATTCACTTAGCCCGGGAAGGGGTCTCCATTAAGTTTAGCCAGTTGAACCGTACCCCCATCGGTAACTTCCTTGACTGCAAAGGGTCCCAACCAATGCATTTGGAGTTTACTGAGGAACTTTTCAAATTTACTATCATATAGCAGCGCTAAATAATTCTTCTTAAACGTGTGCACTTTGATATGGTGATCATGCCATGCTTTCTCACATTGTTTCTGTACTTGCTAGTGGAACCCAACCAAAATTGTTCCTTCTCCAGTTCCTCTAGTTGCGCGAGCCATTCCTTCAAATCCCGGCAGTCTTCCATACCTGTGATTGCCGCAATCCGTAGACTAGGCACAATATATTCCATAGGCCTAAGGACCTATTTACCATAGACTAACAGAAATGGTGTTTGGCCCGTCAACTTCTTCCACGTAGTTCGGTATGCCCATAGCACAAAAGGGATGCGCAAGTCCCAGTCATTGCACTGTGCATTATAGACCTCGGTCAATGCAGTCTCCAAGGTTTTGTTGAATGCTTCCATGGTCCCATTTGCTTGCGGGTGGTATGGCGTACTCTGTTGGTGATAATTCTGGAATTCCTCTATGAGTGTGCTAATTGTTTCATTCAGGAAATGTGTTCATCGATCACACATGAGAATTTTGGGACATCCAAACCTTGTGAGTACATTTTTGAACAAAAGCTTTGCAACTATTGCAGTCGTGCAGTCCTTAACTGGCTGTGCCTCAACCCATCTGGTTAAATAATCTATTACGGTGATGATATAACACATGCCCATTTTTCCTCATGGCTTAATTGGTCTCATGAAGTCAATTTCCCATTTCTCGAAGGGTTGTAGCATCATCTATGGTTGGAGTGACATTTCATCTCTCCATGACGGTTTCTGCGTCCGTTGACAGACGTTGCAGGCTCGACAGTGGGCTTTCAAATCTTGATGTAGAGTGGGCCACCATAATCCTGCGCTAAGTATCTTCTTGGCTGTGGCGTGACTCGCATAGTGTCTGCCAGCAACCACCCCATGGGCTTCAGCTAGGATCTATCCTCGCTCGAAGTTTCTGACATACCGATGTAGGATTTCATCGTTGCCCATTTTGTAGAGGTGTCCTGCAATCACAGTGAAGTCTGTTGTTCATATCACCAATTCCTTCTTCTGCTGAATGGAGTATCCCTATGGAATGGTCCCTGTAGTTAAGAAATGGATTATTTCTCCAAAATGACCATCCTCTACAAGCACCGCATATAGCTGAGCATCCAGAAGTCCGTCTTCTAGATTTGTGGGTTCTTTGCTGGTCTTAATTTAGGACAGGTAATCCAGGCCTGCATTTAAACGTCCCGGCTTGATGACGACCTCAAATTCATATTCCTATAATAACAACAACCATCGACAGATATGCCCCCCCAACACTAGCTTATTCACTAGGTATTTTAACGCCGAGTGATCGGTATACATCTTAAAGTGACCTCCCAAAAATAATGATGGAATTTTTGAAGCGCGTATACCATCACTAATCCCTCACGCTCAGTGTTGGAGTAATTCTTTTCAGCTTTTGAAAACCAGTGACTTGCAAATGCAATCAGATGGTCCAGTACCTCTGCTCCTGGTTGAGTAAGTACCGCCCCCAGCATGATACATGACGCGTCAACATGCACATGAAATTCAATGTCCTATTTTAGAAAGACCAATAATCCATCTTCTCCTTAAGTGTCTCCAGGCTTTTTTTGCATTTATCATTCTAGCAATAAGTAGCATCCTCCTTCAGCAATTGTTCCATCAGAGCTGTGATCTCAGCATAACTTTTGATGAACTTCCAATACTAGCCCATGTGATCCAGAGTGGCGAATAATTGTTTGACACTTCGTGGCACTTGCAGATTGAGTATGAAAACAATCTTTGCTAGATCCACCATCAAGCCTTGCTTACAAACCACATGGCATAGTAGGTTCCCGAATGGGACAAGGAAAGTACACTTCTTGAGATTCAACATAATCTGGTGTCGACAACAAGTATCCATCATTAAACGTAAGCTCGCTACATGCTTCTTGACTAGTCCAAACATGGTCCAGTTGTCGAGATAGACCTCTAAGAACTTGTGTATAAATTCTTTGAATGTTGCTACCACTATTCGTGAAAATATTGTCGGCACGTTCATCAGACCAAAGGGCCTCACCATGTATTGAAAGCAATCCCATTCGATGGTGAACATTGTTTTATTCCTATCTTCTGGTAAGATCTTGGTCTGGTGGTATCGTGAGAACCCATCCATGAATGAGTAGGCTTCCTGCCTGTTGGGTAGCAGAAGCCCCGTGCAATGGCTAGAGGGCTCGAAGCCTGAAATTTTGGGTAAAGTTAGGGTAAAGACTCCGTTGAAAGCACAGAGCGCGAATGTATCATGGGCCAAGGAAGGGTATAAATAGAGCGAGGCTCTATGGGTAGACAAAGTCAAGTTTTGATGATTAATCTTGAATATGAATTGTAATGGGTTTTTGAAGAAGATAGTTTGAAAGCATCTGTAAGTCTGAGTAGAGGGTTGGGGTAGTAGATAGAGGCTCTACAACTATGTGCGCAGAGACATAGAAAGTCTGCATCTGTGTGCACAGACCGTTGCAGCTGAGTGCGCAGGGAGGATCTAGATGTTTTAAGGATAAGTGGAAACAAAGATAAGTTTCTTCTGAAATTCTATTTTCCTTCTGAGCTATTGTTAATCTGATTTTCAGAATATTTGTTTAATTAATTTGCTATTGTATGAATGTATGTAAATCTAGGTTTATTTTAATGGCGTGCATCAGTTGCGTTGGTTAAATGTTTTCTTAAAGACATTGTTGAACAGATCTGATTTATAACTGCATCCTCCAGTAGAATAGCACACTGATAAGAAAGTTATAATCAATCTAGATCTGTGTGAATACCTAGTAGCGCGGAGCTGTAGACCAGTGCATGAAACCTCTAAACTATATCTAGACATCCCTAGGGTGTAAAAACCTGGTTCCAGCACCCTCCCTTGCTAGCTCAAGTGAGACCTCAATCTACGCTCTGCAGGCTATTACCAAAAGGGCCCATAGCTGCGGGATTTGTTTGGCTGAATAACTCTTCCGAACCTGGTTCAAGCCCATATAAGCCAAAAAATGGTTCCATTACTGAGATTGGGATCTGCCTAAGGGGTGTATAATGTGGGAACACTGGAATTCTACTAAGAAAGAGCTTGAAGAGTGGTGGGATTTGAAGCTTCATGAGTTTGCAGTTCAGGAAAATAGAAACTCACGGATATTGGAGGAAAAGTAGTTGGATCGCTATATATTCATGGATATACACAAAATATTCTTCACAACATTTCTGATAGAACTGTACCAGTGGATCACGAAGTTAGTTGACAGCATGGGGAGGTGCAGATTAGACCTATTGATAGTGTGGAATCCAGAACTAGTGTGCAGCCTAGAAGCCACCGAAGATAAACTTGCATGTGTAGTAGACCACTGGTTAGATCGAATCATAGGAGGATTCATCATTGAATTTGTGATAGATACAACCATAAGTTACAATGAAGCAGAAAGTCAATTTCTCCAAGGACCGCGGGGTAGGTACATCAAATCATTGAAAACTTGGATTAAGATGTTGTTGTGCGAAAAATAGATTCTGCGTGTATATTGATGTCTAGATTAACACAAAGCGAAAGGGGTTATCGAAGAGCAGGATGAGTAGAGAACAACCCTTTGATTTCTATCTCATGGGAGGGTGAGGAGGATCTCGCTAGGTTCTCGCCAGGAAGTGTTGTCTGATTGATTAAAGAACGCTTCCCACTGATACCACCTCTGTCTACACCACCACCCACTTCACCCATGTCAATTCCATCCACACCAACACCATATCCACCCCCTCCACCACCGAAAGTTGGGATGGGTCCACAGTCAAGTTACCGACATTTCAGGGTTTAGGGAATGAAGAGACAAGTTAGTTCTAGTTTGTGATAAAATCTGTATGGGATGCGCAAGGCGTAACAGATGAAAACATAAAAAAGGCTATGTTTGTCAGTGTACTACAGGACTGCGTGTTGACATGACATATAAAATGCTCAACCTGTCATCTGAATGAGGGAATAGTGGTGATCCAGGATGTGCTTGATAAAGAGTTTGGCCGACCAAAGTTTGAAGCCCAATCGGTCATTGGGTTCAAGGAGATAGCAATGTTGCCTAGCGAAACTCCGTGGGATCTAGACCAAAGATTAAAGAGTACTATTCGTGAAGCTAACATGAATTTGACAGATGGGTAGCATTGTGTGTGGTTTGTGGCATCATTGACACCCCATCTGAGGATGGATTTGTCACAACATAAGATCTCAACCCAAGCCGAGGTACTAGATACAACAATGAGATTACATCCGACCCCAATATCGGACCCAGTGTTGGGAGTTCAGCAAATCCATGCGAAAATTCAAAACTTGACTTTGGAAGTGCAAAGCTTAAAGCAAGGAACAATGTCTCGACTAGAGGTACATCCGGAGGTAGGTTGTATTAAATGTAAGAGCCAAGTGCATGAAAAGGACCATTGCCCTGTCCTCATGAACTATCTGGCAGGAGGAGGCCCAATGCCATTAAAAGTGGAGGTACAAGCAGGACCGAGTGTCGCGCCTGCACTCTTGTGTGCGATTTGCCAGGTAGGAGGAATGCATGCCACAAATCACTACCACCTATTGCCAAGCTTACGAAAACCTCCTCAACACTTATTTTGTTACTTCTGCAGAACGATGGGTCATGAGGAAAAAGATTGCCGCATGTTGATGGATAGACCACCTATGTATAGGATGCAAATTGAGATGCGCGAGCAAGACCTGACCGCACCATTCACGTGAGGGGGATTTCAGGTACGTGGATGAGGTTGCAGCAGAATGGGACATGGATGGGGATGACGATAATTAATCTGCTATAATTGTGGAGGGCCAGGGAATTATGCTTGGGATTGTACGAATCCAACCAAATCCTGTTGTCTGTCATGCTACTAGTTTGATCACAATGCAGTCGACTGCCCTATGCTAATTTCTCAATTCTTGGAAAAAGGAGTGCTCCCAGCTAGCCCCACTCAAAATGTCCAAATGATGAAGGTTGAACCACACATCAAAGACGCCAACATAAATATGATGCTCAGAAGTGGCGCAACTACAAGGAAAGATAAGGGGAAGAAGCTAGAAGAGGATACGTGTGTTCGTAAGGCTCCCACAAAACAACCAGAATTTGATTTAGAGTGAGCGGAAGAAACCTTTTTGGAGGCTAAGAAAAATATTTCAGAAGCATCTACTTCGGGTAGTTAGGGGCAACCAGAACTGGAATAGGATAGGTCTTTGCTAACTACCTTCCTATAAACTTGTATGAACCTTCTCAGGGATGCTAATGCGGTGAAAGGGTTACAAGAGTTAACAACTAGATGTGCAAGGGTAGATGAACTATTCTTGATCCACAAATTGGGGAAACATGTTTCACATACCAGTCGAGAGATGTGACTGACCTTCCATATTAGTGACTATGAGATGGACCAGGTCGTTTTAGATCTAGGGTCCGACGCAAATGTCCTACCAAAACAAACTTGGGAAGGGCAAGCCTACGCTACAATGGTCCCTGATCCAATTGCGAATGGAAAACGAACAAAAGATTCTACCTATGGGAAGGCTACAAGGGGTTACTGTGGACATCGATGGTGCCAACATGCAAACCAATTTTGAAGTCATTGAAATTGTGGATGATAGTAACCCATATCCAGCATTGCTAAGGATAGATTGGGCAACAGACATGAATGGAATCATCAACCTCATGAAATAGAGAATGACCTTCGAAAAGAATTCTCTCTGATTAGTGATTCCATTGGATCCAGCTAAAGGAGCACATTATACTGAACCTATGCAAGAAGATCATAGTGATGGGGAACTAGACTGTATCTAACAGCTCACAACGCGAAATCGGGAGAGGGTGAATCCAACAACAGATGGTTGATTCTCATGGGACTGCGATAGCTCTTGCACGTCGGATTCGGATGAAGAGGTTGAATGATGGAAGAACTTACTGCATGAAGTAATCACATGAAATTGCAACAAGATGGTTGTGACAGGAGTCATAAAGCCGCCCGGAGAGGAAGCCGAAGAACCGGTTTCCTCGATGAAATTGAAATCAGGTGTACCAATAATATCTACGATAGCACTGTAAATGACCTTGGCTTCAGAAAAAGGGGCAGTCTTGACAAAGCGAAGGAAAATGCATGAAGTTCATGGACAGGCACAAGCACAAGTGGCTAGACAAACTAAGGAAAGCAACTTGAAGCGACTTTGGTCGCCAGTAGTCGACAATAGGGTCAGGAGGGACTCAAATGGTAGCACACATCATGACAAACAAAACTCTTGGAAGTTGCAAATATGACGGACTAGATGGGTCTAGACTAAGTGAGGTACAAGTCATGATGATTGTGTTGGGGGACTGTAGGATAGTGAAAGCCCCGTGCAACAATTAGAGGGCTCGAAGCCTGACATTTTGGGTAAAGCTAGGGTAAAGACTCCGCTAAAAGTGTGGAGTGCGAATTAAAATAGGTTGAGTCAAAGGGTATTCCACTTGAAAAGAAGGTAAAGAAATGTAAATAGAGTCGGCCCATACAGGGATTGCAGACCAAGGAAGGGTATAAATAGAGCGAGGCTCTATGGGTAGAGAAAGTTAAGTTTTGATGGTTAATGTTGAATAAGAAATGTAATGGGCTTTCAAAGAATATAGTATGAAAGAGTCTGTAAGTTTGAGTCAAGGGTTGGGGTAGTAGATAGAGGCTCTTCTACTATGTGCACAGAGGCTTGGAAATTCCGCAGATGTGTGCTCGGACGCTGCAGCTTAGTGCACAGGGCGAATTTGATAGTTATGGTTCCTTGATCCTGTAAGTGGCATTCATTTCTGTGCTCTATTATGTGTTTTGTTTTTTTCTTATGTTGTTTCAAGTCAATCACTCATTAAGGAGAAGAAAATGATAGCTGAAGTAGCCTAACGAAGACTGCATCAATCATCAGCATAAGGTAGTCTCTTTCAAATATGACTATTTAAGGAATTAACTGTTGTCTTTTTCTTGCTTTGACTAGACCTACTCTAGCACTAGAGGGGTTGCCTCTATCCGCAGAGGGAAATTTACCTACATCACACAAGCTGTCACCTTTTAGTTCAGATGCTCCTGTATCAGGCTCTCGGGGTAAATTAAACTCATGGCTCCTGTCAATGAGCTCTTCAATAGAGTACCTGGAACTTTGTATCTATCCAACATCTAACCAAGAACTTTATTCAATATGATGGCCCTTCCACTTGAATAAGTACCAAAAATATTCTTTTCTTCCATTCCATCTTGCCAACTAGGTGTCTAGGATCTACTCGATCTCTAAAGGATTTCCTGGGGGCATCTGTTTAATCCAGGAGTCGTTCTCATTCTGGTTGTTTCGTGTTCATCTTTCCAATATATCTTCTTCATTAGTAGGAATGTATGGGTACATATATGCCACATTAAAAATCGGTGATATTCCTATACCTGGAGGTAACTACAACTCATAAGCGTTTGCAAAAAACTTTCAAAGAATCCTGCAAGGCCCAATTTTCTTAAATTTTAACTTGTTGTATTTGCCTTTAGGAAGCCTCTCCTTATGTAGGTGTGTTATAGCTCCAAATCTCACTCTTGATGTTTTTGATGCTGCACTCATGGCCTAGGGAAACCCCCCCTTCCATACCTAGTCCAAACACTTAAAAAACAGTGTTTCATTCCTTATACTTGACATTGCCCTGAGCTAAACCCATGTGTACGCGGGTCTGTCTATACCCAACCCGTGTATATGTCTTAAAACAATTAAAAAAATTAAATATCCTTAATTTCGGGTGGAGAACATGGGTTTTACCTATTGATTACCTATTAGTGCCCGTGGTGCAACTGTTGCCAATGAATTCCCAACTAAAAAACGAATTTGGAAGAAGTATAAAAAGGATTCAATGGGAAGGCCTAAGGAGGAGAAGATAGAGAGAAAAATCACTCTACTGAGATTATCCTTGACTAGGTCTAAAGATCCTTGTGCTTCCAACACTTCCACCATTACAGGAAACCCTTGTTTCCTTTAGTTATGATGTCTTTCCACTACTTGAGATATCTTGGAGTAAGTCATGGAAAGAGTTTGTTGAAGGCTTGAGACTCGATGAATCCAGAGGACGGTTCCGCTTGGAGCCTAGGAAAGGAAGACTTAGATGAAATCATTCCTTTTTGTACTTTAGCTAACTATAATAAAAGAAACACTTGTCTTGTTCCTCATATAAATCTTCTTCATGTTTATGATATCAATCTTATGATTCGCATATGAATGGTTCTTTTAATTTTGTAACTAACTACCTTTCAATATGCTATGAAGATGATTTGTTTATGATGCTTGGTCAGTATACTGTTGTGCTTTCTAGAATTGATTGTTTTGGAGGTTGAAGGACTAAAAGGAACTCCAAGATGGTTTGGACCCTGGCTGGATCTTCCCAAATGAAGGACCCCCAGGTGCACCTCTCTTCATGTAGTTTGTTTATATTAGCATCATGGCTGTGTGGAATGCTTGTTTTTCTTTATAGATAATGTCTGATCTGCTAGGGTATCAACCTAAGACCCTAGGGGAATTTACCCTAAACAAAATTTGCGACTCCACTGGGGACAATAGTATTTTTTTTCCTATTTTCGTTTGTTCAACCCAATCAGGGCTCAACACTTTATTTGCATGTTGTGACTATGTAGTATGTTCCTATAGAAACTTGAACGATAAGTTTGATCAGTTTCTTCCGACCTTTTTTTGTTTTTTCTTGTGACCTTTCATATACGTTGTTTTTCCAGTTTACAGAAGTGTATATATGCAAGTTTCCTGAAGTGAACCCGCGTATACGCAGGTTTCCTTAGGCTGAATAGAATATACATGTAGCTGTGCATCAACACAGTCGCATATATCCAAAAATTCTCAAGACTTTTCAAATATTTTTGTTTATGAAGATCTGTCTACTGGTCTAAGTCTTTCCTGAATAGTTTCTTTTCTGTGTTAGTTTTTGTTTCTACAGCAAGTTCGTGATTTCAAATTATCTCCTGTTATAGAGAGTATTGGTCTTGTTTTGTTTTGTTGCCAGCTTCCTCACTTTTTGTTTAAACATGCAAGATTTCTTTCTAGGAATCTTGGTTGTTCTAGTCTTCCAGGACAAAAAGATTGGTCTCAATCTTTGTGGCAAATCTTCTTTTGGTGATCTTTTTGCTTGCATGTTAAAACTGCATCTTTATGACCATTTACTTTTTTTTTTTGCTTTTTGAAAGTTGTTCTGACGGTTTTTAGAGTTGTCTTTCTTGATATTTTGATCGTTGTCACCAAGCTTTTTGGGCTACTTTTTGATTGTTAAGAGCATCTTGAAACAAACTTTTTGTTGATTTTTCACTCGTTTTGCGTTGTAAACTTGCAAAGTGTTTTCTTGCCTATTATTCAATCATAAATTTTTAGTCTTAGTTGGAGCACTTTTGAAAAGTCATTTTTATTTTTGCTTTTGAAGAAAACTTCTTGAAAACTTTGTTTTTGCTTTCTTTGGCCTTGTTTGGATTTATTTTCCTTTTCACGAGTGAAAGTGAATTTTTTTGTCTTGAAACTTGCTTTTAATGTTTGGATGAAAATGAGTATTAGCAACTTATATTTTATCTAAACATCTTAAGTGGAAAACTACAATTGATAAACAAGTTACTTTCATTCTTTGATTTAGAATAGTCTTAAGTCTTACATCAGCATGCACTCATTGCATTAGGATAAATTTGTGCATCCTCTAAGGCATCCATAGTTTTGTTAATTTTTGTTAGTCTGAAGCTTGAGTAAAAGAAAAGAAAAGAAGAATTTATTGATTTCTTAGAAGCTCCTTAGAGCCTAGTAGAAATTTCTTTCATCGAAGAACAAAACAAGTGCATTTGCATATAGGTTGGTTTCTATTAATTTCCTTTGCATCAAAACACCACAAGTTTCACTTCCTCTTATCCCTTGACTTAACGAATAGCCCATTTAAAAACAAGCGCTAACTAAAATACATTAGAACTTTTTATAATTGTCAAGTTAGACACACCAACATGTTTTAGGATATTTTAGGGCCTTGTATTAGGTGAGTGGAGAGAAGACTCTCCAAGGCCATTTAAACTATCAAACGTAGGAGTCTAAATAGTGAGTGAAAATCCAATATTGATAGGAAGACTAGGAAAGCTCCAAATCTGGGAGTTAATCGTGAGGGTTTTTGAAGATAAGGAAGAGAGATACTCCCTCTCCTACTTGTCGGATCTTACCTCAAGACTGTTTTGCTTGGCTTCTGACATGATTTGGTAACCTTAGTCGCTTCTTCTAGGGATCTACATAGGTGGCTGTGGAGGGGAATCCCATGGCACCTGAAGTTGACGTTGTATCACTCTCAACGGTACTACTGGAGGGCACCCTTGCGAAGCTTGGGGTCTTGCGCCAGTGTAGGCTATTGTTAGCAGGTCAACGTAACTTCCTCTGTTACCTTCACTTGTAGGACTGGGCTATTATTATCCCAGACTATCTTCAGAAGGCCACTTACTTCACTTTCTTGTATTTTGGTGTCCAGTGCTCATCAGCCAGAGCGGAAATACTTGAAAGTTGTTTGACTAGTTGATATCTTTTAGGGAATTTTTAGTGTGTGCTTTAGGCTCTTCGTTGGCCTAGCTTTCATTTTTTCTTGAGTCTTTAATTAGATCTTAATAAAAAATTCAAAGTGGCTGACCGATCACCTAGACGATCTCGAAGACTTCGTGGTCTTTCACCACCAAGTTTAGAGCCTTTTCATAGAAGGCACAGAGGTAACACTTCCAGTGGGTTTCCTTCCGTGGCAGCTGATGCATCGAGGATTAATCCTCCTATCGAGGGCATTAGTGTTCAGCATAGGCATGGTTGTTCCGCAGAACTAGAGAGGAGCACTCTAGTTCTTTCTCAAGTTCTCTTTCAAATGGAAGATAATATATAGGTAGAAGAACTCCCCGAGTCGTTAGCGGCTCTGAATTCTTCTCTACCGTCTAACTATCCAGATGTATTACAATACGTTGGGACTCTGATGCATAGAACGTCAAGTCTAGGTCATATTACGCACTTACCATCGATGGCCACTACGTGAAGCATGGATTCTACCACAGGTGCTACAACTATGTAGACTCCAGCATCAATATAATGGGGAGGAACTATTTCCATCCCCTTTGCATCTCTATTTGGGTCTTTTGTTAGCATATCTTTAGTTGGGTCTACCTCCATTCCTTCTACTAGTGGAAATTCTCAAGCCAATGATTTTAGTTCTGGGTTCTTCCAATTTGGCACCCATTCACATGGTATTCCATCAGTTCCATTCAGTACCTCCACATCCATGATGGGTGGGTCGACTTCATTTCATGGATTTCCTTTTGGAAGTGATCATATACCACATTCCAACCTAACGATAGGATCTATGCCTTTTCCTTCTACAGGACAAGGCAACAATCCCTTTCAAGGTTGGACTAACCCTGCGGTTAGTGGCATGGGAACTGGGAATCTGTTTTTTCTCCAACAAGGGAACAGGCCGTACTCCATAGTTAGCTTGTTTCAAAGTATTCCTCCCTTAGCTTCTACTTGGAATCCTTATCAGGGGTTATCCACTCCTCCTAGTCCTTTAGTAGGGAACTTCAATGGTTATGCAGGTTTTTCGGTCGGAGTTGGTCAAACTCCGAGTTTTGCTGGATCACAAGGTATGCCTTTTGGTTTAGTTGGTTCTACTAGTTACTTCGGGTAGCCTGGTGCCTTCAAAAATCCAGGACAATCTTTTAGAAACATTGGGAGCTCCGCCCAGCTTGGGTGGAATCCCCAAGGTCGTCCTAGGCTTCCTTTTTTGGCAACATTAAACATCCTAGATGTCACGAAATTAAAAAACGATTGAATAAAATACAATCTAGTCCAGCCTTTGGTCCCAACCAAACTCCCTTCAAACATTCCTCAGTTCGAGGGGAAGGGCGGTGAAGACCCAGGCGACCATGTAACCACATTCCATTTGTGGTGCTCATCAAACTCCCTTATCAATGACTCGATTAGGTTGACACTTTTTCAATGCACCTTGAGTGGAAATGTGGCGAAGTGGTATATACGAGTTGCCAGAAGGTAGATTTACATCTTTCGCTGATTTAGCTAGCATTTTCCTAAATCATTTCCAGATGCCCATTGGTTATCCTGCTAGAACTGAACTTCTGGCAAATTTTTGTCAGGACATGACAACTCACATTTCTGATCATATTCAGGAATGGAGACAGAGAAAGAGGCTAATTAAAGCCGAAATTCCCCCAGAATACCATCTCAAATGGTTTTTGAAAATCTTTACAACCTAAAATCTCTAAGGATGTCTCCTTTTTCGGAGTCTACTCTGAGGAGCAGGGTATTTTTAAGGCCCAACAATTAGAATTTATTTTCTCTTAGTGTGGTATTCTACAAAAAATCTTGGCAGATGCTCCTGGGACTAAGGTTGATTTAGCCAAGTCAAAGCCAGGTCAACATGCAGATGGTATCGTTGGATTTATAGACACAAATGCAGTGAACTTGTTGAGCCAATTGTTGTAGTTGTCTTTACAAACTATTATGAACAACCAGGTGACATCGTCTAACCCTTCGTCTCTCAACCCTCTTTGGTTAATGTCATCCAATCTTCCAACCCCAAAGGAAATCAAAATTCCAATGGGAAAAAGAAAGGGTGAGGTAAGAAAAAGAGTCAAGACGGGAATACTGATTCAAATAAACCTAGCAATAACGCTGGTGGTGGTGGAAATGGGTCTATAAAGAAAGTCAAGTTTCCATGCAAGCTATGCAGTGGAGACCATTTAACTCACTGGGCATCTGTTTAATCCATGAGTCGTTCTCATTCTAGGTGTTTTGTGTTCATCTTTCCGAATTGTCTTCTTCATTAGTAGGAATGTATGGGTACATATCTGCCACATTAAAAATGGGTGAGATTCCTATATCTGGAGGTAACTACAACTCATAAGTGTTTGCAAAAAAACTTTCGAAGAATCTTGAAAGGCCCAATTTTCTTCAATTTTAACTTGTTGTATTTTCCTTTAGGAAGCCTCTCCTTATGTAGGTGTCTTATAGCTCCAAATCTCACTCTTGATGTTTGTGATGCTGCACTCATTGCCTAGGGAAACCCCCCCTTCCATACCTAGTCCAAACACTTAAAAAATAGAGTTTTATTTCTTATACATGACATTGCGCTAAGCTAAGCCCATGTGTAGGCGGTTCTCTGTATACCCAACCCGCATATATATCTTAAAACACTTAAAAAAATAAATATCCTTAATTTCTGGTGGAGATCATGGTTGTTACCTTTTGATTACCTATTAGCGCCTACGGCGCAACTCTTCCCAACGAATTCCCAACTAAAGAACTACTTTGCGAGAAGTATAAAGAGGATTAAATGGGAAGGCCTAAGGAGGAGAAGATAGAGAGAAAAATAACTCTGCTGAGATTATCCTTGACTAGGTCTAAAGATCCTTGTGCTTTCAACACTTCCCCCATTACAAGAAACCCTTGTTTCCTTTAGTTATGATGCCTTTCCACTACTTCAGATATCTTGGAGTAAGTCATGGAAGGAGTTTGTAAGAGGCTTGAGACTCGACGAATCTGGAGGACAGTTCTGCTTGGAGCCTGGGAAAGGAAGACTCAGATGAAATCATTAGTTTCTGTACTTTAGTTATCTATAATAAAAGAAACACTTGTCTTGTTCATGATATAAATCTTCTTCATGTTTATAATATCAATGTTATGATTCACATATGAATGGTTGTTTTACCTTTATAACTAGCTACCTTTCAATATGCTATGAAGATGATTTGTTTATGATGCTTGGTCAGTATATTGTTGTTCTTTCTAGAATTGATTGTTTTGCAGGATGAAGGACTAAAAGGAGCTCTAAGATGGTTTGGACCCTCGCTGGATCTTCCCAAATGAATGACCCCCAGGTTCACCTCTCTTCATGTAGTTTGTTTACATTAGCATCATGGCTGTGTGGAATGATTGTTTTTCTTTATAGATAATGTCTGATCTGCTAGGGTATCAACCTAAGACCCTAGGGGAATTTACCCTAAACAGAATTTGTGACTCCACTGGGGACAATAGTATTTTTTTTCCTAGTTTCGATTTGTTCAAGCGAATCAGGGCTCAACACATTATTTGCATGCTATGACTATGTAGTATGTTCCTATAGGAACTTGAACTATAAGTTTGATCAGTTTCTTCCGACCTTTTTTTTTTGTTTTTTCTTGTGACCTTTCATGTAGTTTTTTTTCCAGTTTGTAGAAGTGTCTATCTGGAAGTTTCCTGAAGTGAACCCGCGTATACGCAGGTTTCCTTAGGCTGAATAGCATATACATGTAGCTGTGCATCAACACAGTCGCATATATCCAAAAATTCTCAAGACATTTCAAATATTTTTGTTTATGAAGATCTGTCTACTGGTCTAAGTCTTTCCTGAATAGTTGCTTTTCTATGTTAGTTTTTGTTTCTATAGCAAGTTCGTGATTTCAAATTCTCCCCTGTTGTGGAGAGTATTGGTCTTGTTTTGTTTTGTTGCAAGCGTCATCACTTTTTGTTTAAACATGCAAGATTTCTTTCTGGGAATCTTGGTTGTTGGTCTTCCAGGACAGAAACATTGGTCTCAATCTTTGCGGCGAATCTTCTTTTGGTGATATTTTTGTTTGCATGTTAAAACTGCATCTTTATGACCATTTACTCTTTTTTTTTCTTTTTGAAAGTTGCTGTGACGGTTTTCAAAGTTGTCTTTCTTGATCTTTTGATCACTGTCACCAAGATTTTTGGGCTGCTTTTTGATTGTTAAGAGCATCTTGAAACAAACTTTTTGTTGAGTTTTCACCCGTTTTGTGTTGTAAACTTGCAAAGTGTTTTCTTGCCTATTCTTAAATCATAATTTTTTAGTTTTAGTTGGAGCACTTTTGAAAAGTCATTTTTGTTTTTGCTTTTGAAGAAAACTTCTTGAAAACTTTGTTTTTTCTTTCTTTGGCCTTGTTTGGATTTATTTTCATTTTCGCGAGTGAAAGTGCATTTTTGTTTGTCTTGAAACTTGCTTTTAATGTTTGGATGAAAATGAGTATTAGCAACTTATATTCTATCTAAACATATTAAGTGGAAAACTACAATTGATAAACAAGTTACTTTCATTCATTCATTTGGAATAGTCTTAAGTCTTACATCAGCTTTACTCATTGCATTAGGATAAATTTGTGCGTCCTTTAAGGCATCCATATTTTTGTTAATTTTTATGAGTGTGAAGCTTGAGTAAAAGAAAAGAAAAGAAGAATTTATTGCTTTCTTAGAAGTTCCTTAGAACCTAGTAGAAATTTCTTTCATCGAAGAACAAAACAAGTGCATTTGCATATAGTTTGGTTTCTATTAATTTCCTTTGCGTTAAAACACCACAAGTTTCACTTCTTCTTATCCCTTGACTTAAAGAATAGCCCATTTAAAAACAAGCGCTAACTAAAATACATTAGAACTTTTTATAATTGTCAAGTTAGACACACCAACAAGTTTTAGGATATTTTAGGGCCTTGGATTAGGTGAGTGGAGAGAAAACTCTCCAGTGAAAATCCAATAGTGTTAGGAAGACTAGGAAAGCTCCAGATCTGGGAGTTAATCGCGAGGGTTTTTGAAGATAAGGAAGAGAGATACTCCCTCTCCTACTTGTCGGATCTTACCTCAAGACTGTTCTACTTGGCTTCTGACATGATTTGGTAACCTTAGTTGCTTCTGCTAGGGATCTACGTAGGTGGCTGTGGAGGGGAATCCCATGGCACCTGAAGTCGATGTTGTATCACTCTCAACGGTACTACTGGAGGGCACCCTTGCGAAGCTTGGGGGCTTGCGCCAGTGCAGGCTGTTGTTAGGAGGTCAACGTAACTTCCTTTGTTACCTTCACTTGTAGGACTGGGCTGTTATTATCCCAGACTATCTTCAGAAGGCCCCTTACTTCACTTTCTTGTATTTTGGTGTCCAGTCCTCATCAGCCAGAGCGGAAATACTTGAAAGTTGTTTGACTAGCTGACATCTTTTAGGGAATTTTTAGTGTGTTCTTTGTGCTCTTAGTTGGCCTAGCTTTAATTTTTTCTTGAGTCCTTAATTAGATCTTAATAAAAAATTCAAATTTGCTGACTGATCACCTAGACACCTCGAAGACTTTGTGGTATTTCATCACCAAGTTTAGAGCCTTCGCCTAGAAGGCACAGAGGCAATACTGCCAGTGCGTTTCATCCTGTGGTAGCTGATGCATCGGGGATTGATCCTCCTCTCGGGGGCATTAGTGTTTAGCATAGGCCTGGTACTTCTGCAGAACTAGAGAGGAACACTCTAGTTCTTTCTCGAGTTCTCTTTCAAATGGAAGATAACATATAGGTAGAAGAACTCCCAGAGTCATTAGTGGCTCCGAATTCTCCTCTACAGTCTAACCATCGAGACGTATTACAATATGTTGGGACTCCAATGCATAGATCGTCAAGTCTAGGTCATATTACGCACTCACCATCGATGGCGACTACATGAAGCATGGCTTCTACCACAAGTGCTACCACTATGTAGACTCCAACATCAATACAATGGGGAGGAAGTATTTCCATCCCCTCTGCATCTCTATTTAGGTCTTTTTTTAGCACATCTTTAGTTGGGTCTACCTCCATTCATTCTACGAGTGGAAATTCTCAAGCCAACACTTCTAGTTCTGGGTTTTTCCCATTTGGCTCCCATTCACAGGGTATTCCATCATCTCCATTCAGTACGTCCACATCCATGATGGGTGGGTCGGTTTCATTTCAGGGTTTTCCTTTTGGAAGTGGTCATATACCACATTCCAACTCGACGATAGGAAGTATGCCTTTTCTTTCTACAGTACAAGGCAACAATCTCTTTCAAGGTTGGACTAACCCTGTGGTTAGTGGCATGGGAACTGGGAATCTGTTTTTTGTCCAACAAGGAAATAGGCCATACTCCATAGTTAGCTTGTTTAAAAGTATTCCTCCCTTAGCTTTTGCTTGGAATCCTTATCATGGGTTATGCACTCCTTATTATCCTTTAGGAGGGAACTTTGCCGGTTATGGAGGTTTTTCGGCTAGAGTTGGTCAAACTCTGAGTTTTGTTGGATCACAAGGTTTGCCTTTTGGTTCAGTTAGTTCTACTGGTTACTTCAGGTAGCCTGGTGCCTTCCAAAATCCAGACCAATCTTTTCAAAACATTGGGAGCTCCACCGAGTCTAGGTGGAATCCCCAAGGTCCTCCTAGGCTTCCTTTTTTGGCAACATTAAACTTGCTAGATCTCACGAAATTAACAAACGATTGAATCAAATAAAATCCGGCCTAGCCTCCGATCCCAACCAGACTCCCTTAAGACATTCCTCAGTTCGAGGGGAAGGGCGGTGAAGACCCAGTCGACCATGTAACCACATTCCATTTGTGGTTCTCATCAAACTCCCTTATCAATGACTCGATCAGATTGAGACTTTTTTAATGCACCTTAAGTGGCAATGTGGCCAAGTGTTATATAGAGTTGCCAGGGGCTAGCTTTACATCTTTCGTTGATTTGGCTAACATTTTCCTAAATCATTTCTAGTTGCTCATTGGTTATGATGCCGGAACTAAATTTCTAGCAAATTTTCATCAGAACATGACAACTCACATTTCTGATCATATTCAGGAATGGAGATGGAGAATGAGGCTAATTAAAGCCGAAATTTTCCCAGAATACCATCTCAAATAGTTTTTGAAAATATTTACAACCTAAAATCTCTAAGGATGTCTCCTTGTCTGGAGTCTACTCTGAGGAGCAAGCTATTTTTAGGGCCCAACAGTTAGGATTGATTTACTCTTAGTGTGGGATTCTACAAAAAATCTTGGCAGATGCTCTTGGGACTAAGGTTGATATATCCAAGTTGAAGCCAGGTCAACATGCAGATGGTATCGTTGGATCTATAGACACAAATGTAGTGAACCTATTGTGCCAATTGCAGCAGTTGTCTTTACAAACTGCTACGAACAACCAGGTCACATCGTCGAACCCTCGTCCTCTCAACCCTCTTCGGTTAATGCCATCCAATCTTCCAACCCAAAAGGAAATCAAAATTCCAATGGGAAAAAGAAAGGATGAGGTAAGAAAAAGAGTCAAGATAGGAATACTGACGCAAATAAACATGGCAATAATGTTGGCGGTGGTGGAAATGGGTCTAGAAAGAAAGTCAAGTTTCCATGCAAGCTATGTAGTGAAGACCATTTAACTCATCGGTGCCCAAATATTCAAGACACTTAGAAATTTTTACGGCAGCAAGGGACTTCTAACTCCCAAGTTGTCTTAACCAACCCTTTCCCCAAGGGCATCAACTGCTTGCTGGTGCAAGTTCAATTTCTAGTACCTCTGCAGGGGGCAACCAAGAAGGGGAGAAATCATCAAATGTTTTCATGATGGGTTTTAATCTCCATGTTGCCACTCGGTTGCATGTTTACAGTGAAGCTGAAACTTCCAAGGACAAAACTACTCCCAGAAATACCGACCTTCATATTGAGCGACCCCCTATCGAGACTATACCACGGAAGTCGAAAGGTTTCACTAAACGCGTGACTATTAATCCTAAAGGTAGGGCCGCCTAGAATTACTCCATTGTCAAGAATCTGGCTCATATTCCATGCACCATGTCTGCTTTAGAGGTTCTCCAGTTGTGTCCAGCTCAAAGAAATGCTTTTCTTTTGATGATAGGGGCAGTTGATCCAATTAACTCTTTAGTGCTCACTTTCAACATGCTTAATGTCAAAAAGCAACTCCCTCATCATATGGCTTTTCAAATAAAGTCTACATACTGGAAAATTAACATTTTTCCTACCGTTATTGATGAAGGAGCTTCCATGTGCGTCATGTCGATGTCATGCTAGAAGGCCATTGGATCGCCTTCGGTTGTTCCTTCACCTACCCTCCTGACTACATTTCATGGACATTTTGATAGGCCACATGGGATTATCCCCGCCTTTCCCATATGTGTTTGGGGGGGGAGTTCATCAATATCTAAGTAGAATTCATTGACGCTAACCTAGATTACAATGTCCTCTTACGAAGGAATTGGGTATATGAAATGGATGTTGTTGTTTCGACTTTGTTTCATGTCATTTGCTTTCCTCACAAGGGGAAAATCATTAAGGTTGATCAATTGGATTATTCTCCAACTGATCCTAGGGAAACTTCGAATTCTACTATTCCTTTAGTGGATAACCCTCATCTGCCTACTGAGAATCTAAGAGATGGGATGTATTCTTCATTGATGGGTACCTTTGATTTTTCCTCTCCTATCTTTAGAATCAATATCATTTCATCATGGAAGGAGTCTTCATGAGAAGAGTTCTTCCGAACTCATTATTTTCAGACCCTTAGACCTTGCCTTCACCTATGACCACATTAGTTGAAGGACAAGTTCGTGGAATGGAATTTCCTATGTCTACAGCAGAGCTTAGATATCAGTCTATCATTAACTTTGCAGATAACCATTCTACTCCTTTCTCTGAGGAGTTAGATGGTGATATGGCCCTGGCCTGGACCCTTGATTGTACCTCCACTATGGATTGCTCAGATATGGTTTTACCATTGAAAGAACCAAAACTAGAAGTGATGATGGGTGTAGATCGACCTTGGGAAGACTTACACCATTGTTCATATTTTCTTCCTCCATTGCAAGAAGTAAAATCTAGGTTCTTCGAGCTGTTTACTAGGGATGTTTGTATGGTATCAAACCCTTTGTCTCCAGCACACTTTTGTGCCAAAGGTAATATGTCGGTGATTTCAAAAATGATATCTATAAACATCTCTAGGAACCCTAACTTGATTGAGAATCTCTTCATTGGAGCTGAATGTTACCCTGAAAAAATTCAAAATTACACCAACCTTTTTAAGGAATTTCGAGATGTATTCACTTGGTCTTATGAAGAAATGCCTGGCATTGATCCATCCATAGTTCAACATGATATCAAGACGTATGAAAACGGAAAACTAGTTTGTTAGAGGCTTCAACTGGTTAATCCTAGGAAAGCAGCAGCAATTAGTACTGAAGTAGAGAAGTTGCTCAAGGCAGGTTTCATATACCGTGTTCCTCTTACCAATTGGGTTTCTAATCGAGTCCCTATGGATAAAAAGCAAGGAACAATCCAAGTATGCATTGAGTTTAGGGACCTAAAAAAAGCTTGTCCAGAATATAACTACCCCACGCCATTCATTGATCAGATTATTGATGAGTGTGTGGGGAATGAGATTTTCTCCTTCATGGATGGCTTTTCTAGTTATAATCAGATCTCTATCCATCTGTAAGATCAACATAAGACAACTTTTATATGTTCCTCGGGTACCTTTGCATACAAAAAGATGCCTTTTGGTCTAAAAAATTCTGGAGCTACCTTCCGGCGGGCCTTGTCATATGCTTTCCATGACATTAAACATATCATCGAAGCATACTTGGATGATCTAGCTGCTCGTTCTCGAAAGCGAACTGATCACCCTAGTCATCTTCGATTGGTTTTTGAGCGATGCCATTTTTACAAAATCTGATTGAATCCCTATAAGAGCATTTTCACGGTTACATCTAGTTGTTTATTAGGGTTCATTGTGTCAAGTGAAGGGATTAGGGTTGATCCCTTCAAGGTAGAGACAATAATTCAGTTTCCTCCCCCATCCTCAATTCGGAAACTTCAAAGTCTTCAAGGGAAGGCTAATTTCTTAAGACGGTTTATAGAAAATTATGCCGAGATCACTAAATGGTTTATGCATTTGCTACGGAAAGGAGTTCCATATGTATGGGATGACTTTGCACAGTGGTTGTTCGATGCGTTGAAAAAGGCATTAGTCTCTGCCCCACTTTTGAGTCCACTGGACTATGTTAGGGATTTCCTTTTATATCTTGCTGCAGTAGAATCAACCATAGGTATGGTTCTCATTCAGGAAGACAATGCTCTCACAGAGCATGTGATTTATTATTTGAGCCAAGGCTTGATAGGTCCTGAACTTCGCTATTCTCCTGTTGAGAAGTTGGCCTTGGTAGCTATCCATGCTGTCCAGTGGCTCTACCATTATATCTTGCTATGGAAAACTTTTGTCTTAGCGGCAGTCAATCAATTTCAATTTGTCCTCAGTAGGCGAGTGATTGGGGGCAAATATAATTGATGGATAGTCATTTTAAAAGAATTTCATCTCGAGTTCTTGTCCGCCAAGTCCAAGAAATCCATGGTTTTTTCCGAGTTAATTTTCGAGCTACCTTGTGGAGAGGATACTATTTATGAGGAAAGTTTTACCGATGAACCTTTATTCCTCATCTCTTCACTCGAACCTTGGTATGGAGATATCATTGTCTATCTCCAGACTTGAAACTTTCCCTCTACTTTCTCTAAGGATGAATGCCAAAAATTACGTCACCTGGCTAAAAATTATGTTATCATTGGTGATACATTATATCGTCGAGGGATTGATTCAATCCTTCAGTGATGTTTAACCCTAGAGGAAGCAGAGTCAATGCTCAATGACTGCCACAGTGGAGCTTGTGGTGGTCATCTTTCAGGGCTTGCTACAGCCCCACGTATCTTACGTGACGGCACGATTTTTGGCCTTCGCTCTTCAAAGATTGTGTTGAAGTGGTCAAACTTTGTCACCCCTGTCATGTTCATACTCGAAAGATGCGCGCACATCCAACTCCTCTTTTTCCCGTTGTCACTTTCGATCCGTTTATTAGGTGGGGTATTGATTTTACAACTTGTAATCTGCCTTCAACAATGAATCACAAGTACATTATCGTGGCCGTAGACTACTTCATGAAGTGGGCTGAGGCCATGCCCACTTAAAAAAACGATAGTGAAATAACGACATTGTTACTTTTTAATCAGATTATCTCAAGGTTCGATATCCTGAGAGAGGTTGTCACTAACCATGGTGGTCATTTCCAGAACCAACTAATTTCTGAATTGGCACTTAAATTGGGTTTCTGGAAAAAACACTCATCTCCTTATTATCCTTAGGGAAATGGACAGGTTGAGGCAGTGAACAAAACCCTGAAGATGATCTTGCAAATGACGACCGACAAAAATTGGTCCATTTGGCATCTTATGTTGTATCCGGCTCTTTGGGCATACCAAACCTCTGTAAAGACTGCTACAGGGTTTACACCTTTCCAGTTAGTTTATGGGATGGAATCTATCTTTCCTATTGAATGTGAAATTCTGTCTCTTAAGTTAGCTATTGAGCGCCTTCCAGAGACTTCTAGTCTCGAAGAGCACCTCCTTCATTTGGAACATCTAGATGAGAAGCATTGAGATGTCACCACAATCAATGAGGCTCATAAGAAAAGGGTTAAAACTTAGTATGATAAAGTTGTTTGTCCTCGAGTCTTTTCTGAAGGCGACCTTGTCTTGATATATGAGCAAGATAGGGACGCCTTGGGGGTAGGCAAGTTCAAACTTATGTGGTATGGTCCCTTTATAATTAAACAAGTTTTAGAAAAAGGGGCATATGAGTTAATCGATTTTGAAGGAAACAAGTTGGCAGAGCCCTGAAATTGGCTCTACCTCAAGAAGTACTTTGTTTAAGTAGCAACTAGGCAATGGCTTCTTTGTACATTTTGTATGTTTGTACATATCTTATCGGGAGTTTTTTGATATCAACACTTTTGGTTTGTTGTGACAAGTGTTGATGGATGACTTGGTCTATATTGGATTCACCGATGGTGCTAATCAACACACTCGGAACCTTGCTTCCGCAGCTTGGGTACTCTACTATCCAACTGGTCAGTTGATGGTGTCAAGGGGAGTATGAATTGGTCCCGCTTCAAATAATATGGCTGAGTATACTGCCGTCATTAATTTACTATCTGAAGCAATTTCTTATGAAATCGATTCGTTGGTAGTTTATCTTGATTCACAATTGATAGTGTCACAATTGAATAACATTTATCAGGTAAGGGATCCATGTTTATATCGCCAGTATTTAGGAGTGAGGTTGTTGCAAACATCATTTACTTACATTAATTATTTGCACATTCCAACATCTCATAATTGGTTAGCTGATTCTGTCGCTAATCAAGCATTAGACTGGCACATCATTCATTCATCACAATAAAATCAAGCATCAAAAAATCGAACTGTATATATATGTCATAAAATATCTCGAGTGTACATAAGTGTGTCCAAAATAGTATACAAAAATTGTGAATCAAATGTCCATAATCATGTCCAGTACATCTAATGCCCCGGCTCAGGATGAGCGGCTAGGTAGGAAACTACTGCTTTGGCCACATGCCTAAGAGTGTGAACCCAGTCTCGTGGCATGCCAACCACATGATGTTGGATATCTATAGGGAGATCCTCTACGGCCCCCATTGGTACTCGGTGAGTTAGTCTCACCTAGTGCCGTTGAACTGTGTATAGAAGTTGCTCTATCTCCGCAGCCGCCTCTTCGGCACCTCAGCCGCGATTTCCATGCCGTTGGAACCCATCAAAGATTATTTTTATACTTGAAAAATTATAAAAAATCATAAAATCAAAAAACATTTACCTATATCACCCCATGCTACGGTTGGTGGTAAAGCTAGATCTGGATCTCCTTGGAAGTCTAGCCCAGCATAAGGGTAGTCATCTACAGCAATGGTCTGCTACTCCCACCAGGAGAAGAAGTCATCGGCAAATGCAGTCCGTGGAACATCCCCACCTCCTAGGCATTTCATCAAGTCAGCCCACTTGCCCATCCGTGGATCTCGTGGGGTGCTGATTGAAACTGATATTCTAGGACAGAGTGTTGGGACCCTCTCAAAGAATAAAGAGCACAAAATGGTTCCATATCCAAAGTTTTTGGTCTGCCCTTTCCTGATAGAAGTAAGCTGGCATTTTAGGTTGGCAAGAAGAGGAGTACACCAGTCAAACACGGTGGTGAGAGATTCTACCACGAGGCTCATGGGTAGCCATGAAGCCTGGTGCAAGGAAGCTGATCCGTTCACTCTAGCTATAGTGAACAAGATGATGCATGCTTGATTGGAATTTGACTTCCAACCTTTTATGGATGTCCCAAGCAATATATATGTACGTAGTCCTCGATCGAGAGACTGCCTCGTGATCTTCCCATCGAATGTACCACCTCTCCCCTCTAGGAAAGGCCTATGATGAAATAAATGTCTTCAACCTCTATCTTGAGTGGCATCTGATCAATCATAAACGAGTCATCCTTGATGCTCCAGTAGTGAATGAGCATTTCGAGCAGGCGAGTGTTTGCTTTCATATTTGCCATTTTAAAGAACTTTAGCAAACCGCATCCTCTTAAGGCATCTGGGGCATTAGGATCGTTCATAACCTCATCATCCACTAAGGCATGCTCTCTTTCTCTCCAAGTGACTGGCATTTTGAAGAAAAAAACAAATTTTTACCGTTAGATTTTTGTTTTGATGTTTTTATGGCATATATAAGGGTATGTTTCATACACAGTTGCGTCTAGGGCCTGCGTATATTTGGGTTGCTCATAGCCAACCCGCATGTATGCCACGACAATTTTTTTGGCAATAATTCTATGGTGAAACTTGAATTAAAAATTCTAAAACTGGTCACAATTGAATGCAAGATAAGTTTAAGGGTTACCTGGTTATTTTGGGAGGATTTGAACGGTTGGATTTGGTGTATGGTAAAGTTTGCTCCTTTTTCTCCACTCCTTTTCTCTCAAATCAAATGGTGAAAATGGTGAGTCCAAAAACTATTTTATAGGCTTTGAAAATGTAAAAATTTTTCAAAACTTGATTTTGTTTTGTCTCATGTAACTTTTAACTTGGGAGCTTGGAATGTCGAGAATGGTTTGATTTTGAGGACATTTTGGATGCTTTTTCGACAGTTTTGAGACGGTTCCATGACTACTGACCCATCATGGCAGGTATCATTTTCTCACTGGCATATAGGTTAGGGAAACCATTTTTCCGTTGCATTATGCATTCTAGCCTCCATTTCTTGATACACTTGCCATAAGGTTGATCCCATCGTGTTATGGTTCATAAAACATCTTCACTCGCCGATTTTTTAAATCATGACATGATGGTAGAGCCATCCTTTTCATGGGCATCATAGTTAGCACCTCACTGACATTTTTGGCCCATGCTGATTCGATTTGAGTAGGCTCAGTAGTCCTCTGTAGTCTCGCCATGACTTATGTGATGAAGACTCATTCCTCTTTGTTTCTTCGCTTTGTTCTAGCCTTATACCCTAGAGGCTCCTTTGTGTTGAGTTGTACTGCTGCATTTCATTTTGACCATTTTCACCTTTTGGCATTGAGCCAGCTTCACTTGGACTCGTGTTTAAGCCAACTTGCGACCATGTCTACTATAAAATCAAACTTGCATGCCGTTGAATTATGCAACTTCGCACACCTTGACCTGTGGAAGGAACACACCTTTGAGTTTCTTTGACCAGTTTTCGCCTCCCTACATTGAGCATAATATTGTCTCAATCCCAAGAACTAGATCATCTATTTCATTGACACTTGTTCTTTCCACTATATTATAGCATTCTTTTATTCTTTTTCCAGCATATAAAGAAAAAGACAAAAAAAATTATATGTTCTAAAAAGTGTTGGAATAGGACAGTATTTCCACCTATTGTTGGCAGCTAGAGTCAGTCCTGTCGCCCTTGAACAAAGCACTCAAAACAAAGTCTCATTGTTATTGAGTCAGTTCTCCCCCAATTGGTTATCTCTTCCAATCATATGGAGGGTTCATTCATGCCTCTTGCATGACGAACTTATACAGAGTTATCATATGTTGCCACATAGTCACATTGAGTCGTGCTTTTGTTCAAGGGAAGTTAGCCTGAGTCGGCCTCTCTGCAGTGTCTCTTGACTCATTTTTCAATCGGCCATCCCTGGTTGTCAGTGTCTTGTCTATCATCACATCAGCTATATTGGTCCTCTACTCGTCCCGGTTTGAGAAGGTCTCCATTGACTTCTTGCTGGCAGGTCTTGTCCTTATCGAGGACGACATCTTGCTCTAAGGACAGGCCTAGAGACGCACCCTGGCCCTATTTTCATTATGGATAGGTCACCTTGTGCTCAGCATCAATCAGTATTATGGGTCTTTGACTGAGTGGTTTCCCTTGTGTTCAACATTAGCTTACACTATCACACATTGGGATTCATGCAATACCTTCGTTTCCACTTGACCCTATTGGTGGATACCTCGCCTCTATGACAACTTTCATTATTGGTTGGTTCAGAGGGTTTCTTTCGTGCGCTAGCGACATCTTGTGTATGCCAGAAACGTGCTTCGGTCGGGTTACTACATCTTTTTTCATCTGATTCCTTCCACATTATTGGCCTACGGGTTACACTCATGCTAGATCGATGAAGGATGCCTTAATGTCTTCCTTCTAGTGGATCTTTCCTTATCGACTACGACTCATTTCTCTGGGGCAAAGATCTAGAGTCCATTTGGCAGTACCTTGGGGTTTAAAGTCACTAGTGGCAGATCCTTCACTATTGATAATGGGATACCATCATTGTCTTCTGATTGATAGATTCTTACAGGTGTTCGACTCCGTATAATCTATTCACACTTATTAGATTGTACTAGTTACCTTGACGCTCATTATCATTATCAGTGAGTAGTCTCGCGTTTGTTAACTATATACATCAATGACGACTAATCAAACGATTTCTCACATGGTCGAGTTCAGATCATTTATTCCCATAGTGTAGAAATGTACGACCGCAATCGGTAAAGACCTCATGTTGCATCAACATTCATTGGTTCACTTGACAGTTGCTCCTATTGCTGCTAGTTGATACCACTTCACCTTATATGTCGTAGTTATTTATGACAGCATTCTACATGTTGGCACCTCAATTTGCAGTGTAGTACCATCTTACTCCATCATGTTCATTTGGTACTTGTGGGATTAGTCTTTGATATCAGTGATCCGCTTCATCCTTTAACATCATTGACATTCTTATATGTGATATTTAGACATGTACTTGTTCAATCATGATCAGATGATCCATTATGTATTTTCCAGTCTTTTATACTTGTATACTTAGTGGATCCACTTGTACTTGATATGTGTACGTGCTTTACTTTTTCTGAGCATGGGTATGCTCGCCTCAAAAAGAGTTTCTTTCTGATCTCCTTTTGCGGCTTGGCAGGCTGAACTCTGGTGAAGTCCTTCTCAATTTTTGACAGATTTCCTTTCCATGTACTTACTTAACACATTTTGGCCATCATGCACCCCTTTTGACCTAATATATTAGGGGGCATCTGTTATAGCTCCTAATCTCACTCTTGATAATTGTGATGTTGCACTCATGGACTAGGGAAACCCCTCCTTCTACACCTCATCCAAATACTTAAAAACTAGTGTTTTATTCCCTATATGCGACATTGCCCTGAGCTAAACACGTTTGTATGGGGGTCTATGTATATCAAACCCGCGTATATGTCTTAAAACACTTAAAAAAATTAAATCTCCTTAATTTTGGGTGGAGATCACGGGTTTTACTTATTGATTACCTATTAGTGCCCGTGGCCCAACTGTTCCCAACGAATTCCCAACTAAAAAACTACTTTGGGAGAAGTATAAAAAGGCTTCAATGGGAAGACCTAAGGAGGAGAAGATAGAGAGAAAAATCACTCTGCTGAGATTATCCCTAACCAAGTCTGAAGATCCTTCTGCTTTCAGCACTTCCCCCATTACAGGAAACCCTTGTTTCCTTTAGTTATGATGTCTTTCCACTACTTGAGATATCTTGGAGTAAGTCATGGAAGGAGTTTGTTGAAGGCTTGAGACTGGATGAATCTGGAGGATGGTTCCGCTTGGAGCTTGTGAAAGGAAGACTCAGGTGAAATCATTCCTTTCTATACTTTAGCTATCTTCAATAAAAGAAACACTTGTCTTGTTCCTGATACAAATCTTCTTCTTGTTTATGATATCAATGTTATGATTCACATATGAATGCTTGTCTTAATTGTATAACTAACTACCTTTGAATATGCTATGAAGATGATTTCTTTATGATGCTTGGTGAGTATACTATTGCGCTTTTTGGAATTGATTGTTTTGCAAGTTGAAGGACTAAAAGGAACTCCAAGAGCGTTTGGACACTGGCTGGATCTTCCCAAACGAAGGACCCCCATGTGCACCTCTCTTCGTGTAGTTTTTTTATATTAGCATCATGGCTGTGTGGAATGCTTTTTTTTCTTTATAGATAACCTCTGATATGCTAGGGTATCAACCCAAGACCCTAGGGGAATTTATCCCTAAACAAGGTGTGCTAGTACCACGTCCCCTACGTTGAATTGTACCTCTCGCCTTTTGAAATCTTCTTTCTATTTGTATCTTTGGCTACTATCTTGTAATTTTAATTTTACTTGTTCATGAAGATTGTTGATTGCCTTTGCGAAATCTTCACCATCAGCACTCCTATGCTCAAACTGACCCAAATCTTGCAACTCATCTAGTTCACGTGGGTGCATTCCGTATAGGATCTGGAAAGGACTACTATGTGTGCTTCTGTTGAGCAAATATTTATAAGCTAATTCTGCTTGTGCAAGTACACGATCCCACTGTCGAGAATTGTCACTGACCAGACTCCTTAATAGTTTTCCTAGACTTTGGTTCACCACTTCGGTTTTCCCATCGGTCTGCAGGTGATAAGTTGAGCTGAAGTTCAGTTTGGTGTTTAACATTTTCCATAAGGTTCGCCGAAAATGACATGTAAACTTTACGTCTCGGTCCGAAATAATAGACTTCGGCAAGCCATGTAATCTAACTATCTCTGTGAAAAACAAGTGTGCTACATCTGTGGCATCACTATCTCACTATCCCAATTTGAAGAGGCCTGAGAATAATAAATAAAATGATTTGTAGATTTTAAACATATAAAATCAATGATATAATTAAATTTATTTTCGAGAAAAAAAAATAGATACCAAATATTAAATCACCAAATTAATGGAGTTTTCGAGGTGCCTGTACAGCTGGAATCTCCTCCTCATATCAGCTGCAGCATTACTGGAGCTCTGATACCATAGTAATGCAAAAGTGTCCTCAGACATGTAATTTACTAATAAGAAAAGCAATTACATCTGGAATTTTGCAAGAGGTTACACCCGAACAAAAAAACACTCTTGCAATGAGCTATTTATAAGCTCAGTGTCCTAACTACCTCTAATTATGGATCACTTATAAACTAACAAGTGTCCATTTACAGTAAAAGCTATTTAAACAACTTACTAACAATTCTCCTAAATTAGAGCCTAAGATACGACACATTTGTAGAGTCATATCTTTTTACAATAATATTCTAATTCTAAATGTCTACATTAAATAATTAAATATTCTAGATTAATAATTATTAATTTGATATCATAAATTAATAATTATTTTATTCTATCTTTATAACCTATCATAATATTTTATTTTGGATCATCTAACAAAAACATAAATTTAGGCGGGCATAATTTTATTTCATTGTTATAGGTTAGAGATTATATAGTTTAAGGATTTTTGAAGATCAATCATACAATAATTGAAGATTTTGGCACAAATACTCCTTATACTATACTCTTCTTGTTTTCTTAAATGTTTTCCACAATTAATTTTATTTTCTTCTCGAGAATATTATTTTATATATTTTTTTCTATGTTGGTCATTAAATAGTTGATTTTAACTCACCAAGCAAAATATTACTTATATGTGTGTATGTTAAATACTTATTATTTCTCTCTTTGTTAAATTTACAACACACACACACACACACATATATAGATATTCCATATTTTTTACTTAAAATTTACCTCTCACCACTATGATATTAATTTACATATTTTCTATATGTGAAATACTTATTAATTTTCACTCGGATCAAAAAACATTGTAATTAGGATACCAATAATTTGAAAAATACTTATTATTTTTTTTACTTATTTTAACTATAATACCAATTTACTTAATTTAGTTATCATTTTGAAATTTTTTTAATGAGTTTTTAAATTACACACAAATATTACATTTTGTGCAATGTTGGGTGTTAGATACTGGAATAAAGAATTAGCGTTGGTAAGTTCTATATCCTGGTGATTATGTTGTTCCAATGTGAGGGTGCAATGTTGGGGGTGAGATACCAGAATAAAGAATCGGTGTTCATGAGTTCTATATCCTTGTGACTATATTGTTCCAATGTGAAGCTATAATACATTTACACTCACATAAATTTATGTTAAAGATTATATAGTTTAACCATTTTTAATGAACAATCATACAATAAATGAAGTTCTCCACACTAATACTCCTTATACTCTAGGCTTTTTGTTTTCCATGTATATGTGTGTGTGTTTTTCCTTTATACATTCGACAGATTTATTAATTTTTAGGTAATTTTTTTTGACTTCGATAAAATCCATATCACACAAATATGGTACCAATTTACATATTTGATACATGTGAAATACTTATTAATTCTCACTAGAATAAATTTTAGCTCACATAAAATCATTTTAGCTATGATACCATTTATATCAAAATTATTTATTGTTTTTTAAATCATATAATCTAATACCTGTTATAGAAATTTTTGGGCCCTACAACCCCAAGCATGAAATGTCCATAAACCAAGGGCTCCTAAGTCCCTAAAAGTGTTGTTCTAACCCCTAAAGGAACAAGGTCAACAAATTATAGCTTCTCCCAGAAGTTCTCCATGAAAAACTGCTCAGAATTGGTCAAAAGATGATCATATCAGCTGCTCCACTGCCTAAGTGTGTTGCATCTCACCTAAATACACTGTGTGGGTGCATTGCATTTCAAAAATCCCTTTTGTGGGGTGCGATGGGAGAGAAATGACAAATGGCAGTGTCATTCCGTGAGGCAGAGAGGCAATCGAAGCTTCCAGAATATTCTCCTGTGACACTTGCCTCACTGAATTCGACGAAGGATGAGTAAGAGACCATCAATCTCCAAGTGGAAGAAAGAACTATCAGATGGAAGACACTAATCAAATCTTGAGCTGACTCATCTCCATTACAAACATCTATATATGGATCCCTCATCCCAGAGATCTAGAGGATGGAATTTTTCATATTGTAAGGAATTGTTGTTGGTTTCTTGAGACAAACATCAGATTGTTGGGTGATCTAAGCTTTGTTTGAGGTGAAGAGGGGATTCTTTGCTGGGAGGTTGATGCTAGGTCAGAAAAACTGGTTGTAACTCCTCTTGGCTCTTTTCTTGTTTATCAATAAAAGCTATTCAGGTTTTCCTCCATGTTTTTGTGTCATTGATGCTTGCTACATTTGTATGATCAATTTACATCTGATCTTAGATTGTTTATGATTATAGATCCATGTCTTTATATAGTGCTATTCTTCTGTGATCTTACAGGTACCTTGTGAAGTTGGGCGTGCAAGGGAGCAGGTAGCTAAAGACTGTCAAAGAAGAGAGGGACCAAATCAGGAGATTAGCGCAAGACAAAGGTTGGTATTTATGTTCCTCTCTATCTATAATTCACAAAGGAAAAACGAAAGTAGCTTTTCTCTATTTGTTTCTGAGGTAGCTGTCACACCTTAGTGGGATAGAGCAGTTCTATATAGACATTTTTACCTATAACAAAATGGTGACTCCGCTGGGGAGCTAATTAGTTTGTTTTTTTATCATTCTTTGTTGTCTGTTTCATAAACTTACAAGTAGCATTCGAACTGCATTTGCCATAACAAATGCAAAGTAGATAACTGCTACTTCAATCCATCTACTGGATCTGTTTATGATTTAAACAACTGATTCACAAACTATCTGATTGCCCTTGTGATAGCTCTTAGATCCTCCTTAGATCTACCCCTGATTGTTGCATTACTGATTGCTTTTTGCTCGGCCAAAACCCAAGAACTGAACTGCAAACTGTGACCCAGAACCCAAACAGAGTCTCGTTTCTGGCCCAGCGTAGGTACTGTTCAGAGATTTTGAACTTCAGCGCACTTCCCGAGTGGACAAGCTGCACTGCAATTCAAATTCTCTATGTTACAGGTGCGGTGATCAGACTAGCTCTGTGCAGTTGTGGCTTCTGTGATTCATTCATTCCAGTTCTATTCTTGAATTTTGCTGCGTGTGATCAGTATATGTTTGTTTGAAACTCCTTTTCCTTGCTGATATTCCGCCTCCTTTTTACAAAAGAACTGTAGATGTTTTTGTTTGTTTGCTGAGTCATTTACAGTTCTCCTTTTAAAAAGTAGCATAATCGTACTATCGTCCTTTGATTTGAAACTGTCACAAGTGTCGATTTCATTCGTAGGAAAGAGTTTGATTGTTGTTGATGGTCGATTATCCTGTTACTATTGCTTTTGGTCTGAATTTGTAATTTTCTAGTGTCTAGAACAAGTATTCATTTCAAAATCGTAAGGTGTTGTGATCGTCTCCATTTTTTGATTTAGAAAAGAAACTTGCTAATATTTGTCGCTTGAAAAGAAATTCATATTTGTGCATCAACTTTCTTTTTAGCATTCATATACTAAGAAAGTCGAAAACAAATACATGCATGTGCATTTGCATATAGACATTCTAATTGGCTTGATTTAGGAAAGCGCATTTAGAGTGTGCTCTTTTCTCTTTGTGAAAAGATTATGTCTTTCTTTTCCTTAGTAGCTAGGATTTTCATTGCACAAAGGAGATAAAAAGTTTGTTTATCATCTTAGATTGCATTTTAGGAACTACATCTACATCTCATGGTGAACCTGAAAGGCAAACTTCATAAACAAGATCAAATTAAAATAAATTCAATGAATCTAACAACGCTTTTGAAGTTAACGCACAACATTTTGAAGTCTAGGCTAGAGACGTATTTCGGCATCGTAAAGCCTGGTAATGGTTGTTCTCACTGATGGTTGGGTGATTCCTCCACTTTGAGACGATAAGTGCCAGTACAGACTTGTGCTCCCACGTACCGTCGAGTATATTTTGGGAGACCCCAATAGGCTTAATCCTTTATCCATAGGATGTTGTGTCTGCCACCCTATCGATCGCAATGCACTGAACACAACATTTGGGAAGATTGATTGTCGTACCGTAAAAAGTATTCTACTGTTTTATGATTGGTTTGGTAATCCCTCTACCTAGATTTCCAGAGAAGTCCCTTTCATTCCTTTTCAGACTCCTTAACGGAAAAGGTCCATCTGAGCACTTATCACTTCAGGCTCATTAAAAATCGAAGGAGACTAGAGTCATTTTTTGTTTTTTCTCGACTCTTAAAAATTGAAAAAACAAGTTGTGTCAAAGCATCTAAAATTAATTTAATTCGGAAGCATACTTCCCCTTTATTTTAGTTGATCGAGTAATCTACAATCATGGAAGAAAGTCAATTGAAACCCCGTCGTTCGCAGAGGCTTACGAGTCAGCCGTCTTTGTCTCCGGAATCGAAGCTAGTACGGACAAAGCAAACTCATTTAACCGGTTCCAAATCTCTCGTTAAAGTTAGAACAAGTGTTCCAACAACATCAGAAACTCTGGTTACTCCAAACATTTCTGGAACCCCTGCCTCTACAGAAGAAGTTCAGCAGCCACAGAAGGACAGTGATACTGATCCTTCTCTGAGAGTAACACTTGTGTTATCGAACTAGTTCCATTATCAACCGGTTTGGAGAGTCTTGCTCTTCAAACATCTGTCGCTGCCGATTCCATAACTTCTTCGGCACCAGAAATATTCTACGGACCTGACGGTCTTCCGCTTCCACCTGGTCTGATTGCCATAGAAGAAATTGGAGAAGATCCTCCAACGAGTACTCCATCGCAATTTGGTGTTGGGATCACTCTATATCCTTCTCCATCAGAAGTTAGTCTACCACCAGCGGAAGCTCCAGTAGAATCGCTAGGTAATCTTTTGGATAGACTAGAAATGTCTGAACAACCGTCAACATCTAGGACTGTGTCGTCTAACACAACGACGACAGAACTCCCTGCTATCACTCCAACAATGTTCGCCGGTATACCATCTGTCCCGACTAGCTCTCAACCGCTAGAAGGAGCCCACTCAGGGGCCATTTCGATAGTATGGTCTGTTCCTGTTTGTTCATCCAGAATAATATCAGGAAACTCTTATGTTGAGTCTCAGCAAATTGATCCATTTTGAGGTCAATTTGGGCAGTCCGCCCCCCAAGGGCAAACCATTCCCTTGAGTTTTGGATTACCACCATATGGGGGGCAGTATACCCTTTCATTATCCCCTCCGGGAGGATATCCATACGGGAGTTCACAAAAATATTCGAGTTATACTGGAATTACCTCAAGCGGTTGGGTACCAATACTACCTCAACAACCAAGAGCTGTATATTCAATGCAACAATGCTTACCTATGTCAAATATACCAACTACGCCAACTATTGTGACGGTGTCGCAAGTTCAAGCGCTGCCTATTGTATGCCAACCTCAGGTTTCTCATGTTGTAATGCAACAGCCCCTTGACCCTGCGACTCAACCACAATCACCGACTGGTGGAATGACACAGGTTCAGATGGGTACAATTACCCCTCATCTTGGTCAAACCGTTAGTATCGGGCAACATCACATGGCTTCACAACCATGGCTAATACAATACCAACAACCGCAATTCCAACAAGTATACCAAGGTTCTGAGCAACAAATCTTTTCCAATAGTGGACAACCGTACATTCAAAATGGTCAAAATCAACCATTTTACAATGGTCATGCCCACAAACCTTACCAAAGTTACCAGCATCAAATGCATTATGCTGGTATGCAAAGACCAACTGCTCAGGCAGTCCCATCTTATCCTGGGTATGCTTCACCTAACCTGAATCAACAGTTACCCTTTGTGGCAACTTTAGAGTTACCTGATTTAAATCAGTTAAAAAATGATCCATTCACTTACGCCCCTTGGTGGCCAGCGATTCCACATAAACTTCCATCAGATATTCCTAAATTTAATGGAAATCTGGGTGAAGATCCATCGAATCATGTGATGACCTTTCATCTATGGTGTTCATCAAACACCCTAAATGATGATTCAATAAGACGTCGCCTCTTTTAGAGGACGTAAACGGGTCCAGCGGAAAAATGGTATATCGAATTGCCTAGAGCTTCGTTCGAAAACTTCAGTACCTTAGCCACAACCTTTTTAAACCATTTTCAGTTACCAATAAGGTACGAAACAAGAACAGAACTTCTTACCAACTTCAAACAGACAACGGCCACTCACATATCTGATCATATACATGAGTGGCAACGTCGTCGTAGAATGGTAAAAACGTATGTCCCCGATCAGCTCCTAGCTGAATGGTTTATCATGTCATTACTACCGTCCATCATGGAAGATGTGGCAAAGTGGGGGGTCGTAACAGAAGAGCAAGTTATCGCTCGTGCGCAATATTTGGACTTGATTTACACTCAGTCTGGCACGCTCTACGATAAAATACCTGACGCACCTAGATCGGAATTCTCAATTCCTCCTCCTCCTAAATCAAATAATGACTCTCATGCCGGCAATGGCGTGATTGGCACAACAGATAGGAAATTGAAAAAGGCTACATCCAAAAAGGCCCGTAAGATTTCAAGTCAAAATGCAAAAGATGAACTTCTTGCCTCGGAAGTAAATGTCGTATTGACAGATAAAGGCAAAGAAACCAAACAACCAGGGAGCAAGAAGAAAGGCAAAGGGAAGAAGAAGAAACAGGAGGAATCATCACCTGAAAAATCTTCTTCAAACCCTCTTGGAGATAGGAAACCAAAAAATCCATGCTTCATATGCGATGAGGATCATTGGACCGCAAATTGTCCACACAGAGCTGAGCTTAAAAAATTCTTCAAGAATTCAAAAACCTCCGCAGTGTTAACTGATCCGTTTCCAAATCCAGGAACAAATCTGGTTGAAAATGGAAATTCTTCCCCGTCTCAAGTGCTAATGTTGTCAGTTTCAAAACAGCAAAATGATGCTTTGATATCGAAGATACTTCTGATGACCTTTATCATCCTTCAGTTTTTGATTTTCTATCAAATACTGTAAACACGGTGGATTCAGAGCGAAACTTGTCCAACATTGAAGAGACTATCGCCATAAATATCTTGACCAAAACAGATGTTGTAGAGAATATTTATGTTGGCAAATGTTGTTCTCCTTCAGAACTGGAAAAATATAACGCTCTTTTTCGTGAATTCAGAGATGTCTTTGCTTGGTCATATAGTGAAATGCCAGGCATTGACTCGAGTATCGTTGAACACGAAATTAAGATGTATCCAGATGTCAAACCAGTACGACAACGGCTACGGCAGGTGCACCCCAAGAAAGCCGCTGCCATTAAGGTAGAAGTTGAAAAACTTCTCCATGCTGGTTTCATTTACCTGGTTCCTCTAACCGATTGGGTATCGAATATTGTCCCTGTTATGAAAAAACAAGGAACAATTAGAGTGTGCGTCGATTATAGGGATGTAAATCAAGCTTGTCCAAAATACAACTACCCTACACCCTTCATCGATCAGATAATTGATGAATGCGCCGGATGCGAAATATTTTCATTCATGGATGGATTCTCCGGGTATAATCAAATAAATATCTGCCCACAAGACCAGTCAAAGACTGCATTTATTTGTCCATGGGGAACATTCGCATATCGAAAACTACCCTTTGGTTTAAAGAACACAGGGGTGACGTTTCAGAGGGCAACGAATTATGCCTTCCATGACATCAAAAACATCGTTCAACCATACCTCGACGACCTTCCGCCTCATTCACGAAAGCGGACTGATCACCCACAGCATTTAGGAGCGAGATTTCTATCTTGCCGACTCTACAATATATGAGTCAATCCACACAAATGTGTATTTTGCATCAATTCTAGTTGTTTGCTTGGCTTTGTAGTCTCAAAGGACGAGGTTCGTCTCGACCGATGTAAGGTCCAGGCAATCATAAATTTACCTCCATCTTCGAATTTGCTTCAGATTTAGAAACTCCAAGGGAAAGTGAACTTTCCGAGGAGGTTCATTCCAAATTACGTTGAACTTGCTAAAGGTTATACATGTCTTTTGAAAAAGGAAGTACCCTTTGTCTCGGATCAGGTTGCGCAAGCTTCCTTTAATGCTTTAAAAGAATCCCTAATGAAAGCATCATTAATGTAGGATCTTGATTATCAAAAAGATTTTAACCTGTATCTAGTTGCAGCGGATACGACCATTGCAATGGTTTTAGTTCAAGAAGTCAATGGAATTGAAAATCCTATATATTATTTATGTAAAAACTTAAATGATACATAAAGCAAATATTCTTACATTGAAAATCTAGCACTCGCAGTTGTTCAAGCAATACAGAGATTTCGACACTATGTCCTCTTTCCGAAAACTACCATTTTGTCAAATTGCAACCCCATGACTTATATATTGTCGCGACAGTTGCTGGGGGGGAAATATTCAAAATGGATAGCAATCCTGCAAGAGTTTGATCTGGAATTTGTAAAATCCAAGTCAAAGAAAGCTCTAGTTTTCACAAAATTATTGTGTGATCTCCCATCGTCGTCCAACGATGAAACTCCTGAAGAAACCATCATGGACGATTTTTTTTTTCTGATATCTTCAAGAAATGAGTGGTATGGGGATATAATCTTTTATCTCCAAACCCAAAAATACAGGCCAAACACCTCTCGCTCCGAACAAAACCGTATTCGATACCAAGCAAAAGACTACATGATCGTCGGTGATACACTTTACCATCATGGTATCGATACAGTTCTGAGAAGGTGCCTCACCCATGAGGAGGTCGAAGAAGTCCTGAATGATTGTCATTCAGGCGCGTGTGGGGGGCATCAAACCAGATATGCTACAGTGCAAAAAATATGACGAGCAGGATACTTCTGGCCAACAATGTTCAAAGATTGCATAACCGTAGTCAGAAGTTGCCATGCTTGTCAAATTTTCGATAGCAAAACCAAAACACCACCCGCACCTCTGCAGCCAATAGTTGTGGTTGGACCATTCGCGAAATGGGCCATCGATTCCATGACATGTAACCCCACCTCGACCGGGGGGCATGGGTATATCATAGTCGGAGTTGACTATTTTACCAAATGGGCCGAGGCGATACCTACATTAGATAATACTGATGAAACAACTGCTCTCTTCTTTTTCAATCATGTAGTCGCCAGATTCGGTGTACGACAGGCTATAGTCACAAATCATGGATCGCATTTTCGCAATCACATTATGGTCAAATTAGCTGCCAAACTAGGGTTGTCTCACGACATCTCTACTCCATATTATCCACAAGACAACGGACAAGTTGAAGCAATCAACAAGGTCCTAAAATGCATGCTACAAAGGATGATTGGAGTTCACAAGAGAAGATGGTACCTAATCCTGTACTCAGCTTTGTGGGCTTAGCGAACATCGGTAAGGAATGCAACCGGGTTTACACCTTTCCAACTGGTATATGGCCTGGAAGCAGTCTTACCAATCCAGTGCGAAATCTCGTCTCTCAAACTCGCAATTGATCTCCTCCCCGGAATTTCAGAAGAAGAAGCTTGTTTCTTGGAATTAATCCAATTGGATGAAACCCGTCGTGATACCGCTTTGGCTAACGAAGCCTATAAGAAACGAGTCAAGGCGCAGTTCGACAAAAATGTCAAACCCCGTGTCTTCTCAGAAGGTGACTTGGTCTTGCTTTATGACCAAGAATCCTATAAATTGGGAGCAGGTAAATTTAAGTCTTTATGGATGGGCCCCTATATTGTTAAACGGGTGTTGGCAAAAGGAGCCTACGAGTTAATGGATTATGATGGAATTCCACTGGCACAACCTCGTAATGGGTTGTACCTCAAGCATTACTATGCGTAATGGTAACCTGTATGCTTTTGTTATGTTTTTGTTTCAACTAAAGTGTTTATTTTGGTCAAGTAATCCACTTTTTACATTTGTTTCAGATGTCAAACCAATTGGATTCATGTGTTGGATATGCCGACAGAGCGAGTCGTAGTTCGTGGAACCTATCTTCCACAGCCTGGGCTATTTTTGATCCAAGCGGCGAGTTAGTAAGTTTCAGAGGGGTATGTATTGGTCGATCAACAAATAACATCGCTGAATATAGCGCGTTGATAGAACTTCTCTCTGATGCCATCACACATGGTATACGCCAACTAATTGTCACGCTAGACTCACAACTCGTAATACTACAACTCACTGGTATCTATTCTGTCCGAAACCCAGCTATTTATCGCATGTTCCTAAGGGTTAGGATTTTGGAAAGACAATTTGATTTTATTCAATATCAACACATTTTCAGAAACTTAAACACATTAACTGACTCATTAGCAAATTATGTGTTAGATAGACATTTGCAACATTTATAAAAAGAAACATACCATCAATGTTTGCATTTGGATCATGTAACTTAACCAAAATAAAACTCCGAAAATCAAAAATATATATAATTATTTATGGTTTACACATAATGTTCTGTAACGAAGACAAAATCGGTCAAGTGACCAAAAACTCAAAATGCTAGGGGGCACCCTAGTCTAATTATGCTTGTGATAGCAAGTCACAGCGTGTGCGATCATGCGTAAGAGACGAGTCAATCGTCTTGGCACACCAGTAGTATGCCGTTGTAACCTCAAAGGTAGCTCGTTAGTCCTCACATCTGGAATACCAAGAGTGAGGCCCTCAACCTGCTCCTGTAATTCTTTGAGAGTCTCGGCCACATCGAGGTCACGAAGGATAGCCCTTCCAACAGCCTCTCCTGCTGGGGCGGCAGCTGGTACTCTCAGGCGAGCTACTGGATGAACAGGACCAACATCTGCATGTACACATGAGTTTGATTAAAGTCTTGATAGAATAAAGCACAAGGACATTATAAATGAAAAACGATAAGCAGGAATATGGTCAAAGATTTTACCAATGGCACCCCACTATTCGCCATCCAGCAGTACTAGATCTGGATCACCCCGAAAGTCCATGCCAGCATATGGATACTCGGAATAAACCATCTCCTGTTGATCAAACCACCTGAAGAAGGTATCAGAAAATGAAATCTGAGACTGACCAGCATGACTAGAAATATGGTCAACCCATCTCTGCATACGTGGTTCAGTAGGTGAAGGTAAATCGTGTGCAATATACTGCAGCTGCTTCAGTGGTATCTTCGCCAAGGAAAAGGTAGTAAAAATAGAACCATACCCAAAGCTCTTCAACCTCCCACTCTTTATCTTGGTCATCTGTTCTTTCATCACAAGAAGTACTGCGTCGCACCAGTTGAACACCTTCGGTTGGAGGCATTCCAAGGCATACTGCATATAATATCGGTTGGCTACATGAAGAGCCAGACCACCGGCCATCCTACCAAAAGTGAATAGAATAGTCCTGAGGGACCTGTCAGTGACATCACGGATGATGATCTTACCGTCTTTACTCGGCTGAGATCCTTCTCTGAAGTACCGACGAACATAATCTCTCACAAAGTCGCCTCCTCGAGCCGAACCTGATAAAGAGATGGGGGCACCCCGCCTTGACAAGCCAGTCAAGAAATAGATGTCTACTACAGTCAAGGGGATAGATTTTCCCCTGATCTGGAAAACCTGGTTGGTAGGATCCCAAGCATCGAGCAAATACTGCAGTAAGTTGATCTGTTGTCTCATGCTAGAAATGCGGAAAAACTTTAGCAAGCCACAGTTCCGCAGTGCATTTACTGTAACTGGATCATGAGGGCAAGCATGCCCTCTTCTTCATGCTCGCGTTCTCGCCATGTAATGGTCATCTTACTCCAAATATCTCTTAAAAACAAACAAGAGAAGAGTTAGATCCTGATTTTGGTAAGAAACAGGGAAAATTTCCATAAAGAATTGTGCACAAAATTCCTTCTCTATGCCCATCGCACCTACACTAGTGCTCTCGGAGCGTTGCATGTCAGATGCCCTTTAGACAGGCCAACATTCAACGAACCTTTCGATACACAGAGGGTGCGCTGAAGGTAGAACGTGTTTTTCAAACCCCAAAGGCTCAGAAAAACTAGGAATCAAACTCAGAATGTAAAATGGAAACCATGAAATGAAAGAGCTCAGGTTTAGCTCCTACTTGGTCCAGATGGCACCGAGAATCGTCCACAGAATCTCTCGAAATCAGCTGATAAAAGCTATTTATGGTAAAATAAAAAAGGGACCATTCAATCAAGCAGTGTTACCGCAAGGTTCAAGCTCGTCAAAATATAAACCCGCATCGAGCAGTTTTAGCACATAGTTCAAGGTCGTTAAAAAATAAACATAAGCCATGAGAAAATGTTTCCCCCCGCATTTAAGCTCATTAAAAAAAGAACTATTCCCCGATAAATAACCATCGTGAATGTAGTACTTCAGCCATTAAAGCCTTGGTCGTGTTTGCACCGTCACCTCCACTTTTGCATTGGTCGATCATTCACCCCCATTTGATTGTTCACCCATTTTGAGGAATTGCTGCGGCGAGTGATTTCACTAGCCATCCTTGTAACACTGCCGTGATTGGAAAATGCCAAACCTTACCTGGAATCAACTACTACCCATTTTATCACTCGTTCCTCAAAAGACGAGTCTCCTTTAAGCTCTTTTCAGCTGACTCGTAAAATATGAAAAGATTGACGAGCCATTGGCCTCTCCAGCTCGTTAAAGTGACAGGAAGTGGTATCCCTCCTCTATATTTTAATATTTTTGGACCTGAGGGATTGTTACACAAAAATATCGAGCGCTTGTTTTGTTTGGCTCGTTAAAAGTATCGAAAATTCATCCCTTCTATATTGTTTTATACTTTTTCAGACTTAAGGGATTAGATGACGAAAAAGGAATTTTAGAGTTACCTTTACGTTCCTTTAAAGACTCTCTAAAATTGAAAAGGACCGAGTTATCTTTGTCGTTAAACTCGTTAAAAGTGTAATAGTGACAAACTTGTCTATAGACGAGAACGAGTTTCACTATCGCTAGGATCGTTAAAAGATAGCGATGGGTTTGCCCGAAGGGCAAATTATAGAACAAGAATATGTTATCCTCCTAAAGCTTGACAAAAATAAAGAGGTACTGGTCAGCAATGACTAGGGAAAATTGGGAAGAAAACTTGAAGAAACCTTGTTGGTAGCAAGTCGCTCTTGAACATGACACTTCCATTCCATGTCTGAGTCGGGTTGGGTTGTTTCATTCATCGGTCACATCACCATGGTCCCATCATACCATCCACATTTGGGGTTAATGATACCAATCCATCACAACAGTGTCGCCGATATGTCCAAGAGAAGTCATTCAGAGAATTCACCTGTGTCTCACCCACTACCATACATTATAATCCATTCTTTCATGATCGCCACCCTAAACCTTATATCACCAGATCATTTTCACCTCCATTAAAATCATTTGCTCCATTTCGTGTCATTGATGTGGGATTCATTAAGGCCCTCCTGTGACGGATCACTTCTTGTCGAAATCAGCTCATTATCCATGAAGTTGATCTAGGAACACCCCATTCAGTACTTTGAAGCTTGCATGCCTCAATGGTAAGTTTCTCACTTCTGGCGACAGGTTTACATCAATGGCCTTCGACCGAAAGATTTTGTGTGGTGTTCAACGCCAAGTCATTTATTCACGCCACGTAAATTGTACTGCAGTACCTTGAGGGTCATTATCATTATCGGCGATTCCTCTCGTGCTTGTTAATAGTTTACATCATTGGCTGGTAATCAAGCGATGTCTTTCCATGTTCGACTTCAGAACATTTCTCACATGGATCGACTTGTACTCCGAGTGAAGATTGAACGAGATTGAAGACCCCAGATCTAGTTTCATCCATCCGGGCTGTGATATATATTCAGGGAAAATAAAGACATCAAATGTACATCATTGTTGCACAGATAATCATCCAATCAAAAGGATGATGGCTCTATCAGAATGATCAGTCTACACTCAGACGATTGTGTGTCCTATGTACATGAAAAAGAATTTATAAAGCTGAGCATGGGAATGCCTTCTTCAGCTAGATCATGAAAATATTATGAAGATAATGTATTGTATTGTATCTTATTACAGGTCTCGTCCTAGCATTGAAAGAACTTTGGACCCTCATCATAAAGAATTTCACCTGACATCAAAAGATTAATGACCTCATGCTTTAGGGGGCAACTGTTATAGACATTTTTGGGCCCTACAACCCCAAGCATAAAATGTCCATAAACCAAGGGCTCCTAAGTCCCTAAAAGTGTTGTTCTAACCCCTAAAGGAACAAGGTCAATAGATTACAGCTTCTCCCAGAAGTTCTCCATGAAAAATTGCTCAAAATTGGTCAAAACAAGATCATTTTAGCTGCTCCACTCGCTAAGTGTGTTGCATCTCACCTAAATACACTGTGTAGGTGCGCTGCATTTCAAAAGTCCCTTCTGTGGGTTACGATGGCCAAGAAATGACAAATGGCAGTGTCATTCCGCGAGGTGGAGAGGCAAAGGAAGCTTCCAGAATCTTCTCCCGTGACACTTGCCTCAGTGAATTCGACCAAGGATGAGTAAGAAACCATCAATCTCCAAGTGGAATCAAGAACTATCAGAGGGAGTACACTAATCAAATCTTGAGCTGACTCATCTCCATTACAAACATCTATATATGGATCCCTCATCCCAGAGATCCAGAGGCTGGAATTTTGCATATTATAAGGAATTGTTGTTGGTTTCTTGAGACAAACATCAAATTGTTGGGTGATCTAAGCTGTGTTTGAGGTGTAGAGGGGCTTCTTTGCTGGGAGGTTGATGCTAGGTTAGAACAACTTGTTGTAACTCCTCTTAGCTCTTTTCTTGTTTATCAATAAAAGCTATTCAAGTTTTCCTCCATGCTTTTGTGTCATTGATGCTTGCTACATTTGTATGATCAATTTACATCTCATCCTAGATTTTTTATGATTATAGATCCATGTCTTTGTATAGTGCTATGCTTCTGTGATCTTACAGGTACTTTGTGAAGCTGGGGGTGCAAGGGAGCAGGTAGCTAAAGACTATCAAAGAAGAGACGGACCAAATGAGGAGATTAGCGCAAGACAGAGGTTGGTCTTTCTGTTCCTCTCTATCTATAATTGATAAAGGAAAAATGAAAGTAGCTTTTCTCTGTTTGTTTCTAAGGTAGCTGTCACACCTTAGTGGGATAGAGCAGTTCTATATAGACACTTTTCCCTGTAACAATACCCCTCAATGAAAAGTAAATATTTGATTTACTTTTACAGAAGCAATTTGGAAAATGTCCTCAATAAACATGAATATTTATTTGTTTAATTTTATTAATTGAAATTGGTTATGGTTTACCATAATGGGAAAATATGTGAGTAGAGAGTTTTACGTTTTACTTCGCGGTAGTTATGAGATAGTTATTCCTCAACCTAGAGATAAATTATCTCTGTTAAGGAAACTGGGTCCAAGAGTGTGAGAGTGGAAAAAACTTAAGGCAACCTAGAGACTTAGAACCTAGTTGAAGGAGGGCCAAGAGAGGAAATGAAGTTGATTCCTCAAACATGACATTGTTAAGGAAGTCGAGTACAGTGTGAGAAAAGGGCTTCTTGAGCTAGTTAGCTACTCTAATACCATTTTAGACTTGGAAGGTGTCTAATAAACATAGATTTACCAAGCGTGGTTAGGAAATTCTAGGTTGACCTATTTTGGTCCCTATTGTGTTCTAGAAGAAAACTCGCTTCGGGGGATTAATTTTTCTCCTAAGTAATTTTGTGCTAGCCCAACGATTGTGAAGAAATAAGTAATTTTGTTACTCTGTTATCCTCATAATGTGTTATTTTTTTAATGAATGGATGTAGCTCTGTATCATAAGATAAAATTATGAATGGTTCTTCATCCTAAATAGAGAAAAATGAGTAGTACATTTTACATATTACAAAAATTTGTCATAAATAATCATAGGTAGTTATTCCACGAATGTTGGGATTTTTTTTTATGTGAACCCAATAATATTTGGGTAGAGCAAAGGATGGGGAGTAGACTAAAGGATGGTCGGTGGACCTACCCATGGTTTTGTGCATAGGATTCACACATCATTTTGGGCATGATGGTTTGTTGTAAATCTTGTCAAGGGGACTATAGTTATATTCTAATCCATGGTTAATAGATTGGGGTTTATGAATGCTTCAACATGTATGTATATGTATTTAAAATTGAAATAAATATAATGAAAAATCAATCCCGTAGTCCCAGTTTTGGGATCGAGCAAAAATCTCTCTGTAGATTGTTTTCCTATTCTCACCATTGTTTATTTTTTTGTTTGAAGAATTCATTTGCACGTAATTTTTGTACAAGGTTAGAACCGACATTTGGTATGAGAGTTAGGTCTTAGGTTCAAGGGGATGTATTTGCTATTGACGGGTTTTTATTGGGGCTACAATAGACCATGTTTGGTGGGACATCTATGGAATTGATTCTTACAGTGAAAGAAGATAATGAATAGTGGAAAGATAGAGATTGAGAAATTTAATGGTCATATTTTTGAGTTTTGGAAGCTCAAGATGGAGGATATGTTGGTGGATAAATATAAGTGGATCACACTAGATCCAAGTACTAAACCAATGATAATTTCAATAGAAGATTGGGAAAATTTAGATAGAAAGGCAAAGAGAACAATACATTTCTATATCTTAGATTTAGTATTGTTGAATGCATCAGTGGAAGGTAAGATGAAGGCTTTGTGGGACATGTTAGGGACTTTGTACCAATCTAAGTCTCTCGTGAACAAATTGTTCCTATAGAAAAAGATGAATAACCTAAGGATGAAGGATGGATACTTGGTAACGCAGCATCTCAACACCTTTAATACCGTGGTAAGACAATTTTTATCTATTGATATAAAAATTTCAGTTTGTTGTGTTCTCTAAGAGATTCATGCATAGTCTAGTTGTTGCTATAGGTAGCAATACAACTACCTTGAAATTTGATAAAATAGTTTGATACTAGTTATGGGACAAGATGAGATGGAAAAATATGGAGAGCAGAGTATGGAGATTGGAGATTCCTTATGTGTACGAGGACACTTTGAGAATATAAACAAAAATAAGTCCTCTAGTGGTATGTCTACAAAAATCTCATTCAATAAAAATCAGTATGAATTGGGCTACACCAAAGATGATACCTTTTATGTTCAACACTACTTCAACCCAATTAAGTTTTTGATATTCATCATGGTCTTCATTGTGGGAAGACAAATCACCCATTAGAAATATTCTGAAATTAGAAGGCTAAGAAGAAATTTAATTATAGATAGATAAATTCCTATAGATGGAATGCAGAGGTGAATAAATTACGAGACTTATAGCTTGGCCAAAACATAGATAAACACAAAACTATCTAAAAAAATGAACAAAGAGAAAATATTTCAATCAATCACTGAAACAAAAAGGTACTCTCCACACCTTGAGGGGAGGGAAAAATCATAACCCTCCTACAACTTTAAAGGGGGTTTATATTGATGAATTGAACATGGTTAGTGGTAACCCATAAATTACTAAATTATCCAACTCAAAGAAGATTGGTTAGTGGTAATAAGGAAACAACTACATTATTCCAAGAAAATTGGTTAGTGGTAATTAGGAAACCACTGCATTATTCAAAGCATACTGGTTAACCATTAACTGCTAGTTTCTATGAAAGATGGTAATTGGTTAAATAGAAAAACTACCACCTAAAGAATCCAATACCCGAGCTTGGACCCTTTCCATAATGAACTATTGAAAAATTCTCACCTTTCATGTGACAAGTAGGAGCATCGATTTTCAACTTTCAACAATTTAGATTTCCACATATTAGTTAGTTTCATTAAGATAAAAGACATGAACAATCTTTTGAAACTTTTATTAACAATCTATTCTTAACAATACCACAAAAACCTTCAAAAATGAAAGAATATAAGAAAGAACCTCAACCTTTTTCCTTGGGCTCACACATATCAAAGGACAAAGAATAACCCTAAATTAGAAGTTATACAAGCCCTCCAATATTGATATATGATGTTCATTAACTCTTCACCTAATCCTTCTATAAACCACACACTATATATTTGGAGATGAAGGAACTATGAAACATACAAATCCTACCCTATATAAATATATAAGATCATTTGGCAGATTATATATTTGTCTTATTGAGTAATTTTGTTATGTTGTTGAGCCGATAATAAAAAATGTTGACATACTTACATTAGACCTCAACATCTCCCCATACTTAATTATAGACTACCTCATAGTGATAATATTGAAAAACAACTTATCACCCAAATCAAGTAAAGAAAAACTATTTATAACCAAAATCAAAATTCAAAGCTAAATAATATATAGAAGTTTTAGACAATATACTTACATTACTCCTCAACATAGTGCCCATTATGACTTAAAAAGTGTTGACATACTTACATTACACCTCAACATCTTCCAATACTAAATTATAAAGTGCCTTATAGTGAAAATATTCCAAAACCACTTATAACCCATATTAAATAAAGAAAGCCTATTTATACCACAAATTTAATGCGAACTAGAATAAAAGTTTAAAATTATAAACCTATATAATATATAAAGGCTTTAGAGAGTATTATAATGAGGCACACTTTTATTTTTCAATCCAATACCATAAAGCCTCAGCAACAATAAAATTTATAGCCAATCACCATCACCTCAAAAGAACATTGACCAAACGCAAAAGATTCCTAGAATCAATCCCCTTTATAAATGTAAATAAACTCAACAAGGATCTATCAAACTGCTACATAAAATCAGAGATAAGCTCAACAAGGATCTATCAAACTGCTGCATAAAATCCCAGATGTTCAAAAACAGCCGTCCAATTAATGTTGGCATCCATGTATCTGCCTCCTGGACAACCGGGCTGCAGTTGCAGGATCCCAGTGCTCATTGTATATTGCAACATATACTTACTACCCCTCAGCATTAGCCAAATGTTATCTGAACCATCACCTACTGCAAGAAAATCAGTACCCTGGGAAGATTCAATCATGGTCTGCATAAATTCAAGTGTGATGACCTTCACCAGATTCCATTGCAGTGTGAGCCCATCAAACTTCCATATGCCCAGATCAGAATGGGGGACTACAGGAAGCCTTCCATATACACCTCCAACACTGTTTTTTCCATTCAATCTTCCAATTAATGCACGCTGACCTGGATTAAACGGCACCATGGTGGGAAATGTAACATTAATATGACCTTCCCTGTAAAAACTTCGGATCTCAATTCCCATTGGTAACCTCGTATACCGACCTGGTTGCACTATGTTGTAGCCCAGTGCTTTATTTACTATATTCACTTCAGAGGAGTAATAAAAGAAATCAGTGGTTGCAGAGAAACAAACAATAACATTATCTACACGACGATAACTCCGTAGAGGGCCTGGAAACAATGCTGAGGATAATGGGCCGCTGTATAGGTTTCCCATGAGGCAAATTTTTTCAACCCTCCATTTGTTTATTGTGGAGTCATATCTAGCAAGATGCACAAAACTATTGCCATTATCTTCACAATTACCCAACAAAAAAACTCTGTAACTTCCTATTGCTTCTTCATCGACTGTCATCTCTGCTGTTCCATGAACAATGAGAGATTTCAGAAATTGAATACGTTTGCGAGTGTAGTGTGGGAAAATCCTTGGCAAACTTTTGCACTCACTGGTAAGAGGGTTTACAACAAATAAGGTTAAGTCAGATCTGGCCACCAAAAATAAGCCACTGCAGCTTGCTTTGACACCCAGAGTCTTCATGCCCAAGGTGTCCCAATCACAAGGGACCTTCATCAGAAACCAACGCCTGGAAATAACACTGAAACCCCATATATCTAAGTTATGGTTGTTCACTACAATGCACTGTTCTATTAGGTCATGCGTACGCTGGAAATATTTGGAATCATAAACTGCATCCCAGTCATGGGATATGGACCTAGAGGTTACCAAATCAGCTGGCTGAAGTCTTAGAACAATGTTCTGCAATATATCAGCGGGAAGATAAATGGCTTCACCATCTTTCTCTTTTTCTTTCTGGACAATTACAGCCATTGAATTTTGACCGGATTCGCCTACACAAATTCTTTTGTTGGGTCGGAAATTGGGATAACAACGATCAAACTCCTGAATCAAAAGTTCCATGGGAACATTTTCTGCAAAACGTACAGTTGCTTCTCTCCATGCAGGGACTAACACTAAATCTGTAGAGAGTTTCCTCTTTCTTCTTAGTTTGTTATCTTGTCCTCTCTGTGATGCCGAGATAGAGTCTTGTACCATTTGGAAAATTGTTGCGACCCTGGTACCCTTTTCTTGCTCCCTCGTAGCCTCCTTTTGCTCGGTGAAAGTCTCCATTTTGGAATGGAGGGCAGGGTTGATAGTGCCAACACGGTGGTGGTTGGTTTTCGCTTCCTCGCAGAAGAATGATGATGACTCGATGAGTTTTTCGTTTGCCTGGCCATGTGGTTTATATATACAAATCCCTTGGTCGGTGCTTCCTCGAGAAGACGACGTAGGATTTGAGGGAAGTGGGTCGTAGATTTTGTATGGACCCGCTTGTTGAAGGCCATGGTCATAACTTACAAAAGATAACCTTTCATCAAGCTCGTTTTTCTTTGATAGATGTGGTAAATTTTCATGGTATTTCGTTATTGTTTACAAATTTAAATGACGTGGACTGTTTAAAATATTTGTTTGAATATATATATATATATGTTTTTAATAAAGTTTCAATTAAATTAAGTTGGATAATTTTCCGTATTTACTATTTTTTATTTTGGTATTTTTATATTATAGAAAAATTAAATTTATATCTAAATTAATATATAATATATATGGTATTTATTAAAAAAACTGTTTTTATATTTCTTATGGATATTTAGATTTATATTAAAGTATGCAAGTGATTCGATTTCTTAGAATGATTTAATTGTTTTGATTGTATAATAAATTATAAATTATAATGGATCAAATTCAAGTATGTGGTATGTATCCACTTGTAGGGTAAGTTAATTATTAATTATTAATAATTATGTTTATTTATTTTATTTTATTTTTAATTTATTTTTATTTTTATATAATTTGACCTAGTTCAAATGTTTACATAACATAACTTTATAACTTTTTTTTATTGTGCACTCGAGATATTATTTTGTTATATGTGAGAAGTATCTATATCCTTATATTAAATTTATTGAGATTTAAACTTTTTTTTGAGTGAAAAGAGATTTGATCCCTCTCTCTATCTCTAGTTCAATGGATCTATGACACTTGACTTTATTCCACATGAATACCATCGGTCAATACCATTGGTTTGACTTTATTCCACACGAATATCATGGGTCAATACCATGGGTTATCTAGAGTTAAATGGATATGCCCTTTTAATTTACTCCTTTAAATGGACTTTATTCCACATGAATACTACTGGTCAATGCCATGATTTATCATAAACTTGGAGCTCAAAATCTATGCCCATTTAATTTACTCCTTTAAATGGACTTTATTCCAAATGAATACCATGGGTCAATACCATGAGTTCTCATCAAGCTCTAGCTCAAAAACCACGTGTAACTTCACCAAGTTAAGTTTACCTTATTATTTTAGTTTAAGGTTATTTTTGTTTTAAGGTAGAGTTATTTTTAATTTTCTTTATTTTATATTTTGACCAAGTAAAAATGTAAAGGTATGGTTGTTTTTATTTTTATTAATAAATATAATTATGAATTGTTTTATTTTATTTTTATCTTCTTTTACCATGTAAAATGTTTACCTAACAAGAAAAGGAAAAATAAAGATTTTCACCTTACAACATAAGATATATTTTATTTTTATTGTTTTGTAATTTGACCCATTCAAAATATTTACATAACATAACCTTACAACATGTCCTCCATACTTGGCTCGAGAGCTTAATTTATTTTAGACCAGGTTAGATCCATCTTAAATTCATATCTACCAATTAGCACCAATAAGGATAAGTCTGTTGAGATGCAAACATGTTATAAAGTGAAAAATGGTTTTCTCTAGGTTGGTAGATATGGAGTTAAGATGGATATATGCTCCTTTAATTATTATTAATTTTAGGAGTTTTCTTTACTTTGGACTTTTGGGTTGCGTAGGAATATTTGAGGTGAAACCTTGATTTGTATATTGAGCACCCGAAAAAACCTACCCATCAAACATGATATTCCAATAAATTCCTCTGAGATTTTAGAGAAATTAGACTCGAAAAAACCACTAGAAAAGCTTCCAAAAAGTTGCACTAAAGATAAGTCGTTAATTTATGTTTATTTTAGTTTATTAAATTTATTTTTAATGTTATTTTATTTTATTTATTTACTTATTTATTTTACTTAGGCAAAATGTTAAACAAGACATTGCAACATCTATACCATACTACACAAAAGAGTACCTCTATTGGGCAAAGAGAGGCTCAAAAACCTAATATGTGGAAGATGTTGTCATGTAATCTTAACTTAAAAATATAATAAAATAATATCTACATTAACAAATAAAAAACTAGTAATACAAAACAAATCAATGTCACGCTTAAATTAAATACTTCATTTTTCACATTTGTAATACCTTCCAATCTTGAATATGGATTTTGATATGTAATATTTAAAAAAAATAAATAATAATAACCATAATAACATAAATAATTCAATATGTACATACATATATAAATAGAAATACATATGTAACATTTTAATTAATTTATATGCATTTATAGAGAATATGTGTTTTCTACTTCATGAAAAGGCATGACACTATTAACATTGTAATGTCGAGAATTTGAATCATAAATAAATAAAATATTTCACAGTATATATGTGTGTGTTTTGTTTAAAAGCATCCTAGATTCATCATATGTATATTTCAAAAAAAATAAAAATCGAGAAGATATTCATCTTAACACTAATCAAATTTCTTAGGGTGAATACATTTTCTCATGTTTTGGGGATAAAAAAAGCTTCTCAACTTGAGTGATTTGCTTCTATTGAGAGTTAATGGATCTATACAGTTCATTAATGATTTGTTTTTACCTAAAAAAAAAAGTTACTTACACGTGTGTTAAGAACTTATAATTTTCCTTGTTTGTCAAAATATATCTCAAGAAAAAACATGTCATTCATATATATATCTCTGTGAAATACTTATTAATTTTCACTCGGATAAATTTTACCTCACATAAAAATGTTTTAGCTATGATACAAATTATATCAAAAGTATTTATTGCTTTTTAAGCCACACAAAAAAGGTTTGAACCATAAAATCAATTTACTTAATTAATATATTTAAAAATCTAATTATTTTTTTTAATTTGATAAATTTCATCTCACACAAATAAGTTTTAACTATGATATGCATTTATTTAATTTTTTAGTTTTGTAAGTATTCCAAGTTCATGCAACATTTTACACATAATAGGAGCTACCATGTGCCTAATTAGTTTCAAGCTTCTAGAAAACATTCTTATAAGATTTTTTTACATTACACACCAAACTTTATCTAATATTTTCCATGTAATATTGGGTGAGGGATTGAAGCAAAGCCACTTATGGAAGGGGTGTTGGTAAGTTATATAGCCCTAGCCACTTTGTTGTCCCAATCTGAAGTGAGATGAAATTTAGGGACCAATAAGTTTATTTCATTACTATAGGTTATAAATTATATAGTTTAAGGATTTTTGAAGATCAACAATACAATAATTGAAGTTTTTGGCACCAATACACCTTATACTCTACTCTTTTTGTTTTCATAAATGTTGTCTACACTTAATTTTCTTTTCTTATGAATAATATTATTGTATATATGTTTTTTACTATTTTGGTTATTAAATATTTGTTTTTAACTCATCAAAAAAACATTACTTTTATGTGTATGTTAAATACTTATTATTTTTCTCTGTGTCAAAGTTTACCTCATTAAAAAACATGTAAATGATATATATATGTGTGTGTGTTTGTATATTTATGTATATGTATATATATATATATATATATATATATATATATATATATATATATATATATATATATATATATATATATATCTATATCTATATCTATATCTATATCTATATATATATATATCTATATCTATATATATATATATATATATATATATATATATATATATATGTATATGTATATATACTAGTGGCAATATCAAGGAAGGACATGTATCAACGACCGTTTAACTTCATAGATCTTCTGAATAAAAAAGAGAGGGTTTTAGGTGTGAGGTTTTAATGCACTTTAATTGTTTTGGCATGCCCCTTTGTACTAGCCTTGGTTTTGAAAATGTAGCCAGTTCACATCTTCCGTGGGAAACTAAGAGTCAACCTCCATTCTTGCATCCATTGTTGGACTGGTTCGGCTCTGTGTGTGCATTGTGCCTTCACTTGTTTCGTGTGGTGGTTTGTTTGCTGGTATAAGGAGGCTTCATGTCGACTTTCAATCTACAAGTTGTTTCATTTACTCTTTGTTGCCTGGCTTATGCTTCATTTTTATTCTATTCATGGTGGTGTTCAGTGTTGGTTCTAGCATTGATCTCACTCTGTGTAACCACATATTCTTCCCTTGCTACTTCTTTGGGCGGCTCAGCAAATGCTACTTCAAGTAATTTTTTGTTCTTGTTTCATTCCTTCATCTCGTTTTTGTGATTCCAACCCTCTAGCCCGTTGGTGAGCAGGTAAACTTACCAATGGCGTTCTTGCTAAGATACCCTTTAGTGAGAGACTTGGTTCTCATCCTCTGACTCGGAGACAAGATTTTTCTAGGTAAACCCCTCCTCTTCCCTTCTTTTATCTACTCTCTCACACCTTATTTTATCTTCCTTTCTAGTTTTTGACTACCCATCTTGTTTTCATGGTGATAGGGAGGACATGCCTCGAGAATGATCGTCCATGGCCTCATTCTTGGGAGTCTTTGTATCTTAGGAAAACAAGGTAGGATCCCTTCGTGATTGTCTTATTTTTTTTGCTTGCATTATCCTTAGTGAGGCATAAACCCTTAGGGTTTTGTTTTCTGAGTATGTTTTGTATGGTTTCATGGGTTTCACACCATCGATGTCGGACTAGTCTTGGCCTACAAAGTGTTGTTTTTAGTGCTTGTGACTTTCAAAACCCTCTACTATTTTGGTTTGATAAATGCATATTGAACTGTTAAATTTTGAAATGCTACAAATGCACACTTGTGCTTGAATATTGAATGTAAATTTACTTAGGCTTTTGAGAAAGAATGTGATATATTTGTTGCCTTTAGCTTTGTTTGGTTCTTAGTCTGAAATGACTTTAGTCACGAGATTTATGTCGATGTCAATTGGCCTCTTGATGAGTTACCTCACTATTTTTCATTAAAACAATATCTGAAACACTATTGCACATGAAAAAAAATGAATTGTCTTTCTTTCTTAATGACAGAGATTTTAGATTCATTTGCTTTCACATATACTCAAGAAAGTAATTTCAATTTCTATGTTCTTTCTTCTCTCTAGATGGCACCCTCCTCATAGTGGAGATCTAGTTTTGCTTTTATGCCTAACCAGCAGTCTCTTACAGTTGAGAAACTATCCTCCAATTACCTTACACTTATCTAACAGTTTCTTTAAACATACTCTTAACTAATCCTATTCTACTTGCTTTCTTAATTTTTAAAGGACAATCGCTGCACGAGCCTAAATTTAAGTAAAACAAAAATAAAACAAAATTTGTAATGTTTTTCCTCCTTTCCAACAGAAAATGAAAACCATTTCCAGTTGTTACATATTATTTTTTCACCGACCCCATATCCCCTAATCTCGAGAAGTGTCGGTCCCTGAATGGCATCTGCTCTGTGTCATACATCTAAATATGTGTCCACATCTTCCAAATCACTCAAGAAGATTAACCATGCTCATAAATCCTGAAGTTGACCCTTTTTACCTATGTTTCAAGATCATCACAAGACATTAGTATTCTACTTGTGACAATAGCCTAGAGTAAATAAGAACCACTCGATACCATCACAAGAGTACATATGTTCCCAATGACGGTCAGATTTTAGGGATCGTTGCAAGTCACTAGTATAGTGCTTGCGACAATAGCTCTGAATACATTATTGCCTCGCAATGTTATCTATGAGTCATAGTGTTCGTTTATACAGGCCTCACCCAGGTTCAGAAGAATTATTTAGCCAAGAAAATCCTGCAGCTACCAGCCCTTTCAGCTACAGCCCACGAAGCGTTGACAGAGGTCTCACCCAAGGTAGCAGGGGAGGGTGCTAGTACCAGGTTTCCGCACCCTTGGGATGTCTAGATGTGGTCTGAGAGGTTTGCATGTCATCCTGCAGCCTTGTGCTACGCAAGATCAGCGTCGATCCATATAATATTAGCTTTCTCTTACTGCACTCATTACATATATAATTTATTTGATTAAGTATTATAACCCAGATCTACCTAGAGAGGTCTTTAAGAAAACATTTATTACTTCAATTTAGTTCACATATTATGATTAAATCCGATTCACAAGTACTCAATAAGCATATGCACGTAGATCAAAACAGTTTCATTAGCCATAAAAGAACTGAGTTGCGGTAGTTCAAAATTAACACAGAATTTAGAAGAAACTTATCTTTATTTCCAATTATCACCCTTACGTCCAGATCTACCCTGCGCACTCAGCTGCAGGGGTCCACACACCGAGATGTAGACTCTTCCAGGCCTCTATCCTCTACCCCAACTCCTAACTCAGACTTACAGACACTTTCAGAATGCTCTTCTCAGACACCCATTACATTTCAGATCTCCAAAATCATACTCAAAAGAGAATTGCCTTTCCCCCAATAGAGTCGCGCTCTATTTATACCAATCTATGCTCCACGGACCGACTTAATTCCTATTATTTTACATTATTTCTTGGGTGGACAACCCTTTGAATCGACATTTTACATTTCGCGCTCTGCATACTTCGAAGTTTTTACAATAATTTACTCCTAATTCCTAGGCGTTTTGTCCCAGAACCATTATGCAGGACCTCCGCTGCCCAACAGTCCCCAAACACAATCATCATGACTCGTCCCGAGTCACTCGTCGGCACAGCGAGATGCTCTACCTTGGCTTCATGGTTCGCCTCCCTTTGAGTGACGCTCATCGTCCTACAGCTCCTTTGCTGTCTCCTGCAATGCTTCGTCTAGCTCGTGATTCACTATTTCTCCCACTTCCTGCAACCGATAATGTTCATTCTGCTCTGCTCGGTTAACACAGAACATGCCCTTATAGGATTTTATCGTGAGAAGGGCAGCCACACACGGGACCCATTGGTACCACCGCAATCACTTCCGACCTTTATATCTTCTCTTCACACTGTTTGTTGTAGCTTGTGTTGTAATTTTTCAAGACCCTTGCTGTTGTTCATAAGATCCCAATTTTGAAGAGACAACAAAGATGACTTAGTATCTGCATATCTACCCGTGGTCTCTTTCTATCGATCCTTTTGCTTTTCTGTTGTATTTCACTGGCCAACCCCCAAGAGGATCGACAACATCTGAACCAATTCTTTTTCGTGTTTCTCTTCTTCTGGTACATCCCCCACCATTGATGTTGCCAGCTACGAGATGCCTGCAGCTGTCACCACCATACTCCTTAGAGAGTCCTGCTTCTTAAGCGGCCATATCTGGCATACTCTGTGTGTAGAGAGAATGAACAGCCCCATATCGATACCCAATGTATGTTTTCCAGGAGTGTATGTCACCCGGTGGATGCACCTTAGTGATTTATAAGCCATACGAATTTCAAATTCACTGATTCTCGCGTGTTCTACCATCTTCATATAAAATTTGTGGTGGCTCATGCCATATCTGACTCGTACTTCTTTTGTTAATTGCCCGCTACCCGCTCCCTTTTGCCATAATGCAAACATCATGTCGCAAACAGTGATAGAAACGGTTACCTTTCTTCGTAGCCACGCAGTGGTGCACTTCTGATCGTGTGACCACGAACTTATCGTTCATCTAGCTTGACGTGTAGCTGGGTACTCGCACCTTCCTCCAGACTGCTTTACCGTCCCGCACTCCCTTTCAACTAGTTGGAGCAGTGAGACTGTTCCTCGAACGGTTAGTGAGGCAGCCAACCTGCCCATGTAGAGCTTGAGGCGATTTCCATTCACTCAGCCCGGGAAGGGGTCTCCATTAAGTTTAGCCTGTTGAACCGTACACCCATCGGAAACTTCCTTGACTACAAAGGGTCCCAAGCAATGCATTCGGAGTTTACTGAGGAATTTTTCAAATTTACTATCATATAGAAGCACTAAATCATTCTTCTTAAATGTGTGCACTTTGATATGGTGATCATGCCATTCTTTCTCGCATTATTTCTGTACTTGCTGGTGGAACCCAACTAAAATCGTTCCTCGTCGAGTTCCTCTAGTTGCACGAGCCATTCCTCCAAAGCCCCGTGGTCTGCCATACCTGTGATTTCCGTGATCCATAGACTAGGCACAATATATTCCATAGGCATAAGGACCTCTTTACCATAGACTAACAGAAATGGTGTTTGGCCTGTCAACTTCTTTCACATAGTTCGGTATGCCCATAGCACAATAGGGATGTGCAAGTCCCAGTCATTGCACTGCGCGTTATAGACCTTGGTCAATGCAGTCTCCAAGATTTTGTTGAATGCTTCCATGGTCCCATTTGCTTGCAGGGGGTATGGCATACTCTGTTGGTGATAAATCTAGAATTCCTTTATGAGTGTGCTAATTGTTTCATTTAGGAAATGCATTCCTCGATCACACATGAGAATTTTCGGACATCCAAACCTTGTGAGTACATTTTTGAACAAAAAATTTGCAGTTGTCCCAGTCATACAGTCCTTAACCGATTGTGTCGTGGCCCATCTGGTTAAATAATCTATTGCAGTGATGATATAGGGCGTGCCCATTTTTCCTCACGGCTTGATTGGTCTTATGAAGTCGATTGCCCATTTCTCGAAGGGTTGTAGCATCATCTATGGTTGGAGCAGCATTTCATCTCTCCGTGACGGTTTCCTGTCTGTTGACAGATGTCGCAAGCTCAGCAGTGGGCTTTCGAATCCTGATGTAGAGTGGGCCACCATAATCCTACGCTAAGTATCTTCTGGGCTGTGGCGTGACCCGTATAGTGTCTTCCAGCAACCCCCCCATGGGCTTCAGCTAGGATCTATCCTTACTTGAACTCTGGGACATACCAATGTAGGATTTCATCGTTGCCCATTTTGTAGAAGTGTCCTACAATCACGGTGAAGTCTGCTGCGCATATCACCAATTCCTTCTTCTGTTGAATGGAGTATCCCTGTGGCATGGTCCCTGTAGTTAAGAAATGGATTATTTCTTCAAAATGGCTATCTACTACGTGCACCGCATATAGCTGAGCATCCCGAAGTCTATCTTCTAGATTTGTGGGTTCTTCGCTGGTCTCAATTCGGGACAGGTAATCTAGGCCTGCATTTAGATGTCCTGGCTTGATGACGACCTCAAATTCATTCTCCTGGAATAACAGCAACCATCGAAAAATACACCCCCCCAACACTAGCTTATTCACTAGGTATTTTAACGTCGAGTGATTAGTATACATCTTAAAGTGACCTCCCAACAAATAATGGCAGAATTTTTGAAACGCGTATACCATCGCTAATCCCTCACGCTCAGTGTTGGAGTAATTCTTTTCAGCTTTTGACAACCAGTGACTTGCAAATGCAATGAGATGGTCCAGTCCCTCTGCTCCTGGTTGAGTAAGTACCACCCCCAGCGCGATACATGATGCGTCCACATGCACATGAAATTCAATGTCCCATTTCAGAAAAACCAATATAGGGGCTGAAGCCATCTTCTCCTTAAGAATCTCCAAGATTTTGCTGCATTTCTCATTCTAGCAATAAGTAACATCCTTCTTCAGCAATTGTTCCATCGGAGCTATGATCTTGGCATAACTTTTGATGAACTTCCAATACTAGCTCGTGTAATCCAGAGTGGTGCGTAATTGTTTGACACTTTGCAGAACTTGCAGATTGAGTATGACAACAATCCTTGCCGAATCCACCATCAAGCCTTGCTTACAAACCACATGGCGCAGTAGGTTCCTGAATGGGACAAGGAAAGTACAGTTCTTGAGATTCAGCATAATCTGGTGTTTGCAACAAGTATCGAGCATTAACCGTAAGCTTGCTACATGCTTCTTGAATAGTCCAAACACAGTCCAGTCATCCAGATAGATCTCTATGAACTTGTGTATAAATTCTTTGAATGTTGCTACCACTATTCGTGAAAATATCGCCGACACATTCATCAGACCAAAGGGCATCACCGTGTATTAAAAACAATCCCATTCGGTGGCGAACGTTGTTTTATTCCTATCTTCTGCTGCAATCTTGATCTGCTGGTATCCTGAGAACCCATCCGTGAATGAGTAGGCTTCCTGCCTATTGGGTAGCAAAAGCCCCATGCAACAGTTAGAGGTATTGAAGCCTGAAATTTTGGGTAATGTTAGGGTAAAGACTTAGTTGAAAGCGTGGAGCGTGAATTATAATAGGTTGAGTCAAAGGGTAGTCCGCCCAAAAAGAAGGTAAAGAAATGTGAATAGAGTCGGCCCGCACAGGGATCATGGGCCAAGGAAGGGTATAAATAGAGTGAGGCTCTATGGGTAGAGAAAGTTAAGTTTTGATGGTTAATCTTGAATATGAAATGTAATGGGTTTTTGAAGAAGATAGTTTGAAAGCGTCTGTAAGTCCGAGTAGAGGGTTGGGGTAGTAGATAGAGGCTCTACAACTGTGTGCGTAGAGACCTAGAAAGTCTGCAGCTGTGTGCACAGACCCTTGCAGCTGAGTGCGTAGGGCAGATCTAGATGTATTAAGGATAAGTGGAAATAAAGATAAGTTTCTTCTGAAAATTCTATGTTCCTTCTGAGCTATCGCAAATTTGATTTTCATAATATTTTTTTAATTAATCTTCTATTGTATGAATGTATGTAAATCTATGTTCATTTTAATGGTGTGAATCAGTTTCATTGGTTAACTCTTTGCTTAAAGACCTTGTTGAACAGATTTGATTTATAATTGCATCCTCCAATAGAATAGCACACTGATAAGAAAGATATAATCAATCTAGATCTGTGTGAATACCGAGCATCACAGAGCTATAAACCAGTGCATGAAACCTCCAAACCATATCTAGACATCCCTAGGCTGTGAAAACCTGGTTCCAGCACCCTCCCTTGCTACCTCAAGTGAGACCTCAATCTGCGCTCTGCGGGCTATTACCAAAAGGGCTCGTAGCTGCAGGATTTGTTTGGCTGAATAACTCTTCTGAACCTGGGTCAGGCCCATATAAGCCAACAAATGTTTCCATTATTCAGACTGGGATCTACCTAAGGGGTGTCTAATGTGGGAACACTGGGATCCTACGAAGAAGGAGCTTGAAGAGTGGTGGTATTTGAAGCTTCACGAGTTTGCGGTTCAGGAAAATAGAAACTCGCGAATATTGGAGGAAAAGTGGTTGGATCGCTATATATTCACGGATATACACAAAATCTTCTTCACAACATTTCTAATAGAACTGTACCAGTGGATCGCGAAGTTAGTTGATAGTGTGGGGATGTACATATTAGACTTACTGATAGTGTGGAATCTAGAACTGGTGTGCAGGCTAGAAGCCACCGAAGATAAACTTGCGTCTGCAGTAGACCACTAGTTAGATCGAATCATAGGAGGACTTATCATTGAATTTGCGATAGATACAAACATAAGTTACAATGAAGCGGAAATTCAATTTCTCCAAGGACCGCGGGTTAGGTACATCAAATCATTGAAAACTTGGATTAAGATGTTGTTGTGCGAAAAACAGATTCTGTGTGTATATTGATGTCTAGACTAACACAGAGCAAAAGGGGTTATCGAAGAGCAAGATGAGTAGAGAACAACCCTTTGATTTCTATCTCGCTAGGTTCTCGCCACGAAGTGTTGTCTGATTGATTAAAGAATGCTTCCCACTAATACCACCTCTGTCTACACCACCACCCACTTCACCCATGTCGAGTCCATCCACACCAACACCACCTCCACCCCCTCCACCATTGAAAGCCGGGATGGGTCCACAGTCAAGTTACCGACATTTCAGGGTTTAGGGAATGAAGAGACAAGTCAGTTCTGGTTTGTGATAAAATCTGTATGGGATGCGCAAGGCATAACAGATGAAAACATAAAAAAGGCTACGTTGGTCAGTGTACTACAGGACCGCGTGCTCACATGGTACATAAAATACTCAACCGGCCATCTGAATGAGGGAATAGTGGTGATCCAGGATGTGCTTAATAAAGAGTTTGGCTGACCAAAGTCTGAAGCCCAATCGGTCATTGGGTTCAAGGAGATAGCATTGTTGCCTAGCGAAACTTTGTGGGATCTAGACCAAAGGTTAAAGAGTACTATTCACGAAGCTAACATGACTTTGATAGATGGGTAGAATTGCTCGTGGTTTGTGGCATCATTGACACCCCATCTAAGGACGGCTTTGTCAGAACATAAGATCTCAACCCAAGCCGAGGTAGTGGAGACAACAATGAGATTACATGCGACCCCAATACCAGACCCAATATTGGGAGTTTAGCAAATCATTGCACAAATTCAAAACTTGAGTTTGGAAGTGCAAAGCTTAAAGCAAGGAACAATGTCCCGAGTAGAGGTACATCCAGAGGTAGGTTGTATGAAATGTAAGACCCAAGTGCATGACAAGGACTACTACCATATCTTCATGAACTATCTGGCGGGAGGAGGCCCAATGCTGTTAAAAGTGGAGGTACAAGCAGGATCAAGTGCCGCGCCTACGCTCTAGTGTGCAATTTGCTAGGTATGAGGAAAGCATGCCACAGATCGCTGCCACCTATTGCCAAGCTTATGACAACCTCCTCAACACTTATTTTGTTACTTCTACAGAATGATGGGTCACGAGGAAAAATATTTCCGCATGTTGATGGATCGACCACCTATGTATAGGATGCAAATTGAGATGCGCGGGCAGGACCCAACCACACCATTTGCATGAGGGGGATTCCTGGTACGTGGACGGGGTCGCAGCGGAATGTGACTTGGATGGGGACGATGATAATTAATCTGCTATAATTGTGGAGGGCCAGGGCATTACGCTCGGGATTGTACGAATCCAACCCAAGCCTGTTGTCTGTCATGCTACCAGTTTGATCACGATGCAGTCGACTGCCCTACGCTAATTGCTCAATTGCGGGAAAAAGGAGTGCTCCCAGCTAGCCCCACTCAAAATGTCCAAATGATGAAGGTTGAACCATGCATTGAAGACCCCAACATAAATATGATGCTCAGAAGTGGCACAACTACAGGGAAAGATAAGGGGAAGAAACCAGAAGAGAATATGTGGGTTCGTAAGGCTCCCACAAAACAACTAGAATTTGATTTAGCGTGAGCAAAGGAAACCTTTTTGGAGGCTAAGAAAAATTCCACAGAAGCATCAACTTGGGGTAGTTAGGGGCAACCAGAACTGGAATAGGATAGGTCTTTGCTAACTACCTTCTTATAAACCTGTATGAAGCTTCTCAGGGATGCTAATGCGGTGAAAGGGTTACAAGAGTTAATAACTAGATGTGCAGGGGTAGACGAACTATGCTTGATCCACAAATTGGGCAAACATGTTTTGCATACTAGTCAGGACATGCCACTGACCATCGAGATTAGTGACTATGAGATGGACCAGGTCATTTTAGATCTAGGGTCTGACACAAATGTCCTACCAAAACTAACTTAGGAATGCATGGGTAGGCCTACGCTACAATGGTCCCTGATCCAATTGTGAATGGCAAACCAACAAAATATTCTACCTATGGGAAGGCTACAAGGGGTTACCGTGGACATCGATGGCGCCAAAACGCAAACCGATTTTGAAGTCATCGAAATTGTGGATGATAGTAACCCATATCCAGCATTGCTAGGGATAGATTGGGCAACAGACATGAATGGAATCATCAACCTCAAGAAATGGAAAATGACCTTCGAAAAGAATTCTCTCTGAGTAGTGATTCCATTGGATCCAGCTGAAGGAGCACATTATATTGAACCTATGCAAGATGACGATAGTGATGGGGAACTAGAGTGTATCTACCAGCTCACAGTGTGAAATCGGGACAGGGTGAATCCAACAGTGGACGGTTGATTCTCATGGAACTGCGATAGCTCTTGCACGTTGGATTTAGATGAAGTGGTTGAATGATGGAAGAACCGACTGCATGAAGTAATCAAATGAAATTGCAGCAAGATGGTTGTGACAGGAGTCATAAAGTCACCCGTAGAGGAAGTTGATGAACAGTTTTCCTTGATGAAATTGAAATTAGGTGCGCCGATAATATCTACGATAGCACCCTAAATGACCTTGGCTTCAGAAAGAGGGGTAGTCTTGAAAAAGGGAAGGAAAACGCATGAAGTTCATGGATAGGCACAGGCACAAGTGGCTAGAAAAACTAAGGAAAGCAGCGTGAAGCGACTCTAGTCGCGAGTAGTTGACAATAGGGTTAGCAGGGACTCAAAGGGTAGCACACATCATGGCAAACAAACCTCTTGGAAGTTGAAAATACCACGGACCAGATGGGTCTAAACTAAGTGATGGATGAGTCACGATGATTGTGTCGGTGGACTGTTGGATAGAGAAAGCCCCGCGCAACAGTTAGAGGGCTCGAAGCCTGACATTTTGGGTAAAGTTAGGGTAAAGTCTCCGCTGAAAGTGCGAAGTGCGAATTATAATAGGTTGAGTCAAATTGTAGTCTGCTAGAAAATACGGTAAAGAAATGTAAGTAGATTTAGCCCGTACAGGGATCGTGGGCCAAGGAAGGGCATAAATAGAGCGAGGCTCTATGGGTAGAGAAAGTTAAGTTTTGATGGTTAATGTTGAATATTAAATGTAACGGGTTTTTGAAGAATATAGTATGAAAGCATATGTAAGTCCGAGTCGAGGGTTGGGGTAGTAGATAGAGGCTCTACAACTATGCGCGTAGAGGCCTGGAAAGTCCATAGATGTGTGCTCGGATGCTGCAACTAAGTGCGCGGGCGGATTTGATAGTTACGATTCCTTGATTCTATAAGTTGATGGTCCATTTCTATGCTCTATTATTTGTTTTCTTTTTCTTATGTTGTTTCAGGTGAATCACTCATTAAGGAGAAGAAAATGATAGCTGAAGTAGCCTAACGAAGACTGCATCAAACATCGGCATAAGGTAGTCTCTTTCAAAGATGGCCATTTAAGGAATTAACTGTTGTCTTTGTCTTGCTTTGACTAGACCCACTCTAGGGCTAGAGGGGTTGCCTCTATCCACAGAGGGAATTTTACCTACATCACACAAGCTGTCACCTTTTAGTTTAGATGCTCCTGTATCAGGCTCTCAGGGTAAATTAAACTCATGGCTCCTGTCCATGAGCTCTTCAATAGAGTACATGGCACTTTGAATCTATCCAGCATCTAACCAAGAACTATATTCAATAGGATGGCCCTTCCACTTGACTAAGTACCACACATATTCTTTTATTTGATTCCATCTTGCCACCTGGGTGTCTAGGATCTGCTCGATCTCTAATGGCTTTCGTGGGGGCATTAGTTTAATCCAAGAGTAGTTCTCATTCTGGGTGTTTCATGTTCATCTTTCTAAACTGTCTTCTTCATTAGCGAGAATGTATGGGTACATATCTGCCACATTAAAAATGGGTGAGATTCCTATACCTAGAGGTAACTACAACTGATAAGCGTTCGCAAAAAACTTTCTAAGAATCCTACAAGGCCCAATTTTCTTCAATTTTAACTTGTTCTATTTTCCTTTAGGAAGCCTCTCCTTATGTAGGTGTTTTATAGCTCCAAATCTCACTCTTGATGTTTGTGATACTGTACTCATGGCCTAAGGCAACCCCCCCTTCCATACCTGGTCCAAGTACTTAAAAAATAGTGTTTTATTCCTTATACACGACATTTCCCTGAGCTAAACCCGTGTGTATTTGGGTCTGTGTATACCCAACCCGCGTATATGTCTTAAAACACTTAAAAAAATTAAATATCCTTAATTTTAGGTGGATATCATGGGTTTTACCTGTTGATTACCTATTAGTGCCCATGGCGCAACTGTTCCCAACGAATTCCCAACTAAAAAACTACTTTGGGAGAAGTATAAAAAGGATTCAATGGGAAGGCCTAAGGAGGAGAAGATAGAGAGAAAAATCACTCTGCTGAGATTATCCCTGACTAGGTCTGAAGATCCCTGTGCTTCCAACACTTCCCCCATTACAGGAAACCCTTATTTCCTTTAGTTATGATGTCTTTCCACTACTTGAGATATCTTGGAGTAAGTCATGGAAGGAGTTTGTTGAAGGCTTGAGACTCAACGAATCCGGAGGACGGTTCCGCTTGGAGCTTGGGAAAGGAAGACTCAGATGAAATCATTCCCTTCTATACTTTAGTTATCTATAATAAAAGAAACACTTGTCTTGTTCCTCATATAAATTTTCTTCATGTTTATGATATCAATGTTATGATTCACATATGAATGGTTGTTTTAATTTTATAACTAACTGCCTTTCAATATGCTATGAAGATGATTTTTTATGATGCTTGGTCAGTATACTATTGTGCTTTCTAGAATTGATTGTTTTGCAGGTTGAAGGACTAAAAGGAACTCCAAGAGGGTTTAGACCCTGGCAAGATTTTCCCAAATGAAGGACCCCCAGGTGCACCTCTCTTCGTGTAGTTTGTTTATATTAACATCATGGCTATGTGGAATGCTTGTTTTTCTGATATGCCAGGGTATCAAGCTAAGACCCTAGGGGAATTTATGCTAAATAGAATTTGTGACTCCACTGGGGACAATAGTATTGTTGTTCCTACTTTTTATTTGTTCAAGCCAATCAGAACTCAACTATTTATTTGCATGTTGTGACTATGTAGTTTGTTCCTATAGGAACTTGAGCTATAAGTTTGATCAGTGTCTTTAGACCTTTTTTGTTTTTTCTTGTGATCTTTCATATGTGCCGTTTTTCCAATTTACAGAAGTGTATATATGAAAGTTTCCTTAAGTGAACCCACATATACGTAGGTTTCCTTAGGCTTAATAGTGTATACACGTAGTTGTGCATCAACACAGTCGCGTATATCCTAAAATTCTCAAGACTTTTCAAATATTTTTGTTTCTGAAGATCTGTCTGTTGGTCTGAGTCTTTCCTAAATAGTTACTTTTCTGTGTCAGTTTTTGTTTCTACAACAAGTTCGTGATTTCAAATTCTCTCCTGTTGTAGAGAGTATTGGTCTTATTTTGTTTTGTTGCAAGTGTCATCACTTTTTGTTTAAACACACAAGATTTCTTTCTGGGAATCTTGGTTGTTCTGGTCTTCCAGGACAGAAAGATTGGTCTCAATCTTTGTGGCAAATCTTGTTTTGGTGATCTTTTTCTTTGCATGTCAAAACTGCATCTTTATGACCATTTACTTTTTTTTTTTCTTTTTGAAAGTTGTTGTGTGACGGTTTTGAGAGTTGTCTTTCTTGATCTTTTGATCACTGTCACCAAGATTTTTGGGCTACTTTCTGATTGTTAAGAGCATCTTGAAACAAACTTTTTGTTGATTTTTCACCCGTTTTGTGTTGTAAACTTGCAAAGTGTTTTGTTGCCTATTCTTCAATCATAAAGTTTTAGTCTTATTTTGAGCACTTTTGAAAAGTCATTTTTGTTTGTGTTTTTTAAGAAAACTTCTTGAAAACTTGGTTTTCTCTTTCTTTGGTATTATTTGGATTTATTTTCCTTTTCACAAGTGAAAGTGAATTTTTGTTTGTCTTGAAACTTGCTTTTAATGTTTGGACGAAAATGAGTATTAGCAACTTATATTCTATTTAAACATCTTAAGTGGCAAACTACAATTGATAAGCAAGTTACTTTCATTCTTTGATTTAGAATAGTCTTAAGTCTTGCATCAACATGTACTCATTGCATTAGGATAAATTTGTGCATCCTTTAAGGCATCCATAGTTTTGTTATTTTTTGTGAGTGTGAAGCTTGAGTAAAAGAAAAGAAAAGAAGAATTTATTGCTTTCTTAGAAGCTCCTTAGAACCTAGTAGAAATTTCTTTCATAGAAGAACAAAACAAGTGCATTTGCATATAGTTTGGTTTTTATTAATTTCTTTTGTGTCAAAACACCACAAGTTTCACTTCCGCTTATCCCTTGACATAAAGAACAACCCATTTAAAAACAAGCGCTAACTAAAATACATTAGAACTTTTTATAATTGTCAAATTAGACACACCAACAAGTTTTAGGATATTTTAGGGCCTTGGATTAGGTGAGTGGAGAGAAAACTCTCCAAGGCCATTTAGACTGTCAAACATAGGAGTCTGAATAGTGAGCGAAAATCCAATAGTGTTAGGAAGCCTAGGAAAGCTTCGGATCTGGGAGTTAATCACGAGGGTTTTTGAAGATAAGGAAGAGAGATACCCCCTCTCCTACTTGTTGGATCTTACCTCAAGACTGTTATGCTTGGCTTCTGACATGATTTGGTAACCTTAGTTGCTTCTCCTAGGGATCTACATAGGTGGCTATGGAGGGGAATCCCGTGGCACCTGAGGTCGATGTTGTATCACTCTCAACAGTACTACTAGAGGGCACCCTTACGAAGCTTGGGGGCTTGCACCAGCGCAGGCTGTTGTTAGGAGGTCAACGTAACTTCCTTTGTTACCTTCGCTTATAGGACTAGGCTCTCTATTAAAATTGGAAACCAGGGCAAAACGTCATGTGGGCCATCTTATTCATGGCTAATAATATTTTTATTAGATTCCTCTCGTCGAGAGGTGTAGGATTGATATAAAGGTCATACAATTCCGATAAGTATTCATGGAGATATGAATTTATTTTGATTATGGAATTATTATCAAGCTGACCTACAACTCATGTAGGCTCAGAAGCCCAACAGTCGCATCTATTCACCCACCAACGTTGTGTATAAATGTAAGAGGACTTTTCCTCATTTAGACTTACTCATCTCATCACATCTCTCTCTCTCTACTACGCAGATATGAATCTCTTCTCTACTACGCTGAAATGGGTATCTCTCTCTCACACATGTGAAGCCGGAAGCTGTTGAATTTGAAGCTGCAACTGCAGAAGTAAAGATTGACTTGAGTGACCTAGAATATCACCTATTTGGAACTGCGCTGTAGGTTCATCTGAACCTCCTCTGAAAGCAGCAACTTTTGGTGGTGGAATGAAGTCAATTCGACGAACGGTTTGCAAGATATCGACTGCCCTAGTTTGAAGCCGGAAACTGTTGAAACTCAAGCTGCAACTGCAGAAGAAAAGATTGACTTGCGTGGCCTAGAAGATCTCCTCATCTTAACTGCACTATAGGTTCATCTGAACCTCCTCTGGAAGCTGAAACTTTTGGTGGTGGAATGAAGTCACTCCAACTGTCGGTTTGTGAGATATGGTCTGCCCTAGTTTGATAATAAAGTCGCTAATGCTGATGCTACTGATCTAGGGTTTGCTACTACTGATATGAATCCAATTTATCGTACTATTTCTCTCTGCTGAATTATTGAAGATAAAAGAATATTTGATCAAAGGGTTTCGCCACACATTGTGGGGTTTTTCCCTGGCTAGCCGCCACAGCTTGTGTCTCTTGTCTTGGCTTTTTTTCTGTCGATCGTTTAATGTTCTATCTGCACTTTACTTTATGTACATGTGATTGCTAATCAGTGGAATATAATAAGAAAAATAAGTAAATTGTTATAAGCATAGAACATACCATAACTTAACACTCTCATTATCCCAAACTATCTTCAGAAATCCCCTTACTTCACTTTCTTGTATTTTGGTGTCCGGTACTCATCACTCAGAGCGGAAATACTTGAAAGTTGTTTAACTAGCTGACATATTTTAGGGAATTTTTAGTGTGTGCTTTGTGCTCTTAGTTGGCCTAGATTTCATTTTTTCTTGAGTCTTTAATTAGATCTTAATAAAAAATTCAAGGTGGCTGACTGATCACCAAAACAGTCTCGAAGACTTCGTGGTCTTTCACCACCAAGTTTAGATCCTTTGCCTAGAAGGCGTAGAGGTAATACTTCCAGTGGGTTTCATCCCATGGCGGCTGATGCATCGGGGATTGATCCTCCTCTCGAGGGCATTAGTGTTCAGCATAGGCCTGGTACTTCCGCAGAACTAGAGAGGAACACTCCAGTTCTTTCTCGAGTTCTCTTTCAAATGGAAGATAACATATAGGTAGAAGAACTCCCAGAGTCATTAGCGGCTCTGAATTCTCCTCTACCGTCTAACTATCCAGACATATTACAATATGTTGGGAATCTAATGCATAGACCGTCAAGTCCAGGTCATATTACACACTTACCATAGATGGCCACTACATGAAGCATGGCTTCTACCACAAGTGCTACAACTATGCAAACTCCAACATCAATACAATGGGGAGGAACTATTTCCATCCCCTCTGCATCTCTATTTGGGTCTTTTGTTAGCACATCTTTAGTTGGGTCTACCTCCATTCCTTCTACGAGTGGAAATTATCAAGCCAATGCTTTTAGTTCTGGGTTCTTCACGTTTGCAACCCATTCACAGGGTATTCCATCAGTTCCATTCAGTACCTCCACATCCATGATGGGTGGGTCAGCTTCATTTCAGGGTTTTCCTTTTGGAAGTGGTCATTTACCACATTCCAACCCGACAATAGGATCTATGCCTTTTCCTTCTACAGGACAAGGCATAAATCCCTTTCAAGGTTGGACTAACCCTGCGGTTAGTTACATGGGAACTGGGAATCTATTTTTTGCCAACAAGAGAATAGGCCATTCTCCATAGTTAGCTCATTTCAAATTATTCCTCCCTTAGCTTCTACTTGGAATTCTTATCAGGGGTTATCCACTCCTTATAATCCTTTAAAAGGGAACTTCGCCGGTTATGGAGGTTTTTCTGCCGGAGTTGGTCAAACTTCGAGTTTTGTTGGATCACAAGGTCCACCTTTTGGTTCAGTTGGCTTTGTTGGTTACTTTGGGTAGCTTGGTGCCTTCCAAAATCCAGGCCAATCTTTTCAAAAAATTGGGAGCTCCGCCCAGTCTGGGTGGAATCCCCAAGGTCTCCCTAGGCTTCCTTTTTTGGCAACATTAAACTTGCTAGATCTCACGAAATTAACAAACGATCTAATCAAATACAATCCGGCCTAGCCTCTGGTCCCAACCAAACTCCCTTCAGACATTCCTCAGTTCGAGGGGAAGGGCGGTGAATACCCAGGCGACCATGTAACCACATTTCATTTGTCGTGCTCATCAAACTAACTTATCAATGACTCGATTAGGTTGAGACTTTTTCAATGCACCTTGAGTGGCAATGATGCCAAGTGTTATATAAAGTTGCCAGGGGGTAGCTTTACGTCTTTCGCTAATTTGGCTAACATTTTCCTAAATCATTTCCAGTTTCCCGTCAGTTATGATGTCAAAACTAAACTTCTGGAAAATTTTCATCAAGACATGACAAATCACATTTCTGATCATATTCAGGAATGGAGATGAAGAGAGAGGCTAACTAAAACCGAAATTCCCCTAGAATACCATGTCAAATGGTTTTTGAAAATCTTTACAACCTAAAATCTCTAAGGATTTCTCCTTGTCCGGAGTCTACTATGAGGAGCAAGCTATTTTTAGGGCTCAATAGTTAGAATTGATTTACTCTTATTGTAGGATTCTACAAAAAATCTTGGCAGATGCTCCTGGGACTAAGGTTGATATAGCCAAGTTGAAGCTAGGTTGACATGCAGATGGTGTTGTTGGATCTATAGACACAAATGCAGTGAACCTATTGAGCCAATTGCAGCAGTTGTCTTTACAAACTGCTATGAACAACTAGGTCACATTGTCTAACCCTTCATCTTCTCAACCCTCTTCGGTTAATGCCATCTAATCTTCCAACCCCAAAGGAAATCAAAATTCCAATGGGAGAAGGAAAGGATGAGGTAAGAAAAAGAGTCAAGACGGGAATACTGACGCAAATAAACCTGGCAATAATGCTGGTGGTGGTGGAAATGGGTCTAGAAAGAAACTCAAGTTTCCATGCAAGCTATGCAGTGGAGACCATTTAACTCATCTCTGCCCAAATATTCAAGACACTTAATAGTTGTTAGGGCAGCAAGGGACTTCTAATTCTCAAGTTGTCTTAACCAACCCTTTTCCCCAAGGGCAACAACTACTTGTTGGCACAAGTTCAAATTCTAGTACCTCTGGAGGGGGCAACCACGAAGGGGACAAATCATCAAAATTTTTCATGATGGGTTCTAATGTCCATGTGGCCACTTGGTCACCTGATTATGGTGAAGATGAAACTTCCAAGGAAAAAACAGCTCCCAGAAATATTTACCTTCATATTGAGCGACCCCGTGTCGAGACTATACCACAGATACCGAAAGGTTTCGTTAAACATGCGACTATTAATCCTAAAGCTAGGGCCGCCTAGAATTACTCCATTGTCAAGGATCTGGCTCAGAGTCCATGCGCCATGTCTTCTTTAGAGGTTCTCTAGTCGTGTCCAGCTCAAAGAAATGCTTTTCTTTTGATGATAGCGACAGTTGATCCAATTAACTCTTTAGTGCTCATTTTCAACATGCTTATATGTCAAAAAGTGATTCCCTCATCATATTTCTTTTCAAATAACGTATACATATTGGAAAATTAACATTTTTCTTACCATTATTGATGAAGGAGCTTCCACGTGCATCATGTCAATGTCATGTTGGAAGGCCATTGGATCACCTTCGGTTGTTCCTTCACCTACCCTCCTGACTGCATTTGATGGACATTCTCATAGGTCACATGGGATTATCCTGGCCTTTCCCATATGTGTTGGGGGGAAGGTCATCAATATCGAAGAAGAAGTCATTGACGCTAACCTAGATTACAATCTCCTCTTAGGAAGGAATTGCGTATATGAAATGGATGTCGTTGTTTCGACTCTATTTCATGCCATTTTCTTTCCTCATGAGGGGAAAATTGTTAAGGTTGATCAATTGGATTATTCTCTCACTGATCCTAGGGCAACCTCAAATTCTATTATTCCTTTAGTCGATAACCCTCATCCGCCTGCTGAGAATCTAGGAGTTGGGATGTATTCTTCATTGATGGGTACCTTTGATTTTTCCTCCCCTATATTTAGAATCAATGTCATTTCATCATCCAAGGAGTCTTCACGAGAAGAGTTCTTCTAAACTCATTATTTTTGAGACCCTTGGACCTTGCCTTCACCTATGACCACATTAGTTGAAGGACAAGTTGGTGGAATGGCATTTCCTATGTCTGTAGTAGAGCTTAGATATCAGTCTATCGTTAACTCTGCAGATAACCATTCTACTCCTTTCTCTAAGGAGTTAGATGGTGATGTGGCCTCGGCCTGGACCCTTGATTCTACCTCTGCTATGGACTGCTTAGATATGGTTTTACCATCCGAAGAAGAAATCCTAGAAGTGATGATGGGTGTAGATCAACCTTGGGAATACTTACACCATCGTTCATATTTTCTTCCTCCGTTGCAAGAAGTAGAATCTAGGTTCTTCGAGTTGTTTACTAGGGATGTTTGTATGGTATCAAACCCTTTGGCTCCAACACACTTTTGTGCCGAAGGTAATATGTCGGTGATTTCAAAAGTGATATCTATAAACATCTCTAGGAACCCTAACGTGATTGAGAATCTCTTCATCGGAGCCGAATGTTCCCCTGAAAAAATTCAAATTTACACCAACATTTTTAAGGAATTTCGAGATGTATTCGCTTGGTCTTATGAAGAAATGCCTGGCATTGATCCATCCATAGTTCAACATGAGATCAAGACGTATGAAAATTCCAAACCGGTTCGTCAAAGGCTTTGACCAATTAATCCTAGGAAAGTAGCAGCCATTAAAGCTAAAGTAGAGAAGCTGCTCAAGGCATCTTTCATATGCCTTGTTCCTCTTACCAATTGGGTTTCTAATCCAGTCCCTGTGGATAAAAAGAAAGGAATAATCCAAGTATGCATTGACATTAGGGACCTAAACAAAGCTTGTCCCAAAGATAATTACCCCACAGCATTCATTGATCAGATTATTGATGAGTGTGCAGGGAATGAGATTTTCTCCTTCATGGACGGCTTTTCTAGTTATAATCAGATCTCTATCCATCCGGAAGATCAGCATAAGACAGCTTTTATATGTTCCTCGGATACCTTTGCATACAAAAATATGCCTTTTGGTCTAAAAAATGCTGGAGCTACCTTCCAGCGGGCCATGTCATATGCTTTCCATGACATTAAACACATCATCAAAGCATACTTGGATGATCTAGCTGCTCGTTCTCGAAAGAGAACTGATCACCCTAGTCATCTTCGATTGGTTTTTGAGTGATGCCATTTTTACAAAGTCTAGTTGAATCCCAATAAGTGCGTTTTCGCGGTTACATCTAGTCAGTTATTAGGGTTCATTGTGTCAAGTAAAGGGATTAGGGTTGATCCCTTCAAGGTAGAGGTAATAATTCAGTTGCCTCCACCATCCTCAATTCAGAAACTTCAAAGTCTTCAAGGCAAGGCTAATTTCTTTAGACGGTTTATAGCGAATTATGCCGAGATCACTAAAGGGTTTATGCATTTGCTACGGAAAGGAGTTCCATATGTATGGGATGACTTTGCGCAGTGGTTGTTTGATGCCTTGAAAAAGGAATTAGTCTTTGCCCCGCTTTTGAGTCCATCGGACTATGGTACAGATTTCCTTTTATATCTTGCTGCAGCAGAATAAACTATAGGTATGGTTCTCATTCAGGAAGATGATGCTCTTAGAGAGCATGTGATTTATTATTTGAGCCAAGGCTTGATAGGTCCTGAACATCGCTATTCTCCTATTGAGAAGTTGGCCTTGGTAGCTATCCATGTTGTCCAGTGGCTCTGCCATTATATCTTGCTATGGAAAACTTTTGTCTTAGCGGCGGCCAATCCATTTCAATTTGTCCTCAGTAGGCGAGTGATTGGGGGCAAATATAATCGATGGATAGGCATTTTACAAGAATTTGATCTCGAGTTCTTGTCCGCCAAGTCTAATAAATCCATGGTTTTTTCCGAGTTAATTTTTGAGCTGCCTTGTGGAGAGGATACTATTTATGAGGAATATTTTCCCAATGAACCTTTATTCCTCATCTCTTCACTCGACCCTTGGTATGGAGATATCATTGTCTATCTCCAGACTTCGAAGTTTCCCTCTACTTTCGCTAAGGATGAATGCCAAAAATTACGTCACGTGGCTAAAAATTATGTTATCATTGGTGATACATTATATTGTCGAGGGGTTGATTCAATCCTTCGGTGTTGTTTAACCCTAGAGGAAGCAGAGTCAATGCTCAATGACTGCCACAATGGAGCTTATGGTGGTCATCTTTCAGGGCTTGCTATAGCCCAACGTATCTTACGTGACAGCACGATTTTTGGCCTTCGCTCTTCAAAGATTGTGTTGAAATGGTCAAACGTTGTCACCCCTATCAAGTTCATACTCGAAATATGCACGCACATCCAGATCCTCTTTTTCCCATTGTCAGTGTCGGTTTGTTTATTAAGTGGGGTATTGATTTTACAACTTGTAATCTACCTTCAACAGTGAATCACCACAACATTATAGTGGCCGTAGACTACTTCATGAAGAGGGATGAGGCCTTGTCCACTTACAAAAACGATAGTGAAACAATGACATTGTTAATTTTTAATCAGATTATCCCAAGGTTCGGTATCCCGAGAGAGCTTGTCACTGACCATGGCAGTCATTTCCAGAACCAACTAATTTCTGAATTGGCTCTTAAATTGGGTTTCTGGCAAGAACACTCGTCTCCTTATTATCCTCAGGCAAATGGATAGGTCGAGGCAGTGAACAAAACCCTGAAGATGATCCTATAAAGGATGACCGACAAAAATCGGTCCAATTGGCGTCTTATGCTGTATCTGGCTCTTTGGGCATACCGAACCTCCATAAAGACTGCTACAATTTTTACACCTTTTCAGTTAGTTTATGGGATGGAATCTTTCTTTCCTATGGAATGTGAAATTCCGTCTCTTAAGTTAGTTATTTAGCTCCATCTGGAGAATTCTAGTCTTGAAGAGCACCTCCTTCATTTGGAACATCTCGATGAGCAGCGTCAAGATGTCACCACAATCAATGAGGCTAATAAGAGATGGGTTAGAACTCAGTACGATAAAGTTGTCCATCCTCGAGTCTTTTCTGAAGGCGACCTTGTCTTGATCTATGACCAAGATAAGGACGCCTTGGGGGCAGACAAGTTCAAACCTATGTGGTACGGTCCCTTCATAATTAAACGAGTTTTAGAAAAAGGGGCATATGAGTTAATCGATTTTGAAGGAAATACGTTGGCAGAGCCCCGAAATGGGCTCTACCTCAAGAAGTACTTTGTTTAAGTAGCAACTAGGCAATGGCTTCTTTGTACATTTTGTATGTTTGTACATATCTTATCGAGAGTTTTTTGATATCAACACTTTTGGTTTGTTGTGACAGGTGTTGACAGATGACTTGGTCTATATTGGATTCGCCCATGGCACTAGTCAGCCTACTCGGAACCTCGCTTCCGCAGCTTGGGTACTCTACTATCCAACTAGTCAGTTGATGGTGTCAAGGGGAGTATGCATTGGTCCCGCTTCAAATAATATGGCTGAGTATACTGTCGTCATTAATTTACTATCCAAAGCAATTTCTTATGAAATCGATTCACTCGTAATTTATCTTGATTCACAATTGATAGTGTGACAATTGAATAACATTTATCAGGTAAGGGATCCATGTTTATATCGCTGGTATTTAAGAGTGAGGTTGTTGCAAATATCATTTACTTACATTAATTATTTACACATTCCAACATCTCATAATTGGTTAGTTGATTATGTTGCTAATCAAGCATTAGACTGGCACATCATTCATTCATCACAATAAAATCAAGCATCAAAAAATCAAACTATATATATATTTCACAAAATATCTCGAGTGTACATAAGTCTGTCCAAAATAATATACAAAAATTGGGACTCAAATGCCCCAGCTCAGGATGAGCGGCTAGGTAGGCAACTAATGCTTTGGCCACATGCCTAAGAGTGCGAACCCAGTCTCGTGGCATGCCAGCCACATGACATTGCAGATGTATAGGGAGATCCTCTATGGCCCCCATTAGTACTCGGTGAATTAGTCTTATCGAGTGCCACTGAATTGTGTATAGAAGTTGCTCTGTCTCTACAGCCGCCTCTTCAGCACCTCAGCCGAGACGTCCATGCCATGGGAACCCATCCGGTTGCACTGGGCCAATATCTAGAACATGATCATCATATTAGTCATTTGAATCCTATCAAAAATATTTTTCAACGTTTATTTTTATACTTGAAAAATTATAAAAAATCATAAAATCAAAAAACATTTACCTATATCGCCCCATGTTGTTGTCGGTGGTAAAGCTAGATCTGGATCTCCTCGGAAGTCCAGCCCAGCATAAGGGTAGTCGTCTACGGTAATGATCTCTTGCTCCCACCAGGAGAAGAAGTCATCGTCAAATGCAGTTTGTGGAACATCCCCACCTCCTAGGTATTTCATCAAGTCAGCCCACCTGCCCATCTGCGGATCTCGTGGGGTGCTGATCAAAACTGATACTCTAGGAAAAAGTACTTAGACTGTTGGTGAGCCCCAAATTTGGTAACATTTTGGGCTCATTTGGCCTACTTACCCTTGCTCAACCCTTCATTTTTCATCACTTATGCATCATTTTTTAGTATATTCATGTTATTTGTACGAAGGAGGGCAGTCACTATTCCTAGGTGGCTAACACATGTTTATTTCAGGTTTTTTTGACATTAAATGGAGCAAAACCACGTGATGAAGTCAAGGAGACAGCCAAGGTGGCATTGCGGTTTTGTAGGAAGGTTGTCCACAGCCTTGAATGGCCTTCCTCGTGATCTCCACCCCAACTTCGAGCTCCAACAACTATCACCTCCGAGCTAGAAGGCAGCCAACGGATTCTAAGGGAACAACAGTTTACTTTTAGTTGGTCAGCCAAGCCCCACTAATTTAGGAGGCCAGCTTGGCCCTCATAATGTATAAATATTGAGGCTGTAGCCTTCGATGGGAACTTTTGAAACTTTGTTGTTTACTCTGGACTACGAGCTGATAGCTCTGTTTTGCTTTTTGTAAGCCATTTTTGGCATGTTGTTAGACTTATGACTATGATCTTTTAATAAAGGGCAGGCAGATTCGAGTTCAGTTCTGAGTTCGAGGAGCTATAGCTCTCAGGGTTGGGCCCAACCTGAGAGCAATAGACCTCCTTTCTTTGTATTGTTACTTGTCTTTCTTTCAGCATTATATTTATTTTCCTTTACATGCACTTGGAAACACAATTTGCTGAGTTGACTGTTTTGGTGTGATTACATAAGTTAGTTTTATGAACACAGTACTTTCAGTAGTTTAGATTAGAGTAAGGAGATTAGAGTTAATCAGAGCTCAAAAAAGGGTTGATTGCACCCTCACTTCCACCTCTGTTTAGAGATTGGGAGTGCAGACCGTGCTAACTACCAAAAACACAGTTTTACATGTTCATGCAAGCTTTAACGTAATATTTCCGTTTTTAGAAGTGTCCATGCATTTAGATATTGAGCAATAACTCTTTGTTTCAGCACCATGCATGATTTTCCCTTAAAAACGACATTGCTATTCTTTGGTTTCTAATAAAATAGTTAGAGTAGGTTGATGACATTTCGGTTATACGCAACACAGGGGTGATTTGTTTCATTTACACTGCGCAGCACCACTCTATCATTTCCTTATCCTTCTAAGCCATGGCCAAGCCATCTACTTTTCTCCCAGCTAGATCTTTTGCCTCCCAACTCTTCTATTATCCACCTTGTTTTATCTTTTCGTCCTTCCATTGCCTCTACCCTCCTCTAGACCAACCAGCTTTACACACCCCCTCTCCATCTCACCTCTCCGTTCATAAGCCATCACAAGCTCCCCTCCTACCTCCCTATCCACCCATACAGCTCATTCACTCATCCATCACCCAAAACTCTGATTGCAGAACATCCTGTAGAAATTACGGGACTTCCTGTAGAAATTCGGAACTTCCTGTAGAATCCCCTGCAGACATCCTGTAGAAGCTTACAAACACGGTTGCCAGGCATCTGAACTTTGTGAACTCCTGTGGAACGATGTTGGGGATCCCTTAGACCCTCTCAGAGTCCTCCTGACCTTTTCCAAGCCTTCCTCCCCTTGATCTACCCCTGCACAGTCAAGACCCAGTAAGAAGCACAGTCATAATAACTCCCACAACTCGAGCAAAAATACAAAAACATGTTCTCTTCAGATGAAAGTAGTTTAGCCACATGCATCTCATCTCAATAGAAGTAATGGCATCAATTTTAGAAGTTGCATTCCCACCATTGCATCATAAGGATTAAGCTGGTAGAATTATGGTTTACTAGGGTTTCCATGTTTTGTTGGCTTTCAGTTGATTCTTGCAAAGTAGGTTAATTTCATTTGAGATAGCTTTCGTTCATCACATAAAAAGCTTCTTCTAAGAACATATAGAAGTTGGCTTGAGCCCTAGTGGACTTGTGCCAGCTGACCAAGTGACAGCTGCGACAAGAGCTAGTACTTGTGCATACAGCACCGTCGCTTCCAAGTTTGTTATGAACTACCGGGTTGATAAAACTAGAGAAGGAAGCTCCAGGAGTTGTAGCATTATTGCTACAATACTGGAGCCCACCAACTGTTATAGAAATTTTTGGGCATTGCAACCCCAAGCGTAAATGTCCATAAACTAAGGGCTCCTAAGTCCCTAAAGGTGTTGTTCCAACCCCTAAAAGGACAAGGTCAACTGACTACAACTTCTCCCATAATTTCTCCATGAAAAACTACTCAGAACTGGTCAAAACTGGATCATGTCACTTGCTCCATGGCTAGGGTGCGATGCATCGCACCTTGTACACACGGGAAGTGTGATGCATTTCAAAAATCCCTTCTATGGGGTGCGATGGACAAGAAAAGACAAGTGGCGGAGACAGTTTGCGAGGTGGATGATCATGGAATCTTCCAGAAAGTTCTCCTATGACACTTGCCTCTTAGAATCGCCCAACGATGAGTAAGAGATCAATGAGATCTCCAAGTGGAATAACGAACTATCAGAGGGAAGACACTAATCAAAAACCCAGAGCTGACTCACACCTCTGCCAATATCTATATATAGATCTCTCATCCGAGAGATCCAGAAGGTGGGAGGCTGGAATTTTGCATCTCGTAAGGAATTGTTCTTAGTTTCTTGAGGAAACATCATAGTGTTGGGTAATCTAAGCTTTACATGAGGTGAAGAAGGGCTTACTTGCTGAGAGGATGATGCTGGGTCAAAACAACTTGTTGTAACTCCCTTGGCTCTTTCTTGATTATCAATGAAAGCTATTCAAGTTTTCCTCCATACTCTTGTGTCTTTTATGTTTTACGCATTTGTGTGGTCAATTTACATCTGATCCTAGATTGTTTATGATAATAGATCCATGTTCTTGTATAGTGTTATGCTACTTTGATTCTACATGTAATCTGTGAAGCTGGGTGTACAAGGAAGCAAATAGCAAAGGACTATCAGAAGAGGGAGGAATCGAACTAGCAGCCAAGCTCAAGATAGAGGTTGGTCTCCTCTATTCTTCTCTCATCTATCTTCCATAAAGGAAAAACAAAAGTAGCTTTACTTTGTTTGTTTCTAATGTAGCTACCACACCTTAGTGGGATAAGCAGTTCTGTATAGACACTTTTCCCTGTAACAAAATGGCGACTCCACTAGGGAGCGACTAGGTTGCTTCTTTATCTACCTTGTTGTTTACTTTTTAAACTTACATACGGAGCCTGAAGTTGAGCCAGGTAGCTTTCAAACTGCATTTGTTATGCAAATGCAAAGTAGATAAATGTTGCTTCAGTCAATCTCCAAGTTTTCTTTATGAATTAAACCACTGATTTACAAACTTTCTACTTTCCCTTGTGGTGGCTCTAGTAACCTCCTTAGATCTACCCACGTTGTTTATTTACTGATTGCCACTTGCTCGGCCAAAATGCCTGAACTGAACTGCAAACTATGACTCGGAACCCAAGCAAAGTCTCGTCTCTGGCCCAACGCAGTCTCTGTTCTGTGAATCTGAAATTCAGCACACTTCCCGAGTGTAGTAGGTGCGCTGCATTTCAATTTCACTATGTTACAGGTGTGCTGATCAGACTAGGAATTGTTCCTCAATTTTGGTCTCTCTGTTCATTCTTTTCAGTTCTATTCATGATTTTTTTTGCGTGTAGTTAGTATACCTCTGTTTGAAACCCCTTTTCCTTGCTGTTATTCCACCTCCATTGTGCAAAGAACTGTAAATGTTTTTGTGTATTTGTTAAGTCATTTTCAGTTCTCCTTTGCAAAAAGGTAATGTAATTGTACTGTCATTTCTTGATTTTAAAGTGTCGCAAGTGTCATTTTCAGTCATAGAAGAGAGTCTGATTACTCTTGATAGTTGATTACCCTGTTACTGTTGTATTTTATCTGGATTTGTAGTTTTTCGAGTGTAGAAAGCAAGTATTCATTTCCAAATCGCAAAGTGTTGTCATTATCTTCATTTTTTCTTTTGAAAAGAAACTTGTTAGTAATTGTCGCTTGAAAAGTAATTCAGACTTGCGCACTAGCTTTCTTTTTATCATTCACATATTAAGAAGGATGAAAACAAATACATGCATGTGCATTTGCATTTAGACTGTTTGATTGGTTTGATTTAGGACAGTGCATATAGTGTGTGCTCTTTTCTCTTTGTGAAAGAATACTGTCTCTCTTTCCTTAGTAGCTAAGATTTTCATTGCAGAAAGAAGATAAAAGACTTTTTATCATCTTAGGTTGCATTTTAGGAATTGTACATCTACATCACGCGGTGAACCTGAACGGAAAATTTCTTAAGCAAGATCAACTATAAAATAAATTTAATGAATCTAACAACGCTTTGGAACCTAACACACAACATCTGGAAGTCTAGGCTAGAGACGTATTCCGGCGTCGTAAAGCCTGGTAACTGTTGATTCTCACTGTTGGTTGGGTGATTCCTCGACTTTGAGACGATAAGTGCCATTACGGACTTGTGCTCCCACGTACCATTGAGCATATTTTGGGATTCCACAATAGGCTTAATCCTTTATCCATAGGAAGCTGTGTCTGCCTCCCTATCGAGCACAATGCAATGAACAAAACATTCGGGAAGATTGACTGTTGTACCGTAAAAAAGCATTCTGCAGTTTTGCGATTGGTTTGGTAATCCCTCTGCCTAGATTTCCAGAGCAGTCCCTTTCATTCCTTTTCAGACTCATTAACAGAAAAGGTCCATCAAAGCACTGGTCACTTCAGGATCATTAAAAATCGAAGGCGTCTATAGTCATCTTTTGCTTTTTCTCGACTCTTAAAAATTGAAAAAAAAAGTTGTGTCAAAAGTGTCTAAAATTCATCTAATTCGGAAACATACTTCCCCTTGATTTTTAGTTGATTGAGTAATCTACAATCGTTGACGAAACTCAATTGAAACACCGTTGTTTGCGGAGGCTTACGAGTCAACCGTCTTTGTCTACGGAATCGAAACTATTACGGACAAAGCGAACTCATTTAACCGGTTCAAAATCTCCTGCTAAAGTTAGAACAAGAGTTCCAACAACATCAGAGACTCTAGTTACTCCAAACATTTCTGGTATCCCTCCCTTTACAAAAGAAGTTCAGCAGCCACCGAAGGACAGTAGTACTGATCCTAGTCTGATGGTAAACACTTGTATCACTGAACCAATTCCATCTATAACCGGTTCGGAGAGTGTTGTTCCCCAAACATCTGTCACTGCAAATTCCATACCTTCTTCGGCACCAAAAATATTCTACGGACCTGACGGTCTACCTCTTCCACCTAGTCTGATTACTATAGAAGAGATTGTGGAGGATCCTCCATCTAGTACTCCATCCCAATTTGGGGTCAGGATCACTTTGTATCCTTCTTCATCAGAAATTAGTCTACTGCCAGTGGAATCTCCTGTAGAATCGCTAGGTAATCTTTTGGATAGACTAGAAATGTCTGAACGACCGTCAACATCTAGGACTGTGTCTTCCGAAGCAGCAGCAACAGAGCCTCCTGCTGCTACTCCAACGATGTTCGCCGGTATACCATCTATCCCCGCAAGTTATCAACAACAAGCTGGAGTCCAATCAGGGACTGTTTCGACGACTTGGTCAGTTCCTATTTCTTCATCCAGATTATCATCTGGTATTTTGTTGGGTCCCTATAATACTAGTGATTACCCCATTACTATTGTAGTTATACCTCTTATTTATATTGTTGTGCCCCTATTACCCACATATTTTTATTTTTGTGCCCCATAGAATCCCTCTATTGTTATTTTTGTGGCTTTATATTATTATTGTTAGGTCGGCTGGATTATATTGTGACTCCTTAGACTCCTATATATAGAAAGGAGGTTTTGTCATTTGTATCATCCAAGAATTGTTCATTTATGTAATGTAAAGGAGGTTTCCCCCTCGAAGAGGCTGAATTCTAAGGCATTGATCTATCTTTTCTATCTTTTCTTGAACTGGTTTCATAAGATTTGGTATCAGAGCTTTGGATTCTAGGGTTTCGCTGCTCCAAACAGGTCATCGTGGAATTTTTGCTATAACATTTTTTCTGTGACATTTCAGAAGTCGCAAAAAAAACCCATTTGAGAAGAAATTTCTCTAGACCTTAGGTCCAAATTTCAGAGCTTTTCGCACGACATTTGCAGAGATATGATCTAAGGAATTTGGTCTTTTTGCAAACTCTTGAATTACATTCAAAACAGGTGACCTGGGGAAAATCGTCATAACTTTCTCTCTGGGGATCGGATTGAAATTTCATAAGAAGGTACAGAAATAGGACAGACTGTATTTTCTTGTGTGTGTGTTTCAGATTCAAAGGTTGAAACAGTAACGCGTGGCACATCATACAAGTTCGATCTACTGAACGAGTCTAAAAGAAAGTCACTGTGGGAGATTTCACATAACTCTTCCTTGGAGAATCCAATTTGGCTCAGACTTGTGGCATTGGAAATAGGATGCAGGAGGCTACTACATGTAGTAATTTCAGAATTGTATGATCCAAAATTACAAAGATATATCAGATTCAATATCAGGCTTCTATAAAGTGAAAAAAGGTGTGTGGTTTTTTTTTAATTTTTGTGTAAGCTTGGTTTAACGGAATTCAAAGGGCATAGTAAAGCATTATTATTGGTAACTGATGCCCCGAGGAAAGAAAATGCAAACACCTAGTAAGGAACCTGAAAGCTCTAGCATGACTCATGAAGAAGAGGAAGAAATGCTACATGATATATCAAAATTACAAGAACAAGTGCAACAAATGTCACGCTCACAAAAGCTAACAGAAGCTAAGATAAGTGGTGTGGAATCTAAGATAAATGGCGTGGAATCTAAGATAAAGGGCATGGAAGCTAAGATGGAGGATTAGATGGCAGATTTGAAGATAGATTTGAAGACAGACATGGAAGAATTGAAGAAGTTGCTACAAGAAAGGGTCACTAATGGTGAAAAGGTAGTAAAGGAAACTCATGATGAGAACAAAAGAAATGTTAATCATGATTCCATAGAAGCTAATGTTGGATCGAAGAATCACCATATTCCAAAAATCGATATGAGGAAGTTTGATGGCAAGGATCCCGCCACATGGATATTACAGATGGAGCAATTCTTCGATCTCAATAATGTGCAAAATGCACAAAAGGTACGTATGGCAACTGTATATTTGGAACCAAATCAGTTTGTATGGTATCAATGGCTTTGCTCTCGTAAACAATTTATCACTTGGGCAATTTTTACGGAAGAATTGATAGCACATTATGAAGATACAAAAAGCAACACTTTTTTTAGCCAATTGATAAGTCTCAAACAAAAGGGTTCAGTAATGGAGCACATTGAGGAGTTCCAAAAATTGAACATAAGGGTAAAAGATATTCCAGAGGAGCATAGGATTGATGTGTTCATAGGGTCTTTAAAGGATAATATCCAACATGATGTTCGCCTTTGGGAACCTGATTCATTAGAGAAGGCATTCAGGTTAGCAAGAAAAATGGAAAGCAAAATTATGGCAACTAGGAAGCATACCACTCACAACTATAAAGACGGAAGTGTTGTTGCCCCTAGTCTTCCACAACCTATAAGGTTGACACCACAACAATTGGAAGAAAAAAGAGCAAAAGGGCTTTGTTACAGTTGTGATAGCAAATACACTAAAGGTCATAAGTGTGCTGAGAAGAAATTATTCTACATAGATTGTGAAGAGGAAGAAGAAAAGGAGCAAGAAAGGTCAAAAGAAGAAGATATACTCCAGGAACAAAGCCTAGATGAAGAACAAATAAATCCGACCATATCTTGTAATGCATTGGTGGGAATTACCACTCCTCAAACCATCAAGATAGAAGGACAAATCAAGAAGAAAAAGGTAATAGTGTTGATTGATTCAGGAAGCACCCACAATTTTATTCATTGTAGGGTAGCAAAAGAATTGAATTGCTTCCTATATCCAGCACCAGAGTGTCAAGTGATGATTGCAAATGGAGGAACAATAAATTGCTCTGGAAAGTGCCATAATATCAAGCTATCCATGGGAGAATATGTATTGACTAGCCCAATGCTTTCCATTCCAATGGGAGGTGCTGATGTTGTACTAGGAGTCCAATGGCTACAATCCTTGGGTACAATAGCTTTTAATTTTCAAGAACTTTTCATCAAATTTTCTACGGAAGGAAAGGAAGTTGAATTAAGGGGTATTGCAGGGAAACCAGGAAAGATAATCAGCTCTAATGGCATGACAAAGCTTCTAAAAAAGGAGCAAAGAGGTGTAATTGCACAATTATGTTCGCTAGATGTTTCCACATTGGAATCATCTATTTCTCCAGATCTCCAAAAAGTCCTGGACAATCATTCCAAGGTATTTGAGACTCCCAAAGGTCTCCCACCTATGCGTGATCATGATCATGCTATTCATCTGATTCCAGGAAGTGTTCCTCCAAACATCAGGCCGTACAGATATCCCTATGCCCAAAAAAGTGAAATTGAACGTATGGTTGCAGAAATGCTAGAGGCTGGTATAATTCAACCGAGTCAAAGTTCTTTCTCAGCTCCAGTAGTATTGGTGCACAAGAAGGATGGATCATGGCGCATGTGTCCGGATTATAGGGAGCTCAACAAGCTCACTATTAAAGATAAGTTCCCCATTCCTGTTATTGATGAATTACTGGATGAATTGCATGGATCAATTTACTTCACCAAGTTGGATCTTCGTTCGGGATATCATCAAATCAGAATGAAGATTGAAGACATTCCGAAAACGGCATTTAGAACTCATGAGGGTCATTATGAATTTTTGGTCATGCCTTTTGGCCTTACCAATGCACCTTCAACATTTCAAGGTTTGATGAATTCAATTTTCAAACCATTCCTTAGAAAATTTGTGTTAGTATTTTTTGATGATATACTAATCTACAACAAGTCTTGGAAGGATCATGTTGAACATGTTGACAGGGTGCTACAACTATTGGAGGAGAAACAATTATATGCAAAAAGATCCAAATGTTTCTTTGGAGTCCAGGAGGTGGAATATTTGGGTCATATTGTATCTCATGAAGGAGTTAAGGTAGACCCTAGCAAAATTAAAGCCATTAAGGAATGGAAAATCCCCACATCCATAAAGCATCTGCGAGGATTTCTTGGGTTGACAGGGTATTATCGCAAGTTTGTTAAGAATTATGGGAGAATAGCAGCACCTCTAACAACATTATTGAAGAAAGATTCATTTTCATGGACTCCGGAAGCAACAAAGGCCTTTGAACATCTTAAAGAGGCAATGTGCCAAGCACCGGTCTTAGCTACACCGGACTTCACAAAAACCTTTATTGTGGAATGTGATGCTTCAGGAAATGGAATTGGTGTTGTTCTAATGCAAGATGAAAGACCCATTGCTTTTGAAAGTCGTCCAATCAAGGGAAAGTTTTTAAGCAAAGCTATTTATGAGAAGGAAATGTTGGCAATACTCCATGCACTTAAGAAATGGCGACCCTACCTAATGGGAAGACACTTCAAGGTAAAAACGGATCATGATAGCCTTAAATACTTTTTAGAACAAAGATTATCCTCTGAAGAGCAACAAAAGTGGGTCACAAAGATGTTGGGTTATGACTTTGAAATCATCTACAAAAAAGGGAAGCAAAATGTGGTGGCAGATGCACTCTCAAGAAAGGATGAGGATGTGGAAGCATTGTTGTGTGCCATTTCTATTATCCAACCAGATTGGATAAACGAAGCAAGGGAGGAATGGAAGAATGACGAAGAAGTGTGGGCACTTATTCGAAAGCTACAACAAGATTCCAGTACTTCTGATACATTTAGCTGGCAAAATGATTCGTTATGGTACAAAGATCGCTTATACCTCTGTAAGAATTCCCAGCTAAAACAAAAGATTCTTATGGAATTGCACACTTCTCCCTTAGGAGGGCACTCAGGATTTTTAAAAACTTACCACAGGGTTAAGAAGGAATTTTTTTGGGATGGCCTTAAATCAGATATTCAAAAGTTTGTGGCGGAATGTTTGGTTTGCCAGCAAAATAAAGTTGAAACAATTAAGACACCGGGTCTATTACAACCTTTATCCATTCCAAGCCAACGTTGGGAGGAGGTTTCAATGGATTTTATCACAGGTTTACCCAAGTCTGAGGGAAAGAGTGTCATCATGGTGGTAGTTGACAGACTTACCAAGTATGCACACTTTTGTGCATTATCACATCCATTTAAAGCCAGTACAGTTTCTACTGCATTTATGGAAACAGTTCAAAAGCTACATGGAAACCCAAAGATTATTGTAAGTGACAGAGATCCCATTTTCACTGGAAATTTTTGGACAGAATTATTTTCTTGTCTTGGTACTCAGTTAGCTCATAGCTCATCTTATCATCCTCAATCTGATGGGAAAACTGAGATAGTAAACAAATGTTTGGAAGGATATCTTCGTTGCTTTGTATCTGATAAACAGACACAATGGGTCAAATGGTTGCCTCTGGCTGAATGGTGGTATAACACTTCCTTCCATACAGCAACAAAAATGACCCCATTTATGGCACTTTATGGGTATCAACCACCATCCATCACATCATATTTAAGAGAAAATTCTAAGGTTCAGGCAGTGGAACATCACATCGAACATCAACAACAAGTCCTCCAACTCTTAAAGGATAACCTCGTGTTGGCACAAAATAGAATGAAACAACAGGCAGATCAACATCGCAGTGAAAGAAGTTTTGATGTAGGTGATTGGGTATTCCTACGGCTACAACCATATAAGCAAATGTCCCTAAAGCAAGCTAAGAAGGATAATAAATTATCACCAAAGTATTATGGTCCGTACAAGGTGTTGCAAAAGATTGGTACTATGGCATACAAATTGGAGCTTCCTGCAGCTTCTCGATTGCACCCAGTTTTCCATGTTTCATGTTTAAAGAAGGTTATAGGTGACAAGCTCCCAATTCAAACAATATTGCCAGAACTTGACGAGGAAGGAAAAATTATATTGGAACCGGAAGCAGTCACAGAAACAAGAACTCGACAGCTACGAAATCGATCAATTTCAGAGTATCTTATCAAGTGGAAGAACTTATCCGCTGAAGATTCCACATGGGAGGATGAGAATTTTATGCAGAAGTATCCAGAACTACTCAAGCGTTGAGGACAACACTTTTTTGAAGGAGAGGGGCATGTTGGGTCCCTATAATACTAGTGATTACCCCATTACTATTGTAGTTATACCCCTTATTTATATTGTTGTGCCCCTATTACCCCCATATTGTTATTTCTGTGCCCCATAGAATCCCTCTATTGTTATTTTTGTGGCTTTATATTATTATTGTTAGGTCGGCTGGATTATATTGTGACTCCTTAGACTCCTATATATAGAAAGGAGGTTTTGTCATTTGTATCATCCAAGAATTGTTCATTTATGTAATGTAAAGGAGGTTGCCCCCTCGAAGAGGCTGAATTCTAAGGCGTTGATCTATCTTTTCTATCTTTTCTTGAACTGGTTTCATAACATATTTCTTATGTTGAAACTCAACAAATTGATCCAATGTGTCTTCAAAGGCCAATCTACCCTTTAAGTACTAGATTTCCACCATATGGAGGGCAGTATGCCTTTTCATTGTTCCCTCCCGGAGAACAACCATATGGGAGTTTACAACAAAGTTCAAGTTAGACTGGAATTACATCCATCGGTTGGGTACCAATACTGCCTCAACAACCAAGCGTTGTATATTCAATGCAACCAGTCCACCTTGTGTCGAATATTCCCACTATACCTACTATGGTGACTGCATCACAAGTACAAGTGCTACCTGTTGTATGTCAACTCCAAGTTTCTTAGGTTTCAATACAACAGCCTCTTGTATCAACGACTCAATCACAACATCAGGTTAGTGCCTCTTTATGTGGAGCGACTCAAGCTCAAACAAGTAATATGACTCCTCATCTTGGTCAATCATCCAGTATTGGACAACAGCAAATGGTCCAACAACCACGGCTGGTTCAATCTCAACAACCGCAATTCCAGCAATCATATCAAGGACCTGAGCAACAAGTCTTTGTATGTAATGGGCAACTGCATTTCCAAAGTGGTTATCAACAACCATACTATAATGGTTATGCCCATCAACCTTATCAAAGTTACCATCATCAAATACTTTATGCTAGTATGCAAAGACCCACTGCTCAGGCGATTCCATCTTATCCTAGGTATGCTTCACCTAACCTAAATCAACAGTTTCCCTTTGTAGAAACTCTAGAATTACCAGATCTAAACCGGCTGACGAATGATCCAATTGCTTATGCCCCTTGGTGGCTGACGATTCCACATAAACTTCCATCAGATATTCCTAAATTTAATGGAAATCCAGGTGAAGACCCGTCAAATCATGTGATGACCTTTCAGCTGTGGTGTTCATCTAACACTCTAAACAATGATTTGATTAGACTTCACATTTTTCAGCAAACATTAACTAGTCTGGCAGCAAAATGGTATATCGAATTGCCTGGAGCTTCATTCGATAACTTCAGCACCCTAGCCACAACCTTTTTAACCCATTTTCAGTTACCAATAAGGTGCTTATGGGGCAGATAAACTAGACTTTGTTGTGATCGAAGACCACCTGAACCATTGCCTTTGGCCTCACCTTAACCATTTGAGTAAAATATCTAACCTTTTACCTACCTTCTCGTTGCTATGGTTTATTTCCAAATGCCCCTATGAAACAGGAACATAGCTTCTTACCAATTTCAAACAGACAACGGCCACTCACATATCTGATCATATTCATGAGTGGCGACGTCGTCGTAGAATGGTAAAAACGTATGTTCCTGATCAGCTTTTAGCTTAATGATTTATTAAGTCATTATTACCTTCCATTACAGAAGATGTGGCAAATGGAGGAGTCGTCACTAAAGAGCAAGTTATTGCCCGTGCGCAATATTTAGACTTAATTTATACTCAGTCTGGCACGCTCTACGATAAAATCCCTGACGCTCCCAGACCAGAATTTTCCGTTCCTCCTCCTCCTAAATCGAATAATGACTATCATGCCGGAGATGGCGTGATTGGTACTACAAACATGAAATCAACGAAGGTTACATCTAAAAAGGCCTGTAAGATTTCTAGTCAAAATGCAAATGAGGAACTTCTTGCCTAGGAAGTAAATTCCGTGTCGACCGACAAGGGCAAACAACTGAAGCAACCAGGGGGCAAGAAGAAAAAGAAACGGAGAAAAAAGAAGCAGGATGAGTCATCTCCTGAAAAACCTTCTGCAAACCCTTATGGGCAAAGGAAACCCCCTGTGGGGTGTCAGATATGCGATGAGGATCATTAGACGAGAGATTTTCCACATAAAGCTGAAGTTAAGAAACTCTTTAAGAGTTCAAAAACCTCAGCAGTATTGACTGATCTGTTTCCAAACCTAGGAACCAAACTGGTTGCTAATCAAAATGGTTCCCGATCCCAAGTGCTTATGTTTTCTACCTCAAAGCAGCAAAATGATGCTTTGACAAGGAATAAAGATTACGAGAATCCACAGCTGTCGAATAACAAGGCTAATGAACAACCTAGTAGTTCGACAACAACTTTGACCGAAGTTGTGCCACCCATCATTCTTGAACCAATGATAAAGCCGCCAAATGGAGTAGTACACAAACCGACATTTAATACTTGTGCCAAAGTAGCACAACATTATAATATAGTAGGGGACTTGGCCCAATCTCCGTCCGCTATGTCAACGCTTGAGGTACCACAAAATTGCCCCTCCCAAAAGCAAGATTTATTATCAGCAATAGGTGGGATTGACCCAACGGATTCCAATCTTGTGGACTTTGATCATAAAGGATATGACCCTCCATTACCAGCTCAACTAGCTTTCCTTATTCAAGTGAAAGCCCTCAGCAAAAATTTTCATCGAACAATTATTGATGAGGGGGCATCTACATGTATTATGTCGATGAGTTGCTGGAAAAATTTAGCCTCACCACCCTTTTCGCGATCATCAACAATGTTAAAAGCATTTGATGGACGATCATACACTCCATACGGGATTTTAAGTAGCTTGCAAGTTGAACTGGGGGGAAAAACAATAAAAATTGATGTTGAAGTAATCGACAGAAACCTCGATTACAACATCCTACTGGGAAGGCCTTGGGTATATGCCATGGCTGCAGTTGTGTCGACCTACTTCAGGAAGATTGCATTTCCATTCCAAGGAGGAATTACAATCGTCGACCGACAAACTTTTCTCCCCAACAGTTCACAAGTTACGGGAAACATTCCAATGATACATGAAAGCAATCAGTCGCTTCAAAATATTGGAGTAGGGCTCCTAAAAGACCCTGCCTTAATGGGTACTTTTGCCCTACCGCCTCCGAGTAATCTGGTGGAAGTGGCCACAGTGGAAACCTGTAATATGAAATCTTCTATATCTAATGGATTCAGAAGATTCCTAAACATTTTGTCAGCATGGATCATCGCCTTATTAGAAATATTGTAACAATCAATTTTCTTGGCTTGGGGTGCAAACAAAAATCAACGCTCATCGAGTGTTTGGATAGATAGGTCTAAGGAATATGGCACCTCCTCAGATCCTTGGTCACATGTACATTCTACAGACGAAGGAATCATTCAATCAATGATGATAAGAGGCACCATGGGAAGATCACCACCATCGCTCCCATATTCTGGATTACCACGAAGATTATTCCAGCAACCTTAATCATCCTTCAATTTTGATTTTCTATCAAATAATGTAAATACGGTGGATTCCGAGGATGGTTCTTTTACTATGTCAACCTCATTAAAAAATGAAACAAATCCCTTTCCAAATCTCAAAGGTAAACCTTCATTCCAACCACCGAGTTGAATGCAATGAAGCTTGGGGAGCATGCACCTCGATTTGTGTTATTATGCTGGGGGCATGCAAACTTATCACGAGCAGTGTTACTGCAGGGTTCAAGCTCATTAAAAAATAAACCTGCCATGAGCAATGTTTATGCAAATTTCAAGCTCATTAAAAAATAAACCCACTACGAGCAGTGTTACTACAGGGTTAAAGCTCATTAAAAAATAAACCCGCATCGAGCAGTTTTAACGTGGACTTCATGCTCGTTAAAAAATAAACATAAGAAATGAGAAAATGTTTCCCCCAACGTTTAAGCTCAATAAAAAATGAACCAATTCCCGGTAAACAACCATCGTGATTGTAATACTTCAACCTTTAAAGCCTTGGTCGTGTTCCCATCATCACCTCCACTCTGTATTGGATGATCATTCACCTCCATTTGATTGTTTACCCCTTTTGAGGAACAGCTGCGAAGAGTGATCCCGCTAGCCATCCTTGTAACACTGCCATGATTGGAAAATTCCAAACCTTACCTGGAATCAATTGCTACCCAATTTTATCACTCGTTTCTCAAAGACAAGTCTCCTTTAAGCTCTTTTCGACTGACTCATAAAATATGAAAAGATTGTCGAGCCAGTGGCCTCTCCAGCTCGTTAAGGGGACCGAAAGTGCTATCCCTCCTTTAGATTTTAATCTTTTTGGACCTGAGGGATTATTACACAAAGAGATCGAGCGCTTATTTTGTTCGGCTCATTAAAAGTATCGAAAATTCATCCCTTATGTATTGTTTTATACTTTTTCGGACTTAAAGGATTAGATGACAAAAAAGGATTTTTGGAGTTTCCTTTACGTCCATTTTCAAACTCTCTAAAACTGAAAAGGACTGAGTTAAATTTGTCGTTAAACTCATTAAAACTTAATAGCGACAAACTGTCCATAGTAGACAAGAACGAGTTTCACTATCGCTAGGCTCATTAAAACATAGCGATGGGTTTGCCCGAAGGGAAAATTATAGAATAAGAATATGTTATCCTCCTCAAGCTTGAAAAAAATAAAGAGGTACTGGTCAGCAATGACTAGGGAAAAATTGGGAAGAAAATTTGAAGAAACTTTGTTGGTAGCAAGTCGCTCTTGAACATGACATTTTCACTCCGCATCCAGGTCGTGTTGGGTTGTTTCATTCATCGGTCACATCACCATGGTCCCATCACGCCATCCACATTTGGGGTTAATGCTACCAATCCATCACACCAGTGTCGCCGATATGTTCAAGAGAAGTCACTCAGAAAATTCTCTTGTGTCTCACCCACTGCAATACATTTACGCTCCATTGTTTCATGACCGCCACCCTGAACCTTATATCACTAGATCGTTTTCACATCCATTAAAATCATTTGCTCCGTTCCGTGTCATTGATGTGGGATTCATTAAGGCCCTCCTATGATGGATCGCTTCTTGTCGACATTAGCTCATTATCCAAGAAGTCGATCTAGGAACATCCCTTTCAGTACTTTGAAGCTTGCATGACTCAATGGAAAGTTTCTCACTTCCGGCGATAGGTTTACGTCAATGGCCTTCGAACGAAAGGTTTTACGTGGTGTTTGACGCCAAGTCCTTTATTCACACCACGTGATTGTACTACAGTACCTTGAGGGTCATTATCATTATCGGTGATTCCTCTCGTGCCTATTAACAACTTACATCATTGGCTGGTATTCAGGCGATGTCCTTCCGTGTTCGACTCCAGAACATCTCTTACATGGATCGACTTGCACTTTGAGTGAAGATCGAACGAGATTGAAGACCCCGGATCTAGTTTCATCTATCCGGGCTGCGATATATATTCGGGAGAATAAAGACATCAAATGTACATCATTGCTGCACAGATAATCATCCAATCAATGGGATGATGGCTCTACCAAAATCATCATTCTACACTCAGACGATTGTCTATCCTATGTACATGAAAATGAATTTATAAAGCTAAGCATGGGAATGCCCGCCTCAGCTAGATCATGAAAATATTATGAAGATAATGTATTGTATTGTATCTTATTACAGGTCTCCTCCCGGCTTGAAAGAACTTCGGATCCTCATGATAAAGCATTTCACCCGACATCAAAAAAAAGATTAACAACCTCATGCTTTAGGGGGCAACTGTTATAGACATTTTTGGGCACTGCAACCATAAGCATAAATGTCCATAAACTAAGGGCTCCTAAGTCCCTAAAGGTGTTGTTCCAACCCCTAAAAGAACAAGGTCAAATGACTACAGCTTCTCGCAGAAGTTCTCCATGAAAAACTACTTAGAACTGGTCAAAACTGGATCATCTCACTTGCTCCATGGCCAGGGTATGATGCATTGCACCTTGTAAACACGGGAAGTGCGATGGATTTCAAAAATCCCTTCTATGGGGTGCGATGGACGAGAAAAGACAAGTGGCGAAGACAGTTTTCGAGGTGGATGATCATGGAATATTCCAAAAAATTCTCCTATGACACTTGCCTCTTAGAATCGCCCAAGGATGAGTAAGAGATCAATGATATCTCCAAGTGGAATCAATAACTATCAGAGAGAAGACACTAATCAAAAACCCAGAGCTGACTCACACCTCTACAAATATCTATATATAGATCTCTCATCCCAGAGATCCAAAAGGTGGGAGGCTGGAATTTTGCATCTTGTAAGGAATTTCTGTTAGTTTCGTGAGGCAACATCAGAGTGTTGGGTAATCTAAGCTTTGCATGAGGTGAAGAAGGGCTTACTGGCTGAGAGGATGATGTTGGGTCAGAACAACTGGTTGTAACTCCCTTGGCTCTTTCTTGATTATCAATAAAATCTATTCAAGTTTTCCTCCATACTCTTGTGTCGTTTATGCTTTATGCATTTGTATGGTTAGTTTACATCTGATCCTAGATTGTTTATGATAATAGATCCATGTTCTTGTATAGTGTTATGCTACTTTGATTCTACAGGTACTCTGTGAAGCTGGATGTACAAGGAAGCAAGTAGCAAAGGACTATCAGAAGAGGGAGTAATCAAACTAGGAGCCAAGCGCAAGATAGAGTTGGTCTCCTTTATTCTTCTCTCATCTATCTTCCATAAACGAAAAATGGAAGTAGCTTTACTTTGTTTGTTTCTAATGTAGCTACCACACCTTAGTGGGATAAGCAGTTCTGTATAGACACTTTTCCCTATAACAAGGACCCTCTCAAAGATTAAAGAGCACAAAATGGTTCCATATCCAAAGAGGAGTACACCAGTCAAACATGGTGCTAAGACATTCTACCTCCAGGCTCATGGCTAGCTGTGAAGCCTGGTGCAAGGAAGCTGATCCATTCACTCTAGCTATAGTGAACAGGATGATGCATGCTTGATTGGAATTTGACTTCCAACCTTTTCTGGATGTCCCAGGCAATATATATGTACGTAGTCCTCGATCAAGAGACTGCCTCGTGATCTGCCCATCGAATGTACCACCTCTCCCCTCTGGGAAAGGCCTGTGATGAAATAAATGTCTTCAACCTTTATCTTGAGTGGCATCTGATTAATCATAGACGAGTCATCCTTGACGCTCGAGTAGTGAATGAGCATTTTGAGCAGGCGAGTTTTTGCTTTCATATTTGGCATTTTAGAGAACTTTAGCAAACCGTATCCTCTTAAGGCATATGGGGCATTAGGAGAATTCATAACCTCACCATCCACTAAGGCATGCTCTCTTTCTCTCCAAGTGACTGGCATCCTGAAGAACAAAACAAATTTTTACCGTTAGATTTTTGTTTTGAAGTTTTTGCGGCATATATGAGGGTCCTTTTCATACAGAGTTGCATCTAGGTCCTGCGTATATGCGGGTTGCTCATAGCCAACCTGCGTGTATGCCACAACAATTTTTTTGGCAATAATTCAATGGTGAAACTTTAATTAAAAATTCTTAAACTGGTCACAATTGAATGCAATATAATTTTAAGGGCTACCTGGTTATTTTGGGAAGATTTGAACGGTTGAATTTGGTGTATGGTAAAGTTTGCTCCTTTTGCTCCACTTCTTTGTTCTCAAATCAAATTGTGAAAATGGTGAGTCCAAAAACTATTTTAAGTCTTTGAAAATGTAAAAAAAAATTCAAAACTTGATTTTGTTTTGTCTCATGTAACTTTCAACTTGGGAGCTTGGAATGTTGAGAATGGTTTGATTTTTAGGACATTTTGGATGCTTTTTCGACAGTTTTGAGACGGTTCAATGACTGCTGACCCATCATGGAAGGTATCATTTTCTCATTGGCATATAGGTTAGGGAAACCATTTTTCCATTGCATTAGGCATTCTAGCCTCCATTTCTCGATACACTTGCCATAAGGTCGATCCCATCGTGTTATGGGTCATAAACCATCTGCACTCGCCGATTTTTTAAATCATGACACGATGGTAGAGCCATCCTTTTCATGGGCATCATAGTTAGCACCTCACTAACATTTGTTGCCCATGCTGATTCGATCTGAGTAGGCTTAGTAGTTCTCTATAGTCCCACCATGACTTATGCGATGAAGACTCATTCCTCTTTGTTTCTTCACTTCGTTCTGGCCTTATACCCTAGAGGCTCCTTTGTGTTTAGTTGTACTGCTGCATTGCAGTTTGACCATTTGCACATTTTGCCCTTGAGTCGGCTTCACTTGGACTCATTTTTAAGCCAACTTATGACCATGTCAACTGCAAAATCAAACTTGCATGCCCTTGACTACAGCAACTTGGCACACCTTGACCTGTGGAAGGAACACACCTTTGATTGTCTTTGACCATTTTTTCCTCCCTGCATTGAGCATAAAATTGTTCCAATCGAAGGAACTAGATCATCTATTTCATCGACACTCGTTCTTTCCACTGTATTATAGCATTCTTTTAATCTATTTCCAGCTTAAAGAAAAAGATGAAAAAAATTATATATTCCAAAAAGAGTGGGAATGGGACAGTATTTCCACTTATTGTTGGCAGCTAGAGTCAGTCGTGTCACCCTTGAACAAAGCACTCAAAACAAAGTGTCCTCTATTTGGGCATAATTTATTTTGATTTCGGTATGCCTTAACCTTGTTATTGAGTCACTTCTCCCCTAATTGGTTATCTCTTCCAATCATATGGAGGGTTCATTCGTGCCTCCTGCATGATGAACTTTTACAGAGTTATCATATGTTGCCACATAGTCACATTGAGTTGTGCTTTTGTTCAAGTGAAGTTAGCCTGAGTCAGCCTCTCTGTGATGTCTCTTGACTCATTTTTCAATCGAGCATCCCTGGTTGTCAGTGTCTTGTCTATCATCACATCAGATATATTGGTCCTTTAGTCGTTTCGGTTTTAGAAGGTATCCATTGCCTTCTTGCTGGCAGGTCTTGTCCTTATCAAGGATGACATCTTGCTCTAAGGACAGCCCTAGAGACGCACCCTGGCCCTATTTTCATTATGCATAGGTCACCTTGTGCTCAGCATCAATCAATATTATGGGTCTCTGACTGAGTGGTTTCCCTTGTGTTCAACATTAGTTTACATTACCACACATTGGGATTCATGCAATACCTTTGTTTCCATTTGACCCTATTGGTGGATTCCTCGCCTCTGTGACAACTTTCATTATTGGTTGGTTTAGAGGGTTTCTGTCGTGCACTAGCCACATCTTGTGTATGCCAGAAACATGCTTCGGTCAGGTTACTACATCTTTTCTCATCTGATTCCTTCCACATTATTGGGCTATGGGTTACACTCATGCTGGATTGATGAAAGATGCCTTAATGTCTTCCTTCTAGTGGATCTTTCCTTATCGACTACGACTCATTTCTCTGGGGCAAAGATCTAGAGTTCATTTGGCAGTACCTTGGGGTTTACAGTCACTAGTGGTAGATCCTTCTCTATCGACAATGGGATACCATCATTGTCTCCTGATTTGATAGATTCTTACAGGTGTTTGACTCCAGCTAATCTATTCACACTTGTTAGATTGTACTAGCTACCTTGACGCTCATTATCATTATCGGTGAGTAGTCTCGCGTTTGTTAAGGGTATACATCAATGACGGATAATCAGATGATTTCACACATGGTCGAATTCAGATCATTTATTCCCATAGTGTAGAAATGTACTAGGACAGTTGGTGAAGACCTCAGGTTGCATCAGCATTCATTGGTTCACTTGATAGTTGCTCCTGTTGCTGCTAGTTGATACCACTTCGCCTTATATGTTGTAGTTATTTATGGCGGAATTCTACATGCTGGCACCTAAGTTTGCAATGTAGTACCATCTTACTCCATCATGTTCATTTGGTACTTGTGGTATCAGTCTTTCATATCAATGATCCACTTCATCCTTTAGCATAATTGACATTCTTATATGTGATATTTAGACATGTACTTGTTCGATCATGGTCAGATGATCCATTATGTATTTTACAGTCTTTTATACTTGTATACTTAGTGGATCCACTTGTACTCGATATGCAAACATTCTTTACTTTCTCTGAGACTGGGTATGCCCGCCTCAGACAATGTTTCTTTCTGATCTCGTTTTGTGGCTTGGCAGGCTGAACTTTGGTGAAGTCCTTCTCAATTTTTGATAGGTTTCCTTTCCATGTACTTAATACATTTGGCCATCATGAACCCCTTTTGACCTGATATATTAGGGGGCATCTGTTATAGCTCCAAATCTCACTCTTGATGTTTGTGATGCTGCACTCATGGCCTAGGGAAACCCCTCCTTCTAGACCTGGTCCAAATACTTGACAAATAGTGTTTTATTCCCTATACGTGACACTTCCCTAAGCTAAACACATGTGTATACGGGTCTATGTATACCCAACCCACGTATATGTCTTAGAACACTTAAAAAAATTAAATCTCCTTAATTTTGATTACCTATTGATTACCTATTAGTGCATGTGGCCCAACTGTTCCCAATGAATTCCCAACTAAAAAAATACTTTGGGAGAAGTATAAAAAGGCTTTAATGGGAAGACCTAAGGAGGAGAGGATAGAGAAAAAAATCACTCTACTGAGATTATCGCTGACCAGGTCTAAAGGTCCTTCTGCTTTTAGCACTTCCCCCATTACAAGAAACCCTCGTTTCCTTCAGTTATGATGTCTTTCCACTACTTCAGATATCTTGGAGTAAGTCTTGGAAGGAGTTTGTTGAAGGCTTGAGACTGGACGAATCCGGAGGATGGTTTCGCTTGGAGCCTGTGAAAGGAAGAGTCAGGTGAAATCATTCCTTTCTGTACTTTAGTTATCTTTAATAAAAGAAACACTTGTCTTGCTCTTGATATAAATATTATTCTTGTTTATGATATCAATGTTATGATTCACATATGAATGCTTGTCTTAACTATATAGCTAACTACCTTTCAATATGCTATGAATATGATTTCTTTATGATGCTTAGTCAATCTACTATTGTGCTTTCTGGAATTGATTGTTTTGTAGGTTGAAGGACTAAAAGGAACTCCAAGAGCATTTGGACCCTGGTTGGATCTTCCCAAACGAAGGACCCCCAGGTGCACCTCTCTTCATGTAGTTTGTTTATATTAGCATCATGGCTGTGTGGAATACTTTTTTTCCTTGTAGATAACCTCTGATATGCTAGGGTATCAACCCAAGACCCTAGGGGAATTTATCCCTAAACAAGGTGTGCTAGTACCAGGTCCCCTACGTTGAATTGTACCTCTCGCCTTTTCAAATCTTCTTTCTATTTGTATCTTTGGTTGCTGTCTTGTAATTTTAATTTTACGTGTTCATGAAGATTGTTGATTGCCTTTGCGAAATCTTCACCATCAACACTCCTATGCTCAAACTGACCCAAATCTTGCAACTCATATACTCCATGTGGGTGCATTCCGTATAGGATCTGGAAAGGACTACTGCGTGTGCTTCTGTTGAGCGAATCATTATAAGCTAATTCTGCTTGTGCAAGTACACGATCCCAATGTCGAGAATTGTCACTGACCAGAATCCTTAATAGATTTCCCAGACTTTGGTTCACCACTTCTGTTTGCCCATCGGTCTGCAGGTGATAAGTTGAGCTCAAGTTCAGTTTGGTGTTTAACGTTTTCCATAAGGTTCGCCAAAAATTACATGTAAACTTTACGTCTCGGTCCGAAATAATAGACTTCGGCAAGCCATGTAATCTAACTATCTCTGTGAAAAACAAGTGTGCTACATGTGTGGCATCACTATCTCACTATCCCAATTGGAAGAGGCGCGAGAATAATAAAGAAAATGATTTGCATATTTTAAACATCTAAAATCAATGATATAATTAAATTTCTTTTCGAGAAAAAAAAATAGATACCAAATATTAACTCACCAAATTAATGGAGTTTTCCATGTGCCTGTAGAGCTAAAATCTCCTCCTCACGTCAGCTGCAGCATTACTGGAGCTCTGATACCACAGTAATGCAGAAGTGTCCTCACACACGTAATTTTATTAATAAGAAAAGCAATTACATCTGGAATTTTGCAAGAGGTTACACTCGAACAACAAAACACTCTTGCAATGATCTATTTATAAGCTCAGTGTCCTAACTACCTCTAATTATGGATCACTTATAAACTAACAAGTGTCCATTTATAGTAAAAGCTATTTAAACAACTTACTAACAATTCTCCTAAATTAGAGCCTAAGATACGACACATTTGTAGAGTCATATCGTTTTACAATAATATTCTTTTATTCTAACTTTATAACCTATCATGATATTTTATTTTGGATCATCTAACAAAAACATAATCTAATATTTTCCATTTAATGTTGGGTGAGGGATTTAATTGACAAGTTTTGGTAAGTTCTATAGCCCTAGTGAGTCTTTTGTCCCAATGTAAAGTGAGACGAAATTTAGGGGGGCATAATTTTATTTCATTATTATAGGTTATAGATTATATAGTTTAAGGATTTTTGAAGATCAATCATACAATAATTGAAGATTTTGGCACAAATACTCCTTATACTATACTCTTCTTGTTTTCCTAAATGTTTTCCACAATTAATTTTATTTTCTTATCGACAATATTATTTCATATATGTTTTTTCCATGTTGGTAATTAAAGATTTGATTTTAACTCACCAAGCGAAATATTACTGATATGTGTGTGTGTGTGTTAAATACTTATTATTTCTCTCTTTGTTAAAATTTACAACGCACACACACACACACACACACACACACACACACACACACACTGTCACGCTAGGCAGTAACTCCACAAAACAAAAATTGTTTCGTGTTATTCATTCAATCAGGTAGGTCTATTATATACATGAGGGAGAGACTGTTCAGTTCATCTCCCGATGACTATTCACATTTCTCAATTATTTATTTACAATAATTCACCCAATCACAAGGATTAGGTGTCAACATTCCCCCCTTAATCTGAAGGGATGTTGGTCAGTCCAAGCATTGTTCTGAATCTTTCAAGCTTTTCTCTTCCAAGCGCTTTGTTGAAGATGACTGCAATTTGCTCATTTGTGGAACAATGACGGAGATGGATTGTTTTGGCCTCAACATGATGTCGAATCAGATGATATTTAGTATTGATGTGCTTGGTTCAATCATGGAACTTTGAGTTCTTGGCCAACTTTATTGTAGAGGTATTGTCAATCATGAGTGGGGTTGATTGTGCTTGTTTTACCTGCAAATCTTCAATAATTTTCCTGAGCCACACAATTTCTTTTGTTGCTTCAGCTGCTGCCACATATTATGCTTCTATTGTGGAATCTGCTAGAATAGATTGTTTGTGTGATCTCCAGTAGACAGCTTATGATCCAAGACTCATAGCATATCCTGAAGTAGATACCCCAGTTTCTTTGTCTCCATCGAAGTCTGAATTAGAGTATCCAATCAAGCTGAAGTCGTCCACTTGTGTATACTTGATTCCAAGGTCTTGAGTTCCCTTCAAGTACCTTAGAACCCTTTTTGCAGCAGACCAATGTCCCTCACAAGGCTTTTGCATAAACCTGGAGAGGATTCCAACAGCAAATGAAATGTCTGGTCTGGTAGTAGTGAGGTAGATGAGACTTCCTACAAGCTGTATATACTTTGTTACATCCTCAAATTCATTTCCTTCAATAGATGTGAGCTTTAAGTTTTTTTCCATTGGAGTAGTAAGAGGATTGCACTCTGTCATGTCAAATCTATTTAACAAATATCCAATGTATTTCTTTTGAGAAAGGAATATGGACTTTGGATGTTGGGTTACTTCAATGCCAAGATAGTAATGAACATAGCCCAAATTAGTCATTTCAAAACTTTTCCCCAATTCCTTCTTTAAGGATGCAATGTAGCTTTCATTTTTCCCTGTTATTAAAAGATCATCTACATATACCACAAGATATACAACTGTTTTGCCAACTTTCTTGACAAATAAAGTTGCATCATCAAGATCAAAATGATTGAAGTTGAGTTTCAGAAGATGCTCAATTAGTTTTTCACACAAGGCTTGTGGTTCTTGTTTGAGGCCATACAAGGACTTCAAAAGTTTGCATACTTTATGTTCATGTCCTTTCACAGCAAATCCTTCAGGTTGGGACATAAAAACATTCTCTTTTAGATCTCCATTCAAGAAGGCAGTTTTTACATCCATTTGATGGACTTTCCAACCGTTCTGAGCTGCTAGTGCAAAGAGTGTCTGGATGGTGGCCCATTTTGCTATGGGGGAGAAAGTTTCCTCATAATCAACCCCTTCCTTCTATGCAAAACCTTTTTCCACAAGCCTAGCTTTGTGCTTGTCAAGTGAGCCGTCAGCTTTGGACTTATTCTTGTAGACCCACTTGCAGCCAATTGGTTTGGTTCCAAATGGAGGATCAACCAGCTTCCAGGTGTCGTTCTTTATGAGGGCATCATACTACTTTTGCATCGCTTCTTTCCATTCATCATGAGAAGCAGCTTCTTTGAAGGAAGTTGGTTCAAAATATGTAGACAAATTCAATTCACAATCATAAGAAACATCCATATCAACAGGTGAATTAGATTCATCTACATCACCTCCATTTTGTCGGTTTGAATTTCTGGTTCCTTTTTTTCCAGTTTCATCAGGATGAACACTTTCAAGTGTCTTTGTTAGCCACTTTAGGGGACCTTTCTGAGATGGTCTAGGCTTCTATGTTGATCGAGTTGGGACTAAATCAAGATTGAGTCTCGCAATTCTATCAATTACATCACTTAAAGCATCATCCGTTGTTGGAGTTTCATTCGGGGGAGATTGTTCTTCAGAAGAAGATTCCACATGTTGATCTAGAATAGGAATCCCCCCTTCAAGATGTGGAATCTGATTATCAAATTCTTGAAATGATTTTGTTTTAGCGAATCTATCCAAGCGATCAAGTTGCCGCTCAACAACATTGCCAGTTTTGGATGATTCAAGAAAAATTACATCTCTAGATACAACAAACTTCTTATTTACTTCATGATAGAGGCGGTATGCTTTGGAGGTGTTTGAATACCCCAGGAAGATACACTTACGACTTCTATCACCAAGTTTTTTTCTATTTACCTTTGGTATCAAAGCATAACAGGTGGAACCAAAGACTCTGAGATGTTTTACCGAAGGAACATGTCCATACCACAATTCATAAGGAGTCTTGTTTCTTATAGAATTAGATGGACATCTATTCTTTATATATGCAGCACATGAACAACATTAGCCGAAAACATTATCTTTACATTTTTGAAGAAAAGCATGGATCATACCATATTTAATATTGTTCTATTCATTCTTTCAGCTACACCATTATGTTGGGGATTATAAGACACAGTTGTTTGATGTTTGATCCCATGTTGGTGAAGATAGTTTTCAAATTCATTTGATGTATATTATTTTCCATTATGAGTGCGAACAGACCCAATATGAGATTGTTCATCATTTTCAATCCATTTATGAAAATTCTTGAATGTTTGAAAAGCATCAAATTTGTTCTTCAATAAATAAACCCAACACATTCTGGTGTAATCATCAATAGATGTCATGATATATTTATTTCCATTTGTAGAAGGAATAGGCATTGGACCACATAAATGTGAATGAATGAGTTCAAGCTTCCTATGTGCTCTTGAATGTGAATCATGAAAAGACTATTTGCTATTCTTTCCTAGAATGCAAGCATCACATTGCTTATGTTTCCTAGGAATTGTAGGCAAACCAGCAACACCATTTTTCTTCAATAAGCAGAGACTGGCATTGTTTAAATGTCCAAATCTAGCATGCCATAATAAACTTGATGGAAGTGTACCTTCTTCATGATGAGAAATATATGAGAAATGTTGTGCATGAGCAGAGGTTAATTGCAGTTTGAGAAGCCTTTCTTCTTCTATTCCCCTCATGACAAGTGAGTAGTCAAATGCTTTTCTTACCTCAAGCTTGCATCGAACATATGAACGGAGTGACCTTGCTGGCGGATGTGGGCCAAGGAAAACAAGTTTCTCTTGAGCTGTGGGAGATATAGAACATGATTAAGAAGAAAGTCTAGAAGACCAAGCAGTTTAAGCCTGATTGTGCCGAGCCCTGATGGCTTGGTTTTTTACTAATCTGCAAAGTATACTGCTCCATCAACATTGTTAGTGATATCTTCAAAAAAATCTTTTCTAAGAGGCATGTGACAGGTTGCTCCTGAATCAAGCAACCAATCATTTTTTGAAGAAGCAAGTGAAGCATTAAACAAATCTTCACTTACTCCAATGTTACATTGTGCTTCAATATAGTTAGCGGATTCAGGTGCTTTACCTATGTCTGTATCATCAATTTTACCTTTCTATCGGTTTCTTTTCTACTCAATTTTGTCCCATGGTAGCTTGCATGTAGAGGCATCATGTGATCCATTTCTTTTGCAGCGAATACAATGCAGATTTGCCTTTTCTCCTTGAGAATGTCTGCCCTCTGCCTCTGAAATATCTTCCTCTTCCTCTTTGTCCACCTTTTCCTTTTGTAGAATCTTGAGCAAGATGCTTTTCTTTATGAGCAAGGCACACAAACTCTTCAGGAGATTCAGGGGCTGTCTTCTTTCCAAAGGCTTTCTCTCTTTCAGCAAACTTTTTCACAAGAGAGTCAAAGGTTATATCTTTGGGATTTCCATTTGCTTGCAAAGACTCAAGATAATTGGAGTAAGTAGGATAGAGTGCCTTGAGAAAAGCAATAAGAGGGATATCCAGCTCAACCTTAGTGGATTTGATATCATGCATTATAGACTTTACCTCAGATGCAAGGGCAAGAGGATCATTATTTTTGAGTTCAAGAGTGAAGAGTTTAATCATGCGCTGAACAACTTCAAGTGCAAAATGTGAGTCATAGAGTTCTTTCAGCTTTTGTAAGGCTTCAAAGGCAGTTGAATATGATGAAATATGGCGACTCACCTCTTCATTTATAGATGCTGCGATTAATGCATAAGCTTTTTTGTTCTTGTTTTCCCAAATGACGAGCTCTTTGACTGAGGTAGGCTAAACTGGGTCATTGTCTCCTTCTCTGACACACACTCCTTTCCACAACTTATTGAAGATGAAGGTGTGTTTTATCATCCGGGACCATTCAGGATAGTTCTCCTTGCTAGTGAGAGCTATTCCTACCATAGAGATGATTGAATGCATTCTGTAAAAAAAATACTTCTGCTGATAGAAAAAATACTTCTGTTGATATATAGTGAAATTGTACTAAAAAAAGTTTTGTGGGAAACAATTTTGGTTGTTTAATTCATATCACAGTTAATAATCAATCATCAACCGCGAGCTCTACAAAGTTGGAGTAGCAACAACATCACAATTTCAAAGCTCACTAAACGAAAACGCCATAAATCCCTTTGATTCTCTAGACCTTGAAGCCAGTAATAAAAAATATGGCAGCGTTAAAGTCAGTAATGAAAAATATGGCAGCGTTAAAGTGTTGGACAGTGTTTAAAAAATATGGGACAGCGTTAAAGACATTTTAAAGATACACTAAAAATGCGTTGTCCAATCGATACCATATATATGATTTAAATGCGTTGTCCATTCAATATGATTTAAATATACCAATCGATACCCGCAGAGACCGACTGTTACCCTTCCACATTCAAATGTTACCATGCAAATGTCGATACCGGGAGCTGTCTCCCACGCAGAGATACTAGAATAAAGATTCGGTGTTCATGAATTCTATATCCGTGTGACTATATTGTTCCAATGTGAAGCTATAATACATTTACACTCACATAAATTTATGTTAAAGATTTTATAGTTTAACCATTTTTAACGAACAATCATACAATAAATGAAGTTCTCCACATTAATACTACTTATACTCTAGTCTTTTTGTTTTCCATGTATATGTATGTGTGTTTTTCCTTTATACATTCGAAATATTTATTAATTTTTAGGTAATTTTTTTTTCTACTTCGATAGCACAAATATGATACCAATTTACATATTTGATACATGTGAAATACTTATTAATTTTTACTAGCATAAATTTTACCTCACATAAAATCATTTTAGCTATGATACCATTTATATCAAAAATATTTATTGTTTTTTTAAATCATATAATCTAATACCCCTCAATGAAAAGTAAATATTTGATTTACTTTTATAGAAGCAACTTGGAAAATGTCCTCAATAAACATGAATATTTATTTGTTTAATTTTATTAATTGAAATTGGTTATGGTTTACCAAAATGGGAAAATATGTGAGTAGAGAGTTTTACTTCGAGGCAGTTATGAGATAGTTATTCCTCTCCCTATAGATAAATTATCTTTGTTAAGGGAACTGGGTCGAAGAGGGTGAGAGTGGAAAAAACTTAAGGAAACCTAGAGTCTTAGAACCTAGTTGAAGGAGGGCCAAAAGAGGAAATGAAGTTGATTCCTCAAACATGACATTGTTGAGGAAGTGGAGGACAGTGTGAGAAAAAGGGCTTCTTGAGCTAGTTAGCTACTGTAATACCATTTTAGACTTGGAAGGTCTCTAATAAACATAGATTGACCAAGTGTGGTTACAAAATTCTAGGTCGACCTATTTTGGTCCCTATATAAAGAACTGTTCTAGAAGAAAACTAGCTTGGGGGGATTACATTTTCTCCTAAGTAATTTTGTGCTAGCCCAATGATTGTCAAGAAATAAGTAATTTTGTTACTTTGTTATCCTGATAATGTGTTATTTGTTTAATGAATGGATGTAGTTTTGTATCTGATGTATTTTTACATAAGATAAAATTATGAATGGTTCTTCATCCTAAATAGAGAAAAATTAGTACATTTTACATATTACAAAAATTTGTCATAAATAATCATAGGTAGTTATTCCACAAATGTTGGGATTTTTTTTATGTGAACCCAATAATATTTGGGTAGAGCAAAGGATGGGGAGTAGACTAAAGGATGGTGGGTGGACCTACCAATGGTTTTGTGCATAGGTTTCACACATCATTTTGGGCATGATGGTTTGTTGTAGATCTTGTCAAGGGGACTATCGTTATATTCTAATCCACGGTTAATAGATTGGGGTTTATGAATGCTTCAACATGTATGTATATGTATTTAAAATTGAAATAAATATAATGAAAAATCAATCCCGTAGTCCTAGTTTTGGGATCAAGCGGAAACCTCTCTAGATTGTTTTCCTATTCTCACCATTGTTTATTTTTTTGTTTGAAGAATTCGTTTGCACGTAATTTTTGTACAAGGTTAAAACTGAAATTTGGTATCAGAGTTATGTTTTAGGTTCAAGGGGATGTATTTGCTATCAGGGTTGCGGTAGATCGTGTTTAGTGGGACATCTATGGAATTGATTCTTACAGTGAAAGAAGATAATGAAGAGTGGAAAGATAGAGATTGAGAAATTTAATGGTCATATTTTTTAGTTTTGGAAGCTCAAGATCGAGGATATGTTGGTGGATAAATATAAGTGGATCACACTAGATCCAAGTACTAAACCAATGATAATTTCAATAGAAGAGTGGGACAAGTTGGATAGAAAGGCAAAGAGAACAATACATTTCTGTAGCTTAGATTTAGTATCGTCTAATGCATCACTGGAAGCTAAGATGAAGGCTTTGTGGGACATGTTAGGGACTTTGTACCAATATAACCGTGTCATGAACAAATTGTTCCTATAGAAAAAGATGAATAACGTGAGGAAGAAGGATGGATACTTGGTAAACCAGCATCTCAACACCTTTAATACCATGGTAAGACAATTTTTATCTATTGATATAAACATTTCAGTTTGTTGTGTTCTCTAAGAGATTCATGTGATAGTCTAGTTGTTTCTATAGGTAGCAATACAACTACCTTGAAGCCTGATAAAATAGTTTGATACTAGTTATCGGACAAGATGAGATGGAAAAATATGGAGAGCAGAGTATGGAGATTAGAGATTCCTTGTGTGTACGAGGACACTTTGAGAATAGAAAGAAAAATAATTACTCGAGTGGTATATCTACGAAAATCACGAAAATCTCATTCAACAAAAATCAATATGAATTGGGCTACACCAAAGATGATAACTTTTATGTTCAACACTACTTCAACCCAATTAAGTTTTTGATATCCATCATCATCTTTGTTGTGGGAAGACAAATCACCTATTATAAATATTTTGAAATTAGAAGGATAAGAAGAAATTTAATTATGGATAGATAAATTCATATAAATGGAATGAAGAAGTGAATAAATTACAAGTCTTATTGCTTGGAAAATAACATAGATAAACACAAAACTATCTAAAAAATGAACATAGAGAAAATATTTCAATAAATGGCTAAAAAAAAAAGGTACTCTCCACACCTTGAGGGGAGGGAAAAAGCATAACCCTCCTACAACTTTAAAGGGGGGAGTATATTGATGAATTGAACATGGTTAGTGGTAACCCATAAATTACTACATTATCCAACTCAAAGAAGATTGGTTAGTCGTAATAAATAAACAACTACATTATTCAAAGAAAATTGGTTAGTGGTAATTAGGAAACCACTCCATTATTCAAAACAGACTGGTTAATGGTAAACCATAAACTGCTAGTTTCTATGAAAGATGGTAATTGGTTAAATAGAAAAACTACCACCTAAAGAATCCAATACTGGAGCTTGGACCCTTTCCATAATGAACTATTGAAAAATTCTCACATTTCATGTGACAAGCACGAGCATTGTATGTCAATTTTCAACTTTCAATGTTTTATAAACATTCAATCAACAATTGAGATTTCCACATAGTAGTTAGTTTCCTTAACATAAAAGCGATGAACAATCTTTTGAAACTTTTATTAACAATCTATTCTTAACAATGCCACAAAAACCTTAAAAAAGGAAGGAATATATGAAAGAACCGCATCTTTTTTCCTTGGGGCTCACACATATCAAAGGACAAAGAATAACCCTAAACTAGAAGTTATACAAGCCCTCCAATATTGATATATGATGTTCATTAACTCTTCACCTAATCCTTCTATAGACCACACACCATATATTTTGAGATGAAGGAACTATGAATCATACAAATGGGACCCTATTTAAAAATATAAGATCATCGAGTAATTTTATATTTGTCTTATTGAGTAAAAATATGAATTATATATTTGTCTTATAGAGTAATTTTGTTATGTTGTTGAGCCAATAATAAAAAAATGTTGACATACTTACATTAAACCTCAACATCTCCCCATACTTAATTATAGACTACCTCATAATGAAAATATTGAAAAACAACTTATAACCCAAATCAATAAAGAAAAACTATTTATAACCAAAATCAAAATTATAAAGCTAAATAATATATAGAATTTTTAGACAATATACTTACATTACTCCTCAACATAGTGCCCATTCTGAGCATTTAAAAAGTGTTGACATACTTACATTACACCTCAACATCTTTCAATACTAAATTATAAAGAGCCTTATATTGAAAATATTCCAAAACCACTTATAACCCATATTAAATAAAGAAAGCCTATTTATACTACAAATTTAATGCGAACTCTAGTAAAAGTTCAAAATTATAAAGCTATATAATATATAGAGGTTTTAGAGAGTATTATAAGGAGGCACAATTTTTTTTTCACCCCAATACCATAAAACCTCACCAACAATAAAATTTATAGCCAATCACCATCACCTCAAAACTCAAAAGATTCCTTGAATGCAAATAAATGCAAATAAGCTCAACAAGGATCTATCAAACCGTTGCATAAATTCAAAGATAAGCTCAACAAGGATCTATCAAACTGCTGCATAAAATCCGAGATGTTCAAAAACAACCCTCCAATTAATGTTGGCATCCATGTATCTGCCTCCTGGACAACGCGGTTGCAGTTGCATGATCCCAGTGCTCATTGTATATTGCAACATATACTTACTACCCCTCAGCATTAGCCAAATGTTATCTGTACCATCACCTACTGCAAGAAAATTAGTACCCTGGGAAGATTCAATCATGGTTTGCATAAATTCAAGTGTAATGACCTTCACCAGATTCCATTTCCGTGTGAGCCCATCAAACTTCCATATGCCCAGATCAGAATGGGGGACTACAGGAAGCCTCCCATATACATCTCCAACACTGTTTTTTCTATTCAATCTTCCAATCAATGCACGGTGACCTGCATTAAACGGCACCCTGTAAAAATTTTGGATCTCAATTCCCATTGGTAACCTCGTATACCCACCTGGGCGCACTATGGTGTAGCCCAGTGATTTATTTACTATATTCACTTCAGAGGAGTAATAAAAGAAATCAGTGGTTGCAGAAAAACAAACAATAACATTATCTACACGACGATAACTCCGTAGAGGGCCTGGAAACCATGCTGAGGATAATGGGCAGCGTTGTAGGTTTACCATGAGGAAAACCTTTTCAACCCTCCATTTGTTTATTGCGGAGTCATATCTAGCAAGATGCACAAAACCATTTCCATTATCTTCACAAATACCGAACAAGAAAACTTTGTAACTTCCTATTGCTTCTTCATCGACGATCATCTCTATTGTTCCATAAACAATGAGAGATTTCAGAAATTGAATAGGTTTGCGAGTGTGTGGGAAAATCTTAGGCAAACTTTTGCACTGACTCGTAAGTGGGTTTACGACGAATAACGTTAAGTCAGATCTGGCCACTAAAAATAAACCGTTGCAGCTTGCTCTGACGCCCAAAGTCTTCAGGCCCAAGGTGTCCCAATCACAAGGGACCTTCATCAGAAACCAACGCCTGGAAATAACACTGAAAGACCACATATCTAAGTTATTATTGTTCACTACAATGCAGTGTTCTATTAGGTCATGCATACCCTGGAAATGTTTGGAATTATAAATTGTTTCCCAGTCATGGGATATGGACCTAGAGGTTACCAAATCAGCTGGCTGAAGCCTTAGAACAATGTTCTGCAATATATCAGTGTTGGGTATTTTTAAATGGGGAAATACCAAAACCAAACAAACATTAACACCACAGAGGCAATGCTCTGTTTCCACTGTTCCAGGATCTTTACACAGGGAACCTCTTAAAAGCAAATATACTCATAACAGAGTATTACACAGCCAAAAAAATATTTCTATTGATTAACATATAAAGCCTGAAACAACATTCATCCTCTTTGCTGAGAGGGATTTACCAAAAACTTTCACCCATCAAAACTCTGTTTTCACCTGAGAAATTACTGTGCTGGGTTTACTGCAGTAAAACCCATTTTTACATTTGCTGGTGTAAAACTATTTTTACACATACTGCTGTAAAAATATTTTACACATACAGTAATCTTTACATTACATTCACAATCTCAAAAAATACCCGAGCGCTCTTTTAATTTGCATTTCAATGCAAATCCAACCTATAAAAAAAAACTTACTCAAAACACATGCGCTCCACTTCGTTTCTTTTCTTCATGCACTACTGTGCAAAACCACACATGGTTTTTGCTACTCCTCTGTTTTCACAATACAACACAAAAACATTACAATCTGTTCCTTGAAATTTCTTCGTACTACTGTGCGTTCAATACATCGTTTTTCGCTGCGCTCTGCTCTTTCACTGCTTCACACTTACATACCTCCCATGTGTAATTAACACAATACAGAGCACACTCTTTTTTTTACTGCTCCATCGTTCCTTTTTACAATGGTCAACGCTACCACTTAGAGCGCATTTCACATGGCTCATATATATGTCAAAAACTTAATACGAAAACATCCATGTTAAAACATACAACTAACACATATAAAAAAACTCACTTGCCGTATGTAAAACTTAAGTATTCACCTACTCCTATGACAATGCATTAAGAAAAAACGTATGGTCAACCAAAAATTTGACATTCACTCCACGCAACGCATTGAATTGACGCAGGCCCGTGCACCTTCAAGAATCGACGGCTGACAACACGCAACCAGATCGGACGATGGAGATCAATATCGGAAGGCAGTTTAATGCTGAGCTTTACCTCCCGATATGTCAGAGATGCTGATGTCAGGTGAGAGCCACGCGTCTGCACCAAATCGCATCGGAGCCAAACATACGGAAACAACTTTTCGCTGGATGGCGGTGCGATATGGTCTGGGCAGTTTGTGGTTTTGTTCCGTGGTTTTGGGTTGCTACCGTATTGCCCACGTCCGCCACCTGCAGTTGGAATTAACATTCCAACATTCCCCTTTAATTTCAACTGCTGGGCATTCAATCTTACCCAAGCACTTCCTCACATGGAGGGATTCACCAACTGCTTCTGATGCAGTTCATAAACAAACAATGTTGTCTTCCTCTTAATAGAGGGATTAACCTAAAACTGTGCTTAAGAGCACCTTCCTCATGACAGAGGGATTCACCATAACAATGTGCTGAAGAGCACCTTCCTCTTGATAGAGGGATTCACCTGTGACTATGCTGAAAAGCATCATCCTCTTGATAGAGGGATTTACCACACTATGTTGAAAAGCATCTTCCTCTTTCATAGAGGGTTTCACCAAATGGCTGTGCTGAAAAGCACCTTCCTCATTAACAGGGGGATTACAAACAGACACTGCTTTGCATGCAGTTTCAAAAACAAACAATCATTGCACTGCTGTGTGTGCGAACTCATTACAATGTTCTTTTATGCTGATGCATATTCTCTGCTGCACTGTTGTGCCATCTTCTTTACTGTGTCTACCCCACACTGTTGTGTCTACACTTGTTGTTGTGTTGCTGCACTTCTCTTACATTTCTTTGCAAACTCTGCATTGATGTGCCTTCCCTTTCTCACATTCACACTGTTGTGTGAGAATTCTTTACTTGCGCACTTATGCGTGCTTCCCTTCTTTAGAATGGGAAAACTTTTCTTCACGCTGCTGCGTGCTCCCCTTCACTCATTACAATCATACTTCTGTTGTGTCTCACTTGCATTTCATATGCAACCAACACACTCACTGCACTTACATTTACTGCTGTAAAGAAAAAAAAATTCTTTTACATGTGCTATTGTGCATTACCTTTCATTTCTTCAACAAAACTTCATGCTGCTGCATTTTCTTATTTGCATTGCTGTGTGCTTCTCCTTCTTGTCATCATGTTGCTGTCCATAACTTGTTGTTGTGTAGCTACTGCAATTTGCACTGCTATGTGCACATACACTTGGCACTTCATTCTCCACGAAAAAAAATAACACAGCCTGCTGCCTTTTCTCATGCACCCTTGCTTCACACAATCTTAGTCTTCATTTTTTTTACACAATACACTACTGTGCAATTCCTTTGGCTTTCTGCTGCCACACACATTCTTATACATCCAGTGTGCATTAAAAATCTACTGTCCTTGTTTTTCTTTATGCATTTCTTTGCATGCTGCATTGCATAAAAAAAACATTACATTTCTTTTACAGCTGTGTAACAAAAATTTCATTGCATTCTCAGCCACTGGGCATTTACGCTCTGCTGCGTTTTGCCTTCTTCTCATTTTCTTCCCACTGCTTTGCATTTTCATTCCCAATACAAAACATTTCCATCTGCTGTGTATTATACTCACTCTGCTGTGAGTATATTCTCTCACATTACATAGAAGGAAACTAGCTTCCATTGCTATGCATTTCAATGCATGTGCACCACAAAAAAAATTTAAACTGTTGTTCATTCTAATCCATGTGCTCCAAAAAAAATTTCCAAACTGCTGTTTTATGTTCTGTCTTCCCACTGCTGTGAGGGTCTCCATGCTTTGCATTTTTCTCTTATCTCGCTGCTACTCTTTACATTTCAGCGCTGCCATCTTTTCTTCTTTATGCATTTCTATGCATATTGCATAAAAACAAAGCAAAAACATTGCTGATTTCATCACTGCTGCATATTACCTTTTAGAGGGATTAACAAAGATTTCATTTGCAACTGCTGAGTTGCAATACATCCTCCATCAACAAATGACTGTTAATACAGTTCAGTAAACAAAAATAAAAATTCAAGCTCCCCTTTAATGTGTGCTTGTCTTCTTTTGGCAGACTCTTCTCAAAACAAATTTAGATCCACTGGGGAGTTCAAGGGGTTTTCAGATTGCCTTTCCTTCCTTCTCCATACTTGTGTAACTTTCTTCTTTTGTGTGGGTCTAGCTTGCGTAAGAGCCCATGTCAAGTTACAATCTCGTGCCATATGCCCAATGTTATGACACTTGAAGCATTCAACATTATTCATGAATAAGAATTCATGATTTCTTCTAAAATTGTTTCTTGGAGGTTGTCGGGGACCACAACATCTATCTCCATGAAATGCTCTACAGTCTTTTGCCATATGACCAAAGTTTGAGCAAGCATAACAATAACCATAAAATGAACTTTGGTACCTGGGAGATGGAGGTTTTCTTGATGCACTTCTGAAGCCTTGCTGCCTTGAAGTCCTTTGATGATCACCATTGCCTCTTGCTTCTTTGACATCAGCTACATTTCTTCTTGGAGATGATTTTCTACTTGGAGGAGGATTCCTTCTATTGCAGCCTTCATTTTTCTCCTTGAATTTGTTGGAACTAGGAGCATCACAATCTCTTTCTGGCTTCTTCACATCTCCTTTGCTTAAAGCATCCTCATCCTTGTTTTAGGGTTCAGCTACATACCCAACTCCTGATTTATCAAATGGAGATCTGTGATAGCTGAGCATGTCATCCAGAGCTTGAGAGCTCTTCATGATCTTGTTCATCCTTTCAACCTTCTTCCTGAGGAGGACAATCTCTTCTTCTAACTTTTCACATTCATTATTTTTCTTTGCTAGTTGTCCCTCAGTTTCTTCCTTGCTACGAGTAGCTTCAGCTGCTACTATTTTGAAGGAGAGAATATGTGTCTTCATTTTGGAGATTTCTGCTTGACTGCTCTCCATCTTCTTTTCAGCTTCTTGTACCTGCTTCCTGGCTTCTTGTAGATCAGACTTAAGGGAGGAGACCTCTACCTTGTACTGTCCAATCTCTTCTACAAGTTTGTTCACTCTCTTATGTCTTTGTTCAAGTTCACTTGTCAAGACATCTGCTTGCTTCTTTGCTTCATTCAGCTGATTTGTCATAGATATGACTTCTTCATGATGTTTCCTCTTGCATTGATCAAGCTCCTTCTTGAGCTTGGCTAGCTCTTCATCTCTTTCTTTTACTTGAAGCTTGATGAGGTCAAGCTTTTCATTCTCAGCTTCTATGATGGCTTCATGACTTTCTTCTTGACTCATTTCCATGGTCAGTGCTCTCTTTGCATGAAGGTCATGCAGTCTGTCCGATATATCCTTTGCTGATGTATATTTTCCTAGATTCCTCTTCACAGAATCAGGGAGTCCATCCAAGATAGTCTTTGCTGCTTGTGCATCATACTCCATGGATTCTTTATCCATCTTGCTGTCATCAATCACTGACTCCCAGACTTCAATCCCCTCAAACATTAGGAAAGCCCTCATCTTTATTTCCCATACATCAAAGTTTCCATCAAACTTTGGGGTTTCAAATAGAATGTATTCTAATGGATTGCCTTCTAGTTTAGTAGAGGGAGGAGACACATTTTTAACAGGCCTGGAGGCTTTCTTCTTTGACCTTGCCATTCTTATCTAGGCTTTAAATACTTGACTGTGTTTTCTTTTAAATCACTGACTGTTCCTTCAACAATAACACAAAGGAAAGCTTTGAGAAATACCTTAACTCTTTTGGCTGAGTCTTCACACTGCTGGAGAGGTTTGACTGCTGCAACCACACCTTCCTTCAGCTTCTTTGAGTCTTCAAAGAGCCTGGACTTGCTCTGATACCACTGTTGGGTATTTTTAAATGGGGAAATAACAAAACCAAACAAACATTAACACCACAGAGGCAATGCTCTGTTTCCACTGTTCCAGGATCTTTACACAGGGAACCTCTTAAAAGCAAATATACTCATAACAGAGTATTACACAGCCAAAAAAAATATTTCTATTGATTAACATATAAAGCCTGAAACAACATTCATCCTCTTTGCTGAGAGGGATTTACCAAAAACTTTCACCCATAAAAACTCTGTTTTCACCTGAGAAATTACTGTGCTGGTTTTACTGCAGTAAAACCCATTTTTACATTTGGTGGTGTAAAACTATTTTTACACATACTGCTGTAAAAATATTTTACGCATACAGTAATCTTTACATTACATTCACAATCTCAAAAAATACCTGAGCGCTCTTTTCATTTGCATTTCAATGCAAATCCAACCTATAAAAAAAAACTTACTCAAAACACATGCGCTCCACTTCGTTTCTTTTCTTCATGCACTACTGTGCAAAACCACACATGGTTTTTGCTACTCCTCTGTTTTTACAATACAACACAAAAACATTACAATCTGTTCCTTGTAATTTCTTAGTACTGTTGTGGATTCAATACATCGTTTTTCGTTGCGCTCTGCTCTTTCACTGCTTCACACTTACATACCTCCCATGTGTAATTAACACAATATAGAGCACACTCTTTTTTTTACTGCTCCATCGTTCCTTTTTACAATGGTCAACGCTACCACTTAGAGCCCATTTCACATGGCTCATATATATGTCAAAAACTTAATACGAAAACATCCATTTTAAAACATACAACTAACACATATAAAAAAACACACTTGCATTATGTAAAACTTAAGTATTCACCTACTACTATGACAATGCAATAAAAAAAAACGTATGGTCAACCAAAAATTTAACATTCACTCCACGCAACGCATTGAATTGACGCAGGCCCGTGCACATTCAACAATCGATGGCTGACAACACGCAACCAGATCGGACGATGGAGATCAATATCGGAAGGCAGTTTAATGCTAGCTTTACCTCCCGATATGTCAGAGATGCTGATGTCAGGTGAGAGCCACGCTTCTGCACCAAATCGCATCGGAGCCAAACATACGGAAACAACTTTTGGCTGAATGGCTGTGCGATATGGTCTGGGCAGTTTGTGGTTTTGTTCGGTGGTTTTGGGTTGCTGCCGTATTGCCCACGTCCGCCACCTGCAGTTGGAATTAACATTCCAACAATCAGCCGGAAGATAAATGGCTTCCCCATTTTTCTCTTTTTCTTTCTGGACAATCACAGCCATTGAATTTTGACCGGATTCGCCTACACGAACTCTTTTGTTGGGTCGGAAATCGGGATAACAACGATCAAACTCCTGAACCAAAAGTTCCATTTGAACATTTTCTGCGAAACGTACAGTTGCTTCTCTCCATGCAGGGACTAACACTGAATCTGTAGAGAGTTTCCTCTTTCTTCTTAGTTTGTTATCTTCACCTCTATGTGATGCCGAGATAGAGTCTTGTACCATTTGGAAAATTGTTGCGACCCCGGTACCCTCTTCTTGCTCCCTCGTAGCCTCCTTTTGCTCGGTGAAAGTCTCCATTTTGGAATGGAGGGCAGGGTTGATAGTGCCAACACGGTGGTGGTTGGTTTTCGCTTCCTCGGAGAAGAATGATGATGACTGGATGAGTTTTTCGTTTGCCTGGCCATGTGGTGTATATATACAAATCCCTTGGTCGGTGCTTCTTTGGTTAGTGGGCCTGAGAAATGTGTTGGTCGGTGCTTCCAGAAGACGACGTAGAATCTGAGGGAAGTGGGTCGTAGATTTTGTATGGACCCGCTTGTTGAGGGCCATGGTCATAACTTACAAAAGATAACCTTTCATGAAACTCGTTTTTCTTTGATAGATGTGGTAAATTTTCATGGTATTTCGTTAGTGTTTACAAATTTAAATGACGTGGACTGTTTAAAATATTTGTTTGAATGAATATATATATATATATATATATATTTTATGTTTTTAATAAAGTTTCGTTTTCTTTGATAGATGTGGTAAATTTTCCTGGTAAGTTGGATAATTTTCCCTATTTACTATTTTTTATTTTGGTACTTTGTTTTGGTATTTTTATATTATAGAAAAATTAAATTTATATCTAAATTAATATATAATATGTATCGTATTTATTAAAAAACTGTTTTTATATTTCTTATGGATATTTAGATTTATATTAAAGTATGCAAGTGATTTAATTTTTTTTAAGAATGATTTAATTTTTTTAATTGTATAATAAATTGTAAATTACAATGGATCAAATTCAAGTATGTGGTATGCATTGGATGAGTTAATTATTAATTATTAATAATTATATATATATTTTATTTTATTTTTATTTTTATATAATTTTACTTAGTTCAAATGATTAGATAAAATAATTTTATAATTTTTTTTATTGTGTATTGGAGATATTATTTTGTTATATGTGAGAAGCATCTATATCCACATATTAAATTTATTGAGATTTAAACTTTTTTTGGAGTGAAAAGAGATTTGATCCCTCTCGTAGATCTCCGGTTCAATGGATCTATGCCACTTGACTTTATTCCACATGAATACCATGGGTCAATACCATTGGTTTGACTTTATTCCAGGTGAATATCATGGGTCAATACCATGGGTTTTCTAGAGTTAAATGGATATGCCCATTTAATTTACTCCATTAAATGGACTTTATTCCACATGAATACTATGGGTCAATGCCATGATTTATCATAAACCTCTAGCTCAAAATCTATGCCACTTTAATTTCCTCCTTCAAATGGACTTTATTCCAAATGAATACCATGGGTCAATACCATGAGTTCTCATCAAGCTCTTGCTCAAAAACCACTTCACCAAATTAAGCTTACCTTATTATTTTAGTTTAAGGTTATTTTTGTTTTAAGGTAGAGTTATTTTTAATTTTCTTTATTTTATATTATTTTAGTTTAAGGTTATTTTTGTTTTAAGGTAGAGTTATTTTTAATTTTCTTTATTTTATATTTTGACCAAGTAAAAATGTAAAGGTATGGTTGTTTTTATTTTTATTAATAAATATAATTATGAATTGTTTTATTTTATTTTTATCTTCTTTGACCAAGTAAACTCTTTACGTAACAAGAAAAGAAAAAATAAATATTTTCACCTTACAACATAAGATATATTTTATTTTTCTTTTTATTGTTTTGTAATTTGACCCATTCAAAATATTTACATAACATAACCTTACAACATGTCTTCCATACTTGGCTCAAGAGCTTAATTTATTTTAGACGAGGTTAGATCCATGTTAAATTCATATCTACAAATTAGCACCAATAAGGATAAGTCTTTTGAGATGCAAACATGTTAGAAAGTGAAAAATGGTTTTCTCTAGGTTGGTAGAATTTTAGGACTTTTCATTACTTTGGATTTTTGGGTTGCATATGAATATTTGAGGTGAAACCTTGATTTGTATATTGAGCACCAGAAAAAACCTACCCATCAAACGTTATATTCCAATAAATTCCTCCGAGATTTTAGAGAAATTAGACTCGAAAAAACCACTAGAAAAGCTTCCAAAAGGTTGAACTAAAGATAAGTCGTTAATTTATGTTTGTTTTAGTTTATTAAATTTACTTTTAATGTTATTTTATTTTATTTATTTACTTATTTATTTTACTTAGGCAAAATGTTAAACAAGACATTGCAACATCTATACCATACTACACAAAAGAGTACCTCTATTGGGCAAAGAGAGACTCAACAACCTAGTATGTGGAAGATGTTGTTATGTAATCTTAACTTAAAAAGATAATAAAATAATATCTACATTAACAAATAAAAAACTAGTAATAACAAAACAAATCAATGTCACCCTTATATTAAATACTTCATTTTTCAAATTTGCAATACCTTACAATCTTGAATATGGATTTTGATCTGTAATATTTGAAATAATAATAATAAAAATAATAACAATAATAACATAAATAATTAAATATGTACATACTTATATAAATAGAGATACATATGTAACATTTTAATTAATTTATATACATTTGTAGAGAATACATGTTTTGTACTTCATGAAAAGGCATGACACTATTAACATTTTAATGTCGAGAATTTGAATCATAAATAAATAAAATATTTCACAATGTATATGTGTGTGTTTTGTTTATCAAATTTCTTAAGGTGAATACATTTTCTCAAGTTTTGGGATCAAAAAAAGCTTCTAAACTTGAGTGATTTCGTTCTATCCAGAGTTAATGGATCTATACAGTTCATTAATGATTTCTTTTTACCTCAAAAGAAACATTACTTACACCTATGTTAAGAACTTATAATTTTTCTTGTTTGTCAAAATTTATCTCAAGAAAAATCATGTCATATCTATATATATATATATATATATATATATATATATATATATATATATATATATATATATATATATACATATATATATGAAATACTTATTAATTTTCACTCGGATAAATTTTACCTCACATAAAAATGTTTTAGCTATGATACAAATTATATCAAAAGTACTTATTACTTTTTAATCCACACAAAAAAGGTTTGAACCATAAAATCAATTTACTTAATTAATATTTTTTAAAATCTAATTATTTTTTTAATTTGATAAATTTCATCTCACATTAAATAAGTTTTAACTATGATATGCATTTATTTAATTTTTTAGTTTTGTAAGTATTCCAAGTTCATGCAACATTTTACACATAATAGGAGGTACCATGTGCCTAATTACTTTCAAGCTTATAGAAAACATTCGTATAAGATTTTTTTACATTACACACCAAACTTTATCTAATATTTTCCATGTAAAGTTGGGTGAGGGATTGAAGCAAAGCGAATTAAGGAAGGGGTGTTGGTAAGTTATATAGCCCTAGCGAATTTGTTGTCCCAATGTGAAGTTAGATGAAATTTAGGGACCAATAAGTTTATTTCATTACTATAGGCTATAAATTATATAGTTTAAGGAGTTTTGAAGATCAAGAATACAATAATTGAAGTTTTTGGCACCAATACACCTTATACTCTACTCTTTTTGTTTTATTAAATGTTTTCTACACTTAATTTTCTTTTCTTATGAATAATATTATTGTATATATGTCTTTTACTGTTTTGGTTATTAAATATTTGTTTTTAACTAATAAAAAAAACATTACTTTTATGTGTATGTTAAATACTTATTATTTTTCTCTGTGTTAAAGTTTACCTCATTAAAAAACATGTAAAGTATATATATATATATCGATAGATAGATAGATATACATACTAGTGGCAATATCGAGGAAGGACATGTATCAACGACCGTTTAACTTCATAGATCTTCTGAATAAAAAAGACAGGGTTTTAGGTGTGAGGTTTTAATGCACTTTAATTGTTTTGGCATGCCCCTTTGTACTAGCCTTGGTTTTGAAAATGTAGCCAGTTCACATCTTCTGTGGGAAACTAAGAGTCAACCTCCATTCTTGCATCCATTGTTGGACCGGTTCGGCTCTGTGTGTGCATTGTGCCTTCGCTTGTTTCTTGTGGTGGTTTGTTTGCTGGTATAAGGAGGCTTCAGGTCGACTTTCAATCTACAAGTTGTTTCATTTATTCTTTGTTGCCTGGCTTATGCTTCGTTTTCATTCTACTCATGGTGGTGTTCAATGTTGGTTCTAGTGTTGATCTCGCTCTGTGTAACCACAGATTCTTCCCTTGCTACTTCTGTGGGCGGCTCAGCAAACGCTACTTCAGGTAATTTTTTTGTTCTTGTTTCATTCCTTCATCTCGTTTTTATGATTCTAACCCTCTAGCCCGTTGGTGAGCAGGTAAACTTACCAATGGCATTCTTGCTGAGATACCCTTTAGCGAGAGACTCGGTTCTCATCCTCTAACTCGGAGACAAGATTTTTCCAGGTAAACCCCTCCTCTTCCCTTCTTTTATCTACTCTCTGACACCTTCTTTTATCTGCCTTTCTAGATTTTGACTACCCATCTTGTTTTCATGGTGATATGCAGGACATGGTTGGAGAATGATGCTCCACGGCCTCGTTCTTGGGAGTCTTTGTAGCTTGGGAAAGCAGGGTAGGATCCCTTCGTGATTGTCTTACTCTTTTTGCTTGCATTATACTTAGTTAGGCATAAACCCTTAGGATTTTGTTTTCTAAGTATGTTTTGTATGGTTTCATGGGTTTCGCACCGTCGATGTCGGACTAGTCTTGGCCTACAAAGTGTTATTTTCGGTGCTTGTGACTTTCGAAACCCTCTACTATTTTGGTTTCACAAATGTATATTGAACTGTTAAATTTTGAAATGTTGCAAATCCACACGTGTCCTTGAATATTGAATGTAAATGTACTTGGGTTTTTGAGAAAGAATGTGATATCTTTGTTGGCTTTACCTTTGTCTGGTTCCTGGTCTGAAATGACTTTAGTCACGAGATTTCTGTCGATGTCAATTGGCCTCTTGATGAGTTACTTCACTATTTTGCTTTAAAACAATATCTGAAACACTACTGCACATGAAAAAAAAAGGAATTGTCTTTCTTTCTTAATGACAGAGATTTTAGATTCATTTGCTTTCACATATACTCAAGAAAGTAATTTCAATTTCTATGTTCTTTCTTCTCTCTAGATGGCACCCTCCTCATAGTGGAGATCTAGTTTTGCTTTTATGCCTAACCAACATTCTCTTACAGTTGAGAAACTGTCCTTCAATTACCTTACACTTATCTAACAGTTTCTTTAAACATACTCTTAACTATTCTACTTGCTTTCTTAATTTTTAAAGGACAATCACTGCACGAGCCTAAATTTAAGTAAAACAAAAATAAAACAAAATTTGTAATGTTTTTCCTCCTTTCCAACAGAAAATGAAAACCATTTCTAGTTGTTAGATAGTATTTTGTCACCGACCCCATATCCCCTAATCCCGGGAAGTGTCGGTCCCTGAATGGAATCTTCTCTGTGTCATACATCTAAATATGTGTCCACATCTTCCAAATCACTCAAGAAGATTAACCATGCTCATAAATACTGAAGTTGACCCTTTTTACCTATGTTTCAAGATCATCAGAAGACATTAGTATTCTGCCTGTGACAATAGCCCAGAGTAAATAAGAACCGCTCGATACCATCACAAGAGTACATGTATTCCCAACGATGGTCAGATTTTAGGGATAGTCGCAAGTCACTAGTATCCTTCTTGCGACAATAGCTCGGAATGCACTGTTGCCTCACGATGTCATCTCTTAGTCATAGTGTTGGTTTACATGGGCCTCAACCAAGTTCAGAAGAATTATTTATCCAAGCAAATCTCGTAGCTACCGACCCTTTCAGAAACAGCCCGCGAAGCGCCGACAAAGGTCTCACCCAAGGTAGCAAGGGAGGGTGCTAGTACCAGGTTTCCGCACCCTTGCGATGTCTAGATGTGGTCTGAGAGGTGTTGAGCCTCAAACCTGCACCTTCCTATACACCCTCTCAGCCTTCTTTTTCAACTTACTTCATCCACCAAGTTGTTAAATCATTGCATTATAGTCTAAAAAGAGCTTTTTATATGGTTTTCTAACTATGCTTATGACTGTTGTTTGGTTTAGTTTTTTTGTTCATGCAGCTGCGGAACCTTGTCAGCTTCCGCAGCCAGCACAGGTTTCCGCAGCCAGCACAGGATTCCGCAGATATTTTGTTAAAAGCTGTGGTATAGGTGTCCTATGAAGAAACGAGCCACATGGGCAAGCTCCAGGTGATGTATACATGGAACGTGTCCCTTCAAATCAGCCAAATCATCCATGGAAGGTCACGGTCAACGAAGGTCAAAGACAAAGCCAACCAAGGAGTTCAGCGGTGGCACGTCTCTGTTTTGAGCATGTGAACGTTGCGTCGCACAGTCCTCAGCTCACGAAGACACCAGCACACCTGGAGATCATTTCTGTAACCTGAATCTAACAACTACCACTCCGGAGATTTAATAAGACATGATGACAGTTACGCTAGATCTCGGCTTAAGGGATCTACGTGTCTTTGGAAACACTGTCAATAGCGTAGGAGTTAGTTAGTTAGTTTCAACATTTTTTCATTATAAATAACACGTCGATGAGCCCTGTAAAGGAGATTTTTTTATATGTAAATTCTGAACTGTTGTGTTATCACCCCACTGTTTATATATGTTGTTGTTTTAATATATGAGAAGACTTTTCTGAGTTTATTCGTGTGACTACTTGTTCACCGGCTGAAGTGGCAGAGGGCCCCTGCGTGCTGAAGCCTTGTAAAGTTTTCATTTGCTTTTATTATGTTCTTGTATCATTAGCTTGTACATAACACATTGTTTGATGTTGCTTAACTCACTCTTGTTTATATTTTCACCTCTGTTTTCTTATAACTGTGAACTGATCAGTGCCTTTCTGCAAGTTTTCTTAGGCAGCCCGGGCAAATTTTCATTTTTTTGATAACTATTGACATATGAGATCATCTTGTCCTTCCTACTAACTTTCATTTTCTGAAGTTTAATTTCAGCACTGTCTTTTTCAAGTTGTGATTTGCTTACTTATTTTTCTGTTATTTAGATCTCATACTGCTCACCAGTTTATGGTTTCTTTGTATAGTCAAGTGACTCTATTAGCAAGAAATCAGAATATTACTAACTGTAGTGTGATTTAGTTGTCATATTGCTTAAACTTATTCATGATTGCTTCCCACAAGGTAGATTGAGCTGAAGGGTAAAGGATCAGAAGAGTTGAAGTAGTGTGATTGGTTTCCCTTCTGCAATTTAATTTCTTGCAATTTAGTTATCATATTGCTTAAACTTATTCATGGTTTCTTCCCACAAGGTAGATTGAGCTAAAGGGTAAAGGACCAGAAGAGTTAAAGTAGTGTGACTAGTTTCTTTTATGCAATTTAATTTCTTACCATTTAGATATCATATTGCTTGACTTTTTCATGATTGCTTCCCACAAGGTAGATTGAGCTGAAGGGTAAAGGATCTGAAGGGTTTAAGTAGTCTAAATTGGTTGCTTTGCTTTTAGTTTGAGTTGCTTTCAGTTTTTACTTTCTTTTCATTCAGCAGCAAGGATACTGGGCCATTGTCATTAGTTCACTATTTGATGCATTTACTTCCTCTTAAGAATTGATTTCAGTTTATCTTTCTTCTTGAGCACTTTCAAGTTTGAGAAATCACTGTAGAAACTACCATCACCATCCATACTCCATACTTCACTTTCATTTTCGCCATCACACATTAGGGAAAGATAAATCCAAAAACAAACTAAAAAAACTCAAAAACGACAAAAGACTAAGGAAATGGTTATCTAGTACATATAGTACACTTCACTTCGTCAGTTTACGAATCCCGGATTGACATTTAAAATAGCAATTTAGATCACACTAAATTGACCAAACATTTTGGTGATGTTGCCGGGGAAGTGAAATTAGGTAGCCAATTTATATATAAAAAAAAACAAGAAAATTTCAAGGAAGGAAAATTGATAACTTTCTCTTTTCTGATCCAATTCATGATTGTGTAGAGGTTTATATGGATGATTTTACAGTTTATGGTAATTCATTTGAAGAGGCATTAGAGAATTTAGAAAAAGTCCTTATAAGATGTAAAGAAACAAACCTTTCATTAAGTCATGAGAAATGCTTTATGATGTTTACTGAAGGGATTGTTTTAGGACATCACATTTCAGGGGATGTGATTAAAGTTGATAGATCAAAAGTTGAAGTCATCTCCAAGTTGCCTATTCCAAATTATCAAAAAGATGTTAGAAATTTTCTTGGATTTACTGGATATTATAGAAGATTTATTGAAAACTTCACCAAAATAGCATCTCCACTCTTCAAATTACTTACAAAAGACTGTGAATTCAAGTGGGATCTTGATTGTCAATCTGCATTTGAAACTTTGAAAATAAGAATATCTAAAGCAACCATTTTGAGAGGGCCAAATTGGAAACTTCCTTTCCATATTTCTACAGATGCTTCAGATACAGCTCTAGGAGCTGTGTTGGGTCAAAAGGATTTAGTTCCTTATGCCATTTACTACACCAGTAAAAATTTGACTCCCACTAAGTTAAATTATACTGTGACTGAGAAAGAGTTCTTAGCTATTGTTCATGCAATCAACAAGTCTAGACATTATATAACAGGCTATGAAACTTGTGTCCATACTGATCATTCTGCAATTAGATATCTCATGAACAAACCTGTTACTAATGGCAGAGTTACAATATGGCTTTTACTTTTACAAGAATTCAATATTACTGTGTTGGATAGACCAGGGAAACAAAATACAGTAGCTGATTTCTTGTCTAGAATCCAAAATACTAATGAAGATTCTCCTGTAGAGGATAAGTTTCCAGATGAATATTTGTTTGCAGTAACTGCTAAGACTCCTTGGTATGAAGATATTGCTAACTATTTGGTTACAGGGAAGCTACCTCCACACTTATTTCCTAATGAGAAAAAGAAAATTATTCAGGAGAGTTCAAATTATTCATGGATTTCTAATGAATTGTTTAAAACAGGGCTAGATTGTGTGATCAGAAGATGTGTTCGGGAAGATGAAATACCTGACATCCTCAAGGCATGTCATGACAAACCATGCAGTGGACACTTTGCTGACAAGAGGATGGCCTATCAAATCCTTTCTTTAGGATATTATTCGCCTTCTCTCTTCAAAGATGCAAAACAATATGTCAGAAGGTGTGACAGCTGCCAGAGAGTTAGGAGACCGACTCTTTCAAATGAAATGCCATTACAGCCACAGGTACTCATCGAACCCTTTGAAAAATGGGCTTTAGATTTCATTGGACCCATTAATCCACCATCTAGACAAAAGAAATATACATTGGTTTGCACTGATTATGTCACTAAATGGGTAGAAGCCAAGGCATTTCCTTCTGCCACTGAAAATTCTGTTGTTCAATTTATTTTTGAGGATATTTTTACTCGTTTTGGTGTCCCAAGAGAAATTGTGACAGATCAGGGAAGTCAATTCACATCTAACTTGATGGAGAAGCTCATGGAAGAATACAAAATCAAGGACAGAAAATCTACTCCTTACCATCCACAAGCAAATGGTCAAGTGGAAAATACAAACAAAGTTCTTGAGAGCATCATCACCAAAACTGTTCATCTACATAGAAGAGATTGGGCAGAAAGGTTTCCTGAAGCCTTATGGGCCTACAGAACTACATGGAGGAACACAACAAGACATTCTCCCTATGAACTTGTTTAGGGGAAATAAGTCCTACTCCCCATTGAGTTTCAAGTCAAGACTTTCAAGATGGCAGTTCAGTTGGGGATGAATCTATCAGAAGCCCAAAAGCACAGAATGGAGCAGCTGAATGAGCTAGATGAGATCAGACAGGATGCAATTTTAAGGACTGATCTAGTTCAACATCAAAGAGCTAAGTGGCATGACAGATATATTAAAGAGAGAAAGTTTCAAGAGGGAGAGTGGGCTTTACTGTTTGATTCCAAGTTTAAAGACTTCAAAGGGAAGTTTCAGACTCATTGGCTTAGGCCATATGAGATTGATAAAGTCTTTAACAATGGAGCAGTAAGAATCAAGACCATTGATGAATTTCAGACTCCTCTTATTGTGAATGGCCACCGATTGAAAATTTATCATAAGCCACTTTCAAAAGAGGATTTTGTCAAAATGTTCCAAGAGAATTCTGCAATAAGGCTGGTGGAGAAGAATCCTTCTCTCGCACCAACCTAATCTTTGTTTCTTTCAGTTTTATTAAAAAAAAAAAAATGTGTATAAGCCTGAAAACCAATCCCAGATTGGCGGTCTTATGCAGAAAATATAGAGTGAAAATCAGGGACACCTGACACTCCATATTTTCCAAAAAAAATCTCCTCTCCTTCTCTTTCCATCTTCACTTCATCTCACTTGTCAGTTCACTTCACCTCCATCTCATTTTCATCTCCATTTCACTTCATTCCACTTCATTTTCACTTCATTCCACTCATTCCGTTTCATTTCATTAATAAAAACCCCTTTCATGACTATTTTCATTCAGTTAGTTCTTCTCTAACTATCTTTGTGCAGTTAAAGGGGTGCTGTCTCAGTTTCCGCAGCTGGGAAACCGTTTCCGCAGCCAGAAGCAGTTTCTCCAGCCAGAAACGATTTCTGCAACCAACATCACTCTGTTTTCAAAAATACAATGAACTGTTAGTGCCATAATCATGAAATGCAGGTGTAATTGAGCTAAAGACATGGGGCATCTCCAAGATATCAAAGAAGAGCAACTGGTTAGAAGCCTTGAGCAAGAATTGACAAAGTTTGCAAAGGTATGATCAAAAATCTTTATCAAATAACAATTCAAGTCATAATTATGTATAGTTATTAAACCATAACAGGTTCTCCTATATGAAATGATTTGATATGTTAGCCCACTATCACTCTTATTCCGTGATATCACTCCACACACCTCGCATTCATTTCCCTAACGGTCTAATGATTACTCCGAGTTTGAACTAAAGTATGACTGCACTTCTATTTATTACCCGTACTCTTGAGACGTGACCTATTGTGTTATAGCTCTTCCCAGCCGTAATTTCCATAGCCGTCTGTTAAGACGTGTAAAATATCATACACAGTCATCCGACTCGAAAGAATCCCGTCGTTACTCCACTCGCTTATCACTCCACTCATACTCCACTTATACCATACTCCTTGCATGCATCCACATTTCATTTTAAGAACTCGTTTACCACTGCTCACCCACTGTTCCTCCCGTAATTCGGGTATTTCCATTCACTGTTCTCTATTTCCGACTGTAGTCACTACAGTTTGCTCTAAACCCCGATTGCAGTCACTACAGTCACCATAAACCCTGACTACAGTCATTACAGTCTATCCTAAACCCTATAACAGAGCTATTTTTTCCCTTAACCCTCACACGCAGAAGAACTCTCAGTGGAATTTAAAACAGAGGATGGGAAAATTACTGAGAGCTGAGCTGGAAGGACCGAAATACTTGGAGGGTTATCCTGAAGTTAAGTAATTGCTGAAGAAAGTCAGATGGCTACGATTTATCCAGAAGTTTAAAGGCTATAACAAGGAGGTGACCAAAGCTTTTGCAAGGTCCTTTAATGGACAAACAGTGGAGGTTGGAGACTTGAAATTCACAATGACTGAGGCCACAGTAGCAGCTGCCATGGGCCTACCTCAAGAAGGTGAAAGGTGGTTTAAAAATAGTAGTGTGGACGATCAAATATGGAGAACCATGCTACAAAACCAAGGTATGGATACCACTATATTTACAAGCGGCATCCCTGTTCATGTATTAAAAGAGGAATGGCCTAGTCTACTGTTAGTCATCCAGAAATTTATCACGTGTGAAAGTCGTTTTGGCTCTATGTATATGTATCATGTCAGACTGATGATGAATTTCATAGATGGTCACACTCTTAATTTGCCTCATTTTCTGCTATCAAGTTTGAAAAAGATGAGTTTTACAGTTCAAAAACATGTAGGCAATATTGAACCTCATCTTTACCATCATGGGCTCATCAAAATTCTTATTGAGGATCAGTTGAAGAAAACTAAGGATACATGGGAGAAATTCTTAACAAGAAACTACTTACAAGAGCTGTCTGAGGCCTCCGGAAGCAGTCCACCAAAAATTCCAAGGAAAAGTAGGAGGAAAGAAAAAAACATTGCAGTCCAAGGCTCCCCTACAATAGAAATTCAAGAAACTGTCCAAACAGAGGAAGAAGACCAAGTTAAAAGTAAGAAATAGAAGAAAGAAAAAGGCAAAAGAACCATTCAAGAGGTCTATCCATCCCCTGAGCAATCCATAGAAGAGGATTATCAACCTCTGTCAGAAAGATTAATAGATCTTCAAACTGCTACTATAGCAAAGAAAAAGCAAAAAGGAAAACAGAGTGCACAAAAGAAGAGTACTAGTTCATACTTAAGAAGGAGCACTAGGCTAAAAGGGAAGGGGAATAAAACCAAAGAAAAACAGTCTCACTTTATTGATTTAGGTGAAGAGACACTTGAAAAATCTCCAGCCCAGCCAAGCATTGAGTCAAGTCCTCCACGTGAAGAAAGCCCTTTTCGGCCGGAAAGAGAGAGCAGTCCTCCTCCACCAGATTTTGAGTTTAGGCTGAGAAAGACACCTGAGGTATATCCTAGTCAGCAAGAGGTATATAACTACATGGAATCCTTAGAACAATCAGCTGCAGGACCAAGTACCTCTCTGCCACTTGATGCACAAGTTCAGTCTTTGAAACAGGAAGTATTTGAGTTAGAAGTCCTAAATAGACATATCATACAGGAAAATGAAGCACTTAAAGAGCAGAGTAAGGTAGACAAGATTGTCCATGATAACACTATGCTCCATCGTTCCTTTTTACAATGGTCAACGCTACCACTTAGAGCGCATTTCACATGGCTCATATATATGTCAAAAAATTAATACGAAAACATCCATTTTAAAACATACAACTAACACATATAAAAAAACACACTTGCCGTATGTAAAACTTAAGTATTCACCTACTACTATGACAATGCAATAAAAAAAATGTATGGTCAACCAAAAATTTAACATTCACTCCACGCAACGCATTGAATTGACGCAGGCCCGTGCACCTTCAAGAATCGACGGCTGACAACACGCAACCAGATCGGACGATGGAGATCAATATCGGAAGGCAGTTTAATGCTGAGCTTTACCTCCCGATATGTCAGAGATGTTGATGTCAGGTGAGAGCCACGCGTCTGCACCAAATCGCATCGGAGCCAAACATACGGAAACAACTTTTCGCTGGATGGCAGTGCGATATGGTCTGGGAAGTTTGTGGTTTTGTTCCGTGGTTTTGGGTTGCTGCCGTATTGCCCACGTCCGCCACCTGCAGTTGGAATTAACATTCCAACATTCCCCTTTAATTTCAACTGTTGGGCATTCAATCTTACCCAAGCACTTCCTCACATGGAGGGATTCACCAACTGCTTCTGATGCAGTTCATAAACAAACAATGTTGTCTTCCTCTTAATAGAGGGATTAACCTAAAACCGTGCTTAAGAGCACCTTCCTCATGACAGAGGGATTCACCATAACAATGTGCTGAAGAGCACCTTCCTCTTGATAGAGGGATTCACCTGTGACTATGCTGAAAAGCATCATCCTCTTGATAGAGGGATTTACCACACTATGCTGAAAAGCATCTTCCTCTTTCATAGAGGGTTTCACCAAATGGCTGTGCTGAAAAGCACCTTCCTCATTAACAGGGGGATTACAAACAGACACTGCTTTGCATGCAGTTTCAAAAACAAACAATCATTGCACTGCTGTGTGTGCAAACTCATTACAATGTTCTTTTATGCTGATGCATATTCTCTGCTGCACTGTTGTGCCATCTTCTTTACTGTGTCTACCCCACACTGTTGTGTCTACACTTGTTGTTGTGTTGCTGCACTTCTCTTACATTTCTTTGCAAACTCTGCATTGATGTGCCTTCCCTTTCTCACATTCACACTGTTGTGTGAGAATTCTTTACTTGCGCACTTATGCGTGCTTCCCTTCTTCAGAATGGGAAAACTTTTCTTCACGCTGCTGCGTGCTCCCCTTCACTCATTACAATCATACTTCTGTTGTGTCTCACTTACATTTCATATGCAACCAACACACTCACTGCACTTACATTTACTGCTGTAAAGAAAAAAAAATTCTTTTACATGTGCTGTTGTCCATTACCTTTCATTTCTTCAACAAAACTTCATGCTGCTGCATTTTCTTATTTGCATTGCTGTGTGCTTCTCCTTCTTGTCATCATGTTGCTGTCCATAACTTGTTGTTGTGTAGCTAGTGCAATTTGCACTGCTATGTGCACATACACTTGGCACTTCATTCTCCACGAAAAAAAATAACACAGCCTGCTGCCTTTTCTCATGCACCCTTGCTTCACACAATCTTAGTCTTCATTTTTTTTACACAATACACTACTGTGCAATTCCTTTGGCTTTCTGCTGCCACACACATTCTTATACATCCAGTGTGCATTAAAAATCTATTGTCCTTGTTTTTCTTTATGCATTTCTTTGCATGCTGCATTGCATAAAAAAAACATTACATTTCTTTTACAGTTGTGTAACAAAAATTTCATTGCATTCTCAGCCACTGGGCATTTACACTCTGCTGCGTTTGCCTTCTTCTCATTTTCTTCCCACTGCTTTGCATTTTCATTCCCAATACAAAACATTTCCATCTGCTGTGTATTATACTCACTCTACTGTGAGTATATTCTCTCACATTACATAGAAGGAAACTAGCTTCCATTGCTATGCATTTCAATGCATGTGCACCACAAAAAAAATTTAAACTGTTGTTCATTCTAATCCATGTGCTCCAAAAAAAATTTCCAAACTGCTGTTTTATGTTCTGTCTTCCCACTGCTGTGAGGGTCTCCATGCTTTGCATTTTTCTCTTATCTCGCTGCTGCTCTTTACATTTCAGCGCTGCCATCTTTTCTTCTTTATGCATTTCTATGCATATTGCATAAAAACATAGCAAAAACATTGCTGATTTCATCACTACTGCATATTACCTTTTAGAGGGATTAACAAAGATTTCATTTGCAACTGCTGCGTTGCAATACATCCTCCATCAACAAATGACTGTTAATACAGTTCAGCAAACAAAAAAAAAATTCAAGCTCCCCTTTAATGTGTGCTTGTCTTCTTTTGGCAGACTCTTCTCAAAACAAATTTAGATCCACTGGGGAGTTCAAGGGGTTTTCAGATTGTCTTTCCTTCCTTCTCCATACTTGTGTAACTTTCTTCTTTTGTGTGGGTCTAGCTTGCGTAAGAGCCCATGTCAAGTTACAATCTCGTGCCATATGCCCAATGTTATGACACTTGAAGCATTCAACATTATTCATGAATAAGAATTCATGATTTCTTCTAAAATTGTTTCTTGGAGGTTGTCGGGGACCACAACATCTATCTCCATGAAATGCTCTACAGTCTTTTGCCATATGACCAAAGTTTGAGCAAGCATAACAATAACCATAAAATGAACTTTGGTACCTGGGAGATGGAGGTTTTCTTGATGCACTTCTGAAGCCTTGCTGCCTTGAAGTCCTTTGATGATCACCATTGCCTCTTGCTTCTTTGACATCAGCTACATTTCTTCTTGGAGATGATTTTCTACTTGGAGGAGGATTCCTTCTATTGCAGCCTTCATTTTTCTCCTTGCCTTTGCTGGAACTAGGAGCATCACAATCTCTTTCTGGCTTCTTCACATCTCCTTTGCTTAAAGCATCCTCATCCTTGTTTGAGGGTTCAGCTACATACCCAAGTCCTGATTTATCAAATGGAGATCTGTGATAGCTGAGCATGCCATCCAGAGCTTGAGAGCTCTTCATGATCTTGTTCATCCCTTCAACCTTCTTCCTGAGGAGGACAATCTCTTCTTCTAACTTTTCACATTCATTATTTTTCTTTGCTAGTTGTCCCTCAGTTTCTTCCTTGCTACGAGTAGCTTCAGCTGCTACTATTTTGAAGGAGATAATATCTGTCTTCATTTTGGAGATTTCTGCTTGACTGCTCTCCATCTTCTTTTCAGCTTCTTGTACCTGCTTCCTGGCTTCTTGTAGATCAGACTTAAGGGAGGAGACCTCTACCTTGTACTGTCCAATCTCTTCTACAAGTTTGTTCACTCTCTTATGTCTTTGTTCAAGTTCACTTGTCAAGACATCTGCTTGCTTCTTTGCTTCATTCAGCTGATTTGTCATAGATATGACTTCTTCATGATGTTTCCTCTTGCATTGATCAAGCTCCTTCTTGAGCTTGGCTAGCTCTTCATCTCTTTCTTTTACTTGAAGCTTGATGAGGTCAAGCTTTTCATTCTCAGCTTCTATGATGGCTTCATGACTTTCTTCTTGACTCATTTCCATGGTCAGTGCTCTCTTTGCATGAAGGTCATGCAGTCTGTCCCATATATCCTTCGCTGATGTATATTTTCCTAGATTCCTCTTCACAGAATCAGGGAGTCCATCCAAGATAGTCTTTGCTGCTTGTGCATCATACTCCATGGATTCTTTATCCATCTTGCTGTCATCAATCACTGACTCCCAGACTTCAATCCCCTCAAACATTAGGAAAGCCCTCATCTTCATTTCCCATACATCAAAGTTTCCATCAAACTTTGGGGTTTCAAATAGAATGTATTCTAATGGATTGCCTTCTAGTTTAGTAGAGGGAGGAGACACATTTTTAACAGGCCTGGAGGCTTTCTTCTTTGACCTTGCCATTCTTATCTAGGCTTTAAATACTTGACTGTGTTTTCTTTTAAATCACTGACTGTTCCTTCAACAATAACACAAAGGAAAGCTTTGAGAAATACCTTAACTCTTTTGGCTGAGTCTTCACACTGCTGGAGAGGTTTGACTGCTGCAACCACACCTTCCTTCAGCTTCTTTGAGTCTTCAAAGAGCCTGGACTTGCTCTGATACCACTGTTGGGTATTTTTAAATGGGGAAATACCAAAACCAAACAAACATTAACACCACAGAGGTAATGCTCTGTTTCCACTGTTCCAGGATCTTTACACAGGGAACCTCTTAAAAGCAAATATACTCATAACAGAGTATTACACAGCCAAAAAAAATATTTCTATTGATTAACATATAAAGCCTGAAACAACATTCATCCTCTTTGCTGAGAGGGATTTACCAAAAACTTTCACCCATAAAAACTCTGTTTTCACCTGAGAAATTACTGTGCTGGTTTTACTGCAGTAAAACCCATTTTTACATTTGGTGGTGTAAAACTATTTTTACACATACTGCTGTAAAAATATTTTACACATACAGTAATCTTTACATTACATTCACAATCTCAAAAAATACCTGAGCGCTCTTTTCATTTGCATTTCAATGCAAATCCAACCTATAAAAAAAAACTTACTCAAAACACATGCGCTCCGCTTCGTTTCTTTTCTTCATGCACTACTGTGCAAAACCACACATGGTTTTTGCTACTCCTCTGTTTTTACAATACAACACAAAAACATTACAATCTGTTCCTTGTAATTTCTTAGTACTGCTGTGCATTCAATACATCGTTTTTCGTTGCGCTCTGCTCTTTCACTTCTTCACACTTACATACCTCCCATGTGTAATTAACACAATACAGAGCACACTCTTTTTTTTACTGCTCCATCGTTCCTTTTTACAATGGTCAACGCTACCACTTAGAGCCCATTTCACATGGCTCATATATATGTCAAAAACTTAATACGAAAACATCCATTTTAAAACATACAACTAACACATATAAAAAAACACACTTGCAGTATGTAAAACTTAAGTATTCACCTACTACTATGACAATGCAATAAAAAAAAACGTATGGTCAACCAAAAATTTAACATTCACTGCACGCAACGCATTGAATTGACGCAGGCCCGTGCACATTCAACAATCGACGGCTGACAACACGCAACCAGATCGGACGATGGAGATCAATATCGGAAGGCAGTTTAATGCTAGCTTTACCTCCCGATATGTCAGAGATGCTGATGTCAGATCAATATCGGAAGGCAGTTTAATGCTAGCTTTACCTCCCGATATGTCAGAGATGCTGATGTCAGGTGAGAGCCACGCTTCTTCACCAAATCGCATCGGAGCCAAACATACGGAAACAACTTTTGGCTGAATGGCTGTGCCATATGGTCTGGGCAGTTTGTGGTTTTGTTCGGTGGTTTTGGGTTGCTGCCTTATTGCCCACGTCCGCCACCTGCAGTTGGAATTAACATTCCAACAATCAGCCGGAAGATAAATGGCTTCCCCATTTTTCTCTTTTTCTTTCTGGACAATTACAGCCATTGAATTTTGACCGGATTCGCCTACACGAACTCTTTTGTTGGGTCGGAAATCGGGATAACAACGATCAAACTCCTGAACCAAAAGTTCCATTTGAACATTTTCTGCGAAACGTACAGTTGCTTCTCTCCATGCAGGGACTAACACTGAATCTGTAGAGAGTTTCCTCTTTCTTCTTAGTTTGTTATCTTCACCTCTCTGTGATGCCGAGATAGAGTCTTGTACCATTTGGAAAATTGTTTCGACCCCGGTACCCTCTTCTTGCTCCCTCGTAGCCTCCTTTTGCTCGGTGAAAGTCTCCATTTTGGAATGGAGGGCAGGGTTGATAGTGCCAACACGGTGGTGGTTGGTTTTCGCTTCCTCGCAGAAGAATGATGATGACTCGATGAGTTTTTCGTGGAGTTGTCTATAATGCGACTTTTTGAGATTCCGGTGACGGAATCCGGCGGAAGAAATTGAGATGAAATCATGATTTGTTGCAGTTAAAATGGTTTTTTAACTGCATATTCGGATTCAGCACCCTGAAAAACCCCTGGGACGCTTTCATTGTGCAGAAATTAGCTATCAAACTTGGATTCCAATAAATTACTGCCGGATTTTCACCGGAAAAAATCGCCGGAAAGACTTTCAAAAAGTCGCGTTAAAGACTACTGCGTTTTTCGTTTGCCTGGCCATGTGGTGTATATATACAAATCCCTTGGTCGGTGCTTCTTTGGTTAGTGGGCCTGAGAAATGTGTTGGTCGGTGCTTCCGAGAAGACGACGTAGAATCTGAGGGAAGTGGGTCGTAGATTTTGTATGGACCCGCTTGTTGAGGGCCATGGTCATAACTTACAAAAGATAACCTTTCATGAAACTCGTTTTTCTTTGATAGATGTGGTAAATTTTCATGGTATTTCGTTAGTGTTTACAAATTTAAATGACGTGGACTGTTTAAAATATTTGTTTGAATGAATATATATATATATATATATATATATATATATATATATATATTTTATGTTTTTAATAAAGTTTCGTTTTCTTTGATAGATGAGGTAAATTTTCCTGGTAAGTTGGATAATTTTCCCTATTTACTATTTTTTATTTTGGTACTTTGTTTTGGTATTTTTATATTATAGAAAAATTAAATTTATATCTAAATTAATATATAATATGTATCGTATTTATTAAAAAACTGTTTTTATATTTCTTATGGATATTTAGATTTATATTAAAGTATGCAAGTGATTTGATTTTTTTAGAATGATTTAATTTTTTTAATTGTATAATAAATTGTAAATTACAATGGATCAAATTCAAGTATGTGGTATGTATTGGATGAGTTAATTATTAATTATTAATAATTATATTTATTTATTTTATTTTTAATTTATTTTTATTTTTATATAATTTGACCTAGTCCAAATGTTTACATAACATAATTTTATAATTTTTTTTATTGTGTACTGGAGATATTATTTTGTTATATGTGAGAAGCATCTATATCCACATATTAAATTTATTGAGATTTAAACTTTTTTTGGAGTGAAAAGAGATTTGATCCCTCTCGTAGATCTCCAGTTCAATGGATCTATGCCACTTGACTTTATTCCACATGAATACCATGGGTCAATACCATTGGTTTGACTTTATTCCAAGTGAATATCATGGGTCAATACCATGGGTTTTCTAGAGTTAAATGGATATGCCCATTTAATTTACTCCATTAAATGGACTTTATTCCACATGAATACTATGGGTCAATGCCATGATTTATCATAAACCTCTAGCTCAAAATCTATGCCACTTTAATTTCCTCCTTCAAATGGACTTTATTCCAAATGAATACCATGGGTCAATACCATGAGTTCTCATCAAGCTCTTGCTCAAAAACCACTTCACCAAATTAAGCTTACCTTATTATTTTAGTTTAAGGTTATTTTTGTTTTAAGGTAGAGTTATTTTTAATTTTCTTTATTTTATATTTTGACCAAGTAAAAATGTAAAGGTATGGTTGTTTTTATTTTTATTAATAAATATAATTATGAATTGTTTACCTAACAAGAAAAGAAAAAATAAATATTTTCACCTTACAACATAAGATATATTTTATTTTTCTTTTTATTGTTTTGTAATTTGACCCATTCAAAATATTTACATAACATAACCTTACAACATGTCTTCCATACTTGGCTCAAGAGCTTAATTTATTTTAGACGAGGTTAGATCCATGTTAAATTCATATCTACCAGTTAGCACCAATAAGGATAAGTCTGTTGAGATGCAAACATGTTAGAAAGTGAAAAATGCTTTTCTCTAGGTTGGTAGAATTTTAGGACTTTTCATTACTTTGGATTTTTGGGTTGCATATGAATATTTGAGGTGAAACCTTGATTTGTATATTGAGCACCAGAAAAAGCCTACCCATCAAACGTTATATTCCAATAAATTCCTCCGAGATTTTAGAGAAATTAGACTCGAAAAAACCACTAGAAAAGCTTCCAAAAGGTTGAACTAAAGATAAGTCGTTAATTTATGTTTGTTTTAGTTTATTAAATTTACTTTTAATGTTATTTTATTTTATTTATTTACTTATTTATTTTACTTAGGCAAAATGTTAAACAAGACATTGCAACATCTATATCATACTACTCAAAAGAGTACCTCTATTGGGCAAAGAGAGACTCAACAACCTAGTATGTGGAAGATGTTGTTATGTAATCTTAACTTAAAAAGATAATAAAATAATATCTACATTAACAAATAAAAAACTAGTAATAACAAAACAAATCAATGTCACCCTTAAATTAAATACTTCATTTTTCAAATTTGCAATACCTTACAATCTTGAATATGGATTTTGATCTGTAATATTTGAAATAATAATAATAAAAATAATAACAATAATAACATAAATAATTAAATATGTACATACTTATATAAATAGAGATACATATGTAACATTTTAATTAATTTATATACATTTGTAGAGAATACATGTTTTGTACTTCATGAAAAGGCATGACACTATTAACATTTTAATGTCGAGAATTTGAATCATAAATAAATAAAATATTTCACAATGTATATGTGTGTGTTTTGTTTATCAAATTTCTTAAGGTGAATACATTTTCTCAAGTTTTGGGATCAAAAAAAGCTTCTAAACTTGAGTGATTTCGTTCTATCCAGAGTTAATGGATCTATACAGTTCATTAATGATTTCTTTTTACCTCAAAAGAAACATTACTTACACCTATGTTAAGAACTTATAATTTTTCTTGTTTGTCAAAATTTATCTCAAGAAAAAACATGCCATATATATATATATATATGAAATACTTATTAATTTTCACTCGGATAAATTTTACCTCACATAAAAATGTTTTAGCTATGATACAAATTATATCAAAAGTACTTATTACTTTTTAATCCACACAAAAAAGGTTTGAACCATAAAATCAATTTACTTAATTAATATTTTTTAAAATCTAATTATTTTTTTAATTTGATAAATTTCATCTCACATTAAATAAGTTTTAACTATGATATGCATTTATTTAATTTTTTAGTTTTGTAAGTATTCCAAGTTCATGCAACATTTTACACATAATAGGAGGTACCATGTGCCTAATTACTTTCAAGCTTATAGAAAACATTCGTATAAGATTTTTTTACATTACACACCAAACTTTATCTAATATTTTCCATGTAAAGTTGGGTGAGGGATTGAAGCAAAGCGAATTAAGGAAGGGGTGTTGGTAAGTTATATAGCCCTAGCGAGTTTGTTGTCCCAATGTGAAGTGAGATGAAATTTAGGGACCAATAAGTTTATTTCATTACTATAGGCTATAAATTATATAGTTTAAGGAGTTTTGAAGATCAAGAATACAATAATTGAAGTTTTTGGCACCAATACACCTTATACTCTACTCTTTTTGTTTTATTAAATGTTTTCTACACTTAATTTTCTTTTCTTATGAATAATATTATTGTATATATGTCTTTTACTGTTTTGGTTATTAAATATTTGTTTTTAACTCATAAAAAAAACATTACTTTTATGTGTATGTTAAATACTTATTATTTTTCTCTGTGTTAAATTTTACCTCATTAAAAAACATGTAAAGTATATATATATATATCGATAGATAGATAGATATACATACTAGTGGCAATATCGAGGAAGGACATGTATCAACGACCGTTTAACTTCATAGATATTCTGAATAAAAAAGAAAGGGTTTTAGGTGTGAGGTTTTAATGCACTTTAATTGTTTTGGCATGCCCCTTTGTACTAGCCTTGGTTTTGAAAATGTAGCCAGTTCACATCTTCTGTGGGAAACTAAGAGTCAACCTCCATTCTTGCATCCATTGTTGGATCGGTTCAGCTCTGTGTGTGCATTGTGCCTTCGCTTGTTTCTTGTGGTGGTTTGTTTGCTGGTTTAAGAAGGCTTCAGGTCGACTTTCAATCTACAAGTTGTTTCATTTATTGTTTGTTGCCTGGCTTATGCCTCGTTTTCATTCTACTCATGGTGGTGTTCAATGGTGGTTCTAGTGTTGATCTCGCTCTGTGTAACCACAGATTCTTCCCTTGCAACTTCCGTGGGCGGCTCAGCAAACGCTACTTCAGGTAATTTTTATGTTCTTGTTTCATTCCTTCATCTCGTTTTTATGATTCTAACCCTCTATCCTATTGGTGAACAGGTAAACTTACCAATGGCATTCTTGTTGAGATACCCTTCAGCAAGAGACTCGGTTCTCATCCTCTAACTCGGAGACAAGATTTTTCCAGCTAAAGCCCTCCTCTTCCCTTCTTTTATCTACTCTCTGACACCTTCTTTTATCTGCCTTTCTAGATTTTGACTACCCATCTTGTTTTCATGGTGATATGCAGGACATGGTTGGAGAATGATGCTCCACAGCCTCGTTCTTGGGAGTCTTTGTAGCTTGGGAAAACAGGGTAGGATCCCTTCGTGATTGTCTTACTCTTTTTGCTTGCATTATACTTAGTTAGGCATAATCCCTTAGGATTTTGTTTTCTAAGTATGTTTTGTATGGTTTCATGGGTTTCGCACCGTCGATGTCGGACTAGTCTTGGCCTACAAAGTGTTATTTTCGGTGCTTGTGACTTTCGAAACCCTCTACTATTTTGGTTTCACAAATGTATATTGAACTGTTAAATTTTGAAATGTTGCAAATCCACACGTGTCCTTGGATATTGAATGTAAATGTACTTGGATTTCTGAGAAAGAATGTGATATCTTTGTTGGCTTTACCTTTGTCTGGTTCCTGGTCTGAAATGAATTTAGTCACGAGATTTCTGTCGATATCAATTGGCCTCTTGATGAGTTACTTCACTATTTTGCTTTAAAACAATATCTGAAACACTACTGTGCATGAAAAAAAAAGAATTGGCTTTCTTTCTTAATGACAGAGATTTTAGATTCATTTGCTTTCACATATACTCGAGAAAGTAATTTCAATTTCTATGTTCTTTCTTCTCTCTAGATGACACCCTCCTCATAGTGGAGATCTAGTTTTGCTTTTATGCCTAACCAACATTTTCTTACACTTGAGAAACTATCCTTCAATTACCTTACACTTATCTAACAGTTTCTTTAAACATACTCTTAACTATTCTACATGCTTTCTTAATTTTTAAAGGACAATCACTGCACGAGCCTAAATTTAAGTAAAACAAAAATAAAACAAAATTTGTAATGTTTTTCCTCCTTTCCAACAGAAAATGAAAACCATTTCGAGTTGTTAGATAGTATTTTGTCACCGACCCCATATCCCCTAATCCCGGGAAGTGTCGGTCCCTGAATGGAATCTTCTCATTGTCATACATCTAAATATGTGTCCACATCTTCCAAATCACTCAAGAAGATTAACCATGCTCATAAATACTGAAGTTGACCCTTTTTACCTATGTTTCAAGATCATCATAAGACATTAGTATTCTGCATGTGACAATAGCCCAGAGTAAATAAGAACCGCTCGATACCATCACAAGAGTACATGTATTCCCAACGATGGTCAGATTTTAGGGATAGTCGCAAGTCACTAGTATCCTTCTTGCGACAATAGCTCTGAATGCACTGTTGCCTCACGATGTCATCTCTTAGTCATAGTGTTGGTTTACATGGGCCTCAACCAAGTTCAGAAGAATTATTTATCCAAGCAAATCTCGTAGCTACCGGCCCTTTCGGAAACAGCCCGCGAAGCGCCGACAAAGGTCTCACCCAAGGTAGCAAGGGAGGGTGCTAGTACCAGGTTTCCGCACCCTTGCGATGTCTAGATGTGGTCTGAGAGGTGTTGAGCCTCAAACCTGTACCTTCCTATACACCCTCTCAGCCTTCTTTTTCAACTTACTTCATCCACCAAGTTGTTAAATCATTGCATTATAGTCTAAAAAGAGCTTTTTATATGGTTTTCTGACTATGCTTATGACTGTTGTTTGGTTTAGTTTTTTTGTTCATGCAGCTGCGGAAACTTGTCAGTTTCCGCAGCCAGCACAGGTTTCCGCAGCCAGCAGAGGATTCCGCAGATATTTTGTTAAAAGCTGTGGTATAGGTGTCCTATGAAAAAACGAGCCACATGGGCAAGCTCCAGGTGACGTATACATGGAACGTGTCCCTTCAAATCAGCCAAATCATCCATGGAAGGTCACGGTCAACGAAGGTCAAAGACAAAGCCAACCAAGGAGTTCAGCGGTGGCACGTCTCTGTTTTGAGCATGTGAACGTTGCGTCGCACAGTCCTCAGCTCACGAAGACACCAGCACACCTGGAGATCATTTCTGTAACCTGAATCTAACAACTACCACTCCGGAGATTTAATAAGACATGATGACAGTTACGCTAGATCTCGGCTTAAGGGATCTACGTGTCTTTGGCAACACTGTCAATAGCGTAGGAGTTAGTTAGTTAGTTTCAACATTTTTTCATTATAAATAACACGTCGATGAGCCCTGTAAAGGAGATTTTTTGATATGTAAATTCTGAACTGTTGTGTTATCACCCCACTGTTTATATATGTTGTTGTTTTAATATATGAGAAGACTTTTCTGAGTTTATTCGTGTGACTACTTGTTGACCGGCTGATGTGGCAGAGGGCCCCTGCGTGCTGAAGCCTTGTAAAGTTTTCATTTGCTTTTATTATGTTCTTGTATCATTAGCTTGTACATAACACATTGTTTGATGTTGCTTAACTCACTCTTGTTTATATTTTCACCTCTGTTTTCTTATAACTGTGAACTGATCAGTGCCTTTCTGCAAGTTTTCTTAGGCAGCCCGGGCAAATTTTCATTTTTTTGATAACTATTGACATATGAGATCATCTTGTCCTTCCTACTAACTTTCATTTTCTGAAGTTTAATTTCAGCACTGTCTTTTTCAAGTTGTGATTTGCTTACTTATTTTTCTGTTATTTAGATCTCATACTGCTCACCAGTTTATGGTTTCTTTGTATAGTCAAGTGACTCTATTAGCAAGAAATCAGAATATTACTAACTGTAGTGTGATTTAGTTATCATATTGCTTAAACTTATTCATGATTGCTTCCCACAAGGTAGATTGAGCTGAAGGGTAAAGGATCAGAAGAGTTGAAGTAGTGTGATTGGTTTCCCTTCTGCAATTTAATTTCTTGCAATTTAGTTATCATATTGCTTAAACTTATTCATGGTTTCTTCCCACAAGGTAGATTGAGCTAAAGGGTAAAGGACCAGAAGAGTTAAAGTAGTGTGACTAGTTTCTTTTATGCAATTTAATTTCTTACCATTTAGATATCATATTGCTTGACTTTTTCATGATTGCTTCCCACAAGGTAGATTGAGCTGAAGGGTAAAGGATCTGAAGGGTTTAAGTAGTCTGAATTGGTTGCTTTGCTTTTAGTTTGAGTTTCTTTCAGTTTTTACTTTCTTTTCATTCAGCAGCAAGGATACTGGGCCATTGTCATTAGTTCACTGTTTGATGCATTTACTTCCTCTTAAGAATTGATTTCAGTTTATCTTTCTTCTTGAGCACTTTCAAGTTTGAGAAATCACTGTAGAAACTACCATCACCATCCATACTCCATACTTCACTTTCATTTTCGCCATCACACATTAGGGAAAGATAAATCCAAAAACAAACTAAAAAAACTCAAAAACGACAAAAGACTAAGGAAATGGTTATCTAGTACATATAGTACACTTCACTTCGTCAGTTTACGAATCCCGGATTGACATTTAAAATAGCAATTTAGATCACACTAAATTGACCAAACATTTTGGCGATGTTGCCGGGGAAGTGAAATTAGGTAGCCAATTTATATAAAAAAAAAAACAAGAAAATTTCAAGGAAGGAAAATTGATAACTTTCTCTTTTCTGATCCAATTCATGATTGTGTAGAGGTTTATATGGATGATTTTACAGTTTATGGTAATTCATTTGAAGAGGCATTAGAGAATTTAGAAAAAGTCCTTATAAGATGTAAAGAAACAAACCTTTCATTAAGTCATGAGAAATGCTTTATGATGTTTACTGAAGGGATTGTTTTAGGACATCACATTTCAGGGGATGTGATTAAAGTTGATAGATCAAAAGTTGAAGTCATCTCCAAGTTGCCTATTCCAAATTATCAAAAAGATGTTAGAAATTTTCTTGGATTTACTGGATATTATAGAAGATTTATTGAAAACTTCACCAAAATAGCATCTCCACTCTTCAAATTACTTACAAAAGACTGTGAATTCAAGTGGGATCTTGATTGTCAATCTGCATTTGAAACTTTGAAAATAAGAATATCTAAAGCAACCATTTTGAGAGCCAAATTGGAAACTTCCTTTCCATATTTCTACAGATGCTTCAGATACAGCTCTAGGAGTTGTGTTGGGTCAAAAGGATTTAGTTCCTTATGCCATTTACTACACCAGTAAAAATTTGACTCCCACTAAGTTAAATTATACTGTGACTGAGAAAGAGTTCTTAGCTATTGTTCATGCAATCAACAAGTCTAGACATTATATAACAGGCTATGAAACTTGTGTCCATACTGATCATTCTGCAATTAGATATCTCATGAACAAACCTGTTACTAATGGCAGAGTTACAATATGGATTTTACTTTTACAAGAATTCAATGTTACTGTGTTGGATAGACCAGGGAAACAAAATACAGTAGCTGATTTCTTGTCTAGAATCCAAAATACTAATGAAGATTCTCCTGTAGAGGATAAGTTTCCAGATGAATATTTGTTTGCAGTAACTGCTAAGACTCCTTGGTATGAAGATATTGCTAACTATTTGGTTACAGGGAAGCTACCTCCACACTTATTTCCTAATGAGAAAAGGAAAATTATTCAGGAGAGTTCAAATTATTCATGGATTTCTAATGAATTGTTTAAAACAGGGCTAGATTGTGTGATCAGAAGATGTGTTCGGGAAGATGAAATACCTGACATCCTCAAGGCATGTCATGACAAACCATGCAGTGGACACTTTGCTGACAAGAGGACGGCCTATCAAATCCTTTCTTTAGGATATTATTCGCCTTCTCTCTTCAAAGATGCAAAACAATATGTCAGAAGGTGTGACAGCTGCCAGAGAGTTAGGAGACCGACTCTTTCAAATGAAATGCCATTACAGCCACAGGTACTCATCGAACCCTTTGAAAAATGGGCTTTAGATTTCATTGGACCCATTAATCCACCATCTAGACAAAAGAAATATACATTGGTTTGCACTGATTATGTCACTAAATGGGTAGAAGCCAAGGCATTTCCTTCTGCCACTGAAAATTCAGTTGTTCAATTTATTTTTGAGGATATTTTTACTCGTTTTGGTGTCCCAAGAGAAATTGTGACAGATCAGGGAAGTCAATTCACATCTAACTTGATGGAGAAGCTCATGGAAGAATACAAAATCAAGGACAGAAAATCTACTCCTTACCATCCACAAGCAAATGGTCAAGTGGAAAATACAAACAAAGTTCTTGAGAGCATCATCACCAAAACTGTTCATCTACATAGAAGAGATTGGGCAGAAAGGTTTCCTGAAGCCTTATGGGCCTACAGAACTACATGGAGGAACACAACAAGACATTCTCCCTATGAACTTGTTTATGGGAAATAAGTCCTGCTCCCCATTGAGTTTCAAGTCAAGACTTTCAAGATGGCAGTTCAGTTGGGGATGAATCTATCAGAAGCCCAAAAGCACAGAATGGAGCAGCTGAATGAGCTAGATGAGATCAGATAGGATGCAATTTTAAGGACTGATCTAGTTCAACATCAAAGAGCTAAGTGGCATGACAGATATATTAAAGAGAGAAAGTTTCAAGAGGGAGAGTGGGCTTTACTGTTTGATTCCAAGTTTAAAGACTTCAAAGGGAAGTTTCAGACTCATTGGCTTGGGCCATATGAGATTGATAAAGTCTTTAACAATGGAGCAGTAAGAATCAAGACCATTGATGAATTTCAGACTCCTCTTATTGTGAATGGTCACCGATTGAAAATTTATCATAAGCCACTTTCAAAAGAGGATTTTGTCAAAATGTTCCAAGAGAATTCTGCAATAAGGCTGGTGGAGAAGAATCCTTCTCTCGCACCAGCCTAATCTTTGTTTCTTTCAGTTTTAGTAAAAAAAAAAAAATGTGTATAAGCCTGAAAACCAATCCCAGATTGGCGGTCTTATGCAGAAAATATAGAGTGAAAATCAGGGACACCTGACACTCTATATTTTCCAAAAAAAATCTCCTCTCCTTCTCTTTCCATCTTCACTTCATCTCACTTGTCAGTTCACTTCACCTCCATCTCATTTTCATCTCCATTTCACTTCATTCCACTTCATTTTCACTTCATTCCACTCATTCCGTTTCATTTCATTAATAAAAACCCCTTTCATGACTATTTTCATTCAGTTAGTTCTTCTCTAACTATCTTTGTGCAGTTAAAGGGGTGCTGTCTCAGTTTCCGCAGTTGGGAAACCGTTTCCGCAGCCAGAAGCAGTTTCTCCAGCCAGAAACGATTTCTGCAGCCAACATCACTCTGTTTTCAAAAATACAATGAACTGTTAGTGCCATAATCATGAAATGCAGGTGTAATTGAGCTAAAGACATGGGGCATCTCCAAGATATCAAAGAAGAGCAACTGGTTAGAAGCCTTGAGCAAGAATTGACAAAGTTTGCAAAGGTATGATCAAAAATCTTTATCAAATAACAATTCAAGTCATAATTACGTATAGTTATTAAACCATAACAGGTTCTCCTATATGAAATGATTTGATATGTTAGCCCACTATCACTCTTATTCCGTGATATCACTCCACACACCTCGCATTCATTTCCGTAACGGTCTCATGATTACTCCGAGTTTGAACTAAAGTATGACTGCACTTCTATTTATTACCCGTACTCTTGAGACGTGACCTATTGTGTTACAGCTCTTCCCAGCCGTAATTTCCGTAGCCGTCTGTTAAGACGTGTAAAATATCATACACAGTCATCCGACTCGAAAGAATCCCGTCGTTACTCCACTCGCTTATCACTCCACTCATACTCCACTTATACCATACTCCTTGCATGCATCCACATTTCATTTTATGAACTCGTTTACCACTGCTCACCCACTGTTCCTCCCGTAATTCGGGTATTTCCATTCACTGTTCTCTATTTCCAACTGTAGTCAGTACAGTTTGCTCTAAACCCCGATTGCAGTCACTACAGTCACCATAAACCCTGACTACAGTCATTACAGTCTATCCTAAACCCTATAACAGAGCTATTTTTTCCCTTAACCCTCACACGCAGAAGAACTCTCAGTGGAATTTAAAACAGAGGATGGGAAATTACTGAGAGCTGAGCTGGAAGGACCGAAATACTTGGATGGTTATCCTGAAGTTAAGTAATTGCTGAAGAAAGTCAGATGGCTACGATTTATCCAGAAGTTTAAAGCCTATAACAAGGAGGTGACCAAAGCTTTTGCAAGGTCCTTTAATGGACAAACAGTGGAGGTTGGAGACTTGAAATTCACAATGACTGAGGCCACAGTAGCAGCTGCCATGGGCCTACCTCAAGAAGGTGAAAGGTGGTTTAAAAATAGAAGTGTGGACGATCAAATATGGAGAACCATGCTACAAAACCAAGGTATGGATACCACTATATTTACAAGCGGCATCCCTGTTCATGTATTAAAAGAGGAATGGCCTAGTCTACTGTTAGTCATCCAGAAATTTATCACGTGTGAAAGTCGTTTTGGCTCTATGTATATGTATCATGTCAGACTGATGATGAATTTCATAGATGGTCACACTCTTAATTTGCCTCATTTTCTGCTATCAAGTTTGAAAAAGATGAGTTTTACAGTTCAAAAACATGTAGGCAATATTGAACCTCATCTTTACCATCATGGGCTCATCAAAATTCTTATTGAGGATCAGTTGAAGAAAACTAAGGATACATGGGAGAAATTCTTAACAAGAAACTACTTCCAAGAGCTGTCTGAGGCCTCTGGAAGCAGTCCACCAAAAATTCCAAGGAAAAGTAGGAGGAAAGAAAAAAACATTGCAGTCCAAGGCTCCCCTACAATAGAAATTCAAGAAACTGTCCAAACAGAAGAAGAAGACCGAGTTAAAAGTAAGAAACAGAAGAAAGAAAAAGGAAAAAGAACCATTCAAGAGGTCTATCCATCCCCTGATCAATTCTTAGAAGAGGATTATCAACCTCTGTCAGAAAGATTAATAGATCTTCAAACTGCTACTATAGCAAAGAAAAAGCAAAAAGGAAAACAGAGTGCACAAAAGAAGAGTACTAGTTCATACTTAAGAAGGAGCACTAGGCTAAAAGGGAAGGGGAATAAAACCAAAGAAAAACAGTCTCACTTTATTGATTTAGGTGAAGAGACACTTGAAAAATCTCCAGCCCAGCCAAGCATTGAGTCAAGTCCTCCACGTGAAGAAAGCCCTTTTCGGCCGGAAAGAGAGAGCAGTCCTCCTCCACCAGATTTATAGTTTAGGCTGAGAAAGACACCTGAGGTATATCCTAGTCAGCAAGAGGTATATAACTACCTGGAATCCTTAGAACAATCAGCTGCAGGACCAAGTACCTATCTGCCACTTGATGCACAAGTTCAGTCTTTGAAACAGGAAGTATTTGAGTTAGAAGTCCTAAATAGACATATCATACAGGAAAATGAAGCACTTAAAGAGCAGAGTAAGGTAGACAAGATTGTCCATGATAACACTATGCTTCGTTTAGGACTGTGGCAAAAGAAAAACAGAAAACTGAAGAAGAAGTGCAAAAAGTTAAGCAGAGCATTGATTAACCTCAAGTTCAAATGTCTAGTCAGGAAGCCAAGGATGATGATAGCATCAAAGAAGAAGAAAAGAGGGCTAGATGTCCTTGCAGAAGCCTCAGAACATGTGGATTAGAGGGAAATAACTCAATTTTGGTTGCATGAGGACATGCAACACCTTCACAGTGGGGGTATGTTGAGCCTCAAACCTGCACCTTCCTATACACCCTCTCAGCCTTCTTTTTCCACTTACTTCATCCACCCAGTTGTTAAATCATTGCATTATAGTCTAAAAAGAGCTACTTATATGGTTTTCTAACTATGCTTATGACTGTTGTTTGGTTTAGTTATTTTTTTCATGCAGCTGTGGAAACTTGTCAGTTTCCGCAGCCAGCACAGGTTTCCACAACCAGCAAGGATTCCGCAGCTATTTTGTTAAAAGTTGTGCTACAGGTGTCCTATGAAGAGACGAGCCACATGGGCAAGCTCCAGGTGACGGATACATGGAATGCGTCCCTTCAAATCAGCCAAATCATACATGGAAGGTCACGGTCAACGAAGGTCAAAGACAAAGCCAACCAAGGAGTTCAGCGGTGGCACATCTCTGTTTTGATCACATGAACGTTACGTGGCACAGTCCTCAGCTCACGAAGACACCAACACACCTGGAGATCATTTCTGTAACCTGAATCTAACAGCTACCACTCCGGAGATTTAATAAGACATGATGACAGTTACGCTAGATCTCGGCTGAAGGGATCTACGTGTCTTTGGCAACACAGCCAATAGCGTAGGAGTTAGTTAGTTAGTTTCAGCATTTTGTCATTATAAATAACGTGTCGATGAACGTTGTAAAGGAGCTTTTTGGATATGTAAATTCTGAACTGTCGTGTTATCACCCCACTGTTTATATATGAATCTGTTTTAATATATGAGAAGACTTTTCTGAGTTTATTCGTGTGACTACTTTTTGACCGGCTGAAGTGGCAGAGGGCCCCTGCGTGCTGAAGCCTTGTAAAGTTTTCATTTGGTTTTCTTATGTTCTTGTATCATTAGATTGTACATAACACACTGTTTGATGTTTCTTAACTCACTATTGTTTATATTTTCACCTCTGTTTTCTTATAACTGTCAACTGATCAGTGCTTTTCTGTAGGTTTTCTTAGGCAGCCCGGGCAAATTTTCATCTTTTTTGATAACTATTGACATATGAGATCATCTTGTCCTTCCTGCTAACATTCATTTTCTGAAGTTTAATTTCAGCACTGTCTTTTTCAAGTTGTGATTTGCTTACTTATTTTTCTGTTATTTAGATATCATACTGCTCACCAGTTGATGGTTTCTTTCTATAGTCAAGTGACTCTATTAGCAAGAAATCAGAATATTACTAACTGTACTGTGAATTAGTTATCATATTGCTTAAACTTATTCATGATTGCTTCCCACAAGGTAGATTGAGCTGAAGGGTAAAGGATCAGAAGAGTTGAAGTAGTGTGATTAGTTTCCCTTCTGCAATTTAATTTCTTGCAATTTAGTTATCATATTGCTTAAACTTATTCATGGTTGCTTCCCACAAGGTAGATTGAGCTGAAGGGTAAAGGACCAGAAGAGTTAAAGTAGTGTGACTAGTTTCTTTTATGCAATTTAATTTCTTTCCATTTAGATGTCATATTGCTTGACTTGTTCATGATTGCTTCCCACAAGGTAGATTGAGCTGAAGTGTAAAAGATCTGAAGGGTTTAAGTAGTGTGAATTGGTTTCTTTGCTTTTAGTTTGAGTTTCTTTCAGTTTTTACTTTCTTTTCATTCAGCAGCAAGGATACTGGGCCATTGTCATTGGTTCACTATTTTATGCATTTACTTCCTCTTAAGAATTGATTTCAGTTTAGCTTTCTTCTTGAGCACTTTCAGTTTGAGAAATCACTGTAGAAACTACCATCACCATCCATACTCCATACTTCACTTTCATATTCGCCATCACACATTAGGGAAAGATAAATCCAAAAACAAACTAAAAAAACTCAAAAACGACAAAAGACTAAGGAAATGGTTATCTAGTACATATAGTACACTTCACTTCGTCAGTTTACGAATCCTGGATTTACATTTTAAATAGAAATTTAGATCACACTAAATTGACCAAACAAGAGGTTTGCATGTCATCCTGCAACCTTGCGCTACGCAAGATCCGCGCCGATCCATATAATATTAGCTCTCTCTTACCGCACTGATTACAGATCTAATTTATTTGATTAAGTATTATAACCCAGATCTACCTAGAGAGGTCTTTAAGAAAAAAATTATTACTTCCATTTAGTTCACATATTATGATTAAATCCAATTCACAAGTACTGAATAAGCATATGCACGTAGATCAAAACAGTTTCATTAGCCATAAAAGAACAGAGTTGCTATAGTTCAAAATTAACACAGAATTTAGAAGAAACTTATATTTATTTCCACTTATCACCCTTACGTCCAGATCTACCCTGCGAACTCAGCTACACGGGTCCGCACACCCAGATGTAGACCCTTCCACGCCTCTATCCTCTACCCCAAATACTAACTCGGACTTACAGACACTTTCAGAATGCTCTTCTCAGACACCCATTACATTTCAGATCTCCAAAATCATACTCAAAAGAGAACTGCCTTCCCCCAATAGGGTCACGCTCTATTTATACCAATCTATGCTCCACGGACTCACTTAATTCCTACTATTTTACATTATTTCTTGGGTGGACAACCCTTTGACTTGACCTTTTACATTTCGTGCTCCACATACTTCGGAGTTTTTACAATAATTTACTCCTAATTCCTAGGCGTTTTGTCCCAAAACCATTATTTCAGGACCTCCACTGCCCAACAGTCCCCAAACACAATCATCGTGACTCATCCCGAGTCACTTGTTGGCGCAGCAAGATGCTCTGCCTTGGCTTCATGGTTTGCCTCCCTTTGAGTGACACTCGTCATCCTTCAGCTCCTTTGTTGTCTCCTGCAATGCTTCGTCTAGCTCCTGCTTCACTATTTCTCCCACTTCTTGCAACCGATAATTCTCATTCTACTCTGCTCGGTTAACACAGAACATGCGCTTATAGGATTTTATCGTGAGAAGGGAAGCCACACACGGGACCCATTGGTACCACCGCAGTCACATTCGACCTTTATATCTTCTCTTCACACTATCTGTTGTAGCATGTGTTGCAATTTTTCAAGACCCTTGTTGTTGTTCGTAAGATCCCAATTTTGAAGAGACGACAGAGATGACTTAGCATCTGAATATCTACCCGTGGTCTCTTTAAGTTGATTCTTTTTCTTTTCTGTTGTATTTCATTGGCCAACCCCCAGGAGGAGCGAGGACATCTGAACTGATTCTGCTTCGTGTTTCGCTTCTTCTAGTACATCCCCCACAATTTATGTTGCCAACTACGAGATGCTCGCAGTTGTCACCACCATACTCCTTAGAGAGTCCTGCTTCTTAAGTGGCCATATTTTGCGTACTCTATGCGTAGAGAGAATGAACAACCCCATACCGATAACTAGTATATGTTTTCTAGGAGTGTATGTCACCCGGTGGATGTGAGTGTAAGCCATATGAATTTCAAATTCACTGATTCCCGCCTGTTCTACCATATTCGTGTAAAATTTGTGGTGGCTCATGGCATATCTGACTCGTACTTCTTTTCTTAATTTCTTGCTGCCCGGTCCCTTTTACCATAATGCAGACATCATGTCGCAAATAGTGACAGAAACGGTTACCTTTCTTCGTAGCCACGCAATGGCGCACTTCTGATCGTGTGACCGCGAACTTATCATTGATCTAGCTTGACGTGTAGCTCGGTACTCGCACCTTCCTCCAGACTGCTTTACCATCCCACACTCCCTTTCAACTAGTTGGAGTAGTGAGACTGTTCCTCAAATGGTTAGTCAGGCAGCTAGCCTGCCCATGTAGAGCTTCAGGCAACTGCCATTCACTCAGCCTGGGAAGGGGTCTCTATTAAGTTTATCGAGTTGAACCGTACCCCATCGGTAACTTCCTTGACTACAAAGGGTCCCAACCAATGCATTCGGAGTTTACTGAGGAATTTTTCAAATTTACTATCATATAGAAGCACTAAATCATTCTTCTTAAATGTGTGCACTTTGATATAGGGATCATGCCATGCTTTCTCGCATTGTTTCTGTACTTGCTGGTGGAACCCAACCAAAATCGTTCCTCATCCAGTTCCTCTAGTTGCACGAGCCATTCGTCCAAATCCCTATGGTCTGCCATACCTGTGATTACCGTGATCCATAGACTAGGCACAATATATTCCATAGGCATAAGGACCTCTTTACTATAGACTAATAGAAATGGTGTTTGGCCTGTCAAGTACCTTAACATAGTTCGGTATGCCCATAGCACAAAAGGGATGCACGGGTCCCAGTCATTGCACTGGACGTTATAAACCTTGGTCAATGCAGTCTCCAAGATTTTGTTGAATGCTTCCATGGTCCCATTTTCTTGCGGGGGGTATGGCGTACTCTGTTGGTGATAAATCTGGAATTCCTTTATGAGCGTGCTAATTTTTTCATTCAGGAAATGCATTCCTCGATCACACATGAGAATTTTGGGACATCCAAACCTTGTGAGTACATTTTCGAACAAAAAATTTGCAGCTGTCGCAGTCGTACAGTCCTTAACCAGTTGTGCCTCGGTCCATCTAGTTAAATAATCTATTGCGGTAATGATATAGCGCACGCCCATTTTTCCTCGCGGCTTAATTGGTCTTATGAAGTCAATTGCCCATTTCTCGAATGGTTGTAGCATCATCTATTTTTGGAGCGACATTTCATCTCTCCGTGATGGTTTGCCTATCTGTTGACAGACCTCGCAAACTCAGTAGTGGATTTTCGAATCCTGATGTAGAGTGGGCCACCATAATCCTACGCTAAGTATCTTCTGGGCTGTGGCGTGACCCTCGCTTGAACTCTGGGACATACCAATGTAAGATTTCATCTTTGCCCATTTTGTAGAGGTGTCTTACAATCACGGTGAAGTCTGTTGTGCATATCACCAATTCCTTCTTATGTTGAATGGAGTATCCCTGTGGCATGGTCCCTGTAGTTAGGAAATGGATTATTTCTTCAAAATGACTATCTGTTACGTGCACTGCATATAGTTGAGCATCAGGAAGTCTGTCTTCTAGATTTGTGGGTTCTTCGCTGGTCTCAATTCGGGACAGGTAATCTAGGCTTGCATTTAGATGTCCCAGCTTGATGATGACCTCAAATTCATTCTCCTGGAATAACAACAACCATCGACAGATACACCCCCCCAACACTAGCTTATTCACTAGGTATTTTAATGTCGAGTGATCAGTATACATCTTAAAGTGACCTCCCAACAAATAATGGCAGAATTTTTGAAGTGCGTATACCATCGCTAATCCCTCACGCTCAGTGTCGGAGTAATTCTTTTCAGCTTTTGACAACCAGTGACTTGCAAATGCAATCAGATGGTCTAGTCCCTCTGCTCCTCGTTGAGTAAGTACCGCCCCCAGCGCAATACATGACGCGTCAACATGCACATGAAATTCAATGTCCCATTTCAGAAAGACCAATATAGGGGCTGAAGCCATCTTCTCCTTAAGCCTCTCCAAGATTTTGTTGCATTTTTCAATCTAGCAATAAGTAACATCCTTCTTTAGCAATTGTTTCATCGGAGCTGTGATCTTGGTGTAACTTTTGATGAACTTCCAATACTAGCCCGTGTGACCCAGAGTGGCGCGTAATTGTTTGACACTTCGCGGCACTTGTAGATTGAGTATGACATCAATCTTTGGTAGATCCACCATCAAGCCTTGCTTACAAACCATATGGCATAGTAGGTTCCGGAATGGGACAAGGAAAGTACACTTCTTGAGATTCAACATAAGCTAGTGTTGGCAACAAGTATCCAACATTAATCGTAAGCTTGCTACATGCTTCTTGACTAGTCCAAACACGGTCTAGTCATCCAGATAGACCTCTAAGAACTTGTGTATAAATTCTTTGAATGTTGCTACCATTATTCGTGAAAATATCGCCGGCACGTTCATCAGACCAAAGGGCATCACCGCGTATTGAAAGCAATCCCATTCGGTGGTGAACATTATTTTATTCCTATCTTTGCGTGAGATCTTGATCTACTGGTATCCTGAGAACCCATCCGTGAACGAGTAGGCTTCTTGCCTATTGGGTAGCGGAAGCCCTGTGCAACAGTTAGAGGTCTTGAAGCCTAAAATTTTGGGTAATGTTAGGGTAAAGACTTCGTTGAAAGCGCTGAGCACGAATTATAATAGGTTGAGTCAAAGGGTAGTCTGCCCGAAAAGAAGGTAAAGAAATGTAAATAGAGTTGGCCCGCACATGGATCATGGGCCAAGGAAGGGTATAAATAGACCGAGGCTCTATGGGTAGAGAAAGCTAAGTTTTGATGGTTAATCTTGAATATGAAATGTAATGGGTTTTTGAAGAAGATAGTTTGAAAGCATCTGTAAGTCCAAGTAGAGGGTTGGGGTAGTAGATAGAGGCTCTACAACTGTGTGTGCAAAGACCTAGATAGTCCACAACTGTGTGCACAGACCCTTGCAGCTGAGTGCGTAGGGCGATCTAGATGTATTAAGGATAAGTGGAAATAAATATAACTTTCTTCTGAAAATTCTATGTTCCTTCTAAGCTATCGCAAATCTGATTTTCATAATATTTGTATAATTAATCTGCTATTGTATGAATGTATGTAAATATAGGTTCACTTTAATGGCGTGAATCAGTAGCGTTGGTTAAATATTTGCTTAAATACCTTGTTGAATAGATCTGATTTATAACTGCATCCTCTAGTAAAATAGCGCACTGATAAGAAAGATATAATCAATCTAGATCTGTGTGAATACCGAGCAGCACGGAGCTATAAACCAGTGCATGAAACCTCTAGACCATATCTGGACATCCCTAGGGTGCGAAAACCTGGTTCCAACACCCTCCCTTGCTACCTCAAGTGAGACCTCAATCTGCGCTCTGCGGGCTATTACCAAAAGGGCTCGTAGCTGTGGGATTTGTTTGACTGAATAACTCTTCCGAACCTGGGTCAGGCCCATATAAGCCAACAAATGGTTCCATTATTGAGACTGGGATCTTCCTAAGGGTTGTCTAATGTGGGAACACTGAAATCCTAAGAAGAAGGAGCTTGAAGAGTGGTGGGATTTGAAGCTTCACGAGTTTCCGGTTAAGGAAAATAGAAACTCACGGATATTGGAGGAAATGTGGTTGGATCGCTATATATTCACGGATATACACAAAATCTTCTTCACAACATTTCTAATAGAACTGTACCAGTGGATTGCGAAGTTAGTTGATAGTGTGGGGAGGTGCATATTAGACCTACTGATAGTGTGGAATCTAGAACTGGTGTGCAGGCTAGAAGCCACCGAAGATAAACTTGCGTGTGTAGTAGACCACTAGTTAGATCGAATCATAGGAGGATTTATCATTGAATTTGCGATAGATACAACCATAAGTTACAGTGAAGCAGAAATTCAATTTCTCCAAGGACCGCGGGGTAGGTACATAAAATCATTGAAAACTTGGATTAAGATGCTATTGTGCGAAAAACAGATTCTGTGTGTATATTGATGTCTAGACTAACACAGAGCGAAAGGGGTTATCGAAGAGCAGGATGAGTAGAGAACAACCCTTTGATTTCTATCTCGTGGGAGGGTGAGGAGGATCTCGCCAAGAAGTGTTGTCTGATTTATTAAAGAACGCTTCCCACTGATACCACCTCTGTCTACACCACCACCCGCTTCACCCATGTCGAGTCCATCCACACCAACACCACCTCCACCCCCTCCACCACCGAAAGCCGGGATGGGTCCACAGTCAAGTTACCGACATTTCAGGGTTTAAGGAATGAAGAGACAAGTCAATTTTGGTTTGTGATAAAATCTGTATGGGATGCGCAAGGCATAACAGATGAAAACATAAAAAAGGCTACTTTGGTTAGTGTACTACAAGACCGCGTGCTCACATGGTACATAAATTACTTAACCGCCCATCTCAATGAGGGAATATTGATGATCCAAGATGTGCTTAATAAAGAGTTTGGCTGACCAAAGTCTGAAGCCCAATCGGTCATTGGGTTCAAGGAGATAGCAATGTTGCCTAGCGAAACTCTGTGGGATCTAGACCAAAGGTTAAAGAGTACTATTCACAAAGCTAACATGACTTTGACAGATGGGTAGCATTGCATGTGGTTTGTGCCATCATTGACACCCCATCCTAGGATGGCTTTGTCACAACATAAGCTGAGGTACTAGAGACAACAATGAGGTTACATGTGACCCCAATACCGGACCCAGGGTTGGGAGTTCAGCAAATCCATGTGCAAATTCAAAACTTGAGCTTGGAAGTGCAAAGCTTAAAGCAAGGAACAATGTCCCGACCAAAGGTACATCCGGAGGTAGGTTGTATTAAATGTAAGAGCCAAGGGCACGACAAGGACCTTTTCCCTATCTTCATGAACTATTTGGAAGGAGGAGGCTCGATGCCGTTAAAAGTGGAGGTACAAGCAGGACCGAGTTCCACGCCTGCGCTCTAGTGCGCGATTTGCCAGGTAGGAGGAAAGCATGCCATAGATCGCTGCCACCTATTGCGAAGCTTACAACAACCTCCTCAACACTTATCTTGTTACTTCTGTAGAAAAATGGGTCACGAGGAAAAAGATTGTTGCATGCTAATGGATCGACCACCTATGTATAGGATGCAAATTGCGCGGGCAGGACCCGACCACACCATTCGAATGAGGGGGATTCCTGGTATGCGGATGGGGTCGTAGCTGAATGGGACTTGGATGGGGACGATGATAATTAATCTGCTATAATTGTGGAGGGCCAAGGCATTACGCTCAGGATTTTACGAATCCAACCCAAGCCTATTTTCTATCATGCTACCAGTTTGATCATGATGCAGTCGACTGCCCTATGCTAATTGCTCAATTGCGGGAAAAAGGAGTGCTCCCAGCTAGCCCCACTCAAAATGTCCAAATGATAAAGGTTGAACCATGCATCGAAGACCCCAACATAAATATGATGCTCAGAAGTGGCACAACTACAGGGAAAGATAAGGGGAAGAAACTAGAAGAGGATACATGGGTTCGTAAGGCTCCCACAAAACAACCAGTATATGATTTAGCATGAGTGAAGGAAACCTTTTTGGAGGGTAAGAAAAATTCCATAGAAGCATCTACTTCAAGTAGTTAGGGGCAACCAGAACTGGAATAGGATAGGTATTTGCTAACTACCTTCTTATAAACCTGTATGAAGCTTCCCAGCGATGCTAATGCAGTGAAAGGGTTACAAGAGTTAATAACTAGATGTGTAGGGGTAGACGAACTATGCTTCATCCACAAATTGGGCAAACATGTTTTGCATACTGGTCAGGATATGCCACTGACCGTCCAGATTTGTGACTATGAAATGGACCAGGTCATTTTAGATCTAGGGTCCGACTCAAATGTCCTACCAAAACAAACTTGGTATCGCATGGGCAGGCCTACGTTGCAATGGTCCCTGATCCAATTGTGAATGGCAAACCAACAAAAGGTTCTACCCATGGGAAGGATACAAGGGGTTACCATGGACATCAATGGCGCCAACATGCAAACCAATTTTGAAGTCATTGAAATTGTGGATGATAGTAACCCATATCCAACATTGCTAGGGATAGATTGGGCAACACACATGAATGGAATCATCAACCTCAAGAAATGGAAAATGACTTTCAAAAATAATTCTCTCCGAGTAGTGATTACATTGGATCCAAATAAAGGAGCACATTATACTGAACCTATGCAAGATGACGATAGTGATGGGGAACTAGAGTGTATCTACCAGCTCACATCATGAAATCGGGGCAGGGTGAATCCAGCAGTGGACGGTTGATTCTCATGGGATTGCGATAACTATTGCACGTCGGATTCAGATGAAGAGGTTGAATGATGGAAGAACCGACTGCATGAAGTAATCACATGAAATTTCAACAAGATGGTTGTGACAGGAGTCATAAAGTCGCCCACAGAGGAAGCCGAAGAACCGATTTCCTCGATGAAATTGAAATCAGGTGCGCCGATAATATCTATGATAGCACCGTGAATGACCTTGGCTTCAAAAAAAAGGGGCAGTCTTGAGAAAGTGAAGGAAAATGCATGAATTTCATGGATAGGCACAGGCACACGTGGCCAAACAGACTAAGGAAAGTAGCGTGAAGTGACTCTGGTCGCCAGTAGTTGACAATAGGGTCAGCAGGGACTCAAAGGGTAGCACACATCATGATAAACAAACCTCTTGGAAGTTGCAAATACCATGGACCAGATGGGTCTAAACTAAGTGATGGATGAGTCACGATGATTGTGTTGGTGGACTGTTGGATAGCAAAAGCCCCGCGCAATAGTTAGAGGGCTCGAAGCCTGACATTTTGGGTAAAGTTAGGGTAAAGACTCCGCTAAAAGTGTGGAGCGCGAATTATAATAGGTTGAGTCAAAGGGTAGTCCGCTTGAAAAGAAGGTAAAGAAATGTAAATAGAGTCAGCTCGTACAGGGATCGTGGGCCAAGGAAGGGCATAAATAGAGCGAGGCACTATGGGTTGAGAAAGTTAAGTTCTGATGATTAATGTTGAATATGAAATGTAATGGGCTTTTGAAGAATATAGTATGAAAGCGTCTGTAAGTCTGAGTCGAGGGTTGGGGTAGTTGATAGAGGCTTTGTAGTTATGGGTGCAGAGACCTGGAAAGTCCACAAATGTGTGCTCGGATGCTGCAGCTAAGTGCGCAGGGTGGATTTGATAGTTATGATTTCTTAATTTTGTAAGTTGATAGTTCATTTCTATGCTCTATTATGTGTTTTTCTTCTTATGTTGTTTCAGGTGAATCACTCATTAAGGAGAAGAAAATGATAGCTGAAGTAGCCTAACGAAGACTACATTAAACATCAGCATAAGGTAGTCTCTTTCAAAGATGACTATTTAAGGAATTAACAGTTGTCTTTGTCTTGCTTTGATTAGACCCACTCTAGGGCTAGAGGGGTTGCCTCTATCCACAGAGAGAACTTTACCTACATCACACAAGCTGTCACCTTTTAGTTCAGATGCTCCTGTATCAGGCTCTCGGGGTAAATTAAACTCATGGCTCTTGTCCATGAGCTCTTCAATAAAGTACATGGCACTTTGAATCTATCCAACATCTAATGAAGAACTATATTCAATAGGATGGCCCTTCCACTTGACTAAGTACCACAAATATTCTTTTCTTTGATTCCATCTTGCCACCTCAGTGTCTAAGATCTAATTGATCTCTAATGGCTTTCCTCGGGGCATCTGTTTAATTTAGGAGTCGTTCTCATTCTGGGTGTTTCATGTTCATCTTTCTGAACTGTCTTCTTCATTAGCAGGAATGTATGGGTACATATCTGCCACATTAAAAGTGGGTGAGATTCCTATACCTGGAGGTAACTACAACTCATAAGCGTTCACAAAAAACTTTCAAAGAATCCTGCAAGGCCCAATTTTCTTCAATTTTAACTTGTTGTATTTTCCTTTAGGAAGCCTCTCCTTATGTAGGTGTGTTATAGCTCCAAATCTCACTCTTGATGTTTGTGATGCTGCACTCATGGCCTAAGGCAACCCCCCCTTCCATACCTGGTCCAAACACTTAAAAAATAGTGTTTTATTCCTTATACACGACATTGCCCTGAGCTAAACCCGTGTGTACGCGGGTCTGTGTATACCCAACCCACGTATATGTCTTAAAACACTTAAAAAAATTAAATATCCTTAATTTTAGGTGGAGATCATGGGTTTTACTTATTGATTACCTATTAGTGCCCATGGCAAAACTCTTCCCAACGAATTCCCAGCCAAAAAACTACTTTGGGAGAAGTATAAAAACGATTCAATGGGAAGGCCTAAGGAGCAGAAGATAGAGAGAAACATCACTTTGCTGAGATTATCCCTAACTAGATCTGAAGATCCTTGTGCTTCCAACACTTCCCCCATTACAGGAAACCCTTATTTCCTTTAGTTATGATGTCTTTCCACTACTTGAGATATCTTGGAGTAAGTCATGGAAGGAGTTTGTTGAAGGCTTGAGACTCAACGAATCTGGAGGATGGTTCCGCTTGGAGCTTGGGAAAGGAAGACTCAGATGAAATCATTCCTTTCTATATTTAGTTATCTATAATAAAAGAAACACTTGTCTTGTTCCTGATATAAATTTTCTTCATGTTTATGATATCAATGTTATCATTCACATATGAATGATTGTTTTAATTTTATAACTAACTACCTTTCAATATGCTATGAACATGATTCCTTTATGATGCTTGGTCAGGATACTGTTGTGCTTTGTAGAATTGATTGTTTTGCAGGTTGAAGGACTAAAAGGAACTCCAAGAGGCTTTGGACCCTAGCTGGATCTTCCCAAATGAAGGACCCGCAGGTGCACCTCTCTTCATGTAGTTTGTTTATATTAGCATCATGGCTGTGTGGAATGCTTGTTTTTCTTTATAGATAACGTCCAATCTGCTAGGGTATCAACCTAAGACCCTAGGGGAATTTACGCTAAATAGAATTTGCGACTCCACTGGGGACAATAGTATCGTTGTTCCTAGTTTCGATTTCTTCAAGCCAATCAGGGCTCAACTATTTATTTGCATGTTGTGACTATGTAGTCTGTTTCTGTAGGAACTTGAACTGTAAGTTTGATCAGTTTCTTCAGACCTTTTTTTGTTTTTTCTTCTGATCTTTCATATACGCTGTTTCTACAATTTACAGAAGTGTATATATGCGAGTTTCATTAAGTGAACCTTTGTATACGTAGGTTTCCTTAGGCGTAATATTGTATACACATAGTTGTGCATCAACACAATCACGTATATCCTAAAATTCTCAAGACTTTTCAAATATTTCTGTTTCTGAAGATCTGTCTGTTGGTCTGAGTCTTTCCTAAATAGTTACTTTTCTGTGCCAGTTTTTGTTTCTACAACAAGTTCGTGATTTGAAATTATCTTTTGTTGTAGAGAGTATTGATATTATTTTGTTTTGTTGCAAGTGTCATCACTTTTTGTTTAAACACACAAGATTTCTTTCTGGGAATCTTAGTTATTCTGGTCTTCCAGGACAGAAAGATTGGTCTCAATCTTTTTGGAAAATCTTGTTTTGGTGATCTTTTTCTTTGCATGTCAAAACTGCATCTTTATGACCATTTACCTTTTTTTTTTCTTTTTGAAAGTTGTTGTGTGACAATTTTGAGAGTTGTCTTTCTTTATATTTTGATTGTTGTCACCAAGATTTTTGGGCTACTTTCTGATTGTTAAGAGCATCTTGAAACAAACTTTTTGTTGAGTTTTCACCCGTTTTGTGTTGTAAACTTGCAAAGTGTTTTGTTTCCTATTCTTCAATCATGAAGTTTTAGTCTTATTTGGAGCACTTTTGAAAAGTCATTTTTGTTTTTGCTTTTGAAGAAAACTTCTTGAAAACTTGGTTTTTGATTTCTTTGGCCTTTGTTTGCATTTATTTTCCTTTTTGTGAGTGAAAGTGCATTTTTGTTTGTCTTGAAACTTGCTTTTAATGTTTGGACGAAAATGAGTATTAGCAACTTATATTCTATTTAAACATCTTAAGTGGGAAACTAAAATTGATAAACAAGTTACTTTGATTCTTTTATTTAGAATAGTCTTAAGTCTTGCATCATCATGTACTCAATGCATTAGGATAAATTTGTGCATCGTTTAAGGCATCCATATTTTTGTTATTTTTTGTGAGTGTGAAGCTTGAGTAAAAGAAAAGAAAAGAAGAATTTATTGCTTTCTTAGAAGTTCCTTAGAACCTAGTAGAAATTTCTTTCATCGAAGAACAAAACAAGTGCATTTTCATATAGTTTGGTTTTTATTAATTTCTTTTGCCTCAAAACACGACAAGTTTCACTTCCGCTTATTCCTTGACTTAAAGAACAACCCATTTAAAAACAAGCACTAACTAAAATACATTAGAACTTTTTATAATTGTCAAATTAGACACACCAACAAGTTTTCGAACATTTTAGGTTCTTGGATTAGGTGAGTGGAGAGAAAACTCTCCAAGGCCATTTAGACTGTCAAACATAGGAGTCTGAATATTGAGTGAAAATCCAATAGTGTTAGGAAGCCTAGGAAAGCTCCGGATCTGGGAGTTAATCACGAGGTTTTTTGAAGATAAGGAAGAGAGATATCCCCTCTCCTACTTGTTGGATCTTACCTCAAGACTATTCTACTTGACTTTTGACATGATTTGGTAACCTTAGTTGCTTCTCCTAGGGATCTGCATAGTTGGCTATGGAGGGGAATCCCGTGGCACCAGAGGTCGACATTGTATCACTCTCAACGATACTACTAGAGGGCACCCTTGTGAAGCTTGGGGGCTTGCACCAGTGCAGGCTATTGTTAGGAGGTCAACATAACTTCCTTTATTACCTTCGCTTATATGACTGGGCTGTCATTATCCCAGACTATCTTCAGAAGGCCCCTTACTTCACTTTCTTGTATTTTTGTGTCCGGTCCTCATCACCTAGAGTGGAAATACTTGAAAGTTGTTTAACTAGCTGACATCTTTTAGGGAATTTTTAGTGTGTGCTTTGTGCTCTTAGTTGGCCTAGCTTTCATTTTTTCTTGAGTCTTTAATTAGATCTTAATAAAAAATTCAAAGTGGCTGACCGATCACCAAGACGGTCTCGAAGACTTCGTGGTCTTTCACCACCAAGTTTAGATCCTTTTCCTAGAAGGCATAGAGGTAATACTTCCAGTGGGTTTCGTCCCATGGCAGCTGATGCATCGGCGATTGATGCTCCTCTCAGGGGCATTAGTGTTCAGCATAGGCCTAATACTTCTGCAGAACCAGAGAGGAACACTCCAGTTCTTTGTCTAGTTCTCTTTCAAATGGAAGATAATATATAGGTAAAAGAACTCCCAGAGTCGTTAGCGGCTATGAATTCTCCTCTACTGTCTAACTATCCAGACGTATTACAATACGTTGGGACTCTAGTGCATAGACTGTCAAGTCCATGTCATATTACACACTTACCATCAATGGCCACAACGTGAAGCATGGCTTCTACCACAAGTGCTACAACTACGCAGACTCCAGCATCAATACAATGGGGAGGAACTGTTTCCATCCCCTCTGCATCTCTATTTGGGTCTTTTGTTAGCACATATTTAGTTTGATCTACCTCCATTCCTTCTACAAGTGGAAATTCTTAAGCCAACACTTTTAGTTCTGTGTTCTTCCCATTTGCAACCCATTCACAGGGTATTCCATCAGTTCCATTCAGTACCTCCACATCCACGATGGGTGGGTCAGCTTCATTTCAGGGTTTTCCTTTTGGAAGTAGTCATATAACACATTCCAACCCGACGATAGGATCTATTCCTTTTCCTTCTACAGGACAAGGCAACAATCCCTTTCAAGGTTGGACTAACCCTGCGGTTAGTGGCATGGGAACTCGGAATCTATTTTTTGTCCAAAAGGGGAATAGGTTGTACTCCATAGTTAGCTCATTTCAAATTATTCCTCCCTTAGCTTCTGCTTGGAATCCTTATCACGGGTTATCCACTCCTTATAATCCTTTAGGAGGGAACTTCGCCGGTTATGGAGGTTTTTTGGCCGGAGTTGGTCAAACTTCGTGTTTTGCTGGATCAAAAGGTCCACCTTTTGGTTCAGTTGGTTCTGCTTGTTACTTTGGGTAGCTTTTTGCCTTCCAAAATCCAGGCCAATATTTTCAAAACATTTGGAGCTTCGCCCAGTCTGGGTGGAATCCCCAAGGTCCTCCTAGGCTTCCTTCTTTAGCAACATTAAACTTGCTAGATCTCATGAAATTAACAAACGATCCAATCAAATACAATCTGGCCTAGCCTCTAGTCCCAACCAAACTCCCTTCAGACATTCCTCAGTTTGAGGGGAAGGGCGGTGAAGACCCGGATGACCATGTAACCACATTCCATTTGTAGTGGTCATCAAACTCCCTTATCGATGACTCGATTAGGTTGATACTTTTTCAACGCACCTTGACTGGCAATGTGGCCAAGTGCTATACAGAGTTGCCAAGGGATAGATAACATCTTTCGATAATTTGGCTAACATTTTCCTAAATCATTTCCAGTTGCCCGTCAGTTATGATGTCTGAACTGAGCTTCTGGAAAATTTTCATCACGACATGACAACTCACGTTTCTGATCATATTCAGGAATGGAGATGAAGAAAGAGGCTAACTAAAGCCGAAATTCCCCCAGAATACCATCTCAAATGGTTTTTGAAAATCTTTACAACCTAAAATCTCTAAGGATTTCTCCTTGTCCGGTGTCTACTCTGAGGAGCAAGCTATTTTTAGGGCCCAATAGTTAGAATTGATTTACTCTTAGTGTGGGATTCTACAAAAAATCTTGGCAGATGCTCCTGGGACTAAGGTTGATATAGCCAAGTCGAAGCCAGGTCGACATGCAGATGGTATCATTGGATCTATAGACACAAATGCATTGAACATATTGAGCCAATTGCAGCAGTTGTCTTTACAAACTGCTACGAGCAACCATGTCACATTGTCTAACCCTTCGTCTTCTCAACCCTCTTTGGTTAATGCCATCCAATATTCCAACCCCAAAGGAAATCAAAATTCCAATGGGAAAAGGAAAGGATGAGGTAAGAAAAAGAGTCAAGACGGGAATACTGACGCAAATAAACCTGGCAATAACGGTGGTGGTGGTGGAAATGGGTCTAGAAAGAAAGTCAAGTTTCCATGCAAGCTATGTAGTGGAGACCATTTAACTCGTCTCTGCCGAAAGATTCAAGACACTTAACAGTTGTTAGGGCAGCAAGGTACTTCTAACTCTCAAGTTGTCTTAACCAACCCTTTTCCCCAAGGGCAGCAACTACTTGCGGACTGAAGTTCAAATTCTAGTACCTCTGCAGGGGGTAACCAGGAAGGGGACAAATCACCAAATGTTTTCATGATGGGTTCTATTGTCCATGTGGCCACTTGGTCGCATGATTACGGTGAAGCTGAAAATTCCAAGGACAAAACGGCTCCCAAAAATACCGACCTTCATATTGAGCAACCCCCTGTCGAGGCTATACCCCTCATCATGCTTAATGTGAAAAAGTGACTCCCTCATCATATTTCTTTTCAAATAAAGTCTACATATTGGAAAATTAACATTTTTCTTACCATTATTGATGAAGGAGCTTCCACATGTGTCATGTCGATGTCATGTTGGAAGGCCATTGGATCACCTTCGGCTGTTCCTTCACCTACCCTCCTGACTGCATTTGATGGACATTCTCATAGGCCGCATGGGATTATCCTCGCCTTTCCCATATGTGTTGGTGGGGAAGGTCGTCAATATTGAAGTAGAAGTCATTGACGCTAACCTAGATTACAACCTTCTCTTAGGAAGGAATTGGGTATATGAAATGGATGCCATTGTTTCGACTCTCTTTCGTGTCATTTTCTTTCCTCATGAGGGGAAAATTGTTAAGGTTGATCAATTGGATTATTTTCTAGCTGATCCTAGGGCAAATTCGAATTCTACTATTCCTTTAGTGGATAACCCTCATCCGCCTACTGAGAATCTAGGAGTTGGTATGTATTCTTCATTGATGGGTACCTTTGATTTTTCCTCTCCTATCTTTAGAATCAATGTCATTTCATCATGTAAGGAGTCTTCACGAGAAGAGTTCTTCTGAACTCATTATTTTTCAGATCCTTGGACCTTACCTTCACCTATGACCACATTAGTTGAAGGACAAGTTGGTGGAATGGAATTTCCTATGTCTGCAGCAAAGCCTCGGCTTGGACCCTTAATTCTACCTCCGCTATGGATTGCTTACATATGGTTTTACCATCCGAAGAGGAAATCCTAGAAATGATGATGAGTGTAGATCAACCTTGGGAAGACTTACACCATCGTTCATATTTTCTACCTCCGTTCCAAGAAGTAGAATCTAGTTTCTTCGAGCTATTTACTAGGGATGTTTGTATGGTATCAAACCCTTTGGCTCCAGCACACTTTTGTGCCAAAGGTAATATGTGAGTGATTTCAAAAGTGATATATAGATAAACATCTCTAGCAACCCTAACATGATTGATAATCTCTTCATCGGAGCCAAATGTTCCCCTGAAAAAATTCAAATTTACACTGACAGTTTTAAAGAATTTCGAGATGTATTCGCTTGGTCTTATGAAGAAATGTCTGGCATTGATCCATCCATAGTTCAACATGAGATCAAGACGTATTAAAATTCCAAACTGGTTTGTCAAAGGCTTTGACCGGTTAATCCTAGGAAAGTAGTAGCCATTAAAGCTGAAGTAGAGAATTTGCTTAAGGAAGGTTTCATATACCCTGTTCCTCTTACCAATTGGGTTTCTAATCCAGTCCCTATGGATAAAAAGCAAGGAAAAATCCGAGTATGCATTGACATTAGGGACCTAAACAAAAGCTTCTCCCAAAGATAATTACCCCACACCATTCATTGATCAGATTATTGATGAGTGTGCAGGTAATGAGATTTTATCCTTCATGGATGGCTTTTCTGGTTATAATCAGATCTCTATCCATCCAGAAGATAAGTATAAGACAACTGTTATACGTTCCTTGGGTACCTTTGCATACAAAAAGATTCCTTTTGGTCTAAAAAATGCTGGAGCTACCTTCCGGCGGGCCATGTCATATGCTTTCCATGACATTAAACATATCATCAAAGCATACTTCGATGATCTAGCTGCTCGTTCTTGAAAGAGAACTGATCACCCTAGTCATCTTCAATTGGTTTTTGAGAGATGCCATTTTTACAAAATCCGGTTGAATCCCAATAAGTGCATTTTCGCGATTACATCTAGTAAGCTATTAGGGTTCATTGTGTCAAATGAAGGGATTAGGGTTGATCCCTTCAAGGTAGAGGCAATAATTCAGTTGCCTCCCCCATCCTCAATTCGATAACTTCAAAGTCTTCAAGGGAAGGCTAATTTCTTAAGACGGTTTATAGTGAATTATGTCGAGATCACTAAAGGGTTTATGCATTTTCTATGGAAAGGAGTTCCATATGAATGGGATGACTTTGCACAGTGATTGTTTGATGCCTTGAAAAAGGCATTAGTCTTTTCCCCGCTTTTGAGTCCACTGGACTATGGTAGGGATTTCCTTTTATATATCGCCGTAGCAGAATCAACCATAGGTATGGTTCTCATTCAGGAAGATGATGCTCTCACAGAACATGTGATTTATTATTTGAGCCAAGGCTTGATAGGTCCTGAACTTCGCTATTCTCCTGTTGAGAATTTGGCCTTGGCAATTATCCATGTTGTCCAGTGGCTCTGCCATTATATCTTGTTATGGAAAACTTTTGTCTTAGTGGTGGTCAATCTGTTTCAATATTTCCTCAGTAGGCGAGTGATTGGGGGAAAATATAATCGATGGATAGTCATTTTACAAGAATTTGATCTCGCGTTCTTGTCTGCGAAGACTAAGAAATCCATGGTTTTTGCCGAGTTAATTTTTGAGCAGCCTTATGGAGACGATACTATTTATGAGGAATATTTTCCCAATGAACCTTTATTCTTCATCTCTTCACTCAACCCTTGGTATGGAGATATCATTGTCTATCTCCAAAGTTTGAAGTTTCCCTCTACTTTCTCTAAGGATGAATGCTGAAAATTACATCAGCTGGCTAAAAATTATGTTATCATTGGTTATACATTATATTGTCGAGGGGTTGATTCAGTCCTTCGGTGTTGTTTAACCCTAGAGGAAGCGGAGTCAATGCTCAATGACTGCCACAAAGGAGCTTGTGGTGGTCATCTTTTAGGGCTTGCTACAGCCCAATGTATCTTACGCAACGACATGATTTTTGGCCTTCGCTCTTCAAAGATTGTGTTGAAGTGCTCAAATGTTTTCACCCCTGTCAAGTTCATACTCGAAAGATGCACGCACATCCAGATCCTCTTTTTTCCATTTTCACTGTCGATTGGTTTATTAAGTGGGGTATTGATTTTACAAATTGTAATTTGCCTTCAGCAGTGAATCAAAAGTACATTATAGTGGTCGTAGACTACTTCATGAAGTGGGTCGAGGCCTTGCCCACTTACAAAAACGATAGTGAAACAATGACATTGTTACTTTTTAATCAGATTATCCCAAGGTTCGGTATCCCGAGAGAGGTTGTCACTGACCATGGCAGTCATTTCCAGAACCAACTAATGTCTGAATTGGCTCTTAAATTGGGTTCCGGCAAGAACACTCGTCTCCTTATTATCCTCAGGCAAATGGATAGGTCGAGGCAGTGAACAAAACCCTGAAGATGATCCTGCAAAGGATGACCGACAAAAATTGGTCCAATTGGCATCTTATGCTGTATCCGGCTCTTTGGGCATACCGAACCTCCGTATAGACTGCTACAGGCTTTACACCTTTTCAGTTAGTTGATGGGATGGAATCTATCCTTCCTATTGAATTTGAAATTCCGTCTCCTAAGTTAGTTATTAAGCTCCTTCCCGAGACTTATAGTCTTGAAGAGCGCCTCTTTCATTTGGAACATCTCGATGAGCAGCATCGAGATGCCACCACAATCAATGAGGCTAATAAGAAAAGGGTTAAAACTTAGTACGATAAAGTTGTCCCTCCTCGAGCCTTTTCTGAAGGTGACCTTGTCTTGATCTATGACCAAGATAAAGATGCCTTGGGGGCAAGTAAGTTCGAACCTATGTGGTACGGTCCCTTCATAATTAAATGTGTTTTAGAAAAAGGGGCATATGAGTTAATCGATTTTGAAGGAAATACGTTGGCAGAGCCCCGAAATGGGCTCTACCTCAAGAAGTACTTTGCTTAAGTAACAACTAGGAAATGGCTTCTTTGTACATTTTGTATGTTTGTACATATCTTATCGGGAGTTTTTTGATATCAACACTTTTGGTTTGTTGTGACAGGTGTTGACAGATGACTTGGTCTATATTGGATTCGCCGATGGCGCTAGTCAGCACACTTGGAACCTCGCTTCCGCAGCTTGGGTACTCTACTATCCAACTGGTCAGTTGATGGTGTCAAGGGGAGTATGCATTGGTCCCACTTCAAATAATATGGCTGAGTATACTGCCATCATTAATTTCCTATCCAAAGCAATTTCTTATGGAATCGATTCGATGGTAGTTTATCTTGATTCACAATTGATAGTGTCACAATTGAAAAACATTTATCGGGCAAGGGATCCATGTTTATATCGGCAATATTTACGAGTGAGGTTTTTGCAAAGATCATTTACTTACATTAATTACTTTCACATTCCAACATCTCATAATTGGTTAGCCGATTATGTTCCTAATCAAGCATTAGACTGGCATATCATTCATTCATCACAACAAAATAAAGCATCAAAAAATCGAACTGTATATATATCTCATAAAATATCTAGAGTGTACATAAGTGTGTCCAAAATAATATACAAAAATTGGGACTCAAATGTGCATAATCATGTCCAGTACATCTAATGCCCCAGCTCAGGATGAGCGGCTAGGTAGGCAACTACTGCTTTGGCCACATACCTAAGAGTGTGAACCCAGTCTCGCGGCATGCCAACCACATGACATTGCATATGTATAGGGAGATCCTCTATGGCCCCCATCAGTACTCGGTGAGTTAGTCTTATCGATTGCCACTGAACTGTGTATAGAAGTTGCTCTGTCTCTGTAGTGGCCTCTTCAGTACCTCAGCCATGACCTCCATGCCATGGGAACCCATTCGGTTGCACTAGGCCAATATCTAGAACATGAACATCATATTAATCATTTGAATCCTATCAAAAATATTTTTCAATGTTTATTTTTATACTTGAAAAATTATAAAAAATGATAAAATAAAAAAACATTTACCTATATCGCCCCATGTTGCTGTCTGTGGTAAAGCTAGATCTGGATCTCCTCGGAAGTCCAGCCCAGCATAAGGGTAGTCGTCTACGGCAATGATCCCCTTCTCCCACCAGGAGAAGAAGCCATCATCAAATGCAGTCTGTTGAACGTCCCCACCCCCTTGGCATTTCATCAAGTCAGCCCACCTGCCCGTCCGCGGATCTCATGGAGTGCTGATCGAAATTGATACTCTCGGACAGAGTGTTGGGACCCTCTCAAAGAAGAAAGAGCACAAAATGGTTCCATATCCAAATTTTTTGGTATGCCCTTTCTTGATAGAAGTAAGCTGGCTTTTCAGGTTGGCAAGAAGAGGAGTACACCAGTCAAACACGGTGGTGAGACATTCTACCTCCAGGCTCATGGCTAGCCGTGAAGCCTGGTCCAAGGAAGCTGATTCATTCACTCTAGCTACAGTGAACATGATGATGCATGCTTGATTGGAATTTGACTTCCATCCTTTTCTGGATGTCCTAGGCAATATATATGTACGTATTCCTCGATCGAGAGACTGCCTTTGATCTTCCTATCAAATGTACCACCTCTCCCCTCTGGGAAAGGCCTGTGATGACATAAATGTCTTCAACCTCTACCTTGAGTGGCATCTGATCAATCATAAACAAGTCATCCTTGATGCTCTAGTAGTGAATGAGCATTTCGAGCAGGTGAGTGTTTGATTTCATATTTGGAATTTTAGAGAACTTTAGCAAACCGCATCCTCTTAAGGCATATGGGGCATTAGGATCGTTCATAATCTCATCATCCACTAAGGCATGCTCTCTTTCTCTATAAGTGACTGGCATCCTGAAGAAAAAAATAAATTTTTACAGTTAGATTTTTGTTTTGAAGTTTTTGCAACATATATGAGGGTCCTTTTCATATACATTTGCATCTAGGGCCTGCGTATATACGGGTTGCTCATAGCCAACCTGCATCTATGCCACCACGACAATTTTTTTGGCAATAATTCAATGGTGAAACTTGAATTAAAAATTCTAAAACTGGTCATAATTGAATGCAAGATAATTTTAAGGGTTACTTGGTTATTTTGGGAGGATTTGAACAGTTGAATTCGGTGTATGGTAAAGTTTGCTCCTTTTGCTCCACTCGTTTGCTCTCAAATCAAATGGTGAAAATGGTGAGTCCAAAAACTATTTTATAGGCTTTGAAAATGTAAAAAATTTTCAAAACTTGATTTTCTTTTGTCTCGTGAAACTTTCAACTTGGGAGCTTTGAATGTCGAGAATGGTTTGATTTTCAGGACATTTTGGATGCTTTTTCGACATCTTTGAGACAGTTCCATGACTGCTGACCCATCATGGTAGGTATCATTTTCTCACTGGCATATAGGATAGGGAAACCATTTTTCCGTTGTATTATGCATTCTAGCCTCCATTTCTCGATACACTTTCCATTAGGTCGATCCCATCGTGTTATGGTTCACAAACCATCTCCACTTGCCAATTTTTTAAATCATGAGACGATGGTAGAGCCATCCTTTTCATGGGCATCATAGTTAGCACCTCACTGACATTTGTTGCCCATGCTGATTCGATTTGAGTAGGCTCAGTAGTTCTCTATAGTCCCACCATGACTTATGCGATGAAGACTCATTCCTCTTTGTTTCTTCACTTCATTTTGGCTTATGCCCTAGAGGCTCCTTTGTGTTGAGTTGTACTACTGCATCACATTTTGACCAGTTGCACCTTTTGGCCTTAAGCCGGCTTCACTTGGACTCGTGTTTAAGCCAACTTATGACCATGTCGACTGCAAATCAAACTTGCATGCCCTTGAATTCTGCAACTTGGCACACCTTGACCTGTGGAAGGAACACACCTTTGATTGTCTTCGACCATTTTTCGCCTCCTTGCATTGAGCATAGGATTGTTCCAATCCCAGGAACTAGATCATCTATTTCATCGACACTCATTCTTTCCACTGTATTATAGCATTCTTTTATTCTGTTTCCAGCTTAAAGAAAAATACAAACTATATGTATATATCTATATCTATATATATATATATATATATATATATATATATATATATATATATATATATATATATTCCAAACAGAGTGGGAACGGGACAATATTTCTGCTTATTGTTGGCAGCGAGAGTCAGCCGTGTCACCCTTGAACAAAGCACTCAAAACAAAGTCTCCACTATTTGGGAAGAATTTAGTTTGATTTAGGTATGCCTTAACCTTGTTATTGATTCAGTTCTCCCCTGATTGGTTATTTCTTCCAATCATATGGAGGGTTCATTTGTGCCTCCTGCATGATGAACTTATATAGAGTTATCATATGTTGCCACATAGTCTCATTGAGTTGTGCTTTTGTTCAAGGGAAGCGAGCTTGAGTCGGACTCTCTATGATGTCCCTTGACTCATTTTTCAATCGGCCATCCCTGGTTGTCAATGTCTTGTCTATCATCACATCAGATATATTGGTCCTTTACTCATGCTGGTTTGAGAAGGTCTCCATTGACTTCTTGCTAGTGGGTCTTCTCCTTATCAAGGATGACATATTGCTCTGTGGACAGGCCTAGAGACGCACCTTGGTCCTATTTTCATTATGGATAGGTCACCTTGTGCTTAGCATCAATCAGTATTATGGGTCTTTGACTGAGCGGTTTCCCTTGTGTTCAACATTCGCTTACACTATCACACATTGGGATTTGTGCAATAACTTTCTTTCCATTTGACCCTATTGGTGGATACTGTTATCACCCCAAGAAACTCACCTAAGTTGTAAATCATTGATGCTCATGAACATTACAAATTCAACAATTATGGTTGGATAAGATGATGAATAAATGGAGATATGCTGCACATTTAAGCGAGATAACCACTCCTACTATGACTATCCCCAAACATGGGTGAAGACCCCCAAACTACAAAGCTTTCAACTAGCAACTACTCATGGTTTAAGGTAAAGGTGATGATGGAGAAGACTAATTACACCAGCAGATACACAGGACCCTGTGATAGCCAGATGCAACCAGTTAGAAGATCTGTAGAACTATTGCTTAATACACAGATAGGATGACAGCTCCCTGATATTAAACAACAACAATCTGAAAGAAATTTTAATGAACCACTAAATTATAATACAGAGGCGGGATGATAGCCCCTCTGATATTAAACATTCACAGTACATAAAATAAATGCCAACAGGCACAGCCTAGAAGAAGAAAGAGAAGTGGAAAGTGAGCAGGTGACAGCAAAAGAAGCTTGTACTAGTTGAAAATCAAGACCAGAAGCTGTAGGTATCATAGTATTTACAGTCTCCAGAAGTTAAAGGCAACAACAAAACTATCATTCATCAAACACTCATCAATCCCACTACATCTGTTTTTTCAGTATATTTGGTGTCTCATTACACAATCTGCCTATTAGCTATGCGTGGAGGAGCCCATAAATGGCCACCAACCACATTTATATTCAGAAATGGGGCTGCTGATACAACTCTGGCTGTGTTGTAAATGGATTTGACCCTCTCTGGTGCTCTGTGGTCCTGCTTGGGCAGGTGGCGTGAAATACAAATGAAACCATAACCATTGAATGCTTTGAACTCCCAGAGGTGTCATGCTTCCTCCTCGGCCATACTGCTGATTAATTTCTGCTTTTGATCATTAAAACGGCTCCATTATGACTGTGCTGCTTTAAAACAGTGAAACGCTGCCCAAACTGTTCATTCCCGCTCATCATTGCTTCAATTTTGACTTTGAAAAGGTTTAGGCATGGTTTATTTACTGTCGGGTCCGCCTCTCAGGTCGCAATACATATTTAAACAGGCCAATCCTTTATTTTTTAATATTTGAGAAACACACGCAAGACTGCTGCAAAACCATGAAAAATGGCTTTGGCGGATTTGAATCATATATATTTTTTGTTTCTGAACCCTTTCAGATCCGAAAGCCCATCGCAATCGGCACTTGCCCAAGGCCTCCTTTGTATTTTCTTTATACATTGAAAATACACAAAAAACATTGAAAACGCGACGGGCACTGACTTGAAATTTTATAAAATGGAGCGTTGTACATCCATTGGGTTCACCCCATCGCATCGCAACATAACTTATGTTAAATCCTCGCCCCTTTGAAATCGCCGATAGCGATACGACGATCGCTCATCGATGATGTCCCATGTCGCTGCCGCTACCTCCCCTGACTTGCGGTATGCCGACGCGATCTGGACCGTTGATTGGCCAGATCTAATGGCTGAGATTAATGTGGATCCTTAAGCCTGTAATTTGATTTTTACATGGTTTTTGGGGTATTTTCACCTCCTGGTAGTGTATTTCTGCCCTCCAAAGGGCTTTCCTCTTGCAATTTTTTTTTGAATCGGTGGAAGACTTTTAGCCAAAATTCGAGGATTTCGACAGCATCAATTGTTCCTTTGGCATGGTTATAAGTGTGTGCAGCCTTTGAGAGTGTTCGAATCCATTTTTGATGCTTTTGCACAGCAAAGCTAACATTGGCTCCTTCTGGGGATGAGATCCTCCCTGTGAGGTCTCAGGAACCTACACATCAATGCCTTTCCAACAACAAATAGATTAGCCAAAATTCCTAGTATTCCATTGGGCATGGAGTCTACTACAACTATACTAAAAACTGATAAAAGCACAATATTTATAGCTTTTAAGGCCAAAAGACCTTAAATCACATAGTTTTTCAAAAACCGCCCATTAACAGCGCCATCCAAAACTGGTTCTTCTTCCATACTTCTCAGTATGAAGGTATTGTTCCCTTGAATCTGTGAAATGATGAAAGGGCCTATCCGGAGAGCATCGAATTTCCCATGATTTCCTTTCTTTTCTTTAAATTCATCCCATTTTAGAACCAAATCCCCAACCTGCAAATTATTCATTTTTGCCTTCTTGTCAAAGACTTCCTTGATCCTTTCCTGATGTGTTGTAGCTTTTTCAATCAACTACTCTTTGATCTGATATAATTTTGTTAAATCAGTGATTCTATTGGCCATAAAATCTTCTTCATTTTGCGCTGTTTGGAGCAACTTTGCCACAGGGAGGGTAAGTTGAATTGGAAAAATAGCATCAGTACCATATACCAGCTTGAAAGGAGAGCAGCCTGTAGATCTTCTGATGGTTACTCTATCTGCCCAAAGCGCATATTTGAGCTTGGCATCCCAATTCTTCTTATTTTCCTCTAACATCTTCTTAATAATCCTGATCAGACTTTTATTAGAGGATTCTGCTAGACCATTCCCTTCGGGGTAATAGGAGATGGAATGAACAAGTTTAATGCCCATTGAATCACACATTTCCACCAACTCTTTTGCCTTAAAGGCTGCTGCATTATTTGTTATAAGCTTATGTGGGCAATGAAATCTGTTGAAAATGTTTTCTGATAAGAATTTCATGACCACATTATGAGCATCCTTCCTTATTGGGATTGCTTCAATCCATTTTGTACAATAATCACTGGCAACTAATATCCACCTGTGCTGGCCACTGGAGTGTGGGTTGATTTCACCAATGAAATCCAAGCCCCACTGCTGAAAAGGTCCTTTTGCAATTATTGGCTTTAGGGGCAGGGATTTCAACTACTACTTACCTTCAAATGTTTGGCACCTGTCACAAGATTTAAAAAAAGCAAATACATCAGAAAATAAATAATGCCAATAGTACCCAGCTCTGAGAATCTTATGGGCTGTAGTTCTCCAATAATGATGTCCTCCACACATGTTGTTATGTAATTACTGCATAACTTCTATTGACCGTTCTTTGTCCAGGCATCATAAAATCACTCCAGATGGATCCCTCCAATAATGCAAGCTATCATTGATGAAATATTTAGTTGCCTTGAGCTTTAACGTTCTTTCTTGACTTTGAGAAAATTCTGAAGGAACTTCTAGATTTAGAAGGAAATTAATTATTGCAGCATACCAGATACATGAAGCTAAGTTCTCGGCCACTCACTGTCCTCTCTACGATTCAGCTATTTCATTCTCTTTTATTTGACCATTTTCTGCTACAGTGAACAAGAAATCAATGTCCAAAGACCTGCAATTTTCTTTAGCCAATAACTTGGCAAGCCCCTGACCTCTTACCAGCTTGGTGGGCTTCAGCTCTATGTTAAGCTCTATCATATTTCCAATCCATTTATCTCTTTTTCCATCAGCATCAGGTTGCGTTAAGACATCCTTTATTGAAGCAGAAGGCACATATGCAAGTATTTTGGAATGCAAGATGTATACTCTGAAAGCATTCAAAGATTTGATAAGAGAATAAGCCTGCTTTTCAACAATATCATACCTTAGTTCAGCATCCCTCAGATTCTTGCTGAAAAAGGCCACTGGATGCTCTTGACCTGCTTCATCTTGCTGCAACAAGACAGCTGCAATGGTATCCTTAGAGGCAAATGGAAATAGATGAAACTCCTTGCTATAGTCAGGGCTTATTAAAGTAGGGGCTTCCACAATAGCCATCTTAATGGACTCAAAAGATTTTCTGGCTGCATCAGTCCACTTTACCTCTGCTCCTTTTTTCAACATGGAGGTTATGTGCTTAACCAACTCTGCAAAATTAGGAATGAACCTCCTTACAAAGTTAATTTTGCCAAGAAAAGACTGTATGCCTTTCTTTGATCTTGGAAGAGTCAAGGCCTGAATTGCTTTGACTCCTTCTGGGTCAATTTGAACACCTGTAGCAGACACTACATCCCCCAACAGTTTGCCTTCTTCCAAAGCAAATTGGGATTTTTTGGGATTAAGTGAAATTCCAAATTTCCTGCACTTTAAAAACACGTTTTCTAAATTCCGTAGATGATCATGATGGCTGCCAGAATAAACAGTTATGTTATCAAGATAAATTAGCACTAATTTATCCTTTTCACCCACAAAAGCAATATCCATAGCGCGCTGAAAGGTGGCTCCAACATTCATCAACCCAAATGGAATTTTGGCATACATGAACTTGACCAAACGAGTGGTAAATGCTATCTTCTCTTGATCATCTGGATGCACAGCGATTTGATTAAAGCCTGAAAATCCATCTATAAAATACATTACTTTGGCACCTGAGACTTGCTGCAACAAATGCTCCATTTTTGGCAGGGGATAGTCATCCTTTTTACAACATTTATTTAAATTCATGAAATCAACGCACAATTTGATTTCTCCCTTCTTCTTCCTCACAAGAACTAGATTGGCCGCCCATTTAGAATATCTGAGACGCACTATAATCTTAGCAGCCAGTAGCCTTTTAATTTCTTTCTCAACCAGAGGAAGGAGCATAGGATTCATTGGTATCAGCTTCTGTTTGAAAGGAATAGTGTCTTTCTCAAGCGGAATTTTATGTTGAATTATATTCCTATCATATGTTTTCAGATCACTGTATTCCCAAGCGAACACATCAGCAAATTGCCTCATTAATTTCCAATATTCAACACTCTGATCAACAGATAAATTAGTGGACAGATTTATGAATTTAGGTTGACCTGGATTTCCTATATCATGCTTACAAACTGCAGATTGATCTTCCTTTTGGGAAGCTTTGTAAGGCACATCATTGTGGTCAAACAATCTCTCAAGAGGAATTAGACCCTTAGGGATATGGCTACTAGGAAGCTAGACTATGCTATTCTTGCCAATTTTATTTCTAAGTTGGGCCTTGGGATCCTCTAACAAAGCATCATTATTTTGGTCAATATGAATTTTAGAGAACTCATCAATGACTTGAAGGAACCTATTTAACTCATCGTCATCATCAAAATCCGTCCAATGGTGAACATTATCAGGCACAGAGGGTCTATACTTCATTTGTACCTCATAAACTAGTTTGGGAGGCAATGGAGGGATGAACAAACTAGCAGAGACAACAAGGGAATCAGCAAGCTGATTTTGGGCTCTAGGAATATATGAAATGCAGAAAAAATCAAAGAACTCTTTGACTCCCCATACCTCATCTCTATAAGCTCTCAGCCTTGGATGCTTTGCTTTGAATGTTTTATTTACTTGCTGAATTATCAGATCAGCATCTCCAAACACCTTCAAATTTTTTATTCCTCTATCTTTGGCTTCATGAAGGCCCAACAATAGTGCTTCATATTCTGCTATGTTCTTTGTCACCTGAAAAACCAGCTTTAGAGACAACTGAACTGTTTCTTGTTGTGGAGATACTAGCACCACCCCTGCTCCTATAGTCTCCTTGGTACATGCTCCATCAAAGAACATCTCCCAAATCTGACCACCTGTATCATGCTCAACCTGAGCTGTTGGTTTCCTGATCTGTAATGCAACCTTCTGAGATTCTTCTATTTGGAGAATGCAAGCTCCAAAATCAGGGTCCACTGCATATATGGGATGGTTTGTAGGATTCTTCTCATCACTAATGATATATGCCAGTTGTACTTCTCTATATAACCTCCTGCTTTCTCCTCCAAACACTGGAACAGTTGCATAAGATAGATCATTCTGCAATGTCCCACCTAGTCTCTTAATCCATCCTCTAGACAACAGCATACCAAACTTCGGAGGAACATCAGCCACCACTATATCCATCATCATACTTTTCATGGGTAGCTGGGTTAAGGTAATGGCCAGATCCTTAGTTAATCCAAGGCATTTTACCTTCCTTGAATCAAAAGGGAACAAATCACGATAAGATCTAGTGATATCAAGGCCTAACTCTTCCATGACAGTTTTAGGCATTAGATTGTGGCTGGCCCCTGTGTCTAGCAGGAAATTGTGGAGGATTTTATCATGGATAGTTAATGAAACATAGAAAGATGGAGAACTATTATCAGCAGGTTCAATCATGGGGCTAAGCACAATAGCAGGCTTGTCATCTTGCAAATTGACAGAGTCAATAGAGGTTTTTTTATATTCTAGTTCAAGGGCCTCAAGGATGGGTTTTCTGAATAATTCACTCCTCACCAATTCAGCTAGAGGCATGGATATTTTCAATTTCTGAATTTCTGACTTAAAACTAAAAGAAGAGAATACTTTATCAGCAGTTTTTACCTCTTGAACTGGAGCTTTGAGGGTGATAGGATCAGCTGCTGGTCTTCTTTGCCTGGTATTCTGTGGCATTGTTTGAGCAGCTGCTTCTTGTGAAACATTTTATTTGACATTCTTTGCATTGGATCTTAGATTATATTTTTGCTACTACTCACCAGATTGCAGAATAGCACCACTGTCCCACCTCTGACTGTTTTGTTCTTGCAGCAATGACTCTTCATATTCGGCCAATGTTAAAAATGGAGCGCTGCCTTTATCTTCCAAGCAGTGAATTTCATCCTCATCTTCTTCAAATTCTTCCCCCTCCATGACTACATTTTCAAAGGGAGCTTTAACTTTATGATCTTCTTTTGTTTCTTCACCCCTTTGCATAATTTGTAACTGCTCATTTGCTTTTCTGAAAAGGTTTGGATTTCTTGGAGCAAATGAATTTTGCTGCCTTGTTTTCCCTGAAGTCTGCTCGACCTTTAACTTAGAAATTTCAGCAGCCAATGACTCGATCATCTTAGTCATTTTGTCTAATTTAGGCTCTGAAGTTGAGGCAGGGGAAGAAGAAACCTCACCTCTCAGCCTTCTCCTAGCAACTTGACTCTTTAACTTCTCCGCTACCATAATATTGGATTCCACCTCCAGGGCTACATCTTGCATATCACCCAGAGTAGTGCATCGTCTTTCTCTCAACAATAAGTAGAAATCAATGTTAAGAGCATTGGAATATGTGAGTTTGGTGGCAGTGAGGGTAGGCTTTACCTCAGCTGGTATTTTACCATACATTCTATTAAATCTTTTATTGAAGTCAGGCAAAGACTCACCCTTTTCTCTTTTGAAGTTTCCAAACTCTATATGACAATACAACAAGTCCTTCTTATCTCCCCATTGCTTCAAAAATGCATCATCTAATGCTTCAATATCTGTTAAAGATCTTTGGGGTAATTCTCTAAACCACTTCCTAGCCTCTCCATCAAGGCTTTGAACAAAAACTCTCATCCATACATCATTTTCATTTATATCTAAATTATCAACATAACTGTAAAAGGCTTCAAGATGTTCTTCTGCTGTCACTCCTTCTGTTCCAGATAATTTGCATATATTTTTGATATTCTCCCACAAACATAGGATTTAGAGGCACAGGCAATACCAAAGGTCCATATCTAGCAACAATAATCCTCTCAATCCTAGTAGGTGCTTGTTGTCATGCCATGTTTGGAATATGTGAAAGAACACTAGCAGATGGAGTAGTAGGAAATAATGTAATGGATGGCAGAGATATTGGGATGTTTTGGATAGTATGACAAACTTTCTTTGGACTGAGATTCAAAGGGGAACTAACTGCACAAGGGGTTGAACTAATCTCTTAAGGAATTTCTTTATTAACAGTGTTGGGCTCTAAGACTTCAAGTTGTAATTCTTCAGTTATAAACTCATCTTTCAGAGATAAATTGGAGTTTTTTGGCTTACTTGATCCTGATGCCCCTTTCTGTGATGATTTCTTTGATTTAACAACTTTCTGAGGGTCATGCAATGGTTCAGCTGGAGATTTCTGCGGATTTCTTCTATTATGCCTCACAAACTGAGCCAGAACTTCAAAGTGGAGTCACCAAAGGATGGTCTTCCACCAATGGAGTCGCCAGACAGAAGATTACAACCAATACTATGTTCAAACCTTGTCTGTCATCAAAGCCTGAAACTATGTCGTTCTCCCAGGGAAGCTTGAGCTCCAATTCTCCTCTTCGTGGAAACGGCACCAATTAATGTTATCACCCCAAGAAACTCACCTAGGTTGTAAATCAATGATGCTCAGGAACATTACAAATTCAATAATTATGGTTGGATAAGATGATGGATGAATGGATATATGCTCCACATTGAAGCCAAATAACCACTCCTACTATGACTATGGCTTTCAACTACCATCTACTCACGGTTTAAGGTAAAGGTGATGATGGAGAAGACTAATTACACCAGCAGATACACAAGACCCTATGATAGCTAGCTGCAACCAGTTAGAAGATCTATAGAACTATTGTTTAATACACAGACAGGATGACAACTCCCTGATATTAAACAACAGCAATATGAAAGCAATCTTAATGAACCACTAAATTATAATACAGAGGTGGGATGACAGCCCCTCTGATATTAAATATTCATGGCACATCAAATAAATGCTAGCAGGAACAACCTAGAACAAGAAAGAGAAGTGGAAAGTGAGCAGGTGACAACAAAAGAAGCTTGTATTAGTTGAAAATCAAGACCAGAAGTTGTAGGTCTCATAGTATTTATAGTCTCCAGAAGTTAAAGGCAACAACAAAACTATCATTCATCAAACACTCATCAATCCCACTACATTGGTTTTCTCAGTATATATGGTGTCTCATTACACAATCTCCCTGTTAGCTATGCATGGAGGAGCCTATAAATGGCCACCAACCACATTTACATTCAAAAATGGGGTTGCTGATACAACTCTGGCTATGTTGTAAATGGATTTGAGCCTCTCTAGTGCTCTGTGATTTTGCTTGGGTAGGTGGCATGAAATACAAATGAAACCATAACCATTGAATGCTCTGAACTCCCGAGAGGTGTCATGCTTCCTCCTCGGCCATACTGTTGATTAATTTCTGTTGTTGATCATTAAAATGACTCCATTATGATTGTGCTGCTTTAAAACAGTGAAACGTTGCCCAAACTGTTCATTCCCGGTCATCATTGCTTCAATTTTGACTTTGAAAAGGTTCAAGCATGGTTTATTTACTATCGGGTCCGCCTCTCGGGTCGTAATACATATTTAAACAGGCCAATCCTTTATTTTTAATATTTGAGAAACACACGCAAAACCATGAAAAATGGCTTTGGTGGATTTGAATCATATATATATATTGTTTCTGAACCCTTTCGGATCTGAAAACCCATCGCAATCGGCACTTGCCCAAGGCCTCCTTTGTATTCTCTTTATACATTGAAAATACACAAAAAACATTGAAAACGTGACGGGCGCGGAGTTGAAATTTTATAAAATGTAGCGTTGTACATCCATTGGGTCCGGCCCATTGCATCGCACCATAACTTATGTTAAAACCCCGTCCCTTTGAAATCGTCGATAGAAATATGGTGATCGCTCATCGACGATGTCTCATGTCATTTCCGCTGCCTCCCCCAACTTGCGATATGCCAACGCGATCTAGACCATTGATCGGCCAGATCCAACAGCTGAGATTAATGCGGATCCTTAAGCCTCTAATTTGATTTTTAGATGGTTTTTGGGGTATTTTCGCCTCCCGATAGTGTATTTATACCCTCCAAAGGGCTTTCCTCTTGAATTTTTTTTTTCTTTTTTTCTTTTTTGAATCAGTGGAAGACTTTTAGCCAAAATTTGAGGATTTCAACAGCATCAATGGTTCCTTTGGCATGATTATAAGTGTGTTTGCAGCCTTTGAGAGTGTTTGAATCCATTTTTTATGCTTTTGCACAACAAAGCTAACAAATACGTCGCCTCTGTGACAACTTAAATTATTGGTTGGTTCAGAGGGTTTCTGTCGTTCGCTAGCCACATCTTGTGTATGCCAGAAACATGCTTCGGTCAGGTTACTATATCTTTTTTCATCCGATTCCTTCCACATTATTGGCCTATGGGTTACACTCGTGCTAGATTGATGAAGGATGCCTTAATGTCTTCCTTCTAGTGGATCTTTACTTATCAACTAGGAGTCATTTCTCTGGGGCAAAGATCTAGAGTTCATTTGGCAGTACGTTGGGGTTTATAGTCACTAGTGGTAGATCCTTCGCTATCGACTTTGGGATACCATCATTGTCTCTTGATTTGATAGATTCTTACAGGTGTTCGACTCCAGCTAATCTATTCACACTTGTTAGATTGTACTAGCTACCTTGACTCTCATTATCATTATCAGTGAGTAGTCTTGCATTTGTTAAAGGTATACATCAATGACGGATAATCAAACGATTTCTCACATGGTCGACTTCAGATCATTTATTCCCATAGTGTAGAAATGTACCACGACAGTCGGTGAAGACCTCAAGTTGCATCAGCATTCATTGGTTCACTTGATAGTTGCTCCTGTTGCTGCTAGTTGATACCACTTCACCTTATATGTTGTAGTTATTTATGGGGGCATTCTACATGTTGGCACCTAAGTTTGCAGTGTAGTACCATCTTACTCCATCATGTTCATTTGGTACTTGTGGGATCAGTCTTTGATATCAGTGATCCGCTTCATCCTTTAGCATCATTGACATTCTTATATGTGATATTTAGACATGTACTTGTTCGATCATGATCAGATGATCCATTATGTATTTTCCAGTCTTTTATACTTGTATACTTAGTGGATCCACTTGTACTTGATATGCAGACATGATTTACGTTGTCTGAGCATGGGTATGCCCACCTCAGACAGTGTTTCTTTCTGATCTCCTTTTGCGGCTTGGCAGGCTGAACTCTGGTGAAGTCCTTCTCAATTTTTGACAGGTTTGCTTTCCATGTACTTACTTAATACATTTTGGCCATCATGCACCCCTTTTGACCTGATATATTAGGGGGCATCTGTTATAGCTCCAAATCTCACTCTTGATGTTTGTGATGCTGCACTCATGGCCTAGGGAAACCCCTCCTTCCAGACCTGGTCCAAATACTTAAAAAATAGTGTTTTATTCCCTATACGCGACATTGCCCTGAGCTAAACACGTGTGTATGTGGGTCTATCTATGTCCAACCCACGTATATGTCTTAAAACACTTAAAAAAATTAAACCTCCTTAATTTTGGGCGGAGATCATGGGTTTTACCTATTTATTACCTATTAGTGCTTGTGGCCCAACTGTTCCCAACAAATTCCCAACTAAAAAACTACTTTGGGAGAAGTATAGAAAGGCTTCAATGGGAAGGCCTAAGGGGGAGAAGATAGAGAGAAAAATCACTCTGCTGAGATTATCCTTGACCAGGTCTGAAGGTCCTTCTGCTTTCAGCACTTCCCCCCATTACAGGAAAACCTTTCTTCCTTTAGTTATGATGTCTTTCCACTACTTGAGATATCTTGGAGTAAGTCATGGAAGGAGTTTGTTGAAGGCTTGAGACTGGACGAATCCGGACGATGGTTTCTCTTGGAGCCTGTGAAAGGAAGACTCAAGTGAAATCATTCCTTTCTGTACTTTAGTTATCTTTAATAAAAGAAACACTTGCCTTGTTCTTGATATAAATCTTCTTCTTGTTTATGATATCAATGTTATGATTCACATATGAATGCTTGTCTTAACTGTATAACTAACTACCTTTCAATATGCTATGAAGATGATTTCTTTATGATGATTGGTGAGTATATTTTTGTGCTTTCTGGAATTGATTGTTTTGCAAGTTGAAGGACTAAGAGGAACTCCAAGAGCATTTGGACCCTGGCTCGATCTTCCAAAATGAAGGACCCCTAGGTGCACCTCTCTTCGTGTAGTTTGTTTATATTAGCATCATGGCTGTGTGGAATGCTTCTTTTCCTCTGATATGCTAGGGTATCAAGCGAATACCCTAGGGGAATTTATCCCTAAACAAGGTGTGCTAGTACCAGGTCCCCTACGTTGAATTGTACCTCTCGCCTTTTCAAATCTTCTTTTTATTTGTATCTTTGGTTGCTATGTTGTAATTTTAATTTTACGTGTTCATGAACATTGTTGATTGCCTTTGCAAAATCTTCACCATCAACACTCCTATGCTCAAACTAACCCAAATATTGCAACTCATCTACTCCACGTGGGTGCATTCTGTATAGGATCTGGAAAGGACTACTGCATGTGCTTCCGTTGAGCGAATCATTATAAGCTAATTCTGCTTGTGCAAGTACAAGATCCCACTGTCGATAATTGTCACTGACCAGACTCCTTAATAGATTTCCTAGACTTTGGTTCACCGCTTCTGTTTGCCCATCGATGTGCAGTTGATAAGTTGAGCTCAAGTTCAGTTTGGTGTTTAACATTTTCCATAAGGTTCGCCAAAAATTACATGTAAACATTATGTCTCGGTCCGAAATAATAGACTTCGTTAAGCCATGTAATCTAACTATCTCTGTGAAAAACAAGTGTGCTACATGTGTGGCATCACTATCTCACGATCCCAATTGGAAGAGGCACGAGAATAATAAAGAAAATGATTTGCATATTTTAAACATCTAAAATCAATGATATAATTAAATTTCCTTTCGAGGAAAAAAAAATAGATACCAAATATTAACTCACCAAATTAATTGAGTTTTCCATGTGCCTGTAGAGTTGAAATCTCCTCCTCACGTCAGCTGCAGCATTACTGGAGCTCTGATACCACAATAATGCAAAAGTGTCCTCAGTCACGTAATTTTATTAATAAGAAAAGCAATTACATCTGTAATTCTGTGAGAGGTTACACCCGAAAAACAAAACACTCTTGCAATGAGCTATTTATAAGCTCAGTGTCCTAACTACCTCTATTTATGGATCGTGTATAAACTAACAAGTGTCCATTTACAATAAAAGCTATTTAAACAACTTACTAACAATTCTCCTAAATTAGAGCCTAAGATACGACACATTTGTAGAGTCATATCTTTTTACAATAATATTCTAATTCTAAATGTCTACATTAAATAATTAAATATTCTAGATTGATAATTATTAATTTGATATCATAAATTAATAATTATTTTATTCTAACTTTATAACCTATCATAATATTTTATTTTGGATCATCTAACAAAAACATAATCTAATATTTTCCATTTAATGTTGGGTGAGGGATTTAATTGATAAGTTTTGGTAAGTTCTATAGCCCTAGTGAGTTTGTTGTCCCAATGTGAAGTGAGACGAAATTTAGGGGGGCATAATTTTATTTCATTATTATAGGTTAGAGATTATATAGTTTAAGGATTTTTGAAGATCAATCATACAATAATTGAAGATTTTGGCACAAATACTCCTTATACTATACTCTTCTTGTTTTCCTAAATGTTTTCCACAATTAATTTTATTTTCTTATCGACAATATTATTTTATATATGTTTTTCCTATGTTGGTCATTAAATATTTGATTTTAACTCACCAAGCAAATTATTACTTATATGTGCGTATGCTAAATACTTATTATTTCTCTCTTTGTTAAAATTTACAACACACACACACACACACACACACACACACACACACTGTCAGGCCAGGAAGTAACTCCACATAACAAAAATGGATTCGTGTTATTTATTCAATTAGGTAGGTCTATTATATACATGAGGGAGAGACTGTTCAGTTCATCTCCCAATGACTATTTACATTTCTCAATTATTTATTTACAATAATTCACCCAATCACAAGGATTAGGTGTCAACATTCCCCCCTTAATATGAAGGGATGTTGGTCAGTCCAAGCATCGTTTTGAATCTTTCAAGCTTTTCTCTTCCAAGCGCTTTGGTGAAGATGTCTGCAATTTGCTCATTTGTGGAACAATGACGGAGATGGATTGTTTTGGCCTCAACATGATGTCGAATCAGATGATATTTAGTATTGATGTGCTTGGTTCAATCATGGAACTTTGAGTTCTTGGCCAACTTTATTGCAAAGGTATTTTCAATTATGAGTGGGGTTGATTGTACTTGGTTTACCTGTAAATCTTCAATAATTTTCCTGAGCCACACAATTTCTTTTGTTTCTTCAGCTGCTGCCATGTATTCTGCTTCTGTTGTGGAATCTACTGGAACTGATTGTTTGTGTGATCTCTAGGAGACAGCTCCTGATCCAAGACTCATAGCATATCCTGAAGTAGATACCCCAGTTTCTTTGTCCCCATCTAAGTCTGAATCAGAGTATCCAATCAAGCTGAAGTCATCCACCTGTGTATACTTGATTCCAAGGTCTTGAGTTCCCTTCAAGTACCTTAGAACCCTTTTTACAGCAGACCAATCTCCCTCACAAGGCTTTTGCATAAACTTGGAGAGGATTCCAACAGCAAATGAAATGTCTGGTTTGGTAGTAGTGAGGTAGATGAGACTTCCTACAAGCTGTCTATACTTTGTTGCATCCTCAAATTCCTTTCCTTCAATAGATGTGAGATTTAAGTTTTGTTCCGTTGGAGTAGTAAGAGCATTGCACTCTGTCATGCCAAATCTATTTAACAAATCTCCAATGTATTTCTTTTGAGAAAGAAATATGGACTTTGGATGTTGGGTTACTTCAATGGCAAGATAGTAATGAACATAGCCCAAATCAGTCATTTCAAAACTTTTCCCCAATTCCTTCTTTATGGATGCAATGTAGCTTTCATTGTTCCCTGTCATTAAAAGATCATCTACATATACCACAAGATATACAACTGTTTTGCCAACTTTCTTGACAAATAAAGTTGCATCATCAAGATCAAAATGATTGAAGCTGAGTTTCAGAAGATGCTCAGTTAGTTTTTCATAAAAGGCTCGCGATGCTTGTTTGAGGCCATACAAGGACTTCACAAGTTTGCATACTTTATGTTCATGTCCTTTCACAGCAAATCCTTCATGTTGGGACATAAAAACATTCTCTTTTAGATCTCCATTGAAGAAGGCAGTTTTTACATCCATTTGATGGACTTTCCAACCGTTCTGAGCTGCTAGTGCAAAGAGTGTCCAGATGGTGGCCCATTTTGCTGTGGGGGAAAAAGTTTCCTCATCATCGACCCCTTCCTTCTGTGTGAAACCTTTTGCCACAAGCCTAGCTTTGTGCTTGTCAAGTGAGCCGTCAGCTTTGTACTTGTTCTTGTAGACCCACTTGCAGCCAATTGGTTTGGTTCCAAATGGAGGATCAACCATCTTCCAAGTGCCCTTCTTTATGAGGGCATCATACTCCTTTTTCATCGCTTCTTTCCATTCATCATGAGAAGCAGCTTCTTTGAAGGAAGTTGGTTCAAAATCTGTAGACAAGTTCAATTCACAATCATAAGAAACATCCATATGAACAGGTTAATTATAGTCATCTACATCACCTCCATTTTGTTGGTTTGAATTTTTGGTTCCTATTTTTCCAATTTCATGAGGATGAACACTTTCAAGTGTCTTTGTGAGCCACTTTGGGGGACCTTTCTGAGATGGTCCAGGATGCTCTGTTGATTGAGTTGGGACTAAATCAAGATTGAGTCTCCCAATTCTGTCAATTACATCACTTAAAGCATCATCCGTTGTTGGAGTTTCATTCGGGGGAGAGTGTTCTTCAGAAGAAGATTCCACATGTTGATCTAGAATATGAATCCCCCCTTCAAGATGTCGAATCTGATTATCAAATTCTTGAAATGATTTTGTTTTAGCGAATCTATCCAAGCGATCAAGTTGCCGCTCAAAAACATTGTCAGTTTTGGATGATTCAAGAAAAATTACATCTCTGGATACAACAAAATTTTCATTTACTTCATGATAGAGGCGGTATGCTTTGGAGGTGTTTGAATACTCAAGGAAGATACACTTATGACTTCTAGCACCAAGTTTGTTTCTATGTACCTTTGGTATCAAAGCATAACAGGTGGAACCAAAGACCCTGAGATGTTTTACCGAAGGAACATGTCCATGCCACAATTGATAAGGAGTCTTGTTTCTTATAGCATTAGATGGACATCTATTCTTTATATATGCAGAACATATAATAGCATCAGCCCAAAACATTATCTTTACATTCTTGAAGAAAAGCATGGATCGTACCATATTTAAGATTGTTCTATTCATTCTTTCAGCTACACCATTCTGTTGGGGATTATAAGGCACAATTGTTTGATGTTTGATCCCATGTTGGCGAAGACAGTTTTCAAATTCATTTGATGTATATTCTTTTCCATTATAAGTGCGAATAGACCCAATATGAGATTGTGCATCATTTTCAATCCATTTATGAAAATTCTTGAATGTTTGAAAAGCATCAGATTTGTTCTTCAATAAATAAACCCAACACATTTTGGTGTAATCATCAATAAATGTCATGATATATTTATTTCCATTTGCAGAAGGAACAGGCATTGGACCACATAAATCTGAATGAATGAGTTCAAGCTTCCTATGTGCTCTTGAACGTGAATCATGAAAAGACTATTTTCTATGCTTTCCTAGAATGCAAGCATCACATTGCTTATGTTTCCGAGGAATTGTAGGCAAACCAGCAAAACCATTTTTCTTCAATAACCAGAGGCTGTCATAGTTTAAATGTCCAAATCTAGCATGCCATAATAAACTTGATGGAAGTGTACCTTCTTCATGATGAGAAATATACGAGAAATGTTGTGCATGAGGAGAGGTTCCTTGCAGTTTGAGAAGCCTTTCTTCTTCTATTCCCCTCATGACAAGTAAGTGGTCAGATGATTTTCTTACCTCAAGCTTTCCATCAAACATATGAATGGAGTGACCTTGCTGGCGGATGTGGACCAAGGACACCAATTTTTTCTTGAGCTGTGGGAGATATAGAACATGATCCAGAAGAAAGTCTGGAAGACCAAGCAGTTTACGCCTGATTGTGCCAAGCCCTGATGGCTTGATTTTTGACTGATCTGGAAAGTATACTGCTCCATCAAAATTGTTAGTGAAATCTTCAAAAAGATCTTTTCCATGACGCATGTGAGAGGTTGCTCCTGAATCAAGCAACCAATCATTTTTTGAAGAAGCAAGTGCAGCATTAAACAAATCTTCACTTAATCCAATGTTACATTGTGCCTCAATATAGTGAGCGGATTCAGGTGCTTTACCTTTGTCTGTATCATCAGTTTTACCTTTCTGTTGGTTTCTTTTCTACTCAATTTTGTCCCTTGGTAGCTTGCATGTAGAGGCATCATGTGATCCATTTCTTTTACAGCGAACACAGTGCAGATTTGCCTTTTCTCCTTGAGAGTGTCTGCCCCCCTGCCTCTGAAATATCTCCCTCTTCCTCTTTGTCCACCTCTTCCTTTTGTAGAATCTTGAGCAGGATGCTTTTCTTTATGAGCAAGGCACAAAGACTCTTTAGAAGATTCACGGGCTGTCTTCTTTCCAAAGGCTTTCTCCCTTTCAGCAAACTTTTTCACAAGAGAGTCAAAGGTTATATCTTTAAGATTTCCATTTGCTTCCAAAGACTCAAGATAATTGGAGTAAGTAGGATAGAGTGCCTTGAGAAAAGCAATAAGAGGGATATCCAGCTCGACCTTAGTGGATTTGATATCATGCATTATAGACTTTACTTCAGATGCAAGGGCAAGAGGATCATTATTTTTCAATTCAAGAGTGAAGATTTTAATCATGAGCTGAACAACTTCAAGTGCAGAATGTGAGTCATAGAGTTCTTTTAGCTTTTGTAAGGCTTCAAAGGCAGTTGAATATGACAAATTATGGAAACTCACCTCTTCATTTACAGATGTTGTGATTAATGCATAAGCTTTGTTGTTCTTCTTTTCCCAAATGACAAGCTCTTTGTCTGAGGTAGGCTATACTGGGTCATTGTCTCCTTCTCCGACACACACTCCTTTCCACAACTCATTGAAGATGAGGGTGTGTTTTATCATCCGGGACCATTTAGGATAGTTCTCCTTGCCAGTTAGAAATATTCCTACCATAGAGATGATTGAATGCATTCTGTAAAGAAAAGATACTTCTCCTGATAGAAAAAATACTTCTCCTGATAGAAAAAATACTTCTGTTGATATATAGTGAAATTGTACTCAAAAAATTTCTGTGGGAAACAATTTTGGTTGTTTAATTCATATCACAGTCAATAATCAATCATTCACCGCGATCTCTACAAAGTTGGAGTAGCAACGGCATCAACCGCAGCTCTACAAAGTTGGAGTAGCAACGACATCACAATTTCAAAGCTCACTGAAAGAAAACACCATAAATCCCTTTGATTCTCTAGACGTTGAAGCGAGTAATAAAAAGTATGGCAGCGTTAAAGTTAGTAATGAAGAATATGGCATCGTTAAAGTGCTGGACAATGTTTAAAATATATGGGATAGTGTTAAAGACATTTTAAAGATACACTAAAAATGCGTTGTCCAATCGATACCATATATATGATTTAAATGCGGTGTCCATTCAATATGATTTAAATATACCAATCGATACCCGCAGAGACCGACAGTTACCCTTCTGCATTCAAATGTTACCATTCAAATGTCGATACCAGGAGCTGTCTCCCACGCAGAGATACCAGGACTTGAATGTTCTCATACGCACGTGAAGGTTCTTGTACGCACCATTGAAAGAAACAGAGCGGAATTCAACAAATCAATCAACACATATCAGTCTTAAAATGTAGCATTCCAGTCTTCACTGCACAATTCTTCAGCCCATTACACAATTTTCAATTCAACACATAGGAGTAACACAATGTTTGACGCACTGTAGGTTCCAAGAGACGTATATGCAGGGCTTGTTCCAACACAATCGACTTCATACATAAGACTGTTACAACGACTTTCAAAGAATTAATGCATTGGATGAAGGAGAAGGTTCGTCGCACAGAGAGGTCACAGTGCTGTCGATTCATGTCTGTAACCGAAAGGGTTTGCACACCGCTTATGATGCACCAAGCGAAACACCCTCTGCTTTTGTTATTTGTGAACAAGTATTCGCACTATGTGAACAAACCTTAAAAACGTCTATGCTGAAAACCGCGAAAGCTTCATCGATGGTCGCATATCTCTGCACTGGCACCCTGGCATGAAATGCTCGTTTCATATATTGGAGGATGTGAACGAAATGAACGAAATTACATAAGAGAATGGCTAGCGTATACACCACTCAGCATTCAACGCAGATTGATTCAACATACACCATTTAGCATTCAACGCAGCTTCAAGGAAACATCGATTGCTAAGGAATCAAAGTAATGCAGAGATCATTGAACACAGAATACCATGTCAAGCATCAACGCTAAAATAGGAAATGACAGCGCTATATAAAAAAATTTAACGTAGAGTGCTTCTGTCTAGACTGTATGGACAGATGTGCAGCAGTGGCAGAGGCAAGTTATTTTAGGACAGAGGGGAATAAGGCAGAGGCAGAGGTAGAGGCCAGGACGAAGGAGTTACACGAGCATAATAGCTAAAATAAGGAGCTCGCTGTGATACCATGTCACGCCAGGTAGTAACTCCACAAAACAAAAACTAATTCGTGTTATTCATTCAATCAGGTAGGTCTGTTATATACATGAGGGAGAGACTGTTCAGTTCATCTCCTGATGACTGTTCACATTTCTCAATTATTTATTTACAATAATTCACCCAATCACAAGGATTAGGTGTCAACACACACACATATATAGATATTCCATATTTTTTACGTAAAATTTACCTCTCGCCACTATGATATCAATTTACATATTTTCTATCTGTGAAATACTTATTAATTTTCACTAGGATCAAAAAACATTTTAATTAGGATAGTAATTATTTGAAAAATACTTATTATTTTTTTTACTCATTTTAACTATAATATCAATTTACTTAATTTAGTTATCATTTTGATTTTTTTTTTATGAGTTTTTACATTACACACATATAGTATTTTTTGTGCAATGTTGGGTGTTAGATACTCGAATAAAGAATGAGTGTTGGTAAGTTCTATATCCTGGTGATTATGTTGTTCCAATGTGAGGGTGCAATGTGGGGTGTGAGATACCAGAATAAAGATTCGGTGTTCATGAGTTCTATATCCTGGTGACAATATTGTTCCAATGTGAAGCTATAGTACATTTACACTCACATAAATTTATGTTAAAGATTATATAGTTTAACCATTTTTAACAAACAATCATACAGTAAATGAAGTTCTCCACACTAATACTCCTTATACTCTAGTCTTTTTGTTTTCCATGTATATGTGTGTGTTTTTCCTTTATACATTCGAAATATTTATTAATTTTTAGGTAATTTTTTTTAACTTCGATAGCATAAATATGATACCAATTTACATATTTGATACATGTGAAATACTTATTAATTTTTACTAGCATAAATTTTACCTCACATAAAATCATTTTAGCTATGATACCATTTATATCAAAAATATTTATTTATTTTTTAAATCATATAATCTAATACCCTCAATCAAAAGTAAATATTTGATTTACTTTTATAGAAGCAACTTGGAAAATGTCCTGAATAAAATTGAATATTTATTTGTTTAATTTTGTTAATTGAAATTGGTTATGGTTTACCAAAATGGGAAAATATGTGAGTAGAGAGTTTTACTTCGAGGAAGTTATGAGATAGTTATTCCTCTCCCTAGAGATAAATTATCTTTGTTAAGGAAACTGGGTCCAAGAGGGTGAGAGTGGAAAAAACTTAAGGCAACCTAGAGACTTAGAACCTAGTTGAAGGAGGGCCAAAAGAGGAAATGAAGTTGATTCCTCAAACATGACATTGTTGAGGAAGTGGAGGACAGTGTGAGAAAAAGGGCTTCTTGAGCTAGTTAGCTATTGTAATACCATTTTAGACTTGGAAGGTCTCTAATAAACATAGATTGACCAAGTGTGGTTACAAACTTCTAGGTCGACCTATTTTGGTCCCTATTTAAAGAACTATTCTAGAAGACAACTAGCTTGGGGGGATTACTTTTTCTCCTAAGTAATTTTGTGCTAGCCCAATGATTGCCAAGAAATAAGTAATTTTGTTACTCTATTATCCTGATAATGTGTTATTTGTTGAATGAATGGATGTAGTTCTTCATCCTAAATAGAGAAAAATGAGTAGAACATTTTACATATTACAAAAATTTGTCGTAAATAATCATAGGTAGTTATTTCACAAATGTTGGGATTTTTTTTTATGTGAACCCAATAATATTTGGGTAGAGAAAAGGATGGGGAGTAGACTAAAGGATGGTGGGTGGACCTACCCATGGTTTTCTGCATAGGTTTCACACATCATTTTGGGCATTATGGTTTGTTGTAGATCTTGTCAAGGGGACTATCATTATATCCTAATCCATGGTTAATAGATTAGGGGATTTTTGTTTGAGGAATTCATTTGCACATAATTTTTGTAGATCTTGTCAAGGCGACTATCATTATACTCTAATCCATGGTTAATAGATTAGGGGATTTTTGTTTGAAGAATTCATTTGCACTTAATTTTTGTACAAAGGTTAAAAGAGACATTTGGTATGAGAGTTATGTTTTAGGTTCAAGGGGATGTATTTTCTATTGATGGGTTTTTATCAGGGTTGCGGTAGATCGTCTTTAGTGGGACATCTATGCAATTGATTCTTACAATGAAAGAAGATAATGAACACTGGAAAGATAGAGATTGAGAAATTTAATGGTCATATTTTTGGGTTTTGGAAGCTCAAGATGGAGGATATGTTGGTGGATAAATATAAGTGGATCACACTAGATCCAAGTACCAAACCAATGATAATTTCAATAGAAGACTCGGAAAAGTTGGATAGAAAGGCAAAGAGAACAATGTATTTCTGTATCTTAGATTTAGTATTGTTGAGTGCATCACTGGAAGCTAAGATGAAGGCTTTGTGGGACATGTTGGGGACTTTGTACCAATGTTCCTATAGAAAAACATGAATAACCTAAGGATGAAGGATGGATACTTGGTAAAGCAACATCTCAACACCTTTAATACCGTGGTAAGACAATTTTTATCTATTGATATAAACATTTCAGTTTTTTGTGTTCTCTAAGAGATTCATGTGATAGTCTAGTTGTTGCTATATGTAGCAATACAACTACCTTGAAGTTTGATAAAATAATTTGATACTAGTTATGGGACAAGATGAGATGGAAAAATATGGAGAGCGGAGTATGGAGATTGGAGATTCATTGTGTGTAAGAGGACACTTTGAAAATAGAAACAAAAACAAGTAGTGGTATATCTACAAAAATCTCATTCAACAAAAATCAGTGTGAATTGGGCTACACCAAAGATGATACCTTTTATGTTCAACACTACTTCAACCCAATTAAGTTTTTGATATCCATCATCGTCTTTGTTGTGGGAAGAGAAATCACATATTAGAAATATTTTGAAATTAGAAGGATAAGAAGAAATTTAATTATGGATAGATAAATTCCTATAGATGGAATGAAGAAGTGAATAAATTACGAGCCTTATTGCTTGGCCAAAACATAGATAAACACAAAACTATCTAAAAAAAAATGAACAAAGAGAGAAAATTTCAATAAATGACTCAAACAAAAAGGTACTCTCCACACCTTGAGGGGAGGGAAAAAGCATAACCCTCCTACAACTTTAAAGGGGTGAGTATATTGATGAATTGAACATGGTTCGTGGTAACACATAAATTACTAGTTAGTCGTAATAAGTAAACAACTACATTATTCAAAGAAAATTGGTTAGTGGTAATTAGGAAACCATTGCATTATTCAAAGCAGACTGGTTAATGATAAACCATAAACTGCTAGTTTCTATGAAAGATGGTAATTGGTTAAATAGAAAAACTACCACCTAAAGAATCCAATACCCGAGCTTGGACCCTTTCCATAATGAACTATTGAAAAATTCTCACCTTTCATGTGACAAGCAGGAGCATCATGTGTCAATTTTCAACTTTCAATGTTTTATAAACATTCAATCAACAATTGAGATTTCCACATAGTTGTTAGTTTCTTCAACATAAAAGCCATGAACAATCTTTCGAAACTTTTATTAACAATCTATTCTTAACAATACCACAAAAACCTTCAAAAAGGAAAGAATATATGAAAGAACCTCAATTTTTTTCCTTGGGGCTCACACATATCAAAGGACAAAGAATAACCCTAAATTAGAAGTTATACAAGCCCTCCAATATTGATATATGATGTTCATTAACTCTTCATCTAATCCTTCTATAGACCACACACCATATATTTGGAGATGAAGGAACTATGAATCATACAAATCTGACCCTATTTAAAAATATAAGATCATTTGGCAAATTATATATTTGTCTTATTGAGTAATTTTGTTATGTTGTTGAGCCAATAATAAAAAAATGTTGACATACTTAAATTACTCCTCAAAATAGCCCTAACTCTCACCATTTCAAAAATGTTGACATACTTACATTAAACCTTAACATCTCCCCATACTTAATTATAGACTACCTCATAATGAAAATATTGAATAACAACTTATAACCCAAATCAATAAAGAAAAACTATTTATAACCAAAATCAAAATTATAAAGCTAAATAATATATAGAAGTTTTAGAAAGTATACTTACATTACTCCTCAACATAGCCCAAGCTCTAAGCATTTAAAAAATGTTGACATACTTACATTACAGCTCAACATCTTTCAATACTAAATTATAAAGAGCCTTATAGTGAAAATATTCCAAAACCACTTATAACCCATATTAAATAAAGCAAGCCTATTTATACTACAAATTAAATGGGAACTAGAGTAAAAGTGCAAAATTATAAAGCTATATAATATATAGAGGTTTTAGAGAGTATTATAAGGAGGCACAATTTTTTTTTCACTCCAATACCATAAAACCTCACCAACAATAAAATTTATAGCCAATCACCATCACCTCGAAAAATCATTGACAAAACTCAAAAGATTCCTAGAATCAATCCCCTTTATAAATGCAAATAAGCTCAACAAGGATCTATCAAACTGCTGCATAAATTCAGAGATAAGCTCAACAAGGATCTATCAAACTGCTGCATAAAATCCCAGATGTTCAAAAACAGCCCTCCAATTAATGTTGGCATCCATGTATCTGCCTCCTGGACAACCCGGTTGCAGTTGCAGGATCCCAGTGCTCATTGTATATTGCAACATATACTTACTACCCCTCAGCATTAGCCAAATGTTATCTGAACCATCACCTACTGCAAGAAAATCAGTACCCTGGGAAGATTCAATCATGGTTTGCATAAATTCAAGTGTGATGACCTTCACCAGATTCCATTGCCGTGTGAGCCCATCAAACTTCCATATGCCCAGATCAGAATGGGGGACTACAGGAAGCCTCCCATATACACCTCCAACACTGTTTTTTCCATTCAATCTTCCAATTAATGCACGCTGACCTGCATTAAACGGCACCCTGTAAAAATTTTGGATCTCAATTCCCATTGGTAACCTCGTATACCGACCTGGGCGCACTATGGTGTAGCCCAGTGATTTATTTACTATATTCACTTCAGAGGAGTAATAAAAGAAATCAGTGGTTGCAGAGAAACAAACAATAACATTATCTACACGACGATAACTCCGTAGAGGGCCTGGAAACCATGCTGAGGATAATGGGCAGCGGTGTAGGTTTACCATGAGGAAAACCTTTTCAACCCTCCATTTGTTTATTGTGGAGTCATATCTAGCAAGATGCACAAAACCATTTCCATTATCTTCACAAATACCGAACAAGAAAACTTTGTAACTTCCTATTGCTTCTTCATCGACGATCATCTCTGCTGTTCCATAAACAATGAGAGATTTCAGAAATTGAATACGTTTGCGAGTGTGTGGGAAAATCCTAGGCAAACTTTTGCACTGACTGGTAAGTGGGTTTACGACGAATAACGTTAAGTCAGATTTGGCCACTAAAAATAAACCGTTGCAGCTTGCTCTGACGCCCAAAGTCTTCAGGCCCAAGGTGTCCCAATCACAAGGGACCTTCATCAGAAACCAACGCCTGGAAATAACACTGAAAGACCACATATCTAAGTTATGATTGTTCACTACAATGCAGTGTTCTATTAGGTCATGCATACCCTGGAAATGTTTGGAATTATAAACTCTTTCCCAGTCATGGGATATGGACCTATAGGTTACCAAATCAGCTGGCTGAAGCCTTAGAACAATGTTCTGCAATATATCAGCCGGAAGATAAATGGCTTCCCCATTTTTCTCTTTTTCTTTCTGGACAATTACAGCCATTGAATTTTGACCGGATTCGCCTACACGAATTCTTTTGTTGGGTCGGAAATCGGGATAACAACGATCAAACTCACCTCTCTGTGATGCCGAGATAGAGTCTTGTACAATTTGGAAAATTGTTGCGACCCTGGTACCCTTTTCTTGCTCCCTCGTAGCCTCCTTTTCTTGAGGGCCATGGTCATAACTTACAAAAGATAACCTTCCATATATTTATGTTTTTAATAAAGTTTCAATTAAATTAAGTTGGATAATTTTCCGTATTTACTATTTTTTATTTTGGTACTTTGTTTTGGTATTTTTATATTATAGAAAAATTAAATTTATATCTAAATTAATATATAATATGTATCGTATTTATTAAAAAACTGTTTTTATATTTATTATGGATATTTAGATTTATATTAAAGTATGCAAGTGATTTGACTTTTAGAATGATTTAATTTTTTTAATGGTATAATAAATTGTAAATAACAATGGATCAAATTCAAGTATGTGGTATGTATCCATGTAGGATAAGTTAATTATTAATTATTAATAATTATATTTATTTTATTTTATTTTATTTTTAATTTATTTTTATTTTTATATAATTTGAGCTAGTCTAAATGTTTATATAACATAATTTTATAAAAAAAAAATATTGTGCATTCTAGATATTATTTTGTTATATGTGAGAAGCATCTACATCCACATATTAAATTTATTTAGATTTAAACTTCTTTTGGAGTGAAAAGAGATTTGATCCCTCTAGTAGATCTCGAGTTCAATGGATCTATGCGAGTTGACTTTATTCCACATGAATACCATGGGTCAATACCATTGGTTTGACTTTATTCCATATGAATATCATGGTTCAATACCATGGGTTTTCTAGAGTTAAATGGATATGCCCGTTTAATTTACTCCTTTAAATGGACTTTATTCCACATGAATACTATGGGTCAATGCCATGATTTATCATAAACCTCGAGCTCAAAATCTATGCCCGTTTAATTTCCTCCTTTAAATGGACTTTATTCCAAATGAATACCATGGGTCAATACCATGAGTTCTCATCAAGCTCTTGCTCAAAAACCACTTCACAAAGTTAAGTTTACCTTATTATTTTAGTTTAAGGTTATTTTTGTTTTAAGGTAGAGTTATTTTTAGTTTTCTTTATTTTATATTTTGACCATGTAAAAATATAAAGGTATGGTTGTTTTTATTTTTATTAATAAATATAATTATGAATTGTTTTATTTTATTTTTATCTTCTTTGACCAAGTAAACTCTTTACCTAACAAGAAAAGAAAAAATAAAGATTTTCACCTTACAACATAAGATATATTTTATTTTTATTTTTATTGTTTTTTAATTTGACCCATTCAAAATATTTACATAACATAACCTTACAACATGTCCTCCATACTTGGCGAGCTTAATTTATTTTAGACGAGGTTAGATCCATCTTAAATTCATATCTACCAATTAGCACCAATAAGGATAAGTCTGTTGAGATGCAAACATGTTGAGATGCAAACATGTTATAAAGTGAAAAATAGTTTTCTCTAGGTTGGTAGATATGGAGTTAAGATGGATCCATGCTCGTTTAATTATTATTAATTTTAGGAATTTTCATTACTTTGGATTTTTGGGTTGCATAGGAATATTTGAGATGAGACCTTGATTTGTATATTGGGCACCCGAAAAAACCTACCCATCAAATGTGATATTCCAATAAATTCCTTCGAGATTTTAGAGAAATTAGACTCAAAAAAACCATTAGAAAAGCTTCCAAAAACTTGAACGAAAGGTAAGTCGTTAATTTATGTTTATTTTGGTTTATTAAATTTATTTTTATTGTTATTTTATTTTATTTATTTACTTAGTTATTTTACTTAGGCAAAATGTTAAACAAGACATTGCAACATCTATACCATACTACACAAAAGAGTACCTCTATTGGGCAAAGAGAGACTCAACAACCTAGTATGTGGAAGATGTTGTTATGTAATCTTAACTTAAAAAGATAATAAAATAATATCTACATTAACAAATAAAAAACTAGTAATAACAAAACAAATCAATGTCACCCTTAAATTAAATACTTCATTTTTCACATTTGTAATACCTTCCAATCTTGAATATGGATTTTGATCTGTAATATTTAAAAAAATAATAATAATAATAATAACAATAATAACATAAATAATTCAATATGTACATACTTATATAAATAGAGATACATATGTAACATTTTAATTAATTTATATACATTTATAGAGAATATATGTTTTCTACTTCATGAAAAGGCATGACACTATTAACATTTTAATGTCGAGAATTTGAATCATAAATAAATAAAATATTTCACAGTGTATATGTGTGTGTTTTGTTTATCAAATTTCTTAGGGTGAATACATTTTCTCAAGTTTTGGGATCAAAAAAAGCTTCTAAACTTGAGTGATTTCGTTCTATCCAGAGTTAATGGATCTATACAGTTCATTAATGATTTGTTTTTACCTCAAAAAAAACTTTACTTACACCTGTGTTAAGAACTTATAATTTTTCTTGTTTGTCAAAATTTATCTCAAGAAAAAACATGTCATATATATATATATATATATATATGTGAAATACTTATTAATTTTCACTCGAATAAATTTTCCCTCACATAAAAATGTTTTAGCTATGATACAAATTATATCAAAAGTATTTATTACTTTTTAATCCACACAAAAAAGGTTTGAACCATAAAATCAATTTACTTAATTAATATTTTTAAAAATCTAATTATTTTTTTAATTTGATAAATTTTATCTCACATAAATAAGTTTTAACTATGACATGCATTTATTTAATTTTTTAGTTTCGTAAGTATTCCAAGTTCATGCAACATTTTACACATAATAGGAACTTCCATGTGCCTAATTAGTTTCAAGCTTCTAGAAAACATTCTTATAAGATTTTTTTACATTACACACCAAACTTTATCTAATATTTTCCATGTAAAGTTGGGTGAGGGATTGAAGCAAAGCGAATTAAGGAAGGGGTGTTGGTAAGTTATATAGCCCTAGCGAATTTGTTGTCCCAATGTTAAGTTAGATGAAATTTAGGGACCAATAATTTTATTTCATTACTATAGGTTATAAATTATATAGTTTAAGGATTTTTGAAGATCAACCATACAATAATTGAAGTTTTTGGCACCAATACACCTTATACTCTACTCTTTTTGTTTTCTTAAATGTTTTCTACACTTAATTTTCGTTTCTTATGAATAATATTATTGTATATATGTCTTTTACTTTTTTGGTTATTAAATATTTGTTTTTAACTCATAAAAAAAACATTACTTTTATGTGTATGTTAAATACTTATTATTTTTGTGTGTGTTGAAGTTTACCTCATTAAAAAACATGTAAAGTAAGTATATATATATATATATATATATATATATATATATATATATATATATATATATATATACTAGTGGCAATATCGAGGAAGTTCATGTATCAACGACCGTTTAACTTTGTAGATCTTCTGAATAAAAAAGAAAGGGTTTTAGGTGTGAGGTTTTCATGCACTTTAATTGTTTTGGCATGCCCCTTTGTACTAGCCTTGGTTTTGAAAATGTAGCGAGTTCACATCTTCTGTCGGAAACTAAGAGTCAACCTCCATTCTTGCATCCATTGTTGGATCGGTTCAGCTCTGTGTGTGCGTTGTGCCTTTGCTTGTTTCTTGTGGTGGTTTGTTTGTTGGTATAAGCAGGCTTCAGGTCGACTTTCAATCTACAAGTTGCTTCATTTATTCTTTGTTGCCTCGCTTATGCTTCGTTTTCATTCTACTCATGGTGGTGTTCAATGGTGGTTCTAGTGTTGATCTCGCTCTGTGTAACCACAGATTCTTCCCTTGCAACTTCCGTGGGCGGCTCAACAAACGCTACTTTAGGTAATTTTTATGTTCTTGTTTCATTCCTTCATCTCGTTTTTATGATTCTAACCCTATATCCTGTTGGTGAACAGGTAAACTTACCAATGGCATTCTTGTTGAGATACCCTTTAGCAAGAGACTCGGTTCTCATCCTCTAACTCGGAGACAAGATTTTTCCAGCTAAACCCCTCCTCTTCCCTTCTTTTATCTACTCTATGACACCTTCTTTTATCTGCCTTTCTAGATTTTGACTACCCATCTTGTTTTCATGGTGATATGCAAAACATGCCTGGAGAATGATGCTCCACGACCTCGTTCTTGGCAGTCTTTGTAGCTTGGGAAAACAGGGTAGGATCCCTTCGTGATTGTCTTATTCTTTTTGCTCGCATTATCCTTAGTTAGGCATAAACCCTTAGGATTTTGTTTTCTGAGTATGTTTTATATGGTTTCATGGGTTTCACACCGTCGATGTCAGACTAGTCTTGGCCTACAAAGTGCTATTTTCGGTGCTTGTGACTTTCGAAACCCTCTACTATTTTGGTTTCATAAATGTCTATTGAACTGTTAAATTTTGAAATGTTGCAAATGCACACGTGTGCTTGGATATTGAATGTAAATGTACTTGGATTTCTGAGAAAGAATGTGATATCTTTGTTGGCTTTACCTTTGTCTAGTTCCTGGTCTGAAATGAATTTAGTCACGAGATTTCTGTCGATATCAATTGGCCTCTTGATGAGTTACTTCACTATTTTGCTTTAAAACAATATCTGAAACACTATTGCGCATGAAAAAAAAGAATTGTCTTTCTTTCTTAATGACAAAGATTTTAGATTCATTTGCTTTCACATACACTCAAGAAAGTAATTTCAATTTCTATGTTCTTTCTTCTCTCTAGATGACACCCTCCTCATAGTGGAGATCTATTTTTGCTTTTATGCCTAACCAACATTCTCTTACAGTTGAGAAACTATCCTTCAATTACCCTACAATTATCTAACAGTTTCTTTAAACATACTCTTAACTATTCTACTTGCTTTCTTAATTTTTAAAGGACGATCACTGCACGAGCCTAAATTTAAGTAAAACAAAAATAAAACAAAATTTGTAATGTTTTTCCTCCTTTCCAACAGAAAATGAAAACCATTTCGAGTTGTTAGATAGTATTTTGTCACCAACACCATATCCCCTAATCCCGGGAAGTGTCGGTCCCTGAATGGCATCTTCTCTATGTCATACATCTAAATATGTGTCCACATCTTCCAAATCACTCAAGAAGATTAACCATGCTCATAAATACTGAAGTTGACCCTTTTTACCTATGTTTCAAGATCATCATAAGGCATTAGTATTCTGCCTGTGACAATAGCCAAGAGTAAATAAGAACCGCTTGATACCATCACAAGAGTATGTTTATTCCCAACGATGGTCAGATTTTAGGGATAGTCGCAAGTCACTAGTATCATGCTTGCGACAATACCTCGGAATACATTGTTGCCTCACGACGTCATCTCTGAGTCATAGTGTTGGTTTACATGGGCCTGAACCAAGTTCAGAAGAATTATTTAGCCAAGCAAATCTCGCAGCTACCGGCCCTTTCGGAAACAGCCCACGAAGCGCCGACAAAGGTCTCACCCAAGGTAGCAGGGGAGGGTGCTAGTACCAGGTTTCCGCACCCTTGCGATGTCTAGATGTGGTCTGAGAGATGTTGAGCCTCAAACCTGCACCTTCCTATACACCCTCTCAGCCTTATTTTTCCACTTACTTCATCCACCAAGTTGTTAAATCATTGCATTATAGTCTAAAAAGAGCTTTTTATATGGTTTTCTGACTATGTTTATGACAGGTTTCTGCAGCCAGCACAGGATTCCGCAGCTATTTTGTTTAAAGCTGTGCTACAGGTGTCCTATGAAGAAACGAGCCACATGGGCAAGCTCCAGGTGATGGATACATGGAACGTGTCCCTTCAAATCAGCCAAATCATCCATGGAAGGTCACGGTCAACAAAGGTCAAAGACAAAGCCAACCAAGGAGTTCAGCGGTTGCATGTCTCTGTTTTGAGCACGTGAACGTTGCATGGCACAGTCCTCAGCTCACGAAGACACCGGCACACCTAGAGATCATTTCTGTAACCTGAATCTAACATCTACCACTCCGGAGATTTAATAAGACATGATGACAGTTACGCTAGATCTCGGCTGAAGGGATCTACGTGTCTTTGGCAACATATTCAATAGCGTAGGAGATAGTTAGTTAGTTAGTTTTAGCATTTTGTCATTATAAATAACGCGTCGATGAGCGTTGTAAAGGAGCTTTTTTGATATGTAAATTCTGAACTGTTATGCTATCACCCCACTGTTTATATATGTTGTTGTTTTAATATATGAGAAGACTTTTATGAGTTTATTCGTGTGACTACTTGTTGACCGGTTGAAGTGGCAGAGGGCTGCTGCGTGCTGAAGCCTTGTAAAGTTTTCATTTGGTTTTATTATGTTCTTGTATCATTACCTTGTACATAACACACTGTTTGATGTTTCTTAAGTCACTGTTGTTTATATTTTCACCTCTATTTTCTTATAACTGTCAACTGATCAGTGCCTTTCTGCAGGTTTTCTTAGGCAGCCCAGGCAAATTTTCATTTTTTTTATAACTATTGACATATGAGAGCATCTTGTCCTTCCTGCTAACTTTCATTTTCTGAAGTTTAATTTCAGCACTGCCTTTTTCAAGTTGTGATTTGCTTACTTATTTTTCTGTTATTTAGATATCATACTGCTCACCAGTTTATGGTTTCTTTCTATAGTCAAGTGACTCTATTAGCAAGAAATCAGAATATTACTAATTGTAGTGTGATTTAGTTATCATATTGCTTAAATTTATTCATGATTGCTTCCCACAAGGTAGATTGAGCTGAAGGGTAAAGGATCAGAAGAGTTGAAGTAGTGTGATTAGTTTCCCTTCTGCAATTTAATTTCTTGCAATTTAGTTATCATATTTCTTAAACTTATTCATGGTTGCTTCCCACAAGGTATATTGAGCTGAAGGGTAAAGGACCAGAAGAGTTAAAGTAGTGTGACTAGTTTCTTTTATGCAATTTAATTTCTTTCCATTTAGATATCATATTTCTTGACTTTTTCATGATTGCTTCCCACAAGGTAGATTGAGCTGAAGGGTAAAGGATCTAAAGGGTTTAAGTAGTGTGAATTGGTTGCTTTAATTTTAGTTTGAGTTGCTTTCAGTTTTTACTTTCTTTTCATTCAGCAGCAAGGATACTAGGCCATTGTCATTAGTTCACTGTTTGATGCATTTACTTCCTCTTAAGAATTGATTTCAGTTTATCTTTCTTCTTGATCACTTTCAAGTTTGAGAAATCACTGTAGAGACTACCATCACCATCCATACTCCATACTTCACTTTCATTTTCGCCATCACACATTAGGGAAAGATAAATCCAAAAACAAACTAAAAAACACAAAAACGACAAAAGACTAAGGAAATGGTTATCTAGTACATATAGTACACTTCACTTCGTCAGTTTACGAATCCCGGATTGACATTTTAAATAGCAATTTAGATCACACTAAATTGACTAAACATTTTGGCTCCGTTGCCGGGGAAGTGAAATTAGGTAGCCAATTTCTAAAAAAAAAAACAAGAAAATTTCAAGGAAGGAAAATTGATAACTTTCTCTTTTCTGACCCAATTAATGATTGTGTAAAGGTTTATATGGATGATTTTATAGTTTATGGTAATTCATTTGAAGAGGCATTAGAGAATTTGGAAAAAGTCCTTATAAGATGTAAAGAAACAAACCTTTCATTAATTCATGAGAAATGCTTTATGATGTTTAGTGAAGGGATTGTTTTAGGACATCATATTTCAGGGGATGTGATTAAAGTTGATAGATCAAAAGTTGAAGTCATCTCCAAGTTGCCTATTCCAAATTGTCAAAAAGATGTTAGAAATTTTCTTGGATTTACTGGATATTATAGAAGATTTATTGAAAACTTCACCAAAATAGCATCTCCACTCTTCAAATTACTTAGAAAAGACTATGAATTCAAGTAGGATCCTGATTGTCAATCTGCATTTGAAACTTTGAAAACAAGAATATCTGAAGCACCCATTTTGAGAGGGCCAAATTGGAAACTTCCTTTCCATATTTCTACAGATGCTTCAGATACAGCTCTAGGAGCTGTGTTGGGTCAAATGGATTTAGTTCCTTATGCCATTTACTACGCCAGTAAAAATTTGACTCCCACTGAGTTAACTTATACTGTGACTGAAAAAGAGTTCTTAGTTATTGTTCATGCAATCAACAAGTTTACACATTATATAACAGGCTATGAAACTTTTTTCCATACTAATCATTCTGCAATTAGATATCTCATGAACAAACCTGTTACTACTGGCAGAGTTACAAGATGGATTTTACTTTTACAAGAATTCAATATTACTATGTTGGATAGACCAGGGAAACAAAATACAGTAGATGATTTCTTGTCTAGAATCCAAAATACCAACGAAGATTCTCCTGTAGAGGATAAGTTTCCAGATGAATATTTGTTTGCAGTAACTACTAAAACTCCTTGGTATGAAGATATTGCTAACTATTTGGTTATAGGGAAGCTACCTCCACACTTATTTCCTAATGAGAAAAGGAAAATTATTCAGGAGAGTTCAAATTATTCATAGATTTGTAATGAATTGTTTAAAACAAGGCTAGATTGTGTGATCAGAAGATGTGTTCGGGAAGATGAAATACCAGACATCCTTAAGGCATGTCATGATGAACCATGCAGCGGACACTTTGTTGACAAGAGGACGGCCTATCAAATCCTTTCTTTAGGATATTATTGGCCTTCTCTCTTCAGAGATGCAAAACAATATGTTAGAAGGTGTGACAGCTGCCAGAGAGTTGGGAGACCGACTCTTTCAAATGAAATGCCATTACAGCCACAGGTACTCATCGAACCCTTTGAAAAATGGGCTTTATATTTCATTGGACCCATTAATCCACCATCTAGAAAAAATAAATATATATTGGTTTGCTCTGATTATGTCACTAAATGGGTAGAAGCCAAGGCATTGCCTTCTGCCACTGAAAATTCAGTTGTTCAATTTCTTTTTGAGGATATTTTTACTCGTTTTGGTGTCCCAAGAGAAATTGTGATAGATTAGGGAAGTCAATTCATATCTAACTTGATGGAGAAGCTGATGGAAGAATACAAAATCAAGCACAGAAAATCTACTCCTTACCATCCTCAAGCAAATGGTCAAGTGGAATCTACAAACAAAGTTCTTGAGAGCATCATCACCAAAACTGTTCATCTACACATAAGAGATTGGGCAGAAAGGCTTCCTGAAGCCTTATGGGCCTACAGAACTACAGGGAGGAACACAACATAACATTCTCCCTATTAACTTGTTTATGGGAAAGAAGTCCTGCTCCCCATTGAGTTTCAAGTCAAGACATTGAAGATGGCAGTTCAGTTGGGGATGAATCTATTAGAAGCCCAAAAGCACAGAATGGAGCAGCTGAATGAGCTAGATGAGGTCAGACAAGATGCAATTTTAAGGACTGATCTAGTTCAACATCAAAGAGCTAAGTGGCATGACAGATATATTAAAGAGATAAAGTTTCAAGAGGGAGATTGGGCTTTACTGTTTGATTCCAAGTTTAAAGACTTCAAAGGAAAGTTTCAGACTCATTGGCTTGGGCCATATGAGATTGATAAAGTCTTTAACAATGGAGCAGTAAGAATCAAGACCATTGATGAATTTCAGACTCCTCTTATTTTGAATGGCCACCGATTAAAAATTTATCATAAGCCACTTTCAAAATAGGAGTTTGTCAAAATGTTCCAAGAGAATTCTGCAATAAGGTTGGTGGAGAAGAATCCTTCTCTCCCGCGAGCCTAATCTTTGTTTCTTTCAGTTTTATTAAAAAAAAAAACTGTATAAGCCTGAAAACCAATCCCAAATTGGCGGTCTTATGTAGAAAATATAGAGTGAAAATCAGGGACACCTGACACTCTATATTTTCCAAAAAAAATCTCCTCTCCTTCTCTTTCCATCTTCACTTCATCTCACTTGTCATTTCACTTCACCTCCATCTCATTTTCATCTCCATTTCACTTCATTCCACTTCATTTTCACTTCATTCCACTCATTCATTTCATTTCATTAATAAAAACCCCTTTCAGGACTACTTTCATTCAGTTAGTTCTTCTCTAACTATCTTTGTGCAGTTAAAGGGGTGCTGTCTCTGTTTCCGCAGCTGGGAAACCGTTTCCGCAGCTAGAAGCAGTTTCCGCAGCCAGAAACGATTTCCGTAGCCAGCATCACTTTGTTTTCAAAAATACAATCAACTGTTAGTGCCATAATCATGAAATGCAGGTGTAATTGAGCTAAAGACATGGGGCATCTCCAAGATATCAAAGGAGAGCAACTGGTTAAAAGCCTTGAGCAAGAATTGACAAAGTTTCCAAAGGTATGATCAAAAATCTTTATCAAATAACAATTCAAGTCATAATTACGTATAGTTATTAAACCATAACAGGTTCTCCTATGTTCAATGATTTGATATGTTAGCCCACTATCACTCTTATTCTGCGATATCACTCCACACACCTCGCATTCATTTCCCTAACGGTCTCATGATTACTCCGAGTTTGAACTCAAGTATGACTGCACTTATATTTATTACCCGTACTCTTGAGATGTGACCTATTGTGTTACGGCTCTTCCCAACCGTAATTTCCACAGCCGTCTGTTGAGACGTGTAAAATCTCATACACAGTCAGCCGACTCGAAAGAATCCTGTCGTTACGCCACTCGCTTATCACTCCACTCATACTCCACTTATAGCATACTCCTTGCATGCGTCAACATTTCATTTTATGAACTCGTTTACCACTGCTCACCCACTGTTCCTCCTGTAATTCGGGTATTTCCATTCATTGTTCTCTATTTCCAACTGCAGTCACTACAGTTCGCTCTAAACCCCGATTACAGTCACTACAGTCATCCTAAACCCTGACTACAGTCATTACAGTCTATCCTAAACCCTGTAACAGAGCTATTTTTTCCCTTAACCCTCACATGCAGAAGAACTCTCAGTGGAATTTAAAACAGAGGATGGGAAAATTACTAAGAGCTGAGCCGGAAGGACCGAAATACTTGGAGGGTTATTCTCAAGTTAAGGAATTGCTGAAGAAAGTCAGATGGCTACGATTTATCCAGATGTTTAAAGGCTATAACAAGGAGGTGACCAAAGCTTTTGCAAGGTCCTTTAATGGACAAACAGTGGAGGTTGGAGACTTGAAATTCACAGTGACCGAGGCCACAGTAGCAGCTGCCATGGGCCTACCTCAAGAAGGTGAAAGGTGGTTTAAAAATAGAAGTGTGGACGATCAAATATGGAGAACCATGCTACAAAACCAAGGTATGGATACCACCGTATTTACAAGAGGCATCCCTGTTCATGTACTAAACGAGGAATGGTCTAGTCTACTATTAGTCATCCAGAAATTTTTCACGTGTGAAATTCGTTTTGGCTCTATGTATATGTATCATGTCAGATTGATGATGAATTTCATAGGCGGTCACACTCTTAATTTTCCTCATTTTCTGCTACCATGTTTGAAAAATATGAGTTTTACAGTTCAAAAACATGTAGGCAATATTGAACCTCATCTTTACCATCATGGGCTCATCAAAATTCTTATTGAGGATCATTTGAAGAAAACTAAGGATACATGGGAGCAATTCTTAACAAGAAACTACTTCCAAGAGCTGTCTGAGGCCTCTGGAAGTAGACCACCAAAAATTCCAAGGAAAAGTAGGAGGAAAGAAAAAAACATTGCAGTCCAAGACTCCCCTACAATAGAAATTCAAGAAACTGTCCAAACAGAAGAAGAAGACTGAGTTAAAAGTAATAAACAGAAGAAAGAAAAAGGCAAAAGAACCATTCAAGAGGTCTATCCATCCCCTGAGCAATCCATAGAAGAGGATTATCAACCTCTGTCAGAAAGATTAATAGATCTTCAAACTGCTGCTATAGCCAAGAAAAAGCAAAAAGGAAAACAGAGTGCACAAAAGAAGAGTACTAGTTCATACTTAAGAAGGAGCACTAGGGTAAAAGGGAAGGGGAATAAAACCAAAGAAAAATAGTCTCACTTTATTGATTTAGGTGAAGAGACACTTGAAAAATCTCCAGCCCAGCCAAGCATTGAGTCAAGTCCTCCATGTGAAGAAAGCCCTTTTTGGCCTGAAAGAGAGAGCAGTCCTCCTCCACCAGATTTTGAGTTTAGGCCGAGAAAGACACCTGAGGTAGATCCTAGTCAGCAAGAGGTATATAACTACCTGGAATCCTTAGAATAATCAGCTGCAGGACCAAGTACCTCTCTGCCACTTGATGCACAAGTTCAGTCTTTGAAACAGGAAGTATTTGAGTTAGAAGTCCTAAATAGACATATCATACAAGAAACTAAAGAACTTAAAGAGTAGAGTAAGGTAGACAAGATTGTCCATGATAACACTATGCTTCATTTAGGACTGTGGCAAAAGAAAAACAGAAAACTGAAGAAGAAGTGCAAAATGTTAAGCAGAGCATTGATTAACCTCAAGTTCAAATGTCTAGTCAAGAAGCCAAGGATGATGATAGCATCAAAGAAGAAGAAAAGAGGGCTAGATGTCCTTGCAGAAGCCTCAGAACATGTGGATTAGAGGGAAATAACTCAATTTTGGTTGCATGAGGACATGCAACACCTTCACAGTGGGGGTATGTTGAGCCTCAAACCTACACCTTCCTATACACCCTCTCAGCCTTATTTTTTCACTTACTTCATCCACCCAGTTGTTAAATCATTACATTATAGTCTAAAAAGAGCTTTTTATATGGTTTTCTGACTATGCTTATGACTGTTGTTTGGTTTAGTTTTTTTGTTCATGCAGCTGCGGAAACTTGTTAGTTTCCGCAGCCAGCACAGGTTTCCGCAGCCAGCACAGGATTCAGCAGCTATTTTGTTAAAAGTTGTGCTGCAGGTGTCCTATGAAGAAACGAGCCACATGGGCAAGCTCTAGGTGACGGATACATGGAACTTGTCCCTTCAAATCAGCCAAATCATCCATGGAAGGTCATGGTCAACGAAGGTCAAAGACAAAGCCAACCAAGGAGTTCAGCGGTGGCACGTCTCTGTTTTGAGCACGTGAACATTACATGGCACAGTCCTCAGCTCACGAAGACACCGACACACCTGGAGATCATTTCTGTAACCTGAATCTAACAGCTACCACTCCGGAGATTTAATAAGACATGATGACAGTTACGCTAGATCCTGGCTGAAGGGATCTACGTGTCTTTGGCAACACAGTCAATAGCGTAGGAGTTAGTTAGTTAGTTTTAGCATTTTGTCATTATAAATAACGCGTCGATGAACGCTGTAAAGGAGCTTTTTACATATGTAAATTCTGAACTGTTGTGTTATCACCCCACTGTTTATAAATGTTTCTGTTTTAATATATGAGAAGACTTTTCTGAGTTTATTCGTGTGACTACTTTTTTACCGGCTAAAGTGGCAGAGGGCCCCTGCGTGCTGAAACCTTGTAATGTTTTCATTTGGTTTTCTTATGTTCTTGTATCATTAGCTTGTACATAACACACTGTTTGATGTTTCTTAACTCACTGTTGTTTATATTTTCACCTCTGTTTTCTTATAACTGTCAACTGATTAGTGCTTTTCTGCAGGTTTTCTTAGGCAGCCCGGGCAAATTTTCATCTTTTTTTGATAATTATTGACATATGAGATCATCTTGTCCTTCCTGCTAACTTTCATTTTCTGAAGTTTAATTTCAGCACTATCTTTTTCAAGTTGTGATTTGCTTACTTATTTTTCTGTTATTTAGATATCATACTGCGCACCAGTTTATGGTTTCTTTCTATATTCAAGTGACTCTATTAGCAAGAAATCAGAATACTATTAACTGTAGTGTGATTTAGTTATCATATTTCTTAAACTTATTCATGATTGCTTCCCACAAGGTAGATTGAGTTGAAGGGTAAAGGATCAGAAGAGTTGAAGTAGTGTGATTAGTTTCCCTTCTGCAATTTAATTTCTTGCAATTTAGTTATCATATTGCTTAAACTTATTCATGGTTGCTTCCCACAAGGTAGATTGAGTTGAAGGGTAAAGGACCAAAAGAGTTAAAGTAGTGTGACTAGTTTCTTTTATGCAATTTAATTTCTTGCCACTTAGATATCATATTGCTTGACTTGTTCATGATTGCTTCCCACAAGGTAGATTGAGCTGAAGGGTAAAGGACCTGAAGGGTTTAAGTAGTGTGAACTGGTTTCCTTGATTTTTGTTTGAGTTTCTTTCAGTTTTTACTTTCTTTTCATTTAGCAACAAGGATACTGGGCCATTGTCATTAGTTCACTGTTTGATGCATTTACTTCCTCTTAAGAATTGATTTCAGTTTAGCTTTCTTCTTGAGCACTTTCAAGTTTGAGAAATCATTGTAGAAACTACCATCACCATCCATACTCCATACTTCACTTTCATTTTCGCCATCACACATTAGGGAAAGATAAATCCAAAAACAAACTAAAAAAACTCAAAAACGACAAAAGACTAAGGAAATGGTTATCTAGTACATATAGTACACTTCACTTCATCGGTTTGCGAATCCTGGATTGACATTTTAAATAGCAATTTAGATCACACTAAATTGACCAAACAGTAGGTTTGCATGTCATCCTGCAACCTTGCGCTACGCAAGATCCGCTCCGATTATAATATTAGCTCTCTCTTACGGCACTGATTACAGATCTAATTTATTTGATAAAGTATTATAACCCTATCTACCTCGAGAAGTCTTTAAGCAAACATTTATTACTTCCATTTAGTTCACATATTATGATTAAATCCGATTCACAAGTACTCAATAAGCATATGCACGTAGATCAAAACAATTTCATTAGCCATAAAAGAACAGAGTTGCGATAGTTCAAAATTAACACAAAATTTAGAAGAAACCTATATTTATTTCCACTTATCACCCTTACGTCCAGATCTACCCTGCGCACTCAGCCGCACGGGTCCGCACACCTAGATGTAGACCCTTCCACGCCTCTATCCTCTACCCCAAATACTAACTCGGACTTACAGACACTTTCAAAATGCTCTTCCGAGACACCCATTACATTTCAGATCTCCAAAATCATACTCAAAAGAGAACTGCCTTCCCCCAATAGGGTCACGCTCTATTTATACCAATCTATGCTCCACAGACTGACTTAATTCCTATTATTTTACATTATTTCTTGGGTGGACAACCCTTTGACTTGACCTTTTACATTTCGTGCTCCACATACTTCGGAGATTTTACAATAATTTACTCCTAATTCCTAGGCGTTTTGTCCCAAAACCATTATGCAGGACCTCCACTGCCGAACAGTCCCCAAACACAATCATCGTGACTCATCCCGAGTCACTCGCTGGTGAGGCAAGATGCTCTACCTTGGCTTCATGGTTTGCCTCCCTTTGAGTGACACTCGTCATCCTTCAGCTCCTTTGCTGTCTCCTGCAATGCTTCATCTGGCTCCTGCTTCACTATTTCTCCCACTTCTTACAACCGATAATGCTCATTCTGCTCTGCTCGGTTAACACAGAACATGCGCTTATAGGATTTTATCGTGAGAAGGGAAGCCACACACGGGACCCATTGGTACCACCGCAGTCACTTCCGACCTTTATATCTTCTCTTCGCACTGTCTGTTGTAGCCTGTGTTGCAATTTTCCAAGACCCTTGCTGTTGTTCATAAGATCCCAATTTTGCAGAGACGGCAAAGATGACTTAGCATCTGCATATCTACCTGTGGTCTCTTTATGTTGATCCTTTTTCTTTTCTGTTGTATTTCACTGGCCAACCCCCAGGAGGAGCAAGGACATCTGAACCGATTCTGCTACATGTTTCTCTTCCTCTGGCACATCCCCCACAATTGATGTTGCCAACTACGAGATGCCCGCAACTGTCACCACCATACTCCTTAGAGAGTCTTGCTTCTTAAGCGGCCATATTTGGCGTACTCCACGTGTAGAGAGAATGAACAACCCCATATCGATACCCAGTATATGTTTTCTGGGAGTGTATGTCACCCGGTGGATGCGCCTTAGTGATTTATAAGCCATACAAATTTTAAATTCACTGATTCCCGCCTATTCTACCATATTCGTGTAAAATTTGTGGTGGCTCATGGCATATCTGACTCGTACTTCTTTCCTTAATTTCCTGCTGCCCGGTCCCTTTTGCCATAATGGAGACATCATGTCGCAAATAGTGACAGAAACAATTACCTTTCTTCGTAGCCACGCAATGGCGCACTTCTGATCGTGTGACCGCGAACTTATCGTTCATCTAGATTGACGTGTAGCTGGGTACTCGCACCTTCCTCCATATTGCTTTACCATCCCGCACTCCCTTTCAACTAGTTGGAGTAGTGAGACTGTTCCTCAAACGGTTAGTCAGGCGGCTAGCCTGCCCATGTAGAGCTTCAGGCAACTGCCATTCACTCAGCCCGGGAAGGGGTCTCCATTAAGTTTAGCCAGTTGAACCGTACCCCATCGGTAACTTCCTTGACTACAAAGGGTCCCAACCAATGCATTCGGAGTTTACTGAGGAATTTTTCAAATTTACTATCATATAGAAGCACTAAATCATTCTTCTTAAACGTGTGCACTTTGATATGGCGATCATGCCATGCTTTCTCGCATTGTTTCTGTACTTGCTAGTGGAACCCAACCAAAACCGTTCCTCATCCAGTTCCTCTAGTTGCACGAGCCATTCCTCCAAAGCCCCGTGGTCTGCCATACCTATGATTGCCGTGATCCATAGACTAGGCACAATATATTCCACAGGCATAAGGACCTCTTTACCATAGACTAACAGAAATGGTGTTTGGCCTGTCAAGTACCTTAACATAGTTCGGTATGCCCATAGCACAAAAGGGATGCACAAGTCCCAGTCATTGCACTTGACGTTATAAACCTTGGTCAATGCAGTCTCCAAGATTTTTTTGAATGCTTCCATGGTCCCATTTGCTTGCGGGGGGTATGGCATACTCTGTTGGTGATAAATTTGGAATTCCTTTATGAGCGTGCTAATTGTTTCATTCAGGAAATGCATTCCTCGATCACACATGAGAATTTTGGGACATCCAAACCTTGTGAGTACATTTTCGAACAAAAAATTTGCAGATGTCGCAGTCGTACAGTCCTTAACCAGTTGTGCCTCGGTCCATCTAGTTAAATAATCTATTGTGGTAATGATATAGCGCGCGCCCATGTTTACTTGCGGATTAATTGGTCTTATGAAGTCAATTGCCCATTTCTCCAAGGCTTGTAGCATCATCTATGGTTGGAGCGGCATTTCATCTCTCCATGATGGTTTGCCTATCTGTTGACAGACCTCGCAAGCTCAGCAATGGGTTTTCGAATCCTGATGTAGAGTGGGCCACCATAATGTTGGCATTATGTTTTCTGGTATGGCTATATGTTACAGATGTTGTACTTGATGGCAACTCCCATGACAAGGTTCTCAATTTATGAAAAATTAAGAAAGACGCAGGATATCAGTTCAGAAGGTGCGTACCCGCAGGTACACCATGCAGGTTCTGCGTCTAGAGTCGCAGGCCAGCCATTCAGGAGGTGCGTCCACCCAGTGCACACATTTCTAGGCAGAGAAAAGCTCACGTGGGGGTTTCTTGTGTTTTACTCTTGGTATCCAGCCGACGGTATTGTGTTATTATGGTGTCGGCTCGTGGTATTGTTCCATATTTTGAGGAGGAGCTTGCCTATATAAAGCAAAGGAGATCATTTGGTTTGACATGTCTTTGGTTGAATATCTTATTGGGTGAGATCTGGTCTAGATCTAAAAGGCGAATCTACTGGAGGACTGAGATCTCTTTGGCGCAAAATCAGATTTGTAGATCTGACTGTTTGGGTTATACTTAAAGTCTTGAAATCATTCATACCCGAAAGGACGCAGGTACAGTGAAAGGAAAGCACGCCGGGACGCAGTATAGAATCTGGAGATCTGCGTGGGGATGCAGGGCAGACGAAGTTCAGGTGCGTCTGGGACGCCACTCAGTGACTGGAGATCTGCGTGGGGACACAGAGCGATCAAGGTTCAGGTGCGTCTCTGAAGAAAAAGGACGCGGTGCGATAGTGTTTTTGGGTGCGAACCTGTAGCAAAAGACGCGGCGCGATAGTGTTTCTGGATGCGTCCCTGAAGCAATAGAATGCAGAGCAGTTAAAGGAACAGTGCGTGGGCACGTAGCGCAGCAGAAGGATATCTGCGTGTGGACGCAGGGGAGAAGAAGGTTTACTGCGTCTGGTCGCAGGCCACAGAAGGAAAAACTGCGTCTCTGTCTTAAAATGTTCTGTTGATTGAATTTCTCTGTTGATAAGGTGTTCTGGGTTAGTTCTGTTATTGTTGATCTGATATCTGTAGTGGAATGTAATTGTTATGTACTTGTTGATCATCTGATGCTTTATGAAAAGAAGTAGGGGGTTGTAGCTCCCTTCCAGGAGTAGACTGGAAGACGAGAGAGAGAGAGAGTTGTAGCTCTCTGCAGGTTGCAGCCTGCGTACTGGTAAAGGACTGCACCAGTACAAAATCATTGTAAAAGAAGTTTCTAATTTGAAAGAAGATAGAGACATATTGCAGCAGGTGGTTTTCACCCACATTGGGTTTCCACCTTACATCTTGTGTTCTTTGGTGTGACTATCTGTTTTCTTTGTTCATGCTCATTATTTTATGGTACCGACATGCAAAAATAATTCAAAGATCAAATAAGGAAGATTTATTAAATTGCTAGATAATACTGATTCACCCCCCCTCTCAGTATTATTTCCAACAATTGGTATCAGAGCAGGTCCTTCAGAGAAGCTTGATCGCTTGAAGGTAGATCGTTCATCATGAGCAACTACGAGAGAGAAGCATCAATCAGGCCACCGGTTTTTGATGGGACAAACTTCAATTATTGGAAGGTAAGAGTTACTGCATATCTTCAATCTCTTGGTACAGAAGTTTGGGACATTGTAGAAACAGGCTATGCTTTTCCTTCAGCTACTCCTACAGATCCAGCTGAGAAAAAGAAGTATGAAACAAATGCAAAAGCAGTCAGTACTCTATTAGGAAGTATATCCCAAACAGAATTCATGAAGGTAATGCACTTCAAATCAGCAAAAGAGATATGGGACAAAATGGTCACGAGCTATGAAGGAGATGAACAGGTAAAGCGAGCTAAACTTCAAACTCTCAGGATTCAGTATGAGACTCTCAAGATGTATAATGATGAAAGTGTGGCTAATTATTTTCTTCGGGTAGATGAGATTGTTAATTGTATGAAAAATTTGGGTGAAGAAATAAAAGAGGCTATAGTAGTTGAAAAGATTCTAAGATCATTATCCCCCAAGTTTGAATCTAAAGTATCTGCAATAGAAGAAAAGGAAAATCTCTGAATTCTCACTATGTCTCAGCTACATGGAATTCTAACTGCTTATGAAATGAGAAAGGGAGGTCCATCAGACAGAAGGGAAGTTGCTTTCAAGGCATCAGGCAAGGAAGATTACTATGAAGCAAGCCATGTTCCAGAAGAAGAGGAAGAAGAATCCAATTTTGTCAGAAATCTTCAAAGGGGTTCTGGAAGGTTCAGAGGTAAGCTACCTTTCAAATGCTTTGCTTGTGGAAGAGTAGGTCATTATGCTGCAAAATGTCCTTATAAGGATAAAGGAAAGGAACCTGCTAGATGGAACAAGAAACAAAGTGCAAATAATAAAAGCTACTACACCCATGAAGATAGTGATGGTCTATCAAACAGTGATGAAGATGAACGAGGTAATGAATATAAGTTATTAATGGCATTTGAAGATGATGATTATATGGATGCTATAGATGTGGATAACCTTTATGATGAAATCCCTAGACTCAAGAGATGTATAGAAGAAAAGAATGTGATCATTGATACTCTACAATTTCAAATTGATGAAAAGGAAAAACATCTTGAAAAACTAGAAGGAGAAATTGTTGGTCTTTGAAAAGAGATTGAGAAAACAAAAGCTATTAATCTTAAGTTTGTCAAAGGATCTGAAACCTTGGATAAGATTATCAATGTGCAGCGGTCTCCTCTAAACAAGACAGGTCTGGGCTACAATGGAGAAACCTCTCAAGCATCCACCTCAAAGAGTTATCATGATGCAGCAAGAAGAAATGAGCAAAAGAACAATGAAGATCATCAGGTAAAGCAGGGACGAATTACAAACAGAAACTATCAAGGGCAATCCATCTTAAGGGTGAACCAGCCACAGGTAAAATCTTCTCAATTTGGTCCAAGAATAGATGAAAATAGAAATTACAATTAGTTGGCTGGTAGATTCGATAACCGCAGAAGTTTCTTCAATGGACAATGCTTTTCTTGTCATAACTTTGGTCAGAAAGTAGCTCAATGTGTTGCATATAAAACAATCATGACTAGGGAAGCTCACAAACAAAGAAGTATGACAGGGATTACAAAAAGGACCTATAACAACTTTTCGGTTCTTGAAAATGAAGTCGAATGTTCTATTTGCAATAATTTTGGTCATGAAGAATATGAATGCAGGAGCAGGTTTCAGCAGAAAAAGGAGCAAGCCTCAAGCACCAAAACATGGAGAATAAAGGAACCTCAAACAGAAAGATGTGGAATATCATTTTATGCAGAGGGACAGGAAAATCTATGGTACATTGACAGTGGATGTTCGAAGCATATGACAGGTGATAAATAAAAACTTGAATCTTATTCTGCTCTAGAAAAGGGAAAGAAAGTCTCTTTTGGAAATGATACTCCTGCAACTATAAAAGGAAAAGGGATTGCTCAGTTAAAAGAAAAGGTCAAAGCTGGAAATGTTTTGTATGTTGATGGATTGAAGCATAATCTTCTAAGTGTCAGCCAGATGTGTGATCAAAGAACCGAGGTTATTTTCAGATCGAATGGATGTCTTGTTCGTGATCTTGATACAGGTAAAACAGTTCTCAAAGGAAAAAGAACTCCAAATAATCTGTACATATTTGAAGAAGGAAAACAACAATGCTATCTGAGCAAGGATGAAGAGCAATGGTTATGGCATCGAAGGTTGGGACATCTAAGCTTCTCACAAATAAGGAAAGCATGCAAATATCAGGCAGTTCGCGATCTTCCAGATATCAAAATTCCTGACAACACCATATGCAGATCATGTCAGTTTGGAAAACAAACCAGAACTAACTTTCCAGAGAAAGAAGGATCAGCTAGCATGCCTCTTGAGCTAGTACATACAGATACATGTGGTCCATTCAGGAAAAGAACACCTAGAGGAGAGGAATACTTGATATTATTTATTGACTATTTCTCCAGGTTTGTCTAGTTAGGACTTATGAAGCACAAAGATGAAGCATTCGAAAAATTCAAATCCTTCAAAACCTTGGTTGAAAATGAATCAGGTCACAAAATTAAGTGCCTCAGATCCGACAGAGGTGGGGAATTTACTTCAAATGAATTTTTCGATTTCTGTGATGAACATGGGATAAGGAGAGAATTCTCTACAGCTAGAACTCCTCAGCAAAATGGAGTTGTAGAAAGAATGAACAGAACAATCCAACAAATGGCTCGTGCTATGCTTGATGAATCAGGAACTCCCGCAACTTTCTGGGGTAAAGCTGCACATGCTGCGATTGTTATTCTCAACAAAACAAATGTCCGGGTGAACAGCACTCAAACTCCTCATGAGCTTTGGAGTGGCAGGACTCCTTTGGTAAAGCACTTCAAAATCTTTGGGAGAAAATGCTATATCAAGAATACTGATGAGCAGCTTGGCAAACTTGAACCTAGGGCAAATGAAGGCATTCTTCTTGGTTACTCTCCATATAGCAAAGCATACAAGTGCTACAATAAAAGACTTGGCAGAATTGTTGAAAGCATTGATGTAGTGGTTGATGAGAAGGGATACATTCCTAGGCAAGTCCATCATGAAGACATCGAAGAAGATGAAGGCTACCCTCAAAGACAAAATGATGAAGAAGAAGAACCTCAAGAAGAACCTCAAGAAGAGCCAGAGGAGCAAACAAGAATAGAAGAAAAGACTCCATCCACATATGTTCAGAAGAATCATCCAGAATCTCAGATTGTGGGGCAGAAAGAAGCAGGTGTACAAACAAGAAGAACAGTTACAGAAGCCTCAAGCTATTTGGCATTACTCTCCTCTACTGAACCACAAAATGTGAAAGAGGCATGCAAAGATGAATGTTGGGTGAAAGCAATGGATGAAGAACTTGAGCAAATCGAAAAGAACAACACTTGGGAGCTGGTTCCTAGACCAAAGGATAAGAATGTTATCAGAACAAAATGGGTCTTCAAAAATAAATTGAATGAAAATGGAGAAGTAATTAGAAACAAAGCCAGACTTGTTTGTAAAGGGTATGCGCAGCAAGAAGGAATAGACTTTGAAGAAACTTTTGCTCCTGTTGCAAGACTTGAGGCCATCCGAATGTTCCTTGCTCTCTCAAGTTTTCAAAACTTCAAAGTATTTCAAATGGACGTGAAATCAGCCTTTCTGAATGGAGACTTGGAAGAAGAAGTGTACATTGAACAGCCAGATGGGTTCATTCTTGGAAATGATCCAAATCTTGTATGCAGATTGAAAAAGGCTCTCTATGGTCTCAAACAAGCTCCAAGGGCTTGGTACTACCGGTTGGACAAATATCTTCATCAACAAGGTTTTTCAAAAGGTTCAGCAGATAGCAATCTGTATATAAAAGTTGAAAATGACAAATTGCTAATACTTGTTGTGTATGTAGATGACATTATTTTTGGCAGCAATGAAGAAGCTATGAGTCAAAGCTTTGCCTCGGTCATGCAGAAAGAATTTGAAATGTCCTTGCTAGGAGAACTGACATATTTCCTTGGTTTGCAAATCCAACAAAAAGAAGGAGGAATATTTTTATCTCAAACCAAGTATCTCAAACAGATTTTGAAGAAATATGGCATGGAAGATGCAAAACCAGTATGTACACCCATGGTCACAAGATGTAGTCTCAGTGCAAATGATGAATCTGCAGCAGTACATCAACCAACCTACAGATCTATGATTGGAAGTTTACTATATTTGACAGGTACCCGACCAGACATCATGCATGCAGTTGGAATAGTTGGAAGATTTCAGGCAAATCCGAAGGAGACTCATCTTCAGGCAGTGAAGAGAATTTTCAAATATCTTCAAGGGACTCAAAATTATGGCTTATGGTATCCTAGAGATAAAAATCTTACTCTTCATGCTTATACAGATGCAGATTGGGCCGGAAGCGTGGATGATAGGAAAAGCACAAGTGGTGGTGCGTTCTTTATGGGTTCCAGACTGGTATCTTGGTTCAGCAAGAAACATAGTTCGATTGCCTTGTCTACAGCTGAAGCGGAATATGTTGCTGCTGCATCTTGTTGCACCCAACTTCTTTGGATGATGCAAACTTTGCAGGATTTTCAAATCACTTGTACACCACCTATCCCCATCTTATGTGATAACACAAGTGCAATCAGCATCTCAGAGAATCTGGTTATGCATTCAAAAACCAAGCACATACCAATCAAGTATCATTTTCTCCGGGAACAAGTGCTTGAACAGAAGGTCAAGTTGGAGTATGTTCCTTCTAAGGAACAAGTTACTGATATTCTCACTAAACCATTGCCCAGGGACACTTTTGAGTACCTCAGGCAAAAGCCGGGGGTTGTTGATGCATCATCTTATTGTTGAACCTTTTCTGATTGATGGTACAGGTTCAGGGGGAGCATATAATGCATTGTTGGCATTATGGAGGATGGTCAGAAGGAGATCTTGGAAATAGCTGCAATATGTCTCTATCTCTTTCATGGAGGATTATGGTTCTTTGTTACAGATCTGGTTCAGGGGGAGCATGATCTTAGGGGGAGCATACCCCTTTGCCCTTGATGTCAAAGGAGGAGAATGAAGCAAGATGAAGTTTGTAAGGTTGCCATCAAGTCCAAAGGGGGAGATTGTTGGCATTATGTTTTCTGGTATGGCTATATGTTACAGATGTTGTACTTGATGGAAACTCCCATGACAAGGTTCTCAATTTATGAAAAATTAAGAAAGACGCAGGATATCAGTTCAGAAGGTGCGTACCCGCAGGTACACCATGCAGGGACCGCGTCCAGAGTCGCAGGCCAGCCATTCAGGAGGTGCGTCCACCCAGTGCACACATTTCTAGGCAGAGAAAAGCCCACGTGGGGGTTTCTTGTGTTTTACTCTTGGTATCCAGCTGACGGTATTGTGTTATTATGGTGTCGGCTCATGGTATTGTTCCATATTTTGAGGAGGAGCTTGCCTATATAAAGCAAAGGAGATCATTTGGTTTGACATGTCTTTGGTTGAATATCTTATTGGGTGAGATCTGGTCTAGATCTAAAAGGCGAATCTACTGAAGGACTGAGATCTCTTTGGCGCAAAATCAGATCTGTAGATCTGACTGTTTGGGTTATACTTAAAGTCTTGAAATCATTCATACCCGAAGGGACGCAGGTACAGTGAAAGGAAAGCGCGTCGGGACGCAGTACAGAATCTGGAGATCTGCGTGGGGACGCAGGGCAGACGAAGTTCAGGTGCGTCTGGGACGCCGCTCAGTGACTGGAGATCTGCGTGGGGACGCAGAGCGATCAAGGTTCAGGTGCGTCTCTGAAGCAAAAGGACGCGGCGCGATAGTGTTTTTGGGTGCGACCCTGTAGCAAAAGACGCGGCGCGATAGTGTTTCTGGATGCGTCCCTGAAGCAACAGAACGCAGAGCAGTTAAAGGAACAGTGCGTGGGCACGCAGCGCAGCAGAAGGATATCTGCGTGTGGACGCAGGGGAGAAGAAGGTTTACTGCGTCTGGTCGCAGGCCACAGAAGGAAAAACTGCGTCTCTGTCTTAAAATGTTCTGTTGATTGAATTTCTCTGTTGATAAGGTGTTCTGGGTTAGTTCTGTTATTGCTGATCTGATATCTGTAGTGGACTGTAACTGTTATGTACTTGTTGATCATCTGATGCTTTATGAAAAGAAGTAGGGGGTTGTAGCTCCCTTCCAGGAGTAGTCTGGAAAACGAGAGAGAGAGAGAGAGTTGTAGCTCTCTGCAGGTTGCAGCCTGCGTACTGGTAAAGGACCGCACCAGTACAAAATCATTGTAAAAGAAGTTTCTAATTTGAAAGAAGATAGAGACATATTGCAGCAGGTGGTTTTCACCCACATTGGGTTTTCTTTGTTCATGCTCATTATTTTATGGTACTGACATGCAAAAATAATTCAAAGATCAAATAAGGAAGATTTATGCTATTTTCTTTGTTCATGCTCATTATTTTATGGTACTGACATGCAAAAATAATTCAAAGATCAAATAAGGAAGATTTATTAAATTGCTAGATAATACTGATTCACCCCCCCTCTCAGTATTATTTCCAACACATAATCCTATGCTAAGTATCTTCTGGGCTGTGGCGTGACCCGTATACTATCTGCCAGCAACCCCCCATGGGATTCAACCAGGATCTATCCTCGCTTGAACTCTGGGACATACCAATGTAATATTTCATCTTTGCCCATTTTGTAGAGGTGTCTTACAATCACGGTGAAGTCTCTTGTGCATATCACCTATTCCTTCTTCTGTTGAATGGAGTATCCCTGTGGCATGGTCCCTGTAGTTAGGAAATGGATTATTTCTTCAAAATGACTTTCTGTTACGTGCACCGCATATAGTTGAGCATCAGGAAGTCTGTCTTCTAGATTTGTGGGTTCTTCGCTGGTCTCAATTCGGGACAGGTAATCTAGGCTTGCATTTAGATGTCCCAGCTTGATGATGAACTCAAATTCATTCTCCTGGAATAACAAAAACCATCAACAGATACACACCCCCAACACTACCTTATTCACTAGGTATTTTAATGTCGAGTGATCACTATACATCTTAAAGTGACCTCCCAACAAATAATGCTAGAATTTTTGAAGTGCGTATACCATCACTAATCCCTCAAGCTCAGTGTTGGAGTAATTATTTTCAACTTTTGACAACTAGTGACTTGAAAATGTAATCAAATGGTCTAGTCCCTCTTCTCCTTATTGAGTAAGTACCGCCCCCAGCCCAATACATGACGCGTCAACATGCACATGAAATTCAATGTCCCATTTCAGAAAGACCAATATAGGGGCTGAAGCCATCTTCTCCTTAAGCCTCTCCAAGCTTTTGTTGCATTCTCATTCTAGCAATAAGTAACATCCTTCTTTAGCAATTGTTTCATCGGAGCTGTGATCTTGGTGTAACTTTTGATGAACTTCCAATACTAGCCCGTGTGACCTAGAGTGGCGCGTAATCGTTTGACACTTCGCGGCACTTGCAGATTGAGTATGACAGCAATCTCTGGTAGATCCACCATCAAGCCTTGCTTGCAAACCATATGGCGTAGTAGGTTCCTAAATGGGACAAGTAAAGTACACTTCTTGAGATTCAGCATAAGCGAGTGTTGGCAACAAGTATCCAACATTAACCGTAAGCTTGCTACATGCTTCTTGACTAGTCCAAACACAGTCCAGTCATCCAGATAGACCTCTAAGAACTTGTGTATAAATTCTTTTAATGTTGCTAGCATTATTCGTGAAAATATCGCCGGCACATTCATCAGACCAAAGGGCATCACCGTGTATTGAAAGCAATCCCATTCGGTGGTGAACGTTGTTTTATTCCTATCTTCTGGCGAGATCTTAATCTACTGGTATCCTGAGAACCCATCCGTGAACAAGTAGGCTTCTTGCCTATTGGGTAGCGGAAGCCCTGTGCAACAGTTAGAGGTCTTGAAGCCTAAAATTTTGGGTAAAGTTAGGGTAAAGACTTCGTTGAAAGCGCGGAGCGCGAATTATAATAGGTTGAGTCAAAGGGTAGTCTGCCCGAAAAGAAGGTAAAGAAATGTAAATAGAGTCGGCCCGCACAGGGATCATGGGCCAAGGAAGGGTATAAATAGAGCGAGGCTCTATGGGTAGAGAAAGTTAAGTTTTGATGGTTAATCTTGAATATGAAATGTAATGGGTTTTTGAAGAAGATAGCTTGAAAGCATCTGTAAGTCCAAGTAGAGGGTTGGGGTAGTAGATAGAGGCTCTACAACTATGTGTGCAGAGACCTAGATAGTCCACAGCTGTGTGCCAGACCCTTGGAGCTGAGTGCGTAGGGAAATCTAGATGTATTAAGGATAAGTGGAAATAAAGATAAGTTTCTTCTGAAAATTCTATGTTCCTTCGGAGCTATCGCGAATCTGATTTTCATAATATTTGTATAATTAATCTGCTATTGTATGAATGTATGTAAATATAGGTTCACTTTAATGGCGTGAATCAGTTGCATTGGTTAAATTTTTGCTTAAAGACATTGTTGAACAGATCTGATTTATAACTGCATCCTCCAGTAGAATAGCGCACTTATAAGAAAGATATAATCAATCTAGATCTGTGTGAATACCGAGCAGCGCGGAGCTATAAACCAGTGCATGAAACCTCCAGACCATATCTAGACATCCCTAGGGTGCGAAAACCTGGTTCCAACACCCTCCCTTGCTACCTCAAGTGAGACCTCAATCTGCGCTCTGCGGGCTATTACCAAAAGGGCTCGTAGCTGTGGGATTTGTTTGGCTGAATAACTCTTCCAAACCTGGGTCAGGCCCATATAAGCCAACAAATGGTTCCATTATTGAGACTGGGATCTTCCTAAGGGGTGTCTAATGTGGGAACACTGGAATCCTATGAAGAAGGAGCTTGAAGAGTGGTGGGATTTGAAGCTTCACGAGTTTGCGGTTCAGGAAAATAGAAACTCACGGATATTGGAGGAACTGTGGTTGGATCGCTATATATTCACGGATATACACAAAATCGTCTTCACAACATTTCTAATAGAACTGTACCAGTGGATTGCGAAGTTAGTTGATAGCGTGGGGAGGTGCATATTAGACCTACTGATAGTGTGGAATCTAGATCTGGAGTGTAGGCTAGAATCCACCAAAGATAAACTTGCGTGTGTAGTAGACCACTAGTTATATCGAATCATAGGAGGATTTATCATTGAATTTGTGATAGATACAACCATAAGTTACAGTGAAGCAGAAATTCAATTTTTGCGACCGCGGGGTAGGTACATAAAATCATTGAAAACATGGATTAAGATGCTATTGTGCGAAAAAAAGATTCTGTGTGTATATTGATGTGTAGACTAACACAGAGCGAAATGGGTTATCAAAGAGCAGGATGAGTAGAGAACAACCCTTTGATTTATATCTCATGGGAGGGTGAGGAGGATCTCGCCAAGAAGTGTTGTCTGATTGATTAAAGAATGCTTCCCACTGATACCACCTTTGTCTACACCACCACCCGCTTCACCCATGTCAGTCCATCCACACCAACACCACCTCCACCACCGAAAGCCGAGATGGGTCCACAGTCAAGTTACAGACATTTCAGGGTTTAGGGAATGAAGAGACAAGTCAATTTTGGTTTGTGATAAAATCTGTATGGGATGCGCAAGGCATAACAGATGAAAACATAAAAAAGGCTACTTTGGTCAGTGTACTACAAGACCGCATGCTCACATGGTACATAAATTACTTAACCGGCCATCTGAATGAGGGAATATTGATGATCCAGGATGTGCTTAATACAGAGTTTGGCTGACCAAAGTCTGAAGCCCAATCAGTCATTAGGTTCAAGGAGATAACAATGTTGCCTAGGTAAACTCTGTGGGATCTAGACCAAAGGTTAAAGAGTACTATTCACAAAGCTAACATGACTTTGACAGATGGGTAGCATTGCATTTGGTTTGTGCCATCATTGACACCCCATCCGAGGATGGCTTTGTCACAACATAAGATCTCAACCCAAGCCGAGGTACTAGAGACAACAATGAGGTTACATGCGACCCCAATACCGGACCCAGGGTTGGGAGTTCAGCAAATCCATGTGCAAATTCAAAACTTGAGTTTGGAACTGCAAAGCTTAAAGCAAGGAACAATGTCCCGACCAAAGGTACATCTGGAGGTAGGTTGTATTAAATGTAAGAGCCAAGGGCACGACAAGGACCATTGCCCTATCTTCATGAACTATTTGGCAGGAGGAGGCCTGATGCTGTTAAAATTGGAGGTACAAGCAGGACCGAGTGCTGCGCCTGCGCTCTAGTGCGCAATTTTCCAGGTAGGAGGAAAGCATGCCATAGATTGCTGCCACCTATTGCAAAGCTTACAACAACCTCCTCAACACTTATTTTGTTACTTCTGCAGAAAAATGGGTCATGAGGAAAAATATTGTTGCATGTTAATGGATTGACCACCTATGTATAGGATGCAAATTGCGCGGGTAGGACCAGACCACACCATTCGCATGAGGGGGATTCCTGGTACGCGGATGGGGTCGTAGCTGAATGGGACTTGGATGCGGACGATGATAATTAATCTGCTATAATTGTGGAGGGCCTAGGCATTACGTTCGGGATTGTATGAATCCAACCCAAGCCTATTTTCTATCATGCTACCAGTTTGATCATGATGCAGTCGACTGCCCTATGCTAATTGCTCAATTGCGGGAAAAAGGAGCACTCCCAGCTAGCCCCACTCAAAATTTCCAAATGATAAAGGTTGAACCACGCATCAAAGACCCCAACATAAATATGATGCTCAAAAGTGGCACAACTACAGGGAAAGATAAGGGGAAGAAACTAGAAGAGGATACATGGGTTCGTAAGGCTCCCACAAAACAACCAGAATATGATTTAGCATGAGTGAAGGAAACCTTTTTGGAGGGTAAGAAAAATTCCACAGAAGCATCTACTTCTAGTAGTTAGGGGCAACCAGAACTGGAATAGGATAGGTCTTTGCTAACTACCTTCTTATAAACCTGTATGAAGCTTCTCAGGGATGCTAATGCGGTGAAAGGGTTACAAGAGTTAATAACTAGATGTGCAGGGGTAGACGAACTATGCTTGATCCACAAATTGGGCAAACATGTTTTGCATACTGGTCGGGAGATGCCACTGACCGTCCAGATTAGTGACTATGAAATGGACCAGGTCATTTTAGATCTAAGGTCCGACTCAAATGTCCTACCAAAACAGGCTTGGGATCGCATGGGCAGGCCTACGCTGCAATGGTCCCTGATCCAATTGTGAATGTCAAACCAACAAAAGGTTCTACCCATGGGAAGGCTACAAAGGGTTACCATGGACATCAATGGCGCCAACATGCAAACCAATTTTGAAGTCATTGAAATTGTGGATGATAGTAACCCATATCCAGCATTGCTAGGGATAGATTGGGCAACATACATGAATGGAATCATCAACCTTAAGAAATGGAAAATGACTTTCAAAAATAATTCTCTCCGAGTAGTGATTCAATTGGATCCAGATGAAGGAGCAGATTATACTGAACCTATGCAAGATGACGATAGTGACGGGGAACTAGAGTGTATCTACCAGCTCACATCATGAAATCGGGGCAGGGTGAATCCAGCAGTGGACGGTTGATTCTCATGGGATTTCGATAACTATTGCACGTTGGATTCAGATGAAGAGGTTGAATGATGGAAGAACCGACTGCATGAAGTAATCACATGAAATTGCAACAAGATGGTTGTGACAGGAGTCATAAAGTCGCCCACAGAGGAAGCCGAAGAACCGGTTTCCTCGATGAAATTGAAATCAGGTGCGTCGATAATATCTACGATAGCACCCTGAATGACCTTGGCTTCAGAAAAAGGGGCAGTCTTGAGAAAGTGAAGGAAAATGCATGAAGTTCATGGATAGGCACAGGCACAAGTGGCCAAACAAACTAAGGAAAGTAGCGTGAAGCGACTCTAGTCACCAATACTTGACAATAGGGTCAGCAGGGACTCAAAGGGTAGCACACATCACAATAAACAAACCTCTTGGAAGTTTCAAATAACATGGACCAGATGGGTCTAAACTAAGTGATGGATGAGTCACGATGATTGTGTTGGTGGACTGTTGGATAGCAAAAGCCCCACGCAATAGCTAGAGGGCTCGAAGCCTAACATTTTGGGTAAAGTTAAGGTAAAGAATCCGCTAAAACTGCGGAGCACGAATTATAATAGGTTGAGTCAAAGGGTAGTCCACTTGAAAAGAAGGTAAAGAAATGTAAATAGAGTCAGCCTGTACAGGGATCGTGGGCCAAGGAATGGCATAAATAGAGCGAGGCACTATGGGTTGAGAAAGTTAAGTTTTGATGGTTAATGTTGAATATGAAATGTAATGGGTTTTTGAAGAATATAGTATGAAAGTGTCTGTAAGTCCGAGTCGAGGGTTGGGGTAGTAGATAGAGGCTCTGCAGTTATGTGCGCAGAGGCCTAGAAAGTCCACAGATGTGTGCTCGGATGCTGCAGCTGAGTGCGCAGGGCGGATTTGATAGTTATGATTCCTTGATTCTGTAAGTTGATAGTTCATTTCTATGCTCTATTATGTGTTTTTTTTTCTTATGTTGTTTCAGGTGAATCACTCATTAAGGATAAGAAAATGATAGCTGAAGTAGCCTAACGAAGACTGCATCAAACATCGACATAAGGTAGTCTCTTTCAAAGATGACTATTTAAGGAATTAACATTTGTCTTTGTCTTGCTTTGATTAGACCCACTCTAGGGCTAGAGGGGTTGCCTCTATCCATAGAGGTAACTTTACCTGCATCACGCAAGCTGTCACCTTTTAGTTTAGATGCTCCTGTATCAGGCTCTCGGGGTAAATTAAACTCATGGCTCCTGTTAATGAGCTCTTCAATAGAGTACATGGCACTTTGAATCTATCCAACATCTAACCAAGAACTATATTCAATAGGATGGCCCTTCCACTTGACTAAGTACCACAGATATTCTTTTCTTTGGTTCCATCTTGCCACCTGGGTGTCTAGGATCTGATTGATCTCTAATGGCTTTCCTCGGGGCACCTGTTTAATTTAGGAGTCGTTCTCATTCTGGGTGTTTCGTGTTCATCTTTCTGAACCGTCTTCTTCATTAGCAGGAATGTATGGGTACATATCTGCCACATTAAAGTGGGTGAAATTCCTATACCTGGAGGTAACTACAACTCATAAGCGTTCACAAAAAACTTTCAAAGAATCCTGCAAGGCCCAATTTTCTTCAATTTTAACTTGTTGTATTTTCCTTTAGGAAGCCTCTCCTTATGTAGGTGTGTTATAGCTCCAAATCTCACTCTTGATGTTTGTGATAATGCACTCATGGCCTAAGGCAACCCCCCCTTCCATTCCTGGTCCAAACACTTAAAAAATAGTGTTTTATTCCTTATACATGATAGTGCCCTGAGTTAAACCCGTGTGTACGCGGGTCTGTGTATACCCAACCCACGTATAAGTCTTAAAACACTTAAAAAAAATAAATATCCTTAATTTTAGGTGGAGATCATGGGGTTTACCTGTTGATTACCTATTAGTGCCCATGGAAAAACTCTTCCCAATGAATTCCCAGCTAAAAAACTACTTTGGGAGAAGTATAAAAACGATTCAATGGGAAGGCCTAAGGAGGAGAAGATAGAGAGAAACATCACTTTGCTGAGATTATCCCTAACTAGATCTAAAGATCCTTATGCTTCCAACACTTCCCCCATTACAGGAAACCCTTATTTCATTTACTTATGATGTCTTTCCACTACTTGAGATATCTTGGAGTAAGTCATGGAAGGAGTTTGTTGAAGGCTTGAGACTCAACAAATCTAGAGGACGGTTCCGCTTGGAGCTTGGGAAAGGAAGACTCAGATGAAATCATTCCTTTCTATATTTAGTTATCTATAATAAAAGAAACTCTTGTCTTGTTCCTGATATAAATTTTCTTCATGTTTATGATATCAATGTTATCATTCACATATGAATGGTTGTTTTAATTTTATAACTAACTACCTTTCAATATGCTATGAAGATGATTTCTTTATGATGCTTGGTCAGGATACTGTTGTGCTTTTTAGAATTGATTGTTTTGCAGGTTGAAGGACTAAAAGGAACTCCAAGAGGCTTTTGACCCTAGCAGGATCTTCCCAAACGAAGGACCCGCAAGTGCACCTCTCTTCATGTAGTTTGTTTATATTAGCATCATGGCTGTGTGGAATGCTTGTTTTTCTTTATAGATAACGTCCAATCTGCTAGGGTATCAACCTAAGACCCTAGGGGAATTTACGCTAATAGAATTTGCGACTCCACCGAGGACAATAGTATTGTTGTTCCTAGTTTCGATTTGTTCAAGGCAATCAGGGCTCAACTATTTATTTTCATGTTGTGACTATGTAGTCTGTTCCTGTAGGAACTTGAACTGTAAGTTTGATCAGTTTCCTCAGACCTTTTTTTGTTTTTTCTTGTGATTTTTCATATACGTTGTTTTTACAGTTTACAGAAGTGTATATATGCAAGATTCCTTAAGTGAACCTGTGTATATGTAGGTTTCCTTAGGCTTAATATTGTATACACATAGTTGTGCATCAACACAGTCACGTATATCATAAAATTCTCAAGACTTTTCAAATATTTTTGTTTCTGAAGATCTGTCTGTTGGTCTGAGTCTTTCCTAAATAGTTACTTTTCTGTGCCAATTTTTGTTTCTACAACAAGTTCGTGATTTGAAATTATCTTTTTTTGTGAAGAGTATTGGTCTTATTTTGTTTTTTTGCAAGTGTCATCACTTTTTGTTTAAACACACAAGATTTCTTTCTGGGAATCTTAGCTGTTCTGGTCTTCCAGGACAGAAAGATTGGTCTCAATCTTTTTGGCAAATCTTGTTTTGGTGATCTTTTTCTTTGCATGTCAAAACTGTATCTTTATGACCATTTACCTTTTTTTTTTCTTTTTGAAAGTTGTTGTGTGACGGTTTTGAGAGTTGTCTTTCTTGATCTTTTGATCGTTGTCACCAAGATTGTTGGGCTACTTTCTGATTGTTAAGAGCATCTTGAAACAAACTTTTTGTTGAGTTTTCACCCATTTTGTGTTGTAAACTTGCAAAGTGTTTTGTTTCCTATTCTTCAATCATAAAGTTTTAGTCTTATTTGGAGCACTTTTGAAAAGTCATTTTTGTTTTTGCTTTTGAAGAAAACTTCTTGAAAACTTGGTTTTTTCTTTCTTTGGCCTTTGTTTGCATTTATTTTCCTTTTCGTGAGTGAAAGTGCATTTTTGTTTGTCTTGAAACTTTCTTTTAATGTTTGGACGAAAATGAGTATTAGCAACTTATATTCTATTTAAACATCTTAAGTGGGAAACTACGATTGATAAACAAGTTACTTTCATTCTTTTATTAGTCTTAAGTCTTGCATCATCATGTACTCAATGCATTAGGATAAATTTGTGCATCCTTTAAGGCATCCATATTTTTGTTATTTTTTTTGAGTGTGAAGCTAGAGTAAAAGAAAAGAAAAGAAGAATTTATTGCTTTCTTAGAAGTTCCTTAGAACCTAGTAGAAATTTCTTTCATCGAAGAACAAAACAAGTGCATTTTCATATAGTTTGGTTTTTATTAATTTCTTTTGTGTCAAAACACCACAAGTTTCACTTCCACTTATCCCTTGACTTAAAGAACAACCCATTTAAAAACAAGCGCTAACTAAAATACATTAGAACTTTTTATAATTGTCAAATTAGACACACGATCAAGTTTTTGGATATTTTAGGTTCTTGGATTAGGTGAGTGGAGAGAAAACTCTCCAAGGCCATTTAGACTGTCAAACATAGGAGTCTGAATATTGAGTGAAAATCGAATAGTGTTAGGAAGCCTAGGAAAGCTCCAGATCTGGGAGTTAATCACGACGGTTTTTGAAGATAAGGAAGAGAGATATCCCCTCTCCTACTTGTTGGATCTTACCTCAAGACTATTCTACTTTGCTTTTGACATGATTTGGTAACCTTAGTTTCTTCTCCTAGGGATCTACATAGGTGGCTATGGAGGGGAATCCTGTGGCACCTGAGGTCGACATTGTATCACTCTCAACGATACTACTAGAGGGCACCCTTGCGAAGCTTGGGGGCTTGCACCAGCGCAGGCTGTTGTTAGGAGGTCAACGTAACTTCCTTTATTACCTTCGCTTATATGATTGGGCTGTCATTATCCCAGACTATCTTCAAAAGGCCCCTTACTTCACTTTTTTGTATTTTTGTGTCCGGTCCTCATCACCTAGAGCGGAAATACTTGAAAGTTGTTTAACTAGCTGACATCTTTTAGGGAAATTTTAGTGTGTGCTTTGTGCTATTAGTTGGCCTAGCTTTCATTTTTTCTTGAGTCTTTAATTAGATCTTAATAAAAAATTCAAAGTGGCTGACCAATCACCAAGACGGTCTCGAAGACTTTGTGGTCTTTCACCACCAAGTTTAGATCCTTTTCCTAGAAGGCATAGAGGTAATACTTCTAGTGGGTTGCATGCCATGGCAGCTGATGCATCGGGGATTGATGCTCCTCTTAGGGGCATTAGTGTTCAGCATAGGCCTGATACTTCCGCAGAACTAGAGAGGAACACTCCAGTTCTTTGTCGAGTTCTCTTTAAAATCGAAGATAACATATAGGTAGAAGAACTCCTAGAGTCATTAGCGGATCTGAATTCCCCTCTACTGTCTAACTATCTAGACGTGCTACAATACGTTGGGACTCTAGTGCATAGACCGTCAAGTCCATGTCATATTACACACTTACCATCGATGGCCACAACGTGAAGCATGGCTTCTACCACAAGTGCTACAACTACACGGACTCCAGCATCAATACAATGGGGAGGAACTATTTCCATCCCCTATGCATCTCTATTTGGGTCTTTTGTTAGCACATATTTAGTTGGGTCTACCTCCATTCCTTCTACTAGTGGAAATTCTTAAGCCAACACTTTTAGTTTTGTGTTCTTCCCATTTGCAACCCATTCACAGGGTATTCCATCAGTACCATTCAGTACCTCCACATCCACGATGGGTGGGTCAGCTTCATTTCAGGGTTTTCCTTTTGGAAGTGGTCATATAACACATTCCAACCCGATGATAGGATCTATGCCTTTTCCTTCTACAGGACAAGGCAACAATCTCGTTCAAGGTTGGACTAACCTTACGGTTAGTGGCATGGGAACTGGGAATCTGTTTTTTGTCCAAAAGGGGAATAGGTTGTACTCCATAGTTAGCTCATTTCAAATTATTCCTCCCTTAGCTTCTGCTTGGAATCCTTATCAGGGGTTATCCACTCCTTATAATCCTTTAGGAGGGAACTTCGCCGGTTATGGAGGTTTTTTGGCCGGAGTTGGTCAAACTTCATGTTTTGCTGGATCAAAAGGTCCACCTTTTGGTTCAGTTGGTTCTGCTTGTTACTTTGCGTAGCTTTTTGCCTTCCAAAATCCAGGCCAATATTTTCAAAACATTGGGAGCTCCGCCCAGTCTGGGTGGAATCCCCAAGGTCCTCCTAGGCTTCCTTTTTTGGCAACATTAAACTTGCTAGATCTCATGAAATTAACAAATGATCCAATCAAATACAATCTAGCCTAGCCTCTAGTCCCAACCAAACTCCCTTCAGACATTCCTCAGTTTGAGGGGAAGGGCGGTGAAGACCCGGGCGACCATGTAACCACATTCCATTTGTGGTGGTCATCAAACTCCCTTATCAATGACTCGATTAGGTTGAGACTTTTTCAATGCACCTTGAGTGGCAATGTGGCCAAGTGGTATACAAAGTTGCCAAGGGATAGATTTACATCTTTAGATAATTTGGCTAACATTTTCCTAAATCATTTCTAGTTGCCCGTCAGTTATGATGTTTGAACTGAACTTTTGGAAAATTTTCATCACGACACAACAACTCACATTTCTGATCATATTCAGGAATGGAGATGAAGAAAGAGGCTAACTAAAGCCGAAATTCCCCCAGAATACCATCTCAAATGGTTTTTGAAAATCTTTACAACCTAAAATCTCTGAGGATTTCTCCTTGTCCGGTGTCTATGTTATGAAACGAGCTCACAAAAAGATAGAAAAGAGAGATCCACGCCTTAGAATTCAGCCTCTTCGAGGGGGCAACCTCCTTTACATTACATAAATGAACAATTCTTGGATGATACAAATGAAAATACCTCCTTTCTATATATAGGAGTCTAAGTGGTCCCAATACAATCATAGCCTACATAACAATAATATTGTAGGGCACAACAGTAACAATGGTGGGCTTCTATGTGGCATAATAGTAACAATATGGGCACTACATGGGTACATCAATATAATAAGTGGGTTATACTAATAACAATAAGGGGTTACACTAGTAGTATAAGGGCCTAACATGCCCCTCTCCTTCAAAAAGCGTTGTCCTCAATGCTTGAGTAGTTCTTGATGCTTCTATATAAAATTCTTGTCCTCCCATGTGGAATATTCAGCGGGTAAGTTCTTCCACTTGATGAGATACTCTAAAATTGATCGATTTCGTAGCTGTCGGGTTCTTGTTTCTGTGACTGCTCCAGGTTCCAATATGATTTTTCCTTCCTCTTCAATTTCTGGCAATATTGCTTGAATTGGGATCCTTTGCAACTTTTGAATAAGTGGCCATACTTCTTCGTTCTTCTTCCATTCATCCATTGCTTCGTTTATCCAATTTGGTTGGATAATATAAATAGAACAAAACAATGCTTCCACATCCTCATCCTTGAAGTGTCTTCCCATTCGGTAAGGTCGCCATTTTTTAAGTGCATGTAGTATTGCCAACATTTCCTTCTCATAAATAGCTTGCTTGAGATGTAGCAGTAAAAATACCCAATCACTCACATCAAAACATTTTTCTTTACGATGTTGATCTACCTGTTGTTTCATTTGATTTTGCACCGAAGTGGCGTTATCCTTTAAAAGTTGGAGAACTTGCTGTTGATGCTCGATATGATCTTTCTCTACTTGAACCTTTTTCTTCTTGATATGTCCTTCTATCTTTTGAGGAGTGGTAATTTCTTCCAGTCCTTTACAAGATATGGTCGGATTCATTTCTTGATGCTCGATGTGATCTTGCACTTCTTGAACATTTTTCTTCTTGATGTGTCCTTCTATCTTGACAGTTTGAGGAGTGGTAATTTCATCCATTGAATTACAAGATATGGTTGGATTCATTTCTTCTTTCTCAATGTGATCTTTCACTTCTTGCACCTTTTTCTTCTTCATATGTCCTTCTATCTTGAGAGTTTGAGGAGTGGTAATTCTTGCCAATGCTTTACAAGATATGGTCTGATTCATTTCTTCTTTCTCTGGGGTGGTGTCCTGGCGTATATCCTCTTCTTTTGATGTTTCTTGATCCTTTTCTTCCTCCTCTTCATATTCTATGTAAAATAATTTCTTCTCAGCACACCTATGACCTTTAGTGCATTTTCTATCACAATTGTAACAAAGCCCTTTTTCTCTTTTTTCTTCCAATTGTTGTGGTGTAACCCTTGTAGGTTGTGGAAGGCTGAGAGAAACAACACTTCCATCTTTATAGTTGTGAGGGGTATGCTTCCTGGTTTCCATAATTTTTCTTTCCATTATGTCACAAATCCCTTTTACTCTTTCCAATTGTTGTGGTGTTGCTCTAAAGAAGGTTTTTCTCTTTATATCCTCATAATGTGCTATCATTTCCTCCGTGAAAATTGACCATGTAACAAGTTTTTTACGAGAACAAAGCCCTTTGTACCATAAAAATTGATCTGGTTCTAAATATGAAGATGCAATACATACCTTTTGTAACAGTTGTACACCATGTATATCAAAATATTGCTCCATCTGAAGTATCCAATTTACCAGATCCTTGCCATCAAACTTCCTCATCTTGTTTTTTCTTGATTTTAGGAGATCTACCTTGAAACGACTGTAACTCTGTACTTTTGGATCTTTTAGTTCTGAAATTGTGACCTATAGTAGCCCTCTGTGTCCTCTTTCCAATGCCACAAGTCTGATCCAAATTGGATTCTCCAAGAAAAAGTTATGCACAATCTCCCGCAGTGACCTGATTATAGACTAGTTCAGTAGAGCAAACTTGTATGAAGTGCCACGTGTTACTGTTTCAATCTTTGACTCTAAAACATATATAAACAGAAACTACAGTCCGTCCTCTTTCAGTAACTTCTTACGAAATTTCAATCCGATGCTCAGAAAGAAAGTTACGACGATTTTCCCCAGGTCACCTGTTTTGAGTGTAATTCAGGAGTCTGCAAAAAGACCAACTTCCGCAGATCATATCTCCGAAAATATCGGGCGAAAAGATCTGAAATTTAGACCCAAGGTTCAGCGCCAATTCTTCTCAAATGGGTTTTTTTTTGCGACTTCTGAAAAGTCACAGAAAAAAATTTATAGCGAAAATGCCACGATGACCTGTTTGGAGCAGCGAAACCCTAGAATCCAAAGCTCTGATACCAAATGTTATGAAACCAGCTCACAAAAAGATAGAAAAGAGAGATCCACGCCTTAGAATTCAGCCTCTTCGAGGGGGCAACCTCCTTTACATTACATAAATGAACAATTCTTGGATGATACAAATGAAAATACCTCCTTTCTATATATAGGAGTCTAAGTGGTCCCAATACAATCAAAGCCTACATAACAATAATATTGTAGGGCACAACAGTAACAATGGTTGGCTTCTATGTGGCATAATAGTAACAATATGGGCACTACATGGGTACATCAATATAATAAGTGGGTTATACTAATAACAATAAGGGGTTACACTAGTAGTATAAGGGCCTAACAGTCTACTCTGAGGAGCAAGCTATTTTTAGGACCCAATAGTTAGAATTGATTTACTCTTAGTGTGAGATTCTACAAAAAATCTTGGCAGATGCTCCTGGGACTAAGGTTGATATAGCCAAGTCGAAGCGAGGTCGACATGCAGATGGTATCATTCGATCTATAGACACAAATGCATTGAACCTATTGAGCCAATTGCAGCAGTTTTCTTTACAATCTACTACGAGCAACCATGTCACATTGTCAAACCCTTTGTTTTCTGAACCCTCTTCGGTTAATGCCATCCAATCTTCCAACCCCAAAGGAAATCAAAATTCCAATGGGAAAAGGAAAGGATGAGGTAGGAAAAAGAGTCAAGACGGGAATACTGATGCAAATAAACCTCGCAATAACGGTGGTGGTGGTGGAAATGGGTCTAGAAAGAAAGTCAAGTTTCTGATGAGCCCCAACAATGTACAATTATTTGGGCTCATTCAACTTCCTAATTTGGCTTAATCCACCATTCTCATTTGTTTATTGCATGTTTTTGATTATATTTGTGTTAATAGAGTGAATTTGGTTAGTCATTATGCCATAAAGTCTAATGGGTTCTTTGTGTAGCCTTGTTGGTCAACTTGGAGACAAAATTGAAGGTCTTAATGAGCACTTGGCAGCCAAATTCGTGGGAGAACAAGCTAGAGGATTTGTAGGAAAGTGTCCCCCTCATTTATGGGCCCTTACCTCGAATTCTCCACCATTAGCTCGGAGTTCAAGGGCCACCGAATCAATCAGCTCAAGGGCAGCCAAGCAAGTCAAGTTGGACTGCTGTTAACTCCAAGTCTTGGGCAGCCAAGTCCCTAAATTTTAGGAGGACTGTTGGGTCCTCAAAATTGTATAAATAAGAAGGCTTGGGGCCTCATTTTGGTTAGCTAGTGGGTAGTCATTTTGTGTAGCTAGTTAGTCAATTTGGGGATAGCTAGTTAGTCAATTTCGTTAGTCATGTTGTAGCTCGGTTTTTGCTCCTTGTAAGCCAGTTTTGGCATGTCATTAGATTCATGATTATTCAATAAAGACAGGCAGCTTTTGATCCACTTCTGCGTTTTTAAGAGAGAAATAGACCTCCTCTGTTTTGTAATGTTAAATTCTTTCTGTTTCAGCACTTTAGTTCATTGCTTTACCATGCAATTCAAAATTACAGGTTTGCTGAGTTAGTTTTATGAGATTGAATGAGTTTAGCTTATGGTTGAATTGCTTTCAGTTGTTTAATTAGATTAGCAGGTTGATAATACATTGGAGCTCCAAGGTAAGAGGTTGAGGAAGTCTCCACTGCCATCTCTGTTTGGAGATTGGAGTGCAGCCTATACCAACCACAAAAATACGTAGTTCTTCACTTTATACATGCTGCAACATAGTCTCGTTTATGATAGATCTTTCCATGCACTTCACTCTTGCACCATACACCTTCATCACAGCTTCATGCACATTCCTTTTGCTCGGTTTTACATTGTTGTTCATAGGTTTTACATTGTTGTTCACCTTCCAACTCATTCATTACCACGTAGCTTCATCCTTTTGTCCTTTTGTTGATCCCATCCTTCTATCCACCAACCACTTCGTGCACTCATTCTCTGTCCTATTTCTCTGCCCTTGAGTCATCACAAGTCTCATCTCCACCCTACCTATCCACCCAAACCATTCCATCCCTTCACCATCACCCAAAACTTCCACTTACAGCACATCCTGTAGAAACCCCTGCGTTTCCTGTAGAATCCCTTGCAGACATCCTGTAGGAGGCCACTCACTCGGTTGCTGAGCTTTTGAACGTGAGGAACCTCTGTGGACTGATGCTAAGGATCTCTGGGAACCTCTCCTAGCCTCCCCAACCTTTCCCACGCTTTCCTTCCTTCTCCATCCCATCTGCACAACCAAACCCTAGTTAGCACAAAATCACAATCATCCCACACACTTAAAGAAAAAATACAAAAACATGTCTTTTATGATGCAAGTAGCTTAGATCCATGGATTTTCACTTATTAGAGGTAATGACAGCATTGGTAGAAGTTGCATTTACATTCTTTGCATTGTAGAGGTTAGACTAGTCAAATTAGGGTTTCCTAGGTTTCCATGCTTTGATTCGCTTTCAGTTCATTTTTTTCAAGTAAAGTAGCTTTCCTTTGAGATTAGCTTTCGTCCATCAATTAGCAAGCTTCTTCTGAGAGCCTATAGAAGTTGGCTTGAACCCTAGCGGACTTGTGCCAGCTGACCAAGTGACAGCTGCGACAAGAGCTAGTACTTGTGCATATAGCACCGCCGCTTCCAAGTTTGTACGAACTACCGGGTTGATAAAATTAAGAGACAGGAAGCCCCAGGAGTTGTAGCATTATTGCTACAATACTGGAGCTCACCATCTTTTTGGCGTCGTTGCCGGGGATGCGGCAGAGTATTGGTGATTGTTGTTATTCTTCTATTTTCTACTACAACCTTCTTCTAAGTAGTTTACTTCATTTCCTTTATGCAATTTCATTTATGCAAAAGTAGATTAGCCTTTCTTGCTTTCCTAGGTTAGCATTTCCTGCTTTCATAGATTAGCATTTCCTGCTTTCACAGATTATCATTTCCTGCTTTCCTAGAATAGCCTTTCAATTCCGCATTTCAATTCTGCAAGCGTAGATTAGCATTTCAATTCCGCAAGCGTAGACTAGCATTTCATTCTTGCAATTTCATTTGAGCAAAATAGATTAGTCCTTTCAATTTCGCAAGATAGTCAATTGCAGTTCAATCTATTTCATGCTTTGTAGGAGTAGAGATAAGTTAGAAAAATGATTGCACAACACCCCCACTGCTTCACACAGCCAATGTTCTTCTTCGATGGTTGTGATGAAAGGACCCCTGGGTGGACATCAAGACATATCTGAAGAACCTCTAGGGGAGAAGAAGAAGAAACATTCCTCTGAAGCAAATGGCTACAAGCAGAAATGTTGGGAGCAGTACCTTATCCAAAGATGAATTTGCAAATCAGATCGAAGATTTCAAGAGTGACATGAGGCAGTTTCTTGCCATGCAACTGGATACCTTGCGGATCCGAAAGAAGCAAGAAGAAGCCAAGAGGGCTTTGGTCATTTTTTTTCCTAGGTGCCTTAAAAAGCATCCTGGGAACGAATGTCCAATGCACTCCCTAGAAGTGTGTTTTGTATGTGAAGAATACCATCCTACAAATCAGTGCCCTTCCTTGCCCAGAATCAAAGCTGCATATCAAAGAGCGAAGGGAGCCACTGAATCACTCTATTATATGAACCAAAGGAGGCCACATGGACCTAGATCTTACCAGCAGGAGATGCAAGGGATACCTGAGACCTATTATGACCCTTATCAAGCCACTTTCATGCCTTCTTGGGATCCCCCTGCTCATCCTTCCTGGTCTACACCTCCTCCTTGGTCATATTCTCCTTGTTCCTTCACAGATCCATACTATGCCCAACCAGTTGCTCATTCATTTCACTCTTATGCTCAGCCACAACCTCAGTGAAATGCACCTTATCAGGAGTGGAGGCCCCCGTATAACTCTCATCCCGCTCATTTTCCTCCACCACCTGCTCATCCACAACCATCGCCTCCTCCTCCACCAAGGCAACCCCAAATGCCTACCCAACCACAATGCCATCCATCACCATCTCAATTTCACACCTCCACTCAGCTACCCGTACCTCCATTTCCAAAACCATGCAATGGAGCAGCTCAACCCAATTGCAAATCTGAGGCAAAACATGTGCAAATGATTCCTCGTGAGCTCAATGATGTTCACCAAAGCTCAGGAAAAGTAATGCAAAAAAGAGATCATCTTGAAAGCATTGAAGGACCAAAAGCAAAAGAAGATTCAAAAGAGGAGATCAAAGAACCATGGGCTGCACTTGATGAATAAAAGAGATCAGAATCAGAGATCGAGAAAGCTTCCTCATGGTCACCATCAAATCCTCCATGTACTCAAGAGAAAGATCAGCAAAAAGAGGAAGATCAGAAGGTCATGATAGAAGGTGACATGAAGAACGATCCAAATCAGCAAGATGACCAAGGATATCAAAGCTATATTGAGATATGGTTTCAGAAGGTCACTAAGTTGCAACAGCACTCTCCTCCTCAGCTATGTTTTGTACTCTCAAAGTCAGATCATTTTGTCTCTGAAAGTTGGATAGTTGTCCAAGCATGCATTTCGAGCCTTCACATCATTTTTTCTCTAATCTCGATGTGCACATGGCTCCATTGGAAGTATTCCTATACATGAAAATGATTTTGTTTTTCAAGTAGGGTAGGGTAGAAAAAAATGAAAAAAAAGGAAAAATAAAGAAATGAAAAAATGAAAATAAGAGAAAAATAAAAATCTAAGGTGAAAACCCCCTCGGAGGCGCCTTAGATTGGCTCATTGATTGAAAACCTCCATGAGGCAGTCAATGGGTTGGAAAGAAAAGAAAATAAAAGAGAAAAAGATCTCTGGGTGAAAACCTCCCTTGGAGGCGCCCAAGGCAGGCGATTAGGGTGAAAACCTCTATGAGGCGCCCTAGTTGTTTTTCAAAAAAAAAAAAAAAAAAAAGAGAAAAAAAAAAAAGAGAAAAAAAGAAAAGAAAATTAAAGCTAATCATCATTGAATAATTTCATGTTGCAGCAATGACATTTCAGGTTGCAAGAAGGATGTTTCATGGCAGGAGGAGCACTCAAATCAAGGTCAAAGGAGTTTTTGTGCCTTCTAGAGGAAGTTTCGTATCTTCTACAGGAAGCTTACAAAAAAGCCAAATTGATCTCCGAAGAGGACCTGAAGGCTTGGAATATGTCCATGAGGCCTACACTCATCCATGTTTCCACTCCTCACCCCTTTTCCATCATTTTTTCATGTCATTATGCTTCTTTCCTCAAAATTATGTTTTCTACAGGAAGCTCTGTATTTCTACAGGAAGCATCCTGTAGAACCTTTGGACGAGCCAAATTCAATTTCAAAAGTGAATCTGATGGTGGGAGTCTATTGGTCAGGCCTGCAAGCACTTGTCTGTCCATCCCTTGCCTTTCTCCATCATTTGTCCACTTCATTTGCTTCTCATTGTGCTTCTACAGGAACTTCCTGTAGAAATTGTGGGAAACTAGGCATACATTTCAAAAAGTGGTTTGGCGAACATGCTAGCTTCCTCAAGGGTTCAGAGGTCCTCATGCAGTCTTCCAACTCATCCTCCACCATCTCCATACCTGCATCACAAACAAAATTCATTTTGTCATCCCATGCAAGCACATGCAAAAAGCCTTGAGGCAAAAATCCATAGAACCAAATTTGTTTTTGCCATAACTTGAAAACCATGCATCCATTTGACAAACCGCTTTATGGGGAATTGTACAAGGTTGATGACAACATGCCTGAGCTGTTTCATGCAATTCCGATGCACGGTTTCCAAGGAATCAGCCTCCATCACCATCAGCCATTTTTGCATTTTCTCCATAACCGTGCATCCGTTTCAAAACCTGTTTCATGGAGAGATGCACATGGATGATAGTAGCCTACCCAAGCAGTTTCAGCCGATTCCGATGCACGGTTTCCGAGAAATCGACCTCTGAAATCTTCAGCCATTTTCCATTTTTCTCGAAATCCGTGCGTCCATTGATCACGAATTTTCTATGGGAGATGCATAATGATGATAGAAACATGCTCAGCAAGTTTCAGCTCGATCCACTTTGGCGTTTGGGAGAAATGTTGAAAACAAGTTCTGGTTTGGTGAAGATGCAGCAACAGCAGCTTGGACGTGTAGATTTGAACGTGGAAACAATTGTCTAGAGCTTGGATCCGGCCAGAGGGCGCCTGCACAAGAAAAAACAACCATGAATCATCAATCAAGCCACCATGCAACTACATCAACACATGCATGCAGCAAATGAAGATCAACACAGGCATGCAGCAAAGCAACCACGCACGACTTGCAGGTACGTGACTAAACTTGTTCCTCTATTTGCATAAATCTAATCTGAAGCATTGCATGAATGGATGAGATGGTGAGATTCAGTTAGAAAGGTAGCAAGACACCCAGTTCTCTAGCGCTCAAGGAAAAATCACACAGCGTACGTGTATGGTCATTCATGAAAAATTTGAAAAACACAGTTAATGGAAGATTTGTTGAACTTCAGTGCACAGGGCTTCAATTGATTAACAAATAGGAGACATACAGTTAATAAATAGAACTGAAGTCTGCATGTGGCCACGTACACCTGACCACTTCACTCCCTCACCAAGAATCACGCAACAATGTAAAATGCTCGGATGAACCTCACACCACCTGCTGTCCATTTGCACTTGACTAAAGTATGCATCCTCCAATTCCAAAAGTGATGAACTAGTCATCCTTCACTGGTTTCTACCTGTTTTCAAAATTATCCCACGTATCAAGCTCGCTCAGAGGCGTAGGGGCACTCTACAGGTGTTTCTATAGGAAGACGTTCTACAGGAAAGAACAGCAGAGCCTTCTAGAGCAGAAAAGCTTGGATTTTTCTTCAATAAATTGGGAATCCCAAAAGTGGTAGGATCGAAAACACTCATCCATGTATGATATACTCCAAAAGAGTGGTGAATTGAGCTGTTGTGAATTGGAGGGTGACCATGCATGAATTTTCTTGAAAAACACTTGCTAATAGAATATGTTTTAATGCTTGAAATAAGAGGCATCACAGCAAATGGGTAAAGCAGATCTGAAGTAGTGCGCTCCTTCTACCTAGTCAGCAGGCATCAAAAACAAGGGTTAAGAATGCTCCCTTCTTAACCCTTCTCTCAAAACAGTGTCTCTTCAAATCTGCCCAATCGTACAAGGACAACACCAATCGAAGAAAATGCTCATATTTGTGTTTTCTACATGACTGTTGATTTGTTTGCAGGGCTTGCACCATACATATTGAAATATACGCATTGGGTTCGACTCTGACTTTGATTCAGAAACAACAAAAAAAAAAGGGAAAAAGAAAAAAGGGTCAAAAAGTCTCATGGAAGTGCTCCTCTGTAAGCTGGTTACAGGAACACCATATAGTTAGAAAGAAAATTGGGAAGCCTTCAAGGACATGATAGCAGAAAGTGACATAACAACCCTCACCTATGATATCAGTCCTTCTAACCGTAAGGAAGAAGAGAAGAAAGGGGGAGAAGATGAAGGATAGCCACAGCCAAGCTGAAAGGAAAATCACCCACAGCCGAGCAGGACATAGTGATGCTGTTTTTTTCCCTAAAGGAAGCCCAAAATTGCAGAAACAGGCTTCTACAGGAAGCCCGAAATTGCAGAAACAGGCTTCTACAGGAAGCCCCAAAAAGGTAAAACCCAACGAGACGCAGGTGGACATCCTATCAAAGGAGGTAGCAGCCATACTTGCCACCATTAGCACACCTCCAAGACCAAAAAGGAAGGGAAAGAGGCAAACCTTCATGTACTTTGAAGCAAAAAAAAAAGGAGCACACAAATAAAAGTGGGCAAACCCAAACCACTGTCAAAGGAGCAAATTGTCATTAAGGACACGAAAGCGGAACAAAAGGAGGAGCCTCCTTCAAAAATATCCATCAGCTATGAACAGGGAAGGCCGAAGACATCCACTTAGAGAGAAAGAATGAAAATGTTGGACACAAAGGCCTCTCTATAGGATGCTGAGACAGTTCTACAGGAAGTCCTGAAAACACTATTTTGGCTTGGTTCTAATTGATTGTCTTGTGTCTCCTTATTTCACTGATGTTTGTGAAATTTATAAAAGAGGAAGGTGTTTTCAACTTGGGAATTGGATGTGTTCGTATATTGCTATTTATTCCATTTACTAATATGCTTAAGCACAATAACCTGCTTACCAAAGCCTTTGAAAGTCGGGTGATTTGGTGATGGCTTCATTCTGCTAACTGGTCCAACTTAGCATTTGAGGAATTGTTGGCAAGGTGTTCATCTTTGGTGATTTCTGTGAAGGTCTTACTTTGGAGCTGAGAGGTGATAGTTTGATGGTATATTTGCTTTCACACAAAATGCTGGTAAATTGTCTTTGACAGAGAAGAGGGCACCATTTCTTCCATACGATTGCATAAACTTGTGCACTCATAACAAGGCTGAGGATTCACTAAGAAAAGCTAGCAGACTGTTTCTATAGGAAGACAGAGACTGTTTCTACAGGAAGCCAGCGAACAGTTTTCTACAGGAAAGTCTGAAAAGCGGGAAACCAAAGGAGAAATCGGCCGAAATGCTAGCCAAGGAAGTCACCAAGGCCATCAAAGACAAGGCGAGAGATTTGGTTGCTCAGAGGATGAGCAACACTTTCAATAGGGGGGTGATGATGAGCCCCAACAATGTACAATTATTTGGGCTCATTCAACTTCCTAATTTGGCTTAATCCACCATTCTCATTTGTTTATTGCATGTTTTTGATTATATTTGTGTTAATAGAGTGAATTTGGTTAGTCATTATGCCAACAAGTCTAATGGGTGCTTTGTGTAGCCTTGTTGGTCAACTTGGAGACAAAATTGAAGGTCTTAATGAGCACTTGGCAGCCAAATTCGTGGGAGAACAAGCTAGAGGATTTGTAGGAAGGTGTCCCCCTGATTTATGGGCCCTTACCTCGAATTCTCCACCATCAGCTCGGAGTTCAAGGGCCACCGAATCAATCAGCTCAAGGGCAGCCAAGCAAGTCAAGTTGGACTGCTGTTAACTCCAAGTCTTGGGCAGCCAAGTCCCTAACTTTTAGGAGGACTGTTGGGTCCTCAAAATTGTATAAATAAGAAGGCTTGGGGCCTCATTTTGGTTAGCTAGTGGGTAGTCATTTTGTGTAGCTAGTTAGTCAATTTGGGGATAGCTAGTTAGTCAATTTCGTTAGTCATGTTGTAGCTCGGTTTTTGCGCCTTGTAAGCCAGTTTTGGCATGTCATTAGATTCATGATTATTCAATAAATACAGGCAACTTTTGATCCACTTCTGCATTTTTAAGAGAGCAATACACCTCCTCTGTTTTGTAATGTTAAATTCTTTTTGTTTCAGCACTTTAGTTCATTGCTTTACCATGCAATTCAAAATTACAGGTTTGCTGAGTTAGTTTTATGAGATTGAATGAGTTTAGCTTATGGTTGAATTGCTTTCGGTTGTTTAGTTAGATTAGCAGGTTGATAATACATTGGAGCTCCAAGGAAAGAGGTTGAGGAAGTCTCCACTGCCATCTCTGTTTGGATATTGGAGTGCAGCCTATACCAACCACAAAAATACGTAGTTCTTCACTTTATACATGCTGCAACATAGTCTCGTTTATGATAGATCTTTCCATGCACTTCACTCTTGCACCATACACCTTCATCATAGCTTCATGCACATTCCTTTTGCTTGGTTTTACATTGCTGTTGATAGGTTTTACATTGCTGTTCACCTTCCCACTCATTCATTACCACGTAGCTTCATCCTTTTGTCCTTTTGTTGATCCCATCCTTCTATCCACCAACCACTTCGTGCACTCATTCTCTGTCCTATTTCTCTGCCCTTGAGTCATCACAAGTCTCATCTCCACCCTACCTATCCACCCAAACCATTCCATCCCTTCACCATCACCCAAAAATTCCACTTACACCACATCCTGTAGAAACCCCTGCGTTTCCTGTAGAATCCCCTGCAGACATCCTGTAGGAGGCCACTCACTCGGTTGTTGAGCTTCTGAATGTGAGGAACCTCTGTGGACTGATGCTAAGGATCTCTGGGAACCTCTCGTAGCCTCCCCAATCTTTCCCATGCTTTCCTTCCTTCTCCATCCCATCTGCACAACCAAACCCTAGTTAGCACAAAATCACAATCATCCCACACACTTAAAGAAAAAACACAAAAACATGTCTTTTATGATGCAAGTAGCTTAGATCCATGGATTTTCACTTATTAGAGGTAATGACAACATTGGTAGAAGTTGCATTTACATTCTTTGCATTGTAGAGGTTAGACTAGTCAAATTAGGGTTTCCTAGGTTTACATGCTTTGATTCGCTTTCAGTTCATTTTTGTCAAGTAAAGTAGCTTTCCTTTGAGATTAGCTTTCGTCCATCAATTAGCAAGCTTCTTCTGAGAGCCTATAGAAGTTTGCTTGAGCCCTAGCAGACTTGTGTCAGCTGACCAAGTGACAGCTGCGACAAGAGCTAGTACTTGTGCATATAGCACCGCCGCTTCCAAGTTTGTACGAACTACCGGGTTGATAAAATTAAGAGACAGGAAGCCCCAGGAGTTGTAGCATTATTGCTACAATACTGGAGCTCACCAGTTTCCATGCAAGCTATGTAGTGGAGACCATTTAACTCATCTCTGCCGAAAGATTCAAGACACTTAACAGTTGTTAGGGCAGCATGGGACTTCTAACGCTCAAGTTGTCTTAACCAACCCTTTTCCCCAAGGGCAGCAACTACTTGCTGACGCAAGTTCAAATTCTAGTACCTCTGCAAGGGGTAACCAGGAAGGGGACAAATCATCAAATGTTTTCATGATGGGTTCTAATGTCCATGTGGCCACTTGGTCGCATGATTACGGTGAAGCTGAAAATTCCAAGGACAAAATGGCTCCAAAAAATACCGACCTTCATATTGAGTGACCCCCTGTCGAGACTATACCACGGATACCGAAAGGTTTCGCTAAACATGCGACTATTAATCATAAAACTAGGGCCGCCTAGAATTACTCCATTGTCAAGGATCTGGCTCAGAGTCCATGCGCCATGTCTTCTTTAGAGGTTCTCCAGTCGTGTCCAACTCAAAGAAACGTTTTTCTTTTGATGATAGCGGTAGTTGATCCAATTAACTCTTTAGTGCTCACTTTCAAAATGCTTAATGTGAAAATGCGACTCCCTCATCATATTTCTTTTCAAATAAAGTCTACATATTGGAAAATTAACATTTTTCTTACCATTATTGATGCAGGAGCTTCCACATGTGTCATGTCGATGTCATGTTGGAAGGCCATCCTTCGGCAGTTCCTTCACTTACCCTCCTGACTGCATTTGATGGACATTCTCATAGGCCGCATGGGATTATCCTTGCCTTTCCCATATGTGTTGGTGGGGAAGGTCATCAATATCGAAGTAGAAGTCATTGACGCTAACCTAGATTACAATCTTCTCTTAGGAAGGAATTGGGTATATGAAATGGATGCCATTGTTTCGACTCTCTTTCGTGTCATTTTCTTTCCTCATGAGGGGAAAATTGTTAAGGTTGATCAATTGGATTATTTTCTAGCTGATCCTAGGGAAACTTCAAATTCTACTAGTCCTTTAGTGGATAACCCTCATCCGCCTACTGAGAATCTAGGAGTTGGGATGTATTCTTCATTGATGGGTACCTTTGATTTTTCCTCTCCTATCTTTAGAATCAATGTCATTTCATCATCTAAAGAGTCTTCACGAGAAGAGTTCTTCTGAACTCATTATTTTTCAGACCCTTGGACCTTACCTTCACCTATGACCACATTAGTTGAAGGACAAGTTGGTGGAATGGCATTTCCTATGTCTGCAGTAAAGCCTCGGCTTGGACCCTTTATTCTACCTCCGCTATGGATTGGTTAGATATGGTTTTACCATCCGAAGAAGAAATCCTAGAAGTGATGATGGGTGTAGATCAACCTTGGGAAGACTTACACCATCGTTCATATTTTCTACCTCCGTTGCAAGAAGTAGAATCTAGGTTCTTCGAGCTGTTTACTACGGATGTTTGTATGGTATCAAACCCTTTGGCTCCAGCACACTTTTGTGCCAAAGGTAATATGTGAGTGATTTCAAAAGTGATATATAGATAAACATCTCTAGCAACCCTAACATGATTGATAATCTCTTCATCGGAGCCAGATGTTCCCCTGAAAAAATTCAAATTTACACCGACAATTTTAAGGAATTTCGAGATGTATTCGCTTGGTCTTATGAAGAAATGTCTGGCATTGATCCATCCATAGTTCAACATGAGATCAAGACGTATTAAAATTCCAAACCGGTTTGTCAAAGGCTTTGACCGGTTAATCCTAGGAAAGTAGCAGCCATTAAAGCTGAAGTAGAGAATTTTCTCAAGGCAGGTTTCATATACCCTGTTCCTCTTACCGATTGGGTTTCTAATCCAGTCCCTGTGGATAAAAAGCAATGAACAATCCGAGTATGCATCGACATTAGGGACCTAAACAAAAGCTTCTCCCAAAGGTAATTACCCCACACCATTCATTGATCAGATTATTGATGAGTGTGCAGGGAATGAGATTTTATCCCTCATGGATGGCTTTTCTGGTTATAATCAGATCTCTATCCATCCAGAAGATCAGTATAAGACAACTTTTATATGTTCCTCGGGTACCTTTGCATACAAAAAGATGCCTTTTGGTCTAAAAAACGCTGGAGCTACCTTCCGGCGGGCCATGTCATATGCTTTCCATGACATTAAACATATCATCAAAGCATACTTGGATGATCTAGCAGCTCGTTCTCGAAAGAGAACTGATCACCCTAGTCATCTTCGATTGGTTTTTGAGCGATGCCATTTTTACAAAATCCGGTTGAATCCCAATAAGTGCATTTTCGCGGTTACATCTAGTCAGTTATTAGGGTTCATTGTGTCAAGTGAAGGGATTAGGGTTGATCCCTTCAAGGTAGAGGCAATAATTCAGTTGCCTCCCCCATCCTCAATTCGATAACTTCAAAGTCTTCAAGGGAACGCTAATTTCTTAAGATGGTTTATAGCGAATTATGTCGAGATCACCAAAGGGTTTATGCATTTTCTATGGAAAGGAGTTCCATATGCATGGGATGACTTTTCGCAGTGGTTGTTTGATGCCTTGAAAAAGGCATTAGTCTTTGCCCCGCTTTTGAGTCCACCGGACTATGGTAGGGATTTCCTTTTATATATCGCCGCAGCAAAATCAACCATAGGTATGGTTCTCATTCAGGAAGATGATGCTCTCACAGAGCATGTGATTTATTATTTGAGCCAAGGCTTGATAGGTCCTGAACTTCGCTATTCTCCTGTTGAGAATTTGGCCTTGGCAACTATCCATGTTGTTCAGTGGCTCTGCCATTATATCTTGCTATGGAAAACTTTTGTCTTAGCGGTGGTCAATCCGTTTCAATTTGTCCTCAGTAGACGAGTGATTGGGGGCAAATATAATCGATGGATAGTCATTTTACAAGAATTTGATCTCGAGTTCTTATCTGCGAAGACTAAGAAATCCATGGTTTTTGCCGAGTTAATTTTTGAGCTGCCTTATGGAGAGGATACTATTTATGAGGAATATTTTCCCAATGAACCTTTATTCGTCATCTCTTCACCCGACCCTTGGTATGGAGATATCATTGCCTATCTCCAGACTTTGAAGTTTCCCTGTACTTTTTCTAAGGATGAATGCCGAAAATTACATCACCTGGCTAAAAATTATGTTATCATTGGTTATACATTATATTGTCAAGGGGTTGATTCAATCCTTCGATGTTGTTTAACCCTAGGGGAAGCAGATTCAATGCTCAATGACTGCCACAAAGGAGCTTGTGGTGGTCATCTTTTAGGGCTTGCTACAGCCCAATGTATCTTACGCGACGACACGATTTTTGGTCTTCGCTCTTCAAAGATTGTGTTGAAGTTGTCAAATGTTGTCACCCCTGTCAAGTTCATACTCGAAAGATGCACGCACATCCAGATCCTCTTTTTTCCATTTTCACTGTCGGTTGGTTTATTAAGTGGGGTATTGATTTTACAACTTGTAATTTGCCTTCAGTAGTGAATCAAAAGTACATTATAGTGGTCGTAGACTACTTCATGAAGTGGGTCGAGGCTTTGCCCACTTACAAAAACGATAGTGAAACAATGACATTTTTACTTTTTAATCAGATTATCCTAAGGTTCGGTATCCCGAGAGAGGTTGTCACTGGCCATGGCAATCATTTCCAGAACCAACTAATGTCTGAATTGGCTCTTAAATTGGGTTCCGGCAAGAACACTCGTCTCCTTATTATCCTCAGGCAAATGGATAGGTCGAGGCAGTGAACAAAACCCTGAAGATGATCCTACAAAAGGATGACCGACAAAAATCGGTCCAATTGGAATCTTATGCTGTATCCGGCTCTTTGGGCATACCGAACCTCCGTAAAGACTGCTACAGGGTTTACACCTTTTCAGTTAGTTTATGGGATGGAATCTATCTTTCCTATTGAATGTGAAATTCCTCCCTTAAGTTATTTATTAAGCTCCTTCCCGAGACTTCTAGTCTTGAAGAGCGCCACCTTCATTTGGAACATCTCGATCAGCAGCGTCGAGATGCCACCACAATCAATCAGGCTAATAAGAAAAGGGTTAAAACTTAGTACGATAAAGTTGTCCATCCTCGAGTCTTTTCTGAAGGCGACCTTGTCTTGATCTATGACCAAGATAAAGATGCCTTGGGGGCAAGCAAGTTCGAACATATGTGGTACGGTCCCTTCATAATTAAATGCGTTTTAGAAAAAGGGGCATATGAGTTAATCGATTTTGAAGGAAATACGTTGGCAGAACCCCGAAATGGGCTCTACCTCAAGAAGTGCTTTGCTTAAGTAGCAACTAGGAAATGGCTTCTTTGTACATTTTGTATGTTTGTACATATCTTATCGGGAGTTTTTTGATATCAACACTTTTGGTTTGTTGTGACAGGAGTTGACAGACGACTTGGTCTATATTGGATTCGCCGATGGCGCTAGTCAGCACACTCAGAACCTCACTTCGGCAGCTTGGGTACTCTACTATCCAACTGGTCAGTTGATGGTGTCAAGGGGAGTATGCATTGGTCCCACTTCAAATAATATGGCTGAGTATACTGCCATCATTAATTTACTATCCAAAGAAATTTCTTATGAAATCGATTCGATGGTATTTTATCTTGATTCACAATTGATAGTGTCACAATTGAAAAACATTTATCGGGCAAGGGATCCATGTTTATATCGGCAGTATTTACGAGTGAGGTTTTTGCAAAGATCATTTACTTACATTAATTACTTTCACATTCCAACATCTCATAATTGGTTAGCCGATTATGTTCCTAATCAAGCTTTAGACTGGCATATCATTCATTCATCACAACAAAATAAAGCATCAAAAAATCAAACTCTATATATATCTCATAAAATATCTCGAGTGTACATAAGTGTGTCCAAAATAATATACAAAAATTGGGACTCAAATGCCCATAATCATGTCCAGTACATCTAATGCCCCAGCTCAGGATGAGCGGCTAGGTAGGCAACTACTACTTTGGCCACATGCCTAAGAGTGCAAAACCACTCTCGCGGCATGCCAACCGCATGACATTGCATATGTATAGGGAGATCCTCTATGGCCCCCATCAGTACTCGGTGAGTTAGTCTTATTGATTGCCACTGAACTGTGTATAGAAGTTGCTCTGTCTCTGTAGCGGCCTCTTCAGCACCTCAGCCACGACCTCCATGCCATGGGAACCCATCCGGTTGCACTGGGCCAATATCTAGAACATGAACATCATATTAATCATTTGAATCCTATCAAAAATATTTTTCAACGTTTATTTTTATACTTGAAAAATTATAAAAAACGATAAAATAAAAAAAACATTTACCTATATCGCCCCATGCTGCTTTCGGTGGTAAAGCTAGATCTGGATCTCCTCGGAAGTCTAGCCCAGCATAAGGGTAGTCGTCTACAGCAATGATCTCCTGCTCCCACCAGGAGAAGAAGTCATCGTCAAATGCAGTCCGTGGAACGTCCCCACCCCCTAGGCATTTCATCAAGTCAGCCCACCTGCCCATCCGCGGATCTCGTGGGGTGCTGATCGAAATTGATACTCTAGGATAGAGTGCTAGGACCCTCTCAAAGAAGAAAGAGCACAAAATGGTTCCATATCCAAATGTTTTGGTCTGCCCTTTCTTGATAGAAGTAAGCTGGCTTTTCAGGTTGGCAAGAAGAGGAGTACACTAGTCAAACACGGTGGTGAGACATTCTACCTCCAGGCTCATGGCTAGCCGTGAAGCCTGGTCCAAGGAATCTGATCCATTCGCTCTAGCTATAGTGAACATGATGATGCATGCTTGATTGGAATTTGACTTCCATCCTTCTCTGGATGTCCCAAGCAATATATATGTATGTATTCCTCGATCGAGAGACTGTCTTTGATCTTCCTATCGAATGTACCACCTCTCCCCTCTGGGAAAGGCCTGTGATGACATAAATGTCTTCAACCTCTACCTTGAGTGGCATCTGATCAATCATAAACGAGTCATCCTTAATGCTCTAGTAGTGAATGAGAATTTCGAGCAGGTGAGTGTTTGCTTTCATATTTGGAATTTTAAATAAATTTAGCAAACCACATCCTCTTAAGGCATATGGCGCATTAGGATCGTTCATAACCTCATCATCCACTAAGGCATGCTCTCTTTCTCTCCAAGTGACTGGCATCCTGAAGAAAAAAATAATTTTTTACCGTTAGATTTTTGTTTTGAAGTTTTTGCAACATATATGAGGGTCCTTTCCATATACCGTTGCATCTAGGGCCTGCGTATATGCGGGTTGCCCATAGCCAACCTGCATCTATGCCACCAAGACAATTTTTTTGGCAATAATTCAATGGTGAAACTTGAATTAAAATTCTAAAACTGGTCATAATTGAATGGAAGATAATTTTAAGGGTTACTTGGTTATTTTGGGAGGATTTGAACGGTTGAATTTGGTGTATGGTAAAGTTTGCTCCTTTTGCTCCACTCGTTTGCTCTCAAATCAAATGGTGAAAATGGTGAGTCCAAAAGCTATTTTATAGGCTTTGAAAATGTAAAAATTTTTCAAAACTTGATTTTCTTTTGTCTCGTGTAACTTTCAACATGGGAGCTTTGAATGTCGAGAATGGTTTGATTTTCAGGACATTTTGGATGCTTTTTCCACAGCTTTGAGATAGTTCCATGACGGCTGACCCATCATGGCAGGTATCATTTTCTCACTGGCATATAGGATATGGAAACCATTTTTCCGTTGTATTATGCATTCTAGCCTCCATTTCTTGATACACTGGCCATTAGGTCGATCCCATCGTGTTATGATTCATAAACCATCTGCACTTGCCAATTTTTTAAATCATGACACCATGGTAGAGCCATCCTTTTCATGGGCATCATAGTTAGCACCTCACTGACATTTGTTGCCCATGCTGATTTGATTTGAGTAGGCTCAGTAGTTCTCTATAGTCCCACCTTGACTTATGCGATGAAGACTCATTCCTCTTTGTTTCTTCACTTCGTTCTGGCCTTATACCCTAGAGGCTCCTTTGTGTTGACTTGTACTGCTGCATCGCATTTTGACCAGTTGCACCTTTTGGCCTTGAGTCGGCTTCACTTGGACTCGTGTTTAAGCCAACTTATGACCATGTCGACTGCAAAATCAAACTTGCATGCCCTTGACTTCTGCAACTTGGCACACCTTGACCTGTGGAAGGAACACACCTTTGATTGTCTTTGACCAGTTTTCGCCTCCCTGCATTGAGCATAGGATTGTTCCAATCCCAGGAACTAGATCATCTATTTCATCGACACTCGTTCTTTCCACTGTATTATAGCATTCTTTTATTTTGTTTCCAGCTTAAAGAAAAAGACAATATATATATATATATATATATTCCAAAAAGAGTGGGAACGGTACAATATTTCCACTTATTGTTGGCAGCGAGAGTCAGTCATGTCACCCTTGAACAAAGCACTGAAAAAAATGTCTCCTCTATTTGGGAAGAATTTAGTTTCATTTAGGTATGCCTCAACCTTGTTATTGAGTCAGTTCTCCCCTGATTGGTTATTTCTTCCAATCATATGGAGGGTTCATTCGTGCCTCCTGCATGATGAACTTATATAGAGTTATCATATGTTGCCACATAGTCTCATTGAGTGGTGCCTTTCTTCAAGGGAGGCTAGCTTGACTCGGAATCTCTGCGATGTCTCTTGACTCATTTTTCAATCGGCCATCTCTGGTTGTCAGTGTCTTGTCTATCATCACATCAGATATATTGGTCCTTTACTCATGCTAGTTTGAGAAGGTCTCCATTGACTTCTTGCTAGCGGGTCTTTTCCTTATCAAGGATGACATCTTGCTCTACGGAACGGCCTAGAGATGCACCTTGGCCCTATTTTCATTATGGATAGGTCACCTTGTGCTTAGCATCAATCAGTATTATGGGTCTTTGACTGAGTGGTTTCCCTTGTGTTCAACATTCGCTTACACTATCACACATTGGGATTTGTGCAATACCTTTCTTTCCATTTGACCCTATTGGTGGATACTGTTATCACCCCAAGAAACTCACCTAGGTTGTAAATCATTGATGCTCACGAAAATTACAAATTCAACAATTATGGTTGGATAAGATGATGAATAAATGGAGATATGTTGCACATTTAAGCCAGATAACCACTCCTACTATGACTATCCCCAAACATGGGTGAAGACCCCCAAACTACAAGGCTTTCAACTACCAACTACTCATGGTTTAAGGTAAAGGTGATGATGGAGAAGACTAATTACACCAGTAGATACAAAGGACCCTGTGATAGCCAGATGCAACCAGTTAGAAGATCTGTATAACTATTGTTTAATACACAAACAGTATGACAGCTCCCTGATATTAAACAATAGCAATCTGAAAGAAATTTTAATGAACCACTAAATTATAATACAGAGGTGGGATGATAGCCCCTCTGATATTAAACATTCACAGTACATAAAATAAATGCCAACAGGCACAGCCTAGAACAAGAAAGAGAAGTGGAAAGTGAGCAGGTGACAGCAAAAGAAGCTTGTATTAGTTGAAAATCAAGACAAGAAGCTGTAGGTGTCATATTATTTACAGTCTCTAGAAGTTAAAGGCAACAACAAAACTATCATTCATCAAACGCTCATCAATCCCACTACATCGACCTTTTCAGTATATATGGTGTCTCATTACACAATCTCCCTGTTAGCTATGCATGGAGGAGAACATAAATGGCCACCAACCACATTTATATTCAGAAATGGGGCTGCTGATACAACTCTGGCTGTGTTGTAAATGGATTTGACCCTCTCTGGTGCTCTGTGGTCCTGCTTGGGCAGGTGGCATGAAATACAAATGAAACCATAAGCATTGAATGCTCTGAACTCCCTAGAGGTGTCCTGCTTCCTCCTCGGCCATACTGCTGATTAATTTCTGCTGCTGATCATTAAAACGGCTCCATTATGACTGTGCTGCTTTAAAACAGTGAAACGCTACCCAAACTGTTCATTCCCGCTCATCATGGCTTCAATTTTGAATTTGAAAAGGTTTAGGCATGGTTTATTTACTGTCGGGTCCGCCTCTCAGTCGCAATACATATTTAAAGAGGCCAATCCTTTATTTTTTAATATTTGAGAAACACACACAAGACTGCTGCAAAACCATGAAAAATGGCTTTGGCGGATTTGAATCATATATATTTTTTGTTTCTGAACCCTTTCGAATCTGAAAGCCCATCGCAATCGGCACTTGCCCAAGGCCTCCTTTGTATTTTCTTTATACATTGAAAATACACAAAAAAACATTGAAAACGAGACGGGCACCGACTTGAAATTTTATAAAATGGAGCATTGTACATCCACTGGGTCTGCCCCATTGTATCACAACATAACTTATGTTAAATCCCCGCCCCTTTGAAATCGCCGATAGCGATACGGCAATCGCTCATCGACGATGTCTCATGTCGTTGTCGCTGCCTCCCCCGACTTGCGATATGCCGACGCGATCTGGACCGTTGATTGGCCAGATCCAATGGCTGAGATTAATGTGGATCCTTAAGCCTGTAATTTGATTTTTACATGGTTTTTGGGGTATTTTCACCTCCCGATAGTGTATTTCTGCCCTCCAAAGGGCTTTCCTCTTGCAATTTTTTTTTTGAATCGGTGGAAGACTTTTAGCCAAAATTCGAGGATTTCGATAGCATCAGTGGTTCCTTTGGCATGGTTATAAGTGTGTATGCAGCCTTCCAGAGTGTTTGAATCCATTTTTGATGCTTTTGCACAACAAAGCTAACATTGGCTCCTTCTGGGGATGAGATCCTCCCTGTGAGGTCTCAAGAACCTGCAGATCAATGCCTTTCCAGCAACAAATAGATTAGCCAAAATTCCTAGTATTCCATTGGGCATGGAGTCTACTACAGCTATACTAAAAAGTGATAAAAGCACAATATTTATAGCTTTTAAGGCCAAAAGACCTTAAATCACATAGTTTTTCAAAAGCTGCCCATTAACAGCGCCATCAAAAACTGGTTCTTCTTCCATACTTTTCAGTATGAAGGTATTGTTCCCTTGAATCTGTGAAATGATGAAAGGGCCTATCCAGAGAGCATCGAATTTCCCATGATTTCCTTTCTTTTCTTTAAATGCATCCCATTTTAGAACCAAATCCCCAACCTGCAAATTATTCATTTTTGCCTTCTTGTCAAAGACTTCCTTGATCCTTTGCTGATGTGTTGTAGCTTTTTCAATCAACTACTCTTTGATCTGATATAATTCTGTTAAATCAGTGATTCTATTGGCCATAACATCTTCTTCATTTTGCGCTGTTTAGAGCAACTTTGCGACAGGGAGGGTAAGTTGAATTGGAAAAATAGCATCAGTACCATATACCAGCTTGAAAGGAGAGCAGCCTGTAGATCTTTTGATGGTCACTCTATTTGCCCAAAGTGCATATTTGAGCTTGGCATCCCAATTCTTCTTATTTTCCTCTAACATGTTCTTAATAATCCTGATCAGACTTTTATTAGAGGATTCTGCTAGACCATTCCCTTGGGGGTAATAGGAGGTGGAATGAACAAGTTTAATGCCCATTGAATCACACATTTCCACCAACTCTTTTGCCTTAAAGGCTGCTGCATTATTTGTTATAAGCTTATGTGGGCAACCAAATCTGTTGAAAATGTTTTCTGATAAGAATTTCATGACCACATTATGATTATCCTTCCTTATTGGGATTGCTTCAATCCATTTTGTACAATAATCAGTGGCAACTAATATCCACCTATGCTGGCCACTGGAGTGTGGGTTGATTTCACCAATGAAATCCAAGCCCCACTGCTGAAAAGGTCCTTTTGCAATTATTGGCTTTAGGGGCAGGGATTTCAATTGCTGCTTACCTTCAAATTTTTGACACCTGCCACAAGATTTAACAAAAGCAAATACATCAGAAAATAAAGAAGGCCAATAGTACCCAGCTCTGAGAATCTTATGGGCTGTAGTTCTCCAATAATGATGTCCTCCACACATGTTGTTATCTAATTGCTGCATAACTTCTATTGACTATTCTTTGTCCAGGCATCATAAAATCACTCCAGATGGATCCCTCCAATAATGCAAGCTATCATTGATGCAATATTTAGTTGCCTTGAGCTTTACCGTTCTTTCTTGACTTTGAGAAAATTCTTAAGGAACTTCTAGATTTAGAAGGAAATTAATTATTGCAGCATACCAGCTACATGAAGCTAAGTTCTCGGCCACTCACTGTCCTCTCTATGATTCAGCTATTTCATGCTCTTTTATTTGACCATTTTCTGCTACAGTGAACAAGAAATCAATGTCCAAAGACCGACAATTTTCTTTAGCCAATAACTTGGCAAGCCCCTGACCTCTTACCAGCTTGGTGGGCTTCAGCTCTATGTTAAGCTCTATCATTTTTGCAATCCATTTCTCTCTTTTTCCATCAGCATCAGGTTGCGTTAAGACATCCTTTATTGTAGCAGAAGGCACATATCCAACTATTTTGGAATGCAAGATGTATACTCTGAAAGCATTCAAAGATTTGATAAGAGCATAAGCCTGCTTTTCAACAATATCATACCTTAGTTCAACATCCCTTAGATTCTTGCTGAAAAAGGCCACTGGATGCTCTTGACGTGCTTCATCTTGCTGCAACAAGACAACTTCAATGGTATCCTCAGAGGCAAATGAAAATAGATGAAACTCCTTGCTATAGTCAGGGCTTATTAAAGTAGGGGCTTCCACAATAGCCATCTTAATGGACTCAAAAGATTTTCTGGCCGCATCAGTCCACTTTACCTCTGCTCCTTTTTTCAACATGGAGGTTATGTGCTTAACCAACTCTGAAAAATTAGGAATGAACCTCCTTGCAAAGTTAATTTTGCCAAGAAAAGACTGTATGTCTTTCTTTGATCTTGGAAGAATGAAGGCTTGAATTGCTTTGACTCCTTCTGGGTCAATTTGAACACCTGCAGCAGACAGTACATGCCCCAATAGTTTGCCTTCTTCCAAAGAAAATTGGGATTTTTTGGGATTAAGTGAAATTCCAAATTTCCTGCACTTTAAAAACATGTTTTCTAAATGTTGTAGATGATCATGATGGCTGCCAGAATAAACAGTTATGTCATCAAGATAAATTAGCACTAATTTATCCTTTTCACACACAAAAGAAATATCCATAGCGCACTAAAAGGTGGCTCCAGCATTCATTAGCCCAAATGGAATTTTGGCATACATGAACGTGCCCAAACGAGTGGTAAATGTTGTCTTCTCTTGATCATCTGGATGCACAACGATTTGATTAAAGCCTAAAAATCCATCTATAAAATACATTACTTTGGCACCTGAGACTTGCTGCAACAAATGCTCCATTTTTGGCAGGGGATAGTCATCCTTTTTACAACATTTATTTAGATTCATGAAATCAATGCACAGTTTGATTTCTCCCTTCTTCTTCTTCCTCACAAGAACCAGATTGGCCACCCATTTAGAATATATGAGACACACTATAATCTTAGCAGCCAGTAGCCTTTTAATTTCTTTCTCAACCAGTGGAAGGAGCATAGGATTCATTGGTATCAGCTTCTGTTTGAAAGGAATAGTGTCTTTCTCAAGCGGAATTTTATGTTGAATTATATTCCTATCATATGTTTTCAGATCACTGTATTCCCAAGCAAAACACATCAGCAAATTTCCTCATTAATTTCCAATATTCAACACTCTGATCAACAGATAAATTAGCGGACAGATTTATGAATTTGGGCTGACCTGGATTTCCTATATCATGCTTACAAACTGTAGACTGATCTTCTTTTTGGGCAGCTTTGTAAGGAACATCATTGTGGTCAAACAATCTCTCAAGAGGAATTAGACCCTTAGGGATATGGCTACTAGGAAGCTGGACTATGCTATTCTTGCCAATTTTATTTCTAAGTTGGGCCTTGGGATCCTCTAACAAAGCATCATTATTTTGGTCAATATGCATTTTAGATAACTCATAAATGACTTGAAGGAACCTATTTAACTCATCATCATCATCAAAAACCTTCCAATGGTGAACATTATCAGGCACAGAGGGTCTATACTTCATTTGTACCTCAAAAACTAGTTTGGGAGGCAATGGAGGGATGAAAAAACTAGCAGAGACAACAAGGAAATCAGCAAGCTGATTTTGGGCTCTAGGAATATATGAAATGCAGAAAAAATCAAAGAACTATTTGACTCCCCATACCTCATCTTTATAAGCTCTCAGCCTTGGATGCTTTGCTTTGAATGTTTTATTTACTTGCTGAATTATCAGATCAGCATCTCCAAACACCTTCAAATTTTGTATTCCTCTATCTTTGGCTTCATGAAGGCCCAACAATAGTGCTTCATATTCTGCTATGTTGTTTGCCACCTGAAAAACCAACTTTAGAGACAACTGAACTATTTCTTGTTGTGCAGATACTAGCACCACCCCTGCTCCAACAGTCTCCTTGGTACATGCTCCATCATAGAACATCTCCCAAATCTGACCACCTGTATCATGCTCAACCTGAGCTGTTGGTTTCCTGATCTGCAATGCAACCTTCTGAGATTCTTCTATTTGGAGAATGCAAGCTTCAAATCAGGGTCCACTGCATATATGGGATGGTTTGTAGGATTCTTCTCATCACTAATGATATATGCCAGCTGTACTTCTCTATATAACCTCCTGCTTTCTCCTCCAAACACTGGAACAGTTGCATAAGATAGATCATTCTACAATGTCCCACCTAGTCTCTTAATCTATCCTCTAGACAACAACATACCAAACTTCGGCGGAACATCAGCCACCACTATATCCATCATTATACTTTTCATGGGTAGTTGGGTTAAGGTAATGGCCAGATCCTTAATTAATCCAAGGAATTTTACCTTCCTTGAATCAAAAGGGAACAAATCATGATAAGATCTAGTGATATCAAGGCCTAACTCTTCCATGACAGTTTTAGGCATTAGATTGTGGCTGGCCCCTGTGTCTAGCAAGCAGCTGTGGAGGATTTTATCATGGATAGTTAATGAAACATGGAAATATGGAGAACTATTATCAGCAGGTTCAATCATGGGGCTAAGCAAAATAGCAGGCTTGTCATCTTGCAAATTGACACAGTCAATAGAGGTTTTTTTATATTCTAGTTCAAGGGCCTCAAGGATGGGTTTTCTGAATAATTCACTCCTCACCAATTCAGCCAGAGGCATGGATATTTTCAATTTCTGAATTTCTGACTCAAAACTAAAAGAAGAGAATACTTTATCAGCAGTTTTTACCTCTTGAACTGGAGCTTTGAGGGTGATACGATCAGCTGTTGGTCTTCTTTGCCTGGTATTTTGTGGCATTGTTTGAGCAGCTGCTTCTTGTGCAACATTTTATTTGACATTCTTTGCATTGGATCTTAGATTATATTTTTTCTGCTACTCACCAGATTGCAGAATAGCACCACTGTCCCACCTCTGACTGTTTTGTTCTTGCAGCAATGACTCTTCATATTCGGCCAATGTTAAAAATGAAGCGTTGCCTTTATCTTCCAAGCAGTGAATTTCATCCTCATCTTCTTCAAATTGTTCCCCCTCCATGACTACATTTTGAAAGGGAGCTTTAACTTTATGATCTTCTTTTGTTTCTTCACCGCTTTTCATAATTTGTAACTGCTCATTTTCTTTTCTGAAAAGGTTTGGATTTCTTGGAGCAAATGAATTTTGCTGCCTTGTTTTCCCTGAAGTCTGCTCGACCTTTAACTTAGAAATTTCAGCAGCTAATGACTCGATCATCTTAGTCATTTTGTCTAATTTAGGCTCTGAAGTTGAGGCAGGGGAAGAAGAAGCCTCACCTCTCAGCCTTCTCCTATCAACTTGACTCTTTAACTTCTCCGCTACCATAATATTGGATTCCACCTCCAGGGCTGTTACACTAAAAAATGTCACCATGGCTATTTACAGTCAGTATGGCTCAATCAACAGTCATACTACCCTTTTGAGCAAGTCTTAGGCCTCTGCTATTCATGTCAAAATCCAAGAAAGAGAGAAAGTCCTTATAAAATATGTTTATCTCTGGGTACGCAGGTTCTCTCAAGCCTTGCCTGCGGGTACGCACCTTTTGTTCACAAGGTCTGCGTCCAAGGACGCTCTGTATCCAAAGGGGTAGGTGCGTCCCTCTGAAAAGGTTAAAATGCGCGAGTTTCATCTTCAAAAACTTACTTGTGGTCACTTCTAGAGCTTTCTAGAAGATTCTTGGATGAATATTGAGCGCCTCCAGATGGTTCATGCACTCCTATCAAAGAGGACCTTATCCCATCAATAAGGGAGTGATCCCACCCAAAGAGGGGACTATCCCATTGATGGTGGACCTGATTAACTTCCTCTTGAGCACTATAAAAAGAGGCATTGAGCCAGAAGGAAGAAGGTTGAAAGCTATAGATTTCTAAGGGTAAATGCTACAGGAATTAGGACTCCCATTTAGAAGTTTGTGAGGAGAGATTGTCACCCTTACTTGTTCTACTTGGAAGTGGGTGAGCTTTGTCAAAGTAGAGGAAGACTCTTGTGGACCCTGGAAGGAGCTTGCACAACACCAAGGCTCAGGTTGTAATGGTTCCTTTTGATTACCTTTAATGCAAATTGGTCCATTCTTCTCAATAACTTGTTGTTAATGGGTTATTTCATGTACTCCTTGGTCTATATGTTGAATATGCTTTGTTTTATGTTATAATCAGGTGCTATTTAATTGTTTGAACTTTTGGTGATTGCAGGTTTTGGAGAACGAGAGGAGCTCATCCGGATCAACAAAGCTTGGACTTCTACAATAGCATTTGGACAGAGGTAAGAACGAAACACCTTGATTTCTCATATCATAATGCATGTTTAGAGAAGGATAGCTCCAGTTTGTTTTGTTTGTCATTAGAATGTCTTAGACTTCTAGGAAGGTCAGCTGTGTCCGCACCCTTGACCGATTCCGTGTGACAAATTGGCGACTCCGCTGGGGAAAGTTTCCATTAATGAAAAGAGTCCTTTCTTTTGTTTGAACTTTGCTTTGAGAAAATTGATTTATTTTTCTGGTTTTGGCTCTGTGATCTTGTCTCCGGGTGAGTTAGCTTAGGATTAGTTTTATTTTTGGTTTTCTTGAGTTTTTCAGTAGGATGCACCCTCTGAGTGCTGCACAGTGCGTCCCTGGACGCACTTTTGCTGTGTGCACAGAGCGGGTCCGCACCTGTGCTAACGGGTTGCCTGCGTCCCCTGCCAAAATTTAAGAAAATTCCATTTTTTGCCCTTTTTGCTCTTAGATTTTGTTTTTTCTTAGTTTTTTCTGCCCAGATTCATCAGTCCCTTGTCCAGAATCTTCACCTGAACTGGTTTCATTAGTATTAAGTGTTTTAGTGGATTTCGTCGAAGTGTAAGCCCTAGGGTTTGATTTTGAGTAGGTCTTGTAGTGACTTTAGCGGTAGGAATTGTCAAAGCCTTAGATCTCTCTGGTTTTGTCAACTTTCTAAGAAGTCAGACCTGTTCTAAAAGCCTACCTATAGAAGTAACCTACCATCAAGTTGTCTTTTGGGCCATTTTCGAAGTACTTGTTATTTAAGTCTTGAATTCCATTTTACGAAAAGAACAAAAAGATTTGAATTTTGTTTTGGCTAGTCTTTTGATTCTGCATTAGCTAGCCCTTGATTTGTTTTTGATCAAGTAAAACATCCTAGAATCGCCTTTATGAGCTTTTGCCTTGTTAGGTTTACTTAGAGTAATCTCTTTTTTGGTTTGCTTGTGAGTCAAATTTTCATAGTTTTATAGCTTTTGAGATTGTTTTTGTTAAAGGTAGGTTTACATGCTTCATTTGAAATAGAAAATACAAAAATATCTCCTTTGAATAGTTTTGTTTCAAGTAGCTTTAAAAGTTTTTGAAAGAAAAAGAGTTTTTCGTGCAAGTAAAGAGTGGTTATGTTTGTATGCTCGAAAAGAAAAAAGAGAATTGTTTCTTTGATTGTCTTTTCTAAAGAAGTTGTTTTCTCTAAAAATTGCATTCTCTCAACTCTTTTAGTTAAAGATTTTCATTGAAAAAGCAAAAGTAGCCTAGATCATCTTAGGTGCATCTTTATAGTGGTTGGAGTCGAGTCTATACACCATCGGTTTCACTTCCATCACCTTGTGACTTTAAAGAACAACCTTAAAAGTAACGCTTAAAGTAAAATTGAACTAGTAACTTTTATTTTCTAGGGCTCTAAAGCACCAACATAGCTTAGGCTAGTGTCTTGGAGTAGGTGAGTACTTAACTCTCCAAGGCAGTAAAACAAACAAGTAATCGATCTTGTGATAGAATCAAATCCAATTGTTACATTTACACTCTGGGAAAGCTCCTCTTAAAGGAGAAGTACGAGCTCGTGTCCGAACCAGTGAGGGGATCATTCCCCCCTCGTTGGGAACGACGCCAGGCAGTACGTATTACAAACGGTAAACCTCGGATTAACCATTGTCGAGGAGCCAGGGGTCACTTATTGGTAAACCTTGGATTACTGTCAAGGAGCCGGTAAGGGGATTGAGCTTGCTACTCTGCACTTGCGTGCTGTCGGAGTTTAGACTGTTCCCCCAGGTGTACTTGTGGCCGTTGGTAACCTTAGTGACCATAATCTCTAGGATTCTACCCAAGGTGACGGTGGAGGGAAGGTCCCACTGTACCTGGAGCAGACGTCGGCTATACTCACTTGGATTTTCTGGGGGGTTCACTTCACTTCAAGACGGTTAAAGTGGAGGAACTTGGTCTAGTCTATTCATTAAGCAGGTTGTCGGCGTAACTATTCCCCCCGCCATTTCTGTACTGAATCCTGCGAGGTTGGACCTAATCACCAACTAGCGCTTTTGGTCCGGAAGATACTGTTTGTGTTTGGTTTGACGCTCTAGATTCTTTAGGCGTGTGATTCCATTTGTTTGGTTCTTTAGAGGCTTTAGGTGGTTTGATTTGAAATTTTATTTTGTTTTCGTGTGTAGTAGTTAAAAGTTTTAGCTGTGGCGGAATTACCGAGACAGTCCCGTAGAATTCGGGGCCAGTCTCCTGAAGTTGTTTCTGTGGCCGAATTGTTGAGAAGATCCCGTAGACTTAGGGGTGAACCTCCTCGAGACGACCCCAGTAATTTAGAAGGTTTAAAGGTCCTTGTAACTCCTCCTAGTGGCAGTAGAGTAGGTTCACCTGAAGAAGGAGAATCTTCCTTGGTAGTCCATCCAGATTACCAAAGTTTAGAGACAGGTTATAATCCCGAAGCTGTTACAGTTTCTGAACTTGTTGGTAGTTTTTCGTCTGCTAGCGATACAGGCGAAGAACCAGAAATATCCGAACCTGTTACTCCGACTCCTAGTGTTCCTGATTCACCGAGAATAGAAAGAATTATCACCAAAAATCTTCCTGTTGGTTTAATTGCAATAGAAGAACTTGTTCCAGAGGAAGAAATAGGCGTCTCTGATCCTGAAGATCAAATTACCCTTGATCTAAGGGAGCGTGAATCCATCTTTTACAGTCCTCCTGGAAGTACTACTTGGTACCTCTCATTAACCAATTATTTAGACAACTTTGGTTTTTCCACACCTCGAACTCCTTTTCCACCTAGAGGAATTCATACTCCTGTAAATATGTCTGGTCAGTCATCTGTGTTTACACAAAGTCCTGAATATTTTTTACATGGCGGTCCTTCTGTTCCTACTGGGTATCAATCTCTTTCTGGTACCTTTGCGGGAGCATCTCCTCAACCCATTGATCATGGGTTATTAGTTGGAAACAGTGGTAATGTACCATTGAGTGTAGGAGACATTTACATGATGTCAGGTTTAGTTCCCGTTACCCAACCTCAAGGTGGCCAATTACCGCCTGGGGGGCAACCTTCGTTAATGCCTGGGGGGCAACCTCAAGGTCAGTACGCTCCTATGGGGCAATACATACCTCAAGGTCAACCCCAGCCTCAATATGTACCCCAAAGTCAACCTCAGTATCAATATCAACCTCAAGGATGACAACCTCAAGGATGGCAACCCCAAGGGTATCAACCCCAAGGGTATCAACCTCAAGGATACCAACCTCAAGGTCAAGGTCAACCCCAGTACCCATATTTACCTCAAGGTTATCAACCTCAGGGTCAATACTCTGGTCAAAGTTACCAACCACCTCAAGGGCAATCATATGGGACTGCACCTTACAATTATCAACCCTATCCTCAATCCGGCTATGGATCTCAGTATCCTCAACCTGTTATGGGTCAATACCCTGGAATGTTAGTGTGGGATCCGTCACAGGGTCAACAGATGTTGCAACCAAGTATACAGTCGGTACCTCAAGCAGGACAACCTGTAGTTCCTGGTCCACCCCAGCAACTGCAACTGTCCAGTCAAGTGTTCAGACCCCTGTAACTTCGGTAGTTACTCAGCCGCCAGTTGCACCTAGTACTACATCTCAAACGGCTGTAGCAACTACCGCCACATCTACCATACTTACTTCTGGAGTATCGACAGCTCCGGTTTCTACTGTCCCTGTAACCACTCCTCAGACATCTGTACCGTTGTCTGGATCTACGATTCAAACCACAGTCCAGATGCCTGTAGGCCAACCTGGTATAAGTACGGTTGTTACTACTCAACCTCAATTTGTTCAACCTCCGTACCAGGGATAGTATCAACCTGGGCAAGCTGCCCAACAACCGGTTTACCAGTATCAACCGTATCCTGGGTACACTTATCAACAACCTCAGCAACCCCAGTACGGTCCGGTTAATCCTGGTTTTCCAGGAGGATATAATATCCCAAATGCGACTCCTGTTCCTAGTTATCCTGGATATCCTCCTCCTGGGGCCGGTATTGTGACCCAGAGTTTTAGAGATCCTAACCGGTAGTTACCGTTTATCGCAACTTTGGATTTACCAGACTTGACGCGCCTAACGAACGATCCAATTCAATATCTTCCGTTCTGGCCGTCAATGCCAAATAAGTTGCCCAACGATATACCCAAGTTCGAAGGTAAGTCTGGAGAGGATCCGTCCAATCACGTGATGACTTACCACCTCTGGTGTGCTTCAAATTCCATCTCGGATGATTCGATCCGTTTACGTCTTTTTCAGCGTACACTCATTGGTCTCGCGGCCAAGTGGTACATTGAGTTGCCACGGGCCTCTTTTTACAATTTTAGCCAGTTAGCTACCTCGTTCTTAACTCATTTTCAGTTACCAGTCAGATACGATAACGGTACAGAGTTTAAGTATGGGGGTTCTACGCAGTGCATTATATTAGATATCATTTTGGGTACAGAGTTATTAACTTCACTAAAAAAATCAACCTCCACGTATATTTCAGATCACATCCATGAGTGGAGACGTCGAAGAAGACTAGTGAAAGTTTTTATCCCGGACCAAATCTTAGCTGAATGGTTTGTTAAATCACTATTACCAAGAATTACTGAAGATGTAGCTAAGGCCGGAGTAGTTACTGAGGAGCAAGTCATTGCTCAGGCACAATACCTTGACTTAGTTTACACGCAGTCGGGTACATTACACGAGAAGATTCCGGATCTTCCAAAGTCGAACCAAATCGCTGCTGCTCCTTCGGGATCTCATGCCACTGATGGTATGATTGGTATCGTGACTACAAAGAGCAAGAAGAAGTCTTCCAAGGCTTCAACTACTCCTATTATCACTTTGCCCGATTCCCCGACAGGAGAGTCTTCTCCTGAACTTACTGCCGATATTCACGCTGTAGAGTCATCTACGGCCAAATCAAAAAACGGTGGGAAGAAGAAAGGAAAGAAGAAGGCTAAAGCAGACAAGGCTCCAAAGGAGAAAACTGAAAAGTCGGAAACCAATGACGAAAAGTGCAAACCTCGATATCCTTGTCTCATTTGTGAAGAGGATCATTTTACGAGAGACTGCCCTCATCGGGCCGAGGTAGTGAAAATAGTAAAAGGTTCTCCCACTCCTGCTGTGTTAAAAAATCCATTTCCGGAGCAGGAGAATAAGATGATAGGTTCTTCCTCGAATGCCAGTGAAGAACCCATTTTGATGATGTCTCATGTGAGGATTGCGACTCGATCGCAAGATTATGGTAGTAAGAATCCTGTTGATGGCAAGGAAGCAGAATCTTCTCACTCTAACCCATCAACCTCAGCTCCTGGTTCCGATCCACTACAGATCGAGAAACCTAACCCAGAATTAGTAATTAAACCGCCCGCCAAGGGTGTACTTCGAAGGTCTGCTTTCAATCCACATGCGAGAGCGGCCCAGAATTACAACATTGTTGAGGACTTAGCTGTTTCACCCTCAGCAATGTCGGCGTTAGAAGTGCTGCAATCATGCCCAGCACAACGAAAATTGCTTTTGTCGGCTATAGGAGCTGTTGACGTTCAGGATCCGAATCTAATGATCTTCGATCTAGAAAATAGTACACCACGACTCCCCCATCAAATGGCTTTTCAAATTCCAGTGATAGTCAAAAACAGGCCTATTCATCGCACTGTGATTGATGAGGGAGCTTCTACGTGTATTATGTCCATTCAATGTTGGAGATCCCTTGGTTCTCCTTCGTTGAACCAATCCCCCACCATCCTTAAGGCCTTTGATGGCCGTGGGTTCCGTCCGTTTGGTATTTTACAAGAATTGCCTATAGGGGTAGAAGGTAAAACCGTTAGTCTGGATGTGGAAGTGGTTGATGCCCCTCTAGACTACAACCTTCTTTTGGGTCGAAGTTGGTCATATGCTATGACAGCGGTCGTTTCATCGGTCTTCAGAGTCATTAAATTTCCACACAATGGTAAGATCGTGACTATTGATCAGTTGACATACTTTTCATCCGACCCAACCTCTTCAGAGAGTATCCAGCATGTCGGTAAGACGACAATCCCTTATAAGGACGTTGGTGTAGGTTTAGTTAAGGATTCCGGTTTACTGGGAACTTTTCCTCTCCCTCCACTCAGCGTAGAACCTTCGTTTGCAACAATTCATATGATCACGTCAGAAAACATTATTTATGATGATCCTTGGTATGTTCCATCTGACTCTGAGTTAGACTCATTCGGTGATGTTATGCCGTTGAGTCCGTATGAAATTGCTTATGAAGCTCTTATGTCTTTTACCGACTTTCATTCAACCGAAGTCGACCAAATGAATGTGGTCAGTGAAGAATCACTTTTCACCTCAAACTTAGAACGGATAACGTTTCCCGAAGTCGTGTCATCTGACGAACAACTTCGCGAAATCCTAAGTGTAGACAATCTACCATGGGAGGATCTCCATCACAGATCTTCGTTTTTACCTAAGGATGATGCATTTGAAAATGATTTTTCATCTATCTTTACCACTGAATATGTCAAAGACGCTCAGGATCCAACGAAACATTCTGATTCAGAGTTGAATTTAGGGAATATTTCTCGCACTATTCCCATTGATATTTCAGTGAAACCTGGAATTGAGGAGAACATTCATATAGGTGCCTCATGTACAGAAGAAGAAATCCAAACTTACAAGGCCCTATTCCAAGAATTCCGCGATGTGTTTGCATGGTCTTACGAGGAAATGCCGGGAATCGATCCTGCCATTGTTGTTCATGAAATCAAAACCTACCCGGATGCTAAACCCATTCGGCAACGGTTGCGTCAGATTCACCCTCGAAAAGCGGCTGCGATTAAAGCAGAAGTCGAAAAGCTATTGAAAGCAGGTTTCATTTATCCGATCCCGTTAACGGATTGGGTTTCGAACATTGTTCCCGTTAATAAGAAACAAGGAACAATAAGAATTTGTATCGACTATAGGGATATCAATCGAGCTTGTCCAAAAGACAACTATCCTACGCCTTATATCGATCAAATTATTGATGATTGTGCCGGAAGTGAAATGTTTTCCTTCATGGATGGTTTTTCGGGCTATAATCAAATCAATATTCTACCTGCCGACCAACCAAAAACAGCATTCATTTGTCCATGGGGGACATTTGCTTATTGCAAATTACCTTTTGGGCTTAAGAATGCCGGAGCCACTTTTCAACGGGCGATGTCTTACGCATTTCACGACATCAAGCACATTGTGCAACCGTATCTCGATGATTTGCCTGCTCATTCTTTACGACGAGCTGATCACCTTGACCACCTACGAGCAATCTTTATGAGGTGTAGGCATTATCGAATTCGGTTGAATCCCCACAAGTGTGTTTTCTGTATAGAAACAGGTCGATTGCTGGGATTTGTTGTTTCAAAAGCCGGCATTCGCGTCGATCCCTCGAAAGTCGAAGCGATCATCAAATTGCCTCCTCCTTCGAGTTTGCGCCAACTCCAAAGTTTGCAAGGGAAAGCGAACTTTTTACGTCGATTCATCCCAAACTACGCCGAGGTCACTAAAGGTTTTACACGGTTGTTGAAACAGAACGTTCAATTCTTTTGGGACGAGATTGCCCAACAATCTTTTGATGCACTTAAACACGCGTTGACCCATGCACCGTTATTGCATCCTCCCAACTACAACCAGGACTACTTCTTATACCTCGCAGCTTCACATTCCACCATTGGGATGGTGTTAGTTCAAGAAGATGAATTCGGAGCTGAACATGTGATATATTATCTTAGTCAAACCTTAAATCCCACTGAGTTAAAATATTCACATGTGGAGAAATTGGCCCTGGCAGCCGTTCAAGCTGTCCAGCGTTTTCGTCACTACATTCTTCTCCGTAAAACTACAGTCATTTCGGATTGCAACCCTATGATTTATATTTTGACAAAACAATTGCTAGGGGGCAAGTACTCTAAATGGATTGTTATCCTGCAAGAGTTCGACTTGGAGTTCGAGAAGTCCAAGTCTAAGAAATCTTTAGTTTTTGCGGAATTGATGTGTGATTTCCCGTGTACTGACACAGAGACTGTGGCAGAAAAGTCCATTGCGGACGAATCTTTGTTTCTTATCAGTACCTTAGATCCGTGGTTCGGGGATATAATCATCTATCTCCAAACCCAAACCTTTCGGCCTGAAGCTTCCAAAGAGGAACAACGGAAAATTAGGTTTCAATCCCAGCAATACAAAATTATTGGAGATACACTTTATCGCCGGGGGGCAGACTTAGTTTTTCGACGTTGTCTAACTCACGAAGAGGCTGAGAGAGTTTTGAATGATTGTCACTCTGGAGCATGTGGCGGTCATATGTCTGGGTATGCCACAGCTCAAAAGGTGTTGCGCGCTGGTTACTTCTGGCCATCTATGTTTAAAGATTTTATCATTGCAGTCCGGAAGTGCCACAACTGCCAAGTGTTTGATCGAAAGATGCGCGCACCACCTGCTCCTCTCCACCCTATAATTGCCGTTGGTCCATTCGCCAAATGGGGTATCGACTTTATCACTTGTAACCCTCACTCGGCCGGGGGGCATGCGTATATCATCCTCGCAGTTGATTATTTCACTAAATGGGCCGAGGCGATGCCTACATTCGACGCAAGCGGCAAAACAGCTGCAGTTTTCATATTCAATCATATAATAACTAGGTTTGGTGTCCCACAAGCAATTATTACTGACCATGGAAGCCATTTTCGAAACACCATGATGACTGAACTTACAAGCCAGCTTGGTTTGCGCCATGACAGCTCTACTCCTTATTATCCGCAAGCCAACGGTTTAGTTGAGTCTATCAACAAAGTTCTGGTTATCATGATCCGACGAACCATTGGTATTCATCGGTCGAATTGGCATAACATGTTATTTTCGGCGCTATGGGCATATCGAACCTCAGTGAAAAACTCAACAGGGTTCACTCCTTTCCAGCTAGTTTATGGCTTAGAAGTAGTGTTACCCATTGAATGTGAAATCCCATCACTTCAAATGGCTGTCGAATTACTTCCAGCTACTTCCGAAGAGGAGAAACGTTTATTGTACTTAGCTAAATTAGATGAGACTCGACGTGACGCTACATTGGCAATCGAGACTCACGCGAAGCGAATGAAAGCTCAGTATGATAGAAATGTGACCCCTCGAAATTTTTCAGAGGGAGACCTAGTGCTCTTATATGATCAAGCTAACGATAAGCTAGGTGCTGGAAAATTCGTTCCTATGTGGCATGGACCCTATATTGTAAAGCGAAAGCTAGCAAAAGGGGCTTATGAGCTAGTAGATTTTGATGGGGACTCTTTGGATAAACCCAGAAATGGGCTTTACCTAAAGAGGTATTATGCTTAAATGGTGGGTATGGAGATTTTTAGTTAGGTTAGGTTTTCTTTCTAGCTAGTTTGATTGTTAGTTAGTCAGTGTGCTTAGTTTAGTGAGTGTGTTTCGTCGTTATTATGGCTTATCTTGGTTTTGCTCTTGATATTGTAGATGTCGACGCCCCTCCAAACATACATTGGATTCGCTGATGGTGCTTGTCGTAGTACACGGAATATCTCTTCCGCAGCTTGGGTTATCTATTCATCCTCTGACGAGTTAGTTTCTATGCATGGGGTAAGCCTCGGTCAAACAACGAATAACATTGCAGAATACAGTGCAGTGGTTGAATTATTATCCGAATCTATTTCATTTGGAATTCGACGTTTGATAGTGAGGTTAGATTCTGAACTTGTTGTATTACAGCTTAATAGAGTTTATGCCATTAGAAATCCTGTGTTATTAAGGTTGTTTTTGAGAGTGCGTCTCTTGGAACGTGAATTTGATTACATTGAATATCAGCATATTCCAAGGTCCTTGAATACATTAGCAGATGCAATTGCTTCTCGAGTGTTGGACAGACATTTACGATAATCATGCAAGTAAATTTAAAAAACATTTCATCATACATGTTAAACAAGATAAGCCGGTAATAGTGATATATATATAAATAGGAGTGTGTCAAAAAATATACATCGTCTTCGATCATAGGTTGAAAAACACCTTATGATCGGCAAAATGATAAGTACAAAAAGTCAAAATGTCACATGTGTCTACAAAGTGACTAGCTAATCACTGGTGGTGCTCCCTGTACGACACCACTGCACGAGCTACCTTGCGCAAAAATCTCCTCAACGGTCCAGGGACCGCGACTACGTAGCGCTGCAGTCTGATAGGAATGTCATCCATAGATGTCTCTGGTATATCTGCCGTCAGACGCTGTAGATCATGCTCCAACTCAGTCAGTACCTCCGCAGCCGCCGCGTCCTGTGGGGCCGGTAGCGGTGCAACTGGATGTCGCCTCTCAAAAAGCCGGAGGTTGGCTGGACGCTGTGGACCAACATCTGCATTTTGAAAATTTTACTGTCAGTTTGAGACGATATATATAAAAAACAAAAAAAAAATACATAATTTGAAAACTTGTGAAAAATAAAGTACCTCTGTCATCCCATTGTTCTCCCTGTGGAAGAACCATGTCCGGATCACCTCGAAAATCTATTCCGGCATACAGAAAATCCTGGATCGCGAACACCTGGTCCTCTAACCAGTGAAAATAACTGTCAGTAAATCGAACAACTTCCGCACCCTCGTCCGGATGCCGGGCCATCACAGCAACCCATCGTACCAGCTTTGGCTCCTGAGGACCCGAAATATCAACAGTGAGATGCTGAGGGATCAGCATTGGTATCCTCTCTAAGGCAAAGCTCACGACTATAGGCCCATATCCAAAGGTCTTTAGTCTGCCGGTCTTTGCCTTGGTCAGTTGGACTTTCAAGTTAGCGAACAGTGCATCACACCAGTTGAAAATGGTGCCTTGGAGACAATCAATTGCCATCCGAAATTGAGACACAGTAGCAATATGTAAAGTGGCTGAGCCACAAATTCTGGTCACAGTGAAAGCCAAGACCATGAGTTCACGTTGAGAGACATATTTGATCTCTATGCCTTTCTTGTGCTCTCGATCAGGTACACACCAATCTGCTCGGAGACTATCAAGGGATTGGCCACCCGGCCTAGTCCCAGCCAGATTGAGTTGCTCACCTCTGTTCGGCAAGCCAGTAAGAAAGTAAATGTCAGCAGGCTCTATCTCGAGTTTTTGCCCGCCGATATAAAAGCATTGTTCCTGAACGTTCCATCTCTCAACCAGCCACTCCAAGAACCTTACCTGAGCTCTCATACCGGGAATGGACCAGTATTTGTATAAACCACATCCTCTTAGGGCATCGAGGGAGGGTTGATGATTGATTGCAGCTTCATCAACCTCCTCATGCTCTCTTTCTCTCCAATCCAGCATGATAAGTGCCCTATACATGATTACACAGGCATTAAAATTAGTTTTGAGAAATTTCATTGGGTGGTTTGGGAGTTTGGGGTTTCAAAACCCGCGTTTTGCGGGGGACGCACCCCGCGTTTGGCACACAGTGCGCCGGGACGCAGGTGGCCTGAAGGCAACCTGCGTCCCCCGACCTTTTCCCTGTGTAGGAAAAAGTCGGGGGACGCAGGTCAACCTTTAGGAAAGCTGCGTCCCCCGCAGGGCGGTTTCCAAAACCCAAAACCCCCTAAAAATAAAAAATGAAACTTGAAACAAAATTCTAAACGGATGAAATTGACAAGGAGGATGTTGTGAAATACCTGGAAGAGACGGCGTTCGATTCTAACGGTCAGATTTTCCGCAGCGACCACGGGAAGTTTCTTATCAAAAGCTCCTTTTTCAACCTCAACAGTCAAACGGTAAAAATGACATGGTAAAAAGTCTTTTTATAGGTTTTTTGGATGAATTTGTTCATTTTTCACCATGAAAAGATGTTTTTCGATGAATTTTTGCCTATCTTAAACAGGTATGAGTAATGTGTCGCTTTTTTGCAGGACAAAGGGACTTAGAGGGAAAATTGTAATTTTTCACAAACAAAATATCAGAGTCATCTTTTAAGCCCTTTTCTGACTCCTAAAACATGAAAAGATTTCCAAGCGTTTCTTTTACACTCGTTAAAACGGAATTAAAAGACGGTCCCCTTATAGCTCTTTTCTGACCGTAAAATCAGGAAAAGATTGCCGTGTTTTTGTCGTTTCAAACTCGATACGGAAATAAAACGACGTGCCCTTGATCACTTTTTACTTTTCAGGTCATTGACACTAACTATGAAAGTACTCCTTGGTCGCAAGATCAAGCGGTTCCCCCAAGTATTATTTTATACTTTTTCGGGCTTGAGGGACACAAATTTATGAAAAAGTTCAACTTGGAGTTTCCTTAAGTTTTTCAGACTCTCTAAAATTGAAAAACGCCGAGTTTCTCCTATACTGGGCTCGTTAAACATTTCACAGTAAAGGACCTGTTCAATTACAAACAGGAACGAACCACTCCCTCCTAGGGTTCGAATCAAAACTAGGTTGGACTCATCCGAAGGATGAGCTTATAATCAAGCATATGTTATCCTCCTCAAGCTTGTTAAAAATAAAGAGGTACTTGCCAGAAATGGTGGGGGAAAAGAGAGAAGAATGAGCCTATTTGTTACCATTTGTCTCAAAAGAAACTTTATTACCACTCTTGGACACGACACTTTTCATTCACCTGGGTTGGGAAATCTTTTACCTCACAGTCAATCAAACCACTTTTGAAAGTCTTTAACCGGGTTCTGGGGATTAACTTTGAGTTATTTAGCACCAAACCATCTGTCGTGTCGTTATGTGTTCAAGAGGTCTGCAAACAAAACTTTCATCTGCAAAATACTTGTCATCCATTTGACCATCCCTGAGTCAGTCCTTAAAGCAATATTTCTTCAACTTGAACAATGATTTCGTGTTGTGGGCTTGCCTACAACGAGTCTCTTTCTATCGACATCAACACATTATCTAGAGAGATGACTTAGAAATCGTCAGTGCCTTGAAATCTGCATGCATCAATGGCAGGTTTCTCGCCTTTGACGTCAGTTTACATCATTGACTTTCGATCGAAGGATTCCGTGAAATGTTCGACACCAACTCATTCATTCACATCTCATGGATTGTACTGGGTACTTTGAGAACCATTGACATTACTGGTGGTATCTCTCACGCTTGTTAACAGTTCACATCATCGACTGGTAATCAAGTGGTTTCTACCATGTTCGACATCGACTCATTTATTCGCATGGCTAGAATCGTACCAATTCGAGAAGTAGGAATGAAGACCCTGGATCAAATATTTAACCGTCCAGGCTGCGAGGAGTTTTGTATTCATTATCTGAGTAGACTAATCATAAACAGATGGCTGCGGCCATACTGTGTCTACAAAAGTCTATGATTATGATGTACTACAAAATCATTTCTGTATCAGAGTAGTTTAGTCTATTAGTTAAAGTTTTTATCTGAGTATGGGAATGCCTACCTCAGTGATGATATAATCTTATCCATGTATTTTGTGTTGAAAATTGCAGGTTCCAACCAGGTTCTCCACGAGATAATCCTCGAAATGATAAAGCGCTTCACCCTTCCTAGATAATACAAAACCCTAATCTATTCCAGGCTTCGCACTTTAGGGGGCAATCTGTTACACTAAAAAATGTCACCATGGCTATTTACAGTCAGTATGGCTCAATCAACAGTCATACTACCCTTTTGAGCAAGTCTTAGGCCTCTGCTATTCATGTCAAAATCCAAGAAAGAGAGAAAGTCTTTATAAAATATGTTTATCTCTGGGTACGCAGGTTCTCTCAAGCATTGCCTGCGGGTACGCACCTTTTGTTCACAAGGTCTGCATCCAAGGACGCTCTGTATCCAAAGGGGCAGGTGCGTCCCTCTGAAAAGGTTAAAATGCACGAGTTTCATCTTCAAAAACTTACTTGTGGTCACTTCTAGAACTTTCTAGAAGATTCTTGGATGAATATTGAGCGCCTCCAGATGGTTCATGCACTTCTATCAAAGAGGAACTTATCCCATCAATAAGGGAGTGATCCCACCCAAAGAGGGGACTATCCCATTGATGGTGGACCTGATTAACTTCCTCTTGAGCACTTAAAAAGAGGCATTGAGCCAGAAGGAAGAAGGTTGAAAGCTATAGATTTCTAAGGGTAAATGCTGCAGGAATTAGGACTCCCATTTAGAAGTTTGTGAGGAGAGATTGTCACCCTTACTTGTTCTACTTGGAAGTGGGTGAGCTTTGTCAAAGTAGAGGAAGACTCTTGTGGACCCTGGAAGGAGCTTGCACAACACCAAGGCTCAGGTTGTAATGGTTCCTTTTGATTACCTTTAATGCAAATTGGTCCATTCTTCTCAATAACTTGTTGTTAATGGGTTATTTCATGTACTCCTTGGTCTATATGTTGAATATGCTTTGTTTTATGTTATAACCAGGTGCTATTTAATTGTTTGAACTGTTGGTGATTGCAGGTTTTGGAGAACGAGAGGAGCTCATCCGGATCAACAAAGCTTGGACTTCTACAATAGCGTTTGGACAGAGGTAAGAACGAAACACCTTGATTTCTCATATCATAATGCATGTTTAGAGAAGGATAGCTCCAGTTTGTTTTGTTTGTCATTAGAATGTCTTAGACTTCTAGGAAGGTCAGCTGTGTCCGCACCCTTGACCGATTCCGTGTGACAAGGGCTACATCTTGCATATCACCCAGAGTAGCGCATCGTCTTTCCCTCAACAATAAGTAGAAATCAAAGTTAAAAGCATTGGAATATGTGAGTTTTGTGGCAGTGTGGGTAGGCTTTACCTCAGCTGGTATTTTACCATACATTCTATTAAATATTTTATTGAAGTCAGGCAAAGACTCACCCTTTTCTCTTTTCAAGTTTCCAAACTCTGTATGATAATACAGCAAGCCCTTCTTATCTCCCCATTGCTTCAAAAATGCATCATCTAATGCTTCAATATCTGTTAAAGATCTTTGGGGTAATTCTCTAAACCACTTCCTAGCCTCTCCATCAAGGCTTTGAACAAAAACTCTCATCCATACATCATTTTCATTTATATCTAAATTATCAACATAACTGTAAAAGGCTTCAAGATGTTCTTCTATTGTCACTCCTTCTGTTCCAGTAAATTTAGGCATATATTTTTTATATTCTCCCACAAACATAGGATTTAGAGGCACAGGCAATACCAAAGGTCCATATCTAGCAGCAATAATCCTCTCAATCCTAGTAGGTGCTTGCTGTCATGCCATGTTTGGAATATGTGAAAGAACACTAGCAGATGGAGTAGTAGGAAATAATGTAATGGATGGCAGAGATATTGGGATGTTTTGGACAGTATGAGAAAATTTCTTTGGACTGAGATTCAAGGGGAACTAACTGCACAAGGGGATGAACTAATCTCTTAAGGAATTTATTTATTAACAGTGCTGGGATCTAAGACTTCAAGTTGTAATTCTTCAGTTATAAACTCATCTTTTAGAGATAAATTGGAGTTTTTAGGCTTACCTGATCCTGATGCCCCTTTCTGTGATGATTTCTTTGATTTAACAACATTCTCAGGGCCATGCAATGGTTCAGCTGGAGATTTCTGTAGATTTCTTCTATTATGCCTCACAAACTGAGCTAGAACTTCAAAGTGGAGTCACCAAAGGATGGTCTTCCACCAATGGAGTCGCCAGACAGAACATTACAACCAATACTATGTTCAAACCTTGTCTGTCATGAAAGCCTGAAACTATGTCATTCTCCCAGGGAAGCTTGAGCTCCAATTCTCCTCTCCGTGGAAACGACACCAATTAATGTTATCACCCCAAGAAACTCACCTAGGTTGTAAATCAGTGATGCTCGGGAACATTACAAATTCAACAACTATGGTTGGATAAGATGATGGATAAATGGAGATATGCTCCACATTGAAGCCAGATAACCACTGCTACTGTGACTATCCCCAGACATGGGTGAAGACCCACAAACTACAAGGCTTTCAACTACCATCTACTCACGGTTTAAGGTAAAGGTGATGATGGAGAAGACTAATTACACCAACAGATACACGGGACCCTATTATAGCTAGCTGCAACCAGTTAGAAGATATGTAGAACTATTGTTTAATACACATATAGGATGACAGCTCCCTGATATTAAACAACATCAATCTGAAAGCAATCTTAATGAACCACTAAATTATAATACGGAGGTGGGATGACAGCCCCTCTGATATTAAACATTCATAGCACATCAAAAAAATCCCAGCGGGCACAGCGTAGAACAAGAAAGAGAAGTGGAAAGTGAGCAGGTGATAGCAAAAGAAGCTTGTATTAGTTGAAAATCAAGACCAGAAGTTGTAGGTCTCATAGTATTTACAGTCTCCAGAAGTTAAAGGCAACAACAAAACTATCATTCATCAAACACTCATCAATCCCACTACATTGGTTTTTTCAGTATATATGGTGTCTCATTACACAATCTCCCTGTTAGCTATGCGTGGAGGAGCCCATAAATGGCCACCAACCACATTTACATTCAGAAATGGGGTTGTCGATACAACTCTGGCTATGTTGTAAATGGATTTGAGCCTCTCTGGTGCTCCGCGATTCTGCTTGGGTAGGTGGCATGAAATACAAATTAAACCATAACCATTGAATGCTTTGAACTCCCCAGAGGTGTCATGCTTCCTCCTCGGCCATAATGCTGATTAATTTCTGCTGTTGATCATTAAAATGGCTTCATTATGATTGTGCTGCTTTAAAACAGTGAAACGTTGCCCAAACTGTTCATTCCCGGTCATCATTGCTTCAATTTTGACTTTGAAAAGGTTCAAGCATGGTTTATTTACTATCGGGTCCGCCTCTCGGGTCGCAATACATATTTAAACAGGCCAATCCTTTATTTTTAATATTTGAGAAACACACGCAAAACCATGAAAAATGGCTTTGGCGGATTTGAATCATATATATATTTTGTTTCTGAACCCTTTCGGATCCGAAAACCCAACGCAATCGGCACTTGCCCAAGACCTCCTTTGTATTTTCTTTATACATTGAAAATACACAAAAAACATTGAAAACGCGACGGGCGCGGACTTGAAATTTTATAAAATGTAGCATTGTACATCCATCGGGTCCGGCCCATTGCATCGCGACATAACTTATGTTAAAGCCCCGCCCCTTTGAAATCGTCGATAGCGATATGGCGATCGCTCATTGGCGATGTCTCATGTCATTTCCGCTGCCTCCCCCGACTTGCGATATGCCGACGCGATCTAGACCATTGATCAGCCAGATCCAACAGCTGAGATTAATGCGGATCCTTAAGCCTGTAATTTGATTTTTACATGGTTTTTGGGGTATTTTCGCCTCCCGATAGTGTATTTCTACCCTCCAAAGGGCTTTCCTCTTGAATTTTTTTTTTTCTTTTTTTCCTCTTTGAATCAGTGGAAGACTTATAGCCAAAATTTGAGGATTTCAATAGCATCAATGGTCCCTTTGGCATGATTATAAGTGTGTTTGAAGCCTTTGAGAGTGTTTGAATCCATTTTTGATGCTTTTGCACAACAAAGCTAACAGATACATCGCCTCTGTGACAACTTAAATTATTGGTTGGTTCAGAGGGTTTCTCTCGTGTGCTAGCCACATCTTGTGTATGCCAGAAACATGCTTTGGTCAGGTTACTATATCTTTTTTCATCTGATTCCTTCCACATTATTGGCCTATGGGTTACACTCGTGCTAGATTGATGAAGGATGCCTTAATGTCTTCCTTCTAGTGGATCTTTACTTATCGACTACGACTCATTTCTCTGGCGCAAAGATCTAGAGTTCATTTGGCAGTACGTTGGGGTTTATAGTCACTAGTGGTAGATCCTTCGCTATCGACTTTGGTACCATCATTGTCTCTTGATTTGATAGATTCTTACAAGTGTTCGACTCCAGCTAATCTATTCACACTTGTTAGATTGTACTAGCTACCTTGACTCTCATTATCATTATCGGTGAGTAGTCTTGCATTTGTTAAGGGTATACATCAATGACGGATAATCAAACGATTTCTCACATGGTCGACTTCCGATCATTTATTCCCATAGTGTAGAAATGCACCACGACAGTCATTGAAGACCTCAAGTTGCATCAACATGCATTGGTTCACTTGATAGTTGCTCCTGTTGCTGCTAGTTGATACCACTTCACCTTATATGTTGTAGTTATTTATGGGGGCATTCTACATGCTGGCACCTAAGTTTGCAGTGTAGTACCATCTTACTCCATCATGTTCATTTGGTACTTGTGGGATCAGTCTTTGATATCAGTGATCCACTTCATCCTTTAGCATCATTGACATTCTTATATGTGATATTTAGACATGTAGTTGTATACTTAGTGGACCCACTTGTACTTGATATGTAGACATGCTTTACGTTCTCTGAGCATGGGTATGCCTGCCTCAGACAATGTTTCTTTCCGATCTCATTTTGCGGCTTGGCAGGCTAAACTCTGGTGAAGTCCTTCTCAATTTTTGATAGGTTTGCGTTCCATGTACTTACTTAATACATTTTGGCCATCATGCACCCCTTTTGACCTGATATATTAGGGGGCATCTGTTATAGCTCCAAATCTCACTCTTTATGGTTGTGATGCTGCACTCATGGCCTAGCGAAACCCCTCCTTCTAGACCTGGTCCACATACTTAAAAAATAGCATTTTATTCCCTATACGCGACATTGCCCTGCGCTAAACATGTGTGTATGCGGGTCTCTCTATACCCAACCTGCGTATATGTCTTAAAACACTTTAAAAAATTAAATCTCCTTAATTTTGGGCAGAGATCACGGGTTTTACCTATTGATTACCTATTAGTGCTTGTGGCCCAACTGTTCCCAACAAATTCCCAACTAAAAAACTACTTTGGGAGAAGTATAGAAAGGCTTCAATGGGAAGGCCTAAGGGGGAGAAGATAGAGAGAAAATCCACTCTGCTGAGATTATCCTTGACCAGGTCTGAAGGTCCTTCTGCTTTTAGCACTTCCCCCCATTACAGGAAACCCTTTCTTCCTTTAGTTATGATGTCTTTCCACTACTTGAGATATCTTGGAGTAAGTCACGGAAGGAGTTTGTTGAAGGCTTGAGACTGGACGAATCTGGAGGATGGTTTCGCTTGGAGCCTGTGAAAGGAAGACTCAGGTGAAATCATTCCTTTCTGTACTTTAGTTATCTTTAATAAAAGAAACACTTGCCTTGTTCTTGATATAAATCTTCTTCTTGTTTATGATACTAATGTTATGATTCACATATGAATGCTTGTCTTAACTGTATAATTAACTACCTTTCAATATGATATGAAGATGATTTCTTTATGATGATTGGTGAGTATACTGTTGTGCTTTCTGGAATTGATTGTTTTGCAAGTTGAAGGACTAAGAGGAACTCCAAGAGAATTTGGACCCTGGCTGGATCTTCCAAAATGAAGGACCCCCAGGTGCACCTCTCTTCGTGTAGTTTGTTTATATTAGCATCATGGTTGTGTGGAATGCTTCTTTTCTTTGTAGATAACCTTTGATATGCTAGGGTATCAAGCGAATACCCTAGGGGAATTTATCCCTAAACAAGGTGTGCTAGTACCAGGTCCCCTACGTTGAATTGTACCTCTCGCCTTTTCAAATCTTCTTTTTATTTGTATCTTTGGTTGCTGTGTTGTAATTTTAATTTTACGTGTTCATGAACATTGTTGATTTCCTTTGCGAAATCTTCACCATCAACACTCCTATGCTCAAACTAACCCAAATCTTGCAACTCATCTACTCCACGTGGGTGCATTCTGTATAGGATCTGGAAAGGACTACTGCATGTGCTTCTGTTGAGCGAATCATTATAAGCTACTTCTTCTTGTGCAAGTACATGATCCCACTGTCGAGAATTGTCACTCACCAGACTCCTTAATAGATTTCCTAGACTTTGGTTCACCACTTCCGTTTACCCATCGGTGTGCAGGTGATAAGTTGAGCTCAAGTTCAGTTTGGTGTTTAACATTTTCCATAAGGTTTGCCAAAAATTACATGTAAACTTTATGTCTCGGTCTGAAATAATAGACTTCGGCAAGCCATGTAATCTAACTATCTCTGTGAAAAAAAAGTGTGCTACATTTGTGGCATCACTATCTCACTATCTCACTAGCTCATTATTATAGGTTAGATATTATATAGTTTAAGGATTTTTGAAGATCAATCATACAATAATTGAATATTTTGGCACAAATACTCCTTATACTATACTCTTCTTGTTTTCGTAAATGTTTTCCACAATTAATTTTATTTTCTTATTGACAACATTATTTTATATATGTTTTTCCTATGTTGGTCATTAAAGATTTGATTTTAACTCACAAAGCAAATTATTACTTATATGTGTGTATGTTAAATACTTATTATTTCTCTCTTCGTTAAAATTTACAACACACACACACACACACTGTCAGGCCATGCAGTAACTCCACAAAACAAAAACTGATTCGTGTTATTCATTCAATCAGGTAGGTCTGTTATATACATGAGGGAGAGACTGTTCAATTCATCTCCCATGACTATTTACATTTCTCAATTATTTATTTACAATAATTCACCCAACCACAAGGATTAGGTCTCAACATTCCCCCCCTTAATATGAAGGGATGTTGGTCAGTCCAAGCATCGTTCTGAATCTTTCAAGCTTTTCTCTTCCAAGCGCTTTGGTGAAGATGTCTGCAATTTGCTCATTTGTGGAACAATGACGGAGATGGATTGCTTTGGCCTCAACATGATGTCGAATCAGATGATATTTAGTATTGATGTGCTTGGTTCAATCATGGAACTTTGAGTTCTTGGCCAACTTTATTGCAGAGGTATTTTCAATTATAAGTGGGGTTGATTGTACTTGGTTTACGTGTAAATCTTCAATAATTTTCCTGAGCCACACAATTTCTTTTGTTGGTTCAGCTGCTGCAATGTATTCTGCTTCTGTTGTGGAATCTACTGGAACTGATTGTTTGTGTGACTCTAGGAGACAGCTCCTGATCCAAGACTCATAGCATATCCTGAAGTAGATACCCCAGTTTCTTTATCTCCATCGAAGTCTGAATCAGAGTATCCAATCGAGCTGAAGTCGTCCACCTGTGTATACTTGATTCCAAGGTCTTGAGTTCCCTTCAAGTACCTTAGGACCCTTTTTGCAGCAGACCAATGTCCCTCACAAGGCTTTTGCATAAACCTGGAGAGGATTCCAACAGCAAATGAAATGTCTGGTTTGGTAGTAGTGAGGTAGATGAGACTTCGTACAAGCTGTCTATAGTTTGTTGCATCCCCAAATTCCTTTCCTTCAATAGTTGTGAGCTTTAAGTTTTGTTCCATTGGAGTAGTAAGAGCATTGCACTCTGTCATGCCAAATCTATTTAACAAATCTCTAATGTATTTCTTTTGTGACAGAAATATGGACTTTGGATGTTGGGTTACTTCAATGGCAAGATAGTAATGAACATAGCCCAAATCAGTCATTTCAAAACTTTTCCCCAATTCCTTCTTTATGGATGCAATGTAGCTTTCATTGTTCCCTGTCATTAAAAGATCATCTACATATACCACAAGATATACAACTGTTTTGCCAACTTTCTTGACAAATAAAGTTGCATCATCAAGATCAAAATGATTGAAGCTGAGTTTCAGAAGATGCTCAGTTAGTTTTTCATACAAGGCTCGCGATGCTTGTTTGAGGACATAAAATGACTTCACAAGTTTGCATACTTTATGTTCATGTCCTTTCACAACAAATCCTTCAGGTTGGGACATAAAAACATTCTCTTTTAGATCTCCATTCAAGAAGGCAGTTTTTACATCCATTTGATGGACTTTCCAACTGTTCTGAGCTGCTAGTGCAAAAGAGTGTCCGGATGGTGGCCCATTTTGCTGTGGGGGCAAAAGTTTCCTCATAATCGAGCCCTTCCTTCTGTGTGAAACCTTTTGCCACAAGCCTAGCTTTTTGCTTGTCAAGTGAGCTGTCAGCTTTGTACTTGTTCTTGTAGACCCACTTGCAGCCAATTGGTTTGGTTCCAAATGGAGGATCAACCATCTTCCAAGCGCCCTTCTTTATGAGGGCATCATACTCCTTTTGCATCGCTTCTTTCCATTCATCATGAGAAGCAGCTTCTTTGAAGGAATTTGGTTCAAAATCTGTAGACAAGTTCAATTCACAATCATAAGAAACGGCCATATCAACAGGTGAATTATAGTCATCTACATCACCTCCATTTTGTCGGTTTGAATTTTTGGTTCCTATTTTTCCAATCTCATCAGGATGAACACTTTCAAGTGTCTTTGTTAGCCACTTTGGGGGACCTTTTTGAGATGGTCCAGGCTGCTCTGTTGATTGAGTTGGGACTAAATCAAGATTGAGTCTCCCAATTTTATCAATTACATCACTTAAAGCATCATCCGTTGTTGGAGTTTCATTCGGGGGAGAGTGTTCTTCAGAAGAAGATTCCACATGTTGATCTAGAATATGAATCCCCCCTTCAAGATGTGGAATCTGATTATCAAATTCTTGAAATTATTTTGTTTTAGCGAATCTATCCAAGCGATCAAGTTGCCGCTCAACAACATTGTCAGTTTTGGATGATTCAAGAAAAATGACATCTCTAGATACAACAAAATTTTTATTTACTTCATGATAGAGGCGGTATGCTTTGGAGGTGTTTGAATAATCGAGGAAGATACACTTATGACTTCTAGCACCAAGTTTGTTTCTATGTACCTTTGGTATCAAAGCATAACAGGTGGAACCAAAGACCCTGAGATGTTTTACCGAAGGAACATGTCCATACCACAATTCATAAGGAGTCTTGTTTCTTATAGCATTAGATGGACATCTATTCTTTATATATGCAACACATAGATTAGCATTAGCCCAAAACATTATCTTTACATTCTTGAAGAAAAGCATGGATCGTACCATATTTAAGATTGTTCTATTCATTCTTTCAGCTACACCATTTTGTTGGGGATTGTAAGGCACAGTTGTTTGATGTTTGATCCCATGTTGGCGAAGATAGTTTTCAAATTCATTTGATGTATATTCTTTTCCATTATCAGTGCGAATAGACCCAATATGAGATTGTGCATCATTTTCAATCCATTTATGAAAATTCTTGAATGTTTGAAAAGCATCAGATTTGTTCTTCAATAAATAAATCCAACACATTTTGGTGTAATCATCAATAAATGTCATGATATATTTATTTCCATTTGCAGAAGGAACATGCATTGGACCACATAAATCTGAATGCATGAGTCCAAATATAGCATGCCATAATAAACTTGATGGAAGTGTACCTTCTTCACGATGGGAAATATATGAGAAATGTTGTGCATGAGCAGAGGTTCCTTGCAGTTTGAGAAGCCTTTCTTCTTTTATTCCCCTCATGACAAGTGAGTGGTCAGATGCTTTTCTTACCTCAAGCTTTCCATCAAACATATGAATGGAGTGACCTTGCTGGCGGATGTGGACCAAGGACAACAAGTTTCTCTTGAGCTGTGGGAGATATAGAACATGATCCAAAAGAAAGTTTGGAAGACCAAGCAGTTTAAGCCTGATTGTGCCAAGCCCTGATTGATTGATTTTTGACTGATCTGCAAAGTATACTGCTCCATCAACATTGTTAGTGAAATCTTCAAAAATATCTTTTCCATGAGGCATTTGAGAGGTTGCTCCTGAATCAAGCAACCAATCATTTTTTGAAGAAGCAAGTGCAACATTAAGCAAATATTCACTTAATCCAATGTTAAATTGTGCCTCAATATAGTGAGCGGATTAAGGTGCTTTACATTTGTCTGTATCATCAGTTTTACCTTTCTGTTGGTTTCTTTTCTGCTCAATTTTTTCCCTTGGTAGCTTGCATGTAGAGGCATCATGTGATCCATTTCTTTTGTAGCGAATACAGTGCAGATTTGCCTTTTCTCCTTGAGAGTGTCTGCCCCCCTCCCTCTGAAATATCTTCCTCTTCCTCTTTGTCCACCTCTTCCTTTTGTAGAATCTTGAGCAGGATGCTTTTCTTTATGAGCAAGGCACACAGACTCTTTAGAAGATTCAGGGGCTGTCTTCTTTCCAAAGGCTTTCTCCCTTTCAGCAAACTTTTTCACAAGAGAGTCAAAGGTTATATCTTTAAGATTTCCATTTGCTTCCAAAGACTCTAGATAATTGGAGTAAGTAGAGTAGAGTGCCTTGAGAAAAGCAATAAGAGGGATATCCAGCTCAACCTTAGTGGATTTGATATCATGCATTATAGACTTTACATCAGATGCAAGGGCAAGAGGATCATTATTTTTCAATTCAAGAGTGAAGAGTTTAATCACGAGCTGAACAACTTCAAGTGCAGAATGTGAGTCATAGAGTTCTTTTAGCTTTTGTAAGGCTTCAAAGGCAGTTGAATATGAAAAAATATGGCAACTCACCTCTTCATTTATAGATGTTGTGATTAATGCATAAGCTTTACTGTTCTTGTTTTCCCAAATGACAAGCTCTTTGTCTGAGGTAGGCTATACTGGGTCATTGTATCCTTCTCCGACACACACTCCTTTCCACAACTCATTGAAGATGAGGGTGTGTTTTATCATTCGAGACCATTTAGGATATTTCTCCTTGCCAGTTAGAACTATTCCTACCATAGAGATGATTGAATGCATTCTGTAAAGAAAAAGTACTTCTCCTGATAGAAAAAGTACTTTTGTTGATATATAGTGAAATTGTACTCAAAAAATTTCTGTGGGAAACAATTTTGGTTGCTTAATTCATATCACAGTCAGTAATCAATCATTCACCGCGAGCTCTACAAAGTTGGAGTAGCAACGGCATCAACCGCGAGCTCTACAAAGTTGGAGTAGCAACGACATCACAATTTCAAAGCTCACTGAAAGAAAACACCATAAATCCCTTTGATTCTCTAGACCTTGAAGTGAGTAATAAAATGTATGGCAGCGTTAAAGTCAGTAATGAAGAATATGGCATCGTTAAAGTGTTGGACAATGTTTAAAATATATGGGACAGTGTTAAAGACATTTTAAAGATACACTAAAAATGCGTTGTCCAATCGATACCATATATATGATTTAAATGCGCTGTCCATTCAATATGATTTAAATATACCAATCGATACTGGCACAGACTGACAATTACCCTTTCGCATTCAAATGTTACCATTCAAATGTCGATACTAGGAGTTGTCTCCCACGCAGAGATACCAGGACTTGAATGTTCTCATACGCACGTGAAGGTTCTTGTACGCACCATTGAAAGCAACAGAGCGGCATTCAACAAACCAATCAACACATATCAGTCTTAAAATGTAGCATTCCGGTCTTCACTGCACAATTCTTCAGCCCATTACACGGTTTTCAATTCAACACACAGGAGTAACACAACGTTCGATGCACTGTAGGTTCCAAGAGACGTATATGCAGGAATTGCTCCAACACAATCGACTTCATACATAAGACTGCTACAACGACTTTCAAAGAATTAATGCACTGGATGAAGGAGAAGGTTCATCGCACAGAGAGGTCACAGTGTTGCCGATTCATGTCTGTAACCGAAAGGGTTTGCACACCGCTTATGATGCGCCAAGCCAAACGCCCTCTGCTTTTGTTATTTGTGAACAGGTATTCGCACTATGTGAACAAACCTTAAAAACGTCTATGCTGACAAACGCGGAAGCTTCATCGATGGTGGCATATCTCTGCAGTGGCACCCTGGCATGAAATGCTCGTTTCGTAGCTTGGAGGATGTGAACGAAATGAACGAAATTACAGAAGAGAATGGCCAGCGTATTCAACATACACCACTCAGCATTCAACGCAGATTCATTCAACATACACCATTTAGCATTCAACGCAGATTCAAGGAAACATCGATTGCTAAGGAATCAAAGTAATGCAGAGATCATTGAACGCAGAATACCATGTCAGGCATCAGCGCTAAAACAGGAAATGACAACGCTATATAAAAAAATTTAACGTACAGTGCTTCTGTCTGGACAGTATGGACAGATGTGCAGCGGTGGCAGAGGCAGGTTATTTCAGGACAGAGGGGAATAAGGCAGAGGGAGAGGTAGAGGCCAGGACGAAGGAGTTACACGAGCATAATAGCTAAAATAAGGAGTTGGCTCTAATACCATGTCATGCGAGGTAGTAACTCCACAAAACAAAAACTAATTCGTGTTATTCATTCAATCAGGTAGGTCTGTTATATACATGAGGGAGAGACTGTTCAGTTCATCTCCTGATGATTGTTCACATTTCTCAATTATTTATTTACAATAATTCACCCAATCACAAGGATTAGGTGTCACCACACACACATATATAGATATTCCATATTTTTTACTTAAAATTTACCTCTCGCCACTATGATATCAATTTACATATTTTCTATCTGTGAAATACTTATTAATTTTCACTAGGATAAAAAAACATTTTAATTAGGATACTAATTATTTGAAAAATACTTATTATTTTTTTTACTCATTTTAACTATAATATCAATTTACTTAATTTAGATATCATTTTGATTTTATTTTTTATGAGTTTTTACATTACACACATATAGTATTTTTTGTGCAATGTTGGGTGTTAGATACTCGAATAAAGAATGAGCGTTGGTAAGTTCTATATCCTCGTGATTATGTTGTTCCAATGTGAGGGTGCAATGTTGGGTGTGAGATACCAGAATAAAGATTCAGTGTTCATGAGTTCTATATCCTCGTGACTATATTGTTACAATGTGAAGCTATAGTACATTTACACTCACATAAATTTATGTTAAAGATTATATAGTTTAACCATTTTTAACAAACAATCATAAAGTAAATGAAGTTCTCCACACTAATACTCCTTATACTCTAGTCTTTTTGTTTTCCATGTATATGTGTGTGTGTTTTTCCTTTATACATTCGAAATATTTATTAATTTTTAGGTAATTTATTTTAACTTCGATAGCACAAATATGATACCAATTTACACATTTGATACATGTGAAATACTTATTAATTTTTACTAGCATAAATTTTACCTCACATAAAATCATTTTAGCTATGATAGCATTTATATCAAAAATATTTATTGTTTTTTTAAATCATATAATCTAATACCCTCAATCAAAAGTAAATATTGATTTACTTTTATAGAAGCAACTTGGAAAATGTCCTAAATAAAATTGAATATTTATTTGTTTAATTCTATTAATTGAAATTAGTTATGGTTTACCAAAATGGGAAAATATGTGAGTAGAGAGTTTTACTTCGAGGCAGTTATGAGATAGTTATTCCTCTCCCTAGAGATAAATTATCTTTGTTAAGGAAACTGGGTCCAAGAGGGTGAGAGTGGAAAAAACTTAAGGCAACCTAGAGACTTAGAACCTGGTTGAAGGAGGGCCAAAAGAGGAAATGAAGTTGATTCCTCAAACATGACATTGTTGAGGAAGTGGAGGACAGTGTGAGAAAAAGGGCTTCTTGAGCTAGTTAGCTATTGTAATAACATTTTAGACTTGGAAGGTCTCTAATAAACATAGATTGACCAAGTGTGGTTACAAACTTCTAGGTCGACCTATTTTGGTCCCTACTTAAAGAACTATTCTAGAAGACAACTAGCTTGGGGGGATTACTTTTTCTCCTAAGTAATTTTGTGCTAGCCCAATGATTGCCAAGAACTAAGTAATTTTGTTACTCTGTTATCGTGACAATGTGTTATTTGTTTAATGAATGGATGTAGTTCTTCATCCTAAATAGAGAAAAATCAGTAGTGCATTTTACATATTACAAAAATTTGTCATAAATAATCATAGGTAGTTATTCCACAAATGTTGGGATTTATTTTTATGTGAACCCAATAATATTTGGGTAGAGAAAAGGATGGGGAGTAGACTAAAGGATGGTGGGTGGACCTACCCATGGTTTTCTGCATAGGTTTCACACATCATTTTGGGCATTATGGTTTGTTGTAGATCTTGTGAAGGGGACTATCATTATATCCTAATCCATGGTTAATAGATTAGGGGATTTTTGTTTGGAGAATTCATTTGCACATAATTTTTGTAGATCTTGTCAAGGGGACTATCATTATATTTTAGTAGTGGTATATCTACAAAAATCTCATTCAACAAAAATGAGTGTGAATTGGGCTACACCAAAGATGATACCTTTTATGTTCAACACTACTTCAACCCAATTAAGTTTTTGATATCCATCATCGTCTTTGTTGTGGGAAGAGAAATCACTTATTAGAAATATTTTGAAATTAGAAGGATAAGAAGAAATTTAATTATGGATAGATAAATTCCTATAGATGGAATGAAGAAGCGAATAAATTAAGAGTCTTATTGCTTGGCCAAAACATAGATAAACACAAAACTATCTAAAAGAAATGAATAAAGAGAGAGTATTTCAATAAATGACTCAAACAAAAAGGTACTCTCCACACCTTGAGGGGAGGGAAAAAGCATAACCCTCCTATAACCTTAAAGGGGTGAGTATATTGATGAATTGAACATGGTTCGTGGCAACACATAAATTACTAGTTAGTCTAATAAGTAAACAACTACATTATTCAAAGAAAATTGGTTAGTGGTAATTAGGAAACCATTGCATTATTCAAAGCAGACTGGTTAATGGTAAACCATAAACTGCTAGTTTCTATGAAAGATGGTAATTGGTTAAATAGAAAAACTAACACCTAAAGAATCCAATACGGGAGCTTGGACCCTTTCCATAATGAACTATTGAAAAATTCTCACCTTTCATGTGACAAGCACCAGCATCATATGTCAATTTTCAACTTTCAATGTTTTATAAACATTCAATCAACAATTGAGATTTCCACATAGTAGTTAGTTTCCTTAACATAAAAGCCATGAACAATCTTTTGAAACTTTTATTAACAATCTATTCTTAACAATACCACAAAAACCTTCCAAAAGGAAAGAATATATGAACCAACCTCATTTTTTTTCCTTGGGGCTCACACATATCAAAGGACAAAGAATAACCCTAAATTAGAAGTTATACAAGCCCTCCAATATTGATATATGATGTTCATTAACTCTTCACCTAATCCTTCTATAGACCACACACCATATATTTGGAGATGAAGGAACTATGAATCATACAAATCTGACCCTATTTAAAAATATAAGATCATTTGGCAAATTATATATTTGTCTTATTGAGTAATTTTGTTATGTTGTTGAGCCAATAATAAAAAAATGTTGACATACTTAAATTACTCCTCAAAATAGCCCTAACTCTCACCATTTCAAAAATGTTGACATACTTATGTTAAACCTCAACATCTCCCCATACTTAATTATAGACTACCTCATAGTGAAAATATTGAAAAACAACTTATAACCCAAATCAAATAAAGAAAAACTATTTATAACCAAAATCAAAATTATAAAGCTAAATAATATATAGAAGTTTTAGACAATATACTTACATTACTCCTCAACATAGTGCCCATTCTGAGCATTTAAAAAGTGTTGACATACTTACATTACACCTCAACATCTTTCAATACTAAATTATAAAGAGCCTTATAGTGAAAATATTCCAAAACCACTTATAACCCATATTAAATAAAGAAAGCCTATTTATACTACAAATTTAATGCAAACTAGAGTAAAAGTTCAAAATTATAAAGCTATATAATATGTAGAGGTTTTAGAGAGTATTGTAAGGAGGCACAATTTTTTTTCACTCCAATACCATAAAGCCTCACCAACAATAAAATTTATAGCCAATCACCATCACCTCTAAAAATCATTGACAAAACTCAAAAGATTCCTAGAATCAATCCCCTTTATAAATGTAAATAAGCTCAACAAGGATCTATCAAACTGCTGCATAAAATCCCAGATGTTCAAAAACAGCCCTCCAATTAATGTTGGCATCCATATATCTGCCTCCTGGACAACCTGGTTGGAGTCGCAGGATCCCAGTGCTCATTGTATATTGCAACATATACTTACTACCGCTCAGCATTAGCCAAATGTTATCTGTACCATCACCTACTGCAAGAAAATCAGTACCCTGGGAAGATTCAATCATGGTTTGCATAAATTCAAGTGTGATGACCTTCACCAGATTCCATTGCCGTGTGAGCCCATCAAACTTCCATATGCCTAGCTCAGAATGGGGGACTACAGGAAGCCTCCCATATACACGTCCAACACTGTTTTTTCCATTCAATCTTCCAATTAATGCACCCTGACCTGCATTAAACGGCACCCTGTAAAAATTTTGGATCTCAATTCCCATTGGTAACCTCGTATACCCACCTGGGCGCACTATGGTGTAGCCCAGTGATTTATTTACTATATTCACTTCAGAGGAGTAATAAAAGAAATGAGTAGTTGCAGAGAAACAAACAATAACATTATCTACAAGATAACTCCGTAGAGGGCCTGGAAAGCATGCTGAGGATAATGGGCAGAGGTGTAGGTTTACCATGAGGAAAACCTTTTCAACCCTCCATTTGTTTATTGTGGAGTCATATCTAGGAAGATGCACAAAACCATTTCCATTATCTTCACAAATACCGAACAAGAAAACTTTGTAACTTCCTATTGCTTCTTCATCGACGATCATCTCTGCTGTTCCATAAACAATGAGAGATTTCAGAAATTGAATAGGCAAACTTTTGCACTGACTCGTAAGTGGGTTTACGACGAATAACATTAAGTCAGATCTGGCCACTAAAAATAAACAGTTGCAGCTTGCTCTGACGCCCAAAGTCTTTAGGCCCAAGGTGTCCCAATCACAAGGGACCTTCATCAGACACCAACGCCTGGAAATAACACTGAAAGACCACATATCTAAGTTATGATTGTTCACTACAATGCAGTGTTCTATTAGGTCATGCATACCCTGGAAATGTTTGGAATTATAAACTGTTTCCCAGTCATGGGATATGGACCTAGAGGTTACCAAATCAGCTGGCTGAAGTCTTAGAACAATGTTCTGCAATATATCAGCGGGAAGATAAATGGCTTCACCATCTTTCTGGACAATTACAGTTTGATCCGATTCGCCTACACGAATTTTTTTGTTGGGTCGGAAATTGGGATAACAACGATCAAACTCCTGAACCAAAAGTTCCATTTGAACATTTTCTGCGAAACGTACAGTTGCTTCTCTCCATGCAGGGACTAACACTGAATCTGTAGAGAGTTTCCTCTTTCTTCTTAGTTTGTTTTCTTAGTTAACCTTCCATATATTTATGTTTTTAATAAAGTTTCAATTAAATTAAGTTGGATAATTTTCTGTATTTACTATTTTTTATTTTGGTACATTGTTTTGGTATTTTTATATTATAGAAAAATTAAATTTATATCTAAATTGATATATAATATGTATCGTATTTATTAAAAAACTGTTTTTATATTTATTATGGATATTTAGATTTATATTAAAGTATGCAAGCGATTTGACTTTTAGAATGATTTAATTTTTTTAATTGTATAATAAATTGTAAATAACAGTGGATCAAATTCAAGTATGTGGTATGTATTCACATGTAGGATAAGTTAATTATTAATTATTAATAATTATATTTATTTTATTTTATTTTATTTTTATTTTTATATAGTTTGATTTAGTCTAAATGTTTATATAACATAATTTTATAAAAAAAAAATATTTTGCACTGGAGATATTATTTTGTTATATGTGAGAAGCATCTACATCCACATATTAAATTTATTGAGATTTAAACTTCTTTTGGAGTGAAAAGAGATTTGATCCCTCTAGTAGATCTCGAGTTCAATGGATCTATGCAAGTTGACTTTATTCCACATGAATACCATGGGTCAATACCATTGGTTTGACTTTATTCCACATGAATATCATGGGTCAATACCATGGGTTTTCTAGAGTTAAATGGATATGCCCGTTTAATTTACTCCTTTAAATGGACTTTATTCCACATGAAGACTATGGATCAATGCCATGATTTATCATAAACCTCTAGCTCAAAATCTATGCGCGTTTAATTTCCTCCTTTAAATGGACTTTATTCCAAATGAATACCATGGGTCAATACCATGAGTTCTCATCAAGCTCTTGCTAAAAAACCACTTCACCAAGTTAAGTTTACCTTATTATTTTAGTTTAAGGTTATTTTTGTTTTAAGGTAGAGTTATTTTTAGTTTTCTTTATATTATATTTTGACCAAGTAAAAATGTAAAGGTATGGTTGTTTTTATTTTTATTAATAAATATAATTATGAATTGTTTTATTTTATTTTTATCTTCTTTGACCAAGTAAAATGTTTACCTAACAAGAAAAGAAAAAATAAAGATTTTCACCTTACAACATAAGATATATTTTATTTTTCTTTTTATTGTTTTGTAATTTGACCCATTCAAAATATTTACATAACATAACCTTACAACATGTCCTCCATACTTGGCTCGAGAGCTTAATTTATTTTAGACGAGGTTAGATCCATCTTAAATTCATATCTACCAATTAGCACCAATAAGGATAAGTCTGTTGAGATGCAAACATGTTATAAAGTGAAAAATGGTTTTCTCTAGGTTGGTAGATATGGAGTTAAGATGGATCTATGCTCGTTTAATTATTATGAATTTTAGGAATTTTCATTACTTTGGATTTTTGGGTTGCATAGGAATATTTGAGATGAGACCTTGATTTGTATATTGAGCACCCAAAAAAACCTACCCATCAAACGTGATATTCCAATAAATTCCTTTGAGATTTTAGAGAAATTAGACTCGAAAAAACCATTAGAAAAGCTTCCAAAAACTTGAACGAAACATAAGTCCTTAATTTATGTTTATTTTGGTTTATTAAATTTATTTTTAATGTTATTTTATTTTATTTATTTACTTAGTTATTTTACTTAGGCAAAATGTTAAACAAGACATTGCAACATCTATACCATACTACACAAAAGAGTACCTCTATTGGGCAAAGAGAGACTCAACAACCTAGTATGTGGAAGATGTTGTTATGTAATCTTAACTTAAAAAGATAATAAAATAATATCTACATTAACAAATAAAAAACTAGTAATAACAAAACAAATCAATGTCACCCTTAAATTAAATACTTCTTTTTTCACATTTGTAATACCTTCCAATCTTGAATATGGATTTTGATGTGTAATATTTAAAATAATAATAATAATAATAATAATAAAAATATGTACATAAATAATTAAATATGTACATACTTATATAAATAGAGATACATATGTAACATTTTAATTAATTTATATACATTTGTAGAGAATACATGTTTTCTACTTCATGAAAAGGCATGACACTATTAACATTTTAATGAATCATAAATAAATAAAATATTTCACAGTGTATATGTGTGAGTTTTGTTTATCAAATTTCTTAGGGTGAATACATTTTCTCAAGTTTTGGGATCAAAAAAAGATTCTAAACTTGAGTGATTTCGTTCTATCCAGAGTTAATGGATCTATACAGTTCATTAATGATTTCTTTTTACCTCAAAAAAAACATTACTTACACCTGTGTTAAGAACTTATAATTTTTCTTGTTTGTCAAAATTTATCTCAAGAAAAAACTTGTCTTTTATATATATATATATATATATATATATATATATATATATATATGAAATACTTATTAATTTTCACTCGAATAAATTTTCCCTCACATAAAAATGTTTTAGCTATGATACAAATTATATCAAAAGTATCTATTACTTTTTAATCCACACAAAAAAGGTTTGAACCATAAAATCAATTTACTTAATTAATATTTTTAAAAATATAATTATTTTTTTAATTTGATAAATTTCATCTCACATAAATAAGTTTTAACTATGACATGCATTTATTTAATTTTTTAGTTTCGTAAGTATTCCAAGTTCATGCAACATTTTACACATAATAGGAGCTACCATGTGCCTAATTAGTTTCAAGCTTCTAGAAAAGATTCTTATAAGATTTTTTTACATTACACACCAAACTTTATCTAATATTTTCCATGTAAAGTTGCGTGAGGGATTGAAGCAAAGCGAATTAAGGAAGGGGTGTTGGTAAGTTATATAGCCCTAGCGAATTTGTTGTCCCAATGTGAAGTTAGATGAAATTTAGGGACCAATAAGTTTATTTCATTACTATAGGTTATAAATTATATAGTTGAAGGAATTTTGAAGATCAACCATACAATAATTGAAGTTTTTGGCACCAATACACCTTATACTCTACTCTTTTTGTTTTCTTAAATGTTTTCCACACTTAATTTTCTTTTCTTATGAATAATATTATTGTATACATGTCTTTTACTGTTTTGGTTATTAAATATTTCTTTTTAACTCATAAAAAAAACATTACTTTAATGTGTATGTTAAATACTTATTATTTTTGTCTTTGTTAAAATTTACCTTAGTAAAAAACATTTAAAGAATACATACATATATATATATATATATATATATATATATATATATATATATATATATATATATGTATATATATATATATACATACTAGTGGCAATATCGAGGAAGGACATGTATCAATGACCATTTAACTTCGTAGATCTTCTGAATAAAAAAGAAAGGGTTTTAGGTGTGAAGTTTTAATGCAGTTTAATTGTTTTGGCATGTCCCTTTGTACTAGCCTTGGTTTTGAAAATGTACCCAGTTCACATCTTCTGTGGGAAACTAAGAGTCAACCTCCATTCTTGCATCCATTGTTGGACCGGTTCAGCTCTGTGTGTGCGTTGTGCCTTCGCTTGTTTCTTGTGGTGGTTTGTTTGTTGGTATAAGCAGGCTTCAGGTTGACTTTCAATCTACAAGTTGTTTCATTTATTCTTTGTTGCCTCACTTATGCTTCGTTTTCATTCTACTCATGGTGGTGTTCAATGGTGGTTCTAGTGTTGATCTCGCTCTGTGTAACCATAGATTCTTCCCTTGCAACTTCCATGGGCGGCTCAGCAAACACTACTTCAGGTAATTTTTATGTTCTTGTTTCATTCCTTCATCTCGTTTTTATGATTCTAACCCTCTATCTTGTTGGTGAACAGGTAAACTTACTAATGGCATTCTTGTTGAGATACCCTTTAGCAAGAGACTCGGTTCTCATCCTCTAACTCGGAGACAAGATTTTTCCAGGTAAACCCCTCCTCTTCCCTTCTTTTATCTACTCTCTGACACCTTATTTTATCTGCCTTTCTAGTTTTTGACTACCCATCTTGTTTTCATGGTGATATGCAGGACATGCCTGGAGAATGATGCTCCACGGCCTCGTTCTTGGGAGTCTTTGTAGCTTGGGAAAACAGGGTAGGATCCCTTCGTGATTGTCTTATTCTTTTTGCTTGCATTATCCTTAGTCAGGCATAAACCCTTAGGATTTTGTTTTCTCAGTATGTTTTGTATGGTTTCATGGGTTTCACACCGTCGATGTCGGACTAGTCTTGGCCTACAAAGTGTTGTTTTCGGTGCTTGTGACTTTCGAAACCCTCTACTATTTTGGTTTCATAAATGTATATTGAACTGTTAAATTTTGAAATGTTGCAAATGCACACGTGTGCTTGAATATTGAATGTAAATGTACTTGGGTTTTTGAGAAAGAATGTGATATCTTTGTTGGCTTTACCTTTGTCTGGTTCCTGGTCTGAAATGACTTTAGTCACGAGATTTCTGTCGATGTCAATTGGCCTCTTGATGAGTTACTTCACTATTTTGCATTAAAACAATATCTGAAACACTACTGCGCATGAAAAAAAAGAATTGTCTTTCTTTCTTAATGACAAAGATTTTAGATTCATCTGCTTTCACATATACTCAAGAAAGTAATTTCAATTTCTATGTTCTTTCTTCTCTCTAGATGACACCCTCCTCATAGTGGAGATCTAGTTTTTCTTTTATGCCTAACCAACATTCTCTTAGAGTTGAGAAACTATCCTTCAATTACCTTACACTTATCTAACAGTTTCTTTAAACATACTCTTAACTATTCTACTTGCTTTCTTAATTTTTAAAGGACAATCAGTGCACAAGCCTAAATTTAAGTAAAACAAAAATAAAACAAAATTTGTAATGTTTTTCCTCCTTTCCAACAGAAAATGAAAACCATTTCGAGTTGTTAGATAGTATTTTGTCACCGACCCCATATCCCCTAATCCGGGGAAGTGTCGGTCCCTGAATGGCATCTTCTCTGTGTCATACATCTAAATATGTGTCCACATCTTCAAAATCACTCAAGAAGATTAACCATGCTCATAAATACTGAAGTTGACCCTTTTTACCTATGTTTCAAGATCATCATAAGACATTAGTATTCTGCCTGTGACAATAACCCAGAGTAAATAAGAACCGCTCGATACCATCACAAGAGTACGTCTATTCCCAACGCTGGTCAGATTTTAGGGATAGTCGCAAGTCACTAGTATCGTGCTTGCGACAATAGCTTTGAATACAATGTTGCCTCACGATGTCATCTTTGAGTCATAGTGTTGGTTTACATGGGCTTGAACCAAGTTCAGAAGAATTATTTAACCAAGCAAATCTCGCAGCTACCGGCCCTTTCGAAAACAGTCCGCGAAGCGCCGACAAAGGTCTCACCCAAGGTAGCAGGGGAGGGCGCTAGTACCAGGTTTCCGCACCCTTGCGATATCTTGATGTGGTCTGAGAGGTGTTGAGCCTCAAACCTACACCTTCCTATACACCCTCTCAGCCTTCTTTTTCCACTTACTTCATCCACCCAGTTGTTAAATCATTGCATTATAGTCTAAAAAGAGCTTTTTATATGGTTTTCTGACTATGCTTATGACTGTTGTTTGGTTTAGTTTTTTTTTTCATGCAGCTACAGAAACTTGTCAGTTTCCGCAGCCAGCAAAGGTTTCTGCAGCTAGCACAGGATTCTGCAGCTATTTTGTTAAAAGCTATGCTACAGGTGTCCTATGAACAAACGAGCCACATGGGCAAGCTCCAGGTGACAGATACATGGAACATGTCCCTTCAAATCAGCCAAATCGTCCATGGAAGGTCACGGTCAACGAAGGTCAAAGACAAAGCCAACCAAGGAGTTCAGTGGTGGCACGTCTCTGTTTTGAGCATGTGAACGTTGCGTGGCACAGTCCTCAGCTCACGAAGACACCGACAGACCTGGAGATCATTTATGTAACCTGAATCTAACAGCTACCACTCCGGAGATTTAATAAGACATGATGACAGTTACGCTAGATCTCGGCTGAAGGGATCTACATGTCTTTGGCAACATAGTCAATAGCGTAGGAGTTAGTTAGTTAGTTTCAGCATTTTGTCATTATAAATAACGCGTCGATGAGCGCTGTAAAGGAGCTTTTTTGATATGTAAATTCTGAACTGTTGCGTTATCACCCCACTGTTTATATATGTTGCTGTTTTAATATATGAGAAGACTTTTATGAGTTTATTCGTGTGACTACTTGTTGACCGGTTGAAGTGGCAGAGGACCCCTGCGTGCTGAAGCCTTGTAAAATTTTCATTTGGTTTTATTATGTTCTTGTATCATTAGCTTGTACATAACACACTGTTTGATGTTTCTTAACTCACTGCTGTTTATATTTTCACCTCTGTTTTCTTACAACTGTCAACTGATCAGTGCCTTTCTGTAGGTTTTCCTAGGCAGCGCGGGAAAATTTTCATTTTTTTGATAACTATTGACATATGAGATCATCTTGTCCTTCCTGCTAACTTTCATTTTCTGAAGTTTAATTTCAGCACTGTCTTTTTCAAGTTGTGATTTGCTTACTTATTTTTCTGTTATTTAGATATCATACTGCTCACCAGTTTATGGTTTCTTTCTATAGTCAAGTGACTCTATTGGCATGAAATCAGAATATTACTAACTGTAGTGTGATTTAGTTATCATATTGCTTAAATTTATTCATGATTGCTTCCCACAAGGTATATTGAGCTGAAGGGTAAAGGATCAGAAGAGTTGAAGTAGTGTGATTAGTTTCCCTTCTGCAATTTAATTTCTTGCAATTTATTTATCATATTTCTTAAACTTATTCATGGTTGCTTCCCACAAGGTAGATTGAGCTGAAGGGTAAAGGACCAGAAGAGTTAAAGTAGTGTGACTAGTTTCTTTTATGCAATTTAATTTCTTGCCATTTAGATATCATATTGCTTGACTTTTTCATGATTGCTTCCCACAAGGTAGATTGAGCCGAAGGGTAAGGGATCTGAAGGGTTTAAGTAGTGTAAATTGGTTGCTTTGCTTTTAGTTTGAGTTGCTTTCAGTTTTTACTTTCTTTTCATTCAGCAGAAAGGATATTGGGCCATTGTCATTAGTTCACTGTTTGATGCATTTACTTCCTCTTTAGAATTGATTTTAGTTTAGCTTTCTTCTTGAGCACTTTCAAGTTTGAGAAATCACTGTAGAAACTACCATCACCATCCAGACTCCATACTTCACTTTCATTTTCTCCATCACACATTAGGGAAAGATAAATCCAAAAACAAACTAAAAAAACTCAAAAACGACAAAAGAATAAGGAAATGGTTATCTAGTACATATAGTACACTTCACTTCATCAGTTTACGAATCCCGGATTGAAATTTTAAATAGCAATTTAGATCACACTAAATTGACCAAACATTTTGGCGTCGTTGCCGGGGAAGTGAAATTAGGTAGCCAATTTCTAAAAAAAAAAACAAGAAAATTTCAAGGAAGGAAAATTGATAACTTTCTCTTTTCTGATCCAATTCATGATTGTGTAGAGGTTTATATGGATGATTTTACAGTTTATGGTAATTCATTTGAAGAGGCATTAGAGAATTTGGAAAAATTCCCTATAAGATGTAAAGAAACAAACCTTTCATTAAGTCATGAGAAATGCTTTATGATGTTTACCGAAGGGATTTTTTTAGGACATCATATTTCACGGGATGTGATTAAAGTTGATAGATCAAAAGTTGAAGTCATCTCCAAGTTGCCTATTCCAAATTGTCAAAAAGTTGTTAGAAATTTTCTTGGATTTACTGGATATTATAGAAGATTTATTGATAACTTCACCAAAATAGCATCTCCACTCTTCAAATTACTTACAAAAGACTGTGAATTCAAGTGGGATCCTGATTGTCAATCTGCATTTGAAACTTTGAAAACAAGAATATCTGAAGCACCCATTTTGAGAGGGCCAAATTCGAAACTTCCTTTCCATATTTCTACAAATGCTTCAGATACAACTCTAGGAGCTGTGTTGGGTCAAAAGGATTTAGTTCCTTATGCCATTTACTACACCAATAAAAATTTGACTCCCACTAAGTTAAATTATATTGTGACTGAAAAAGAGTTCTTAGATGTTGTTCATGCAATCAACAAGTTTAGACATTATATAATAGGCTATGAAACTTTTGCCCATACTGATCATTCTGCAATTAGATATCTCATGATCAAACCTGTTACTAATGGCAGAGTTACAAGATGGCTTTTACTTTTACAAGAATTCAATATTACTGTGTTGGATAGACCAGGGAAGCAGAATATAGTAGTCGATTTCTTGTCTAGAATCCAAAATACTAACGAAGATTCTCCTGTAGAGGATAAGTTTCCAGATGAATATTTGTTTGCAGTAACTACTAAGACTCCTTGGTATGAAGATATTGCTAACTATTTGGTTACAGGGAAGCTACCTCCATACTTATTTCCTAATGAGAAAAGGAAAATTATTCAGGAGAGTTCAAATTATTCATGTATTTCTAATGAACTGTTTAAAACAGGGCTATATTGTGTGATCAGAAGATGTGTTCGGGAAGATGAAATACCTGACATCCTCAAGGCATGTCATGATGAACCATGCAGTGGACACTTTGCTGACAAGAGGATGGCCTATCAAATCCTTTCTTTAGGATATTATTGGCCTTCTCTCTTCGAAGATGCAAAACAATATGTCAGAAGGTGTGACAACTGCCAGAGAGTTGGGAGACCGACTCTTTCAAATGAAATGCCATTACAGCCATAGGTACTCATTGAACCCTTTGAAAAATGGGCTTTAGATTTCATTGGACCCATTAATCCACCATCTAGACAAAATAAATATATATTGGTCTGCACTGATTATGTCACTAAATGGGTAGAAGCCAAGGCATTGCCTTCTGCCACTGAAAATTCAGTTGTTCAATTTCTTTTTGAGGATATTTTTACTTGTTTTGGTGTCCCAAGAGAAATTGTGATAGATCAGGGAAGTCAATTCACATCTAACTTGATGGAGAAGCTGATGGAAGAATACAAAATCAAGCACAGAAAATCTACTCCTTACCATCCTCAAGCAAATGGTCAAGTGGAATCTACAAACAAAGTTCTTGAGAGCATCATCACCAAAACTGTTCATCTACACCTAAGAGATTGGGCAAAAAGGCTTCCTGAAGCCTTATGGGCCTACAGAACTACATGGAGGAACACAACAGGACATTCTCCCTCTGAACTTGTTTATGGGAAAGAAGTCCTGCTCCCCATTGAGTTTCAAGTCAAGACTTTCAAGATGGCAGTTCAGTTGGGGATGAATCTATCAGAAGCCCAAAAGCATAGAATGGAGTAGCTGAATGAGCTAGATGAGATCAGACAAGATGCAATTTTAAGGACTGATCTAGTTCAACATCAAAGAGCTAAGTGGCATCACAGATATATTAAAGAGAGAAAGTTTCAAGAGGTAGATTGGGCTTTACTGTTTGATTCCAAGTTTAAAGACTTCAAAGGAAAGTTTCAGACTCATTGGCTTGGGCCATATGAGATTGATAAAGTCTTTAACAATGGAACAGTAAGAATCAAGACCATTGATGAATTTCAGACTCCTCTTATTGTAAATGGCCACCGATTAAAAATTTATCATAAGCCACTTTCAAAAGAGGAGTTTGTCAAAATGTTCCAAGAGAATTCTGCAATAAGGCTCGTGGAGAAGAATCCTTCTCTCCCACCAGCCTAATCTTTGTTTCTTTCAGTTTTATTAAAAAAAAAAAATGTGTATAAGCCTGAAAACCAATCCCAGATTGGCGGTCTTATACAGAAAATATAAAGTGAAAATCAGGGACACCTGACACTATATTTTCCAAAAAAAATCTCCTCTCCTTCTCTTTCCATCTTCACTTCATCTCACTTGTCATTTCACTTCACCTCCATCTCATTTTCATCTCCATTTCACTTCATTCCACTTCATTTTCACTTCATTCCACTCATTCCATTTCATTTCATTAATAAAAACCCCTTTCAGGACTATTTTCATTCAGTTAGTTCTTCTCTAACTATCTTTGTGCAGTTAAAGGGGTGCTGTCTCAGTTTCCGCAGTTGGGAAACCATTTCCGCAACCAGAAGCAGTTTCCTCAGCCAGAAACGATTTTCGCAGCCAGCATCACTTTTTTTTCAAAAATACAATCAATTGTTAGTGCCATAATCATGAAATGCAGGTGTAATTGAGCTAAAGACATGGGGCATCTCCAAGATATCAAAGAAGAGCAACTGGTTAGAAGCCTTGAGCAAGAATTGACAAAGTTTCCAAAGGTATGATCAAAAATCTTTATCAAATAACAATTTAAGTCATAATTACGTATAGTTATTAAACCATAACAAGTTCTCCTATGTGCAATGATTTGATATGTTAGCCCAATATCACTCTTATTCCGCGATATCACTCCACACACCTCGCATTCATTTCCCTAACGGTCTCATGATTACTCTGAGTTTGAACTCAAGTATGACTGCACTTCTATTTATTACCCGTACTCTTGAGACGTGACTTATTGTGTTACGACTCTTCCCAGCCGTAATTTCTGCAGCCGTCTGTTGAGACGTGTAAAATCTCATACACAGTCATCTGACTCGAAAGAATCATGTCGTTACTCCACTCGCTTATCACTCCACTCATGCTCCACTTATACCATACTCCTTGCATGCGTCCACATTTCATTTTATGAACTAGTTTACCACTGCTCACCCACTGTTCCTCCTGTAATTCGGGTATTTCCATTCACTGTTCTCTATTTCCGATTGCAATCACTACAGTTTGCTCTAAACCCCGATTGCAGTCACTACAGTCATCCTAAACCCTGACTACAGTCATTATAGTCTATCCTAAACACTGTAACAGAGCTATTTTTTCCCTTAACCCTCACACGCAGAAGAACTCTCAGTGGAATTTAAAACAGAGGATGGGAAAATTACTGAGAGCTGAGCCAGAAGGACCGAAATACTTGGAGGGTTATCCTCAAGTTAAGGAATTGCTGAAGAAAGTAAGATGGCTACGATTTATCCAGAAGTTTAAAGGCTATAACAAGGAGGTGACCAAAGCTTTTGCAAGGTCCTTTAATGGACAAACAGTGGAGGTTGGAGACTTGAAATTCATAGTGACCAAGGCCACAGTAGTAGCTGCCATGGGCCTACCTCAAGAAGGTGAAAGGTGGTTTAAAAATAGAAGTGTGGATGATCAAATATGGAGAACCATGCTACAAAACCAAGGTATGGATACCACCGTATTTACAAGAGGCATCCATGTTCATGTATTAAAAGAGGAATGGTCTAGTCTACTATTAGTCATCCAAAAATTTATCACATGTGAAAGTCGTTTTGGCTCTATGCATATGTATCATGTTAGACTGATGATGAATTTCATAGACGGTCACACTCTTAATTTGCCTCATTTTCTGCTATCAAGTTTGAAAAAGATGAGTTTTACAGTTCAAAAACATGTAGGCAATATTGAACCTCATCTTTGCCATCATGGGCTCATCAAAATTCTTATTGAGGATCAGTTGAAGAAAACTAAGGATACATGGGAGCAATTCTTAACAAGAAACCACTTCCAAGAGCTGTCTGAGGCCTCTGGAAGCAGTCCACCAAAAATTCCAAGGAAAAGTAGGAGGAAAGAAAAAAACATTGCAGTCCAAGACTCCCCTACAATAGAAATTCAAGAAACTGTCCAAACAGAAGAAGAAGACCGAGTTAAAAGTAAGAAACAGAAGAAAGAAAAAGGCAAAAGAACCATTCAAGAGGTCTATCCATCCCCTGAGCAATCCATAGAAGAGGATTATCAACCTTTGTCAGAAAGATTAATAGATCTTCAAACTGCTGCTATAGCCAAGAAAAATAAAAAGGAAAACAGAGTGCACAAAAGAAGAGTACTAGTTCATACTTAAGAAGGAGCACTAGGCTAAAAGGGAAGGGGAATAAAACCAAAGAAAAACAGTCTCACTTTATTGATTTAGGTGTAGAGACAGTTGAAAAATCTCCAGCCTAGCCAAGCATTGAGTCAAGTCCTCCACGTGAAGAAAGCCCTTTTCGGCCGGAAAGAGAGAGCAATCCTCCTCCACCAGATTTTGAGTTTAGGCCGAGAAAGACACCTAAGGTAGATCCTAGTTAGTAAGAGGTATATAACTACCTCGAATCCTTAGAACAATAAGCTGCAGGACCAAGTACCTCTCTGCCACTTGATGCACAAGTTCAGTCTTTGAAACAAGAAGTATTTGAGTTAGAAGTCCTAAATAGACATATCATACAGGAAAATGAAGCACTTAAAGAGTAGAGTAAGGTAGACAAGATTGTCCATGATAACACTATGCTTCATTTAGGACTGTGGCAAAAGAAAAAAGGAAAACTGAAGAAGAAGTGCAAAAAGTTAAGCAGAGCATTTATTAACCTCAAGTTCAAATGTCTAGTCAGGAAGCCAAGGATGATGATAGCATCAAAGAAGAAGAAAAGAGGGCTAGATGTCCTTGCAGAAGCCTCAGAACATGTGGATTAGAGGTAAATAACTCAATTTTGGTTGCATGAGGACATGCAACACCTTCACAGTGGGGGTATGTTGAGCCTCAAACCTGCACCTTCCTATACACCCTCTCAGCCTTCTTTTTCCACTTACTTCATCCACCCAGTTGTTAAATCATTACATTATAGTCTAAAAAGAGATTTTTATATGGTTTTCTGACTATGCTTATGACTGTTGTTTGGTTTAGTTTTTTTATTCATGCAACTGCGGAAACTTGTTAGTTTCCGCAGCCAGCATAGGTTTCCGCAGCTAGCACAGGATTCCACAGCTATTTTGTTAAAAGCTGTGCTACAGGTGTCCTATGAAGAAACGAGCCACATGGCAAGCTCCAGGTGACGGATACATGGAACTTGTCCCTTCAAATCAGCCAAATTATCCATGGAAGGTCACGGTCAACGAAGGTCAAAGACAAAGCCAACCAAGGAGTTCAGTGGTGGCACGTCTCTATTTTGAGCACATGAACGTTACGTGGCACAGTCCTCAGCTCACGAAGACACCGGCACACCTGGAGATCATTTCTGTAACCTGAATCTAATAGCTACCACTCCAGAGATTTAATAAGACATGATGACAGTTACGCTAGATCTCGGCTGAAGGGATCTACGTGTCTTTGGCAACACAGTCAATAGCATAGGAGTTAGTTAGTTAGTTTCATCATTTTGTCATTATAAATAACGCGTCGATGAACGTTGTAAAGGAGCTTTTTGGATATGTAAATTCTGAACTATTGTGTTATCATCCCACTGTTTATATATGTTTATGTTTTAATATATGAGAAGACTTTTCTGCGTTTATTAGTGTGACTACTTTTTGACCGGATGAAGTGGCAGAGGGCCCCTGCGTGCTGAAGCCTTGTAAATTTTTCATTTGGTTTTATTATGTTCTTGTATCATTAGTTTGTACATAACACACTGTTTGATGTTTCTTAACTCACTGTTGTTTATATTTTCACCTCTGTTTTCTTATAACTGTCAACTTATCAGTGCTTTTCTGGAGGTTTTCTTAGGCAGCCCGGGCAAATTTTCATCTTTTTTTGATAACTATTGACATATGAGATCATCTTGTCCTTCCTGCTAACTTTCATTTTTTGAAGTTTAATTTCAGCACTGCCTTTTTCAAGTTGTGATTTGCTTACTTATTTTTCTGTTATTTAGATATCATACTGCTCACCAGTTTATGGTTTCTTTCTATAGTCAAGTGACTCTATTAGCAAGAAATCAGAATATTACTATCTGTAGTGTGATTTAGTTATCATATTTCTTAAACTTATTCATGATTGCTTCCCACAAGGTAGATTGAGCTGAAGGGTAAAGGATCAGAAGAGTTGAAGTAGTGTGATTAGTTTCCCTTCAGCAATTTAATTTCTTGCAATTTAGTTATCATATTGCTTAAATTTATTCATGGTTGCTTCCCACAAGGTAGATTGAGCTGAAGGGTAAAAGACCGGAAGAGTTAAAGTAGTGTGACTAGTTTCTTTTATGCAATTTAATTTCTTGCCATTTTGATATCATATTGCTTGACTTGTTCATGATTGCTTCCCACAAGGTAGATTGAGGTGAAGGGTAAAGGATCTGAAGGGTTTAAGTAGTGTGAATTGGTTGCTTTGCTTTTAGTTTGAGTTGCTTTCAGTTTTTACTTTCTTTTCATTCAGCAGCAAGGATACTGGGCCATTGTCATTAGTTCACTGTTTGATGCATTTACTTCCTCTTAAGAATTGATTTCAGTTTAGCTTTCTTCTTGAGCACTTTCAAGTTTGAGAAATCACTGTAGAAACTACCATCACCATCCATACTCCATACTTCACTTTCATTTTCTCCATCACACATTAGGGAAAGATAAATCCAAAAACAAACTAAAAAAACTCAAAAACGACAAAAGAATAAGGAAATGGTTATCTAGTACATATAGTACACTTCACTTCGTCAGTTTACGAATCTTGGATTGACATTTTAAATAGCAATTTAGATCACACTAAATTGACCAAACAAGAGGTTTGCAAGTCATCCTTCAACCTTGCACTACACAAGGTCCGCGCCGATCCATATAATATTAGCTCTCTCTTACCGCACTGATTAAAGATCTAATTTATTTGATAAAGTATTATAACCCATATCTACCTAGAGAGGTCTTTAAGAAAACATTTATTACTTCCATTTAGTTCACATATTATGATTAAATCCGATTCACAAGTACTCGATAAGCATATGCACGTAGATCAAAACAGTTTCATTAGCCATAAAAGAACAAAGTTGCGATAGTTCAAAATTAACACAGAATTTAGAAGAAACTTATATTTATTTCCACTTATCACCCTTACGTCGAGATCTACCCTGCTCACTCAGCTGCACGGGTCCGCACACCTAGATGTAGACGCTTCCACGCCTCTATCCTCTACTCCAAATACTAACTCGGACTTACAGACACTTTCAGAATGCTCTTCTCAGACACCCATTACATTTCAGATCTCCAAAATCATACTCAAAAGAGAACTGCCTTCCCCCAATAGGGTCACGCTCTATTTATACCAATCTATGCTCCACGAACTGACTTAATTCCTATTATTTTACATTATTTCTTGGGTGGACAACCCTTTGACTTCACCTTTTAAATTTCGTGCTCCACATACTTCGGAGTTTTTACAATAATTTACTCCTAATTCCTAGGAGTTTTGTCCCAAAACCATTATGCAGGACCTCCACTGCCCAACAGTCCCCAAACACAATCATCGTGACTCATCTCGAGTCACTCGCTGGTGCGGCAATATGCTCTACCTTGGCTTCATGGTTTGCCTCCCTTTGAGTGACGCTCGTCATCCTGCAGCTCCTTTGCTGTCTCCTGCAATGCTTCGTCTGGCTCCTGCTTCACTATTTCTCCCACTTCTTGCAACCGATAATGCTCATTCTGCTCTACTCGGTTAACACAGAACATGCTCTTATAGGATTTTATCATGAGAAGGGAAGCCACACACGGGACCCATTGGTACCACTGCGGTCACTTTCGACCTTAATATCTTCTCTTCGCACTATCTGTTGTAGCCTATGTTGCAATTTTTCAAGACCCTTGTTGTTGTTCGTAAGATCCCAATTTTGAAGAGACAGCAGAGATGACTTAGTATCTGCATATCTACCCGTGGTCTCTTTATGTTGATCCTTTTGCTTTTCTGTTGTATTTCACTGGCCAACCCCCAAGAGGAGCGACGACATCTGAACCGATTCTGCTTCGTGTTTCTCTTCTTCTGGTACATCGCCCACCATTGATGTTTCCAACTACGAGATGCCCGTAGCTGTCACCACCATACTCCTTAGAGAGTCCTGCTTCTTAAGCGGCCATATCTGGCGTACTCTATGTGTAGAGAGAATGAACAGCCCCATATCGATACCCAGTATATGTTTTCTAGGAGTGTATGTCACCCGGTGGATGCGCCTTAGTGATTTATAAGCCATACGAATTTCAAATTCACTGATTCCCGCCTGTTCTACCATCTTCGTGTAAAATTTGTGGTGGCTCATGGCATATCTGACTCGTACTTCTTTTCTTAATTTCTTGCTGCCCACTCCCTTTTGCCATAATGCAGACATCATGTCGCAAATAGTGACAGAAACGGTTACCTTTCTTCGTAGCCACGCAGTGGCGCACTTCTGATCGTGTGACCGCGAACTTATCATTGATCTAGCTTGACATGTAGCTGGGTACTCGCACCTTCCTCCAGACTGCTTTACCATCCCGCACTCCCTTTCAACTAGTTGGAGCAGTGAGACTGTTCCTCAAATGGTTAGTCAGGCGGCTAACCTGCCCGTGTAGAGCTTTAGGCAACTGCCATTCACTCAGCCCGGGAAGGGGTCTCCACTAATTTTAGCCAGTTGAACCGTACCCCATCGGTAACTTCCTTGACTACAAAGGGTCCCAACCAATGCATTCGGAGTTTACTGAGGAGTTTTTCAAATTTACTATCATATAGAAGCACTAAATCATTCTTCTTAAACGTGTGCAATTTGATATGGTGATCATGCCATGCTTTCTCGCATTGTTTCTGTACTTGCTGTTGGAACCCAACCAAAACCATTCCTCATCTAGTTCCTCTAGTTGCACGAGCCATTCCTCCAAAGCCCCGTGGTCTGCCATACCTGTGATTGCCGTGATCCATAGACTAGGCACAATATATTCCATAGGCATAAGGACCTCTTTACCATAGACTAACAGAAATGGTGTTTGGCCTGTCAAGTACCTTAACATAGTTCGGTATGCCCATAGCACAAAATGGATGCACAGGTCCTAGTCATTGCACTCGACGTTATAAACCTTGGTCATTGCAGTCTCCAAGATTTTTTTGAATGCTTCCATGGTCCCATTTGCTTGCGGGGGGTATGGCGTACTCTGTTGGTGATAAATCTGGAATTCCTTTATGAGCGTGCTAATTGTTTCATTCAAGAAATGCATTCCTCGATCACACATGAGAATTTTGGGACATCCAAACCTTGTGAGTACATTTTTGAACAAAAAATTTGCAGATGTCGCAGTCGTACAGTCCTTAACCAGTTGTGCCTCGGCCCATCTAGTTAAATAATCTATTGCGGTGATGATATAGCGCACGCCCATTTTTCCTCGCGGCTTAATTGGTCTTATGAAGTCAATTGCCCATTTCTCGAAGGGTTGTAGCATCATCTATGGTTGGAGCGGCATTTCATCTCTCCGTGATGGTTTCCCTATCTGTTGACAGACCTCGCAAGCTCAGCAATGGGCTTTCGAATCCTGATGTAGAGTGGGCCACCATAATCCTACGCTAAGTATCTTCTAGGCTGTGGCGTGACCCGTATAGTGTCTGCCAGCAACCCCCCCATGGGCTTCAGCCAGGATCTATCCTCGCTTGAACTCTGGGACATACCGATGTAGGATTTCATCTTTGCCCATTTTGTAGAGGTGTCCACCAATTCCTTCTTCTGTTGAATGGAGTATCCCTGTGGCATGGTCCCTGTAGTTAGGAAATGGATTATTTCTTCAAAATGACTATCTGTTACGTGCACCGCATATAGTTGAGCATCAGGAAGTCTGTCTTCTAGATTTGTGGGTTCTTCGCTGGTCTCAATTCGGGACAGGTAATCTAGGCTTGCATTTAGGTGTCCCAGCTTGATGATAAACTCAAATTCACTCTCCTGGAATAACAACAACCATCGACAGATACACCCCCCCAACACTAGCTTATTCACTAGGTATTTTAATGTCGAGTGATCAGTATACATTTTAAAGTGACCTCCCAACAAATAATGGCAGAATTTTTGAAGTGCGTATACCATCACTAATCCCTCAAGCTCAGTGTTGGAGTAATTATTTTCAGCTTTTGACAACCAGTGACTTGAAAATGTAATCAGATGGTCTAGTCCTTATTCTCCTTGTTGAGTAAGTACCGCCCCCAGCGCAATACATGACGCATCAACATGCACATGAAATTCAATGTCCCATTTCAGAAAGACCAATATAGGGGCTGAAGCCATCTTCTCCTTAAGCCTCTCCAAGATTTTGTTGCATTTCGCATTCTAGCAATAAGTAACATCCTTCGTTAGCAATTGTTTCATCGGAGCTCTGATCTTGGTGTAACTTTTGATGAACTTCCAATACTAGCCCGTGTGACCCAGAGTGGCGCGTAATTGTTTGACACTTCGCGGCACTTGCAGATTGAGTATGACAACAATCTTTGCCAGATCCACCATCAAGCCTTGCTTACAAACCACATGGCGTAGTAGGTTCCTGAATGGGACAAGGAAAGTACACTTCTTGAGATTCAGCATAATCTGGTGTTGGCAACAAGTATCCAGCATTAACCGTAAGCTTGCTACATGCTTCTTGACTAGTCCAAACACGGTCCAGTCATCCAGATAGACCTCTAAGAACTTGTGTATAAATTCTTTGAATGTTTCTACCACTATTTGTGAAAATATCGCCGGCACGTTCATCAGACCAAAGGGCATCACCGTGTATTGAAAGCAATCCCATTCGGTGGCGAACGTTGTTTTATTCCTATCTTCTGGCGAGATCTTGATCTACTGGTATCCTGAGAACCCATCTGTGAACGAGTAGACTTCTTGCCTATTGGGTAGCGGAAGCCCTGTGTAACAGTTAGAGGTCTTGAAGCCTAAAATTTTGGGTAATGTTAGGGTAAAGACTTCGTTGAAAGCGCAGAGCACGAATTATAATAGGTTGAGTCAAAGGGTAGTCTGCCCGAAAAGAAGGTAAAGAAATGTAAATAAAGTCAGCCCGCACAGGGATCATGGGCCAAGGAAGGGTATAAATAGACCGAGGCTCTATGGGTAGAGAAAGTTAAGTTTTGATGGTTAATCTTAAATATGAAATGTAATTGGTTTTTGAAGAAGATAGTTTGAAAGCATCTGTAAGTCTAAGTAGAGGGTTGGGGTAGTAGATAGAGGCTCTACAACTGTGTGTGCAGAGACCTAGATAGTCCACAACTGTGTGTACAGACCCTTGCAGCTGAGTGCGTAGGGCAGATCTAGATGTATTAAGGATAAGTGGAAATAAAGATAAGTTTCTTCTGAAAATTCTATGTTCCTTCTGAGCTATCGCGAATCTGATTTTCATAATATTTGTTTAATTAATCTGCTATTGTATGAATGTATGTAAATCTAGGTTCATTTTAATGGCATGAATCAGTTGCGTTGGTTAAATCTTTGCTTAAAGACCTTGTTGAACAGATCTGATTTATAACTGCATCCTCCAGTAGAATAGCACACTGATAAGAAAGATATAATCAATCTAGATCTGTGTGAATACCGAGCAGCGCGGAGCTATAAACCAGTGCATGAAACCTCCAGAACAAATCTAGACATCCCTAGGGTGCGAAAACCTGGTTCCAACACCCTCCCTTGCTACCTCAAGTGAGACCTCAATCTGCGCTCTGCGGGCTATTACCAAAAGGGCTCGTAGCTATGGGATATGTTTGGCTGAATAACTCTTTCACACCTGGGTCAGGCCCATATAAGCCAACAAATGGTTCCATTATTGAGACCGGGATCTTCCTAAGGTTTGTCTAATGTGGGAACACTAGAATCCTATGAAGAAGGAGTTTGAAGAGTGGTGGGATTTTAAGCTTCACGAGTTTGCGGTTAAGGAAAATATAAACTCGCGGATATTGGAGGAAATGTGGTTGGATCGCTATATATTCATGGATATACACAAAATCTTCTTCACAACATTTCTAATAGAACTGTACCAGTGGATTGTGAAGTTAACTGATAGCTTGGGGAGGTGCATATTAGACCTACTGATAGTGTGGAATCTAGAACTAGAGTGCAGGCTAGAATCCACCAAAGATAAACTTGCGTGTGTAGTAGACCACTAGTTAGATTGAATCATAGGAGGATTTATCATTGAATTTGCGATAGATACAACCATAAGTTACAGTGAAGCAGAAATTCAATTTCTCCAACGACCGCGGGGTAGGTACATAAAATCATTGAAAACGTGGATTAAGATGCTATTGTGCGGAAAAAATATTCCGTGTGTATATTGATGTCTAGACTAACAAAGAGCGAAAGGGGTTATCAAAGAGCAGGATGAGTAGAGAACAACCCTTTGATTTCTATCTCATGGGAGGGTGAGGAGGATCTCTCTATGTTCTCGCCAGGAAGTGTTGTCTGATTGATTAAAGAACGCTTCCCACTGATACCACCTCTGTCTACACCACCACCCGCTTTACCCATGTCAGTCCGTCGACACCAACACCACCTCCACCCCCTCCACCACCGAAATCCAGGATGGGTCCACAGTCAAGTTACCGACATTTTAGGGTTTAGGGAATGAAGAGACAAGTCAGTTTTGGTTTGTGATAAAATCTATATGGGGTGCGCAAGGCATAACAGATGAAAACATAAAAAAGGCTACTTTGGTCAGTGTACTACAAGACCGCGTGCTCACATGGTACATAAATTACTTAACCAGCCATCTGAATGAGGGAATATTGATGATCCAAGATGTGCTTAATAAAGAGTTTGGCTGACCAAAGTCTGAAGCCCAATCGGTCATTGGGTTCAAGGAGATAGCAATGTTGCCTAGCGAAACTTTGTGGGATCTAGACCAAAGGTTAAAGAGTACTATTCACAAAGCTAACATGACTTTGACAGATGGGTAGCATTGCATGTGGTTTGTGCCATCATTGACACCCCATTCGAGGATGGCTTTGTCACAGCATAAGATCTCAACCCAAGCCGAGGTACTAGAGACAACAATGAGGTTACATGCGACCCCAATACCGGACCCAGGGTTGGGAGTTCAGCAAATCCATGTGCAAATTCAAAACTTGAGTTTGGAAGTTCAAAGCTTAAAGCAAGGAACAATGTCCCGACCAAAGGTACATCCGGAGGTATGTTGTATTAAATGTAAGAGCCAAGGGCACGACAAGGACCATTGCCCTATCTTCATGAACTATTTGGCAGGAGGAGGCCTGATGCCGTTAAAAGTGGAGGTACAAGCAGGACCAAGTGTCGCGCCTGCGCTCTAGTGCGCGATTTGCCAGGTAGGAGGAAAGCATGCCATAGATCGCTGCCACCTATTGTGAAGCTTACAACAACCTCCTCAACACTTATTTTGTTACATTTGCAGAAAAATGGGTCACGAGGAAAAAGATTTCTGCATGTTAATGGATCGACCACCTATGTATAGGATGCAAATTGCGCGGGCAGGACCAGACCACACCATTCACATGAGGGGGATTCCTGGTATGCGGATGGGGTCGTAGCTGAATGGGACTTGGATGGGGACGATGATAATTAATCTGCTATAATTGTGGAGGGCCAAGGCATTACGCTCGGGATTGTACGAATCCAACCCAAGCCTATTTTCTATCATGCTACCAGTTTGATCATGATGCAGTCGACTGCCCTATGCTAATTGCTCAATTGCGGGAAAGAGGAGTGCCCCCAGCTAGCCCCACTCACAATGTCCAAATGATAAAGGTTGAACCATGCATTGAAGACCCCAACATAAATATGATGCTCAGAAGTGGCACAACTACAAGGAAAGATAAGGGGAAGAAACTAGAAGAGGATACATGGGTTCGTAAGGCTCCCACAAAACAACCAGAATATGATTTAGCATGAGTGAAGGAAACCTTTTTGGAGGGTAAGAAAAATTCCACAGAAGGATCTACTTCGAGTAGTTAGGGGCAACCAGAACTGGAATAGGATAGGTCTTTGCTAACTACCTTCTTATAAACCTGTATGAAGCTTCCCAGTGATGCTAATGCGGTGAAAGGGTTACAAGAGTTAATAACTAGATGTGTAGAGGTAGACGAACTATGCTTGATCCACAAATTGGGCAAACATGTTTTGCATACCAGTCGGGAGATGCCACTGACCGTCCAGATTAGTGACTATGAAATGGACCAAGTCATTTTAGATCTAGGGTCTGACTCAAATGTCCTACCAAAACAGACTTGGGAACGCATGGGCAGGCCTACGCTGCAATGGTCCCTGATCCAATTATGAATGGCAAACCAACAAAAGGTTCTACCTATGGGAAGGCTACAAGGGGTTACCATGGACATCAATGGCGCCAACATGCAAACCAATTTTGAGGTCATTGAAATTGTGGATGATATTAACCCATATCCAGCATTTCTAGGGATAGATTGGGCAACAGACATGAATGGAATCATCAACCTCAAGAAATGGAAAATGACTTTCAAAAAGAATTCTCTCCGAGTAGTGATTCCATTGGATCCAGATGACGGAGCACATTATACTGAACCTATGCAAGATGACGATAGTGATGGGGAGCTAGAGTGTATCTACCAGCTCACATCATGAAATCGGGGCAGGGTGAATCTAGCAGTGGACGGTTGATTCTCATGGGATTGCGATAACTATTGCACATCGGATTCAGATGAAGAGGTTGAATGATGGAAGAACTGACTGCATGAAGTAATCACATGAAATTGTAACAAGATGGTTGTGAAAGGAGTCATAAAGTCGCCAACAGAGGAAGCTGAAGAACCGATTTCCTCGATGAAATTGGAATCAGGTGCGCCGATAATATCTATGATAGCACCCTGAAAGACCTTGGTTTCAGAAAAAGTGGTAGTCTTGAGAAAGTGAAGGAAAATGCATGAAGTTCATGGATAGGCACAGGCACAAGTGGCCAAAAAAACTAAGGAAAGTAGCGTGAAGCGACTCTGGTCCCCGATAGTTGACAACAGGGTCAGCAGGGACTCAAAGGGTAGCACGCATCACAATAAACAAACCTCTTGGAAGTTTCAAATAACATGGACCAGATGGGTCTAAACTAAGTGATGGATGAGTCATGATGATTGTGTTGGTGGACTGTTGGATAGCAAAATCCCCGCGCAATAGTTAGAGGGCTCGAAGCCTGACATTTTGGGTAAAGTTAAGGTAAAGAATCCGCTAAAAGTGCGGAGCGCGATGTTGGCATTTTTGGCTCAGGAATGGCGCTATGATACAGGTGTTGTCCTTGATGGCAACTCTCTTTGATGACAGATCTCTGTTCAGTCTACAGAATGAAGAGAAATCTCATATACGCAGGTTAATTAAGTCCAAGTTGCATATACACGCTGGTGATATTCATACTAAGCCGCGTATACGCAGGAGAGCTATATAATAAGGCGCGTATACACGCAGATGCATGAACAGAAAAGTGCGTATATGTCGAGAAGTTTCCTTTTGGTCCATGGTAGTTAGTCCTCGGTACTTGTGCCCATGTCTTTGGACCAAAGTACCTCGACAGTCGTGTAGATCTCTAGTTTTGAAGTTGATGGTTTTGGATTTCTATGGTTTTGGCTCTTGGTATTGAGCAAGGCCTAAGGCTATATAAGGAGAAGAAGATCATTAGGCAAGATCATCTTTTGAAAAGGCTTGAATATCTGAAAAGGAAAGAGATCTGATATGCAGGTTCTGGGTTGCTTGATCTAAGCCAAGGAGAGATCACATCAGTTGATGGAAGACTAGATCTAAGGATAGATCGGGATCTAATGGTTTGAAATGCACTATCATGATATGGTTGATTATGCGTATTTCTAGATCTGCATACTGTCGCAATGTTATGTTCTGGGTCTAACTGATGTCTGGTATAGCTGCAAATTGAGAGAGTTTATTTTTAGATCTGTACGCAAGTTGGCTTCGGTAAAAGCGCGTGTATACGCGGGTTTTGCTCATTGAAGTAGCGTATATCTTTTGAAGCTTGATTTTGGGTTTACAGTTGGGTCTGACTGTTATTCCAGAGTTCTGTAGTCTGCTCTGTGTTCTGGTAACTGGTGATTGACAGGGTTCAGTGGTTCAGTGATTCAAAGTTTGGTTGTTTTATGCTTCAATGATCTGTTGTGAAAGGTGAATGAATTGTGGTCTTCAGATTGTAATGTTGTGCTTCAGGAATATCCAGTTTGAAAATGTATGAAAAGTGGTACCTGAAGGAAAGAAGATTGTAGGCCAGCACCTACATACTAGTATCTTAGCTAGTACAAGAGCAAAGGGGGTTGGAGCTCCCTTCCAAGGAAGTTTGGAGAACGAGAGAAGGTTGTAGCCTTCTGCAGGTAGTAGCCTGCGTACTGGTATAAGGCTGCACCAGTACAAAAGATTGTAAACTGAAGTTTTATATTAAAGAAAGATAGAGACGACTTGCAGCAGGTGGTTTTCACCCACATTGGGTTTCCACCTTATATCTTGGTGTTCATGTGTGTGGCTTTTGATCTGTTCTGTTATACTGCACCTCTTTACTGTTAATGTGGTGAATAATGTCCTGATGCACTTAACTGAAGATTAATCTAACTAAAATTATGAGTTTTCTTCTTATACGCTGTTTTATTTAGTCACAGTAGCGTGTACACGCTGTTTCACTTAACTGAAGTAGCGTATATGTTTCTGAGCATTGAAAAAGTTTGATTGATCTGATAATACTGATTCACCCCCCCTCTCAGTATTATTTCCAACAATTGGTATCAGAGCAGGTCCTTCAGAGAAGCTTGATCGCTTGAAGGTAGATCATTCATCATGAGCAACTACGAGAAAGAAGCATCAATCAGGCCACCGATTTTTGATGGGACAAATTTCAATTATTGGAAGGTAAGAGTTACTGCATATCTTCAATCTCTTGGTACAGAAGTTTGGAACATTGTAGAAACAGGCTATGCTTTTCCTTCAGCTACTCCTACAGATCCAGCTGAGAAAAAGCAGTATGAAACAAATGCAAAAGCAGTCAGTACTCTATTAGGAAGTATATCCCAAACAGAATTCATGAAGGTCATGCACTTCAAATCAGCAAAAGAGATATGGGACAAAATGATCACTAGCTATGAAGGAGATGAACAGGTAAAACAAGCTAAACTTCAAACTCTCAGGATTCAATATGAGACTCTCAAGATGTATAATGATGAAAGTGTGGCTAATTATTTTCTTCGGGTAGATGAGATTGTTAATTGTATGAAAAAATTGGGTGAAGAAATAAAAGAGACTATAGTAGTTCAAAAGATTCTAAGATCATTATCCCCCAAGTTTGAATCTAAAGTATCTGCAATAGAAGAAAAAGAAAATCTCCGTGTTCTCACTATGTCTCAGCTACATGGAATTCTAACTGCTTATGAAATGAGAAAGGGAGGTCCATCAGACAGAAGGGAAGCTGCTTTTAAGGCATCAGGAAAAGAAGATTACTATGAAGCAAGCCATGTTCCAGAAGAAGAGGAAGAAGAATCAAATTTTGTCAGAAATCTTCAAAGGGGTTCTGGAAGGTTCAGAGGTAAGCTACCTTTCAAATGCTTTGCTTGTGGAAGAGTAGGTCATTATGCTGCAAAATGTCCTTATAAGGATAAAGGAAAAGAACCTGCTAGATGGAACAAGAAACAAAGTGCAAATAAGAAAAGCTACTACACCCATGAAGATAGTGATGGCTTATCAAACAGTGATGAAGATGAACAAGGTAATAAATATAAGCTGTTAATGGCATTTGAAGATGATGATTATGAGGATGCTGTAGATGTGGATAATCTCTATGATGAAATTACTAGACTCAAGAGATGCATAGAAGAAAAGAATGTGATCATTGATACTTTGCAATTTCAAATTGATGAAAAAGAAAAACATCTTGAAAAACTAGAAGGTGAAATTGTTGGTCTCAGAAAAGAAATTGAGAAAACAAAAGCTATTAATCTTAAGTTTGTCAAAGGATCTGAAACTTTGGATGAGATTATCAATGTGCAGCGGTCTCCTCTAAACAAGACAGGTTTGGGCTATAATGGAGAAACCTCTCAAGCATCCACCTCAAAAAGTTATCTTGATGCAGCAAGAAGAAATGAGCAGAAGAACAATGAAGATAATCAGGTAAAGCAGGGACGAATTACAAACAGAAACTATCAGGGACAATCCTTCTTAAGGGTGAACAAAAGCTACAACCAACCACAGGTAAAATCTTCTCAGTTTGGCTCAAGAATAGATGAAAATAGAAATTACAATCAGTTGGCTGGTAGATTCAATAACCGCAGAAGCTTCTTCAATGGACAATGCTTTTCTTGCCATAACTTTGGTCACAAAGCAGCTCAATGTGTTGCATATAAAACAATCATGACTAGGGAAGCTCAAAAACAAAGAAGTATGACAGGGATTACAAAAAGGACCTATAACAACTTTTCGGTTCTTGAAAATGAAGTTGAATGTTCTATTTGCAATAATTTTGGTCATGAAGACTCTGAATGCAGGAGCAGGTTTCAGGAGAAAAAGGAACAAGCCACAAGCACCAAAACATGGAGAATAAAGGAACCTCAAACAGAAAGATGTGGGATAGCATTTTATGCAGAAGGACAGGAAAATCTATGGTACATTGACAGTGGATGTTCGAAACATATGACAGGTGATAAAGAAAAACTTGAATCTTATTCTACTTTAGAAAAGGGAAAGAAAGTTTCTTTTGGAAATGATACTCCTGCAACTATAAAAGGAAAAGGTATTGCTCCTTTGAAAGAAAAGGTCAAGGCTGGAAATGTTTTGTATGTTGATGGATTGAAGCATAATCTACTAAGTGTCAGCCAGATGTGTGATCAAAAAACCGAGGTTATTTTCAGATCGAATGGATGTCTTGTTCGTGATCTTGATACAGGTAAAACAGTTCTCAAAGGCAAAAGAACTCCAAATAATCTGTACATATTTGAAGAAGGACAACAACAATGCTATCTTAGCAAGGATGAAGAGCACTGGTTATGGCATCGAAGGTTGGGACATCTAAGCTTCTCACAAATAAGGAAAGCATGCAAATATCAGGCAGTTCGCGATCTTCCAGATATCAAAATTCCAGACAACACCATATGCAAATCTTGTCAGTTTGGAAAGCAAACCAGAACTAACTTTCCAGAGAAGGAAGGATCAGCTAGCTTGCCTCTTGAGCTAGTTCATACAGATGTATGTGGTCCATTTAGGAAAAGGACACCTCGAGGAGAAGAATATCTGATATTATTCATTGATGATTTCTCAAGGTTTGTTTGGTTAGGGCTTATGAAGCACAAAGATGAAGCATTCGAAAAATTCAAATCCTTCAAAGCATTGGTTGAAAATGAATCAGGACACAAAATTAAGTGCCTCAGATCTGACAGAGGTGGGGAGTTCACCTCAAATGAATTTTTCGATTTCTGTGACGAACATGGGATAAGAAGAGAATTCTCTACAGCTAGAACTCCTCAGCAAAATGGGGTTGTGGAAAGAATGAACAGAACTATCCAACAAATGGCTCGTGCTATGCTCGATGAATCAGGTACTCCTGCAACCTTCTGGGGTGAAGCTGCACATGCTGCTGTTATTATTCTTAACAAAACAAATGTCCGAGTAAACAGCACTCAAACACCTCATGAGCTTTGGAGTGGTAAAACTCCTTCTGTGAAGCACTTCAAAATCTTTGGGAGCAAATGTTATATTAAGAATACTGATGAGCAACTTGGCAAACTTGAACCAAGAGCAGATGAGGGCATTCTTCTTGGTTATTCTCCACATAGCAAAGCATACAAGTGCTACAATAAAAGACTTGGCAGAATTGTTGACAGTATTGATGTAGTGGTTGATGAGAAGGGATATATTCCTAGGCAAGTTCATCATGAAGACATTGAAGAAGATGAAGGTTACTCTCAAAGGCGGAATGATGAAGAAGAAGAACCTCAAGAAGAAGAAGAATCTCAAGAAGAACCAGAGGAGCAGACAAGAATAGAAGAGAAGACTCCATCCAGATATGTTCAAAAGAATCATCCAGAAACTCAGATTGTGGGGCAGAAAGAAGCAGGAGTACAAACAAGAAGGACACTTGCAGAAGCTTCAAGCTACTTGGCATTACTCTCCTCCACTGAACCACAAAATGTGAAAGAGGCATGCAAAGATGAATGTTGGGTCAAAGCAATGGATGAAGAACTTGAGCAAATCGAAAAGAACAACACTTGGGAATTAGTTCCTAGACCAAAAGATAAGAATGTGATAGGAACAAAATGGGTCTTCAAGAATAAATTAAATGAAAATGGAGAAGTAATTAGAAACAAGGCCAGACTTGTTTGTAAAGGGTATGCACAGCAAGAAGGAATAGATTTTGAAGAGACCTTTGCTCCTGTGGCAAGACTTGAGGCCATCGGAATGTTCCTTGCTCTCTCAAGCTTTCAAAACTTCAAGGTATTTCAAATGGACGTGAAATCAGCCTTCCTGAATGGAGACTTAGAAGAAGAAGTCTATATTGAGCAGCCAGATGGCTTCACTCTTGGGAATGATCCAAACCTTGTATGCAGATTGAGAAAGGCTCTCTATGGACTCAAACAAGCTCCAAGGGCTTGGTACTATCGGTTGGACAAATATCTTCACCAACAAGGCTTTTCAAAAGGATCAGCAGATAGCAATCTCTATATAAAAGTTGAAAATAACAAATTGCTAATTCTTGTTGTTTATGTAGATGATATTATTTTTGGCAGCAATGAAGAGACTATGAGTCAAAACTTTGCCTTGGTTATGCAGAAAGAATTCGAAATGTCACTTCTTGGAGAATTGACATATTTTCTTGGATTGCAAATCCAACAAAGTGAAGGAGGTATCTTCTTGTCTCAAACCAAATACCTCAAGCAGATCTTGAAGAAGTATGGCATGGAAGAGTCAAAACCAGTATGTACACCCATGGTTACAGGATGCAGCCTCAGTGCAAATGATGAATCAGCAGCAGTTCACCAACCCACTTATAGATCCATGATTGGGAGTTTGCTTTATTTGACAGGTACTCGACCAGATATTACACATGCAGTAGGAATGGTTGGAAGATTTCAAGCCAACCCAAAGGAAACTCATCTTCAGGCAGTCAAAAGAATCTTCAAATATCTTCAAGGGACCCAAAACTATGGCTTATGGTATCCTAGAAATACAGATCTCACTCTTCATGCTTACACAGATGCAGATTGGGCTGGAAGTGTGGATGATAGGAAAAGCACAAGTGGTGGTGCTTTCTTCATGGGTTCCAGATTAGTATCTTGGTTCAGCAAGAAACAGAGTTCGATTGCCTTATCTACAGCTGAAGCAGAATATGTGGCTGCAGCATCTTGTTGCACACAACTTCTTTGGATGATGCAGACCTTGCAGGACTTTCAAATCACTTGCACTCCACCCGTCTCTATCTTATGTGATAATACAAGTGCAATCAGCATTTCAAAGAATCCAGTCATGCACTCAAAGACCAAGCACATACCAATCAAGTACCATTTTCTTCGGGAACAAGTGCTTGAGCAGAAGGTCAAGTTGGAGTATGTTCCTTCTAAGGAACAAGTTGCTGATATTCTCACAAAACCACTGCCCAGGGAAACTTTTGAATATCTCAGACAAAAGCTGGGAGTAGTTGATGCTTCATCCTGCTGTTGAAGTTTGTTTATTCTACAGAAAAGTTGGTATACGCAGGTTACGGAAGGGATATCCGCGTATATACGCAGATTTATGTGGGGGAAGTCGCGTGTATGTTGAACGCCTGTTGCAGAAAGTATATCCGCGTCCATACGCAGTTTCTTGCAGGGGAAATCGCGTATATGAAGTTCTGAACAGCAAGGGCAAACTCTGGAGTTCTGAACAGCAATGGGTATGTCAGACTTCTTCAGGCACAGTTTCAGGGGGTGCAGCAGGCACAGGTTCAGGGGGAGCAGCTTAAAAGTCTCATAAAGCATTGTTGGCATTCAGATGTTTTGGTTGTTGATTTCAGGAGAAGGAGCTCAGAAAGAAATCCTGGTTGCTGATCTAAGAAGATGTTTATCAGATGCTGCTGGTAACTTTCATAAGTCTTGGTCTAGATCTGTTGTCTCTATGTCATGTATCTCTCTTGTGATATCTCTTTTATGGTGTCAAGGTCATGTAACGGCCTATGTCAGTTTCCCCACTATGCCTGGGATGACTGATGTAATATAATTGATTGTCTCTGATGTGTCCCCTCTTGGTAGGGAGTATGGATGTATGTATTGAGTCTTTTGGTGATAGGAAGGTCCCTTATGGTGTATAAGTCTTGGTTCTTGTTGAAGAACATCTTTTGCAGATCTTGCCTACAGTCAGGGGGAGCATGTTTCAGCACAGCCAAGTCGAGGTATCAGCATGTTCTCAGGGGGAGCACAGCCCTTTGCCCTTGATGACAAAGGGGGAGAATGATTCTAAGGATCTGAAGGTTGCCATCAAGTCCAAAGGGGGAGATTGTTGGCATTTTTGGCTCAGGAATGGCGCTATGATACAGGTGTTGTCCTTGATGGCAACTCTCTTTGATGACAGATCTCTGTTCAGTCTACAGAATGAAGAGAAATCTCATATACGCAGGTTAATTAAGTCCAAGTTGCGTATACACGCTGGTGATATTCATACTAAGTCGCGTATACGCAGGAGAGCTATATAATAAGGCGCGTATACACGCAGATGCATGAACAGAAAAGTGCGTATATGTCAGGAAGTTTCCTTTTGGTCCATGGTAGTTAGTCCTCGGTACTTGTGCCCATGTCTTTGGACCAAAGTACCTCGACAGTCGTGTAGATCTCTAGTTTTGAAGTTGATGGTTTTGGATTTCTATGGTTTTGGCTCTTGGTATTGAGCAAGGCCTAAGGCTATATAAGGAGAAGAAGATCATTAGGCAAGATCATCTTTTGAAAAGGCTTGAATATCTGAAAAGGAAAGAGATCTGATATGCAGGTTCTGGGTTGCTTGATCTAAGCCAAGGAGAGATCACATCAGTTGATGGAAGACTAGATCTAAGGATAGATCGGGATCTAATGGTTTGAAATGCACTATCATGATATGGTTGATTATGCGTATTTCTAGATCTGCATACTGTCGCAATGTTATGTTCTGGGTCTAACTGATGTCTGGTACAGCTGCAAATTGAGAGAGTTTATTTTTAGATCTGTACGCAAGTTGGCTTCGGTAAAAGCGCGTGTATACGCGGGTTTTGCTCATTGAAGTAGCGTATATCTTTTGAAGCTTGATTTTGGGTTTACAGTTGGGTCTGACTGTTATTACAGAGTTCTGTAGTCTGCTCTGTGTTTTGGTAACTGGTGATTGACAGGGTTCAGTGGTTCAGTGATTCAAAGTTTGGTTGTTTTATGCTTCAATGATCTGTTGTGAAAGGTGAATGAATTGTGGTCTTCAGATTCTAATGTTGTGCTTCAGGAATATCCAGTCTGAAAATGTATGAAAAGTGGTACCTGAAGGAAAGAAGATTGTAGGCCAGCACCTACGTACTAGTATCTTAGCTAGTACAAGAGCAAAGGGGGTTGGAGCTCCCTTCCAAGGAAGTTTGGAGAACGAGAGAAGGTTGTAGCCTTCTGCAGGTAGTAGCCTGCGTACTGGTATAAGGCTGCACTAGTACAAAAAGATTGTAAACTGAAGTTTTATATTAAAGAAAGATAGAGACGACTTGCAGTAGGTGGTTTTCACCCACATTGGGTTTCCACCTTATATCTTGGTGTTCATGTGTGTGGCTTTTGATCTGTTCTGTTATACTGCACCTCTTTACTGTTAATGTGGTGAATAATGTCCTGATGCACTTAACTGAAGATTAATCTAACTAAAATTATGAGTTTTCTTCTTATACGCTGTTTTATTTAGTCACAGTAGCGTGTACACGCTGTTTCACTTAACTGAAGTAGCGTATATGTTTCTGAGCATTGAAAAAGTTTGATTGATCTGATAATACTGATTCACCCCCCCTCTCAGTATTATTTCCAACACGCGAATTATAATAGGTTGAGTCAAAGGGTAGTCCGCTTGAAAAGAAGGTAAAGAAATGTAAATAGAGTCAGCCTGTACAGGGATCGTGGGCCAAGGAAGGACATAAATAGAGCGAGGCACTATGGGTTGAGAAATTTAAGTTTTGATGATTAATGTTGAATATGAAATGTAATGGGTTTTTGAAGAATATAGTATGAAATCGTCTGTAAGTCTGAGTCGAGGGTTGGGGTAGTAGATAGAGGCTTTGTAGTTATGTGCGCAGAGGCCTGGAAAGTCCATAGATGTGTGCTCAGCTGCTGCAGCTGAGTGCGCAGGGCGAATTTGATAGTTATGATTTCTTAATTTTGTAAGTTGATAGTTCATTTCTATGCTCTATTATGTGTTTTTTTTTCTTATGTTGTTTCAGGTGAATCACTCATTAAGGAGAAGAAAATGATAGCTGAAGTAGCCTAACGAAGACTGCATCAAACATCGGCATAAGGTAGTCTCTTTCAAAGATGACTATTTAAGGAATTAACTGTTGTCTTTGTCTTGCTTTGACTAGACCCACTCTAGGGCTAGAGGGGTTGCCTCTATCCACAGAGGGAACTTTACCTACATCACACAAGCTGTCACCTTTTAGTTCAGATGCTCCTGTATCAGGCTCTCGGGGTAAATTAAACTCATGGCTCCTGTCCATGAGCTCTTCAATAGAGTACATGGCACTTTGAATCTATCCAACATCTAACCAAGAACTATATTCAATAGGATGGCCCTTCCACTTGACTAAGTACCACAAATATTCTTTTCTTTGATTCCATCTTGCCACCTGGGTGTCTAGGATCTGCTTGATCTCTAATGGCTTTCCTCGGGGCATCTGTTTAATTTAGGAGCCGTTCTCATTCTGGGTGTCTCGTGTTCATCTTTCTGAACTGTCTTCTTCATTAGCAAGAATGTATGGGTACATATCTGCCACATTAAAAGTGGGTGAAATTCCTATACCTGGAGGTAACTACAACTCATAAGCGTTCACAAAAAACTTTCAAAGAATCCTGTAAGGCCCAATTTTCTTCAATTTTAACTTGTTGTATTTTCCTTTAGGAAGCCTCTCCTTATGTAGGTGTGTTATAGCTCCAAATCTCACTCTTGATGTTTGTGATAATGCACTCATGGCCTAAGGCAACCCCCCCCTTCCATACCTGGTCCAAACACTTAAAAAATAGTTTTTTATTCCTTATACATGATAGTGCCCTGAGCTAAACCCATGTGTACGCGGGTCTGTGTAAACCCAACCCACGTATAAGTCTTAAAACACTTAAAAAAATTAAATATCCTTAATTTTAGGTGGAGATCATGGGTTTTACCTGTTGATTACCTATTAGTTCCCATGGCAAAACTCTTCCCAATGAATTCCCAGCTAAAAAACTACTTTGGGAGAAGTATAAAAATGATTCAATGGGAAGGCCTAAGGAGGAGAAGATAGAGAGAAACATCACTTTGCTGAGATTATCCCTAACTAGATCTGAAGATCCTTGTGCTTCCAACAGTTCCCCCATTACAGGAAACCCTTATTTCATTTAGTTATGATGTCTTTCCACTACTTGAGATATCTTTGAGTAAGTCATGGAAGGAGTTTGTTGAAGGCTTGAGACTCAACGAATCTGGAGGATGGTTCCGCTTGGAGCTTGGGAAAGGAAGACTCAGATGAAATCATTCATTTCCATATTTAGTTATCTATAATAAAAGAAACACTTGTCTTGTTCCTGATATAAATTTTCTTCATGTCTATGATATCAATGTTATGATTCACATATGAACGGCTGTTTTAATTTTATAACTAACTACCTTTCAATATGCTATGAAGATGATTTCTTTATGATGCTTGGTCGGGATACTGTTGTGCTTTCTAGAATTGATTGTTTTGCAGGTTGAAGGACTAAAAGGAACTCCAAGAGGCTTTGGACCCTAGCTGGATCTTCCCAAACGAAGGACCCGCAGGTGCACCTCTCTTCATGTAGTTTGTTTATATTAGCATCATGGCCGTGTGGAATGCTTGTTTTTCTTTATAGATAACGTCCAATCTGCTAGGGTATCAACCTAAGACCCTAGGGGAATTTACGCTAAATAGAATTTGCGACTCCACTGGGGACAATAGTATTGTTGTTCCTAGTTTCGATTTGTTCAAGCCAATCAGGGCTCAACTATTTATTTGCATGCTGTGACTATGTAGTCTGTTCCTGTAGGAACTTGAACTGTAAGTTTGATCAGTTTCTTCAGACCTTTTTTTGTTTTTTCTTGTGATCTTTCATATACGTTGTTTTTCCAGTTTACAGAAGTGTATATATGCAAGTTTCCTTAAGTGAACCTGTGTATACGTAGGTTTCCTTAGGCTTAATAGTGTATACACATAGTTGTGCATCAACACAGTCACGTATATCCTAAAATTCTCAAGAGTTTTCAAATATTTTTGTTTCTGAAGATCTGTCTGTTGGTCTGAGTCTTTCCTAAATAGTTACTTTTCTGTGCCAGTTTTTGTTTCTACAACAAGTTCGTGATTTGAAATTATCTTTTTTTGTAGAGATTATTGGTCTTATTTTGTTTTGTTGCAAGTGTCATCACTTTTTGTTTAAACACACAAGATTTCTTTCAGGGAATCTTAGCTATTCTGGTCTTCCAGGACAGAAAGATTCGTCTCAATCTTTTTGGCAAATCTTGTTTTGGTGATCTTTTTCTTTGCATGTCAAAACTGCATCTTTATGACCATTTACCTTTTTTTTTTCTTTTTGAAAGTTGTTGTGTGAGGGTTTTGAGAGTTGTCTTTCTTGATCTTTTGATCGTTGTCACCAAGATTTTTGGGCTACTTTCTGATTGTTAAGAGCATCTTGAAACAAACTTTTTGTTGAGTTTTCACCCATTTTGTGTTGTAAACTTGCAAAGTGTTTTGTTTCCTATTCTTCAATCATACAGTTTTAGTCTTATTTGGAGCACTTTTGAAAAGTCATTTTTGTTTTTTCTTTTGAAGAAAACTTCTTGAAAACTTGGTTTTTGCTTTCTTTGGCCTTTGTTTGCATTTATTTTCCTTTTCATGAGTGAAAGTGTATTTTTGTTTGTCTTGAAACTTGCTTTTAATGTTTGGACGAAAATGAGTATTAGGAACTTATATTCTATTTAAACATATTAAGTCGGAAACTACAATTGATAAACAAGTTACTTTCATTCTTTTATTTAGAATAGTCTTAAGTCTTACATCATCATGTACTCAATGCATTAGGATAAATTTGTGCATCCTTTAAGGCATCCATATTTTTGTTATTTTTTGTGAGTGTGAAGCTTGAGTAAAAGAAAAGAAAAGAAGAATTTATTTCTTTCTAGAAGTTCCTTAGAACCTAGTAGAAATTTCTTTCATCGAAGAACAAAACAAGTGCATTTTCATATAGTTTGGTTTTCATTAATTTCTTTTGCATCAAAAAACCACAAGTTTCACTTCTGCTTATCCCTTGACCTAAAGAACAGCCCATTTAAAAACAAGCGCTAACTAAAATACATTAGAACTTTTTATAATTGTCAAATTAGACACACCAACAAGTTTTCAGATATTTTAGGTTCTTGGATTAGGTGAGTGGAGAGAAAAATCTCCAAGGCCATTTAGACTGTAAAACATAGGAGTCTGAATATTGAGTGAAAATCCAATAGTGTTAGGAAGCCTAGGAAAGCTCCGGATCTGGGAGTTAATCACAAGGGTTTTTGAAGATAAGGAAGAGATATATCCCCTCTCCTACTTGTTGGATCTTACCTCAAGACTATTCTACTTGACTTTTGACATGATTTGGTAACCTTAGTTGCTTCTGCTAGGGATCTACATAGGTGCCTATGGAGGGGAATCCTGTGGCACCTGAGGTCGACATTGTATCACTCTCAATGATACTACTAGAGGGCACCCTTGCGAAGCTTGGGGGCTTGCACCAGCGCAGGCTGTTGTTAGGAGGTCAACGTAACTTCCTTTATTACCTTCGCTTATATGACAGGGCTGTCATTATCCCAGAATATCTTCAGAAGGCCCCTTACTTCACTTTTTTGTATTTTTTGTGTTCGGTCCTCGTCACCTAGAGCAGAAATACTTGAAAGTTGTTTAACTAGCTGACATCTTTTAGGGAATTTTTAGTGTGTGCTTTGTGCTCTTAGTTGGCCTAGCTTTCATTTTTTCTTGACTCTTTAATTAGATCTTAATAAAAAATTCAAAGTGGCTGACCGATCACCAAGATGGTCTCAAAGACTTCATGGTCTTTCACCACCAAGTTTAGATCCTTCTCCTAGAAGGCATAGAGGTAATACTTCCAGTGGGTTTCATCCCATGGCAGCTGATGCATCGGGGATTGATCCTCCTCTCAGGGGCATTAGTGTTCAGCATAGGCCTGATACTTCCGCAGAACTAGAGAGGAACACTCCAGTTCTTTGTCGAGTTCTCTTTCAAATCGAAGATAACATATAGGTAGAATAACTCCCAGAGTCGTTGGCGGCTCTGAATTCTCCTCTACTGTCTAACTATCCAGACGTATTACAATACGTTGGGACTCTAGTGCATAGACCGTCAAGTCCATGTCATATTACACACTTACCATCGATGGCCGCAACGTGAAGCATGGCTTCTACCACAAGTGCTACAACTACGCAGACTCCAGCATCAATACAATGGGGAGGAACTATTTACATCCCCTCTGCATCTCTATTTGGGTCTTTTGTTAGCACATATTTAGTTGGGTCTACCTCCATTCCTTCTACGAGTGGAAATTCTTAAGCCAACACTTTTAGTTCTCTGCTCTTCCCATTTGCAACCCATTTACAGGGTATTCCATCAGTTCGATTCAGTACCTCCACATCCACAATGGGTGGGTCAGCTTCATTTCAGGGTTTTCCTTTTGGAAGTGGTCATATAACACATTCCAACCCGACGATAGGATCTATGCCTTTTCCTTCTTCAGGACAAGGCAACAATCCCTTTCAAGGTTGGACTAACCCTACGGTTAGTGGCATGGGAACTGGGAATCTGTTTTTTGTCCAAAAGGGGAATAGGTTGTACTCCATAGTTAGCTCATTTCAAAGTATTCCTCCCTTAGCTTCTGCTTGGAATCCTTATCAGGGGTTATCCACTCCTTATAATCCTTTAGGAGGGAACTTCGCCGGTTATGGAGGTTTTTTGGCCAGAGTTGGTCAAACTTCATGTTTTACTGGATCAAAAGGTCCACCTTTTGGTTCAGTTGGTTCTGCTTGTTACTTTGGGTAGCTTTGTGCCTTCCAAAATCCAGGCCAATATTTTCAAAGCATTGGGAGCTCCGCCCAGTCTGGGTGGAATCCCCAAGGTCCTCTTAGGCTTCCTTCTTTGGCAACATTAAACTTCCTAGATCTCATGAAATTAACAAACGATCCAATCAAATACAATCTGGCCTAGCCTCTAGTCCCAGCCAAACTCCCTTCAGACATTCCTCAGTTTGAGGGGAAGGGCGGTGAAGACCCGGGCGACCATGTAACCACATTCCATTTGTGGTGGTCATCAAATTCCCTTATCAATGACTCGATTAGGTTCAGAATTTTTCAATGCACCTTGGGTGGCAATGTGGCCAAGTGGTATACAGAGTTGCCAAGGGATAGATTTACATCTTTCGATAATTTGGCTAACATTTTCCTAAATTATTTCTAGTTGCCCGTCATTTATGATGTCTGAACTGAACTTCTGGAAAATTTTCATCACGACACGACAACTCACATTTTTGATCATATTCAGGAATGGAGATGAAGAAAGAGGCTAACTAAAGCCGAAATTCCCCCAGAATACCATCTCAAATGGTTTTTGAAAATCTTTACAACCTAAAATCTCCAAGGATTTGTCCTTGTCCGGTGTCTACTCTGAGGAGCAAGCTATTTTTAGGGCCCAATAGTTAGAATTGATTTACTCTTAGTGTGAGATTCTACAAAAAATCTTGGGAGATGCTCCTGGGACTAAGGTTGATATAGCCAAGTCGAAGCGAGGTCGACATGCAGACGGTATCATTCGATCTATAGACACAAATGCATTGAACCTATTGAGCCAATTGCAACAGTTGTCTTTACAAACTACTACGAGCAACCATGTCACATTGTCTAACCCTTCGTTTTCTCAACCCTCTTTGGTTAATTCCATCCAATCTTCCAACCCCAAAGGAAATCAAAATTCCAATGGGAAAAGGAAAGGATGAGGTAAGAAAAAGAGTCAAGACGGGAATACTGACGCAAATAAACCTGCCAATAACGGTGGTGGTGGTGGAAATGGGTCTAGAAAGAAAGTCAAGTTTCCATGCAAGCTATGTAGTGGAGACCATTTAACTCATCTCTGCCGTAAGATTCAAGACACTTAACAGTTGTTAGGGCAGCAAGGGACTTCTAACTCTCAAGTTGTCTTAACCAACCCTTTTCCCCAAGGGCAGCAACTGCTTGCTGGTGCAAGTTCAAATTCTAGTACCTCTGCAGGGGGCAACCAGGAAGGGGACAAATCATCAAATGTTTTCATGATGGGTTCTAATGTCCATGTGGCCACTCGGTCGCATGATTACGGTGAAGCTGAAAATTCCAAGGACAAAACGGCTCCCAAAAATACTGACCTTCATATTGAGCGACCCCCTGTCGAGACTATACCACGAATACCGAAAGGTTTCGCTAAACATGTGACTATGAATCATAAAGCTAGGGCCACCTAGAATTACTCCATTGTCAAGGATCTGGCTCAGAGTCCATGCGCCATGTCTTCTTTAGAGGTTCTCCAGTCGTGTCCAACTCAAAGAAATGCTTTTCTTTTGATGATAGCGGTAGTTGATCCAATTAACTCTTTAGTGCTCACTTTCAACATGCTTAATGTCAAAAAGCGACTCCCTCATCATATTTCTTTTCAAATAAAGTCTACATATTGGAAAATTAACATTTTTCTTACCATTATTGATGAAGGAGCTTCCACATGTGTCATGTCGATGTCATGTTGGAAGGCCATTGGATCACCTTCGGCTGTTCCTTCACCTACCCTCCTGACTACATTTGATGGACATTCTCATAGGCCGCCTGGGATTATCCTTGCCTTTCCCATATGTGTTGGTGGGGAAGGTCGTCAATATCGAAGTAGAAGTCATTGACGCTAACCTAGATTACAATCTTCTCTTAGGAAGGAATTGGGTATATGAAATGGATGCCATTGTTTCGACTCTCTTTCGTGTCATTTTCTTTCCTCATGAGGGGAAAATTGTTAAGGTTGATCAATTGGATTATTCTCTAGCTGATCCTAGGGAAATTTCGAATTCTACTATTCGTTTAGTGGATAACCCTCATCCGCCTACTGAGAATCTAGGAGTTGGGATGTATTCTTCATTGATGGGTACCTTTGATTTTTCCTCTCCTATCTTTAGAATCAATGTCATTTCATCATCTAAGGAGTTTTCATGAGGATATTTCTTCTGAAATCATTATTTTTTAGACCCTTGGACCTTACCTTCACCTATGACCATATTAGTTGAAGGACAAGTTGGTGGAATGGCATTTCCTATGTCTGCAGCAAAGCCTCGGCTTGGACCCTTGATTCTACCTCCGCTATGGATTTCTTAGATATGGTTTTACCATCTGAAGAAGAAATCCTAGAAGTGATGATGGGTGTAGATCAACCTTGGGAAGACTTACACCATCGTTCATATTTTCTACCTCCGTTGCAAGAAGTAGAATCTAGGTTCTTCGAGCTGTTTACTAGGGATGTTTGTATGGTATCAAACCCTTTGGCTCCAGCACACTTTTGTGCCAAAGGTAATATGTGAGTGATTTCAAAAGTGATATATAGATAAACATCTCTACTAACCCTAACATGATTGATAATCTCTTCATCGGAGCCAAATGATCCCCTGGAAAAATTCAAATTTACACCGACAGTTTTAAGGAATTTCGAGATGTATTCGCTTGGTCTTATGAAGAAATGTCTGGCATTGATCCATCCATAGTTCAACATGAGATCAAGACGTATTAAAATTCCAAACTGGTTCATCAAAGGCTTTGACCGGTTAATCCTAGGAAAGTAGCAGTCATTAAAGCTGAAGTAGAGAATTTGCTCAAGGCAGGTTTCATATACCCTGTTCCTCTTACCGATTGGGTTTCTAATCCAGTCCCTGTGGATAAAAAGCAAGGAACAATCCGAGTATGCATTGACATTAGGGACCTGAACGAAAGCTTCTCCCAAAGGTAATTACCCCACACCATTCATTGATCAGATTATTGATGAGTGTGCAGGGAATGAGATTTTATCCCTCATGGATGGCTTTTCTGGTTATAATCAGATCTCTATCCATCCAGAATATCAGTATAAGACAACTTTTATATGTTCCTCGGGTACCTTTGCATACAAAAAGATGCCTTTTGGTCTAAAAAATGCTGGAGCTACCTTCTGGCGGGCCATGTCATATGCTTTCCATGACATTAAACATATCATCAAAGCATACCTGGGTGATCTAGCTGCTCGTTCTTGAAAGAGAACTGATCACCCTAGTCATCTTCGATTGGTTTTTGAGCGATGCCATTTTTACAAAATCCGGTTGAATCGCAATAAGTGCGTTTTCGTGATTACATCTAGTCAGCTATTAGGGTTCATTGTGTCAAGTGAAGGGATTAGGGTTGATCCCTTCAAGGTAGAGGCAATAATTCAGTTGCCTCCCCCATCCTCAATTCGATAACTTCAAAGTCTTCAAGGGAAGGCTAATTTCTTAAGACGATTTATAGCGAATTATGTTGAGATCACTAAAGGGTTTATGCATTTTCTACGGAAAGGAGTTCCATATGCATGGGATGACTTTGCGCAGTGGTTGTTTGGTGCCTTGGAAAAGGCATTAGTCTTTGCCCTGCTTTTGAGTCCACATGACTATGGTAGGGATTTCCTTTTATATATCGCCGCAGCAGAATCAACCATAGGTATGGTTCTCATTCAGGAAGATGATGCTCTCACAGAGCATGTGATTTATTATTTGAGCCAAGGTTTCATAGGTCCTGAACTTCGCTATTCTCCTGTTGAGAATTTGGCCTTGGAAACTATCCATGTTGTCCAGTGGCTCTGCCATTATATCTTGCTATGGAAAACTTTTGTCTTAGCAGTGGTCAATCCATTTCAATTTGTCCTCAGTAGGCGAGTGATTGGGGGCAAATATAATTGATGGATAGTCGTTTTACAAGAATTTGATCTCGAGTTCTTGTCTGCGAAGACTAAGAAATCCATGGTTTTTGCCTTGTCTTATGGAGAGGATACTATTTATGAGGAATATTTTCCCAATGAACCTTTATTCGTCATCTCTTCACTCGACCCTTGGTATGGAGATATCATTGTCTATATCCAGAATTTGAAGTTTCCCTCTACTTTCTCTAAGGATGAATGCTGAAAATTACATCACCTGGCTAAAAATTATGTTATCATTGGTTATATATTATATTGTCGAGGGGTTGATTCAATCCTTCGATGTTGTTTAACCCTAGAGGAAGTAGAGTCAATGCTCAATGACTGCCACAAAGGAGCTTGTGGTGGTCATCTTTTAGGGCTTGCTACAGCCCAATGTATCTTACGCGACGACACGATTTTTGGCCTTCGCTCTTCAAAGATTGTGTTGAAGTGGTCAAATGTTGTCACCCCTATCAAGTTCATACTCGAAAGATGCACGCACATCCAGATCTTTCACTGTCGGTTCGTTTATTAAGTGGGGTATTATTTTACAACTTGTAATTTGCCTTTAGCATTGAATCAAAAGTACATTATAGTGGTCGTAGACTACTTCATGAAGTGGGTCGAGGCTTTGCCCACTTACAAAAAAGATAGTGAAACAATGACATTGTTACTTTTTAATCAGATTATCCCAAGGTTCGGTATCCCGAGAGAGGTTGTCACTGACCATGGCAGTCATTTCCAGAACCAACTAATGTCTGAATTGGCTCTTAAATTGGGTTCCGGCAAGAACACTTGTCTCCTTATTATCCTTAGGCAAATGGATAGGTTGAGGCAGTGAACAAAACCCTGAAGATGATCTTGCAAAAGGACGACCGACAAAAATCGGTCCAATTGGCATCTTATGCTGTATCCGGCTCTTTGGGCATACTGAACCTCCGTAAAGACTGCTACAGGGTTTACACATTTTCAGTTAGTTTATCAGATGGAATCTATCTTTCCTATTGAATGTGTAATTCCGTCTCTTAAGTTGGTTATTAAGCTCCTTCCCGAGACTTCTAGTCTTGAAGAGCGACTCCTTCATTTGGAACATCTCGATGAGTAGCGTCGAGATGCCACGACAATCAATCAGGCTAATAAGAAAAGGGTTAAAACTTAGTATGATAAATTTGTCCATCCTCAAGTCTTTTCTGCAGGCGACCTTGTCTTGATCTACGACCAGGATAAAGATGCCTTGGGGGCAAGCAAGTTCGAACCTATGTGGTAGGGTCCCTTCATAATTAAACGCGTTTTAGAAAAAGGGGCATATGAGTTAATCGATTTTGAAGGAAATACGTTGGCAGAGCCCCGAAATGGGCTCTACCTCAAGAAGTACTTTGCTTAAGTAGCAACTAGGAAATGGCTTCTTCGTACATTTTGTATGTTTGTACATATCTTATCGGGAGTTTTTTGATATCAACACTTTTGGCTTGTTGTGACAGGTGTTGACAGACGACTTGGTCTATATTGGATTCGCCGATGGCGCTAGTCATCACACTCAGAACCTCACTTCCGCAGCTTGGGTACTCTACTATCCAACTGGTCAGTTGATGGTGTCAAGGGGAGTATGCATTGGTCCCACTTCAAATAATATGGCTGAGTATACTGCCATCATTAATTTACTATCCAAAGAAATTTCTTATGAAATCGATTCGATGGTAGTTTATCTTGATTCACAATTGATAGTGTGACAATTGAAAAACATTTATCAGGCAAGGGATCCATGTTTATATCGGCAGTATTTACGAGTGAGGTTTTTGCAAAGATCATTTACTTACATTAATTACTTTCACATTCCAACATCCCATAATTGGTTAGCCGATTATGTTCCTAATCAAGCATTAGACTGGCATATCATTCATTCATCACAACAAAATAAAGCATCAAAAAATCAAACTCTATATATATCTCATAAAATATCTCGAGTGTACATAAGTGTGTCCAAAATAATATACAAAAATTGGGACTCAGATGCCCATAATCATGTCCACTACATCTAATGCCCCAGCTCAGGATGAGCAGATAGGTAGGCAACTACTGCTTTGGCCACATGCCTAAGAGTGCGAACCCAGTCTCGCAGCATGCCAACCACATGACATTGCATATGTATAGGGAGATCCTCTATGGCCCCCATCAGTACTTGGTGAGTTAGTCTTATCGATTGCCACTAAACTGTGTATAGAAGTTGCTCTGTCTCTGTAGCGGTCTCTTCAGCACCTCAGCCACGACCTCCATGCCATGGGAACCCATCCGGTTGCACTGGGCCAATATCTAGAACATGAACATCATATTAATCATTTGAATCCTATCAAAAATATTTTTCAACGTTTATTTTTATACTTGAAAAATTATAAAAAACGGTAAAATAAAAAAACATTTACCTATATCGCCCCATGCTGCTGTCGGTGGTAAAGCTAGATCTGGATCTCCTCGGAAGTCCAGCCCGGCATAAGGGTAGTCGCCTACAACAATGATCCCCTGCTCCCACCAGGAGAAGAAGTCATCATCAAATGCAGTCCGTTGAACGTCCCCACCCCATAGGCATTTCATCAAGTCAGCCCACCTGCCCATCCGCGGATCTCGTGGGGTGCTGATCGAAATTGATACTCTAGGATAGAGTGCTAGGACCCTCTCAAAGAAGAAAGAGCACAGAATGGTTCCATATCCAAATTTTTTGGTCTGCCCTTTCTTGATAGAAGTAAGCTGGCTTTTCAGGTTGGCAAGAAGAGGAGTACACCAGTCAAACACGGTGGTGAGACATTCTACCTCCAGGCTCATGGCTAGCCATGAAGCCTGGTCCAAGGAAGCTGATCCATTCGCTCTAGCTATAGTGAACATGATGATGCATGCTTGATTGGAATTTGACTTCCATCCTTTTCTGGATGTCCCAGGCAATATATATGTACATAGTCCTCGATCGAGAGACTGCCTTGTGATCTTCCTATCGAATGTACCACCTCTCCCCTCTGGGAAAGGCTTGTGATGACATAAATGTCTTCAACCTCTACCTTGAGTGGCATCTAATCAATCATAAACGAGTCATCCTTGATGCTCTAGTAGTGAATGAGCATTTCGAGCAGGTGAGTGTTTGCTTTCATATTTGGAATTTTAGAGAACTTTAGCAAACCACATCCTCTTAAGGCATATGGGGCATTAGGATCGTTCATAACCTCATCATCCACTAAGGCATTCTCTCTTTCTCTCCCAGTGACTGGAATCCTGAAGAAAAAAATAAATTTTTACCGTTAGATTTTTGTTTTGAAGTTTTTGCAACATATACGAGGGTCCTTTTCATATACAGTTGCATCTAGGGCCCGCGTATATGCGGGTTACTCATACCCAACCTGCATATATGCCACCACGACAATTTTTTTGGCAATAATTCAATGGTGAAACTTGAATTAAAAATTCTAAAACTGGTCATAATTGAATGCAAGATAATTTTAAGGGTTACTTGGTTATTTTGGGAGGATTTGAACGGTTGAATTTGGTGTATGGTAAAGTTTCCTCTCAAATCAAATGGTGAAAATGGTGAGTCCAAAAACTATTTTGTAGGCTTTGAAAATGTAAAAATTTTTCAAAACTTGATTTTCTTTTGTCTCGTGTAACTTTCAACTTGGGAGCTTTGAATGTCGAGAATGGTTTGATTTTCAGGACATTTTGGATGCTTTTTCGACAGCTTTGAGACAGTTCCATGACTGCTGACCCATCATGGCAGGTATCATTTTCTCACTGGCATATAGGATAGGGAAACCATTTTTCCGTTGTATTATGCATTCTAGCCTCCATTTCTTGATACACTTTCCATTAGGTCGATCCCATCGTGTTATGGTTCATAAACCATCTGCACTTGCCAATTTTTTAAATCATGACACGATGGTAGAGCCATCCTTTTCATGGGCATCATAGTTAGCACCTCACTGACATTTGTTGCCCATGATGATTCGATTTGAGTAGGCTCAGTAGTTCTCTATAGTATCACCATGAGTTATGCGATGAAGACTCATTCCTCTTTGTTTCTTCACTTCGTTCTGGCCTTATACCCTAGAGGCTCCTTTGTGTTGAGTTGTACTGCTGCATCGCATTTTGACCAGTTGCACCTTTTGGCCTTGAGCCAGCTTCACTTGGACTCGTTTTTAAGCCAACTTATGACCATGTCGACTGCAAATCAAACTTTCATGCCCTTGACTTCTGCAACTTGGCACACCTTGACCTATGGAAGGAACACAACTTTGATTGTCTTCGACCAATTTTCGCCTCCCTGCATTGAGCATAGGATTGTTCCAATCCCAGGAACTAGATCATCTATTTCATCGACACTCGTTCTTTCCATTGTATTATAGCATTCTTTTATTCTGTTTCTGTTACACTAAAAAATGTCACCATGACTATTTACAGTTAGTATGGCTCTATCAACAGTCATGCTACCCTCTTAGGCAAGTCTTATGCCTCTGCTCTCCATGTCAAACTCCAAAAAAGAGAGAAAGTCTTTCTAAATGTATTTATCTCTGGGGACGCAGGTTCTCTCAACCTTACCTATGGGTACGCACCCAATGTTCACAAAAGCTGCGTCTTTGGATGCTCTGTATGTAAAGGGGCAGGTGCGTCCCCCTGTAAAGGTTAAAATGCACAAGTTTCATCTTTAAAAAGTCACTTGTGGTCATTTCTAGAGCATTCTAGAAGGTTGTTCGACGTGTATTGAGCTCCTCCAGATGGTTCATGCACTCCTACCAAAGAGGAACTTATCCCATCAATAGGGGAGCTATCCCATCCAAAGAGGGGATTATCCCATTGATGGTGGACCTGATTAACTTCCTCTTGAGCACTATAAATACAGGCATTGGGCTAGAAGGAGAAGAGGTTGAAAGCTATACATTTCTAAGGGTAAATGCAGCAGGAATTAGGACTCCCATTTAGAAGCTTGTGAGGAGAGATTGCCATCTTTGCTTGTTCTATTTGGAAGTGGGTGAGCTTTGTCAAAGTAAAGGAGAACTCTTGATGGACCCTGGGAGGGACTTGCACAACACCAAGGTTCAGGTTGTATTTGTTCCTTTTGTTACCTATTAATGCAAATGAGTCCATTCTTCTCAATAACTTGTTATTTATGATTTGTTTCATGTACTCCTTGGTCTATGTGTTAAATATGTTTTATTATATGAGATTATCAAGTGCTATTTAATCATTTGATTGTTAGTGTATGCAGGTTTCAAAGTGAAGGAGGAGCTCATCCGGATCAGCGGAGCTGGACTACTACAACAGCGTTGGATTACAGGTAGGATCTAAACACTTGATTTCCCGTATAGTAAATGCATGTTTAGAGAAGGATTGCTCTTGTTTGTCTTGTTTGTCACTAGAGAGTCTTTGGCTCCTAGGGAGGTTGGTTGTGTCCGCACAATCAACTCTTTCCACCTGACAAATTGGCGACTCCGCTGGGGACATGCGAACAAAGTTCGCATGCCCCCAGTATGGTCGCCAATTTGTCAGGCGGAAAGAGTCGATTGTGCGGACACAACCAACCTCCCTAGGAGCCTAAGACTCTCTAGTGACAAACAAGACAAACAAGAGCAATCCTTCTCTAAACATGCATTTACTATACGGGATATCAAGTGTTTAGATCCTACCTGTAATCCAACGCTGTTGTAGCAGTCTAGCTCCGCTGATCCGGATGAGCTCCTCCTTCACTTTGAAACCTGCATACACTAACAATCAAACGATTAAATAGCACTTGATAATCTCATAGAATAAAACATATTTAACACATAGACCAAGGAGTACATGAAACAACTCATAAATAACAAGTTATTGAGAAGAATGGACTCATTTGCATTAATAGGTAACAAAAGGAACAAATACAACCTGAGCCTTGGTGTTGTGCAAGTCCCTCGCAGGGTCCATCAAGAGTTCTCCTTTACTTTGACAAAGCTCACCCACTTCCAAATAGAACAAGCAAAGATGGCAATCTCTCCTCACAAGCTTCTAAATGGGAGTCCTAATTCCTGCAGCATTTACCCTTAGAAATGTATAGCTTTCAACCTCCTCTCCTTCTGGCCCAATGCATGTATTTATAGTGCTCAAGAGGAAGTTAATCAGGTCCACCATCAATGGGATAATCCCCTCTTTGGATGGGATAGCTCCCTTATTGATTGGATAAGTTCCTCTTTGGTAGGAGTGCACGAACTATCTGGAGGCGCTCAATACACGTCGAACAACATTCTAGAATGCTCTAGAAATGACCACAAGTGACTTTTTAAAGATGAAACTTGCGCATTTTAACCTTTACAGGGGGACGCACCTGCCCCTTTACATACCGAGCGTCCAAAGACGCAACTTTTTTGAACATTGGGTGCGTCCCCACAGGTAAGGTTGAGAGAACCTGTGTCCCCAGAGATAAATACATTTATAAAGACTTTTCTCTCTTTTTTGGAGTTTGACATGGAGAGCAGAGGCATAAGACTTGCCCAAGAGGATAGCATGACTGTTGATAGAGCCATACTAACTGTAAATAGTCATGGTGACATTTTTTAGTGTAACAGCTTCCCAAGAGATTTGCACAATTTCTAGGCAAAGCAGCTGATTGCTACCCAAAATTGTGCAATTCCTAGGCTGAGCAGCCCTGCTGGGAGGAATTGCACAATTTTCTCTGTGGATCTTGACTCACAGATTTGTACAATTCTAGAGCCTAGCAGCGTACTAAACATAAATGTGCAATTTATGGAAGGAAGGTTGGTTTCCCTCCAGAATTGCACAATTTCTTGAGGCAGCTGCTCACTCTACAACTATACCATGTTCGGAGAAACAATCTATGAGGGGAACGCAATAAGATCTGATTGACAAGTTTTCATTCTACAAGAAAATCACTAAAGATTGTGTACTTGATGAAGCAAGGGAGGCTTCAAAATAAAGCTAAGGAAACATTTTGGAGGGTGGTTGTAGCCGCTACACCACTTGGCAACGGACTTCTAGAAATCCAACTCTATGAATGGACTTTGTTCATGATAAGCAATTCTAACCCCTCCGGAAGTATTGTTCAGTTCTCACTTCATCTTAGTTTCACACTAGCTTGATTGTAAGATGTAGCATCTGCCAAGCTCTTGGTCAATTAACACAAATTCCAGGCCAAGGCAACACAGTTGTTTCAATTTGGATTGAGGTGTATATTGGTGCATAAGAAGTATATTCATCAGAGTCTGAGTTTCATCTCTGGTGTTGCTCCACTGCCAACACGCTTGGATAGTAGCTCAGTAGAGTCACGCAGGAACACCAGCATCTTTCCACTGCCAGTGAGCCTAGTCAGTACCTCGGGGAAGCTACTTGTATCACCTCTCTGTGCAAGAAGCCTTTCCCTTCTTTTGCACTATTCATTTTTCTTTTTTCAAATTTCTCACTTTTAATTTATTTCCATAACTATGCATAACACTTATTCATTTTAGAGGTGGAAGAGGGATCCTGACTTATTGATTGTAGAAGAGGTTGTTCCTTTAGAGAAGTAGTTTATTATATACCTCTAACATGATTGATAAGGTTGTCCCCCTCATCTTACTCTACTTGACTAAGCTGCAAGGGTTAACCCAAACCAACCAACTACAGTAGGTGAAACTATTTACCGCACAAGAATTATGTTTTCACTAAGGTTCACTTTGAACAATGCATATTTTCCATCAACGTATCATGGACTAAAAGTAACAAGTTCTTCACACAGAGGCAGGATGACAGATAACCAAATATTGATAGTTGCACGAGGCCTCTTGTAATTTTCCCAGCTTGTTTCAAGAGTCATACATGGTTTGATGCGAAACTAACCTATGAATAAAGCAATAAAACAAACAACAAAGCAAAGAAGAAGCAGAAGAAAATGCGAAATAAAAGTAAGAAAACAAGCAAGCAAACAAACAAGCAAATAAAGTAAGCAAACAAGCATGCAAGCAAACAAACTAAAAGAAAACACTACTCCTACTCATAAGCTAATGGTGCATGGGGTTGATCACGTGAAGTGATCTTTCCAATGTAGCCACTGATGCATTGGTTGACCCATTTTGGTGAAGGCTTGGTCCGCAAGAAACTTGGTTGTGCAAACCAACAAACAAGAAAAATATAACAATGAAGACAAACACACTTCACGTTTAATGGTGTCCACACGACATAAGTGAGTGCAAGTACATGACATGTGGTCCGTGGACTTGTCATGGTGTTGTGCAACATTGCGTGCATGTTTTAAGCATATGCTTGATTGTGACATACAAGAAAATGAAAGAAACAAAGACAACTTGCGTCGTGCAGGTGGTATTGCAATGTAAGATGCCTCCAATGCATGAGTGATGGGATCATGTAGTTCGAGTGGAGGAAGCATGATTTGTGTGTGGGATTGATCTTCAATGCATACATATGAGTGATGAGGAGCCTTGAGTGATTGAAAAATTTCTTGGTCAAAAGTGAAACCAATCTCAGGATAGTGAGGGCCTAGCATAACCATCAGCTTGGGCTGAAGTGCCTCGACAGTGTGGAGGTTTTCGATTTCATCATCATATAGATCATCATAAACCAATGGCTTTGAAATATCAAATGTGATAGAATCAGGAGCATGATTGAATATGGGAATAAATGGATCATGATGGCCATGATTAGAAAAATCAATGATTTCATTGACATCCTCATGATCTAATGAATCAAACAGAGTGGTAGATGAAAAGTGAACAAATTCAACTTGTGTGTTTCTAGAAAAGGCAGATGAAAGGCCAAGTGGATTTTCAATGAATAGTTTATCCTCTCCTTTTTCAGATGATGGACTAACATCTAGTGTATCCTGCAAGTGATCAACAATGGGTGCATCCATAGATGTAGATACACATGCGAAAACACAGATGGAAGGTTCACCAAATATTTCAGGAAAGAATGGAGGGGGTGTTAGTCCTTACAATTCCCTGGGCTGGAAAGGAAATCGTGAAGGGTAACCTCAAACCACTTCAGCTCAGTAGCTAGCCTTACTTAGCATGAGAGGAATCTCTCTAAGTCTCTTATCAGTGATATGACTTTAAAGAAAATGATTTTTAGGCTAGGTATATATATTTGTTTGTTTGTTTGTGAAAATTTGGGTTTTAGGGTTTGTTGAACTAAGGTTTGGGGCAAAAAATAGGTCTAGGCTATAGGAGTGCAGGAGAAAATATGAGAAGGAGCTAGATATCAAAAATCCATTGTGTATTTAGAATATTGTTAGTGTAGTATAGAAGATAAAATGTAGAACAAACTAATGAGCAAAAGTAAACATAACTATGAAAACCAGATAAACAGAGCTTGAGAAATAAGAATTATGTATATTTCACTGTAAGGAATCCATAGAAACAAGAGATATCATGTAGATAAATATGGTTAAACCATTAGAAAACAAATAGAATTAAGAACACGCACCATGAACTCACTGGGCTAGAGTTCCTTGAAAATCATTGCAACCCGTCTCTATATTACCTAAAAAGATGATTACATGCAAGCCTCCTTCAGAAAAAGTTCAACCTTTCTCTCTAAAAGAGAAATGATACATATAGACTCTCTTAGACCAATTTCCCACCTTCAAGATTTGAATTCCTTGGTGGAAGAACTAACTCCAAGATTCTCTCAAGCAACAGGTGAGAGTGAGAAGGTGAAACTCAAACACTTCATGGAGAGTTTGTTTAGGAGTTTGCTTCCTTTATGAGGCCTAATAAACATAAAAAACAACCTGATGTACATTTATTCATGTCTACATCACCTAGCCTTAAAAATAGAGCCATTACATAAAGAAGTTTGACTTTGACTAAGTCAAACTGGAAACTAGAAAGTTTACACAGTGAAATTTACAAATTAAAACACAGAAAAGTGCAAAAGCACAGTTCTGACTATGTGCTACTTTTGAGGTGCCATATAGAGGTAAAAATGAAAATTTGATAGAACGGTCAACTATCCCTTCAAGTTTAGTTTCCATAACAATTTGAATTTTTGAATTTGGACCATGGGAAGGCCTTAAAAAATCCATTCTCTCAAGGTCGCTTCAGGTGCGTACTGCCTGTCAAAAAAGGGTCCAGAATTCTAGTTTTTTGCCACTTTTTTGCACTTTTATCCAAAAATGAGTCACCTCTATAATATTTCAGTAAATTGGTTTGTAGAGGATGGAAATAGCTTTCCAAAAATGTAGATTTTTCCTGAAATAGATTCTTGAGGAAAAAGCGCAGTGCCAAGGCGTTGTGTTTCTGGAGCTACTGATTTTCTGAATTTAGCTCCAAACTTCACAAAAAGTAGAAGTGCTAAGAATTTGCTCAAAATTGTCTATAATCTATAACATTATGTATCTTAAATCTTCATAGATGCTTCAACAAGCATCTATAGGTTTCCCTCATCCTTTTGGTCCTTTATGGCTTCTTTGAGATTGTTTTCAAGTTGCTTTACCTTGACATTGGCGATCATGTTTTGAGGCTGGTAGTGGTGCACCATATACCTAAGAAATTGATTATATTTTCTTTCCTTCTCAAGGAGAATTTCAAGGTGGAAATTGATCTAGTTAAGTTAAAACTCCCTGTCTTCATTTATTTCCATGGAAATCCTCTCCTCAAAGGTCAATTCTTCCATTGGTGCCTTTTGTTCTCTTCTAGGTCTAGGTTCATGTCTTTGAACCAATACTCTCCATGATTTGGTACCCCTGTTGCAAAATAGATGACAAAAATTGTGGATGTGAAATCAATTCCTGCAATGGTGCCCTTTTCTCCTTTCAGATTCGTGGAAATGAAATCAATGAGTTGCTCATGAAAACTTACCGCTTCCACTCTTTGACAAAACCCTAGGTAGTTGACATCTTCAAAGCATTGTCTTATGAATGGTGAAGAATTGATATCATTTCAGTTTGTGGGCTCAAACCTTATAGTCCTCTCTCCTTTATGATGGTTTATCTTTTCTGATGATGAATAATCTCCTTCCATTTTGAAACCGTAGATGATAGGAAATGGGAAAAAAACAGTGAAATGTGATTGAAGTGGTGAAATGAGGGAGTTAGGGAAGGGAGATGGGAGTAGGGAAATTTTTGGAGATGGATAGAGGTTTTAGGAATCCTTAGGAAGTTGAATGAAGGGAAATGAATGAGGGAGATGAAATAGGAAATTTAAACACAGTCCTAGTTAGGGAAACTAAACAATTTGATAGAGTAGAGCTAGGGTTTGTAACGCGGTGAAGTAGAATGAAGGGAAATGGTTTGTTGGTGAATGGGGATGATGTGTTTCATGAAAATATAGGTATAGGGATAGCTATTTTTAGGGTTTCAAAGCTCCAACTGGTCATTTGCAAGCTCAAAGCATGAAATTCACACAAACTATAGATGACTAAACTAACCATCATTCAGTTGTTTTGCCAAAGTATAAGAGGGAGTGAAATGAGAGTACTTACTTGCTAGATGGCTTAGAGAACTAGAAAATAGGAATGAAAGCTTAGAATTTGAATTTGGATGATTTTTGGTGAGCTTTGGGATACTCTTCCATGTGTGCAGCACAGTTAGGCTATGCACAGCGTAGTGTATTTGTGCATAACGCCACCTCCAAAAGTGCACCAAAAACATAGCGCCATCTTCCAACCTACTTTTAGAGGCCATAAAATACTCCAAGTTGAGCACTTCATATCTCATTGGAAATATATTGAAGTCTACTACAACATGGGTTCACCAAGAATGTAATTTGGTCACTCCATCAGGGAGAAAGATGGATTTTCTAAAGGTCACTCCCAAAACCCAGGGTGTCTCTAACAAAAGCGTAGAGCCAACTTGCAAATATCTTTTGGATGCCTTTAGCTAATCCAAATCATGATCTGAAGGAACAATTAAAAATATTAGGATGTCTTCTACACAATAGAGTCCTTAAGCACTACTGACACTTGCTCCAAACCCCTGAAAAACTGTCTTGAAGTCAAGTTGTCCAAAAGTGCAGCAACTCTCCCATAGCAAGTATATTTTGGAATTTCTTTCAAATAATAACACCTATGCATAAAATGAAGGACGTTTTTATTCCCTGGACTATAATGGACAAAACACATTTTCACTTTTGTAAAGTTATTCTCCATTGGGTTAGAAACATATTTTAAGGAAAAATGTCCCTATGAGGAATGATGAGACAAGGTAGTGTACAGTAGCATTGTCTTATTTGAAATAAAACATTACCTTTACCTTTATTTTTCTTTCCCTAAGCTGCTAACTCCCTTTACCCATTGAATTACATGATGGACATATTTTTTTTGACATATGGTATCATGACGACACATGGACTGAAACCCTAGACTGTGACCTAAAATGCGAAATTTAACCATTTGATGACCCAAGACACTTAAATGAAGATATGATACCTCGAAGAAGAAAATGACCATGATGAGTGATGAATACCATGATTAAATGAAGGGAATAGTAGTGACCTATGACAGCCAGTGACCAAATTTTTATTTGAAGACTCACTTAAATGACAAAAAATTGACTTCACACCTGAACAACACCTTGTAAGAGCATATTTGATCACTGGTGATAAGCTAAACTGACTGACACTAACATGAGGCTTAGACGGAAGGGAGTCATCCTTCGCCGAGTGTTGATGCTAAAGTTCCCAATCATACTCTCAATGAATGACATCACATGTTCTTTGTGCAACACCAACTCTGTGAGTGGTTTGATCCTCGTTCACAACAATTGTAGAGTCCAGTATGGAAGAACATAGGATAGTATCATTCGGAGAAACAACCGAGTACGAAGACGGAGGTTGTGGTAGAAAATGCATATGACAACTCGATGGACTCACAACCAAATCTACACAAAAATTAAGCGAAGCGATGTTGGGAGGATGTGACAGTTGAACAAATGTGTGAGCATAATCTCCCACATCACTATGCAGTGGTGGAGATTTTGATGAGGGGACGATGGACAACCATTTGTGAAAGTGACTGTATCCATATGTGAATGCATAGCTCCATCACTAAAGAATACTGAGCGAGGCTTGAGTTCAAAATTCTTAATGGGATGGACATATTTCTTGAGACAATACTCGAATCAGTCCCAAAGATAGAAAAATTTCATCTGGCTCTTCGGAGCTTGAAACTGCAAATCATGGAAGCACTACCAAAAATCCATAAGCGATTCATGCAAAGCCTTTTGTTGTAATAGTTTTTGGTCAAGATGTTCTGGATAAAAATGATAGAAAGTGTTTTCAATGAGATCATAGAAGTGCTCAAGTGAGTGCACGTTTTCAGCTGGTAGGCTTTGTTAGGTTACTATACCAATAGGAGTCATAATTTTTGAATGAATGAGATTAAACCTGTAATATGTACATACCTTTGCTTTCTGCAAATTTCTTCCATATTCAAAAAATAAAAAAATGTAAAGAGGGTATGTCCTAAAAGAATAATCAAAGGACAAAAAGAATAGAAAAGGTCAAAAAGATGAAAAATATGAACCCCAAGAAAATAAAAAAGACCATGAAAGTGAGCAAGCCAAAATGCCACTCCTATTTATTTTTAGTGCATAATAAATGATTGTGTGCAGTTGTAATCTTTTCCACAATCAATGATAGTCAAAATGTTTAAACGTGGTTATTTCATGATTTAAATTTCATGTCTATAGATAGAGAATAAAAATATGACCAAGCTATTTAATCTTGGTAGATAATTAGTAGGTAGAGTAAATAAAGGGAGATCAACTATTTAATCTGAGCCCTTGGATGTAATAAGGCTAGTTTAAGTTAGTTTATTATTGTAAAGAAAAAGAAAAGTGTTTGATAAGAGTTTTCTAGTTCAAATGCACCCTAATAAAGAGAAGTGAAAATGGTAGGATGAGTAGATGGGTAAGTAGAAGAAAGGTTGCAGAAGTATGGTGATTGATTAAACAAAATCATGTTTCTCATCTTTTCCATCATGAAAGTTCTATAGAAAAATGGACAATCAAGCATGAAATTGAATATCAAAGGAAATTAATTAACTTCCCTCATTCATTTCGGCTTTTACGTAGCTAATTTCCCACAATAAATTTCAAAGTAATTAAAAGCCTTAAGTTAAAGAGGCTCAGGGCATTTCTCTGAATTTTGGAGGGACCGGACCCTTAGCTCAATGACTTATAGGCAATAAGTACTAAAAACCCCGCATAAAAATTCATCCCCCCCTTCACTTCATTCATTTTCACTAATAATACTCCTTTCCTAAGGTCAAAATACTTTTACCTAGGAAAAGTATTTATTCCCCCACATAAATCATTTTCATATCAAAAACCCATTAAAACACCATATCCTAAGTATTTATGTTATTATGGGAAAAGCATTAAAACATTAAAAATGATATACTTAGGGTATTGTGCCCCTTCACGCTCTTTTGATTAATTACTAATATTTATTTATTAAATCCTAAACAAAAATCCTTTTTCCCCGTATATATTAACTCCTACGTATAAATTAACCCCACGCTAGTCTAATTATATAAACTATGATTTCCTACCCAAACCCCAACAAACCCACTAACTAATTGATACGCAATTAAGTTAGCTAAAAACCCAATTAATCCCTGCGCTAATCACCCTGATGCCTTAACGCTTCTTTAATCCCTCAATAATCCAAAAATCACCGCAATTAAGTGCCCGTCGGGCCCCGCACTATACTCCGTGCAACTTTCCCCCCCGATCACCGTACGATCGCTTCCCTTCACATTTGACAGCCCTTTCATTTCAGGTGGGCACAACATCTAAACATTACCCGCCTTAAAAATATGCTTTCCATCGGGCCCTTTTTGCTACGTGCCATCCAATGTATGGAATCGGGTGGCCTTCCCCCAATACCACTGAGCACCCAAAAGCGGTGCGATGGAAAGCATTTACCACCCAGCTACTACATGCCAAAATGGTTACTATTCACCCCTCTATGCAACAAATGACCATTGTTCACCCATGCCCGCCAAAATTGACTTTCGCGAATAAAGCCAAAAAGCCCCAAATCATTTGTTTTTATCATTTTTTCAACTTTAAGCCTCCATGCATGCACCTGTGAACGTCGAATCTATCAAACTACGTCCAATTGCACCCTAAAGACACCATAGAGCACCAAGTTTTCTTTCTAGCCTACTCAGAGCCTTTTCGACCATTCGCAGTCACTAGCTGACCTGTTCAAAGTTAGTTTTCCTTAAATTCCATGTATTTAAGCCATAATTCACTGGAAAAACCTGTCATTTTTAGAACCAGTTACTGATTTTTCTTAAGTTAAAGTAAAAAATTAATTAAAGAAACTCCAGCAACTCAAACCTACTCTATGTTGAAACACCATTGCCCTAAAAAAGACTGAAAACCACCTCCCCTATTCTCAAATCCACAAGAGCTGAGACTGGCCACCCCAATCACCATGGAGCTTAGACCTATTTCCACTCCTCATTTAGACCTGGACCACCTCCCCTTGGCTGATAAGGATTTCCAGATAAAAGAGAACTATGTCCTTGAATCCCCTCTCAAACTATACTACTGATACAGAGACCAATACCTGAACCATGCTGATAAAATTGGTCTTTGGGAGTCCAATTTACCCAAGTAACAATTCTCTGAAGTTCACATTTTCCCAGAAATTGTCCATTACTGCCATGCAAATTATATCCTCGATCAAAGAGAGGTGATGTCCCCTAACCAAACCGTACTTTTCACCATTACTATTGAATCTATCAATGAGATGCTATAACTTAAACCTGGGAAAAACCTAACCCCTCTTCCAATTGGACACCTATTAGACCAATTCCCAAATCTTACCACTGCAAAACTTGTTGAAATGTTCCAAACCTTCATCGGGGAGGAAAAGCGTATCCCAAACGTCCCTCCTCCATATGCGGCTGCCCTATTTTCCCCTTTTGACCAGGACATTGTAGCAATGATATCTAGTGTCCTAGGTTATACCACCAATGAGTATATAGAGGAAATCATCCTGGCTTTCATGTCCATCTTCACTCCAGGATAGCCTCCTACTGTCATCTATGATTATGCCAAGTTTATAGCTTATAGGATGCATGACTAGTTTCTTAGGATGAGTAATGAGAGAGTCTTCAAGTATTCCTTTGTTTTGTATCACCTTTTTCTATACTAACCGGTAGATAAGTTCCCCTTTACTCTCCAGAAACTTGACACAAAAGGTCACCATAGATCAGTACTTTTCTGGACTCCATTGATCCATAAATATGACTCCCCATATTCATATGAAAACTTCATAGACCTACTTGTACATCCCATTGTGACAATGTTGATAGGAAGCCCTCCTCCAAGGATCAATTCGGATATAAAGAGAATCCAGCAACTCTCAAAACAATACAAAGTAGGTGATTGGTACTTGTACCAAAACCACACTAAAATCAGGATTTATGGCTGTGAGTTAGCCCCATAAAAACTACCTAAATACCTACTAATGAGGTTATTTTCCCTGGAGTACTACAGGCAAATAATAAATTTAGATGAGGTAAACTTTGTTAAAGCCAAAAGTAAAGCCCAACTCAAGATCAAAGACCAATTAGGTCCCCTCATTTGTAATAGTAGAGAAGATAGAAAGGAGGCAGACCAAATCTTTCAAATATTAAAGCTAAAACAAATCTTCATTTAGAGATATGATCCCTTGGATTTCATCTGCAAGAGAAGACAGAAAAACAAGATGGCACCCTACACTCATCATCACATCCCTAAGATAGAAAACAATGCCAACCAATTGCAATGGGTGGAAAACACTTTAGAGGACAGGGATAGTACTAAAGTTGTTGTGGAAAACACATTGATTGACCTAGAGAAGCAACTTGATGAGGGTTCTTTCTTGTAAAAGCTAGAAGAATCATAGGTACCAGAAAAATCATAGGTGCCACAAGAATCATAAGTACCAAAACTATCAGAGGTACTAGAGAAATCAGACATACCAGAGCAATTAGAGAAAATAGATAGACTAGAGGCCACCATGAGTACCCCCTAGGTCTTACAGACTCCTTTAAATGAGGAGAAAATCCTGAAGAGAAAGAGGGAAGGGGCCATTACTTCAATAAGAGCAACATCACAAGCCTATGCAGAGACAAGCCAGGCTAAGAGACAAAGAGTCAATCCTGTCTCTGAACAGGAATATACAGAGGAGACAGTTGAGGTTACAAGAACCGAAAGAGATGGGAGTAGGATTACCACTCCATCTAGAGGCACTCTAGAACCTTCCACATCACATACTCAGATGTTGGAAAGGCAGCAAAGTGTTAAGGTATCCTCTTTCAGAATGCCAACAGATAAAGACCAAGACATCAAAGAGAGATACAAAGAGATAAATGCTATAAATGAGAGGCTGAAAGCCCAAACCTATGCATAATATATGAAAATGACCCCTACCAATCAAATAAGGCTTATGTCAACCTATGATGTTAAAGAGGATAAAATGTAGATGACCTTCATGAAACCGACCACTCAGCAGCCAAGGACGGCAACAAATTTTAAAAGAGTGGATTTTGAAGTACTGGAAAAGGATATTCATCCCATTGACTAGATTGAGTTGCACAAGCAAACAAGGGGGATGATATAATCCACCTTAACAAAGGAAAGCCATTGTTGCCAACCAACTGAAAAACTCCTTTAATAATATATCAACATAGTTCCAACTGGAGAAGGCCACCTCACAGGCAAAAGATACAAGAATCAAGTCCTTAGAGGACTTAGTGATAGAGTTGGGGCATGATCCCAAGGATGTGAAAGCAATAGAGCAGCTAATTAAAAAGAATAATGATGGCATTGCTGCACTGAAGAAGTAACTCAAAATTCCCCAGCTGCATCACCCTTAAACAATGGAAGTCCTACAAGCACAAAAAGGACATGAAGAGCTTATGGACCTAGTCTTAAAGCTAAATGATTAGCTTAAAGAAACAGAGAAGGAGTTGGAAACGTTGATTCAGTCTAAGCAAAGTGACCTGGCCACAACTTCCACAACTACCATCCCCACAGTGACAACATCAGTTCCTTCCATAATGGAAGCATAATTGGCACCTACAGCTCCACCTGCCATAGCACTGCCAATTACAACTGAGTCCACTACAACAACAGGTACTTTGTTGGCATTATGGCACTAATTTAAAGCTATGGCACAGGTGTTGTCCTTGATGGCAACTCTCTTTGGTAACAAATCTCAGTTCCGATTTTCAGAATGAAGGAAAAGTCATATACGCAGGTTCATCTAGATGAAAACGTGTATACATGCGGGATAGACGTTACAAAGGCACGTATGTGTATACACGCATGTTCATGCAAGGAAAAGTGCGTATATGTTGGAGAACTTACTTTTGGTCCATGGTAGTTATTCCTTGGTATTTGAACCTATGGTTTTGGACCATGGTATCTCATCAGAAGTGTTGATCCCAGGTATTGGGTCCTTGGTATTGTTTTATTATGGTTTTGGACCGTGGTATTGTGAAAGGCCTAAGACTATAAAATAGGAAGGAGATCATTTGGCAAGTGATCATCTGAATTAATTGAATATCTGATAAGTGCTAGATCTGAAATATTGGTGATTGGGGTTATGGTGCAGATTTGGATCTGAATGAAGGAGGAACCTTAGCACAAAGAGAAAGATAAATTCTATTGATGGTTCATAATATTAAGGCTTGAATGATAGTATCTTTGTATGATTTTGATCTGTTATATGTGGCGCATGCTTGATCTATAAATCTGATACTCTGGGCTAATCAGTGTCTGAATTTTTGAAAGAGTGAATTATCCTTTATAGATCTATACGCAGGTTCAGTCAAGCGAAGGCGTGTATACACGTTGTTTTGGTAAGGTAAAGAAGCGTATATGCAGGTTGGATTTGATACAGATGCGTATACACACAGGTTTCTGAATAGTGAAGTAGCGTACATCTCTTAATTTATGTTATAGATATTTCTGTTTATTGCTGCAGTGGTTAGGGTTCAGAATTGGTGTGTGGTTATAGTTACTATCTTCTGGGTACAGCTGTCAGAGAAGTGTTTATCTTGATTCAGTTTTAATTGGTGAAAAGGAGATTGTTTGATGCAGAAATCCTTGATGATTGATTGATGTTCATGGATCCAGTATGAAAATTTATGAAACGTGGTCTCCGGAAGAAAGATAATGTTGTAGCCTTCTGTAGGCCAACACCTACGTAATAGTATCTTGGCTTGTGCAAGAGCTAAGGGGGTTGTAGCTCCCTTCCAGGAGAAGCTAGAGAACGAGAGAGGGTTGTAGCTCTCTGCAGGTTGCAGCCTACGTACCGGTAAAGGACTGCACTAGTACATTGTAAAAAGAAGTTTCTAATTAAAAGAAGATAGAGATGAATTGCAGCAGGTGGTTTTCACCCACATTGGGTTTCCACCTTATATCTTGTGTTCTTGTGTGTGATTGTCTTCTGCTCTGTTTCTGGTTACTGGTTATTTAATTCTGATACACATATTAACAATCATCATCTGAAAGATAAAGTAAATTATAAGCTTCCTTCTACATAGTTACGTATTTGAAAAAGTGAATATTTTACTTGATAATACTGATTCACCCCCCCTCTCAGTATTATTTCCAACAATTGGTATCAGAGCAAGTCCTTCTAAAGAATCTTGATCACTTGAAGGAAGATCCATCATGATGAGCAACTACGAGAGAGAAGCATCTATCAGGCCACCAATTTTTGATGGGACAAACTTCGTATATTGGAAGGTAAGAGTTACTTCCTATCTTCAATCTCTTGGTATAGAAGTCCGGGATATCATAGATACAGGGTACACTTTTACATCAGCAACTCCTATAGATCTGGCTAAGAAGAAGAAATATGAAACAAATGCAAAGGCTGTCAATACTCTATTAGGATGTCTATCTCAATCAAAATTCGTGAAGGTTATGTAGTATAAATCCACAAAAGAAATATGGGACAAGATTGTTCTGAGCTATTAAGGAGATGATCAGGTAAAATGAGCAAAACTTCAAACCCTAAGAATTCAGTATGAAAATCTCAGAATGCACAACGATGAAAGTGTGGCTAACTATTTCCTTCTTGTAGATGAGATTGTTAATTGTATGAAATATTTGGGTGAAGAAATAAAAGAGGTTGTTGTGGTTGAAAAAGTTCTAAGATCTTTGTCCCCTAGGTTTGAATCTAAAGTTTCTGCAATAGAAGAAAAAGAGAATCTACGAAACCTTACTGTTAGCTACCGATACCAATAGGTTTCATATTTCATGATTGGCACTGAAAAGGTCCAAATATGCTCTGCTTTGATGATGCAAAGATCACATATTTCCATAAGAATACAATCTATGCTTATAGCTTGATATAGACTCAAATTTTGATGGATGGTCCAACAGTCTAAACTGGATCATGTCATGTTTTAAATTTTCAGTTGTAGAATAGAGAAAGGAGTCTGTCCAAACTGTTTAATCTTGGTAGACAAGTAGTTCAGGTAGAGAAGAAAAGGCTCCCAACAGCTTAATCTGGGACCTTGGAAGAAATAAGGGTAGAAGTAGATTGAAAAACAAAAGAAAAAGCCAAAGAAAAGAAAAGGAAAGTAAGGGTCCGCAAGCCTAAGTGCACCCTCCAAGAAGAAACAAAAAATGCTAGGCAAAGTAGCTGGGTAAGTAGATGGGGTTGCAGAAATGGTATTTATTTCAGATCTAACCTTGATGGTCAAGATGAGAAAAGAAAAGCAAAGAAGCATGTCTAACCTCCCTTCTTTCCCTTTCCCCATTGGTTACTAACATCCCCTCATCAGTTGAGATTGATGGAAGAAATTATGGTTTCATGGTGGTTCTTGTTCATGTAAAAGCCACATTTCTTGTCTAAAATTCTTTTTATTTTGATCTACTCCCTAAAAACTAAGTAAGTTTCAAAATAAACTTAGTGATTTTCCCTCTCATTCACACTTTCCCCCATATTAGCTTTAACTCTATTATGTAATTCCCCTATGTCACCCTTTCCCTAGTATTATTAACACCATGGTGTATAAACCCCCAAGCATTCTATAAATATCCTCCTTTTAGCACTATAGCTAAATATGTCTGTCTAAGGGAGACTCTAGTCCAACTGGGACTATGGTCAGCCCTGTGATGGGACTGCTTTAACCTTTGGTTGGAGTGATAACCTTTCCCCTAAGCCCTTACCTTCCTTCTGCTAAAAAATGCTATAGAAAATCCTTTTCCCCCTGCTAAGCCCACTCCTAAACCCCTTTTTCCCTTATAAAACCCTTGTAAAACCCTTGAAAAACCCCAAAAACCCACAATCCTAAAGTTTTCCGCCGAAGTTATTTAATTGAATATTTAAATAAGCCGGCGGGACCCCCCAACCTGCACGATCCGTCGGAAGGCTCGCCAGCCGTCGATCCTCTGCCACCCACGATCCAACGGTGGGCGAGCATTTACAGATCTCAATCTGCTGCCCTTTAGCGTCCGGGGAACAGCGGTATTAGGGCCCGTACCCAAGATGCGTGTCAAGCGCTGGGGTTGTTGGGAGCCCCCCTCCCCAATACCGCTTATCACCAAAGGAGGTGCGCGGAGACCGCTTACCGCCTCCCCGTTACCGCCCATCCGGCACACGTCACCCTCATGCCATCTCGACGTCATATCCCTTCCGCCCGCCCCCGCTCCCCGTGGCCCTCCACGCTGCCCTGCCGCCGCATCCGCCTGCCACCTCGTCCAGGCACGCTGGCCTCCAGCTCAGCGTCCACGTCACCCGTACCCGGGCCCATCGTGATGTCATGCTGACGTCATCGGCGGAAAGGTGCCAATTACTTATTTTTGCCAAATTGGTCGTTATAAATGCCCAAAATAGCTGTTTTATGTCATTTTCAAAGCAAATTGCGAAGAACTCTTGTCGCTGCCTCACCACCAACTCGCTTCCGGACCTCCAAATTCGAAATTTCGACCGTACCAACTCATCAAATCAGCTACCACAAAGCCTTCACGGTTCGGCCCGCATGCTTGTCGAGCGTTTATCCAGGTATTCACCAGAAATCTCATGTTTTCTCCATGCATGCCATTTCTCTGCTAATTCACCATTGAACACTTGTCAAAATCCTAAATTCAACTCTGTCTGCTACCTGAGAGTCAACTAAAGTAACCTACATTGCCCCTGAACTATAATTTGACATTGAAACAGTCGTTCCACGGACCAGAACCATAGAATTGTCCTCAAGGTTCCTCGGCATTGTTCCCTTTTGCCGAGTACAGGCCAGCTGCAAATTAACCAAGATAAATCCTGCACACCCTCTGCAAATCATTCCTAACAATTCACAACCCCTGTGAATTTGCTAAAACCTGCAGAAACAAGCCGGCCTCTTGCACTGAGAAGAAGAGGTCAAACATTGTCAACATTGAGGCTATTACTGAACTCTGAGGAGCCTTGCAAACCACTGCAATTACATTATTCACAATCAGATTATACAATGGCTGCCCCTGCACCCACAGCTCTCAATGTTACTCCTTTAAATGCACCAAACAAAGACCTGGAGGCCTTGCCTCTTGTTGACAGGGACTCCCTTATTGAAGACTTTGTGGGTAACAGGGACTTCATGCAGACCTTCAGGCAGTTGAGAGAAGATTATTTGAATGGCAAGGACACCTATGGGATATGGGAGTCAAACCTACCATACTACTGCCTCCCCTCTGTCAATGTTCTCCCTCAAATTGTGCGCCTATGTGCTGAAAATTATGATGTACAGCAGAGAGCCATTAAGTCTCCATCTGGGAGCATCCTCTTTCACATCAATCCTGAATCCATTAATAAAATGCTCCACTTTGACCAGACTGAGCTGCTATTTCCTTTTTCCATGAATTATCTGCTGGATGTTGCTGCCAAAATGACTAGTGAGGAGATTCAGAATGTCACCAGGACATTCATGAAACCTGAATGCCAGCCTGCAGGGCCACCTCCCTATATGGATGTCTCCTTTACAGAAACAGGCAGACTACTACTAGATATGATCTCTTATGTGCTGGGGTACAGAACCAGTGAGCATGTGGAAGGAACAATGCTGGTTTTGTTATCTGTTTATAGTCCAGGCCAGCCCCCTGCCCGCAAGTTTAACTTTGCTAAGTTCATAGCTAACAAAATTCATGATCAGTTGAGCAAAGTGGACAGACAGGGTGTCTTCAAGTACTCCTCTTACATCTACCACCTTTTCATGTATTATCAGTCCCAGGTTTTTCCATGCTACATCAAAAAGCTGGATTATAGAGGGGAAAGAAGATCTGTCATCTTCTGGACATCTGTTTATCACCTGGTCCAAATGTCACCCTATTCCTATTGTGAGTTTATTGACCAGTTTGTATACCCTGTCTCCTGCTTGTTGATGAGGGCTCCTCCTCCCAGAATATCAACTGAAATACAGAAAGCTTTGCAGCTTTCCAAGAAGTCCAAAATAGGTGATTGGTACCTATATGAGGATCATACAGTGATCAGAGTGTATGGCTGTGAGCTTTGTCCATTCAGGCTCCCAAAATATGTGCCTATGAGGATATTTGCCCTTGAGTATTATAGGCAGCTGAGTCAGTCTGACCTTACCCACTTCCACAACTCCAAAAAGAAAGCCCACCTCAAGTTAAAACATCAGCTAGGCCCTTTCATCATGAATAAAAAGGAAGGTTGGGAAGAGGCTGACCAGATGCTCAAAGACAAATACCAGCTGTCATACATTTTTCGGTGGGTCCCTTATGACCTTGAAGGCTTCATTTCTACTAGGAGAATGAAATACAGGCTAGTAGGCATTAAGCATTGCAGTTATCCCCATATTGAAAAATATGCCAACTAGCAGGAATGGCTACAGGATTCTATAGTTGACAAATTAACTGAAGAAGAAATGATGATAAAAAATGTCAAGGAATTAGAAAAGACTCTTGACCTAGACTCTGTGCAGTAGGTACCCTTCAAACGGCCTCATTCAGCAGGAGAAGGGACCTCAACCTCAAGGACTGCACCAGCCACACAAGCATCTTCTACAGCAGCACTAGGCTTAGACAAAGGAAAAGGAATAATGGGTGCTGAAGAGGAAGTAGTGAAAGAGAAGGCTGCCCCTTCAACTGAGTAGCAAACTGAACAACAAAATGAGCTGCAGAGGGAGGAGCAAACAGAACGACAGCAAGAGCAAACTCCTCCTCCACAAACTGAGCCACTAATAGCACCAATTTTGCAGACCCCAGCACATGAGGAGAGGGGTACTAATAGAGACAGAGAAGAGTCCACTCCTATTAGTGGATCCTCCCATCAGCCAGAGGCCAAAAGGCAAAGGGCCGACTCTCCAGAAGTTGAAGACATCACTGAGGAATTCCTTTACAGTTCAAGGAAAGACAGGGAAGCAAGCCAGCACATTGGTACCAGCTCATTCCAACAGGAGCAAGGCCTGCAACTTGGTTTGGAGGTGTCATCCTCTTACCAGCAGACCAAGAAGCCCAAGAGCACCAAGGCTTCTTTCAAAGAAATAAAGGCTCAGAATGAGCTGCTGAGGGGTGAGGTCTACAAGCAATTTATAGATGCTACACCAGCCCAGCAAGAGAGATTAATGTCTGTATATGACATTAAAGAAGAAAAAATGATATTTAGTCATTTCAAGCCTACAAAACCTCAGCCTACATCAGCTGCAGATTTTGTGAAAACAAGGGTGGAGGTCTTGGCCAAAGACATCCATCCCATGGACCAAATAGAACTCCACAAGCAAGCTGGAGAAATGGTCTACGCAACCTTGGTGGAGAGGGCAACTATGGCCCATGAGCTAAAAGAGTCCCTAAAGAATACCAACACACAGTTGGATTTTGAGATAATGTCCTCTCTGGCGAAAGATAACAGAATAAAATCTTTGGAGGACATCATCATTGATCTTGGACATGATCCTAGTGATCCAAAGGGTGTGAAGGCCCTCATGAAGAAGAAAGATGATGACCTGAATGCACTGAAGAAGAGGTTGAAGCTGCAGCCCACAGAGCACCCTCAAACAGCAGAACTTCAAAAGAGAAAACAGACTGAGGACCAACTAGACCTCCTAATGCAGCAAGGCCAGAGGATCAGGGAATTGGAGAAAGAGCTAGAAGGAGCACTACAAGATAAACAGGGAGAATCCACATCCCAAGCTCCTCCAACAACTTCAACAACAACAACGACTACAGGGGCAGCAGTGGCCCCCACATCAGAAGCAGCAGGAACAACAACGGCCCCAGATGCCAGTGCAAGCATAGAAGAATTAAATAATGCCATCAAGGAAATGGAGCTACAGGAAAATGAGATAAAAAATGCCAAGGAAAAATTGGCAGAACTAGATGCCAAGTATGACAAATCAAAAGTAACTGTAGCAGAACAGGGCAGAGAAATAAAGGCCCTAAAGGACAAAATAAAGGCCCTGGAGAAGGAGCTAAATCTGGAAAGTGTCATGGCCGACATAAAAATAATTTTATGGGGTAAGATTAGCCAAACTATCACCAAACAATGGAAATCCATCAAGACAATCCATGAGCAAATGGATTTGATTGGCCAAGCACAGACAGAAATCCAGAGGGGCAAAACAGTGCTGGGAAACAGACCTGAGCAAGCAAACAGACTGATAGATTTTTTGAACGGGCAGGACAAAGAGGAGCTGGCAGCCATTGGCATCAACAACATAACAGAGGCCATCCTCACAGCTAAAAAGGTGTTAACTCTCAGAAATTATGTGCAAACTGTGGAGAGAAAATGCTATGAAATACAGGCTGAGGTGGAGGAGTATAAACTTAAAATGGGAATGCTGCAAGCAAGGGGACTGCCCAGCCTACTAAGCAGCACAGGGAGATTGATCACCAGAGATCAATTTACCAACAGGATAGATACTTATATTGAAAATCAAATCACTGCATCTGGCAGTACTCCTGAGCAAACAGGGCCACCAACAGGACAGAGCTTGTACACTAAACTGGAAGGCCTATTCTTCATTGAAAATGAGGCAAACCATCTGTTTGAAACTCCTCCTAACTTTTGGCGGTATACAAAGGCCGATGAGACCTTAATAAAAATTCGGAGACATCAAATGCCTAAGGAGGATTGGTGGCAAGAAATGCTCCAGATTTTGCCATGGTAGCTTCAGTCATTCGGCCACTGCCAGCTCCAGGTCACTAGAAGACAAACAGCAGAAAAAGGTTAGCATTTATAAACAACTAAAAAGTGACTCATCACATAAGACGATGACAGCTAGCCAAGTTTTGAACAGCGCATCTCCAACCGACTCTAACAGCCATAAATTCCAAATATCTTCTGACTATTTTGACAGCTGAAGCATTAAGGAATTACTGCTGCATTCACTCCTTTAGCTACTGCATTCCGAAGATTAGCATATCATAAATGAGATATTAACTCACTCGTTGATATTTTTGATGTAAATTTTGTATATAAACTCCCCTGAGTAACTCATAAGGGGTTGGTAATTTTCTCTATGAGACTTGTATTGTACACTTTCAGAATTATCTAATACAAAGGGCTGGATGAGCTCAGTGATTTCCTGAAATTATTTGATGTCTGGAGGATGCTCCATGTGTTGATGCAGAATTCCTGTGCTGTCTGATGAAATAACAAGTTTTCTTCAAAACTTTGTTCTTGTTTTTCTTATGTTTATCAAATCATACTTATCTCACATTAAGCTAGCAGTGAAGAAAAAGAATAGTACAAGATTTGTTTTATTACACCTTGTGCTCAATTTTTACTGCTGTAAATGTTTGTCTTCAGGGTTAAATATGTACATGAATTCTTAACTGCTCATGTGTCTGTTAATTCTATATGTATGAATATCACCTAGAAATTCTTAAATGCTCCTGGGTCAATATTCTCACTGTCTTACTCCAACAGTTTACTGTAAGATTCTTAATTGCCTTGCACTAACTGGATACACTCCGTTCAATCACTATTACAAACGTTGTTTCTCAGACACTAATCTGGCTCTGCAGCATCACTACAGTATCACAGCAGCACATCAAACATCTAAAGGACCACTGACTCCATTGCCCAATGGACTAGAACAACCTGGAAATTGCATAAGTATCTTGACTAAAATTATCATCCAATCAAAACTTTAAACAAACTCGAAACTTATAGCTAGCCTAAAATCTCCAACAGAACAGAGACAAATTATAAAGAGAGAGCCCTCTCTGATTACAGTGTGGCTAGGCACTGTAATCCAAAGATTGGTTAGTGGTTACCCCGACCGTATTCCCTTAGAGTCAAAGGGAACAACCTGGGTGTTAACATAATTGGCGACTCCACTGGGGAATTCTTAGGATTTTCCAATTTCTATACATCTCTCAAAGCTGCAAATCAAGCCTGAAAATCAGTCAGGAAGCCTTCAAAACAGTTTTTGTTTCACATTGACAGCTTTAGGGAAGAGTTTTTTTAGTGAGTCTTCATCTCAGCTTTGGAATATATATAGCCATTCCAAAATCTTTATCTAGTCCTTACAGATATAAAAACTTCCTATAAAATCCTAAAAAACAGTTAGAAGCTGGCTCCCAAGAAAAATCCACGGCATACTAGGGCAAACCCTGACCCGAATCCACCCATCATTGTTGATAATCCAAATACCATCCCTAGAAACATTAGGAGGCAGCAAAGGCAGGAGCAGCCTGCTGATTTAACCTCAGATTCAGATCATCCCAGCCTTATCTCCACCCCAAGCAAGGTCCTTTTCCGGTCTACCCCTAATTCCCCTAGTTCACCATCCACATCTCAGAGTCCTCCTCTCACGTCTTCATCCACTGCACATATCCCCTTGACCAACACTCTAGGTTTACCCCTACTTGTCACCCCTGTGGTACCCACTGTTCTTATTATCCCAGCTGCCCCTGTTAATCCTCTAAACCCTGTAAATATGGCTAACAGATATGCACCCTTGCAGATACCAGCTAATGCTGCAGCTCTACCCCAAGATTACCAAACCAAAATCTCATATTTTGATTCCAACGTCCCTCTGACAGTTGTCCAGCATGCTAAGAGGATGCAAGACCATTTTGAGACCTATGAAATAGATGATGACAGTGTGAGAATGAGGATGTTTGTTCAAAGCCTAACTGGGGATGTAAGAACTTGGTTTAGATCCATGAATGCAAATTCCATTAGAACTCCTGATGAACTGTATCAAGCCTTTACTAGTAGATGGGAGAAGAAGAAAGATCCTCTGCACATACTTGGGGAATATGACACTATCAAAAGAGGTCCCCAAGAGACGGTTTTGGAGTATTGTGCAATATTTAACAATGTATATAACGCGGTTCCACAAAATTTAAGACCTCCTCCTGATTTAGCCTTGTACAAATTCCCTGATGGTTTTGACCCTGACATGGCCTATCAGTTGAAGGAAAGAGATCCTCAATCCCTTGCAGAGGCCCAAAGGGTTGCTGTTACAGTGGAAGCCAACCTAATTGCCAAAAGAAACAAGGCAAGGTTGGAAAAGAGGACTGTTTTCAAAGAGGAACCCTCTGCCTTTGATCAGAAGCTGGATGCTATACTCAATGGAATGAAAAGATTAGGGGACAGAGTGGAATCGGTTGAGAGAAAATCATCATGGGAAGCACCACAAAACAACCCTCCTAGGAATCCAAATTTTAGGAGAACTCAAAACCCAAATGTTGGCAAGGCCAGTGCTGACCAAGACATAAGACCCCCTTTCCAAGAAAATTATGCAGAAACTTCTACATCAACAGAGCCCAATGAAGATCCTGAGATTAATTTAATTGGTCTAGATGGTGAAAGTCAAGTTTTCTTAACACAAGAAGATCATGAGGATGATGAAATGAAACTGTTCCAAACTAAATCAGGTGAATCCTTTGACTTCAAACAAGGCTATGATACTGCTGTTTATGAAGTCCATAAACAATACAAGCTGAGGAGCAAAACTGTGAATGTAAACCAGCCTGAAAAGATAAAGGATAATCAGCAGCTTGAAAGAGTCATAGTCACAGAGCCTAATGACAAAATAAATTCACCTGCAGAAGAAGTGATTATTGAAGAGATCACTGAACCACTGTCCTTAAAACAGCAGCCTATGGCCACTCCATTTTGTCAACCTAATTTAAAGGTTACTCCCCAAGAGATGAGTAAAAGAGGCAAGTCCCAAAGTCAGGATAAAAATCAAGAAGAAGATTTAATGAACAAGGAAAGGACTGTTATCCATAACCCCAAGACCCAATCTGAAAAACCCTTTGACCTAGAAACTGAAATTAGCAAACTAAAAGTAGCAATCCCTCTTTCAGAACTAGCCAAGCATGACATCTATAAGCTACAGATCAAGAAGTCCCTTCAACTCACTAGCAACAAAGATGATGTCAATGTGCTGGATGACACCCCTGAATTGCTGTTTGGCCCGGAAGTGGATGGAAAAACAGTAGTCACAGGGGTATTACCTTTCTATGTCAGTTTACATATTCATGATAAAATATTACATAATGCAATGTTTGACTCAGGTGCCTCTCACAATCTCATGCCAAAAACAGTCATGGAAAGATTGAATCTAGACATAACAAGACCATACAAGGACCTGTTTTCCTTTGACTCCAGCCAAGTCAAGTGTCTAGGTCTCATAAAAGATTTATGTGTGTCTCTGGTTCAATACCCAAACAAGACAATCCTAATGGATGTGGTAGTTGATGATATTCCACCTAAGTATGGGATGTTGTTATCAAGATCTTGGGGAGCTAAACTCCAAGGTTCCCTACAATTAGACATGTCATATGCCACCATCTCTGTTTTTGGGCAACCAAAAAGACTGTACAGAGAAACACTCATGAAATACATGGTCAGCAGTGAAGAAAAGCCTCAAAACTTTCCCATATATGCTGTCCATTCAGACATAGACTCATATATTCTCTTCAATAACAGCACAACTCCCTTAAAAGGTGAGGTTGACACCAAGATACTCATACAAGAGGAAGACTCAAATGAAAGAATTATCACCCATGAGACAACAGTCAATCAAACACTAGATACTGCTGCTGTTCTAAATATCAAGCATACCCAATCAAATGATGAAACTATCCTAGAAGACAAGCTAGATGAAAAACCGCAAATTCTACTCACATTGCCAGCCCATGAACAGATTGTTAAATCTCCCCCACAACAAGATATTCTGTGGTTCCTCGAATTTGATGGTTCAGTCAACAAGTTAGGGGTAGGGGCTGGAGTTTGGGTACATAATAAAGAAAATAGTCATGCAGAAGGCAGAGCCTATAGATTGAACTTCAGATGTACTAATAACATGGCAGAATATGAAGCTCTTCTACTAGGCCTCAAGTTAGTAAAGTTCTTACAAGCTGCCAGGGTTTCAATCATGGGTGATTCAGATTTAGTTATTCAACAAGTGAAGGGAAACTTTGTCACCAATGATAAAAGACTAAGGACTTATAGGTCTGTTGTGGGTGAGGTACTAAACGTTTTCTCTGAATTCCAAATCACTAAAATTCCTAGAACCCACAATATGCATGCTCATAGTTTAGCTACCTTTGCAAGTACCTGCAAGCTGCCTTTTGAGCCCCATCATTGTTTTACAGCTGAGGTAAAACACAGACCCTCCATTCCAAACAATGTTAATGATTGGCAAGTATTTGAGGATGACAAGCAAATAAACCATTTTTTAACTTTGCAACAAGAATTTGCAGGATTAAATATTGACACTGATACAACAAGTCAATCACAAATACTTGATACAGCAAGTCAATCACAAATACTTGATACAACAAGTCAATCACAAATACTTGAAAGAGCAAGTCCATCACAAATACAGTTTCAACAGATTACTCACCCAATATCACCTAGAACAGCAAAACAAATACTAAATCCAACTATTTTCAACATAGACAACATTCAGCAAATTCCATCAATCAAGTGTGAGGAAGTGGCCAATGCTGAAACTGAAATCATAGAGCTGAAAGATAATTTTGTAACAACAGGCCTAACTCCACTAGAAGACATCTTCGACTCAAATGATATCCCCAGAAAACCAAAAATGCAGCCCTTAAATGCAGCCATTGAAGAATGCAACATAGGTACAATTGACAAACCCAAAGTAATTAAATTGTCTGCTTCTTTACCTCCTGACCAAAAGCCTAAATACATCGACCTCTTTAAAGAGTTCTAGGATGTCTTTGCATGGAGTTATGAGGACCTAAAGTCCTATGACACCTCTGTTATCCAACATACAATCCCTCTCAAACCTGATCAAAAGCCCTTTAAACAAAAAATGAGGAGAATCAATCCTATGCTTCTCCCAGCAATGGAACAAGAAGTACAGAAAATGTTCAAGGCAGGCATCATAGCACCAATCAGATTCTTTGAATGGATCTCCAACTTAGTCCCTACAAGAAAGAAGACTGGTGAAATTAGGCTGTGTGTGGACTTAAGGAATCTGAACCAAGTATCCCTCAAAGACAACTATCCATTACCCAAGATGGATCACATTCTCCAAAGGGTGGTAGGGGCCTCAAGCATCTCATTACTGGATGGATTTTCAGGCTTCAATCAAATCCTGGTGCACCCTGATGATGAAGATAAAACATCATTCACTACCCCATGGGGAACTTTCAAATATGTAAAGATGCCTTTTGGATTGAAAAATGCAGGGGCAACTTTTCAAAAAGCAATGGATATTGCTTTTTCCAAAGAGATTCCTGACTTTTTAGTCATTTACCTAGATGACCTTACACCTTTCTCAAAATCAGACCAAGAACATATAAAACATTTGAGACAGATCTTCCTAAAATGCAGAAAATATGGAATTTCCTTGAATCCCAAGAAATCCCTGTTTGGTTTAGAGGAAGGTAAGCTATTGGGCCACATCATTTCTAAAGATGGCATTAGAATTGACCCAGATAGGATACAGGCTATCCTACAAATGCCCCACCCAAGAAATGTCAAAGAATTGCAAGGATTCTTGGGAAAAATCAATTTCTTGAGAAGGTTTATCCCAAACTTAGCAGAACTAATCAGATTATTAAATAACATGCTAAAGAAAGATTCAAAATTCAAATGGACTGTTGAAGCCAATCAAGCCTTTGAAGGTATAAAACTGGTCCTTACCCAAACCCCAGTGTTGACCAATCCTCAGTTTGACAGAGAATTTATCATTTTCTCTTTTGCCTCCCAGCATACTATTGCTGTTGTTTTATTGCAAAAAGATGACCAAGGAAATGAGAAGCCAATTGCATTCTTTAGCAAAGCTCTTAGAGATGCACCTTTAAAGTATCAAATCATGGAAAAGCAAGCTTATGCTTTGGTCAAAGCCATTAAAGACTTTAGGATTTATATCCTTTATTCCCATGTTATAGCATATGTGCCAAGTCCTATTGTCAAAGACATTCTCACCCAAGAAAATTTAGAGGGCAGAAGAGGAAATTGGATCGCCAACATCTTGGAATTTGACATTAAGATAAAACCTACAAAACTAATAAAAGGGCAAGGATTGGCCAAATTAATGACAGAAGCAAATTTCCAAGCCTTAGACATTAACCAGCTGGACAGTGAACCGGAGCTGGCGACTCCAAAGATCAATGTAGCCTTTGAACAATCCCCTTGGTACTCTGATATATGTTATGTATTGCAAAACCTGTGTGCTCCCCCAGGATTGTCCAGAACTAAATGTAGGTTTTTAAAAATGAAAGCTTCTAAATTTTTTGTTATGGATGGAAATTTATTGTGGAAAAACCATGAAGGAATATTGCTAAACTGCCTAATTGAGAATGAAACTGACAATATCATAAAGGAATTTCATGCAGGTGACTGTGGTGGACACTTGTACTGGAAGTCCACTGTGGATAAAATACTAAGAGCTGGGTACTACTGGCCCACCATGTTCTCTGATGTCAAGAAATTCACCACCTCATGTCATAAATGTCAAGTATTTGAGGGAAAGAGACAGTTGCTGCCACTTCCCTTAAGGCCTATTGCAATAGAAAGACATTTTCAACAATGGGGCTTGGATTTCATTGGGGAAATCCATCCCTCATCTTCAGGCCAACATAGATGGATCTTAACAGCCACAAACTACTTCACTAAGTGGATTGAAGCTGTTCCATGCAGACAAGCAAATGATTCCACCATCATTCAGTTTTTGGAGAACAACATATTGGCTAGATTTGGCTGTCCGGACAAAATAAAAACAGACAATGCTGCTGCTTTCAGATCCAAGAAAATGGTGAACTTCTGCCATAAATTTCACATCACCTTGGGCCATTCTACTGCATACTATCCCCAAGGAAATGGCCTTGCTGAGTCATCAAATAAAAGTCTGGTAAACATCATAAAGAAAGTGCTAGAAGAGAACAAAAAGAACTGGCGTAAGAAGCTTGTGAATGCCCTATGGGCAGATAGACTAACAACCAAAAGGTCAATTGGGACCAGCCCATATGAGTTGGTTTATGGATTAGAGGCCAAATTTCCTTCATCACTAGGAGTGCCTGTTATGAAACTTCTTCAAGAAAGCCAAGCTGAACCAAATGATATGCAAAGAAGAATCAATCAGATCATATGTTTACAACAAACTAGAGACCAAGTTTTCAGCAGAGTTCAAGTTCTACAAGAAAAATTAAAGAAGGCTTTTGACAGAAGAACTAAAGGAGAAGATTTCAGCATTGGAGATAAAGTCCTCAAGTGGGATGCAAGAAGAGAGGATAAAGGAAAACATGGAAAATTTGATTCCCTTTGGAGAGGACCATATGCTATCCAAGCAGTGCAAGGAAACAATACTTATTTCCTTAAAAGTCTAAATGAAACTGACTTGGATGAAGGTCCTGTGAATGGCAGGATGCTGAAGCACTATTTTTGACTACCATCCATAAGTACGGCCTGAGTTTCCATTGTAAATATCCAAATGTATATATTACTTTCTGTTAAAATGTAAAAATGCAGTTTCTCAAGTTTTGATTAACTACCAGCACAAGGTGAATAGAATCAGAGGTCTACCAGGTAGAAAAGCACACAATTTTGGCATTTCAAAGCAAGCAAACTGCAAGATTGGCAAGAGTAGTCAAGGAGCAAGGCAATCTGACCTGCTGTTCTTGGTCTTTCAAATGAAACACCATCCCCATGTGGAGCCACTGTTAGCTACCTATACCAATAGGTTTCATATTTCATGATTGGCACTAAAAAGGTCCAAATATGCTCTGCTTTGATGATGCAAAGATCACATATTTCCATAAGAATACAATCTATGTTTATAGCTTGATATAGACTCAAATTTTGATGGATGGTCCAACAGTCTAAACTGGATCATGTCATGTTTTAAATTTTCAGTTGTAGAATAGAGAAAGGAGTCTGTCCAAACTGTTTAATCTTGGCAGACAAGTAGTTCAGGTAGAGAAGAAAAGGCTCCCAACAGCTTAATCTGGGACCTTGGAAGAAATAAGGGTAGAAGTAGATAGAAAAACAAAAGAAAAAGCCAAAGAAAAGAAAAGGCAAGTAAGGGTCCGCAAGCCTAAGTGCACCCTCCAAGAAGAAACAAAAAATGCTAGGCAAAGTAGCTGGGTAAGTAGATGGGGTTGCAGAAGTGGTATTTATTTCAGATCTAACCTTGATGGTCAAGATGAGAAAAGCAAAGCAAAGAAGCATGTCTAACCTCCCTTCTTTCCCTTTTCCCATTGGTTACTAACATCCCCTCATCAGTTGAGATTCATGGAAGAAATTATGGTTTCATGGTGGTTCTTGTTCATGTAAAAGCCACATTTCTTGTCTAAAATTCTTTTTATTTTGATCTACTCCCTAAAAACTAAGTAAGTTTCAAAATAAACTTAGTGATTTTCCCTCTCATTCACACTTTCCCCCATATTAACTTTAACTCTATTATGTAATTCCCCTATGTCACCCTTTCCCTAGTATTATTAACACCATGGTGTATAAACCCCCAAGGATTCTATAAATATCCTCCTTTTAGCACTATAGCTAAATATGTCTGTCTAAGGGAGACTCTAGTCCAACTGGGACTATGGTCAACCCTGTGATGGGATTGCTTTAACCTTTGGTTGGAGTGATAACCTTTCCCCTAAGCCCTTACCTTCCTTCTGCTAAAAAATGCTACAGAAAACCCCTTTCCCCCTGCTAAGCCCACTCCTAAACCCCTTTTTCCCTTATAAAACCCTTGTAAAACCCTTGAAAAACCCCAAAAACTCCCAAAAACCCACAATCCTAAAGTTTTCCGCCGAAGTTATTTAATTGAATATTTAAATAAGCTGGCGGGACCCCCCAACCTACACGATCCGTCGGAAGGCCCGCCAGCCGTCGATCCTCTGCCACCCATGATCCAACGGTGGGCGGGCATTTACAGATCTCAATCTACCACCCTTTAGCGTCCGGGGAACAGCGGTATTAGGGCCCGTACCCAAGACACGTGTCAAGCGCTAGGGTTGTTCGGAGCCCCCCTCCCCGATACCGCTTATCACCAAAGGCGGTGCGGGGAGACCGCTTACCGCCTCCCCGTTACCGCCCATCCGGCGCACGTCACCCTCACGCCATCCTGACGTCAAATCCCTTCCGCCCACCCCCGCGCCCCGTGGCCCTCCACGCTGCCCTGCCACCGCATCCTCCTGCCACCTCGTCCAGGCACGCTGGCCTCCATCTCAGCGTCCACGTCACCCGTACCCGGGCCCGCCGTGATGTCATGCTGACGTCATCGGCGGAAAGGCGCCAATTACTTATTTTTGCCAAATTGGTCGTTATAAACGCCCAAAATAGCCATTTTGTGTCATTTTCAAAGCAAATTGCGAAGAACTCTTGTCGCTGCCTCACCACCAACTCGCTTGCGGACCTCTAAATTCGAAATTTCGACCGTACCAACTCATCAAATCAGCTACCACAAAGCCTTCACGGTTCGGCCCGCAGGCTTGTCGAGTGTTTATCCAGGTATTCACCGCAAATCTCATGTTTGCTCCATGCATGCCATTTCTCTGCTAATTCACCATTGAACACTTGTCAAAATCCTAAATTCAGCTCTGTCTGCTACCTGAGAGTCAACTAAAGTAACCTACATTGCCCCTGAACTATAATTCGACATTGAAACAGTCGTTCCACGGACCAGAACCATAAAATTGTCCTCAAGGTGCTCGACATTGTTCCCTTTTTCTGAGTACAGGCCAGCTGCAAATTAACCAAGATAAATCCTTCACACCCTCTGCAAATCATTCCTAACAATTCACAACCCCTGTGAATTTGCTAAAACCTGCAGAAACAAGCCGGCCTCTTGCACTGAGAAGAAGAGGTCAAACATTGTCAACATTGAGGCTATTACTAAACTCTGAGGAGCCTTGCAAACCACTGCAATTACATTATTCACAATCAGATTATACAATGGCTGCCCCTGCACCCACATCTCTCAATGTTACTCCTTTAAATGCACCAAACAAAGACCTGGATGCCTTGCCTCTTGTTGACAGGGACTCCCTTATTGAAGACTTTGTGGGTAACAGGGACTTCATGCAGACCTTCAGGCAGTTGAGAGAAGACTATTTGAATGGCAAGGACACCTATGGGATATGGGAGTCAAACCTACCATGCTACTGCCTCCCCTCTGTCAATGTTTTCCCTCAGATTGTGCATCTATGTGCTGAAAACTATGATGTACAGCAGAGAGCCATTAAGTCTCCATCTGGGAGCATCCTCTTTCACATCAATCCTGAATCCATTAATAAAATGCTCCACTTTGACCAGATTGAGCTGCTGTTTCCCTTTTCCATGAATTATCTGCTGGATGCTGCTGCCAAAATGACTAGTGAGGAGATTCAGAATGTCACCAGGACATTCATGAAACCTGAATGCCAGCCTGCAGGGCCACCTCCCTATATGGATGTCTCCTTTACAGAAACAGGCAGACTACTACTAGATATGATCTCTTATGTGCTGGGGTACAGAACCAGTGAGCATGTGGAAGGAACAATGCTGGTTTTGTTATCTGTTTATAGTCCAGGCCAGCCCCCTGCCCGCAAGTTTAACTTTGCTAAGTTCATAGCTAACAAAATTCATGGTGAGTTGAGCAAAGTGGACAGACAGGGTGTCTTCAAGTACTCCTCTTACATCTACCACCTTTTCATGTATTATCAGTCCCAGGTTTTTCCATGCTACATCAAAAAGCTGGATTATAGAGGGGAAAGAAGATCTGTCATCTTCTGGACATCTGTTTATCACCTTGTCCAAATGTCACCCTATTCCTATTGTGAGTTTATTGACCAGTTTGTATACCCTGTCTCCTGCTTATTGATGAGGGCTCATCCTCCCAGAATATCAACTGAAATACAGAAAGCTTTGCAGCTTTCCAAGAAGTCCAAAATAGGTGATTGGTACCTATATGAGGATCATACAGTCATCAGAGTGTATGGCTGTGAGCTTTGTCCATTCAGGCTCCCAAAATATGTGCCTATGAGGATATTTGCCCTTGAGTATTATAGGCAGCTGATTCAGTCTGACCTTACCCACTTCCACAGCTCCAAAAAGAAAGCCCACCTCAAGTTCAAACATCAGCTGGGCCCTTTCATCATGAATAAAAAGGAAGGTTGGGAAGAGGCTGACCAGATGCTCAAAGACAAATACCAGCTGTCATACAGTTTTCGGTGGGTCCCTTATGACCCTGAAGGCTTCATTTCTACTAGGAGAATGAAATACAGGCTAGTAGGCATTAAGCATTGCAGTTATCCCCATATTGAAAAATATGCCAACCAGCAGGAATGGCTACATGATTCTATAGTTGACAAATTAACTGAAGAAGAAATGATGATAAAAAATGTCAAGGAATTAGAAAAGACTCTTGACCTAGACTCTGTGCAGCAGGTACCCTTCAAACGGCCTCATTCAGCAGGAGAAGGGACCTCAACCTCAAGGATTGCACCAGCCACACAAGCATCTTCTACAACAGCACTAGGCTTAGACAAAGGAAAAGGAATAATGGGTGCTGAAGAGGAAGTAGTGAAAGAGAAGGCTGCCCCTTCAACTAAGCAGCAAACTGAACAGCAAAATGAGCTGCAGAGGGAGGAGCAAACAGAACGGCAGCAAGAGCAAACTCCTCCTCCACAAACTGAGCCACTAATACCACCAATTTTGCAGACCCCATCACATGAGGAGAGGGGTACTAAAAGAGATAGAGAAGAGTCCACTACTATTAGTGGATCCTCCCATCAGCCAGAGGCCAAAAGGAAAAGGGCTGACTCTCCAGAAGTTGAAGACATCACTGAGGAATTCCATGACAGTTCAAGGAAAGACAGGGAAGCAAGCCAACACACTAGTACCAGCTCATTCCAACAGGAGCAAGGCCTGCAACTTGGTTTGGAGGTGTCATCCTCTTCCCAGCAGACCAAGAAGCCCAAGAGCACCAAGGCTTCTTTCAAAGAAATAAAGGCTCGGAATGAGCTGCTGAGGGGTGAGGTCTACAAGCAATTTATAGATGCTACACCAGCTCAGCAAGAGAGATTAATGTCTGTATATGACATTAAAGAAGAAAAACTGATATTTAGTCATTTCAAGCCTACAAAACCTCAGCCTACATCAGCTGCAGATTTTATGAAAACAAGGGTGGAGGTCTTGGCCAAAGACATCCATCCCATGGACCAAATAGAACTCCACAAGCAAGCTGGAGAAATGGTCTACGCAACCTTGGTGGAGAGGGCAACTATGGCCCATGAGCTAAAAGAGTCCCTAAAGAATACCAACACACAGTTGGATTTTGACAGAATGTCCTCTCTGGCCAAAGATAACAAAATAAAATCTTTGGAGGACATCATCATTGATCTTGGACATGATCCTAGTGATCCAACGGGTGTGAAGGCCCTCATGAAGAAGAAAGATGATGACCTGAATGCACTGAAGAAGAGGTTGAAGCTGCAGCCCACAGAGCACCCTCAAACAGCAGAACTTCAAAAGAAAAAACAGGCTGAGGACCAACTAGACCTCCTAAAGCAGCAAGACCAGAGGATCAGGGAATTGGAGAAAGAGCTAGAAGGAGCACTACAAGATAAATAGGGAGAATCCACATCCCAAGCTCCTCCAACAACTTCAACAACAGCAACGACTACAGGGGCAGTAGTGGCCCCCACATCAGAAGCAGCAGGAACAACAACGGCCCCAGATGCCAGTGCAAGCATAGAAGAATTAACTAATGCCATCAAGGAAATGGAGCTCCAGGCAAATGAGATAAAAAAGGCCAAGGAAAAATTGGCAGAACTGGATGCCAAGTATGACAAATCAAAAGTAACTGTAGCAGAACAGGGCAGAGAAATAAAGGCCCTAAAGGACAAAATAAAGGGCCTGGAGAAGGAGCTAAATCTGGAAAGTGTCATGGCCGACATAAAAAGAATTTTATGGGGTAAGATTAGCCAAACTATCACCAAACAATGGAAATCCATCAAGACAATCCATGAGCAAATGGATTTGATTGGCCAAGCACAGACAGAAATCCAGAGGGCCAAAACAGTGCTGGGAAACAGACGTGAGCAAGCAAACAGACTGATAGATTTTTTTAATGGGTAGGACAAAGAGGAGCTGGCAGCCATTGGCATCAACAACAGAACAGAGGCCATCCTCACAGCTAAAAAGGTGTTAACTCTCAGAAATTATGTGCAAACTGTGGAGAGAAAATGCTATGAAATACAGGCTGAGGTGGAGGAGTATAAACTTAAAATGGGAATGCTGCAAGCAAGGGGACTGCCCAGCCTACTAAGCAGCACAGGGAGATTGATCACCAGAGATCAATTTACCAACAGGATGGCTACTTATATTGAAAATAAAATCACTGCATCTGGCAGTACCCCTGAGCAAACAGGGCCACCAACAGGACAGAGCTTGTACACTAAACGGGAAGGCCTATTCTTCATTGAAAATGAGGCAAACCATCTATTTGAAACTCCTCCTAACTTTTGGCGGTATACAGAGGCCGATGAGACCTTAATAAAAATTCGGAGACATCAAATGCCTAAGGAGGATTGGTGGCAGGCAATGCTCCAGATTTTGCAACGGTAGCTTCAGTCATTCGGCCACTGCCAGCTCCAGGTCACTAGAAGACAAACAGCAGAAAAGGGTTAGCATTTAAAAACAACTAAAAAGTGACTCATCACATAAGACGATGACAGCTAGCCAAGTTTTGAACAGTGCATCTCCAACCGACTCTAACAGCCATAAATTCCGAATATCTTCTGACTATTTTGACAGCTGAAGCATTAAGGAATTACTGCTGCATTCACTCCTTCAGCTACTGCATTCCGGAGATTACCATATCATAAATGAGATATTAACTCACTTGTTGATATTTTTGATGTAAATTTTGTATATAAACTCCCCTGAGTAACTCATAAGGGGTTGGTAATTTTCTCTATGAGACTTGTATTGTACACTTTCAGAATTATCTAATGCAAAGGGCTGGATGAGCTCAGTGATTTCCTGAAATTATTTGATGTCTGGAGGATGCTCCATGTGTTGATGCAGAATTCCTGTGTTTTCTGACGAAATAACAAGTTTTCTTCAAAACTCTGTTCTTGTTTTTCTTATGTTTATCAAATCATACTTATCTCACATTAAGCTAGCAGTGAAGAAAAAGAATAGTACAAGATTTGTTTTATTACACCTTGTGCTCAATTTTTACTGCTGTAAATGTTTGTCTTCAGGGTTAAATATGTACATGAATTCTTAACTGCTCATGTGTCTGTTAATTCTATATGTATGAATATCACCTAGAAATTCTTAAATGCTCCTGGGTCAATATTCCCACTGTCTTACTCCAACAGTTTACTGTAATATTCTTAGTTGCCTTGCACTAACTAGATACACTCCGTTCAATCACTATTACAAACGTTGTTTCTCAGACACTAATATGGCTCTGCAGCATCACTACAGTATCACAGAAGCACATCAAACATCTAAAGGACCACTGACTCCATTGCCCAATGGACTAGAACGAACTGGAAATTGCATAAGTATCTTGACTAAAATTATCATCCAACCAAAACTTTAAACAAACCCGAAACTTATAGCTAGCCTAAAATCTCCAACAGAACAGAGACAAATTATAAAGAGAGAGCCCTCTCTCATTACAGTGTGGCTAGGCACTGTAATCCAAAGATTGGTTAGTGGCTACCCCGGCCGTATTCCCATAGAGTCAAAGGGAACAACCTGGGTGTTAACACTTACCATGTCACAGCTGCATGGATTCTGACTGCTTATGAAATGAGGAAAGGAGGACCATCAGATAAGAGAGAAGCTGCCTTCAAGGCTTTAGGCAAAGGAGATTACTATGATTCAGGACACATGTTAGAAGAAGAAGAAGAATCAAATTTTGTAAAAAACCTTCAACGGGGTGCTGGACAATTCCGAGGTAAGTTACCTTTCAAATGCTTTGCTTGTGGAAGAGTCGGTCACTATGATACCAAATGTCCTCATAAGGATAAGATTGAAAAGGGGAAGGTGTTTTAGAGGTTTTTGTGCGTTACAGCATTGAGCATAAAATGTCCATAATCTAAGGGATCCAAAGTCCCTAAACATGTTGTTCCTACCCGTATAGGAACAAGGCTAACAAACCACAGCAATTCACAGAAGTTCTCCACCAGAAACTGCTCAAAAACAAGTCAATTCAGGATCATTTCAGTGGCTACACTAGCTGTTTGCGCTGAATGTCAAAGCCAACACTGGCTACCTGCGTTGAATGTCAAAGGGAACACTGGCTACCTGCGCTGAATGAGAATGGACATGTGGCAAGCTCATTTCTCAAGGTGTCAAAACCCAGGAAGCTTCCAAAATGACACTTGCCTCAGGGAATTCGGCTGGTGATGAGTAAGAGGTTCCAAATCTCCAAGTGGAAGCTAGAACCTCCAAGTAGAATCAAGAACTGACAGAGGGAGAGGACACTAGTCAGATCTCAAGCTGACTCATCCTCTCTCCAAACATCTATATATGGATCTCTCCTCCATGAGATCTAGAGGCTGGAATTTTGTTATTGCAAAGAATTGTTGTTGGTTTGAGATTGGAATAATTGGGTGCTTAATGCTTTGAAGGGGGTGAAGATAGGAATTCCATTTGCTGGGAAGGAGATGCTGGATTGGAGCCCTCTGGGTTGTATCTCTTCCTGAACCTTGTTATTCATCAATAAAGTTATCTTGGTTTCTCCTATATGCTGATTGTCTTTGATGTATGATTGAATTAGTGTATTTGGTTCTTTTCTAATCCTGAACTATTTATTAATGTGAATATCTGTCTTTGTGTAGTGTTCTTCTCTTTTCGCAAGTAGCTGTTCTCTTATGGTCTTGCAGGATCTGTTGAAGCTGGGCTAGCGGGAAAGCAAGTAGCTGTTCTCTTGTGATCTCGTATGAACCCGTTGAAGCTGGGCGAGCAAGAAGGGAAGTAGCTGTGAACACCCAAAGAGAAGAGAGACCGGATCGAGGGACAAACGAAAGACACCGGTAAGTCTATTTATCTCTCTTCTTTCACATTTCATAAAGGAAGAAACTAGAATAGTTGTCTCTGTTTGTTGCTAAGGCACTGTCACACCTTAGGTGGATAGGATCGTCCTGCATAGGCATTTTTCCCCACAACAAATTGGCGAATCCACTAGGGAGATATGTTTAGTCATTTTATTTGTGTTTCTATCATTTGTTTGTTTCATAGACTTGACAACAACAATCGAACTGCATCTGCTATTCCCGGATGCAAAGTAGACAGTTGCTGCCTTGATCCAATCACTGGACTTGTCTATGATATGAATAATGGACTCACAAATGATTTGATGATCCTTTGTGATAGATATTAGTACTCCCTCAAAGCATCCCTTTGATTATACCTTGCTTGTTGCTTTTATTTGGCCTGAAACAGTGAATTAAATAGCAATCTGTGACCCAGAACCAGTGAGAAACAAGAGTTTCTCCTTCAGCACAGACCCAGTGAAGGGATTCTGCATTTCAACGCAGGTCCCGTGAAGGCTACTTGCACTGAATGTCAAAACCCCTGTGTTGAGGTTGCGCTGAACCAGTTTTCCCTTGTGCAGCTGGGGTTCTCTGCTCTGTTTTGCCTTGTTTTGATCTCTGATTTTTGCAGCATGTAACCAGCATAGGTACCAATCTAATAACTCCTTTTCTCTGCTTAGATTCCGCCTCCTTTTGTACAAAAATACTGTGAGTGTTTTTATGTGTTTGTGGCGTCATTTGCAGTCTTCCTTTGCATGAGTGAAATAGTCATCCTGTAGCCCTTGATTCAGATCTGTTGATTGTGATCTTAGGAGAGAGTTCATTGGCTGTTTACAGTTGATTATACATTGCTTTTGCTTATTGGTTTGAGTTTGTCTCTTTTAAGTGTCGAAACAAGTGTTCATTTCGAAAATTGTTAAGTATTGTAATCTCCTCTACCCTCTCTGATTTCGAAAAAGTAAACTTGTTTGTATTTGTCATTTAAAAGAAAATTCAAAGTTGTACAAAAAGTTTTCTTTGTAGGCATCAATACTAAGAAAGTGGAAAACAAACACCTGCATTGTGCATTTGCATTTTGATAGTTTTCATGTTTGATTTAGGAAAAGTGCATTAGAGTGTGCTGATTTCTCTTTGAGAAAATATGGTGTCTTTCTTTTCCCTTAGTAGCTAGGATTTTCAAAGTTGAAAAGATATAAAGCTTGCTTATCATCTTTAGACTGCATTTAGGAATTTGTATCATACATCTCGTGGTGAACCTTGAAAGGAAAACTTCTAAAAAGATCAAACTAAAATAAATTGAATGAACTTAACAACGCTTTGCAACATAACGCACAACATAGAGGTCTAGGCTAGAGACGTGTTTCGACGTCGTAAAGCCTGGTGACTGTTGATCTCGTGGATGGTGGGTGATTCCTCCTGAGGGACGACAGCACCAGTACAGATTGTGCTCCCACGTACCGTCGCGTATATATTGGGAGACCCCTATAGCCATAAAACCTTTATCCTTAGGAAGCCGTGTTGGCCGCCATACTGATCGCAATGCACTGAACACAGCATTCAGGAAGATCGACCGCCCGTACCCTAAAAAGTATTCTGCGGTTTTGTGAAAAGTTTGGCACGCCCTCTGCCTAGAACTCCAGAGCAGTTTCTTTTGGCCTTTTTCAGACTCTATAACAGAAAAATTCCATCCGAGCATTTTTCACTTCGGGCTCGTTAAAACATCGAAGGAGACTAGAGTCATATTTAGCTTTTTCTCGACTCTTTAAAAGTGAAAAAGCAAGTTGTGTCTAAAGCGTCGTTAAAATTTATTTTAAATGGAACAATCACCCTTTATTCCTGCTTTGATCTTTAGGTTGAAAAAATGGAGCACACCAACCAAGGAATTCCCCTTGGTGGAAATCCTAGTCCCTTCTCCTCTTGGGGAGATGTTGGTGCGCCCCACATGGCCACATTGTCGCTTCTAGAACTGACGATTGGCCTACCGGTCTAGCTCTTTTCAACCAATGTCGTTCAAACCACCACTGTTCCTGAACAGTCGAGTCAACAGTTAGCCCAGACCAGAGTTGCCAACCAGCCTTCTACTTCATCTAACTCTTCCTCTCCTCCTTCCTCTTCGCTTGACGGAACTGGTAAAACAAAAAACTAGGTTCCTAAGGAGAGGAAGGAAAAGAAGAGGAAAGAGAAGAAGAAGAAGGAGCCAAAAGTGACTGGGGGCAAACAAGTGTCGTCTGACAAAAATCCACACACAGCACTGACCAGGCCTAAATCGCCATGTGTCATATGCAAGGGAGACCACTTCCACAGAGATTGTCCCTGCATCCCTCAGATACTAAGGGCCTCGTCTCCCCGTTTGCACAATTCGGTAGCGTCGACCTCTGATAGTCATGTTGACAACTCACCATCGACTAGTGAAAGTGAAGTCCCAGGACAGAGAGGGAAAGATAGATTTCCCTGCAAACTGTGTGAAGGCGACCACGCCATCCACTGTTGTCCCTTCTTAAACGAGGCTAAACGAGTTTTGGAAGATCACCCGATCTTACGAGCGCAACTTCCTCCTGGATATCAAAAACTCCTGCCAAGTCCTTCACTAGTTGAGAACCCGGCTAGCCCGCCCAGGTGGTCAGCCGAAGCACCTATCATTGAAGATGAACCGTCTGGATCCATGCCTGACGAAAGTCAAAAGGTTGAGGCGGCAGTTGACCCGGTTTTGCCTTAAGAGGCTCTATCTTCGAATGATACCATCACAGAGGAGAATAAAGACGACACCGTCCAAATTCTCTTCATCAACACAGAGTCCGACGAACAAGGGGGCAATTTTCCCATTCCTTTATCGCAGGAAGGAACTTCGTCAGAGTCATATCCGGCTGTCTATTCGGTCCCACCACCAAGCAACCTAGTTGTCTCGTTCGACTGGAACCAACTAGGCAGACCCCGGTTGCCAGCAAGTATACCATTCAGAATTATCGTTCAAATATACAGAATGGTAATGGCTAGCACTATCATTGATGAGGGGGCATCTGTGAGTATCCTTTCCTCTATTGCTTGGAAAGCGCTTGGTTCGCCAGCGCTTTTGCCTGAAATGAGAAACCTATCAGGCTTTGATAAAGGAACCAGTTGACCTTTAGGGATCCTCCCCAATGTGCCCATAACATTGAAAGGGAAGACCGTTCAAATGAACATGATGGTCATTCAAGGACCCTTGGATTATAACCTACTCCTTGGACGAGACTATATATATTGCATGGGAGCCATCCTCTCCTCACTCTTTAGTGTAATGTGTTTTCCGCATGAAGGAAGAGTGGTCAAGCTCGTGGACCAACTTTCGTTTCCCAGATCACGCATCGCAAATAGTCATATACCATCCCTAAATGGTCTATTCACGCAAGAAGTGTCTCAACCCACGGTTCGTCCTCCTGATGAGCGCGAGTAATCCGGGAAGATATGACTGGAACCCAGGGGGCATGCGTCCTGGTCTGCTTCGGTAGGAAAACTTTGGGTATAGGGTAGGTTTCTGCGGGAGAATATGACTAGTCTGTACCCCGCCCTTGCTGGAGAGGGGTTATTCAAGAATAAGATTCTTTTGTCAAAGTTATGTGAGTTGACAGACGGAGTCTCTCACCTTTGTCTATTTCGGTAGATATCACCGAAGAAGTGTTTTGTTTGAAAGATTAACGAGACAATCTTTGGGTAACCTGAAAGAGGTAAGACTCTCTCTTTAAAACAATTGTTTTGAAGGAAAAGAAGTAGAGGTAACCTTGAAATCGTACTTTATGCCTGGGGGCATGAAAACCTTTTGGAGTGTTAGCAAGGGGCGACTATTTATTTTTTAAATTTTTAGGACCTCTAACCCTTTAAAATCATAGGATTAGTCGTTTCCAAACTTACATAACGAAAGGATGCGGAGCAAAGCTTACGTAAGATCTAAGCTCCCTAAAAAATAGCATCTTCAATGAGACGCTCTTATCATATGACTGGTATAATCGAGCAGTTTTAGCACACAGTTCATGCTCGTTAAAAAATAAACGCAAGATCCAAGCAGTTTTAGCACATAGTTCATGCTCGTTAAAAAATAAACATAAGATCGAGCAAATGTTTCCACCCTCGTTTAAGCTCGTTAAAAAATGAACTATCCCAGTAAATAACCAGTGTGAATGTAATATCATCAGCCTTGGTCGTGTTTGCACTGTCACCTCCACTTTTTCATTGGCCGATCGTTCACCTCCATATGATTGTTTACCCATTTTGAGGAACAACTGCGAAGCGTGATTTCACCTAGCCATCCTTGTGACACTGCCGTGATTGGAAAATTCCAACCTATACCTGGAATCAGCTGCTAACCCTGTTTATCACTCGTTCCTCAAAAGACGAGTCTTCTTTAAGCTCTTTTCAACTGACTCGTAAAATATGAAAAGATTGTCGAGTCCTTGGCATTCCAGCTCGTTAAAGGGAAAGGAAGTGCTATCCCTCCTCTAGATTTTAATCTTTTTGGATCTGAGGGATTATTGCACAAAAAGATCGAGCGCTTGTTTTATTCGGCTCGTTAAAACTATTGAAAACTCATCCCTTCTGTATTGTTTTATAATTTTTCGGACTTAAGGGATTAGATGACGAAAAAGGACTTTTGGAGTTAACTTTATGTACCTTTTCAGACTCTCTAAAAATGAAAAGGATCGAGTTATCCTTGTCGTTAGACTCGTTAAAATCATTAAATAGCGACAAACTTGTCTTTAGACGAGAACGAGTTTCACTATCGCTAGGCTCGTTAAAACATAGCGATGGGCTTGCCCGAAGGGCAGGTTATAGAACAAGCATATGTTATCCTCCTCAAGCTTGACAAAAATAAAGAGGTACTGGTCAGCAATGACTGGGGAAAATTTGGGAGAAACTAAAGAAAACTTTGATGGTAGCAATTCGCTCTTGAACATGACACTTTTCCTCCGTACCACAATCGGGTTGGGTTGTTTCATTCACCGGTCACATCCATGGTCTCACCATACCATCCATATTTGGGGTAATACTACCAATCCATCGCATCAGTGTCGCCACATGTTTAAGAGAAGTCGTTCAGAAAATTCAACCGTGTCCCATCCACTGCCATACATTATCCTTCATCCTTTCATGACCGCCACCCTGAATCATATGTCACAGATTGTTTTCACCTCCATTAAAATCATTAGGTCCGTTCCGTGTCACTGATGTGGGATTCATTAAGGCCCTCCTTTGACAGATCGCTTCTTTTCGACATCAGCTCATTATCCAAGAAGTTGATCTAGGAATAACCCCTTCAGTACTTTGAAGCTTGCATGCCTCAATGGCAAGTTTCTCACTTCCGGCGACAGGTATACGTCAATGACCTTCGACCGAAAGATTTTGCGTGGTGTTCGACGCCAAGTCCTTTATTCACACCACGTGAGTTGTACTGCAGTACCTTGAGGGTCATTATCATTATCGGTGATTCCTCTCGCGCTTGTTAACGGTTTACGTCATTGACCGGTAATCAAGCAATGTCTTTCCATGTTCGACTTCAGAACATTTCTCACATGGATCAACTTGTACTTAGAGTGAAGATCGAGCGAGTTTGAAGACCCCGGATCTAGTTTCATCCATCCGGGCTATGATATATATTCAGGAAAGATAAAGACATTGACATGTACATCATTGCAGCAGATAATCATCCTACTCAAAGGATGATAATTTCATCAAAATTATCAGTCTACCATCAGACGATTGTCTCTTCTATGTACAAAAAAATGAATTTATAAAGCTGAGCATGGGAATGCCCACCTCAGCTAGATCATGAAAGCAATATGAAAAATAATGTATTGTATTGTATCTTATTACAGGTCTCCTCCCAGCATTGGATGAACTTCCGATCCCCCTGATAAAGCATTTCACCCGATAAACGACCTCATACTTTAGGGGGCAACTGTTATAGACATTTTTGTGCCTTACAGCATTGAGCATAAAATGCCCATAATCTAAGGGATCCAAAGTCCCTAAACATGTTGTTCCTACCCCTAGAGGAACAAGGCTAACAAACCACAACAATTCACAGAAGTTCTCCACCAGAAACTGCTAAAAAGCAAGTCAATTCAGGATCATTTCAGTGGCTACACTAGCTGTTTGCGCTGAATGTGAAAGCCAACACTAGCTACCTGCATTGAATGTCAAAGGTAACACTGGCTACCTGCGCTGAACGAGAATGGACATGTGGCAAGCTCATTTCTCAAGGTGTCAAAACCCAGGAAGCTTCCAAAATGACACTTGCCTCAGGGAATTCGACTGGTGATGAGTAAGAGGTTCCAAATCTCCAAGTGGAAGCTAGAACCTCCAAGTCGAATCAAGAACTGACAGAGGGAGAGGACACTAGTCAGATCTCAAGCTGACTCATCCTCTCTCCAAACATCTATATATGGATCTCTCCTCCATGAGATCTAGAGGCTGGAATTTTGTTATTGCAAAGAATTTTTGTTGGTTTGAGATTGGAATCATTGGGTGCTTAATGCTTTGAAGGGGGTGAAGATAGGAATTTCATTTGCTGGGAAGGAGATGCTGGATTGGAGCCCTCTGGGTTGTATCTCTTCCTGAACCTTGTTATTCATCAATAAAGCTATCTTGGTTTCTCCTATATGCTGATGTGTCTTTGATGTATGATTGCATTAGTGTATTTGGTTCTTTTCTAATCCTGAACTAGTTATGAATGTGAATATCTGTCTTTGTGTAGTTTTCTTCTCTTGTCGCAAGTAGCTATTCTCTTGTGGTCTTGCAGGATCTGTTGAAGCTGGGCTAGCGGGAAAGCAAGTAGCTTTTCTCTTGTGATCTCGTATGAACCCGTTGAAGCTGGGCGAGCAAGAAGGCAAGTAGCTGTGAACACCCAAAGAGAAGAGAGACTGGATCGAGGGACAAACGGAAGACACCGGTAAGTCTATTTATCTCTCTTCTTTCACATTTCATAAAGGAAGAAACCAGAATAGCTGTCTCTGTTTGTTGCTAAGGCACTGTCACACCTTAGGTGGATAGGATCGTCCTGCATAGGCATTTTCCCCCACAACAGAAGGAACCTGTTAGATGGAACAAGAAACAAAATTCAAATAAGAAAAGTTATTACACTCATGAAGATAGTGATGGACTTTCAAATAGTGACGAAGATGAACGAGGTAATAATTATAAACTTTTAATGGCTTTTGAAGATGATGATTACATGGATGCTATAGATGAAGAAGGTATTTATGAAGAGATTTCTAATCTCAAAATTTGTTTAGAAGAGAAAAATGTGATTATTGATTCTCTGCAATGTCAACTGGCTGAACAGGAAAAACATCATGAAAAATTGGAACGTGAAATTATTGGTGTTAGAAAAGAAATTGAGAAAACAAAAGCTCTTAATCTCAAATTTGTTAAAGGATCTAAAACTCTGGATGAGATTATCAATGTGTAGCTTTCTCCACTAATCAAGACAGGTCTGGGATATAATGGAGAAGCATCTGAAGCATCCACCTCCAAAAGTTATCTTGATGGAGCAAGAAGGACCGAGCAAAAGCCTAATAGAAATAATCAGGTAAATCAGGGACAATATACCTCAAGAATGAACAAAGACTCTCAAGAAAATCGTCGGCAATCTACCTTAAGGAAAAACAGAAGCCACAACCAGCCACATGTAAAATCTTCCCAATTTGCCTCAAGAATGGATGTCAGTAGAAACTACAATCGGTTGGTTGATAGATTTGATAATCGCAGGAGTTTCTTCAATGGCCAATGTTTCTCTTGCCATAAATTTGGTCACAAAGCAGCTCAATGTGTTGCCTATAAGACAATCATGACTAGAGAAGCTCAAAAACAAAGAAGTATGACTAGAATCACGAAAAGGACCTATAACAACTTTTCCGCCCTTGAAAGTGAAATTGAATGTTCTATTTGTAATAACTTTGGTCATGAAGATTTTGAATGCAAGAGCAGGTTTCGGAAGACAACTCACAAGGAAAAAACCTCAAATGCCAGAACATGGAAAATGAAGGAACCACAACCAGAAAGATGTGGGATAGCTCTATATGCAGAAGGATAGGAAAATCAATGGTACATCGACAATGGATGTTCTAAGCATATGACAGGTGATAAAGAAAAACTTCAATCATATAGTGCTTTAGAAAAGGGAAAGAAAGTTTCTTTTGGAAATGATACCCCTACTGTCATAAAAGGAAAATGCATTGTTCGGTTGAAAGAAAAAGTCAAGTCTAGAAATGTTTTGTATGTTGATGGCTTGAAGCATTATCTACTGAGTGTTAGTTAGATGTGTGATCAAGGTACTGAGGTAATATTTTGATCAAATGGACGTAGTGTTCGTGATCTTGATACAGGAAAAACAATGATCAAAGGCATAAGAAATCCAAATCATTTATATATATTTGAAAAAAGACAACAACAATGTTATTTGAGGAAGAATGATGAACACTGGTTATGGCATCGGAGTTTGGGGCATCTAATATTTTCACAGATAAGGAAAGCATGAAAATACCAGGCAGTTCGTGGTCTTCCAGACATCAAAATTCCAGACAATACAATATGAAAATCATGTCAGTTTGGTAAGCAAACTAGAACTAACTTCCTTGAGAAGGAAGGATCAACTAGCAGGCCTCTTGAACTAGTCCATATAGATGTATGTGGTCCATCTAGGAAAAGGTCACCTTGGGGAGAAGAATACTTTATATTATTCATTGACGACTTCTCCAGGATGGTTTGGATAGGACTTATGAAGCACAAAGACGAAGCCTTCGAAAAATTCAAATCTTTCAAAGCCTTGGTTGAAAACGAATCAGATCACAAAATTAAGTGCCTCAGGTCTGATAGAAGTGGGGAGTTTACCTCAAATGAATTTTTCGATTTTTGTGAAGAACATGGAATAAGAATAGAATTATCTACAGCTAGGACTCCTCAGAAAAATGGAGTAGTGGAAAGGATGAACATAATGGTTCAACAAGTGGCTCGTGCTATGCTTGATGAGTCTGGAACTCCTGAAACCTTCTGGGGTGAAGCTGCATTTGCTACGATTGTTATTCTAAATAAAACAAATGTCCGGGTAAACAACACTCAAACTCCTCATGAGCTCTGGTATGGTGAGACTCCTTCGGTAAAACATTTCAAAATATTTGGAAGCAAATGCTATATTAAGAATAATGATGAACATCTTGGCAAGTTTGAACCTAGAGCTGATGAAGGCATTCTCCTTGGTTATTCTCCTCACAGCAAAGCATATAAGTGTTACAACAAAAGACTTGGAAGAATAGTTGACAGCATTGATGTTGTGGTTGATGAAGAAGGAAACATTCCTAGGCAAGTAAATTATGAAAATATCGAAGAGGATGAAGACCATCCTTCAAATCAGACTGATGATGAAGAAGAACCTCAAGAGGCACTAGAGGAACAGATAAGGATAGAAGAGAAGACTCCATCTGGGTATGTTCATATAGAATCATCTAGAATCTCAAATTTTGGGGAAGAAAGAGGCAGGTATACAAACAAGAAGAACAATTACAGAAGCCTCAATCTATTTGGCATTGCTCTCCTCGACTGAACCACAAAATGTAAAAGAGGCATGCAAATATGAATGCTAGGTCAAGGCAATGGATGAAGAACTTGAGCAAATAAAAAAGAATAACACTTGGGAGCTGGTTCCTAGACCAAAAGATAAGAATATCATAGGGACAAAATGGATCTTTAAAAAAAAAATGAATGAAAATGGAGAAGTGATTAGAAACAAGGCCAGACTTGTTTGTAAAGGGTATGCTCAACAAGAAGGAATAGACTTTGAAGAAACCTTTACTCCCGTTGCTAGACTTGAGGCCATCCGAATGTTTCTTGCTCTGTCAAGCTTTTAGAAGTTCAAAGTATTTCAAATAGACGTGAAATAAGCCTTTCTGAATGGAGACTTAGAAGAAGAGGTGTACATTGAGCAACGAGATGGTTTCATTCTTGGGAATGATCCAAATCTTGTATACAGACTAAAAAAGGCTCTTTATGGTCTTAAACAAGCTCCAAGGGCTTGGTACTATCGTTTGGAAAAATATCTTCATCAACAAGGCTTTTCAAAGGGATCAACAAATAGCAATATTTATATAAAAATTGAAAATGACAAATTGCTAATACTTGTTGTGTATGTAGATGATATTATCTTTGGCAACAATGAAGAAACTATGAGTCAAAACTTTGCCTTGGTGATGCAGAAAGAATTCGAAATTTCATTACTTGGAGAGCTAACATATTTTCGTGGTCTACAAATCCAACAAAATGAAGGCAGTATCTTTTTGTCTCAAACCAAGTACCTCAAGAAGATTTTGAAGAAGTATGGCATGGAAGATTCAAAACCAGTATGTACCCCTATGGTTACAGGATGCAACCTCAGTGCAAATGATGAATCAGCAGCAGTGCATCAACCAACCTATAGATCCATGATTGGAAGTCTACTTTATTTGAAAATTAGCCAACGAGACATCATGCATGTAGTGGGAATAGTTGGAAGATTTCAACCAAATCCTAAGGAAACTCATATTCAGGCAGTTAAGAGAATCTTCAAGTACCTTCAAGGAACTCAAAACTATGGCTTATGGTATCCTAGAGATTCAAATCTCGCACTCCATGCTTATACAGATGGAGATTGGGCCGGAAGCGTGGATGACTGGAAGAGCACAAGTGGTTGTGCATTCTTTATGGGTTCCAAATTAGTATCTTGGTTCAGCAAGAAACAGAGTTCGATTGCGTTATCCACAGCTGAAGCGAAATATGTGGCTGCTGCATCTTGCTGCACTCAACTCCTTTGGATGACGCAGACCTTGCAGGATTTTCAAATCACTTGCACACCACCTATCTCCATCTTATGTGATAATACAAGTGCAATGAGCATTTCAAAGAACCAAGTCATGCATTCAAAGACCAAGCACATATCGATCAAGTATCACTTTCTCTGGGAACAAGTGTTGGAATAAAAGGTCAAATTGGAGTATGTTCCTTCTAAGGAACAAGTTGCTGATATTCTTACTAAACCACTGCCGAGGGAAATTTTTGAATACCTCAAACAAAAGGTGGGAGTAGTTGATGCATCATCTTGCTGTTAAATCTTGCCTGTTTCATAGAAAAATGGGTGTACGCGAGTTTCCTGAGGAGGATCTGCGTGCATACGCCATTTTGTGCAGAGACAGTCGTGTATATGGAGGTTTGATGAATATCAGTAGGGACAGGCTCTGGTTTAAGATATTCTGATATGGGTCTGACAGAGACCATCCGGCACAGGTTCAGGGGGAGCAGATAAACTTCCAATGATGCATTGTTGGCATTAACTTAGAAGCTTTTGGTACAAGTTCGCAGCTATTTCTAGTTTCAGGTGGAACTAGGCAAAGGGAGAACATAAGGAAATCTTGGTTGATGATCTGAATGGCGATTGAAAAATGCTGTTGATATCAGTTATTGGTGACTTTCATAAGTCTTGCTCTAGTTATTTCGTCTCTATGTCATGTATCTCTTTTAAGGTGTCAAGGTCATGTAACGGCCTATTTTTGTTTCCCCACTATGCCAGGGATGAAGATGTAATGTACATGGATGTCATATGTAAATTTCTGATGTATCCCCACTTGGTTGGGTGATGGATGTATGTATTGAGTCTTTTGGTGATAGGAAGGTCTTTTATGATGTATAAGTCATCATTCTTCTTGAAGAACATCTTTTTGCAGATCTTGCCTATAGTCAGGGGGAGCATGGTCAGCACAGCAGGATAGATATTTCAGCATGTACTCAGGGGGAGCACAACCCTTTGCCCTTGATGACAAACGGGGAGAATGACTTTGAGGATTTTGGAGTTGCCATCAAGTCCAAAGGGGGAGATTGTTGGCATTATGGCACTCATTTAAAGCTATGGCATAGGTGTTGTCCTTGATGGCAACTCTCTTTGGTAACAGATCTCAGTTCAGGTTTTCAGAATGAAGGAAAAGTCATATACGCAGGTTCATCTAGACGAAGACGCGTATATACACGGGATAGATGTTACAAAGGTGTGTATGTGTATACACGCACGTTCACGCAAGGAAAACTGCATATATGTTGGAGAACTTACTTTTGGTCTGTGGTAGTTAGTCCTTGGTATTTGAACCTATGGTTTTGGACCATGGTATCTCATTAGAAGTGTTGATCCCAAGTATTGGGTCCTTGGTATTGTTTTATTATGGTTTTGGACCGTGGTATTGTGAAAAGCCTAAGACTATAAAAGAGGAAGGAGATCATTTGGCAAGTGATCATCTGAATTAATTGAATATCTGATAAGTGCTAGATCTGAAATATTGGTGATTGGGGTTATGGTGCAGATTTGGATCTGAATGAAGGAGGAATCATAGCGCAAAGAGAAGGATAACTTGTATTGATGGGTCATAATCTTAAGGCTTCAATGATAGTATCTTTGTATGATTTTGATCTGTTATATGTGGCGCATCCTTGATCTATAAATCCGATACTCTGGGCTAATCAGTGTCTGAATTTTTGAAAGAGTGAATTATCCTTTATAGATCTATACGCAGGTTCAGTGAGCAAAGGTGCATATACACGTTGATTTGGTAAGGTAAAGAAGTGTATACGTAGGTTGGATTTGATACAGATGTGTATACACGCAGGTTTCTGAACAATGAAGTAGCGTACATCTCTTAATTTATGTTCTAGTTGTTTTTGTTTATTGCTGCAGTGGTCAAGGTTCAGAATTGGTGTGTGGTTACAGTTACTATGTTCTGGGTATAGCTGTCAGAGAAGTGTTTATCTTGATTCAGTTCTAATTGGTGAAAAGGAGATGGTTTGATGCAGAAATCCTTGATGATTTATTGATGTTCATGGATCCAATCTGAAAATTTGTGAAACGTGGTCCCTGGAAGAAAGAGAAGGTTGTAGCCTTCTGTAGGCCAGCACCTACATACTAGTATCTTGGCTAGTGCAAGAGCTAAGGTGGTTGTAGCTCCCTTCCAGGAGAAGCTGGAGAATGAGAGAGGGTTGTAGCTCTCTGCAGGTTGCAGCCTACGTACTGGTAAAGGACTGCACCAATACATTGTAAAAAGAAGTTTCTAGTTAAAAGAAGATAGAGATGGATTGTAGCACGTGGTTTTCACCCACATTGGGTTTCCACCTTATATCTTGTGTTGTTGTGTGTGATTGTCTTCTGCTCTATTTCTGGTTACGGGTTATTTAATTCTGATACACAGATTAACAATCATCATTTCAAATATAAAGTAAATTATAAGTTTGCATTGTATATGCGGGTTTCCTTCTAAATAGTTGCATATATACGTGGGTTTAATTAACTGAAGTAGCATATATTATATGGATTTGAAAAAGCGAATATTTGACTTGATAATACTGATTCACCGCCCCTCTTAGTATTATTTCCAACATACTTGAACTGAGAAAACAATAGAACTGGTAAAAGCTATGGAGGAGATGTCCATCCAAGCTACAGAGCTCAAAAGGTTAAAGGAGAAAGTGGCAAGTTTAGAAACTAACTATAAACTTGCCCAAATTCATCAAAGAGAAGAAACACAGAAAGCCCTAAGGATGGGTGAGAAAATCAAAGTCCTAGAGAAAGATTTGACATTGCAGAAGCCATTGGGACAGACTAAAGAGATGCTCTGGGCCAATATCATTTACTCTTTCAATGATATTTGGCCATCAATCCAAGTTATATTTGAGTAGACAGAATCAGTGAAGGTAGCCACTAAAGTTATCCAGAAAGTAAGGGAAGAATTAGGAGATAAACCTGAGGGTGCAAATCGAATCATCCACCTCCTGAACAATAAGAACAGATATGAGATCCATGAGCTTGGCATAAAGGATAGGGTTGAATCCATTCTAGAGATTAAAATGGTTCTTTCCAAAAGAAACCTCATTCTCAACTTAGAAGAAAAGTGCAATAACGTGCAGGTAGCCATTGATAGGTTTATGTCTAAATTTCAAATTTTGAGGGACAAAGGCCTTCCTTGTCCTATGGTCATCAATGATAAACTCATGGACCAATTGGAATATAGTGATAGACTCAAGAGGTTGGTCAAGGAACAAGCTAGCTCTTCAGGCATTAAATCCCTACCAACTGGAAAAGTATTGTATGATACTTTGGAGAACCTATTTTTCCAAGAACATGAGGTGAAGCATTTGTTTCTCACCAAACCAAATTTTGAAAAATACATAGAGGCATAACAAATTTACAGAAGAATGTTGAAAGTAAGGTTACCTACGGAATAATGGTGGGAAAAAATGACAAATTTACTATGAAAAAGTTTTACATCTGAAAGTTACCACAGCAAATCTAAAGATAGCCAGTGAGATAGGTGAAAATATAGATCAGAAATGTCAAAGAGTAATAGAGTCAAAGAGTATCAGTGAAATATAAAAGTAAAGAATATTCCAGTGTAGAAATACCACAACTATCAGCCAACTTAAAGGGCTTTAACTCAACATAAACAACCAACAACACCATAATAAGAGGGACCTCCTGAAATAGTTTAACATTTGTCTCTATCTTCATGCAAGAAGATATTTCAATTCCCTAGATTAAATCTCAAGTTGTTTTGAGGCATTTTGTAATTATTTTTTGTATAAATACTTCTCATTTTGAAGTATGTAGGGTGGATTCCAATACATTTATATACACTTTTTCTCTCAAATTAGAGTTCTATTGTATCAATGACTAGATTGGCTTGCTGGATCAAGGAATGAAGATTAGGTATTTTACAGGATTCTTGTGTAAAGAAAAACACAAATAAGTATTATCTCATGTTTACTATTGTTCTTTCTTATTTTTCTTCATAGTCATCTTTGTTTTTTCTAAAAAATCTAAATGTATAACAAGGAATGATATTTCAAAAATTGCTTGGATGCACTCTGTCTTGACTGTTTTACATTCTGGATGTTTTCTCCTAAAGTATCTTAGCTAGGGAATTCTTAACTACTCCTTAGCTTCTGTAGTTTCCAGCAAAGGATTCTTAATTGCCCTTTGTTCATGATCACCCTTTGTTCTTCATTCTGCTCCCAGTCCAAGGAATCTTAAGTGCCCTTTCACCCTAGTTAAAATCATTTCACCATTAAACCTGATGATTTTCCTTTTACTTTGCTAGCCAACCCTGTGAACATTCCCTTTAATGATCTGGTCTAGTTATGCTATCCATTTGTTGACTTCATAGCCCAATGGCTTGAAGACCTAGCTCTATCCATCTATTCCAAGAACTCCACCACCCTATTTTCAAATCCAAAATCAAAACCCCATGAACATTAAGAACTAGCCTAAAATATCATAAGAACAAAGCTAAATTATAAAGAGAGAGCCATGTCTGGACTTAGGTTGGCTAGAACCTTAGCATAAAATATTGGCTTGTGGTTGCCTCAGATGATTCCTTCTTTTGATAACTTCTAGGGAAAACTTCTGAGTGATAACATAATGGTGACCATACTAGGGACTCAAACCCTTAGTCTTAATAAACCTTTGAGAAAATTTCGAATATTTATTTCAAGCCTCTTGAAGGGTTTATTAGAATTTATTTACAAAATTTCACAAAAAGAAAGTAATTAGGAAAGCTTGAAATTTTGGCTTCAAGGAGAACTCAATATACTAGGGCTAATCCAGATCCAAACCCTGCCCTAGTGGTGGATAATCCAAACCAGATTTCTAGAAGATCCAAAAGACAAGAAAGTTCAGCAAGTCCAACACCTTCAATCAAAGCAGATTCATTCCCTTGTTGAAAATAGCAACAAGGAATGCTAAAAATAGAAGTGATAAAAATAGCACTACTGTAAATAGCATTTCGGGATACCTTCCTATTTTAGTTAGTCTCTGAACTGAAATAGAGAAGTAAAAATTCGAATTTGATCTTATCAGCTGTTTCGAAAATAATTAATTAATTCAACATGAGTTAATTAGTTGTAAAAAATCAAACATGAAGTCTATGTGAAGACATGAAATATTTTCTCCATTGATTGAGGAATTTATCCATCAGTTAAAGAGATAAGGATGAGTGGTAATATTGAGTTGTAATTAGTTGGCTTAGTTAATTGAGTCAAGTCTGGTTAGATTAGTTCAAATAGTTTGTTGAACTGATTGTGAGTTCAGTTAGTTAATGCATGCATGCATATAGTTGCTGCACTTTAGATAACTAAATATTCTCTCATAAATAACTCATACATGTCAATTTAGGCAGAGACCCAGTTGAGATCAGATGGTGGGGCAGTGTACTATCAATTGCAGGAATATTCCTTGGTGGATATCTCTTACATTCAGAAGGAAATATTTCCTTGAGGATTACACAGTTACTTCTTCAGTTTAGTGAGTGTGAATGAGGCCAATTCACACATGTGACATCATTGGACCCCAAGAAAAATTGTGCAAAGAAATAGGAGGCTTGGAGGGCTTGAGGAAGACATATGTAGTGTTTATTTAGTCTGTGAGCTGTATTGTTGGATTGCAGAGAGAGCAAGATAGCTTGTGAGTTGATTCTTTTTGTAATCTGAACATTTTTCCAGTTGTATGATATTACAGAGATTGAGGTTTTAGGCTGAGGCTTTCCCTAGGATTATTCTTTTGTTCTCATGTTTGTTTTCTTTCTCTTCATCAATTATATGTGTTCTTATTGATCTTGCTCAAATTGATTAAGCTTCCACAAATTTTGTTGTAGAAGTAGATCTTGCATTTTGTTTTAGTATATTGCATAATTTGTTGATCTACAGTGGGAATTTCTACATGGTATCGGAGCAAAGGTGATCAAGGAGAGAACAATATACAAGAAGGGAGAAGTTCAAAGTTTGTGGTTCTTGAATATATAAATCGAGTTCTTATCACATCTCATTTCACTAATGGCATTCAACATTTTAACACTCGAATATGCCCTTGATGGTAGTTCGAATTATATAGCCTAGAAGGATCACATGGAAGCAGTATTAGAGGATAACAGTCTAAAGGACTTCATTGATCAAGAAGTCCCCAAGCTGACTGGTGATACTGAATTGGCAGAATGGAAGAAATGTGTGGCTAGAGCAAGGAGAATCCTTCTGGAGGGATTTCGAGACCACATAGTCTTGAGTATCCATGGGAAGGAGACACCATTTTCAATGTGGAGAAGATTGAAAGATCTATATCAAAATAGCAATGATTAGAGGAAGTTGGCGCTAAAAGAAAAGCTTCAGAAAATCAATTGTGAAAAGGGCGACACGATATCTACGTATCTGAACAAGCTCACAACCTATAGGGATGAGCTTGGAAGCATAGGGATCACGACAACTGATGATGACATGGTGAGTCTTGCACTCCTCAGTCTTCCTAAGAGCTGGCATAGCTACCAAGACTCAGTTAATGGAAGAGAAACACTGCTAGATTTGGAACGACTTTGGTCGGATCTGATGTAGGAGGAGATAAGAAGAAGCACCAAAGATGGATCCTCATCGAAATAAGATGATGATGAAAATCTAGCCGTAGCGAATAAGGTGAGGAAGGGGAAAGGGAAGGCGTCCCAATCCAAATCCAGTTCTTCGCATGGTGGGAATAAGTTTGACAAATTAAAAGTTCGATGCTTTCATTATCATGAAGTGGGCCATTATGCTATGAATTGTCCACACAAGAAATCCAATAAGGGTTCCTCGAAGGGATCTAATGGTGAGGCACTAGCCTCATAGTTTGACCTGGATTTCTCTCCTATCACATGCAAGGTTTCATCCATGGTGAGATGTGTTTGGTACCTAGATAGTGGAGCTTCATTCCACATCTCAAGTGACAAGAATATTTTCAATACCCTGGAGGAGAAGGATCTCCAAATGTGGATCGAGATGGGAAATGATGGAAAGTACTGTGTCTCTAGTGAAGGTACGATTGTGTTTCAGAGGGAGAATGGAGCTCCCCTCACCTTGACTGATGTAAAGTATGTACCAAGTCAGAAGAAAAATTTTGTGTCCATTGCTATGCTAGAAGATAAAGGCTATGATCTAGTCTTTAGGAAAGGAGAAGTATTTCTAAGGCACATTGACACTGGATAGACAAAGTGAATAGGGATTCGAGTTAAGAATCTCTACAAGATAGAGGTAGATGACTATGCTGCTTTGAGTTCCAAAGCTGAGATGGTGCAGAGCCAAGATGTTCGTGAGCTATGGTATAGAAGATTGGTCCAGTTGCACCATGGAGCCCTGAAGATCATGCAATAGATTTCTATCGAATTACCGAAGGGAAAACTAGAGTAGATGAATACATTCAAAGGTTGTACCTTAGGTAAGTATGTGAAATCTTCCTTTCCGGATAGATACAATAGAGTTGGAGAAATCCTAGAGCGAGTTCACTCAAATGTTTGTGGACCATTCTCTACAACCTCCACCTCTAAACAAAGGTACTATGTTATTTTTAGTGATGATTTTTCTCGTAGATGTTGGATCTACTTTATGCAAAAGAAGGATCGGATGTTCTTAAGGTTTTGTGAGTTTAAAGCTTTGGCGGAGAAAGAATCTAGAAATAAAATAAAAGCCTTGCGTACCAACAATGGTGGAGATTATGTCTCTCAGTAGTTTAAGGAATTCTGCCCTATAGAAGGAATTAAACGGGAGTTCACGACACCCCATAACCCACAGTAGAATGGGGTAAGCCGAAAGGAATAACAGATCGATTGTGGGAGCAGCTCGAGCGATGTTTCATGACCAAAGCCTACCACTGCATTTGTCGGCTGAGGCATGCAATACAGCAGTATACTTGCAGAACAAAAGCTCGCATCGTATACTAGGAATGAAGACACCTATGGAGGGCTATTCTGGGAAGCGACCAGATGTGAGTCACTTCTAAATATTTGGATCATTAGTTTATTATCATGTGACAAAGATGCCCAGAAGAAGCTATTTCCCATAGTTGAGTTAGGAATACTTGTGGGGTACATGTATACACCACACAACTATCTGGTCTACCTGCCTACCAGTCAGGGGACTCTAGTATGTAGGGATCTGGAGTTCGGCGAGTAAAAAGGCATGCGAGTATCACTTGAGAGCGAGCTCAAGTTTCATGTAGATGAGGAACTTTCAGTTCCTAAGGAGGAGGAGCCTTAGATTGATGCAAAGCAGCCGCATGGAGAGGATCCACAAGTGGATACATCCACTCATTCTGAGACTTCTAGAAATGGGTAGAAATGCCCAAGGGAAGATAATAGGTTGATGTTGGATGCATGGGAGAATGTGGGATAGCCTTCTTCTCAATGCAAATAGAGGAGGTTGCCCGAGCGGTACACTGGTTACATGGCCCTGGTTGGGGAGTGTGTAGATTTTGATCCTTCTTCATTCAAGGAGGCAGTGCAGAAACTAGTCTGGGTTGATGCAATGGTGGAGGAGTATGACTCCATCATGTAAAACTGTGTTTGGGATGTTGTCCCAAGACCTCAAGAAAAGTTAGTGGTGAGTTCCAGATGGCTTTACAAGGTAAAGCAGGCAGCTGATGGTAGTGTTGAGAAACATAAGGCAAGGTTTGTTGCCTGAGGTTTCGCACAGGTTGAGGGAATCGACTACGATGAGACATTTTCTCCTCTAGCAAGGTACTCATCGATTAGATCAATATTGTCACTATCAGCTTAGATGGGGTGGAAGATCCACCAGAGGGACGTGAAGACAACATTCCTCAATGGGGAGATTGAGGAGGAGGTGTACATTGAGCAGCCAAAAGGTTTTGAGACCTTCGATTGTGAGTCGCATATGGGCAGATTCAAGAGGGCTTTGTATGGGCTGAAGTAAGCACCTCGTGCTTGGTACACTAGGATCGATAGATATTTCTCCGAGTTGGTCTTCACCAAGAGTGAAGCAGATGCGAACCTTTACCAAAACATGGTAGAAGGTAAGCCATTGATCATTGTTCTTTATGTCGATGATCTAATTTTGACAGGTGATGATCAGCTGATACAGTCTTGCAAGGAGGACCTTGCAAGAGAGTTTGAAATAAAAGACATGTGTCTTATGCATTACTTTCAAGGCATGGAGGTGTGGTAGAAATATGGAGAAGGATGTGTCTCAAGGAAAGTATGCCAATGAGATCCTTAGATGGTGCCATATGGAGAAGTTCGAACCCATGCAAAATCCTCTAGCTAGGAACTGGAGGAAGGAGGACGCTAATTTAGGTGTGGTAGTAGTTGCTACTATTTATTGGTAGCTGGTGGGTTCACTTATGTATCTAGTGAACACATGACCTGACTCATGATTTGCGGTGAACCAGCTGAGTCAAGATATGTTTCAACCTACCAAGCTTTTTTGGAAGGCAGCGAAGCATGTGCTAAGATGCCTCCGAGGCACATCTCAATTTGGATTGTGGTACAGATAGATAGAGGGAGTGAAGCTTCAGGGCTTCACAGATGTGGATTGGGCAGGGATCCATCAGATCAGAGGAGCACTTCTGGAGGAATCTTAAATCTTGGTTCAGCTGCAGTTTCCTGGTACAGTAGGAAATAGAGATCAGTTGCTCTTAGCTCAACAGAGGCTGAATACATGGCTATTGTTTAGGCTACATGTGAGGTCGTCTGGATGCAGAAGATTCTAGTGGGATTGCTTAGACAAAGAATGGATCCTATAGTGATCTATTGTGATAATAAGAGTTGCATCAAAGTCTATGAAAATCTAGTTTTTCATAACACGTCCAAGCACATTTATATCTGATATCACTATCTTTGAGACTGTATGGTCAAGAGGACCATGTTGTTGTTGTATGTTTCGACTGAGGAATATGATGTAAACACTTTGATGAAGGCATTTTCAAAATGCAAGTTCGAGTTCCACAGAGACAGGATTGGGGTTAGTGATAATCCCTTTCTTGTTGAGAGGGATTGTTGAAAATAGCAACAAGAAATGCTAAAATAGAAGTGCTAAAAATAGCACGGCTATAAATAGCATTTTAGGATACCTTCCTATTTTAGTTAGTCCCTGAACTAAAATAGAGGAGTAAAAAATCTAATTTGATCTTACCCGCTGTTTGAAAAATAATTAATTCGTTCACCATGAGTTAATTAGTTGTAGAAAATCAAACATGAAGTCTATGTGAAGACATGAAACATTTTCTCCATTGATTGAGGAATTTATCCATCAGTTAAATAGATAAGGATGAGCTGTAATATTGAGTTGTAATTAGTTGGCTCAGTTAATTGAGTCAAGTCCAGTTAGATTAGTTCAAATATTTTGTTGAACTAATTGTGAATTCAATTAGTTAATGCATACATGCATGTAACTATTGCACTTTAGATAACTAAATATTCTCTCATAAATAACTCATTCATGTTAGTTCAGTTAGAGACCTAGTTGGCATCAGATGGTGGGACAATGTCCTATCAGTTGCAGGAATATTCCTTGGTGGATATCTCTTGCATGCAGAAGGAATTCTTTCCTTGAGGATTGGCAGTTACTTCGTCAATTTAGTGAGTGTGAATGTGGTAAATTCACACATGTGACATCATTCGACCCCAAGAAAAACTACGCAAGGAAATAGGAAGCTTGGAGGGCTTGAGGAAGACATATGTAGTGTCTATTCAGTCTGTGAGCTTTATTGTTGGACTGCAGAGAGAGAAGGATAGCTCGTGAGATGATTCTTTTTGTAATCTGAACATTTTCCCACTTATATGATATTATAGAGATTGGGGTTTTAGGCTGAGGATTTCCGCAGGATTATTCTTCTGTGTTCATATGTGTTTTCTTTCTCTTCATCAGTTATATGTGTTCTTATTGATCTTGCTCATATTGATTAAGCTTTTGCAAAGTTTTTTGTAGAAGTAGATCTTGTATTTTTCTTTAGTATATTGAATAATCTGTTAATCTACAGTGGGAATTTCAACATCCATGATGAGTGGTTGTTTCTAGAAGTCCTCCCCTTTGATGAGTCATTTCACATTTCTATATTTAGAACCTGAGCCTAAAATATTGGTTTTTGGTTACCTCGGATGGTTCCTTCTTTTGATAACTTCTAGGGAAAACTTCTGAGTGATAACACACTGCACAACCACTAGTATGGAGATTCGTGAAGTGTGTATTCAAGCAAAAATCTAACCTATTCATCAAAACATCCATCTTCCTCATGAAGCATGGAAATAAATTCATGGAAGAACTCAAGCCAGGTCACTTCGCCTTCACCATCATACGTGTATGTGGATAAGAGATCAAAAAACTCCCTCGTGATGGTAACAAATTCAGCATGCGAAAAAAATCATGGAGGGAGGAGAGTGAAAGACTCCATGATAGATATGTAAGGGTTCAAAACAGGATGAGAGGACACAGCTTGCCATCTATACCTCTTTCTAGCACCACAAATGTTGATGATGCTGGACCCGCAAACATGTCAACAGATCTCCCTGGTGAGAAGTCCCAATTAGACCTCACACTGCTTGGTGTAGGAGTCCTAGTAGTCGGTCGTATGGTAATGCCTTGACCGCAATTTTGTATAGAGGCAAGTAAGATGTCCCTATTGGTCATATGGTTCTTTTGATAACTTCTAGGGAAAACTTCTGAGTGATAACACACTGCACAACCACTAGTATGGAGATTCGTGAAGTGTGTATGCAAGCAAAAATCTAGCCTATTCATCAGGACGCCCATCTTCATCATGAAGCATGGAAATAAATTCATGGAAGAACTCAAGCCAGGTCACTTTGCCTTCACCATCATACATGTATGTGGATAAGAGATCAGAAAACTCCCTCGTGATGGTTTGCAACATCACTCCATGATCGTTTTGATGCATGGATCATGAGATATAAACAAAATGGCTATAGGTGAGAGTGCATGATTTCCGAAATTTTATGAACCAATATTTCTTGAAATTGTGTGGGTTTCTATTAACGATACGTATGTGTTTTCCAAAAATTACAAGAATTGAGTTCATAGTTTTAAAAATATGTGGAAATCAATTTCTGCACTGTGTAAAAATGAAATTGTATGCCTTAAATAAGGAAGAAAGTAGAAAACATCCATCATGCATAGCAATTCCTCCCCCTCTCTGAAAAATTAGCATGTCCTCATGCGATGCTAGAAAACAAATAGAGGTGGTTGCTACCAGCTGTTAAATTCTATGCTTGGTGTAAAACAACATGAAATAAGGGAGGTGTTGAGAGTGAATAAGAATAGCAATGGATGATAAAGAATATGAATGACGTGGTTATAAGAAAGAAATGAATAAAAGGAACACTCCCCCACACTCGAAAATGATATGCTGCTGAAAAAGGGGAAGTGGTAAAGATGTGGAATGAAAGATGACAAATAATGCTCAAAATAGATTTTGATTAAATTCTCCTAAATTCATAATAAATTAGAAAACTATGCGATTTTACCTCAAGTTTTACCTCCAAAAAATGTGGAATGACATATATGGACTCGCAGTTGTTGAAGCTGATGTAGACAGAGTTGGTGCTGAAGGTGATGCAAAAGGTGGAATCCAGAGAAGCACATCATGTCTGAAGAATTGTTCACGTTCGCGAGCCTCTACTGTGAAGTGCAATAGTGTGGTCATAGAATTCTTCCCATACTTGTTGTTCTTCTGTAAACAAAGTACTATTTTGCATACAATGTGCTTGAATCCATAGTGTTAGCTTTGAATAGCAACAGATAAAATGCATGCAAAATTGCAATTAGAAAAACTTATGTATACATGCAATACTAATATGTTGTCAAATCAACAAGGTATGGCAAAGTGCAGTAATCATATCACATGCAACCCCATAATGCATACATTCCCCCTCCAATTGGAAAATGGGTCCCATAACCATAAAGCATATGAAAGGGGTGGTGCTGACGGCAAGGCAATGGAATGAACAATATATCAGTAAGTGAAGCAGAGTACACTTATCAATGATAGGACGGTGAAAATTATGGTTATATTGAGAGCAAAGTGTGTAAAGATAGTTATGAATAAGAGATAGGATGCTTTGGAGTGATGATAGTTTATGCAAAACGAAAAAGGACAACAATATGCTAAAAAGATGCTTTGCTGACGGTATTCTAGCTGAAAATGATGTGATTGATCATAAAACAATTTCTCATGCATAAAGGTTCAAACAGGGAAAAAGTTAAGGAAATAACTTCTCTGATAAAAAGAAAATAAGAAAAGGGTATTATAATAATAATTGACGATAAGATATAACTTCAATACCATAAGCAGAGCCGCTGCTGCCAGCAGGCGTCCATAGCCTCGGCAGGGTTGCTTTTTAACCCATATGAGCCAGAATCCTCAATTTATAACTAGAGAGTTTCAGTGTTGTTCTACAGAAGAGATCAATGTGCTGGCATGGTAACCAGATAATCACACTGCCATTCACTAGGATGTAGCAAAAGTGATCAGGCCGGCTCGTGATGAGACCTCCTGTTCCATGGATAATTTGACTATCCAATGGATCATAACCCTGGTGTGGTGGCCATAATGGGAATGTCACTTTCTTACAACCTTATGAACATGGTAGGCTGGCTCGTAATGAGACCCCCTATCCTCCATCTGCGAACAAAATTTTGTTGTTATTACATATTTTTATGATAAAATGAGGGAGGCTCAATACTCCTTAAGAGCAGAGATGGCGGAAGAAGTTGAACATGTCAATAGAAAAAAATATACCCATAATCTCATTTATTACAAACAGAGAAGATTATAACCAGGAAGGGTGGAACCAGCATGGTATTAAGATGATCAATCAATATCATGTTCAACAGAAAACAATGCAGTAAAGTAGTATATAAGTAATTATGTCCCTTTTGAAAAAAATCTATCATCAAGGAGTTGTCCTGTTAAAGATCATAACGTCAATGATATTAACTTGTTTCAATAGAATCCATAATTCTTGTCCTCATAAAAGTAGTGTACTTCATGCCATGAAAGAGAATCAGGAAAATGTTGTTGAGATGAACTATGAATAATCCCACAAGAGAAAGGAAGGGTTGCTCTCAACAATACTCTCAAAGTGCTGCTTTTTTTTTTTTTTTTTTTTGAAGGAACAGCAAAAACACTCAAAAAGAAAGTGGTGTTCTGTGTAGGGAACAACAAAGAAAATGCATACCAAAAAAAGCAAAAATACACACAAAAACGTGAAACTGTTGTTCCTTTTTGAAAAAGGAATAGCAAAAACACGAAAAAACTCAAACTGCTGTTCCTTTTGAAAAAGGAACAGCAAAAACACGCACTGCTGTTCCTTTTGAAAAAAAGGAACAACAAAAACTCAAACTGCTGTTCCTTTTGAAAAAGGAACAACAAAAACACGCATTGCTGTTCCTTTTGAAAAAAAGGAACAGCAAAAACTCAAACTGCTGTTCCTTTTGAAAAAGGAACAGCAAAAACACGCACTGCTGTTCCTTTTGAAAAAAAGGAACAGCAAAAACTCAAACTGTTGTTCCTTTTGAAAAAGGAACAAAAAAAACACAAACTGTTGTTCCTTTTGAAAAAGGAACAACAAAAACTCAAACTGCTGTTCATTTTGAAAAAGGAACAGCAAAAACACGCACTGTTGTTCCTTTTGAAAAAAGAAACAGCAAAAATTCAAACTGTTGTTCCTTTTGAAAAAGGAACAACAAAAAGACGAACTGTTGTTCCTTTTGAAAAAGGAATAACAAAAACTCAAATTGATGTTCCTTTTGAAAAAGGAACAGCAAAAACACGCACTGCTGTTCCTTTTGAAAAAGGAACAGCAAAAACACACCAAATGTTGTTCCTTTTGAAAAAGGAACAGCAAAAACACACCCAACGTGAAAGTGCAAAAGTGCTGTTCCATTTCGAAAAGGAACAACAGTTGTTCCATTTCGAAAAGGAACAGCAAAATGAACTGTGAAAAAGGAACAACAAAATGAATGGCTGAACCAAAAAGTGCTATTCCTTTAGAAAATAAATAGCAAAACGAAAATGATGTCCCTTTGAAAAAGGAACAGCAGGAACGACAAAAATGCACACAAATGTTGTTCCTTTAGAAAAGGAACAGCAAAATACACAACCATAAAATACAAACACGCAAAGAATGAATTAGCTGTTCACTGCATTGATGCTTTTGAATGAAGCAACACCTGAAACACAAAATATAAAAGAAATTATAAAAGAAACAACATTTTATTTAAAAAACAATATGTAAATTGAGTTACAACAACTATGATATTACGTAAAAAAATGATCTTTTTGAAAAATGTTTTGACAGCAGTGACAAGACATGAATCTTGAAATTGAAATCAATTCTTCATTTGTTCTATTATGAATCCGTTGGATAATGATTTGGATAAAATTCCTTTGTTTTATAAAAATTTCTTTGAAAAATCACTCGTCCATAAGTTGACCTTCTTTATTTTCCCAAGACCTGCAAAAAACGAGTATCTACCTGCAATAAAGTATTAAATCATGAAGAAAGAGAGGTGTACGGGCTCCCTTAATCCAAGAGTTATGCAAAAAAAACAACAAGTAGTTATTCTGTATAACAAATCCATAGAGAAAATAACAAAATAAAATTTATTTGTTCCCTGCGGGAGAGTAGTGGCCAATCATACTAACCTGCAGTGTTTTAATCACAACTTCTTTATTTTTCGTCAAAATTGAGTGATTCCAAAGCCAAATGAGAGCTAATTCAAAGGTTTATCTCCATTAGAAACAAGTTTTAAATATTCAATGATATGATATGTCAATTTTAGTTAGAACAACCTGCATAATAGAGTCATTTTCGATTATCCAGCTTAGACCAACAGCTGATATTTCAAGAATTACTTTTTGGTTTGATGTCGGATTCGAATGATTCAAATTAGAAATAAAAATAGATTCATTTATTGATCTCCAATAGAAACAGGTTTTGAAGACAAGAATAATTGATAGGTCAAATACTTTAAGGAACAACTGGAAAGACATAGTTTTAAGAGTGCTGATTTACGATAGACAGTCAGTATTTTGATCATAACTTCCCCATATGATATCGAAAATGAGTGATTCCAATTGAATTGTAAACTAGATTGATAGGGGAATCTACCATAGAAACAGGTTTTAAAAATGCATTCATTTAGGCCTCCAAACACTGACTGTCCCAACTTTGTTCCTGAGCTGCCCGCTAGACATCCGGTCAATGTTTTGGCTCTAACTTTTTTGTTTTAAATCCACATTGAGTGATTCAAATTGGATTGGAAAGTTGACATCAAGGGCTACTTAGGATAGAAACAGGTTTCAAAAATATGGTAATTTAGGCCTCCAAAAACGTACTGTCCCAACTTTGTTCCTGAGCTGCCTGCTAGACACCCTGTCAATGTTTTGGTTCTAACTTTTTCATTTCAAATCCAAATTGAGTGATTCAAATTGGGTTAGAAATTAGACATCAAGGGCTACCTAGGGTAGAAATAGGTTTTAAAAATATTCACTTTTGGTCCCTCAAAACATGACTGTCCCGACTGTTTTTCCAGAAAGTTCATCAAGCCCGCAAGCCAAAAAAAATGAAATTCAAGCATTTTTTCAAATTGGTGATAAAAATGAAAATGAGTGTTTGTAGAACTTATTATTTCCATTATGATTCATCTACATACACAAATTATAAAAAAATTATCACCGATGTTGATTTGCATAGCATGTTGCAACAAAAACCCTAGTTTTACAAAAGAACAAAATGCACTTATTTATGTCCTTATTTATTTTATTTTCTACCCTAACCTATTTTGATTTGAAAAATGAATATAACTACGTATATGAGTACTTCCAGTGAAGCCATTTTCGAAATAAGGCTTCATGTATACACATACCCAAATTTGAAAAATGCATATTAATGAAAATTAGGGTATAAGAAGTCATCTTCCCTTGAAAAAATGATATCAAAAATTGTTGAAGCATGGAGTGATGTCGCAAACAAATGATGGAGTGAAACCAATCTTGAATGTATCCTTTACTTTTTTGATCTTGCATAGCCATCATATCATGAAGTTCTTGAGCTTTTAAAATAGCTTGTTGATGCATAGTAAAAGAAACCTCATTTTCTTCCATAGCTTCTACAATTTTTGCATTTGAAACATTCTGAATCTCATTGTAGGTTTTCTCTAATAACACATGTGAGATAGAATGGGTGGGAAGGGTGAGTAAATTTTTCAGCTCAACATTGTAAGCATGTTGTACTGGTTTATTATGGTGAGGGTGTGGAATTAGTTGAGCAGGAAAATGTGTATGGAATGGAGCATTTTGATGATGTGGCTGATTGGGTTGTGTGAATGGTTTTGATGGGAAAGCAAGGTGTTGTGAAAGAGCTGGTGGAGAATATGGAGAATGTGCTTGTGCTACAAGATGAGGGAGAGTAGTCATGTCATCATAAGATGAACCATGCCCTACTTGTAAACAAGATAGGTGGTTATATTGAAATTGACATGGCTGCCCTAACACATTAACATTCCATAATGGATTATGCAAGTAAGAAAGTGGAGAGGGAGTGTTTTGAACCATACCTGTAGGCCATGATTTCCGTGGTTTTGACCTTGTTGCAGCTTCCTTACCTCTTTGATATGCTACTTCCATCCTAGATAAGGAAGAGTGAGTATCTATGAGATGCTCCTTTCGGTCATGAGAACAAAACATTTCATCAAATCCTTCATTTTTATGAACCTGCAAAACATCCAATTTTTCATTTAGAGAGCTAATAAAATCAACTTTAAAATTTTCAAATAAAACATTGATTTCAGCTCTTATGTCTCCTATTCTTGTAGCTGATTTGGAAAACAAAGAAAAAACATCTCTAGAATTCTTACCAGCCTTGGAGATTCCTCTTGAATACCTTATGCACAATTCACAAACATCATCATATAACAACTGAAAAACATCACCTTTTCCTATCAAATTTAAAAGTTCTAAAAATTCATCTTTGATTCCTTTAAGCAGGAGTGTTTTTAAGATCTCTTTTTCCAGATGCTTATATTTTGATTTTTGAAGGTTGTAATGAAATCGATCTACATAGTCCTCCAAACTTTCATCTTCCCCTTGTATCATATCGAAAATATCTTCATTGGCTTTGCAATAGTCTTGGTACTTCTTCAAGAATATGTTCTTCGTGTCCTCCCATGATTGGATGCAATTCCCACCTAGGCTCATGAACCATCGGAGAGCTGCTCCTTTTAGAGTAAGAGGAAACACTTTCAATCTTTGATCATTAGTACAATAATCATATCCTCTACAAAGTATTTCAAACTCAAACATAAATGTATGTGGATCTTCATTTGCTAAACCATAAAAATTTGGTAAAGATGGGGGAATTATGTGCATTTGTGTCACTCCTCCTAGATCTTTGATAGGAAATTCAAAAGTAGAAACGTGAGTCATTTCTTACCATAATAGAAGATGTTCTTCATGTGTTTCTTCAAGGCTCCTTCTTCAAATGTTCCTGTCAATTAGTTAGTGAAATGGGTGGTGCTTACATCACAACTTAAGTGAAATCATGTGATTCATTTTTTTTAAAAAATTTCTATTTTTCCTAATAATTCACACAAAAATTCAAACATCTATTTCTACTCTAGGTTCTTTAACAGTCCTGCTGGAAATCGGACGGGGGAGCAGGGCTTTTACGTGCTCCGTACGCAAGTTCTTACCTTCCGTTTTTAAGATCCAACTCTTCCCTAGCAGACACTCATGAGATTCACACTACTCTTTAGAAATGGCTACACTCTCCCCAGCAACGGCGCCAAAATGTGGAGCGATAAAAAGGTGCCTTTCGAACTCCTAATTACCTTCACATTAATTATCAACCCAGGGACGACTTTTTATTTCAAGAGTGTACTCTGTCTGAGGCGGCTATTTACTCAAGAGTAATGTTTAGTAGTATAGTGCTTAAAACCCAAAAGTTAATGAATGCTTGAAACAAAATCTAATTGGAACAACAAGAAACTGAAATGTTCTAAACTAAATCATTCATTCAAACAACCATCAATCGAGGATATATTAGCAATAACTCATTCCTCTAGAAATTGATGGAATAGAGTATGGACCATGGATCTGGGAGCGTGGTAGCGTCTGCTGAGGCTCACGACAGCCTTGGACCTTCTCTCACACCAAAGCAATAAATGCAAGTAAAAGGAATGGCAAAAAGCAGCATGAAACGAAATGGACAGCAGTAAATGAAACATCAATTAAAAGAACTAAATCTCGCGAGTTAGAACTGAACTCTCATTCCGCAATCAAATAACAATCGGCAAAAGCAATTCCAATGATCTTTACTTTACAAGAAGATATTTACAAATGAATTATGGAACAGCAGTTCATTATAAAATAGGAACGTCAATCATATATACATTCAACACACTAAGATAGTAATCTGAGATGATAACTATGTTTCCAAATACAACATTACTTCCGGATTCCAATAATCATAACTTCAAATAAATCTCATGATGGTAATGTTCAATACAAAAGCTCTGTAACACAAATACCCGATTCAGTCTGATACCATGCAATCAATTCTGGAAAAGATTTAATAATATAATGCAGAATCGCCACAAGGATTTCGGAAAGGAACATTAATCAATTAATGATAACATAGCATTCGTGCATCAGATTACTGAACAATAAGGATAAGCAAACCACGCATAAAACAAAACAATATACTATACAGTAGTAGCAGCATACTCCGCAAGAGGCTGGGCCCTTAGCCGCCAGCGGATGCTGCGGGGTCACTTCAGAATGAGAAAATTGAACAGCACTCCCAAATCATTTATTAATCAGCCAATTGTGGAATCATTACAATAGCAAAGCTTAAGAATTACAGCATGAATAATCCACCATTGTTGTCCATCTATTCTCATTCCCCGAATCCATCATCACGTCCCCCCCTCTCTGATCTTTGTTCTCATTTAAATAGAGAAAGATCAGAGAGTATAGATAATTACAATCATGATTTCTTTTACAAATTTAGGTTGATTCTAACCAGATGATCAACAAGAAAATATATTTTCCTTTATCTCTTCAACAAAAGCAAGACGAATTTGGGTTTACAGCTAAAGTTTGGAGGGCGGCCGCAACTGCAAATCTGAGAAAATCATGCTCAAAGAACCCTGCGTTTCTCCCCGTACAAGCCGAATTTGGGCAAACTGTTCTCAAAGGAGATAACTGGGCCCATTCGGGACAAAACCCATGTTCCGGATTTTCCAAATTCGTCTTCATTTGCTCAGAATCTCAACCGCAAAACTGTCACTCCTTAAACCAGCGAATTTCTCAGTTGGCAGATTTAAAAATCAAATCTTCAATCTGGAAGTTACCTTGGAGGCTAAAAATGGTGAATAATGTTACAGCCAACTTATTAGAACTATCGTTGGTAAAATAATGCATAATAATCAATTTATTAGAAATAAAGGAGAATAAATAATGTAAGAGCATGAATCATCATAAAATGGATTTATATAATAAATTATAATAAATGTCATGATGAAGAATGGTAGAAATGGGTGGAATAAACGTTCACAAGTGACAATAATAATGGCATATTAACGACCCAACACACTGCTCAGGCTCCCATGTCCAACTCGTCTCATATCATGCACATCATTGTCTTTAGCGCAACCGATTCGACAACATACTTGCACATGATATCTGCACTGATTGGAAAGTATGGACTGGTGGCTATGTGCATTAACTCATCAAAGTATGAGTCAAGATCTAGTTAGACCTATGCCTTTGTCTTTGCCTGGGTGAGAGTCCTAATATATGGGATTGCTTCTGCATGCACCATAACATCCATACTCTTGAATACACATGCGTGGGAAGCCTTTAGATTAGTGATGAGCTGTAGGAGCTCTTCATTGTTCTGGATCTAACTCTTGATTCATACCTTTAGCTCAACTACTCTGGACTTCATTGTCTTAAACAAGTGAAGCGGGGCTCCCTTGTATCTCATCATTCATGTTTGCATGTAATCAACATTAGCATGCATGTTTGACAAGATACGTGCTCTTCTAGCACATCGTTGCTACCATCCATTGAGATGGACAATTGCCTTATGTATAAGACCAAACATGGAATAAAACACCCACATGACGATGCCAAAGGACAACACTTCATCTAGTATTTCCTTCTTCAAATTTTCTCGGGTGGATGTTCTAACTAATTACCCTCCTTGCTTGGCCATCTATAGCTCCTTATCCATTTGCTCATTCTCAGCTATCAAAAAGAGAACACTCGAGCTAGTGGCTTTGACATATGCTCTGGTAGCATTGGCCAATTCCTCTAGATGTTTCTGCATGTCACACATGATCACTTGTTCCTCATACTGTGGAGGAGATGTATGATCCTCTGGAGTTGACACTCTACAAGATTTCACAACTATGTCTTGAGACTCGTCGAATGAGATGTTGTGCATCTCTCCTTCTGGCTGATCTCCAAGGATCTTTGTGTCTCCTTGGTCACTTGGGACTTTCTCATCCTCTTGATGTAGTAAAGTTGGTGGGTCAACTTCTTGGTGGTGAGGCATGAGGTTGGTGTATTGCTTCAATTCCTGTCGCTCCTTATCTGTATCCATTTTTTTGATTGCTCACTCTATCTCCCGAGCGAAGTCCTTCTCCTGTGATTGTTCACTATGTTTGCTTGGTGCAAGCTATTCTGATGAATCCATTACCTTTACTAGCACTGTTTCATCCATCTACACAAGTTGTGCCCCCTGTTGTACCTATTCTTGTTGTTCTTCCCTCTCTTATTTGTGCAACTCCCATTCCTTCCAAAGTTACTCCTTTAGCTCATGAAACTCTTTCTCTATTTCCTCCATTCTCCATTTCTCTCTCTGCCATTGTGCGTTTCGTTTGTCACGTTGTTGCCTCTTTGCCTCTACATCGATAGTTGCTTTCTCCAAAAGTATATCTTCTCGGAACTTGTAGCTTTTCTCTTCCTCCATGTGATCGACAATATTCCTCTTTCCCTTGTCGTGCACTCATATGTTCACCTCTACTTCTATTGTTTCTTCTATTTCTCTTCAGGATGTTGCTTCACGTTTCTTCCTTAATCATTCCATAAAGAATCTGACCGGTTCATTAGGTCCTCCTCCACCCAATGACATGCCTCGTTGATCCAGTTGAACTATACTCTCACGAAGTGATCTTTCACAAGGCAATGTGGGTCATACAGATTGTAACTTAGGAGGTCGAATGGATACCTCTTCATTTTCTCTATTTCGACATCTGAATCCTTGAAATTCCAATTCTTGTATAACCCAATATGTAGTGGAAGAGTGGACCAAGGTGCCTCCTTCTTCCGGTGCAACCTAGATGTCAATCCAACCAAGATGTGATATGATACTTCCTGCATGACGAGTACGTCCATGGAAAACTTCGATAGAACATACAGAGGCTTCTCCGTGATGTACATCCGTATGCAGCTGTCAGACGGTGAGACATACCAATCAGCTATCTCTATCAGTGCTTCCATTACTACCTTCAACATGAAGGGTGGATCATGTTTGAATATGATATTGTAAACTAGGGTGACAAAATAATCAGATAGCCGTGTGATAACTCCTCTAAAGCTACATTGAGAAAACATCTTACAATAAGTGTTCATAGCAATCTATGATGATGTCCATGCCCACTTCAAGCCCAAGAACTCTTGTCGGTCACAGATTGCATCCAAGATGTAGGCAGACATGTAGATCTATGCTTTCATACCTTTGGGTGATTGTCAAGCCCTTGTTACTTATTCCTTAAGCTGATGAGACAACATGCCAAACCAACTTCATACTTTGCCTTCTCTAGCCAGTTGGTCTAGCATGATCACCGAACTCTGTGGGAACGTTTCCATGATTTTTGGCCATATAGTCGACATGCAAAGGTGACCAGGTATTGATACACCTTCTGTAGTATCTTCATCTTGTACATTTGGTTGGGTGTCATCCTGAATTCAGCTGCATCCTTTACCCAATTCTTCAAAATGTCTTTGGGGTTGGAATTGATGATGGGTAGGTTGGAGGGTGTTTCCATGATAATCATCGGATCCGACATGTGATACATATCATAATAATCTTTTTCCCTAAAGGTATAAATCTTCGTCCCGTTGTTGGCTTGATGGGTCCTAACCGAGGTTCAGTGTTAATTAGCCAAGCAAATCCCTACACTATTGGCCCTTTCGACATCAATCCATGGAGTGCAATCAGAAGTCTCACTTGAAGAAGTATGGGGGAATGCAGGAACCAAGATTCCACACCCTGAGATAGTTGTGATGACATTTTGTACACTAAACCTCCCTTTGCGCAGACTGATAAGCCTTTTAGGGTTTATCAATGTATGTCTCTTATTTGGCTTTGAAACCTTTACGAAGGTCTGTGATCGTCCTTCACATACCCTAAATAGGAAATTCAGTCATTTACATGCCTCCACAATTACTCTTACTTTTGTGTCTACCCAGATTAGCTTAAGTATTGGTTAACTTCAATATGCATTATGATTATCTTCACATAAACAAATATTCTTACTTGCATTCATATGATAAAGGAAAACACGTAGATTTTCACATCAATACAACATTAAATCATAAACCTAGTATTCAACATAGCATAACCACATATATTAATAACAGAAGTAAAATAGCTCATACACAGATATCTCTAGAATGATTCTCTTTATTCATGGTTCATATGTCCACTACACACTCTAACTTCCCTGCACACGCAACTGTAGGGGTCCACGCAATCAGCTCCAGAATTCTACCCTAGGCCTCTGTGCATTAGCTACAGAGCCTCTTCTTATGCTAAGACTCTTCACTCTTATCTGTCACAGACCCATTACATCAATCAATTACCCAAAAAATCACTAAAAATTGAAATGCCTTAAACTCTTCTAAGACTCCCTTTTCATACATTCCCATGGTTTGCAAACCAAGGTTGAATCTCATCAAGCCGACATAGGCTACCTAACCTAAGGGGAGAAACCCCTTTTGACCGTTTACATCCTCGCAATCCATGACCACAAAATGTGGGGACTTTACATTCTTTATACAAAAATTGGGCCTTTACTCGCAAAACTTGGGCTTCACCCCAAAATTGACCTTAGGGGACACATTCCCAACAGGCCCCCAACACAAATTTGGTGACTCGCCCTGAGTCACTCAGCCGGTGCATAGATCTTGTCATGAAGACCTCTTAGCTCCACCTATACGACGGCAACCTTGATAGTACACTGCGTCATCGTCTACTTAGCCTCCTCAACCAGTTGCTCCGTCACTAGTCCTGCGCTATTTGCCTGTATTTTCTATTGTGTCACCTAGAGATTGGCCAATTTCCCTTCAATGGAGGTTGTGATCACATAGGCTTCCTCTAGCCAAGGCCCCAATCTAGCCTTCAGTACTGCCTCCTAGTGCTGAGTTATGTCCACCTGTTCCTTTAGTGCCTTCACTTCTTGCAGCTTCACCAACCTCTACGTGATGACGACGGTGTGTGCTATCGATTTGACCTCATCATACCACTACTGCATCTCCCATGCCTCAGTTTCTAGCCTTTGTAGTTTGGGGTCTTCCTGTAGACTAGTAACTACTTTGAGCACTTGTTCAAAGAGCACAGTACAATCCTTCACTGTAGTATAGACAACTGCAATGGCAGCTTTGACAGTGGTCTCACACTTCTCTCTAACTTCTGGTGGAGTCGAAGGCTGGGCCCTCAACTCAAGTTCTTCGATCTTAAGGTTCAGTTCAAACTGAAACTTAGCCAGCTGTATTCATGCCTTGTGTACACCTATAGCAAACTTCAATATTCTTGCGTCGATTGGCTTATCTTCTGGGATGTTCAACTTTGGAATAGTCTAGCATGCCTCAACGAGCACATCTATTGTGTGCTCATTCTTTTCTGTGACCTTCAATGGAAATACTTTTTTATGAACACATGTGCATTATTAACATTCTGCTCACTGATAATGTTCAAGGCATGTTGTTCTTGAGCCTGTAGTTCCATGATCACACCATCTTGCAAGGTGTGAAGGGCTTCACTTGGAAGTGCAGCCAAGTTTAACCCGACATTCTTGAAGGCACTAATAGTGGCCCTGTCATCCTCTGTTTCTATGGTCAATGCTCCATCCGGCAGCGCAACATCCCTGGGATCCATTGAATGGACCATCTCTGTTGCATCTAAGGTTCCATGTGCCAAACTACTTGACACCGCGGTGCCCCACCCTACACTAGTCTGCACTTGAGTAGCCTGGATCTGCAGCTCATGCACACTGGTTTGAATGGGTGCCAAAGCCTATTTATGCTGCTTCTTGAACTGTTGTAGTAGTTTCGCAGTTGTGTCCCTCACTCTATCATTGATATCATTCAAATCACCCTCTATCAAGGTGATCGGGTCAAGGGATCATTTTCTCACCTTGGACTTCTTCCGCGGCCCTACTTTCTCTTTCTCCCTTGTGCACTTAACCCAGAATGGAGTAGTCTTCGAGTTTTCTCCTCCCTATTATAAGTGCTGCTCCTCTTCCTCTGTCTACGGTGAAGCCTACTTCTGACTCCTATCAGAGTCGCGGTCTTCCTCTTCCTCCTCCACTTCTGCCTACTTTTTGGTCATGCGCTCTACTTTGGCTTTGTCCTCGACTTCGTTCCTCTGTCTTTTGGCCAACTGCACCATCTTTAACCTGGCCTCTTCCTTCTTTTGCTTCGCAGTAGACTTACTAGACCCAAATGATAAGTCTAAGGTCGTGCACCATTCTGCTGGCCAACTCTCCCAAACAACGATGATTACATCATCCGTCGCTAGGTATGGAAGATCATACCATTTTTGTGAGGGGTCCTTCCGCGCTCTGATGGAAACATAGTGGAAGTTTGCCTTGAGCTCCACATATTCAGACAACTACTCAAAGACAGTTGGTTAGAGCCTCGGCTTGTGGTTGATTGTGGTGAAAATGATTGATTCCATTAGAATCCAGAATATCTTACTATCCTTGACCCTTTGGGTGACCTTTGTGGCCCAGAGCGAAGTGAACTTCGCTGCTTTTGGCAGCTATGCTGCAATTGGAGACTGACTATCCTATAGTAAGTCCCACACAACCAATATAATCAACAACAGTCACAATGCATAGTGGAAGGTCTTGCTTTGGTCTTGCACTTCCCTACAATTCGTGAGGAACCTGCTGTATAGGTAGCATGCCTAGTTAAGTCGTACGCCCTCCACGCACTAGGCTACTGGAGATACAACCACTGGAGGCACTTCATCTACATGACACTTCCTCATTATTTTCCCCACCAAGACATGGGTGGCTACTTTAACTTCGGGGTCGATTATGATGGAAATGGAGTAGTCGAACAAATTCTTGGTAAGCTTGAACTTATCTTTCATTCATTCGGAAAGGTCGCGCTCACAAGTCTTTCCACAAAATGCCATGGTCAGATTCAAGCCTGAATGTAGGAGCAAAGGGATCCTACGGATCAGCATGTTAGTGGTCGATATTGGTTCTCCTAACCATAGGCATCCATCATGCACCAAGCATAATAGCTTCTTGATCACTATCAAAGTTATGGATGCACGGTTGTAATGCGGCACCCATAGCAGGTTCAACAATCTTTCCTTGTCCACCCCTTTATCTGCTATCTTGGCTCTAGCACGGTCACACCAGCGTCTTTATAGAATACGTTGTGCATGAATGTTTCAGTGGCCAAGTGGGGAAAGCACTCTGTATCTACCAGATCCCAATCCTCAAGATTTAAATGTAGGATGCACACCCAACGCGGACCCTAAAATGTATTTTTTTTCTCGCATAAACAGTGTGAAGACTGTGATTTTTTTCTTATCGATGTCCTTTGGTACCTTCACTTTTCTTTGATGCAGAGGGACATATGCTGGCAGCTAGGAGATAGGGTCTGCCCCCTCAACGTCAATGTATTATGGCCCCATGTCAACATCTTCCATTCCAATATCAATGTCTTCCATGTCCTCATTAGGTTCCAAGTCTACTACCTTGCCCTTGTCATGTGCAGCAGGCTCTTATTTCTATAGGTGCTTTCTAGGCAACGCGCACACCAGTTGTGCCTCTTTCTACTTATCCTTCTTTGGTTTTGGACCCTATCTAGTCGGTGTAGGCCTTGACCTGGGTGAGCTTGGCAATTTTGGTACTTATGAAGGTACCTCTACACTCGCTACCTCCAGGGCAGCTCCCTCAGCTGCCATCTGTAATTTATAGGCAATTTTGCATTTGAATCTAACTATTCCCCCCAAAATATGTTCATAAATGCTAATGTGGCGGTAGATTCTCAAAGATATTTCTCTTTATTTCTGACTTAATTTCCACCCCCTTGCTCCATTTAGCCTTTTTCACACTGTCAAATCATGAACAGTGACCATAACAGTCACTTTCTAGTTGGCCTGCACAGTTTCTCCTTCAATACCTAAGATCCCTTCACACTTCTATTGACAAAATGACACTACTCGATTCGGTGCAGTACCCCAATCGCGCAGCTCTACAACCCTGATAGTGTAGTTTATAGTCCCATGCCTCATTTTAGCTACCTAGAGTGCTAAAACTGTGCTTCCACCATATAGTCATCTGGCTAGACCCCAGGTGTATGGCTTCAACTGGTTACCGTTCACCTTCCCTATCAATAATCTCCTTGATGACATAGGGCCCCAGCCAATGCATCCATAATTTTCATGGAAATTTGTCAAACTTGCTTCCATATAATAAGACTAAATCATTTACCTTCAAGGTGCACAGTTTGATGTGTCGATCGTGCCATGCCTTTACACGCTCCTTTTGAACTTGTTCATGGAATCGAACCAAAAACCTATCTTCTTCTAGTTCTACCAACTGCATGAGCCCTTCTTCCATGGCTCTGCGATCTGCCATTCTTGTGAATGCCGCTATGTGGAGACTAGGTACAATGTATTCCATTGGCATCATAACTTCATTACATAAATCAACTTGAAAGGTGTTTGTCGAGTCATCTTCTTACAAGTTGTTCCGTAATCCCATAGCACCGCGGGTATGTGCACATCCCAATCATTTTTTTGTGCATTGCAAACCTTTGTCATCGTCCTTTCTATTATCTTATTAAATGCTTCTACCATTACATTAGATTGTAGGTGATACGACATACTCTTCTGATGGTAAATCTAAAATTCCTCTATCAATTTGCTGATCATTTCATTAAGAAAATTCATACCATGATCGCTCATTAAAATTTTCGGACAACCAAACCTCGTCAGCATGTACTCAAAGATGAATTTTGCTATTGTTGTGCTTGTACTTACCTTCAAAGGTTGAACCTCCACCCATAAGGTTAAATACTCGATCGCTCTAATGATGTACCATGCACCCGTCTTCTTCCCTGGAGGCTGAATTGGTCATACAAAGTCAATCGCCTACTTCTCGAAGGGTTGTAACGATATCTGTAGATTTAGAGGCATCTCATCCTTCCGTGATGGTTTTCCAATCCTTTGGCATTTATCACATGCCCTAAAATATGCTTTTTAATCCTTATGCAGTGTCGGCCACCACAACCCAGCTCATAGAATCTTCTGTGTTATTGCTTTTCCCGCATAATGTCCTCTCACGGCTCCTTCGTGAGCCTCAATGAGGATGTTGTTTTGTTCAAATTCTAGCACATAACATTGCAATGTTTCATTTGATCCCATTCTATACAAGTGTCCTGCAATGATAGAAAATTCTATAGTGCGCACCACCAATTTCTTCTTTTGTTGGCTAGTATATACTTTTGGATCCATCCCCATCACCAGGAAGTGTATAATATCTTCGAAGCAACTTTCCATGACGTGCACCGTAAAGCGATGTGTGTTAGGTAGTCTTTCCTCCAAATTAGTAGGCTCCTCTCCTATTTGAATGCGTGACATATGATCTAGTCTGACATTCAATCATCCTAGCTTGACAATAGCTTCAAAATCATACTCTTCAAACAAAAACAACCATTTACATATTTCCCCCCCAACACAACCTTGTTCACCAAGTACTTCAATGTAGAGTGGTCTATATACATCTTAAAGTGTCCACCTAGCAAGTAGTGCCTGAACTTCTGGAGCACCTATACCATAGCTAGACCTTTATGGTCTGTCATTGAATAATTCTTCTCAGCTTTAGATAGCATCCCTTTTTAATAGTTTCTCCATTGGCACAGTAATCTAGGCATAACTTTTGATGAACTTTCTATAGTACCCTGTATGCCCCAATGTTGCACAGAACTGTTTCACACTTCTTGGTGCCTCCAAATTGATTATAACCACGATCTTCATAGGGTATACCATCAAGCCTTTTCTACATACCACGTGACCTAGCAAGATCCCAAAAGGGACACAAATCAAACATTTCTTTAGATTGAGTGCGATCTGGTACCTCCGGCATGTATCCAACATCAAGGGGAAACTCGCTACCTGGCGCTTTACCAGTCCAAACATTGTCAAATCATTAAAGTATACCTTCAAAAAAATTTGAATGAAATCTTTGAACGATGTGATGACTACACACGAGAATATCGCCGACACATTCTTCAGCCAAAAAGGCATCACAGTATACTGGAAGCATCCCCATTTAATTGTGAAGGTCATATTACTTCTATCCTCTGGGGCGATCTTGATCTGGTGGTACCCTCAAAACCCATCAGTAAATGAATATGCTTTTTGGCCGCCAACATTATCCAGCACCTCATCAGTGAATGGAGTTGGGAAGGGTTCATGCACACAGGCATCATTCAAATTCCTAAGGTCTACGCATATTTGTATCTCATCCTTATGTTCCTTGCCCTGAACTACTATTGGGTTTACCCAATCAGACTCTTCTATTGGTTCAATGATTCTTGCTGCAAGCATTTTATCCAATTCTAAGCTGAACCTTTCTTTATACTTCAGGTTGAGGTGGTAAGGCCTTTGCTTCACTAGCTTCACATCCATTTTTAGAGTGATCTTCATGACACCCAAGTTGCCTATTATCCCTTCCATATATGAAAAATTTGTAGGGAAAAAATCTTGATATTCATGGAGAAATTCGGTAACCTTATCTATTGTTGCATCATCCCAATAGTCTCAAATCTTTGCAAACTTTGGTTTTGGATAAATGCCAATTTTCACCTATCTATTTTTGAACAGCTCAGTGATCTTTGGATTCTCTAGTTGCAGTCCTTCATCTTTGCAATGACCTTCAGTCTATGGAATATTAATCTTCCTCGGGTCTTTATCTTCTTCTTCCACTCTCACATTGTAGCACTCCAGCACATGGCTCAGCTGGGTAGTCCAATCAGGTTGAATCAAATCTAGAGGATCCTATGGTATCTTGAATATCGCTTCCTTGACCTCCTATAGTTCTTCATCAATACATTCAAACCCATCCTCCAAGTTTAACATCATCAAAAATCCTTAGCACAAAATATCCCATTCTTCGGTGCCATCACAGAGCTCTGTCTCCAAGGACCAATTCATCGGTATAACATCCAAGGTATGACAAAAAATATGTACCCATTATGGTTGATGCTCTTCTCCATAAACTTCAGTCCATTTGACTAAATGGTCATGCGGGTCATTCCTCCCAACATATTTTTCTGTTAGGCGCACTTGTGGGTGATGTTATATACATTTTTGTGCCTTACAACTCCAAGCATGAAATGTCCATAAACCAAGGGCTCCTAAGTCCCTAAAAGTGTTGTTCTAACCCCTAAAGGAACAAGGTCAACAAATTACAGCTTCTCCTAGAAGTTCTCCACCAGAAACTGCTCAGAATAAGTCAAAAACATGATCATTTCAGCCGCTCCACTGGCTAGGTGCGTTGCATAGCACCTAAATACACTGGCTAGGTGCGTTTCAACGCACCTAAATGCACTATGAGGGTGCGCTGGGAGAGAAATGACAAATGGCAGTGTCATTCCGCGAGGTGGAGAGACAATGGAAGCTTCCAAAATCTTCTCCTATGACACTTGCCTCACTGAATTCGACCAAGGATGAGTAAGAGGCCTTCAGTCTCCAAGTGGAAGCAAGAACTGACAGAGAGAAGACACTAATCAAATCACAAGCTGACTCATCCTCCTTACACATATCTATATATGGATCCCTCATCCCAGAGCTCCAGAGGCTGGAATTTTCACATTGTAAGGAATTGTTGTTGGTTTTGAGACAAACATCAGAGTATTGGGTGATCTATGCTTTGTTGGAGGTGAAGAGGGGCTTCTTTGCTGGGAGGTTGATGCTGGGTCAGGAACCATCGGTTGTAACTCCTCCGGGATCTTCTTGTTTATCAATAAAAACTATTTGAGTTTTTCCTCCATGGTTTTGTATCATTGATGCTTGTTACATTTGTATGGTTAACTTAAATCTGATCCTAAGTTGTTTATGAATATAGATCCATGTCTTTGTATAGTGTTCTTCTTCTGTGATCTTACAGGTACTTGGTGAAGCTGGGCAAGTAAGGGAGCAGGTAGCTGGAAGCTGTCAAAGAAGAGAGGGATTGGATCAAAGGATTAGCGCAAGACACAAGTTGGTTCTTTCTATTCCTCTGTATCTGTAGTTCTTAAAGGAAATAAAAAAGTAGTTTTTCTTTGTTTGTTTCTAAGGCAGCTGTCACACCTTAGTGGGATAGAGTAGTTCTAAATAGACACTTTTCCCGGTAACAAAATGGCGACTCCACTGCGGACGATTTTCTAATTAGTTTGTTTGTGTATCTCTTCGTTGTTTGTTTCATAAACTCATAAGTAGCATTCGAATTGCATTTGCCATAACAAATGCAAAGTAGACATCTGCTGCTTCAATCCATTCACTGGATTTGTTTATGATTTGAACAGCTGATCCACAAACTATCTGATTGCCCTTGTGATAGCTCTTAGACCCTCCTTAGATCTACCCCTGATTGTGCATTACTGATTGCTTTTACTCGGCCAAAAACCAAAGACTGAACTGCAAACTGTGACCCAGAACTCGGACAAATTCTCGTTTCTGCCCCAACACAGGTACTGTTAAGAGATCCTGAATTTTATCACACTTCTCGAAAGGGCAACCTGCACTGCAATCCAGTTTCTCTATGTTACAGGTGTGCTGATCAGACTAGCCATTTGTAGCTGAGGTTCTTGTGCTTCATTCTTTCCAGTTTTGTCTCTGAATTTTGCTGCCTGTGATCAGTGTATGTCTGTTTAAAACCCCTTTTCCTTACTGTTATTCCGCCTCCTTTGTACAAAAGAACTGTAAATGTTTTTGTGTGTTTCTTGACTCGTTTACAATTTTCCATTGCAAAAGTAGAATAATCGCACTGTCGTCCTTTGATTTAGATTTGTCACAAGTGTCGATTTCAATCATAGGAGAAAGTTTGATTGCTTTTGATGGTCGATTATATTTTTACTATTGCCTTTGGTTTGAATTTGTGATTTTCTGGTGTCAAAAACGAGTATTCATTTCAAAATCGTAGTGTCGTAATCGTCTCTATCTTTTGATTTCGAAAAGAAGCGTGTTTGTGTTTGTCGCTTGAAAGCAAATTCAGATTTGTACATCAACTTTCTTTTTAGCATCAATACTAAGAAATTCGAAAACAAATACATACATGTGCATTTGCATATAGACAGTCTGTTTGGCTTGATTTAGGAAAGTGCATTTATAGTGTGCTCTTTGCTCTTTGTGAAAAGATTGTGTCTTTCTTTTCCTCTAGTAGCTAGGATTTTCATTGCACAAAAGAGATAAAAGTTTGTTTATCATCTTTAGATTGCATTTTAGGAATTACATCTACATCTCGTGGTGAACCCAAAAGGAAAACTTCATAAGCAAGATCAACTTAAAATAAATTCAATGAATCTAACAATGCTTTGGAACTTAACGCACAACATTTAGAGGTCTAGGCTAGAGACATATTCCGGCATCGTAAAGCCTGGTAATTGTTGTCCTCACTGATGGTTGGGTGATTCCTCCACTTTGAGACGATAAGTGCCAGTACGGATTTGTGCTCCCACGTACCGTCGAGTATATTTTGGGAGACCCCTATAGGCTTAAATCCTTTATCCATAGGAAGCTGTGTCTGTTGCCCTACCGATCGCAATGCACTAAACACAACATTTGGGAAGATTGACTGCCGTACCGTAAAGAGTATTCTACAGTTTTGCGATTGGTTTGGTATTCCCTCTACCTAGACCTCCAGAGCAGTCCCTTTCGTTCCTTTTCAGACTCCTTAACAGAAAAGGTCCATCTGAGCACTTGTCACTTCAGGCTCATTAAAAATCGAAGGAGACTAGAGTCATCTTTTGTTTTTTCTCGACTCTTAAAAACTCAAAAAACAAGTTGTGTCAAAGCATATAAAATTTATTTTAAACGGAATATTCATTACTATTTCCTACGTTGATGTTGGGTTGAGAAAATGGAGTCTACCAACCAAGGAATTCCCCTTGGAGGAAATCCTAGTCCCTTCTCCTCTTGGGGAGATGTTGGTGCGCCCCATATGGCCACATTGTCGCTTCCAGGGCTGACAATTGGTTTGCCTGTATGGCTCTTCTCAACCTCTATCGTTCAGAACACCACTATTCCTGAACAATCGAATCAACAATTAGACGAGTCCAGAGTTGCCCACCTGCCTTCTACTTCCTCTAATTCTTCCTCTCCTCCTTCCTCTTCGCTTGATGGGGCTAGTAAAGCCAAAAGTCAAGTTCCTAAGGAGAAGAAGGAAAAGAAGAAGAAAGAGAAGAAGAAGAAGGAGCCAAAGGCGAATGGGGGAAAACGAGTGTCGTCTAACGAAAATCCACAAACTGCACCAACCAGGCCTAAATCGCCATGTGTCATTTGCAAAGGAGACCACTTTCGCAGAGATTGTCCTAACATCCCTCGGATATTAAGGGATTGGTCTCCTCGTTTGCACAACTCAGTGTCGTCAACCTCTGATGATCATGTTGAAAGCACACCATCAACTAGTGAAAGTGAAGCCCCAAGACAAAAAGGGAAATGTACATTTCCTTGTAAACTGTGCGAAGGCGATCATGCCCTCCACCGTTGTCCCTTCTTATATGAAGCTAAAAGAGTTTCTGATGATCCTCCGGTTTCACCGTTACGACTTCCTCCTGGATATAAAAAACTCTTGTCGAGTCCGTCACTAGTTGAAAATTCGGCTGGCCCGCTCAGGTGGTCGGCTAAAGCACCTACCATTGAAGATAAACCATCTAGATCCATACCAGACGAAAGTCAAGAGGTCGAGGCGGTAGTTGACCCGGTCTTGCCTTCAGAGGTTTCATCTTCAGATGATATACTCACTGAAGAGAACAAGGATGACACCATCCAAATTCTCTTCATAAACACAGACTCCAACGAACAAGGGGGCAATTTACCCATTCCTTCACCGCAGGAAGGAGTTTCGTCAGAGCCATACCCGACCGTCTATTCGGTCCCACCTCCAAGCAACCTAGTTGTCTCCTTCGACTAGAATCAACTAGGCAGACCCCGTTTACCAGCAAGCGTACCATTCTGAATTATCGTTCAAATATATGGAATGGTTATGGTTGGTACCATCATAGATGAGGGGGCTTCTGTGAGTATCCTTTCCTCAACTGCTTGGAAAGCGCTTGGTTCACCATCGCTTTTGCCTGAGATGAGAAATCTGACAGGCTTTGATAAAGGAACCAGTCGCCCTTTAGGGATCCTTCCCGATGTGCCCATAACATTGAGAAGGAAGACAGATCGCATGAACGTAATGGTAGTTGAAGGACCCTTGGATTAAAATCTACTCCTTGGACGAGACTATATTTATTGCATGGAAGAAATTGTCTCCTCACTCTTTAGAGTAATGTGTTTTCCGTACGAAGGAAGAGTGGTCAAGCTCGTAGACCAACTTTCATTTCCTGGATCACGCATAGCAAATAGTCATATACCATCCCTGAATGGTCTTTTCACGCAAGAAATGTCTCAATCTCCAGTCCGTCCTCCCGATGAGCGCGAGTAATTCGGAGGGATATGACTGAAACCCAGGGGGCATGCGTCCTGGTCTACTTCGGCAGGAAAACTTCGGGTATAAGGTAGGTTTCCGCGGGAGAATATGACTAGTCTGTACCCCCATCCGTGATTGGAAGAGGGGGTTATTCTAGAACAAGATTCTCTTGTCAAATTTATGTGAGTGGAGTAGCCTCCTTCACTCACCTTTGTTTATCTCGGTAGACATCGCCGAAGAAGTGTTTTTTTTGTGCTGTGAATAGAACAATCTTTGGGTAACCTGTAAGAGGTATACCCTTCCTGATAAAACGAATGTTTTGTCAGCTCGAATAGAGGGTGACCTTGAAACTCTCTTTTATACCTGGGGGCATGCAAGCCTTTTGGCGTGCAAGCGAAGAGCGACTATTTTTTTTTTTTAATTTTTAGGACCTCTAACCCTTTAAACCCGTAGGATTGGTCGTTTCCTAACTTGCATAAAGAAAGGATGTGGGGAAAAACTCTAAAAGTTGCCATTTTTATATGAGACATTCTTATCATACGACTGGATTAATCGAGCAGTGTTATCGCAAGGTTCAAGCTCGTTAAAAAATAAACCTGCACTGAGCAAATGTTTCCACCCGCGTTTAAGCTCGTTAAAAAATGAACTATTCCCCGGTAAATAACCACCGTGAATGTAGTACTTCAGCCATTAAAGCCTTGGTCGTGTTTGCACCATCACCTCCACTTTTTCATTGGCCGATCATTCACCTCCATTTGATTGTTACCCATTTTGAGGAACAGCTGCGAAGAGTGATTTCACTAGCCATCCTTGTGACACTACCGTGATTGGAAAATTCCAAACCTTACCTGGAATCAGCTGCTACCCATTTTATCACTCGTTCCTCAAAAGATGAGTCTTCTTTAAGCTATTTTCAACTGACTCGTAAAATATGAAAAGATTGCCGAGTCCTTGGCCTTTTAGCTCGTTAAAGGGACAGGAAGTGCTATCCCTCATCTAGATTTTAATCTTTTTGGACCTGAGGGATTATTGCACAAAAATATCGAGCGCTTGTTTTGTTCGGCTCGTTAAAACTATCGAAAATTCATCCCTTCTGTATTGTTTTATACTTTTTCGGACTTAAGGGATTAGATGACGAAAAAGGAATTTTGGAGTTACCTTTACGTACCTTTTCAGACTCTCTAAAAATGAAAAGGACCGAGTTATCTTTGTCGTTAAAATCATTAAAAAGATTAATAGCGACAAACTTGTCTTTAGACGAGAAGGAGTTTCACTATTGCTAGGCTCGTTAAAACATAGCGATGGGTTTGCCCGAAGGGCAAATTATAGAACAAGCATATGTTATCCTCCTCAAGCTTGACAAAAATAAAGAGGTACTGGTCAGAAATGACTGGGGAAAATTGGGAAGAAAACTCAAAGAATCTTTATTGGTAGCAAGTTGCTCTTGAACATGACACTTCCACTCCATGTCCGAGTCGGGTTGGGTTGTTTCATTCACCGGCCACATCGCCATGGTCACACCATACCATCCAAATTTGGGGTTAATGCTACCAATCCATCACATCAGTGTCGCCGACATGTTCAAGAGAAGTCATCCAGAGAGGCCACCCGTGTCCCACCCACTACCATACATTATACTCCATTCTTTCATGACCGCCACCCTGAACCGTATATCGTCAGATCGTTTTCACCTCCATCAAAATCATTTGCTCTGTTCCGTGTCATTGATGTGGGACTCATTAAGGCCCTCCTGTGATGGATCACTTCTTGTCGACATCAGCTCATTATCCAAGAAGTTGGTCTAGGAACACCCCATTCAGTACTTTGAAGCTTGCATGCCTCAATGGCAAGTTTCTCACTTCCGATGACAGGTTTACATCAATGACTTTCGACCGAAAGATTTTGCATGGTGTTCGACGCCAAGTCCTTTATTCACACCACGTGAATTGTACTGCAGTACCTTGAGGATCATTATCATTATCGATGATTCCTCTCGCGCTTGTTAACAGTTTACATCATTGACTGGTAATCAAGCGATGTCTTTCCATGTTCGACTTCAGAACATTTCTCACATGGATCGACTTGTACTTCGAGTGAAGATCAGACGAGATTGAAGGCCTCGGATCTAGTTTCATCCATCCGGGCCACGATATGTACTAGGGAAATAAAGACATTAAATGTACAGAATTGCAGCACAGATAATCATCCTACCAAAATGATGATGGCTCTATCAGAATCATTAGTCTACAATCAGACGATCGTCTGTCCTATGTACATGAAAATGAATTTATAAAGCTGAGCATGGGAATGCCTGCCTTAGCTAGATCATGAAAAACAGTATGAAGATAATGTATTGTATTGTATCTTATTACAGGTCTCCTCCCAGCATTGAAAGAAATTCAGATCCTCATAATAAAGCATTTCACCCGATTAACAGCCTCATACTTTAGGGGGCAATTGTTATAGACATTTTTGTACCTTACAACTCCAAGCATGAAATTTCCATAAACCAAGGTCTCCTAAGTCCCTAAAAGTGTTGTTCTAACCCCTAAAGAAACAACGTCAACAAATTACAGCTTCACCCAGGAGTTCTCCACCAGAAACTGCTCAGAATAATTCAAAAACAGGATCATTTGAGCTGCTCCACTGGCTAGGTGCGTTGCATAGCACCTAAATACATTGGCTAGGTGCGTTGCAACGCACCTAAATGCATTATGAGGGTGCATTGGGTGAGAAATGACAAATGGCAGTGTCATTCCGCGAGGTGGAGAGACAATGGAAGCTTCCAGAATCTTCTTCTATGACACTTGCCTCACTGAATTCGACCAAGGATGAGTAAGAGGCCTTCAGTCTCCAAGTGGAAGCAAGAACTGACAGAGAGAAGACACTAATCAAATCACAAGCTAACTCATCCTCCTTACACATATCTATATATGGATCCCTCATCCCAGAGATCCAGAGGCTGGAATTTTACACATTGTAAGGAATTGCTGTTGGTTTTCAGACAAACATCAGAGTATTGGGTGATCTATGCTTTGTTGGAGGTGAAGAGGGGCTTCTTTGCTGGGAGGTTGATGCTGGGTCAGGAACCATCGGTTGTAACTCCTCCTGGATCTTCTTGTTTATCAATAAAAACTATTTGAGTCTTTCCTCCATGCTTTTGTAACATTGATGCTTGTTACATTTGTATGGTTAACTTAAATCTGATCCTAAGTTGTTTATGAATATAGATCCATGTCTTTGTATAGTGTTCTTCTTCTGTGATCTTACAGGTACTTGGTGAAGTTGGGCAAGCAAGGGAGCAGGTAGCTGGAAGCTGTCAAAGAAGAGAGGGATTGGATCAAAGGATTAGCGCAAGACACAGGTTGGTTCTTTCTATTCCTCTCTATCTGTAGTTCATAAAGGAAATACAAAAGTAGTTTTTGTCTATTTGTTTATAAGGCAGTTGTCACACCTTAGTGGGATAGAGCAGTTCTAAATAGACTCTTTTCCCAGTAACAGGTGATCAAACCGCAATCTTATCATTTTTTTATACATGTACCAATCATCAAAATTGTCCTTTTGTGTGCCCCACTGTATTGTAAGCATAGCATGCAATGCCCAATCCAGCATGGAAGCGATGCTTCTCTGGAACTTATCTCTTGAATGCATCCAAAATGTTATCAACATCAGGTAAACCACCATAGTAAGGAAGATTTATTACCTCTGACAATACATAGGGCAAAGACTTGGTCATCATGTTACAGTGCAGCATAGATACTTCATGCACTTGATTCTGCCAGTGCTCTAATTCTTTGTTTCAATCTAATGGGTAGGAACGTTGATGGTCCCATGTGATACACCGATCTACCATCAGATTCACCCAATCTTGATCTCGCACTATTATCTTGTAAATCTGATCCAAAGCATCATCACTTTCATAACTGCAGACTGGTTCTATATAGTGTGGTCCTTCTGCAAGCTCTAGGGGCACCACTATGCGCATTGATTTCTTCTCAAATATCATCTTCCACTTCTTTAAATTGATTAACCCATTCATGTCAGTGGCCAAATCGATCCCAATGAGCGTAGGGTAGGGATTGTTGTCAGCCACAATGTCTATTACTTCAAAATTAGGCAATGCGCTCACACCCTCAATAGCAACCGTTACACCCTACAATCTTCCCATGGGGATGCTTTTCTGCTGATTTTCCATTCTTAACTGAATTAGAGACCACTGTAGCATAGGTCTCCCCATTATTTGCGATGTTTGTTTAGGCAAAACATTCACGTCCGACCTCAGATCTAGAATAACTTGATCCATCTCATATTCTCCTATCTATGTAGCGAGCCTCATCTCAGGCCCCATTCTCACCTTATACCTGCCAATATTCCTAACTACATGTGGTCCATCACTAGCGTTTTCCTTCCCAATGCACCTATTTATCAGCTCCTGTAGTCCCTTTACAGCCTTGCTATCATATAGCAACGTCATACATGTTTCTAAGAAAGTAGTAATCATGGACAGGTCCATTTCTTCAGCGGACTTCTCCTGATCTCCTGAGGTAGAGGCCTTTGCGAGGTTTTACTTTGCTTCCATAAATGTTTCTCTTACGCTTTCTAGATCAAACCCAGTTTCTTTTTCTGGTGCTTTACAAACCCACTCACCTTCTTTAGGTTGCTTCCCTTTATCTTCACCAGTCATCGCTCCACTCTGCAACACAATATTTACCTTAGGATCTTCCTTGTGAGACTCAGCCCTCATCATTTTCACGTTCTAAGTCAGCTACTGATATCGCACCCCCTTTTCACATATCTTAGCTAATAATATACGGAAATCCTCTGTCCCGTGGTCAAACTGAGTACAATAGTGGCATGACACACATGTCAGATTTGGGCAATCTCACATGTACTGTCCTAATCCCTCACAGTTGTAACAAATGACCTGCCCTCAACCTCTATCAAGTCCTCCTCCACCTCGGCCTCCTCTGCACCCCTGATACTCACCTTGCATGCCCCCAACACCTTGGGCTAGAGGCCGTGTTTCTGCCAACACCCTATATGTAGGCATCCTATCCATCATTAATTTGTAACTATGGCAATTGCGCTCATCGTGACCCATCGATTGACAGAAGTTGTAGAAGAGTTGATGAAGTCTCTATGCAAATTTTTGAAGCAAATGGAAATTATCTATTGCATATTTTGTAGCTACCTGACAGATAACGCACCATAATGCAGGCCCTGTGCTTGGCCCTACTAGAGCTTCCGGCCTCCAAGGCATTGGTCCCCCTACTGCAACATAATTTGAAAAATTTGGAAAATGATCTTTGTCATGCCCCTATCTTTTTCACTTCAAGCACCAAAGTTCTTCGTGCACCTCAGGCTGAGTTGTTCTATCTTTCTTCATACTCTGCATTTCTAGAAAAAGGTTCTGCAACTGTGCATGAATCTGTTGAACCCCCATATTATCATCTTGCATCGGTGTCTCATGCAATCTAATCACAATTTCCACGGATTCTTCCTGGGTCCCAATATTTTTCTATGGAGGCACAACCCTTAGATGAGGTAGGAGCGAAGCCATAAACCATCCGCGGTGTTGCCCATCAGTCAGATTCATTTTAGCTATGTAGATTGTACACTTGAATCTCTGATACAGATCCCAGGGTGTCTCACCAGGCTTCATTATGATCTCTTTCAATCCCATAATTCATTACACTTAAGACATAGGTCTACTGAATTCCTTATTCAGCACAGTCTGGATATCTTCCAACAAGGACGTCAGGTTACCAGTATAGTACTTTATGTACCATGTTAGCGTGCGATCCTGCAAAGCACTAAACAATGTGGATTTCTTCATTTGATAATCCGTGATACCTTGAGCTTCCCATATAGCCTTCGAGGCGAACCAAAACTGGTCCTGATCTTCATTTCCCATGGCCTTGAACATAGATATCTTTATCGAGTTATCCATATTGAATAGGTGGAGGTGGAGGTGGTGTAGGCAAAGGTGTATGCGCCAGAGGTGAATACGGAGGTTGTGTGGGTGGATGGGTTATTCGCGAGAACCATTTCTTTATCAACTAAACAACGCTATGTGGAGATGCATGTGCTACTTCCTCATTATCACTGAGAGGAGGTTCAATTAGTGGGCTATATTCAGCGCATGTTTTCCATTTGTTCCTAAATGTCCTTCCACTTCACGTAGCCCCAAACATCAAGGTAGATGCATAACCTAATTTTTACACAAGAGCATCTTAATCCAGATATTTAACGATTTTAAGTACTTACCTCATGCCCCCTTGAAGAAGCAACACTCTACTTCACTATAACTGACCAAGGTATTGATCGCGAACTTTGTCACGAACCCTGCTATGATACGATCGAGCCAATGATCGACAACGTATGAGATATTATATTTAGAGGCTTCTACTCTCCGCACTAACTTCGGGGTCCAGACTCCCAGACTGTTAAACCTCCACCTTCCTTGGTTGTCTCCTAATTTCATTATCAACTCATACAACTCAATCGGGAAGGAATAAAGAAGATCTCATGTATCTCTATGTATAGGTATCTGTCCAACCACTATTCTTTTTTCAATCATGGATTCATGTTCTCTTGCGCCACGAATTTGTGGATATTTATATCCATCCAGTCTTCGATCTCCTTAGTTCGATTCCAGTGATGTGATACAACACATCTCATTATGAAGATCTGGTCTTGACAACGAAACCTTTTTTTGTCTTGATGTGCCCTAACCCAAGTTCAACGTTAATTAGCCAAGAAAATCCCTTCACTACTAGCCCTTTCGGCAGCAATTCGTAGAGCACATAATGAAGTCTCCCCCAAAGTAGTATGGGGGGATGCAAGAATCAAGCTTCTGCACCCTGAGATAACTGTGATGTTGTTTTATACCCTAACCCTTCCTTCGCATAGAATGATAAGCATTTTAGTTCTTATCAATGTGCTTCTCTTATTTTGTTTTGAAACCTTTATGAAGCTCTGTGATCGTCCTTCATGTACCCTAAAGAGGAAATTAAGTTTCTTACACACCTCCACAATTACTCTTACTTCTGTGTCTACCCAGAATAGCTTAAGTATTGGTTAACTTCATCATGCATTATGATTATCTTCATGTAAACATATATTCTTACTTGCATTCACATGACAAAGGAAAACACGTAGACTCACACATCAATACAACATTAAATCATAAACCTAGTATTCAACATAGCATAACCACATATATTCATAACAAAAGTAAAATAGCTCAAACATGGATATCTCCAGAATAATTCTCTTTATTGATGGATCAGATCTCCAATATAGCCTCAAACTTCCCTGTGCACAGAGCTGCAGGGGTATATGCACTTATCTGCGGACTTCTACCCTAGGACTCTATGCACTTTACTGCAGAGCCTCTTCCTATGCTAAGACTCTTCGCTCTTAGCTCTCACATACCCATTACATTAATCAATTACCCAAAAACGTACTAATAACTTGACTACATTAGGCTCTTCTAAGACTCCCTTTTTATACATTCCCATGGTCCATGGGCAAAGGGTGAATCTCATCAAGCCAACACAAGCTACCTAAACTAAGAGTAGAAACCCCTTTTGACTATTTACATCTTCATGCTTTGCAACCAAAAAATGTGGAGACTTTACATTCTTTATACAAAACTTGGGCCTCTAGCCCCAAAACTTAGGGTTTTTCCCCCAAAATTTACCCTAGGGGATCGATTCGCAACACCCACTAACACTGCTCAATGTCATTGTCTCTCGATTAGTGTGTGAGACAATCCAATGTATCATGTCCACACATGGGAGCATAGGATACCTGCATGAAATCTAGTACAAGACGGACTTGTGGATGTTCAAATATACCTGGTGGTCTTCGAGGCCTTCCCCAAATGTGCCTGCAAATGAATCATTAACCTCTTGCCATTTCAGCTTGATGTCCTTGTCTACAATCAATTTGGTATCTTCATATATCAGTAAACTTGCCAACACTCACTCAACCACTCCTTTAATTGCACTTTCGTTAGTGTCCTTAGATACTTCTCTCTTGGAGACCATTGTTCCTAAACTGCTAAGAGGTGGATGAAGACCTGTTACATCCATAGACAAAGCGAGATGCATGGTAAGATATCTATCAGCAAAAACCAAAGTGGACATGACAAAAGATATGAAACATACCTATGGATTGTCTAGCAAAGATTGGGAAATTTATTCTAGGAGGCTAGCTGACTCGCTGACAGAACTATGCAAAAGGAAGTTTGGGCTATCTGGGGAGGCTGACTAGCTTCTTGATTTTCACAATGTGCAATCCAGGCTGGCTTGTTGGCTATTGGAATTACGTAATGCACAATTTCAGCTGGCAATGGTTGCAGGCTCAATGAGTACATTGCGCAATTTTCTGGGCGAGCTGTCACCGACCCTCAGAATTGTGCAATGTAAGACTCGAGGACAACTCCTGGGAAGAAATGCACATTTCCTGAGTGGAACACAGAGCCTTCCCTCTCAGGTATTCACAATGTTTTCTTGGTGAGGTAGAGTCCAGGCCAAGGTTGCCCAAACCCACGGATAGGCAACTCAAAGCGAATGTGATTGTGAATCCATGGTAATACTAGGTGTAAGCATAAGAAAATGATCATGCATGTAAACAGTGAATGAGAGTTTTAGAAAATAGAACATCATGCATGTGGGTGAAGCTAGTCGCCAAATTGACGACCGTTCATGCAGAACAATTTCATGCATGCGACGATAGTGAGATGCTAACGAAAACTGAAACAATGCTAATACAAGCTAGTATGCATGTAAACGAAAACAAGCATTCATAGAAATCAAACAAACAACACTCACATAAGAAAAAACACAAAAAGTGACAAAAATGTTGGAAATTACAAGACCACTTACCCATGAATAGCTGAGTTGGATGTGTCGAAGAGTCCTGGATGTGCTATGGGAGGCCAGAGCTCCAAGATCGATGTGAAGAAATGAGCTCTAAAGCATAAAATAAATAAGTTGAAGCTCATGACATGTATGCCTCAAATTCAGAAAAAAGTGACACTTAGAGGAAATATTCTAAAATGATCTTTGCATGTAACCTCCAGCTGCTAAAAATAACTCCCTAAAATCTAAAGATGATTTTTTGCATGTTACTTTTTCTATTCTGGGAAAAATAAGCCCATGAATGCAAGTCAAATTTTCTTGGTCCCAGGTAGAACTGATCAAATCAACTACACATGCAACACTTTGCTCAGTTGGGTGGAAAAAATGCACATTTCTGGGAGGGATCTGGGCTAGGTTCTAGGAGATTTGCGCAATTTATGGGCAGAGTAGCAGGCTACTACCTAGGATTCTGTAATTCCACGGCTAGGAGGAATTGTGAAATTTTCTCAGTGGAGCTTCAATTGAAAATTTGTGCAATTCTAGAGCCCAACATGCTTCCAGAAAGAATTACACAATTTCTGGAGGGAAGGATAGTTGCCCTCTAGAATTGCGCAATTTCTTGAGGGAGTCACTCAACCTGCAGCTAGACCAAGTCCAAAGAAACAACCTATGAGGGGAATGAAATAAGATCTTATTGAAATGCTCTCATTCTTCAAGAAAATCACTGAATCTTGTGCACTTGATGAAGAAAGACATGCTGTTATGAAAGGTTGGTAGGGAGGCTCCGAAACGAAGCTAAGGAAAAAATTTGGAGGGTGGTTGTAGCTGCTACAACAAGTGGCTACAACCAACCTCCAAAATTTTTCCTTAGCTTCATTTGGGGCCTCTCTACCAACAATCCTTAGTAGAATATATTGCACTGACAGGTACTTATGATTTAGTTTAACTTTAGTGTCTTATCACCTTGTGTTTGCTAAGATGTTTGCCTTCCACCTGCAAGCTAAAATTCTGGAGCTTGGTCATTTTCAGGTTGTTGTGCTCACTTGGAAAATTGCACAGAAATGGAGGGGAGCCAACCTTCCTTTCGAGAATTTTCCAGACCATCTAGGAATCCTACTTCTCTCTAGAAATTCATAGAGCAAGGAGGAAACCCTCCCTTTGGCAATTACACAGAGCATACCATTAATGGGCTTTCTCTCAAACATTGCGTAGTTTTGGCTAACAACGAGGGCTTCAATCTAGAAACTGCACAGAGCTTGAGGGCCAGTGAGAGCCACTGAACCCAGAAACTATGCAGAAGTCATCGATAGGCTTGTTGACCATTTCATGTGCTCCCAAGCTGACCGGCTCCCTCCAAGATTAACCAATGTTGATTTGCATGCATGGACTACTTTTCCTGAAAATCCAAAAAGAAAAAAATGCAAAAGCGTCTGTAGATTTTAGGGATCCATTTTTTGCAGTTGGGGGTTACAAGCAAAAGCCATTGTAGAAACCTCCCACCAAGTGTCGCTTTTCCCTATATTTGTGACATGCACGTCATAAGCCTCGATCTTATCAAAACTTTTTATTCGACGTTCAAGAGAAAAATCTTCACTTCGATCTTGAAGCTCTAGCATCCCATGTCACATATAGGAGTATTCAACACATTCAGCTCAAGCTTTTCCGGGTAAGTGTGATTTTCATGTCTTTTGTTTCTTTTTTGTTGCTCTTTCTATTTAGATTTGTGTGAGTGTTGTTTGCTTGGTTTTCCTAAACACTTGGTGTCGTTTGAATGCATGTCAGCTTGTAGAAGCATTGTTTCAAGTTTTTCATTGCATCTCACTACTATCGCATGCATGACACTATCATAGAAAATTTTAGGGGCGAATGTTCGCCCTTTGGCAAAATTAAGGGGTTTTAAATTTTTAGTGGGCGAATATTTTGTATTATAGTACATTTTTACAAATCACCTCAAATAGCCCACCTTATTTTAATGGAGAGGGTAAAAAAGGTAAATTTAGCCCTTGAAATTAGGAGTTACAACCTTCCATTCGCCCATTTTCAAGAATAGGTTTTATTTAAGTGAATCCTATGGGCCAAAGGCCCAAATACCATATTTATAAAAGAGGTATGGTAAATTAATAAAAATATAAATAAATGAGAGGTATGGTAAATAAATAAAACATTTTTTATATTTACTCCATAAGTCACCTTATATACATGCAAGGGTGTAAACAAATAAAAATATAAGTAAAGTGGAGGTATGGTAAATAAATAGAACGTCCTTTTATACTTACTCAAAAGGTATGGTAAATAAATAAAAATATAAATAAACTAGACGCATGGTAAATAAATAAAACCTCTTTTTATATTTAGTCCATAACCCTCATTCTATTTATGAAGGCTCAAGAAAGAGGTTTTATTTAAGTGAATCCTATGGGTCAAATACCATATTTGTAAAAGAGGTATCGTAAACTAATAAAAATATAAATAAACGAGAGGTATGGTAAACAAATAAAACATTATTTTATATTTACTCCATAAGTCACCTTATATTTACGAACACTCAAAAAATGTGTTATATTTAGGTGAAACCTATGGGCAAAATACTATGGGACAAATACCATGGACTAGATTGTTATTAATACCATGCAAAAAAACATTATTAATCCTAAAATTAGTATTAATAAAAATAAAAATGGCACATGGTATTGACCCATGGTATTCACCAAAATGGCACATGGTATTGACCCATGGTATTCACCTGGAATGTAGCCTATTTAAATGGGGGAATTAAACCAACATAGATCCATCTTTACTCTGGATCTACTAACCCCCCCGAGAGGTATCAAATATCGTGATATGAAAACTAGAATAGAGTGAAAAAATATTTCATTCGATCAAGAGTAAAAATGGATGTTGTAATTTAATGTATGTTAAACATTTTAGCTTGGTTAAAATAACAAAAACAATGAAAATCAACTATTAATTTTATTAACTTTTATAAATTACTAATAGTAATTTTTATGTTCTAGGTTTATGATAACTCATGGTATTGACCCATGGTAATACCATGGTATTCATGTGAGCATAGACTATTTAAAGGGGAAATTCTATCATCTAGATCCATCTTAATTCTGGGTAATTTTTATAATTGCAAACAGGAACATACTTGTGTATTGGCAAGGTGGTTATGAGGTCCCTAAAAGTGATGAATTTGAATTTTTCTTGGTTTTATATATAGTATTAGGTTTTTTCTCATGCTTCCTGTAATGGCACGGGTGAATTTTATCCTACACCCACTAGGTTATTGATATGTAATTTCGGTAATTTTGATTTCAAAAGATATTTTAAATAAATGCAATGATTTCATTTGTGTATTCAATAAACACAAGATTTTATAATTGAGTAAAATATTCTCCATGCCTGGTGAGAGATTCGCCAAAAAATTATATATACATATCATGTTATTGGTAAAATCGCGTTCCATTTTTCCTATATACCATGGAGATTCGCCCATTTATTATACATGTAAATTTAGGGGGGGTTCTTAAAATTTTCCCTAGACACTATTTCTGCACTAATGGTTTTCATTGCGGTGACTCACTTCACACACTTATTTCTTTTATCATTTTCTGAATATTCCACTCACTGTTTGCATGCATGATCATTAACTCTTGTCTGCACTCAATTTCGCACATGCAGTTAACCTTTTTATGTTTTTAGTCACCCGTGAGTGGGTCTGGGCTGCCTTGACCTAGATCTAGCCTCACCCGACTTTCACTACACATTTATGAGAGTGAAGGATTCTCCAACCTCCCAAAAATTGTGTAGAGCTTGCCCAATGCTAGCCTCGAGACTTGCTCTACGTAATTCTAAGAGGAAGTGCCCTACTGGCCCCCGAAATTGCGCAGATGAATTTGACTGGCTTGAAGTCATTATTTACTGGAACTGCGCATTGTACAACTTCAGTCCTTAGCAAGACAAGCTAGACTATGCTTTGTGCAGTTTCAATAGTCAGTCAACTTGCTAACAATCTAGAGTTTTTTCTGCACAGTTTTGGCAGTGAGTCTCCCAGCCTCCCGATGAAAATTGTACAATCATTCAAGTTATTCACCCATGTGTGTTGCATGTCATTCCCCAATTTTTTTTGGTTTCAAATGATATATTTCTTTCCATGAGTGTTTCTTTATCTCTAGGTATCACAGGTGTTCATGCGTCTCTCAATAGTATAGGTACAATGGCTTTAAAGAGATGAGGTTCAAAGGACACCATCAAGAGCACAATTGGAGATGCATTTGAGCAAGTGTCTATGAGCTTGCCCATCTATGAAGACACTAAGTTGTTCATAGACAAGGAGATCAAGATGAAATGGAAGGACATCAATGAAACCTTTTTAGGCACATTTGAGGAGAATCTATAAGATTGTAGAGTCTATGTCAACATAAAAAATTCTGGCTTGTACTGGATTGTATGCAAGTATCCCTCATTTCCATGGGTGGACGTGATCCACTAGATTATCTTGCATGATGATCGAGAGATAATGGTGTTGAGAAGTGTTAGTGGAACATTAATTTCTACCTTAAGGGAAGAGGACTTTTAGGATATGTATCACTTCCCACAGCTGGTGATCACAATTATTACACCCTTCACTAGAGCCAACAACAGTGCAAACTTGAGATACATCTTGAAGAGATGGGTGAAACAGTCATCCAAGTCTAGGACAACACCCAACCAAGTGTACAAGACAAGGATATTTCGAAAGGAATATTATCTCTTAGTCATCTTCGCATGTCACTTATAAGGCCAAGAGAGTACCTTCCCACAAATTTGGGTGATTGTGTTGGATCAACTGGCGATCGAAGGAAGACCTTTCACCTATTCCGACATGTTAGCTCTCAGGTTGAAGGAACAAGTGACAGAATCATGACATCTACCCAAGGGTTAGCAAGCGTAGTTATTCACATCCCCTTAGATACTTGATGCCATCTGTGCGTGTCAACAGTTCCCAGACTTGGGTTGGGCAAGGACACCTTCAGAAACCTCTATGCACACTTATTGCGGATTGTTATCCGAATACAACTTCCATGGAATTATCGTACATCTATCAGACCACTTCGTCACCATAGTATACAAAATGATAATTGAGAATGTTTCACCTTACATGTCATAGGCAACGATGTAGGCATTGGATGACATAGAAGATTAGTATGCCTCACCCCTTTGTACCTTCATATGGATGTACAACACAGAAAAGGCTCCACATTTTTTTCAAAGCTTACCATGGATAAGCTTGTCATGCAAGAAGTGTGATATCGCATCGAGACAGGGTTGTCAGTTAGAATACATATGAAGAAGAAGGCACCTTGGCCCACTCTTCCTTTGTGGATCGGGTTGTATGAGATACAAAATCTCAAGCATGATGAGGCCAAGACAAAGGAATTCAATAAGTTGACCTTCAACACCAGAAGTTACAATCCATATGATCCGATTGCTTAATAAAGGACCATTGTACGAGAGTTCATCATCCTTGGATCCATGGGGCATGTCATTGGCCTGAGGAATACTCATGGAAATAGTGTTATCAGTTCTCAATCCTTAGTGAACTGTTCAACATATTTGTAGAGTGGTTAGAAAAGAAGAAGACAATAACATCCCAGAGAGCAACATCATGAGTAGCAATAGAGGGAAACAAACCTTTTCTTGACAAAGGCAAGAGGAAGGTTGCAGAAAACGTAGAGGAGAAGAAAAGCTACAAGTTCAAAAAAGATCCACTTTTGTTGAGAGCAACTTTGGAGATTGAGGCTAAGAGGGGACAACTCAGCAAAAGGATCACACAGAGGCAAAGAGAGAAGAAAAATTTGCAGGAAGCAGAAAAGGAGTTACATGAGTTGAAGCAAAAACTCACGGAAGAACAAGAGTTGCACAGGAGAGAGAAGGAATTGCAATAGTAACATGAATAGAAAGAGGCGTAACATGCACATTTTGATGAAACTACACCCGTACAACTTATTAAACCATCCTATTAGTAGGCATAGAATAGACAGGTTGAGTAGTCGCAGGAGTAGAACTTTTATGAAGAGATTGAAAAAATGCTAGAGCAGATGGACATGGATATGGTTTAGCCAAATTTAGATCAGGATGTTGACGTCATGCCTCAGGACCAAGAGCTCACCCCAAGGGCTTCACCAGATATCGAAGTAGATCATGTCCAAAGTGATCAAGGATACACTGAAATCATTGAAGACCATCTGGAAGTGGAGATGCACAACGTGTCTTTCGATGAGTCACAACATAGAGTTATGTAGTCACGTAGAGTGCCTACTTCAGATGTCCATGTATCTCCTACGCAGTCTAAAGAGCATGTAATCATGTTCGATGTGCACAAACATCTAGCTGCATTAGCTAATGCTACCAAAGCATATGTCGAAGTCACTAGCTCGATTTTTAGATTCTTGATAGATGAGAATGAGCACAGGGCCAAGGAACTATAGGCGGCCAAGCAGGGTGGAGAGAAAGTTATAGAATCCACTAGAGTAGAGTTGAGGAGAGAGATACTATATGAAGTATCGTCTCTCAAGACAATCATGCTAAAGTTGTACTTTAGGTTCATCACCGTGCATAAGTGAGTTGTCCATCTCAACAATTGGTAGTAGCATTGTGCTAGGAGTGCACGAATCTTGTAATATCTACACACTTTTGTTGATCACATGCAGGTATGGAAAACGAGGTACAAGGGAGCCCCACTGCACTTGTTAAAGACAATGAATCCAAAGGCAGTAGACTTGAAGTCACGCATCCATAGTCAGATCTGGAACTATGAGGAACTCCCGCAGCTCATCTCCAATTTGCAGTCTTCATATGCATGAGTGGTCAAGCGCATGGATGTCATTCTACACACGCATGTGATCCCATCCATTGGCGCACTCACCAAGATGAAGTCAAAGAACCAAAGCTCACTAGAGCTTCACATATGCTTTGAGTTGTTGATGTGCATAGCTACGAGCACAGAATTGAAAATGAGCACAAACACTATGCATCAGTATGTTGTTGGTCTAGCTAAACTCAAGACTACGATGCACATTTTATCTGAAGAGTTGGACACAAGTGCCAAATCAGTGTACCCGAATGCAAAAAAGGCAAGATTTCACATTCAGAAGGATGTCACCATAGAGCACGTATACACCATAACATAATACCAAGCTTGCCATTAGTTCGCCATCGTCAATCATAGCAAGGATGTTGAAGAGTTAGCCTTCCCAGACTTGTCTGAGTCTTAGTGATGTCTTGCATGGCCTACTGATGAGCCCCAAATTTGGTAACATTTTGGGCTCATTTGGCCTAACTACATTTGCTCAATCCTTCATTTTTCATAACTTATGCATCATTTTTTAGTATATTTATGTCATTTGTACGAATGAGGGCAGTCACTATTCCTAGGTGGCTAACACGTGCTCATTTCAGATTTTTTGGCACATGATTGGAACAAAACCGAGCAAATAAGGACAAGGAGACAGCCAAGATGGGGTTGAGTATTCGTAGGAGGGTTGTCTAGCATTAAAAGGCCTTCCTCGGGATCTTCATCCCCAACTCCGAGCTCTAACAGCCACCACAACCGGATTAGAAGGCAGCCAAACGGATTTTGAGGAAGCAGCAGTTCACTCCTAGTTTGGTCAGCCGAGTCCCACTAATTTAGGAGGCAAGCTTGGGGCCTCGTGATGTATAAATGCTAAGGCTTGAGCCTTCGTAAAGGATTTTTGAAACATTGTTGCACATCCTGCATTACGAGCTGCTAGCCTAGTTTTGCTCTTTTGTAGCCATTGTTGGCATGCTATGTGACTTATGATTATTATTTTTTAATGGAAAGCAGTTGGATTTGATTTCAGTTCTGAGCTTTTAAAGGAGCCATAACTCTCGGGGTTGGGCCCAACCTGAGAGCCTAAGGCCCCCTTCATTTGTATTGTTATCTTTTTCTTCAGCATTATGTTTTTTTGTTCCTGTACATACATTTAGAACGCAATTTCCTGAGTTAGATTTCTTGGTGTGGTTAATTAGGTCATTTTCATAAGAAAGAACTGCTTCAGTTGTTTAGAGTAGAGTGAAGATATTGGAGTTGATAAAAGTTCTAAAAAAGGGTTGCCTGCACACTCATTTTCACCTCTTTGTAGGGGCTGGAATTGCAGAGAGTGTTGCCCACCAAAAGCATTGGTTTACAAATTCATGCAATCTGTGGTGCAATATTTTCGTTTGTAGAAGTTGCCCATGCATTCAGATCTCTTGGAATGTTCTTTGCTTCAGTACCATACATGGTTTTTCCTTAATAATAATGTTGTTGTTCATTCGTTCCGTTAAACAATTAGGAATGTTTTGATTATATGCAAGACGTGGATGATTTGATTCAGTTTGCACTGTGTAGTACTATTCCCTCACTCTCTCATCCTTCTAAGCCTTGGCCAGACCAGTTCCTCATCTCCCAATTAGACCCCTTGTCTCTCAACAACTCTGCCACCCACATTATCCCACCTTCTCGGCCTTCCATTCCTTCTACCCTCCTTTAGACAAACCAGCTTAGCACACCCTCTCACCATCTCATCTCTCTGCCACTAATTCATTACAAACCCCTCTCCTACCTCCCTATCCATCCATGTAGCCTCTTCCACTCACCCATCACCCAAAAATCCGATTGTAGGACATCCTGTAGGAATTACTGAACATCCTGTAGAAGTTCTGAAACATCCTGTAGAACCCTTGCAGACTTCCTGTAGAAGCTCATAAACGCGGCATCTTGGTAGCCAAACTTTGTGAGACTCTCTGGAAGGGTTTTAGGGACCCCTTAGAACCTCTCTGGACTTTCCCAACCTTTTTCAAGCCTTCCTCTTCCTTGATCCACCTCTGCACAAGTAAAAAAACCAGTTAAAAGCACATGCATGATAATCCTATTAATTTAAACAAAAATACAAAAAGTGTTTTCTTCAGATAGAGGTAGCCTAAACACATGCATTTCACCTCCATAGAAGTAATGGCATCACTTTCAGTAGTTTGCATTCCCATCTCTGCATCAGTGAGACTAGCTGGTAGAATTAGGGTTTGCTAGGGTTTGCGTTTCTTGTTGGCTTTCAGTTCCTTTCTGCAAATAGATTAGCTTCTTTTGAGATTATCTTTCGTCCATCAGTTAAAAAGCTTCTTCTAAGAGCTCATAGAAGTTGGCTTGAGCCCCTAGCGGACTTGTGCCAGCTGACCAAGTGACAGCTGCGGCAAGAGATAGTACTTGTGCATACAGCACCGTCGCTTCCAAGTTTGTTACGAACTACCGGGTTGATAAAATTAAAGAAGGAAGCTCCAGGAATTGTAGCATTATTGCTACAATATTGGAGCCCACCATCTTTTTGGCGTCGTTGCCGGGGGAGCGTCAGAGTATTAGTGATTGTTGCTTTTCTTCTACTTTCCTACTCTCGCCTTCTGCTAAGTAGTATTTCATTTCCATTCTGCAATTTCCTTTCTGCAAAAGTAGTATAGACATTTCCTTCTTTCATAGATTAACATTTCAATTCCGAAATTTCATTTCTGCAAGCGTAGATTAGAATTTCAATTCTGCAAGCATAGCTTATCGTTTCATTTCTGCAATTTCATTTGAGCAAAGTAGATTAGTTCTTTCATGCTTTCATTTCAATTCCGCATTTCCATTTCAGCAAGATAATTAGTTGTAGTTAAATCTATTTTAGTTTTGCAGGTACCAGAAAAAAACAAAAGCAATCAGAAGTCTTTTCATTTCATGCCTCGTAGAAACCGAGATAAAACAGGCAAATTCTTACCCAAACACCCCCACCACATCACTAAGTCACCCTTCTCTCTTCTTTGGTGACAGTGATCCAAAAGAACCTCTAGGCGAACCTCCTGAGATATACGAAGATCCTATAGCAGAAGAAGAGTTAGAGACCACTCCATCTGAAGCTATGGCTGACAATAGGGGAGAAGATGAGAGGATTGAAGGTGCCTTCTCCATCCGAGAGAGCAATGGAGACATGAAAATGAAGAACATCAGTCCCTCCTCTTTACCTCACTTCCATAGACTGACTACTGAAGACCCTGATACCTTCCTGTTTGAGTTTGCCGTCCTTTTTTGAACCTATGACTATATCGAGGATGAGAAAAAACTGAAACTCTTCCCCTGTACCCTTAAGGATGCAGCACTATGCTGGTTCATGGGCTTACCTGGGAATAGTATCACCACTTGGGCCCAGATGCAGCAAGCTTTCAATACCAAATACCAGGACTACTGTAGGTCCAAGGAAACCAAGGGAGAAATCTTTCGGATGACCATGGGGAATGATGAGTCTTTAGAAGATTACAAGGAAAGGTTCCAACTCAGCCATAAATGGGCCAGGTGCACACTTGACCCTGAATCCCTCAAGTTGGTCCTGCTCTGAGGAGTCCCTGAAGACCTCTTGGATACCCTTCACATGCTAGTTGGAGGGGATATTTACCAACCGCCCTATGAGGACATAAAGACTGTGTTTAGGAACCATTCTAGGGCAGCCCGGAAAAGAGGTAGAGGAAACCTCCTCTCAGCTGGTATTCCTTTCTCCAAACATGAGTTTGCAAATCAATTAGAGGACCTCAAGAGTGAGGTGAGACAGACCATCGCCATGCAACCTGACACATTCCGAATCCAACAGAAGAAGGAGGAAGCTGAGAGGGCTTTGGCTATCTTCTGCCCTAGGTGTACAAGGAAACACCCTAAGAACGAGTCCCATTACATTCAGTAGAGGTATGTTTTGTCTGTGAGGAGGACCACCCCACAAACCAATGTCCAACTTTACCTGGGCTTAAAGCCATGTATCAAGGGACAGAAGCGCCCACTGAACCTCTCTATTTCCTCAACCAAAGAAGGCCACATGGACCTAGACCTTACCAACAGTGGATGCAAGGGACACCCCAAACCTATTACAGCCCCAACCAATCTGCTCCTATGCCTTCCTGGGGACCCCCTGTTCATCCTTCCTGGTCTATACCTCCTCCATGGTATTACCTACCTCAGTACCACACTCAGCCCACTACTCCTTCGTTTCACTAACATGCCTAGCCACAGCCTCAGTGGAATGCACCTCAACCGGGGTGGAGGCCCCAGTTCAATACTCCTCCTGCCATTTTTCCTCCACCACTGGCTCAACCACAACCATTACCTCCTGCTCCTCCAAGGAAACTCCAAATGCCTGCTCAACCGAACCCAAACCCAAACAACAGACAGGCCCAGTAGGTACATACTGGGGAAACATCATGCCCTACCTATGCTGTGGAGATCTAGGAGATCAATCTGCGATCTGGAAATACTCTTTCGGATCGCCAACCTCCTCCCCCAGAGGACGAGGAAGATAAACAGGAAAGTGAACCAAAGGCTATTCCACCCTTTCCTGAGAGACTTACGACCACCATACAACCCAACCCAGAGGAAGATGAGCTTCTGGTGGAACTCAAACAATTGTGTGTGAGAATACCACTTCTCCAAGCCATCAAAGATGTACTGATATACAAAAAACTGGTGAAGGAAAAGTGTTTCAGACACCCAGGCAGGCGAAAAAGAGATGCTTCAACCATCAATGTCATAGGACAACTGTATGATCTTATGTTGGGGCAGGCTATCTGCCCAAAGTATCTGGATCCTGGGAGTCCTGTAGTAGATGTACACATCAATGGCACCATCATACCACACACATTGATTGATCTAGGGGCTGCCATTAATGTGATGACCAGAGATACCATGCTCAAACTCAACCTCCAGGTTTCCTTGAGAAAGACCTCGACAATCCTACAACTAGCAGATCGCTCCATCGTGACTCCCAAGGGGATTGTAGAGGATGTCTTGGTCTTTGTTGACTCTTGGGAGTACCCTGCAGACTTCCTGGTTCTGCAACCAAAGGCAAAGCTTACTGGATACCCTCTCATTTTGGGAAGGCCTTGGTTAGCCACTGCAGATGCTTACATAAGCTGTCGTGCAGGAAACATGACCATCAAAAATGGTCCTATGTCCAAGCAGCTAGTCCTGTACCCTCCTGCCCAACCCTTATTAGAGCATGACTTACTTCTTTGGTTGGAGGAAGGAGAAGAGGATGAGGTGTACTGAGCACCTTTGTGCACCCTAGACACCACTAGGGGAGGCCTCCCAACAGAGGATGATTTGATTGAGACCTTGATCCAGACTCCACCTCCCAGTGCAATGTCCTTAGAGGAATTGGTGGAGGATGCCCCAGCCCGCACCTTAGTGGACCTTTGTGTGACCGACCCTGTCACTCCCAAAGTCAAAAATGTGGAGTTCGGTCCTGAGAGAACGTTAAATATCAGCTCCTCCCTATCTCCTTCCCAGGAAAAGGAGATGTGTAGTCTGTTGGCCAGTCATCTAGATGCTTTTGCTTGGAACTATAAGGAGATGAAAGGAGTTCATCCTTCGGTCTGTACCCATCACATCTACATCAAAGAAGACTATAAACCGGTTAGGCAACCCCAAAGGAGAATGAATCCAACCCTTAAGGACATCGTCAAGGAGGAATTACAAAAACTGTTGGATACCGGATTCATTTACCCCATCTCGGATAGCGAATGGGTGTCCCCTTTGGTGTTGGTTCCCAAGAAAAACGGGAAGTGGATAATCTGTGTGGATTACTGAGAACTGAACAAAGCCACCAAGAAAGACCATTTTCCTCTACCCTTCATAGACCAAGTGCTGGATGGACTAGCAGGAAAGAAGTCTTTCTCTTTCCTGGATGGGTTTAGCGGGTATAACCAGATCCACGTCAGCCCGGAAGACCAAGATAAGACCACCTTCACTTGTCCTTGGGGTACCTTTGCTTACCGAGTTCTTCCCTTTGGACTATGCAATGCTCCTGCCACCTTCCAGAGAGCTGTCTTGAGCATCTTTTCTGAGCTGGTCCATGATTTGGTGGAAATTTATATGGATGACTTCACTGCTTATGGGTCCAACTTCCAGGAAGCATTTTCCAATCTGGGAAAAGTCCTAACCAAGTGCATTGAGATGAACCTGTCCCTTAGTCCTGAAAAGTGTGAAGTCTTGATGACCAAAGGGACCGTGCTAGGCCATACCATTTCTTGTCAAGGATTACAGGTGGATCCCAACAAAATTTCTCTCATCAAGAAGGTTCCACCTCCTCAGAAGGTACGAGATGTTCGAAGTTTCTTAGGATTAGCAGGGTATTATAGGAGATTCATTAAAGACTTCAGCAAGCTAGCCTTGCCATTGTTTGGCCTCTTGGCAAAAGATGTTGAGTTTAAATGGACTGACGATTGTCAGAAGGCTCTGAATGAATTAAAGGACAAGTTGGTGTCTGCCCCAATCTTGAGAGGTCCAAACTGGGACCTACCTTTCCACATCCACGCTGATGCCTTGAACAAAGCCATAGGGGTAGCCTTAGGACAAGTTGAACAAAAACTTCCATATGCCATTTACTTTGTCAGCAAAAACTTATCCAAGGCAGAACTAAATTACACTGTAATTGAGAAAGAATTTTTGGCCGTGGTCCATGCACTGAACAAATTCCGACATTATATCACTGGATATCAAACATTTGTACATACTGATCATGCTGCAATTAGATATTTAATGAATAAACCGGATGTGAATGCTCGTATTATTAGATGGTTACTTTTGTTGCAGCAGTTTGATTTGACTATTGTTGACAAGCCAGGTAAAGAAAATGTTGTTGCTGAATTTTTGTTTAGATTGGATTTACCTGCAGGAGAGGATGGAATAGTGGATGACCAGATGCCCGATGAACATCTGTTTGCTATCTCAATACTCTCTCCATGGTTTGCTGATATAGCAAACTACCTTGTCTCAACACAGTTTCCTCTGCACCTATCCTCAAGGGAGAAGAGCAGGATCATACGGAAGAGTGCCTCATTCACTTGGATCGGGGGCAACCTATTCAAGCTTGGCCCTGATCAGATCTTAAGGTGTTGTGTAAGGAGGAGGAAGTCTTTGATATCCTCCTAACCTGTCATGACGGGCCTTGTGGGGGACATTTTGCAGCCAAAAGGACTGCCTTCAAAATCCTGCAGGCAGGCTACTATTGGCCCACGCTTCATCAAGATGTCAAAAGGTATATCATCCAATGTGACCGATGCCAAAGAATGGGGAAACCGACTCCAAGGGATGAAATGCCTCTCCAACCTCAAGTGACTCTTGAGCCATTTGAGAAGTGGGGTATGGATTTTGTGGGTCCTGTTGGATACCTATACCAATAGGTTTCATATTTCATGATTGGCAAGGGAAAGTCCAAATATGCTCTGCTTTGATATCACAAAGATCCCATATTTCCTAGAGAACAAAAGGTGTGTAATGTGTTTCAATGTTGATGACCTTATTTAAATTTTGGTGGATGATCCAACAGTTTAATCTGGATCATGCCATGTTTTCAATTTTCAGTTATAGAATAGAGAAAGAAGTCTGTCCAAACTGCTTAATCTTGGCAGACAACTAGTTCATGTAGAGAAGAAAAGGCTCCCAACAGCTTAATCTGGGACCTTGGAAGAGATAAGGGTAGAAGTAGATAGAAAAGGCAAAAGAAAAAAGCCAAAAAAAGAAAAGGCAAGTAAGGGTCTGCAAGTCCAAGTGCACCATCCAAGAAGAAATAAAAATGCTAGGCAAGTAGCTGGGTAAGTAGTTGGGGTTGCAGAAAAGTTATCCCTACCATTGCAGAGATGGTAACTGTGGGCATCAAAACAAAGTCAATTAATTGACAAAGGTGTTCTTCTTCATCAAATCGCAGCAGGAAGCATGACTAATTTCCCTCATTCCCCTCCAATTTCATTTCTAACATCCCCCCATCAAGCTAAGATTCATGGAAGAGACTACGGTTTCATGGTGGTTCTTAATCTTTAGAAGCCACATTTCTTGTCTAAAAATCTTTTCATTTTGATCTACTCTTAAAACCAAGTTTGTTTCACATAAACTTAGTGGTTTCCCCTCCACTTACCCTCTCATCCATATTAACTCTAATTCTACTATGTAAATCCCCTATATTACCTTTCCCCTATTAGTACTAACACCATGGTGTATAAACCCCAAGCATTATATAAATACTCCTCCCCTTGGCAATATAGCCAATAAGTCCTATATCAGGGATCAAAGTGGCATCTGGCCACTTGGATGAACCTACAACTCATCTACCCTCCCTTTCCTCAAGTCATTCCACTCACCAAACCATTATTTGCCAAGAGAAACCTTATAAAAACCCTGTTACCCATGAAAACCCTTTGAAACTGCCAAAATTCCCAAAAAACCCACTTTCTATTCCCTAACCAAAGTTTGCGCATACAGTTTGATTTTTGAAATACATTGGAAAAATCTTTCAAAACACGTATTTATGCCTCCGCCCGCTGCCGTATACACTGGCCATGTCACCTCCCCGATGGCCGTTGGATCAGGCCCTCCAGATCCGACGGCCCTTATCACATCGGACCCCTTCCGACGCCCGATCATTAACCGTACTATCCTCCTGTCACGTCAAGCTCCCGATAACCGTTGGATCTTGCTCCTCCAGATCCGACGGTCAGCATCCATATCGGAGCAGGTCCTCTGTCCGGGCGATACCTTCCGACGGCCGTATTTTGGGTACGTCACTCCGCTGCCACGCGCCCTCGCCACAGCGCGTCGGAGGTACAACTGATAATTACCACCACCGTACCGTTAGCGGTGCGATACGAAACCGCTGCCAGTTTCCGGTTTCCCCATTCCGCTTGCATTACGTCCTCGCCGCGTCAGCTCCCCGTTGCCTTACGTCACCGCCACCTATGCCGCCACGTCAACTTTCGCTCCAGTCATTGGCCGATCTGTCCCGCCACCTCATCATCCCCGTGGGCCAGTCAGGGCTCGCCACGTCACCCGATGACATCATCCGACCTTGGCCCCACCAATGACGTCATGCTAACGTCATCGCAAAAAGGCGCCAAATTGCTAAAAGTCTATATTATGGCCAAAAATCGCATTTTTTACGTTCTTTTCATTCATTTTTCATTCTCTCTGCTGCATGCGGTTCACGTACGAGCTTGCTGTCAACATGCTAAATCGACCAGGAGACCTCCAGCATACGAGTCCAGCCTGCATATACGACCTCTGCTCACTGTTTTACCAGGTATTCTTCATCATTTATCCTCCGTGCGCCTGCAATTCTCTATAAATCACTCCGAAAGCTTAAAGGACGTTAAAACTTATAAATTCACCAGTGGATTCCTCTGCAGAACTTTCAGTTTCCAACTACCACCTTGAAAAACACCAGCCGAGCTTTGTTCTACCTACATTCTGTCGAAAAACTAAGTTCTGTCTGCGCAATCGCGGCAGGCTCATTTAAACCAAATTTCACCATTGAGAGAGACGAGGAAAAGCCAAAAATTGGTCCTAGTTGCTATAAATAGTATTTCAACTGCTATTTTCTAGAATTCCTCTCTGTTCCTGATAATCTAACCTCCCTGGTATAGAGGCATTCCCCTGTGCTGTCCGGCTCAAAACAAAATCCCTTTACACTTGATTCAAAAATCCTCCTGTGTAATGGAGACACCTGTAGTGCTAAATGTTCAACCTCTGAATGCTCCTCAAAAGGACTTGAAATGGCAAGCCTTAGCAGATATGGATTACCAAATTGAGGAAGAGAAGCTTATGAGCAGCAAATTCCACCTTCATCTGCTAAATGAATTAAAAGCCAAGCATGAAAATGGGACAGATATACTGGGCTTATGGGACTCTTTTCACCCTATCTTTAAGCTCCCTCAGGTCAACCAGTTCCCTGAACTAATCCACCTCTGTGCTGAACAATATGATGTTTCTCAGCGAGCTGTTCTTGACCCATCTGGTGCAGTACTTTTCTATGTTACCCCTCAGGCTATCAGAGACATGCTCTGCTTCAACCCTCAGAAGAAATTGGCTCCTTTATCACTGATAAATCTGATAAAACAAGGGGATAAACTCACAGATGCTCAAATTGTTAAATTCAATCAACTATACATCAAAACCAATATTGTAATGGCCCCTCCAATTCTTCATGTATACCTCAATGAGCTGGGCAGAGACCTTGCAGATATGATTTCTCCCATCTTGGGGTATAGTTCAGTCGAGCATATTGATACAACTGTGCTAGTATTGATGCTTATGTTTGCTCCTGGCAAGTCACCAATCTGCTATGACTATGCCACCTACATATCAGACAAGATTCATGAGCAATTGATGAATTTAAGGAGAGATAGGGTGTTCAGATACACCTCCTACATTTACCATTTGATCTTATATCATCAACATCAGAAATTTCACTTTTCAATCAAAAGAATGGATGCCCAAGGCAATCCCAGATCAATAGTCTATTGGTCTTCTGTCTTCCATATTAGACCCGAGTCTCCATACACATACTGTGAATTCATGGATCTGTTCATCCATCCAGCCATGGCAATGCTAATGAGCTCACCCCCACCAAGACTCACTAAGGATATGCAAAGGATTCTTCAGCTCTCAAAAGCTTATAGCATTGGGGATTGGTACTTCTACCAAAACCACACTGTCATCAGGATATATGGGTGTGATCTTCCTCCTTTCAAACTACCCAAGTATGTGCCTATGAGGCTATTTGCCCTAGAATACTTTAGGCAATTTGGCAGAGTTGATGTGCTTCACTTTTCAGGAAAAGGGAAAAAAGCACAATTGAAGGTCAGAAGCCAACTTGGCCATATTATCTATAATGAGAGAGAACAAGGATGGAGGGAAGCAGAGCGAATGCTTGAGGCCCTTGGCCTGCAAACTAGTTTTATATGGGTACCTTATGACCCTAACCATTTCATAACTACAAGGAGGCTCAAATATAAGTTGTCTGCTTATGATCACCATAGCCTCCCTCACATTGAAAAGTATGCAAATCAAGAGAAATGGAAGAGAGGGACCTTAGAAGAGCCCTTGTCACAAGAAGAGCTGAACGAGAGGGCACTAAGGAATCTAAAGAAGTTGGCTGACCTTGAGCTTTGTCCACAGGTATTCACACTTCCCAGTACACAAACGGGAGCGGCTGAATCCTCCTCAACTGCCAAGCAGCAAAATACCAAGGTAACGGAGAATATATCCAGCAGTGGCAAAGAGACGGAAATGGAGACAGAGCCAATAAATAAACAAGAGTTACAGCAGCAAGCAGAAGGGCTGCAGCAAGGGCAGCAAGAAGAATCAGAACAGCAAGAGCGACAACATCAAGAAGAACAAAGGCAGGAGCAGTCTGCCCAGCAAAAGGAAACAGTGGAGACTCCTCAGACCACTGAAAGAACGGTGCCTACAAGACAAGACACTACCTTTGATGCCTCGGTCCTCCAAACCCCTCAAAAGGAGGATACATTTGTCTTTAGAAAAAGGGACAGAGAAACTCCCCTGACATCTTCTATAAACCAGGGAGAGAAAAGGCAGAGACTAAATGATTTTCCAGAGGAGGATATAGCAATAAGAGAGGCATTGGGCATGGGCCCACCCAGCAGAGAAGCTTCAGCAAGTTCCTTCCAGCAGGAACAGGACAGGACCATGGGAGGGGAGGTCAGCTCCTCCAGCCAGCAAAAAGAAGGACAAGTAAGCATCAAGCAGCAATTTATAGACATCAAGAGGAGGAGTGATCCTATCAAAGTACAACTGTACAATCACCTGCTAAACATGGCTCCTTCCAATCAGCAGAGACTTATGTCTGCTTTTGATGTAAGTGAAGGCAAAATGATTATGAGCCATTTTTTGCCCACAGCACTGCAACCCCACTCTACCTCGGATTACCTCAGGTCTAACCTGGAGGTCATGGCCAAAGACATACACCCAATGGATAAAATTGAGTTGCATAAACAAACTGGTGAAATGGTGTATGCCTCATTAGCAGATGAGACATTGGAAAATTATAAGCTAAAAAGCAGTCTCAATGCCACAGCCTCTCAACTAGAACTGGAGAAGGCATCATCCCAGGCAAAGGACAACAGAATAAGATCCCTGGAAGACATAATCATTGAAATTGGGCATGATCCCAAAGGTCTGTCAGGGGTATAGGAACTCTTGAAGTTGAGGGATGCTGACTTGGCCGCCATGAGGAAGAAAATGAAACTACCAGCCACCATGCACCCTCAGACAGATGAGGTAGCCAAACAAAGACAGGAGAAGGACACCACAGATTTATTAATTTCTATTTATAAACAACTCCTGCAGACACAAGAGAAATTAGGAGAGTCTGAGGCTACTCAAGCGGCCTTACAAGCAGCACTAAAGCAAAGACAAGAGGGTCAGACTTCTCAGCCTCCTCCTCAAGTTATCAATCTTGAGGATGCTGCTCCTATCACTGTGCCTCCACCTCAACAAACTGAACAAACAGCTACATCCACTTCAGCAACACCTACAAGTACAGAACAAGAATAGAGCCTAGACATGCAGAAATTAAAGAATGAAATACAAATCTTGGAAGCTCAGATGACAGAGCTGCATGAAACCAGAGATAAGCTGGCCAAGCTCAATGAAAAGCATGATAAGACAAAAAGAGAGGTGGCAGAAAAGACCAGGGAAATCAAAGCCCTTAAAGATAGGATCAAGGAGCTTGAGAATGAGCTCAAGCTAGATAAAATCATATCTGAGATCAGAGCAATGATATGGTCCAATATTGGCCAATCCATCAACAACCAATGGCCATATATCGAGACAATCCATGAGCAACTAGAGCTCATCCCAAAGGCACAGAAGGAAATCCGAACATCAAGGGCCTTATTAGGAAATATGCCTGAAGTTGCTACAAGAATGATCAATGTGCTTAACCACAAAACAAGTTCTCAGTTAGCCACCATTGGAATCACAAATAGAACTGAGACTATTCAAATGATCAAGAGGGTTCTTACTCTTAGAAATCTGGTGCAGACATTGGACAGAAGAACCCAGGATATGCAAACAGAGGCAAATAGGTTCATGGAGAAATTTCAGGTATTGCAGAGTAGAGGACTCCCTAGCTTACTGAACAGCGGAGGGAAATTATTCACCCATGAACAGTATGCTAAAAGAGTAAATGTTTTTGCCTCAGCACAGATCAATGAGAGGGCCAGCACTTCAGAAGACACAGGGCCTATTACAGGACAGGTTTTCTATAGTAAGATAGAAAATCTATTTTTTATAATGAATGAAATTAATCACTTGTTTGATGTGGCCCCAAATTTTTTCAAATATACAGAAGCTGAAGAGACAATGGAGGCCATCCTCAGGCATCAGCTCCCTACACAGGAATGGTGGACAGATGCAATACAGAGAATTTTGTAATCACTAAGGCATTCACCAAATTTCTGTTTTGTTACAAATTTTTATAAAAAGCACAGTTCAGCAAAGTCAGCGTGCAGCATAAATCAAAGCTGAGCCAACTCAGCGGATGTAGCGGCCAACAAAGCAGAAAAAGAAGACCACAGCTGGCAAACCCGAGAATGCACTGCGCAGCCAAAAGTAAATGCGTATTTCCAGAATTAAAACAGGGTAATGCAACCGACTCGGTGACTCTCAAAAGTCAAAACAATCCTCTGACAGACATAAAGGGCATTTACGCTGCATTCAAAATTGTAATAACTCCTTGCCTACTTTCTGAACGTAATAATGAAGATATTTTCTCTCTCAGATGACTCAATGCCTGAGATATTTTGTATACGCATTTCTATAAAGTCCCCTTCGCATAAGATTGCAGGGGTTGTTGTTAATTTCTCCTGAAGAAGTTCTTATGCTGTAATCCTTTTCAGAAGTTAATAGAGCAAAGCAATGGAATTTCTAGGATTTCTGAGGTGTTGGATGCGTTCTGGTGTCTGTTGATAACTGCTGGATCCCTGTGTATTTCATCATATAATAAGTCTCTGTATCTCTCTCTGTTAATTAGTTGTTTTGTTAAAATCCATATATGTTATCTGTTTCAATACTAAGCAACAAGGAAAAAGAATAGCTTTCAGGATTTATTCACTGAATACCCTGAGTTCAATCTGCGTTGTTTATCCATGTTTTCTTCAGCTGTAATCTAGTTAAGTGTAATTCTTAAATGCTGCACTTTCAGAATACATCTATCACAGTGACCTTTGTCACAGGAATTCAAGTTTTGCTCCTGTGCAGTGTGCTCACCTTCACCCACCAACTCAATAGAAAATTCTTAATTGCTTTCTGTTGGTCGACATACATCACCATTTGATCTAGTTCTGTCTGTTTAAAATACACAATAGGCCCTGCAGTTTGAACACCACCAAACCAGCGTATCAGATCATTTCACAACTCCAGACTCCATTGCCCAATGGTATTATACTATCTAAACACTGCATCATAAGACCTGAAAGAAATCCTTCAACCAAAACATAAACCAAAACCTGAGCATAATAGCTAGCCTAAAACACCATCATAACAGAGACAAATCATAAAGAGAGAGCCCTCTCTGGTTGCAGTTAGGCTAGGAACTGTAACCCAAAGATTGGTTAGTGGTTACCCCGGCCGTATTCCCTTGGGAGTCATAGGGAACAACCTGGGTGTTAACATAATTGGCGACTCCACTGGGGATTTCTTAGGATTTTTTCAATTACTATCTGTCTTACAAAGCTACCATCAAGCCTGAAACCAGCCAAGAGGCCTTAGAACTGTTTCTGCATCACATTAACAGCTTTAAGGAGGAGCTTGTTTGGGGAATCTTCGTCTTAGCTTTAAGAATATATAGCCATTCCAAAATCTTCATCCAGTCCTTGCAAATATAAAAACTTCCTGCAAAATCCCAAAAAAAAAAAAACAGGTTGGAAGCTGGCTCCTAAGAAAAATCCACGACATACTAGGGCAAATCCTGACCCTAATCCACCCATCATTGTTGATAATCCAAATACCATCCGAAGAAACACCCGGAGACAGCAAAAGCAGGAGGAGCATGCTGATGCAAATATAAGTTCGGATCATCCCAGCCTCATTCCCACTCCTTGCAAAGTTCTTTTCCGGTCCACCCCTAGTTCCCCTAGTTCACCATCAACATCGCAAAGTCCTCCTCTCACATCTTCATCCACTGCACATACTCCTTTAACCAGTCTCCCACTAGCTACTCATCCCATTAACCCTGTTATACCAGTGATCCCTGCTGTCCCGTTTGTTCCTATTAACCCTCTAAACCTCATAAATATGGCTAACAGGTATGTACCTCTGCAGATACCAGCTAATGCTGCGGCTTTACCTCAAGATTATCAAAGCAAAATCTCATATTTTGACTCAAATGGCTCTCTAACAGCTATCCAACATGCTAAGAAGATGCAAGACCACTTTGAGACCTATGAAATAGATGATGACACTGTCAGAATGAGAATTTTTGTTCAAAGCTTAACTGGGGATGTTAGAACTTGGTTCAGATCCCTCAATGCAAACTCCATTACAACTCCTGATCAGCTTTACGAAGCTTTTACTGACAGATGGGAGAAGAAGAAAGATCCTCTCCACGTACTTGGTGAATATGACACTATTAAGAGAGGTCCCCAGGAGACAGTTTTGGAATATTGTGCTAGGTTTAACAATGTATATAATGCTATCCCACAGAACTTAAGGCCTCCTCCTGATTTAGCCCTGTATAAATTCCCTGATGGTTTTGACCCTGATATGGCCTATCAGTTGAAGGAAAGAGATCCTCCAACCCTTGAAGAAGCTCAAAGGGTTGCTGTCACAGTGGAAGCTAACCTAATTTCCAAAAGAAACAGGGCAAAGTTGGAAAAAAGGACTGCCTTCAAAGAAGAACCCTCGGGCTTTGATCAAAAGCTGGATGCAATACTAAATAGCATGAAGAGATTGGGTGAAAGAGTGGAATCGGTTCAAAGAAAGTCATCATGGGAAGCACCACAAAACAACCCTCCTAGAAATCCGAATTTTAGGAGAACCCAAAACCAAAACATTGGTAGGACAAGTGCTGACCAAGACATTAGACCCCCTTTCCAAGAAAATTATGCAGAAACTTCAACATCAACTGAACCCAATGAAGACCCTGAGATTAATCTAATGGGTCTAGATGGTAAAAGCCAAGTTTTCTTAACACAAGAGGATCATGAGGATGATGAAATCAAAATATTCCAAACTAAATCTGGAGAATCCTTTGATTTTAAACAAGGATATGATAGTGCTGTCTATGAAGTTCATAAACAGTACAAGCTAAGGAGTAGGACTGTAAATGTAAATCAGCCTGAAAAGATAAAAGATAAACAGCAGTCTAAAGGAACCATAGTCACAGAACCTAATGACAAAACAAACTTGCCTACAGAAGAAGTAATGGTTGAAGAGGTCACCACACTTTTGTCACCACTACATCAGCCTATGGCAACGTCGTCCTCTCACCCTGATTTAGATATTACCCCTCAAGACATGAGTAAACGGGGCAGGTCTCAAAGTCAAGATGAAAACCAACAAGAAGATTTAATGAGCAAAGAAAGGGCTGCTATCCATAACTCAAAAACCCAAGCTGATAAACCTTTTGACCTAGGCACAGAGATTGGCAAGCTAAAGATAGCAATTCCCCTCTCAGAACTAGCTAAGCATGACATCTATAAACAACAGATTAAGAAATCCCTTCAACTCACTAATAGCAAAGATGATGTAAATGTGTTAGATGACACTCCAGAATTACTGTTTGGCCCAGAGGTAGATGGAAAAACAGTAGTTACAGGGATATTACCTTTTTATGTCAGCTTGCATATTCATGACAAAATACTGCATAATGCGATGTTTGACTCAGGTGCCTCTCATAACCTCATGCCAAAAGCAGTCATGGAAAGATTGAATTTGGATATAACAAGACCATACAAGGACCTGTTTTCCTTTGACTCCAACCAAGTCAAGTGTTTAGGTCTAATAAAATATTTATGTGTGTCTCTGGTTCAATACCCCAACAAAACCATTCTAATGGATGTTGTAGTCGCTGATATCCCACCTAAATATGGGATGCTGTTATCAAGATCATGGGGAGCCAAACTCCAAGGCTCCCTGCAATTAGATATGTCATATGCCACCATCTCTGTCTTTGGGCAACCAAAGAGACTCTATAGAGAAACACTCATGAAATACATGGTCAGCAGTGAGGAAAAGCCTCAAAACTTTCCTGTATATGCTGTCCATTCAGACATAGATTCATTCATTCTATTCAATGACAGCGCAAGCCTCTCAAACAATGACATTAGGACCGAAACACTCATGCAAGAACAAAACATTAATCAAGGAAGTACCACCCATAAAATATCGATCAGTCAAGCACTGGACACGACCCCTCCTCTAGTTGTCAAAGATTTTCAATCCAGTGATGAAACTGTCCTAGAACACAAGCCAAAGAAGAAACCCCAACTCCTGCTTACATTGCCATCCCATGAACAGATCTTTAAATCTCCTGTCAAGCAAGATATCCTGTGGGTCTTAGAATTTGATGGCTCAGTCAACAAGTTAGGGGCAGGAGCTGGAGTTTGGATACATAACAAAGAGAAAACCCATGCAGAAGGCAGAGCTTGTAGGTTAAACTTTAGATGCACTAATAACATGGCAGAGTATGAAGCTCTGTTACTAGGTCTCAAGCTAGTAAAGGCATTACAAGCTCCTACGGTTTCGATCATGGGAGATTCTGATCTAGTGATTCAACAAGTGAAAGGAAGTTTTGTCACCAATGACAAAAGGTTGAGGTCTTACAGGTCTGCTGTAATTGAAATATTGGACACTTTCTATGAGTTCCTTATCACAAAAATTTCAAGGGGCCACAATCTCCATGCACACAGTTTGGCAACATTTGCCAGCACTTTCAAATTTCCACTGGAAACCAACAACTGCTTCACAGCCGAGGTCAAGTATAGACCCTCCATTCCAAACAATGTTAAAGAATGGCAAGTATTTGAGGATGATATGCAAATAAACAATTTTCTAACCTTACAACAAGAGTTTGCAGGATTAAATATTGACACTGACAGAGCAAGTCAATCACAAATACTTGAGTCAGCAAGTCAATCACAAATACTGTTTCAACAAATGGTTCATCCAATATCACCTAGAACAGCAAAACAATTACTGAATCCAACCATCTTCAACAACGAAAACATTCAGCAAATTCACCAAATTGACTGTGAAGAGGTGACTAGTGCTGAAGCTGAAATCATACAACTCAAAGACAATTTCCTTCCAACAGGCCTTACCCCGCTAGAGGACATTTTTGATTCAAATGACATCCCTAGGAAGCCAAAAATGCAGCCATTACATGCAGCCATTGAAGAATGCAATATTGGTACCATTGACAAGCCCAAAATAATAAAGTTGTCTGCTTCTTTGCCCCCTGATCAAAAACCCAAGTATATTGACCTCTTTAAAGAATTCCAAGATGTTTTTGCATGGGGCTATGAGGATCTAAAGTCCTATGATACTTCTGTCATTCAGCATACCATTCCCCTCAAGCCTAATAAAAAACCATTCAAGCAGAAGCTGAGAAGAATCAATCCTGTACTCCTTCCTTCCATTGAGAAGGAATTGCAAAAAATGTTCAAAGTTGGCATCATAGCACCAATCAGATTCTCTGAATGGATTTCCAACTTAGTCCCTACAAGAAAAAAGACTGGTGAGATAAGACTTTGTGTAGACTTAAGGAACCTAAATCAAGTATCACTCAAAGATAACTACCCTTTACCCAAAATGGATCACATTCTCCAAAGAGTGGTGGGGGCTTCAAGGATGTCATTGCTTGATGGATTCTCAGGCTTTAATCAAATCTTGGTACACCCTGATGACCAAGACAAAACTGCATTCACAACCCCATGGGGAACTTTCAAATATGTAAAAATGCCCTTTGGATTGAAAAATGCAGGGGCAACATTTCAAAGAGCAATGGATATTGCTTTTGCAAAAGAGATTCATGACTTCCTAGTCATTTACTTAGATGATCTTACACCCTTTTCAAAATCTGACCAAGAACATCTGAAACATTTGAGACAGATCTTCCTAACATGTAGGAAATACGGAATTTCGTTGAATCCCAAAAAATCCCTGTTTGGTTTAGAGGAAGGTAAACTATTGGGCCACATCATCTCTAAAGATGGCATAAGAATTGATCCAGACAGGATACAAGCGATCCTACAAATGCCCCACCCAAGAAATATAAAAGAATTGCAAGGATTCTTGGGAAAAATCAATTTCTTAAGGAGATTTATCCCAAATCTGGCCGAGTTGATCAGAGTGCTTAACAATATGCTAAAGAAAGATTCAAAGGTCAAATGGACTGTTGAAGCCAAGCAAGCCTTTGAAGGTATAAAACTGGCCCTTACCCAAACCCCAGTGTTGACCAATCCTCAGTTTGACAGAGAATTCATCATCTTCTCTTTTGCCTCCCAGCATACTATTGCTGTTGTTTTATTACAGAAAGATGACCAAGGGAATGAGAAGCCTATTGCCTTCTTCAGCAGGGCTCTTAGAGATGCCCCTCTAAAATATCAAATTATGGAGAAACAAGCCTATGATTTGGTCAAAGCCATTAAAGACTTTAGGATTTACATCCTTTATTCCCATGTTGTGGCTTATGTACCAAGTCCTATTGTCAAAGACATTCTCACCCAAGAAAACTTAGAGGGCAAAAGAGGAAAATGGATTGCCAGCATACTAGAATTTGACATTGAAATAAAACCTACAAAGCTAATAAAAGGGCAAGGCTTGGCCAAATTAATGACAGAAGCAAATTTCCAAGCCCTAGATATCAATCAGCTGGACAGTGAAACAGAGCTGGCGACTCCAAAGATCAATGTAGCCTTTGAACAATCTCCTTGGTACTCTGATATCTGTTATGTGTTACAAAACCTGTGTGCTCCCCCAGGACTGTCCAGAACTAAGTGTAGGTTCTTAAAAATGAAAACATCAAGATTTTGTGTGATGGATGGAAATCTGCTTTGGAAAAACCATGAAGGTATATTGCTGCACTGTTTAATGGAAAATGAAACTGACAACATCATGCAAGATTTTCATGCAGGAGACTGTGGTGGACATTTGTACTGGAAATCCACCGTGGACAAAATACTGAGGGCTGGTTATTACTGGCCCACCATGTTCTCTGATGTCAAGAAATTCACAACCTCATGCCACAAATGCCAAGTGTTTGAGGGTAAAAGACAGTTGTTGCCACTTCCCCTAAGACCCATTGCAACAGAGAGACCTTTTCAACAATGGGGCTTGGATTTCATTGGGGAAATTCATCCCTCATCTTCAGGTCAACATAGATGGATTTTGACAGCCACAGACTACTTCACCAAATGGATTGAAGCTGCCCCATGCAGACAAGCAAATGACTCAGTAATCATTCAGTTTTTGGAAAACAACATACTGGCTAGGTTTGGCTGTCCTGACAAAATAATAACAGACAATGCTGCTGCTTTCAGATCCAAGAAAATGGTGAACTTCTGCCATAAATTTCACATTACTTTGGGCCATTCTACTGCATACTATCCCCAAGGAAATGGCCTTGCTGAATCATCAAACAAAAGCTTAATAAATATCATAAAGAAGGTGCTGGAAGAGAACAAAAAGAACTGGCATAAGAAACTAGTCAATGCTTTATGGGCAGATAGACTAACAACAAAAAGATCAATTGGGACCAGCCCATATGAGTTAGTTTATGGATTATAAGCCAAATTTCCTTCATCACTAGGAGTGCCTGTTATGAAGCTTCTGCAAGAGAGTCAAGCAGAGCCAAATGATATGCAAAGGAGGATCAATCAGATAATCTGTTTACAGCAAACTAGAGAACAAATTTTCAGCAGAGTTCAGATATTACAAGAAAAATTAAAAAAGGCCTTTGATAGAAGAACTAAGGCAGAAGATTTCAGCATTGGTGATAAAGTCCTCAAGTGGGATGCAATGAGAGAAGAAAAAGGAAAACATGGGAAATTTGATTCCCTTTGGAGAGGACCATTTGCTGTCCAAGCAGTGCAAGGTAACAACACTTACTTCCTCAAAAGTCTAACTGAAGCTGACTTGGATGAAGGTCCTGTCAATGGCAGGATGCTGAAACATTATTTTGACTATTTCCCATGAGTGCAACCTGAGGTTCCCTTGTATATATGCAGATGTACATATTATTTTCTATTTAGATTGTAAAAATGCAGTTTTCTAAGTGATTCACCAACCAGCAAAAGGTAAATAGAATCAGAGGTCTTCCAAGAAAGGAGCACCCAATTTTGACACATCAAAGCAGCAAATTTCAAGATTGGTATGGGCAGTCAAAGAGCAAGGCAATCTGACCTGCTGCTCTTGGTCTTTTAAAAGAAAAACCATCCCCATGTGGAGCCACTGTTGGATACCTATACCAATAGGTTTCATATTTCATGATTGGCAAGGGAAAGTCCAAATATGCTCTGCTTTGATATCACAAAGATCCCATATTTCCTAGAGAACAAAAGGTGTGTAAAGTGTTTCAATGTTGATGACCTTATTTCAATTTTGGTGGATGATCCAACAGTTTAATCTGGATCATGCCATGTTTTCAATTTTCAGTTATAGAATAGAGAAAGAAGTCTGTCCAAACTGCTTAATCTTGGTAGACAACTAGTTCAGGTAGAGAAGAAAAGGCTCCCAACAGCTTAATCTGGGACCTTGGAAGAGATAAGGGTAGAAGTAGATAGAAAAAGCAAAAGAAAAAAGCCAAAAAAAGAAAAGGCAAGTAAGGGTCTGCAAGTCCAAGTGCACCATCCAAGAAGAAATAAAAATGCTAGGCAAGTAGCTGGGTAAGTAGTTGGGGTTGCAGAAAAGTTATCCCTACCATTGCAGAGATGGTAACTGTGGGCATCAAAACAAAGTCAATTAATTGACAAAGGTGTTCTTCTTCATCAAATCGTAGCAGGAAGCATGACTAATTTCCCTCATTCCCCTCCAATTTCATTTCTAACATCCCCCCATCAAGCTAAGATTCATGGAAGAGACTACGGTTTCATGGTGGTTCTTAATCTTTAGAAGCCACATTTCTTGTCTAAAATTTTTTTCATTTTGATCTACTCTTAAAACCAAGTTTGTTTCACATAAACTTAGTGGTTTCCCCTCCACTTACCCTCTCATCCATATTAACTCTAATTCTACTATGTAAATCCCCTATATTACCTTTCCCCTATTAGTACTAACACCATGGTGTATAAACCCCAAGCATTATATAAATACTCCTCCCCTTCGCAATATAGCCAATAAGTCCTATATCAGGGATCAAAGTGGCATCTGGCCACTTGGATGAACCTACAACTCATCTACCCTCCCTTTCCTCAAGTCATTCCACTCACCAAACCATTATTTTCCAAGAGAAACCTTATAAAAACCCTGTTACCCATGAAAACCCTTTGAAACTGCCAAAATTCCCAAAAAACCCACTTTCTATTCCCTAACCAAAGTTTGCGCATACAGTTTGATTTTTTGAAATACATTGGAAAAATCTTTCAAAACACGTATTTATGCCTCCGCCCGCTGCCGTATACACTGGCCATGTCACCTCCCCGATGGCCGTTGGATCAGGCCCTCCAGATCCGACGGCCCTTATCACATCGGACCCCTTCCGACACCCGATCATTAACCGTACTATCCTCCTGTCACGTCAAGCTCCCGATAACCGTTGGATCTTGCTCCTCCAGATCCGACGGTCAGCATCCATATCGGAGCAGGTCCTCTGTCCGGGCGATACCTTCCGACGGCCGTATTTTGGGTACGTCACTCCGCTGCCACGCGCCCTCGCCACAGTGCGTCGGAGGTACAACTGATAATTACCACCACCGTACCGTAAGCGGTGTGATACGAAACCGCTGCCGGTTTCCAGTTTCCCCATTCCGCTTGCATTACGTCCTCGCCGCGTCAGCTCCCCGTAGCCCTACGTCACCGCCACCTATGCCGCCACGTCAACTTTCGCTCCAGTCATTGGCCGATCTGTCCCGCCACCTCATCATCCCCGTGGGCCAGTCAGGGCTCGCCACGTCACCCGATGACGTCAGCATGACGTCATCCGACCTTGACCCCACCAATGACGTCATGCTGACGTCATCGCAAAAAGGCGCCAAATTGCTAAAAGTCTATATTATGGCCAAAAATCGCATTTTTTACGTTCTTTTCATTCATTTTTCGTTCTCTCTGCTGCATGCGGTTCACGTCCGAGCTTGCTGTCAACCTGCTAAATCGACCAGGAGACCTCCAGCGTACGAGTCCAGCCTGCATATACGACCTCTGCTCACTGTTTTACCAGGTATTCTTCATCATTTATCCTCCGTGCGCCTGCAATTCTCTATAAATCACTCCGAAAGCTTAAAGGACGTTAAAACTTATAAATTCACCAGTGGATTCCTCTGCAGAGCTTTCAATTTCCAACTACCACCTCGAAAAACACCAGCCGAGCTTTGTTCTACCTACATTCTGTTGAAAAACTAAGTTCTGTCTACGCAATCGCGGCAGGCTCATTTAAACCAAATTTCACCATTGAGAGAGATGAGGAAAAGCCAAAAATTGGTCCTAGTTGCTATAAATAGTATTTCAACTGCTATTTTCTAGAATTCCTCTCTGTTCCTGATAATCTAACCTCCCTGGTACAGAGGCATTCCCCTGTGCTGTCCGGCTCAAAACAAAATCCCTTTACACTTGATTCAAAAATCCTCCTGTGTAATGGAGACACCTGTAGTGCTAAATGTTCAACCTCTGAATGCTCCTCAAAAGGACTTGAAATGGCAAGCCTTAGCAGATATGGATTACCAAATTGAGGAAGAGAAGCTTATGAGCAGCAAATTCCACCTTCATCTGCTAAATGAATTAAAAGCCAAGCATGAAAATGGGACAGATATACTGGGCTTATGGGACTCATTTCTCCCTATCTTTAAGCTCCCTCAGGTCAACCAGTTCCCTGAACTAATCCACCTCTGTGCTGAACAATATGATGTTTCTCAGCGAGCTGTTCTTGACCCATCTGGTGCAGTACTTTTCTATGTTACCCCTCAGGCTATCAGAGACATGCTCTGCTTCAACCCTCAGAAGAAATTGGCTCCTTTATCACTGATAAATCTGATAAAACAAGGGGATAAACTCACAGATGCTCAAATTGTTAAATTCAATCAACTATACATCAAAACCAATATTGTAATGGCCCCTCCAATTCTTCATGCATACCTCAATGAGCTGGGCAGAGACCTTGCAGATATGATTTCTCCCATCTTGGGGTATAGTTCAGTCGAGCATATTGATACAACTGTGCTGGTATTGATGCTTATGTTTGCTCCTGGCAAGTCACCAATCTGCTATGACTATGCCACCTACATATCAGACAAGATTCATGAGCAATTGATGAATTTAAGGAGAGATAGGGTGTTCAGATACACCTCCTACATTTACCATTTGATCTTATATCATCAACATCAGAAATTTCACTTTTCAATCAAAAGAATGGATGCCCAAGGCAATCCCAGATCAATAGTCTATTGGTCTTCTGTCTTCCATATCAGACCCGAGTCTCCATACACATACTTTGAATTCATGGATCTGTTCATCCATCCAGCCATGGCAATGCTGATGAGCTCACCCCCACCAAGACTCACTGAGGATATGCAAAGGATTCTTCAGCTCTCAAAAGCTTATAGCATTGGGGATTGGTACTTCTACCAAAACCACACTGTCATCAGGATATATGGGTGTGATCTTCCTCCTTTCAAACTACCCAAGTATGTGCCTATGAGGCTATTTGCCCTAGAATACTTTAGGCAATTTGGCAGAGTTGATGTGCTTCACTTTTCAGGAAAAGGGAAAAAAGCACAATTGAAGGTCAGAAGCCAACTTGGCCATATTATCTATAATGAGAGAGAACAAGGATGGAGGGAAGCAGAGCGAATGCTTGAGGCCCTTGGCCTGCAAACCAGTTTTATATGGGTATCTTATGACCCTAACCATTTCATAACTACAAGGAGGCTCAAATATAAGTTGTCTGCTTATGATCACCATAGCCTCCCTCACATTGAAAAGTATACAAATCAAGAGAAATGGAAGAGAGGGACCTTAGAAGAGCCCTTGTCACAAGAAGAGCTGAACGAGAGGGCACTAAGGAATCTAAAGAAGTTGGCTGACCTTGAGCTTTGTCCACAGGTATTCACACTTCCCAGTACACAAACGGGAGCGGCTGAATCCTCCTCAACTGCCAAGCAGCAAAATACCAAGGTAACAGAGAATATATCCAGCAGTGGCAAAGAGACGGAAATGGAGACAGAGCCAATAAATAAACAAGAGTTACAGCAGCAGGCAGAGTTACAGCAGCAAGCAGAAGGGCTGCAGCAAGGGCAGCAAGAAGAATCAGAACAGCAAGAGCGACAACATCAAGAAGAACAAAGGCAGGAGCAGTCTGCCCAGCAAAAGGAAACAGTGGAGACTCCTCAGACCACTGAAAGAATGGTGCCTACAAGACAAGACACTACCTTTGATGCCTCGGTCCTCCAAACCCCTCAAAAGGAGGATACATTTGTCTTTAGAAAAAGGGACAGAGAAACTCCCCTGACATCTTCTATAAACCAGGGAGAGAAAAGGCAGAGACTAAATGATTTTCCAGAGGAGGATATAGCAATAAGAGAGGCATTGGGCATGGGCCCACCCAGCAGAGAAGCTTCAGCAAGTTCCTTCCAGCAGGAACAGGACAGGACCATGGGAGGGGAGGTCAGCTCCTCCAGCCAGCAAAAAGAAGGACAAGTAAGCATCAAGCAGCAATTTATAGACATCAAGAGGAGGAGTGATCCTATCAAAGTACAACTGTACAATCACCTGCTAAACATGGCTCCTTCCAATCAGTAGAGACTTATGTCTGCTTTTGATGTAAGTGAAGGCAAAATGATTATGAGCCATTTTTTGCCCACAACACTGCAACCCCAATCTACCTCGGATTACCTCAGGACTAACCTGGAGGTCATGGCCAAAGACATACACCCAATGGATAAAATTGAGCTGCATAAACAAACTGGCGAAATGGTGTATGCCTCATTAGCAGATGAGACATTGGAAAATTATAAGCTAAAAAGCAGTCTCAATGCCACAGCCTCTCAACTAGAACTGGAGAAGGCATCATCCCAGGCAAAGGACAACAGAATAAGATCCCTGGAAGACATAATCATTGAAATTGGGCATGATCCCAAAGATCTGTCAGGGGTACAGGAACTCTTGAAGTTGAGGGATGCTTTCTTGGCCGCCATGAGGAAGAAAATGAAACTACCAGCCACCATGCACCCTCAGACAGATGAGTAGCCAAACAAAGATAGGAGAAGGACACCACAGATTTATTAATTTCTATTTATAAACAACTCCTGCAGACACAAGAGAAATTAGGAGAGTCTGAGGCTACTCAAGCGGCCTTACAAGCAGCACTAAAGCAAAGACAAGAGGGTCAGACTTCTCAGCCTCCTCCTCAAGTTATCAATCTTGAGGATGCTGCTCCTATCACTGTGCCTCCACCTCAACAAACTGAACAAACAGCTACATCCACTTCAGCAGCACCTACAAGTACAGAACAAGCACAGAGCCTAGACATGCAGAAATTAAAGAATGAAATACAAATCTTGGAAGCTCAGATGACAGAGCTGCATGAAACCAGAGATAAGCTGGCCAAGGTCAATGAAAGGCATGATAAGACAAAAAGAGAGGTGGCAGAAAAGACCAGGGAAATCAAAGCCCTTAAAGATAGGATCAAGGAGCTTGAGAATGAGCTCAATCTAGATAAAATCATATCTGAGATCAGAGCAATGATATGGTCCAATATTGGCCAATCCATCAACAACCAATGGCCATATATCGAGACAATCCATGAGAAACTAGAGCTCATCCCAAAGGCACAGAAGGAAATCCGAACATCAAGGGCCTTATTAGGAAATATGCCTGAAGTTGCTACAAGAATGATCAATGTGCTTAACCACAAAACAAGTTCTCAGTTAGCCACCATTGGAATCACAAATAGAACTGAGACTATTCAAATGATCAAGAGGGTTCTTACTCTTAGAAATCTGGTGCAGACATTGGACAGAAGAACCCAAGATATGCAAACAGAGGCAAATAGGTTCATGGAGAAATTTCAGGTATTGCAGAGTAGAGGACTCCCTAGCTTACTGAACAGCGGAGGGAAATTATTCACCCATGAACAATATGCTAAAAGAGTAAATGTTTTTGCCTCAGCACAGATCAATGAGAGGGCCAGCACTTCAGAAGACACAGGGCCTATTACAGGACAGGTTTTCTATAGTAAGATAGAAAATCTATTTTTCATAATGAATGAAATTAATCACTTGTTTGATGTGGCCCCAAATTTTTTCAAATATACAGAAGCTGAAGAGACAATGGAGGCCATCCTCAGGCATCAGCTCCCTATACAGGAATGGTGGACAGATGCAATACAGAGAATTTTGTAATCACTAAGGCATTCACCAAATTTCTGTTTTGTTACAATTTTTTATAAAAAGCACAGTTCAGCAAAGTCAGCATGCAGCATAAATCAAAGCTGAGCCAACTCAGCGGATGTAGCGGCCAACAAAGCAGAAAAAGAAGACCACAGCTGGCAAACCCGAGAATGCACTGCGTAGCCAAAAGTAAATGCGTATTTCTAGAATTAAAACAGGGTAATGCAACCGACTCGGTGACTCTCAAAAGTCAAAACAATCCTCTGACAGACATAAAGGGCATTTACGCTGCATTCAAAATTGTAATAACTCCTTGCCTACTTTCTGAACGTAATAATGAAGATATTTTCTCTCTCAGATGACTCAATGCCTGAGATATTTTGTATACGCATTTCTATAAAGTCCCCTTCGCATAAGATTGTAGGGGTTGTTGTTAATTTCTCCTGAAGAAGTTCTTATGCTGTAATCCTTTTCAGAAGTTAATAGAGCAAAGCAATGGAATTTCTCGGATTTCTGAGGTGTTGGATGCGTTCTGGTGTCTGTTGATAACTGCTGGATCCCTGTGTATTTCATCATATAATAAGTCTTTGTATCTCTCTCTGTTAATTAGTTGTTTTGTTAAAATCCATATATGTTATCTGTTTCAATACTAAGCAACAAGGAAAAAGAATAGCTTTCAGGATTTATTCACTGAATACCCTGAGTTCAATCTGCGTTGTTTATCCATGTTTTCTTCAGCTGTAATCTAGTTAAGTGTAATTCTTAAATGCTGCACTTTCAGAATACATCTATCACAGTGACCTTTGTCACAGGAATTCAAGTTTTGCTCCTGTGCAGTGTGCTCACTTTCACCCACCAACTCAATAGAAAATTCTTAATTGCTTTCTGTTGGTCGACATACATCACCATTTGATCTAGTTCTGTCTGTTTAAAATACACAATAGGCCCTGCAGTTTGAACATCACCAAACCAGCGTATCAGATCATTTCACAACTCCAGACTCCATTGCCCAATGGTATTATACTATCTAAACACTGCATCATAAGACCTGAAAGAAATCCTTCAACCAAAACATAAACCAAAACCTGAGCATAATAGCTAGCCTAAAACACCATCATAACAGAGACAAATCATAAAGAGAGAGCCCTCTCTGGTTGCAGTTAGGCTAGGAACTGTAACCCAAAGATTGGTTAGTGGTTACCCCGGCCGTATTCCCTTGGGAGTCATAGGGAACAACCTGGGTGTTAACAGGTCCGATCAATCCTCCTTCGAGGCAAAGGTCTTACATCATTGTGTGCACAGACTACCTGACAAAGTGGGTGGAAACCAAGGTAATCAAAGCAGCGACAGAAGAAAAGGTGGTCAAGTTCTTAATAGAAAACATCTTCTACAAATTTGGCTACCCAAGAGAGTTAGTCACCGATCAAGGAAGCCAGTTCACCTCCAACTTAATTGAAGACCTACTCGCTCATCACAAAATCAAGCATAGGACTTCCACTCCCTATCATCCTCAAGCAAATGGGCAAGTGGAAGTCACAAATAGAGCATTAGAAGGGATCTTGACTATGGTGGTGAGCAGCAGCAGGAAAGATTGGGCAGATTGTCTGGTTGAGGCCACATGGGCTTACAACACCACTTGGAAGACCACAACCAGCTTCACACCTTATGAGCTGGTCTATGGGAAGAAAGCTTTGCTGTCAATTGAGTTTGAATACAACACCTTGAGGATGGCAGCTCAGCTGGACCTGGATCTTAGCCATGCCCAACAAGGAAGGTTATTGCAGCTGAATGAATTGGACAAGCACCGAATGCAGGCCCTTCTCCACTCAGAAGTGGTTCAACTTCAGAGGAAGGTGTGGCATGACCAACACCTCAATGACAAACAATTTCAGCCGGGAGATTGGGCACTGTTGTATGATTCCAGGCATAAGGATTTCAAGGGGAAGCTAAGGACCAGATGGCTGGGACCATATGCAGTGGAAAAATGTAATGACAATGGATCTGTTCTTATTCAGACCATTGATGAGGAGGCCATCCCTATGCTTGTCAATGGGTATCGACTAAAGATCTACAGGAAACCTCTCTCAAGACAAGAATTCATCAAAATTGTGGAAAAATCATTGCTGGTCATAGATCAGGGTTCTGCCTCTGTTTTGGGCATACCCTGAAGATCTTAAAAAAATAAAATAAAATAAAATAAAGATCCTTGGGTGAAAACCTTTCTGAGGCTCCCAAAGCAGATGGTAGGGGTGAAAACCTCATTGAGGCGTCCCTACTATCTTTCTGAAAATGTTTGAAAAAAAGACCCTTGAGTGAAAACCTCTTTGAGGCGCTCAAGGCAGATGGTAAGGGTGAAAACCTCATGGAGGCACCCCTGCTGTCTTTCAAAAAAAAAAAAAAAAAACAAAAAAAACAAAAAAACAGGGAAAGCAAGTTCACAATGTGGCAATGCATGCAGGTTGCAGGTATTCTATGAAGGAAAAGAGGCCCCTCAACTCAAAGATAAGGGTCCCTACTATGCTACCAGGTGACCTCACCGGCACCCCCTCTGGAAACACTCATCTTCTCCAAGGTCTGGGCACAATTTGGTCACAGTTTAGCCTTCTACAGTAAGCTACAGGACATTCTACAGGAAGTTCTGTATTTCTACAGGAAACTTCCTGTAGAAGTTTTGGACGGCCCAACACCAATCGTGTAAGGAGATCTAATGCCCGAGGTCCAACACGGAGGCATGCAAGCTAATATTTTCTCCATCACGCACTGCTGTCACCTCCTTCTACCACCCCAGTTGCCATGCAATGAAAATACCTGCACAGTCAAAACAGAGCATGGAATTATCAGAAGAAGCGCTTCTCAAATGAAAAAAAGATGCAGGGACACCATGTTCTACTTATCAAAGCCATCCGAGGGCCCTGCAATTGTAACTGTGATGCCACCGTCTCCACTGTCTCAGCATGCACCCGAGGAGGAAAAACTGCTACAGGACATCCTACAGGAATCCCGTAGCAGTTCATCCAGCTAGAGTATACACCATTAAAGCGCCTGCAACACATGGAGCAGGCACATGCACCACCCGCAGCCGAGTCACAAGCTTTGTCATCAGCAACAGTCTGCAAGGAAGGACCTCCAGGCCTGTGTAAATAGCAGCAATGAGCAAAACCAATCACCCTCGTCCCGAAACCTGGAAACAACGTCGCGACCGCACAGGTAAGTGCCTCGCCCTTTCTTTCATCAAATTACATGAATGATACTCTAGAATGTTTGCAAGTGTGGAAATGAACGGGTTGAGCAATCGGGTAGCCATTCAACTGGCCACCATGACCAGTCAGATGGTCTAGTTAGATTTGGAAAGTGGCGGTCGTGGCAAGAAAAACAGGTAATGGACACGTGAGAAGCGTCCAGTTGGGGAGAAGCGGCGATTTAACGGAAATGGCGACGGCAGATCTGCAGGGAATGATGCGTCAGTCAGGGAGATTTGCAGTGAAATGAGTAGGTGACGTCGTCCAACGGTCCGGCAGGGACAGCTCACCCCCGTGCCACGAGTTTGGCCGGCATTCAAATCCGCCGCCTATATCGTCACTCCACTCATTTATCACCAGCCGTTTTGCAGTTGAGTAGCGTCCGAATTTCTCTGAAGCTCGTTACTCCAAGTCCTCGGCTCGTTCAGACGTCTGGTGGTGGCACAGAAGGAGCAGAACCGTTGTCGTGCTCTCCGGAACCTGTGCACGACTTCTAGAGGAAGCTGCGCTACAGGAAGCTAGCCGCTACGAAGGAATGTTGGTCTATTCACGTCAAAGGTGGCGAATTGGAAAAGGTAAGCCTGAACCTGTTCCTCCCATGCAATTGGTTTAAAGGGTGGCGAAGACGACGTCCTCAAAAATGTAAAACTACAGTCTTCCTTTTGCATGAAAGTTGTCGTCGAAGCATATGTAGGGTTTTCTACAGGATGTGGTGTGTAATCGAGCCCCTATCAAGGCTCATCTGTAGCTAGCCAGAATTCACGAATTATGTGCGTGACAGAGGCGTAGTTCTACGCCCTGTCCCAAAGAAATCCGAAAGACCATCTTTTGATACGCACCCGCCACCTCTGGTTGACATAGCAGGCTTTCACCATGCCGGGTGGATTCATCAGAAAATAACAGACAGACTCCAAGAAACTACGGGAGAACCCGGAGGTGGTAGAATTGTTCACTCGTGCGCAATGGATGTTGTTCTACGACAAACTTCAAGGCTATGATGATGAGGTGGCAGAGGAGTTCCCGCGAGCGTTAAAACCAAAATCAAAAATGCTGGCCATTGTTAATTTCAGGGGTTTGAATCTCAAACTCACCCCACAATTCATCAGCAGGGTTACTGACCTCCCAATGGGGGTACCATGGGACAAGGAGGAAAGGCAATTAGGCCAGAAGGCTAAAAAAGAGTTCTTCCCTCCGGAGGAGTAATTCTCAAAGGATAAGAATGGGGTTCCCAGAGCTAGCTTACAACCATTTTGGAGTGAGTTCAGCCTCCAAATTATGAAATACATCACATGTGAAGGACGGTTCAGCATTGTGTATGGGTACCATTTCCGGCTACTCACTGAATTGAGACACCAAATGGACCTGCCTTCAGAAAACGAACTAAGTATTCCTTACTTCCTCCTGTAGTCTATGAATGAATGTGCCACCAAGTTAAAAGAAGGCACGCTAGACCAGGTAGCCCATCATGGGCTCATTAAGCTCCTCATGGAGGATGCACTCCACACCTACACAGTCCCGCTCTCGTGGGAAGCCTTCCGAAATCTGACTAAGGATGGCGATATCAAGATGTTGACCGAGGAGCTCATCACCTCCAGCAGCGAGGAGAAGGAGCCAGTACACACAGAGAAGAAAGGGAAAGGCCAAGAACCCGTGGCCAAAGCACTGAAGAAAGAACAAAAGGGGAGGAAAGAGAAACCCCACATTGCCGAAAAGGAGGGTGACAAATCCACATTGACAGCCAGAGAGAAAAGGCTACAGAGTAGGATGGAAAGGGCTGAACCCATCCACGTCAGTAAAGGCACCTCGAAAGCAGCCTCAACCAAGTCAAAAGGCAAAGCACCCTCAGTCAAACAAGCTAAAACGATGCCACCTGTTTCTATAGGAAAACCGAAAACGGCTTCTACAGGAAGCCAGAAATCAGCTGATACAAGGCCTTCTATAGGAAGCCCTAAGAAAGGAAAACTAAAGGAAAAGAGAGCCCAAATTCTTGCAAGGGAGGCAGCAGCCGTGCTGGACACCCTCAGTACACCTCCTAAGCCGAAGGAAAAGCGAAAGAGGGAGGCCCCTCTATATTTCAAAGCTAGGAGAAGTGTGAGAATCAAAACGGGCAAGCCCCAACCTCCATCCAGCAGTCCAATTACTATAGAAGATACTCCTACCTCGCCAAGTGAGAGGTCCCCCTCAAAGATATCAGTCACTTATGAGAGGGGGAGCCCGAAGACGACTACTTGGAAGGAGAGGATGGACGGGTTGGCTTCAAAAGCCCAGCTATAGGATGCTGAGGCCGCTCTACAAGAAGCCTTGGCCCAGCTTAAGGAGACAGAGAGGATGGAGGGAGAGGCACCCTCATCACCACTTAGGGAAGATGAAGTAGAGCCACCAAGGGAAGAAGAGAAAGAGCATATTCCAAAACCAAGTCCCCAGCCAAGCTTGAGCTCGTATTATAACTTTTTGGAGGATGGGAAAATTATTCCACAAAATTCACCCTGCCACTTTTCTTTGCGTTGGAGGAAGAAAGGGTACGAACCCACACGTGGATGAAAATAGCTAAATCAAAATGTGTGGTAGACATAGGCCCGTTGGAAGAACAACTCAAGGAGGCAAGAAAGGAATTAGCTATGGATAAACACGTGGCAAACTGCCAGTGGGTGTTCCTACAGGAAGAGAACGAGAAACTTAGACTGCAGCTACAGGATCTGAAGAAGGAGAAGGGCACATCCTCAGGGGACACTACAGCAGAACATCAAGGCAGAGAAGGACTGCAAGTTGGTCTTGGGGAGCCAACCTCACATCTATAGGAAGGGAAACTGCAAGCACAAATCGAGATACAAGCTCTCAAATAGCAGTTGCAGCAAAAAGAGGCACAACTAGCTTGCATGCCCAGTTGGGCCATGGATGCTCTCCAATGCAGACAGCCGGCCAAATCCTATGGCCTGTACCTATGAGACCAGTGGCTGCAATTTCAGATAAATGCATTGGCACATAGGGGTATCTCCCAACTCCAAGACCCCCAACAGTTCACAGCATTATGTAACAGCAGTTCATCAGAGGATAAGGCCAAACTCTCGGAGTTCTATCTCCATAATTTGGCCCTTCCTAGCATGAATACATGGGATCCCAACACAGTTGTAGGGGATATGCAATTGATGGCATTTGCCTCATGGTTGAACCATGAAGAAAAGAGGGCAACAAAAGTCAAGGAGGTCATGGACCGAGAATTACATGAGCCACTGCTGATCAGAGCAGAGCCAGGGGATCCCACTGCGTTGATCTCGGCCCACCAACACTTAGCCACCAACCCTCAAACTTTATTGAAATACATGGATCAGCAGGCACAGGCCATAGCACATTTCGAGGATATGGAGCGACTGTTAGGGGACAATTGTGTTCATGCTTGTACCCGCTGATGGAACACATTGTCCCACAGCCTTAAAATCAGAGAATATCATACTCCAACTCGAATGAGGGAAGCTCTAGCACGGGTGCCCCTCTACAAAAAGTCCATACAGAACCTTCAAGCCAGCTGGATTGGCCTCAATCTAAGCCCACCTCTACTGTTAGGATTGATGCAAGGCATCACAGAAAAAGAAGAGCATAACCAGTGGGAGGAGGTGGAAAGGAAGGTTGGGTTCCATTCCAGTGAGGAAGAGACCACTTCAGAAGCCTGGGATGTGAGGGTGGCGCTGAAAACAATGAAGGACGAGGAGCTGGATTAGTTGCTCAGGGATGAGCAATCATTTTAGCTGGGGGGTGATGATGAGCCCCAAATTTGGTAACATTTTGGGCTCATTTGGCCTAACTACCTTTGCTCAATCCTTCATTTTTCATAACTTATGCATCATTTTTTAGTATATTTATGTCATTTGTACGAATGAGGGCATTCATTATTCCTAGGTGGCTAACACGTGATCATTTCAGGTTTCTTGGCACATGATTGGAACAAAACCGAGCAAATAAGGACAAGGAGACAGCCAAGATGGGGTTGAGGATTCGTAGGAGGGTTGTCCAACATTAAAAGGCCTTCCTCTGGATCTTCACCCCCAACTCCAAGCTCTAATAGCCACCACAACCGGATTAGAAGGCAACCAAATGGATTTTGAGGAAGCAGCAGTTCACTCCTAGTTTGGTCACCCGAGTCCCACTAATTTAGGAGGCCAGCTTGGGGCCTCGTGATGTATAAATGCTAAGGCTTGAGCCTTCGAAAAGGACTTTTGAAACATTGTTGCACATCCTGCATTGCGAGCTGCTAGCCTAGTTTTGCTCTTTTGTAGCCATTGTTGGCATGCTATGTGACTTATGATTATTATTTTTTAATGGAAGGCAGTCGAATTTGATTTCAGTTCTGAGCTTTTAAAGGAGCCATAGCTCTCGGGGTTGGGCCCAACCTGAGAGCCTAAGGCCCCCTTCCTTTGTATTGTTATCTTTTTCTTCAGCATTATGTTTTTTGGTTCTTGTACATGCATTTAGAATGCAGTTTGCTGAGTTAGATTTCTTGGTGTGGTTAAGTAGGTCATTTTCATAAGACAAAATTGCTTCAGCTGTTTAGAGTAGAGTGAAGAGATTGGAGTTGATAAAAGTTCTAAAAAAGGGTTGCCTGCACACTCATTTTCACCTCTTTCTAGGGGCTGGAATTGCAGACAGTGCTGCCCATAAAAAACATTGGTTTACAAATTCATGCAATCTGTGGTGCAATATTTTGGTTTGTAGAAGTTTCCCATGTGTTTAGATCTCTTGGAATGTTCTTTTCTTCAGTACCATACATGGTTTTTCCTTAAGAATAACGTTGTTGTTCATTCGTTCCGTTAAACAGTTAGGAATGTTTTGATTATATGCAAGACGTGGATGATTTGATTCAGTTTGCATTGTGCAGTACTATTCCCTCACTCTCTCATCCTTCTAAGCCTTGCCCAGACCAGTTCCTCATTTCCCAATTAGACCCCTTGTCTCTCAGCTACTCTGCCACCCATGTTATCCCACCTTCTCGGCCTTCCATTCCTTCTACCCTCCTTTAGACAAACCATCTTAGCACACCCCCTCACCATCTCATCTCTCTGTCACTAAGTCATTACAAACCCCTCTCCTACCTCCCTATCTACCCATGCAGCCTCTTCCACTCACCCATCACCCAAAAATACGATTGTAGGACATCCTGTAGGAATTACTGAACATCCTGTAGAAGTTTTCAAACATCCTGTAGAACCCCTGTAGACTTCCTGTAGAAGATCATAAACGCGGCCTCTTGGTAGCCAAACTTTGTGAGACTCTCTGGAAGGGTGTTAGGGACCCCTTAGACCCTATCTGGACTTTCCCAACCTTTTTCAAGCCTTCCTCTTCCTTGATCCACCTCTACACAAGTAGAAAAACCAGTTAAAAGCACATGCATGATAATCCTAATAATTGAAACAAAAATACAAAAAGTGTTTTCTTCAGATAGAGGTAGCCTAAACACATGCATTTCACCTTCATAGAAGTAATGGAATCACTTTCAGTAGTTTGCATTCCCATCTCTGCATCAGTGAGACTAGCTGGTAGAATTAGGGTTTGCTAGGGTTTGCATTTCTTGTTGGCTTTCAGTTCCTTTCTGCAAATATATTAGCTTCTTTTGAGATTAGCTTTCGTCCATCAGTTAAAAAGATTCTTCTAAGAGCTCATAGAAGTTGGCTTGAGCCCCTAGCGGACTTGTGCCAACTGACCAAGTGACAGCTACGACAAGAGCTAGTACTTGTGCATACAGCATCGTCGCTTCCAAGTTTGTTACGAACTACCGGGTTGATAAAATTAAAGAAGGAAGCTCGAGGAGTTGTAGTATTATTGCTACAATACTGGAGCCCACCACCTACTAAAGCCTATTTTTGTTTCACATGGGTACATGTGCATATTGTAATGTAAACATGTTGTAAAAGTGAAAGAACAAGTGTCAATAGTAGAATTTAATAGTCATGTAGTATTTGAATAGTTATGAGGGTAGGTGAGGAGTCACAAAGGGGAATGTCAAGGGTCACCCCAGCCTTTGCTATTTATAGAACCTCATAACTGATTGCACAGGATTTTTGGGAACCAAGCTTTCTATAGGGATAACTTAGAGTTAGTTTGGAGTGTATTGTAACAAGCCTTGGCTTCTCCACACTGTAGAGCTAGTACATCTCTTTGGAGGAGCAGGGGACAATGACTGTAACGTTCCACTATCAGGGCTAGTGGAAGTCATGGTTGTATGTATCATTGGATCTTACAGTCTTTTAATATAACATATCTAACATGTATCATGCATATGTTGTTATTGTAGTTCAACTATCCTAGTTACTTTAATTATGTATGTAGCTATTATGTACACATGTATGTATGGACTATTATGTATTTATTTGTATGAATCTTATCGAAGCGTGTTATTGATATAACCCATCACTTTGGATCGTAGACTATTCTAATTTCCATCTCGTGACGTTTTTCTGCTCCTATGTTCCCTTTCTAGCTGCGCTCGATCACAGGTTTCTAAGTGGTGCACTCACTCCCCCTTCTATGTGTTAAAGCCTTTCATGCAACCTCCTTGACTTGCTGCAAGGTCACAACCTTGCTACCAACAAAGCCATATTACTTACTTCTATGAAAAACCAAAATTAAGGCAATATCGTACTACCCAATGCTAGGAATCCCACTCCAAATAGTCTTAGGTCTATTTGGGACCTCTTACCAGGGATATTCCCTAACATGTTGGTGGGTCCAGCACCATCAACCCAGTGGTTTTAGCCTTTCCTTGCCATTTATGGATAACCACGGTGTGATGGGACTGTTTTTTCGATTGATATTTGGATTGCAAGAAGGTTTTGGAACTCGATGAGGTGATCTCACAAAAATTCCCAAGGTTTTGGGGTGGAGGTGGTTTAATCCCCAAGAATCCCCTCAGAGGTCAGTGGAGATAGAAAATTTACTCAAGGTATTGGTGAATAAACTCCAAGGTATCCAAGCTTCTTTCAGGCATTGTGATCTCTTGAACAGTTTTGACAATAATGTTGTAGACCAAGGGTGGAGGTGGTTTAATCTCTGGGAAGTCTCGTTGTTTATTTCTTGATATCTCACCTTCATGCTTGGAATATGGCACTAGGGTGATTGGATGAAAGAAATATTTGGTTCAACCTAATGTATGATAAGGTGGTACATGGAAGTCCCTGACTTGGTTGGCTTCTGCATAATGTAATAAGATTTGTTTTCCTATTGTAATCTATGAGCACTTGTACTTGTTATTATGGTGAATTGATGTTTATTATTTCATGGTTAATAATATGGTAATGTGCTGGTTATAAGCATGGATTTGCAATATCCTCTTGGTGTGTCTGGTTCAATATTTCATAAGTATTTGACGGATAAAGAATGCATGGGCTAGAAAGTGTTCTTGTAGCTATTATGAGAGGGAAATATACCTTATAGGTGATTCTCAGATAAGTTTCAAACTCCTATGTTAAGAAATGTATTTATGACCTATAGATTATATGTTCATCATAATTTCGACAAATTGACTCTCACGATTAATCTTGGTTAGTTCAATTCCTTATTCAAATCTTTAATTCTAGAAAGTCTCAAGAACTTCTGGGTAGTCATATGAAGATTAGCTAGGATTTGTGGCTTAGATATTGTGACTACACCCTCTGAACTGGAGAATTTGGGTTGCAACCAAATGGAGGAGTGTTATGCATCTAGTTGGAGGGTCAAAACCATACTCATACAATATTGTGCATGTGTTTGGGAGTTTAAGTCACTGAAAAAGCAGTATAGCTCAGGGTTAGGTCACCTTCCGTGGTTCTTATACCCCTGAGTATCTTGTAAGCCCTGTAGGATGTAATTTTTATGGTCAATAATTCTTAGTTGACAGCCCCACTTCCATAACTAAAGGTTCTAGGATGGGTCACGTCATAGTAACTCTTAATATCATGTTTACCTAGAAAACTTAGGAAATTGGGTAAATATGGTGTGGGGGTGTTATAGTCTATTGCTACTAATAGCTATGTGTTGTTGAAGAATTGCTACTACAATTGATTTTTGGAGCCTTATGATGTTGATGATGCTAACATTTGATGATGCAGATTTCTAGTGTTGTCATGTGTTATTAATGACAATGAATGAGTGCTTGGATGTGTGAGAGTTGTGGATACTCCTTTTGGTGTGTTTATTGAGTAGTCTTTCTTAGGGCAAGTATTGTAGTTTTTGCTCTAGCTATGCATGAACTAATGAGTGCAATATCAACTTTGTAATAACTCATGTATTGGTGCATTGGTATAATGTTCCATGCATTGGATAGTGTTATGATTTTTGGTCATGGATTAAAGAAAGTTTTGGAGGCATTATTACAACCATATGTGTTACATTGTATATCTTGTTTTTAGCCATGTACTTTCTTATGGAGCATTGTATCATGTTGTTTTATTATTTGGGAGTCACAAGTGAAGAGAGAGAGTCGTGGGTCTTGTTAAGTATGTATTGATGTGAGGCTTGAGAGATTCTACAACCGTGTCTGAACTGATAGATGTCTTATATTCAGTCCATGTATGGGCCTCTAGTGTCATTGCAACAACATACTATCATGTTCTTTATATGGGTCATTGGTTTGTAAGTTGATTCATATAGAAATCATGTCATGTGAAGTCAATCTCGTGGTCCATGAAGTGTAACCTTCACCTAGAAGTCATTGATTGCAGGGTAATGATGATGATAGTTAGGAGTGTTAATTTTTCATAGGGTGACATTCTTCTTTGATATGATAATTTCATTTCAACATTAATACATTAAGTTCACCCCATATTATCATTACATTATTCAGATCTATGTCATCATGGATCAACATATGCAATTACATAGAAAGAATAAAACATCACCATCATCCTCAATGCAATGGAATATAAAAGGAATAATAGAAGAAATCATACACACACGTAGAGACACCAGGATTGCTCTGAGACCAAGCAAAAAGACACTATGGGGAAAACCCTTGCAAATATTCTTCTTCTTAGATTGTCATCAAATGATGTAGAAAAATAGAGTACAATAATCCATAACTTTATCTATAAAGAAAAAAAATAATGGTATCCATGAAACAGATCTAATCATGTTAGGAATTATAACCCTCATACTGATGGCTATAATTTGTTGTCACAAACTGATGTCAATTGACGTACACTGCTCTCACTGTGCCAAACACTGTTGAGCATTATTGTGATTTTCAGTGAGCCCAATACATATGTTCCTAATGGAAACTAAAAAGTAACATCTACAAATCTATAGATCTCTATAATAGTAGAGAGAAATTTATATCTACCAGGTCACTGAAGTGAATTGAAGCCAATATATCAAACTATAGATCTGAACTATGATCGCTTTAATCAAAACTATTAGTGTGCCACTGAAACACTGTGGTCACTCCCTCATCATCTATATGCAGGTGACTGTGATTTCAATATCACTTTTAGGAAGTATTTATGCATGTGAATTTGGTGCACTACACCTAAATCGAGTATTCTTTCCCTTATTTGTTATGCAAGTGACAAAGATGTCCTGGTCACTCTTATGAATACCTTGTGTGAGTGATCGGGGACCTAAACCTTCTGATCTGCCACTGAAGCTATAGCTGCTCCCATAATCCTTTCTACTAGTCTCCAAGGATCTATAGTTAGTCTCATAGGCTTAGGTGCTAGAATGCAGGGACCAAAATTCCCTATTCTGTGCTAGTGACTGAGATTGAGAAGACCCTAACCCAAAGAAAACATTTTCCTATGATTTTAGACCCTTTAACAAACTCCTTCCATCGAACCTATGTGAACCAATACAAAAGAGAAGATAAGGTATGAAAATTCCATCATAATTGCCTTGGGTTGTACACCCCCAAGTATACTCTCAACTCATTGGCCATATGAGGAGCAATATTCCCAACAAGCATGGCTTATGCGTATGATCTGAAAATGGGGCTGTAAAGGCTTCTTGTGAGATTACAAGAAGCTCTCCCAATTCCAAAGCTTAAATATTCCCAAGTCTTTATGATTAACCAATGCAGAAATAATAATGTGCTTGACAATAGGGTGTATGCTTATGTTTATCTTGAAATTGTTTATGTGCCTTTAAATTCTATTGTTTATGTTGACATAACATGCATATAGAAGTAAAACAATGCAACAAATAACAAACACATAAGACAACAATTTAATTAGGAGTTCACCCAAAACTCTTGGGCTACGTCTCCATGAGTTCTAGTCAACTCGACTAGGCTCTCTAGGATTATGTCAACAATCCTTTTACAAGCTCCTCGCTCAACTCCATTGGTTTACACAAAACACAATGGGTTTAGATTCCATCTTAGCGCTGGCTCTTGAAGCTCTCGACTTTTTGGATCTACGCTCTCACTCTGGCTTTTGGCTTTAGCTCTGGCTCTGGCTCTTAGCTCTTGCTCATGGCTCTGACTCATGGCTCCGGCTCTAGCTTTCTGCAGCTTTGAGCTCTCTAGCTTTTCACTTGACCTCCAAGTGACTCGAAAGACTCCCTCAACTACTCTGCGCGTTAGCTTTTCACTCTCTCTTCTCTCATGCTTCTACTTTCTCTCAATTGAGCTCTCTTCCTCCTTTGAGGTACTTTTCTGGCTTTTTGGCTACCCCAGTCATTTCTCTACATATCATCATCTCTTTATGCCTCTGCGGCTTCGCTTCTCCTTGTCAGTTCGACTAACCATCTAGCTCTGTGGCTCTGTGGCTTCAAAATGCATCATTTCCTATAAAAATGCTCACTTGCAGCATGGCATGAGGATCTGGAGCAGTTATAGAGGTTTCACGACCTTCTCTTAGAAAAAAACCCGAAAACGGAGAAAATTTCATTACACAGAGATTTCTAGAAAGTACACTATCAGACGTGAAATATTGACATGAAATTCCATTCAAATGCCCCTAAAATCCCTATTGGGTCGACAATTAGGCAACATATCACATCACATAAGCGTTTTGGGTGAAATCCCAAATACATGGGAAATACATGAAAAACTCGACAGAACTATTTCTATGAGACGTGAAATTTTCTTTCATCCACCCTATAATCATATCAGGTCTACCTTGGGTCACTTTCACAAGCCCCACTATCGATCTGGGTGATCTCTATTCCAATGGTCAATATGTGACTTCGAGTGGCTTAAGGGTACAAAGGTTACCGACTCGAAAAGGTGGTTTTCCTCTCTCCTCCACCAGCCACGCATCGTTCATTGTATGGGATCAGGTGGAGCCGACCCAATACCATTTACAGCTTGAGGCCTGCCCAAAATCTTGCTCACATAAGTCAAATTTTATTAGTCACACCTATAATTCCCCTTCGGGTATGGCTTTATCACTTCAGGCATCTTTCCTTTGTATTTCAGTTTTTACACCAAAACACGCTTATACACAAGAAAGTCCCTTTATGGTAGAACTCAAATGTTATAAATTCGTGCTTATAAATCCGTTAGGTCCGGCATGTTATCATCCCTTTATATCAGTATGACATGACATTGCGATGCAATATATCGTAATTGCAAGTCGCATTGGCCCGTGCATCCGTCCCTTGTCTCATGCCACCGCCGATGCCTATCTGCCGATATCGATCATCACAATATCGCATCAACTTGGGGTCCTTACCTTATGTCATGGGCATATGCCCACCTCCGACCTAATATGTCAGGTATCAGCAATCAGGGTCTCTTCTACCTCCGCTTAAGTCTACCTCTTGGATCATTTCCAATGCAATTTCCCTTTATAATTTTTTTTTTTTTTGCCATTTTTAGCGGATTTTGCCTCTTTTTCCAAAGAACAAAGGCCATCTTCTTTCTGCGATAACTTCTGCATCCTAAGTTTGTTTCTTCCCATTCAAGATGCAGTAGATTCAGAATGAAAATATCTCTGCATGGTGCTATTTCCAAGAACTTCCTTGGACTTTTGATTTCCTTTGTGAGGAACACTTGGACTTAGGAGTCTATCCAAAATCCATTTTGGATCATTCCTTCCCACTAAAAGGACTTTTGATCTCCAAAAGACTGATATACTAATTTTAACAGTAAATGAGAGTAACAACACCCTCTTATTTTAGCCTCCATACACTTGGCCTTGCATATTGCCTCTAAACCAAAGCCTTTCACTACTCTCCTTCCTGGATGTGTTGGTCCTCTTAGGAAGAACTGTATTCCTCCTTGCCTTCCTACAGAACTCTTGCTAAAATGGTCACAAAAGGTTGTTTGAACTTCTCTGCCTTGATCATTGATCCAAGGTGGCTCAAACAAATCTGAAGTACATCTACTTCACAAAATTCTCATTTGTACCTGTTTGAAAAGTTGTCGACAATGACTGTTAACAACAATGGAAATACAGACAACAATTGGATGCCTTAAACTCCTACTTCAACAAAATAAATAGATTCCACATCTTGGGAACACCTCCATGTATTACATTTGCATAAAAATGATGGACTAGGCAACAAGCCCACAAAACATGCCTTTAAAACAAATGACCCTTCAAGTCAAGCATGTAGAAAAAGACCATTAGGACTTCATTATTATCTCCATCTTGGAGACCAAGTTAAATTCTCTCAAGTCAACATTACATGCATGTTACAACAAAGCAATGAACCCTTCAATTTAATCATACATACATGTTCAAATACAAGGAAAACATCAACGTCCTTGTGTCATGCATCTCATGCTCATGCATGCATTTCATCCTTCAACTTTCACTTAAGCACACTATACTTTCGAAGCTGAAATGAAATATAATGTTGCAGCAACAATGTGAGCCTCCTACTCAACTTTTCCATTCACCTTCTTCGTAAGAACCTACAACTTGCATCTCATTAACAAAGAAATGCAAATAGATGCATCAATAGACATGCAATCTTAATTGGATAAGAACTCTAAGCATTTCTCACCAATCCCTTTCAAATGTACTACCTTTTTCTGCACATCAGCATCAACATGTGAATCATCCCGAGACACATCATTCATGGAAACTTCCTTTCCATTTCTGCCATCTTCTCTTTCCACTTTCTTTAGCTTTCGTGGAAGCATTGCTGGATCAGAGTCCAACATCTTTCAGCAAGATGCCCTTGCTTATGGCAGTAGGTGAAACACATGTGCATCCTCTTGACATCATGATTTGCCTTGTCCAATGGACCTTTGGCTTCTTGCTTCTTTTCTTTCAAAATTTTTGTGTATGTGGCCATTCTCTTCCAACATCCAGGAACATTATGGTTATCCAAACCACAAAAGGAACAAGCAATTATTTTCCCATATCTATGTGGAAATTTATCATGCTTTGCAAAATCAAAAGGAATATGATTAAAACCAAATTTATACCTCTCTCTTTCACCTTTATAACCTTTATGAGGAGGTAAATTAAATGAATAAGTGGCTCCCTTTGGAATGTCATCAATATCTTCAAGGATCTCAGAGTTTCCACAACTCTCTGGTTCAAGTGTGTGCTTCTAAACACCTGCATCCTGCAAATGATGCTTCAAGCTATTGCATTCCTCCTGAATACAATCTTCACACTCTTGAGGTGGAAGACTTGCAATGCAACTCCCCCCCCCCCCCCCATTGAGTTGTTTCAATGGTCTTCATGGCAGCTTTGGAACTCTCTCCATAAGCTTTTCCATATCCAAGACCGAAATACTTAGGCCTTTCCTCAACTATTATTGGCTCAACAATACCTTGTGCATGTTTACCCAAGCCTTTTCCTTCATAGCCCATCTTGGAGATTAGCTTGGAACCTATGCCTATAGTATGTTTTTCAAAAGAACCAATATAGGCATTCTTAGACGAGTTTGAAGACAAACAAGAACTCTTTACCTCTTCTTCAAGCTGATACTTGACTAAGGCTTCTTTGGCAACAAAGAGTTGTGACTCCAACTCATGCATTCTTTTTAGGTTCATATTCGTAATATGAATTTGCCTCTCCATTTCCTGCAATTTGTCAGAAAGCATCTGCTTCTCATCCTCCATGGAATTCAACTGCTCTCTAAGTACGCTGCTCTTCCTTCCATCCACATACATTTCCCTCACCATATCCATAATGGTGAATAAGTCTTGCTTCATGTCTTCATCAAAGACTTTTGTGAAGAAAGAAGAATTTGAAGACTCACTTGTAGAAGTATTCATTATGCCAATGAACAAAAGAACTTCAAACAAGATTAATAAAGAGATTATTCAATAACCTTTTGCAACAAATCTCTTGTGCTTCAGGGATTGCCTTGAGGTCCTTTGCGATAGAAGAATGTCTTCAGCCCTTCTTCCTTCTTGTCCTTCCTCGAATGAGCTATCAATAGCTTTCCCTTCACCTCTACAAAGTCAAACAATAGTCAGTCTACAAACACGCATAAAATCAATTAGACAATCAATCCTTGACTACCCAAACACCTTTCAGACAAGCAATCTTTTCTTTGTCCATCAAGAATTCTGATATAACCTTCTTCGAAGGTGGACTTAATCAATCTCAGGCTCTAATACCACCTGATCTGAAAATCGGGCTCTAAAGGTTTCTTGTGAGATTAGAAGAACCTCTTCGACTTCCAAAGCTTAAATATTCCCAACTCTTTGTGATTAACCAATGTGGAATTAATAATGTTCTTGACAATAGGGTGTATGCTTACGTCTATCTTAAAACTGTGTATGTGATTTTAAAATTATGTTTTTTATGATGATATAACATGCATATAATAGTAAAATATTGTAGCAAATAACAAGCACATAAGACAACAATTTAATTAGGGGTTCACCCAAAACTCTTGGGCTACATCACCATGAGCTCTAGTCAACTCGACTAGGCTCTCTGGGATTATGGAAACAATCCTTTGATAATCTCCTCACTCAAATCCATTGGCTTACACAGAAAAAATGGGTTTAGACAACATCTTATCCCTGGCTCTTGAAGCTCTCAGCTTTCTCGCTCTGCGCTCTCACTTTGGCTCTTGGCTCTAGCTATGGCTCTCGCTCTTGGCTCTGGCTCATGGCTCTGGCTCTAGCTTTCTGCAACTTTGAGCTCTCTAGCTTTTCACTTGACCTCCAAGTGACCCCAAAGACTCCCTCAGCTACTTGCACATTAGCTTTTCACTCTCCCTACTCTCTTGCTTCTGTCTGCTCTCAATTGAGCCCTCTGCCTCCTTTGAGGTACCTTTCTAGCTTTTCGGCTACCCCAACCGTTTCTCTACGTATCATCATCTCTCTATGGCTTTGTGGCTTCCCTACTCCTTGTTAGTTCGACTGCCCATCTATATCTATGGCTCTTTGGCTTCAAAATGCATCATTTTTTGTAAAAACACTCACTTGTAGCATGGTATGAGGATCTGGAGTGATTACAGAGGTTTCGGGGCCTTCTCTTAGAAAAGACCTGAAAACGTAGAAAATCCCCCCTAAAATCCCTATCAAGTCCACCGTTAGGCAATATATCGCATCGCATAAGCGTTTTGGGTAAAATCCCAAATACATGAGATATACGTGGAAAACACGACAGAACTCTTTCTATCGAACTTGAAAATTTATCGCATCCACCCTATAATCATATCAGGTCCACCTTCGGTCATTTTCACAAGCCCCACTATCAATTTGGGTGATTTCCGATCTAATGGTCAGTATGTGACTTTAGGTGGCTTAAGGGTATGGAGGTTACCGACCCGAAAATGTTGTTTTCCTCTACCAACCACGTGTCGTTCTTTGTATGGGATCAGGCAGAGCCGACCCGATACCATTTACCGCTTGAGGCCTGTCCGAAATCCTGCTTACGGAAGTCAAATTTTATAAATCAGACCTATATTACCCTTCGGGTCTAGCTTTATCCCTTCGGGCATCTTTCCTTTGTATTTTTGTTTTTACATTGAAATGCGCTTATACAAAGGAAATTCCCTCTATGGAGGAACTCAAATGTTATAAAGTCGTGCTTATAAATCTGTTAGGTTTGGCATGTTATCACCCCTATATATTGCGGTGACGTGACGTTGCGATGGGATATATCACCATCGCAAGTTGCATTGGCCCAGGGGTCTATCCCTTGTCTCATGGCACCACTGATGCCTATCTGCCGATATCGCGATCACAATATTGCATCGACCTGAGGTCCTTACCTTATGTCATGTGCATATACCCGTCTCCAACTCGATATGTCGGGGATCGATAATCGAGGTCTCTTCTACCTCCACTTAAGTCCTCCTCTTGGACCATATTCGATGCGATTTCCTTTTATAAAGGTTTTTTATACCATTCTTAGGGGATTTTTCCTATTTTTCCATGAAACAAAGGGCATCTTCTTTCTGCGATAACTTTTGCATCCTAAGTCTGTTTTTTCCCATTCAAGTTGCAGTAGATTTAGAATGAAAATATCTATACCATGGGGCTATTTCCAGGAACTTCCTTGGACTTTTATTTTCCTCTGTGAGGAACACTTAGACTTAGGAGTCTAAATCCATTTTGGATCAGGGTATGATTTCCATTGGGGTATACTCTGCAAATATGAAGATAGGGTGAGCTACTACTCCAACCCTATGGATAACAGATAGGGATAACCTCTTATTGTCCATATTTCCCTCAACCTCGAGAACTCTCTATCTTTATTCCTCACATGGGGAGCTCAAACATGGTAGGAAGATTTGGCTCAGTGTCCTTGATCATCATTTCACCTTATCTGGAGGGGATGCTCTCTAAAAACCAATATGCCTTCGAGAGAATAGCTACAATGTTCTTGTCTCAATAACAGTTGTTTCATGTTCATACAGAACATCAAATAGAATATCATGTCAGATCATATATAATCATATAAATCACAAACAGATACCATAATCATTCTCCCTCTCAAGGAGGCGCCAACCACAAGCTTGCACTTTTTTCGAACAATTGCACTGTCTCAATATGTGAGAGTATCTCGATATATATATATATATATATATATATATATATATATATATATATATATATATATATATATAACCATGTCATATTGATATCATGCTCAAATAACTCTCTAAGGAAATTATGTATCCTACCTCATAGCTAGCCATGCTAGTAGCATCATGATCAACCTAGGTCATGCTATGGACCTATCATCCAAGATATCATGGAAGATCTCATACTAATGCAACATCCAAATGTTCTTATCAACAATAATATTAAATATCATCAATACATCTTTTCAGATACATCCCATAGGAGAAATATCTCATCCTCAAAATATAGTACCTCATGCGGGTATTTCAAATCATGCTCGGCGGCAACTCTATGTGAGTGAATTAGCTCAATCATGAATTTATTCAGGTTCTATGCACATCATATGTATATATATGGTTGTTCAAAAATGAAATAAGAAATACTTCAATCAACTATTCGATGCCATGCTGATATAAAAACATCTTTGAACTTCAAATAAGAGTATCAATGATTTACAAAAAAACCTTTTATAATAGATTTGCAATATGAAATTTCTTTCCAAAATTATAGAAACCAATTCATCATGCCATGATACACCATTTTAGACTTCATAATCCATCTCCCTATGGTTTAGATCATGAGAGGATCATCACTTGTTACAAGTAGACCATCGGGATATAAAATCGAAACCATAATCAATATCAAAGCCATATCTTAGAACTCATCATCCTGAATTCATCAGAAAACTGTCAAATATAGACATATCTGGATTGCAGTGCTCTAAGCATAATGCCTTGCTAAGCTATAATCAACCTTACATAGATCAATGAAGTCAGCTCATCAGATTTTAGAATCCAGATTATGACCATAAGAAAATCCATCATTATCACAATATTAATACTTTCGACTAGGAGACAGACAGAGCTCATATCAAGTATGAATTTGATTATTATGATATCAACAAGTTGTGATAATCCATGCAATATAAGTTTGAGGATTCATCAAGTCATTATCGTAATCATAACATAAGTCATTTATGTCACTAGGTGTAAATGTATACATGAAGGATGAGTTATGCAGGTTCCGTTTTCATGTTGAATCACAACTATCACTACCTCAACCATTTTTATAGGAATAAGGAGGCCAATATCCACATAGGTCATCATGCCCGCATAGTATTGATAGAAGAGAAAATCAACAATCATCAAATCATATCATCAGGCTAAGTCCTAAATTCTCTATCATAAAGAGATATATAATCAAAGCACATCTCAATCATAAATTCAATTTTTTTGTCAAGCATCATGTCAAAACACTTTTCATATATACTAGTAATGTAAAAGCATGCCAATCTCTTGTAGCACAAACATAGTGACATATCTATATGTATGTCCTTGTCACCTCCAAACACACGTTTAGTTTGCATGTTCATGTTCTGGAAAATATTCAATATTTTCTTGCTAGCAAATCTTGTTGTTATTTGCAATATGTCTATGGTACTGAAATCTTCCATGTTACCATATGATTTTGTGCACAATACTTCATTATATGATCAACAATTTTAGAAATGAGTTAACAATGGCATAATTTGTGAGAGACACTTTGATTTAGAATTTAAACAACTTCAAAAAGCTTCAGATGATGGTGAACAACAGTCAAATCTTTAGTCGACCCCTTCATGTTAGCATGAGAGAAACTTTAGCTTCGTGGACATTATCTAGGAGTTAGCATGGTGAATCTAGGGTCGAGATCTCCTAGATCAGTGACTACGTCCCAAGCAGAAACCCTAATTTTTGTACAGGCTTCAGATCTAAGACTCTGTTGCAGATCAATGCTATGAGATGCACACAAATCATACTTCAACAACATAGAATATGAATATTAATAAGGCTAATAATCTTGAGAAGAGATTCTTCCTCTAACTAGGGATCTGCATCATTCATGTTCATTCATGTAAGCAACCAATGTCTACTAGAGTCATGCAATAGTAGATCTATTAGATCATAAAGATATGGCTATTAGCATCATGACATCAATATTTCATCAAAGGCTTAGACTCAAAGCAGTAGATAGATCTCAAATATTATGATCATAATAGCACTTTCTACCAAGTCCCTCCATCAAGTTAGGACATTCAGTATATGTTGTCAAGACAAGACCATAGTTAGTAAGATATCTACTTATCAATCTTACACTTATACCTTTCACATCAAGGTTACCATGCTCTACATGACTAATGAGATCAACTTAGGCCATTCAATAAAGCTTTATCAACACAACAAGAGTGTCAATCATGCTTATCATAAGTATTACCACCATACTCTTGTATAGGACTCAATGAACTATCCATATATGTTAGATAGCCTCATAGAATTTGAGAAGATCAAAACACTAGGAAAAACATTTCATTATAGGAGACATAGATCCATGTCACTTTTATGTACATGTATGAGTCATTAAATAAAGAGGCATTATCATCATACCTTAGGGCTTACCAAGCCAATAGCAGAAACATATCATGCATACCTTGTGGTATTACTTGTGCACCTTTTCATTAGACATAGTCCACTTGAAGAACTTTGTCATCTTTTCATCAAGTACATCTTTGTCTCTTTCCAGATCTGCATCTCAAAATGATCCTCAGGAAGGATATACTAATCACATCTAAGCAAGGAGGTTTGAAACATCCATATACTGAAATACATATGCAAGAAGTATAAGAAATAAACATAATCATCAAATCTAACAAGTAAGAAGCATCAGAAGTAAAGAGATTCTTATCTTCAGTGGGAGGTGATCAAGGAGGAGCATGTCTGGTCTTTGGTTTTTAATAGGATGGAGATGTTGTGTTCCTACTTGAGAGAGCATTTATAGTCATGTTATTACCTTTCAATTTCCACCACACATGTACTGCTACTATATTCTTGGTGAGGACATCATTGTTGATCAGTGGATATTTTTTCTTCTAATGTTGTATTATTGTTCATGGTTATAATATGTTGTGGTTGTCTGATAATTTCGTTGGTGTAGATAGAGTTTGTTGTTGTTAGTATATTTCTGTGATATATTGATGGTCATGATGTGTTGATGTTTTTTCGGCTCGAGAGTGATGTTAGTGTATATGGAGACTTCTCTATGGTTGATTCACGAGGGAAAGAGAGTTTGGTTGAGTTATCGTTGTTGTTTATTGTTGTCATGTCTCCCTAGCGAGTGGGAGAATTTTCCACTACATAATTAGTGAACGACTAGTAAAGTGATACCCTTGAGGTGCTTCGCCCGTTTCCATTGATGTCAAAGGGGAGAGAGTTAAGATATCTATATTTTGGAGGCAAGTTGGATGGTTAATTTAGGGTGATTTTTATTAGGCAAGTTGGATGGTTCACCTAGGGCTACCTTCATTGCGGAAGGGAGAGATCGTTGGCATTTTTGTTTAGTTGTTGGTTGGAATTGATTCCAACTTGGTAGTATGTGTCGCACATTTTTTTTCATAAACCTATTTGATCATTACATGTTGTGGAGTAGCTACAACTAGTTAAGAGTGGTTGGAATTTTTGTTTAGTTGTTGGTTGGAATTGATTCCAACCTGGTAGTATGTGTTGCACATTTTTTTTCATGAACCTGTTTGATCGTTACATGTTGTGGAGTAGCTACAACTAGTTAAGAGTGGTTGGAGTGTGTCAAGTCATGTTTAATGGGTTGTCTCTAATTTTGAGAGTAGGATAATTGATAGATAATTATTAATTAGTTTTTGGTTAGTATACAAAAGAGACTAAATTCAATATTGATCCGAATGGAAAATGGCATCAACCCATGGTACTCATCCACCCATGGTATTCATTCACCCATGGAATTTACCCATGATATTGTAAATGGCATCCGCCCGTGGTATTGTAAAATCCACCCTTGGTATTCATTCACCCATGGAATTGACCCATGGTATTGTAATTGAGAAATACTACAAGTAACAAGTCACATTTTGTAAAAGGACAGATTGTTCGCCACAATGTAGTCTTTACAGTTCAGAGGCATGTAGCCACACATCTCTTCTCAGAGATAAGCTACCATCGCCCTAGCTGGTTTATTTCCATTACGATTTTAAATAAAAGTTTCTTTGTGGTTTTGTTTATTGGGCATTCTCCTCCTATTTTTCTTCTAGCAATGCAAGTTTTCAGATCTTGGGGGTCTCTCCTCCCAAGATCCATTTCAATCTTTTAGATCTTGGGGGGCTATGTAAGCACCTGCTACTTCATCCGCAACCAACATCATGGTTATGGGTCAACCGCATAAAATCCTTGTCATCGAAGTCCATTTGCTAGGCCACACACTGTCACAATCGCAGTTGGTCACAAGCATTACAGGGTATCTCTATCCTCGGATCTTTGTTTATCAGGGTTTTGGGTTAACCACATAAAACCCTTATCTTCAGTGGCTCTTCATATTCAACAGAGGCTTTGCAGGAGGGAACTTTACGCAATGGGGACCATTGCTTCTTAAGGAGGGAGGAATGATCCGAATGGAAAATGGCATCAACCCATGGTACTCATCCACCCATGGTATTCATTCACCCATGGAATTTACCCATGGTATTGTAAATGGCATCCGCCCGTGGTATTGTAAAATCCACCCTTGGTATTCATTCACCCATGGAATTGACCCATGGTATTGTAACTGAGAAATACTATAAGTAACAAGTCACATTTTGTAAAAGGACAGATTGTCTGCCACAATGTAGTCTTTACAGTTCAGAGGCATGTAGCCACACATATCTTCTCAGAGATAAGCTACCATCGCCCTAGCTAGTTTATTTCCATTACGATTTTAAATAAAAGTTTCTTTATGGTTTTGTTTATTGGGCATTCTCCTCCTATTTTTCTTCTAGCAATGCAAGTTTTCAGATCTTGGGGGTCTCTCCTCCCAAGATCCATTTCAATCTTTTAGATCTTGGGGGTCTCCTCCCAAGATCCGGATCAAATATAGATCAAACAAGTGATATATATTTGTTCACAGTTCCTCATATTCAAGTGGAAGAATTAAATATATGTTTTTCTTTTAGTAAAGATTAAACATAAGTTTAAATGTTATTAATTGCATCAAGAGAAAATCTAAAATGAACTCTAAGGTATATGTGTAGGTGTAATGTAAGTATGTAAACAATTCTTAATGTTGATTTAGTGAAAAAACAGTTAAAAGTTAAAAGTGATATGGGGACGAGTATAAACATTTAAATGTTTTCTTAATTAATAAAAAGTGAAAAGTATTAAACATGATTAAAAATAATAAATAAATGGTTGTAAACATTTAAATGTTGGATCAATTAATAATAAACATTTAAAGTAATAAAAATAAGAAAAAACAATTTGTTATATTTTTATTTTGTTATTAACTAGTGAATATGCTTTGCTATAATACCATGGCTTATCAATACTAGATGCCCAAATATGATAACTTATTTCACAATCAAAATATTTTGGCAACATTCTTATTAGTATTTATTCACCCCACTTTTCCATTAATATTATGAACTTGTTAATAGACTTTGTTACTATGCCATGGACCAATACCATGACTTATCAATACTACATGCCAAAAAAGTATAAGTTATTTCAAAATCAAAATATTTTATAACAATATGACAAGATACTATATAGATATTAAAGAGCCTAGATCCCTCTTAAGCTGAGAGGGATCAAATATTTGGAGCTGCAAACATTTACTCAAGTTTTGCTCTCAAAAAAAGGCTTGCACGTTTGCACGTTGAGAGATTTGATTCCTCTTGGCCCTTGGTAGATTAGGGATTAAGACAAATCTAGAGTGTTTATTTTAATGACCGTGTCATTGAGACCAATAAAATATATATGATATTAAGAAAAGACATTAATTAAAGCTTTTTGAAAGTTTATTTCTATAGTGAAATAGAAGAGAAAGAAATGTCTTGGATGCAAAAATAACATCAAGTGCAATGACATATATTTGTTTCTTCTCATTGTTTATTTTAATAAATAGATTATGTAAATGTTATGGACTATTTGCTGTTGCTACAAAAGTGATATAATTTAAGCTGAAATGAAATTAATTATATATATATATATATGAAAAATTTGAAATTTGAAATTAATTAAAGTGAGTCGAGGTAATTTTAAAATTATTTATATAAATAAATATTTAGATAAATAAATTTATGAATAAAAAAATTCCTATGTCATTTTTATTTTTTTAATTAAATTAATTAATTAAAAAAATATTAACAATTTTTTCGAAAAAATAGATGAAGATCATGTCTTTGGCTCTGTCGGCCCTCAGAAAATTGGTTGTGTGCAAGAACTGTGTTCTATTAATATGAACGCGAGGGATTAAACTCTGTACTATCACCGATAAAGTGGAAGCATCTCTCTGCTTTTCATTTCGTTGAGACGTAACATGGCACCAAGCACCATCATTAATCCTTTTCTTCATTTCATTGACGTGTCTGCTCGTGCCTTGAGAATGGAATCCAGTCACGGTAATAATACAGGTACTGTGAGATTGATGAGCAGTGATGGAAGAATATTCCAAGTGGAGGACGCGGTGGCTTCTCAGTCCCAGATTATAAAGAAGGTGATGGACGACTTGGGCACCCACACAACTATTCCTCTGCCTCTCGTTTCCGGCAACATCTTGGAAAAGGTGATCCAATATTGCACATACCATGCGGCTGATGATGTTAACAGCAGTAGGTGGGATTCAGAGTTCCTTGAAAGCCTCGATGATCATGAAACCCTTTTGAAAGTGGTAGTGGCAGCCAATTATCTGTGTATAAAGACTCTTCTCGACTTGACATGTAAAGCTATAGCTCAGATGATCAGAGGTAAAACTCCCCAACAGATTCGTCGAATTCTCAATATTCAAGATGAAGATGATTCAACTTCTCAGCACTAGGCGTGGCAGCGAGGCAGGCCTGGAAATCAATTGCTATCATATGCTGCGTTTCTAAAGAATGCTGAATTTCAATGATTTATACTCTCTGATGAATGTGAAGACTCTTTTCATGGTTTAATATTAATGATTTTACGATAATTAAGATTGAGATTTGTATAGTTAGTTGCGATAATAATAAATTTGTTGATGATTTTTTATTATGAAATTATTTCAAGTAATTGAAATCGATAGTTTCATAGAATTATAATAATTTATATGACATAGTATTATTTAGTTAAAATTGTTTACATTACAATAGGTTAGAACATTTGGAGATGTTTTCCACAATTATTTCTAATGATATATTTAGAGTAAAACTTTAGATCAAATTAGGGATGATTTTAATGGTTTTTTTATTTATTTTTTGTAAATTAGTTAGATTGTTTGAATGAGTGAGTAACTCTTCACAATATGACTAAAGAAGCTTTCTGCAAGAATCCCAATATCTTTTAAGATTCAATAGCATATTTTTTTTAGTTCTAACATACTCCGTGTTAGTACAACCAATGGTGAGAATTTCCTAGGATAAATAATTGATTAAGGAAAAACTACTAAGTAAAAGATTAGTCAATCCTGGCATTTTCATTTCTTAGCATTTGAAGAATCTAAGTATAAATCTCATTTGAGATGTTAATTTCCAATACTTAATTGATATCTGGTTTTTCATAGTTGAGATGTTAAGTTCCAATATCTAAAAGTTGATATTTGGTTTTTATGGTTTTAACAATTTTACATTCACTGAAATCATGCACATTACCAAGATTGTGGTATCATCTAAACTTCACTACAAGTAACCAACAAGAATTAATATACATTTCATACTTTTATTATTCTAAACGCATACTCAAATTACTCATTTCATTAACTTTGTTGTGCTTCCTATGGGTGGTTTTGCAGGTAATTCAAAGGTTTTCTGAATAACAGAAAGTGCTGTTCAGGGCGGTGAATAGCATAGTGCGCCCACCTGCGAGACCGCTGAATCCCAAGTTCTCGCCACTCATTCTGCAAAAATAAATAAGTTAGATGAAATTAATTCAACCCACATCATTCACAAAAACAAAATCCATAAACAAAACACGCGGAGCCATGATTTCGGTTATGGTTTTAACGATATTAATGGTTACAAGGCCGAAGGAGATTTCCTTGAGGAGGATATGAAAAGAATGAACCATATACCAGACCCACATAAGGTATATGATAAAGATTTCCTTGAGAATTTTGTGAAGGAGAACGAGGATCCATTATAACCAATCAGGCAATGGAAGTCCAATTCCAGCAAGTTCAAACGAGATAAAACGGATATGTATCTTATATCATCTCTCGTTTCTCTCTATGCTGGTGTCGCACCTATGATGCGTAGACTATTTGGGCATGCCAATTGTCGGGAGGTATAAATGCAAGATTTACACTAGCATTGGTAAGTAAATTTAGAGGAGTAGCACAATATATGACATTAATACAACCTTAAGGATACCAAGATTTTACAAGAAATTCAAAAGAAGGATCATTCAGGAAAAAGGAACAAAACTCTTCACAGAAAAGTAAATACACTCTCGGAATTTACTTCTCGCTTCTCTTCTGGCTTGAGTTGACTCATGTAGTAAGTCTTCCTCAGGCGTCTAGGGGACAAGGGAATGTAGGCTACATTCAAAAGAAAGTGATTCAAGAAATAAAGGATGTAAAACCTGTTAAAAATTATTGTTATGTTGCAAAGATGAAAAGCATGAAATAAATCAGAAGGAAACTTCTTTCCAATTAATCCAATGAAACCATTTGTGCATGTAATTTATATCTTCTTTTTGATGTTTTAACTCACAAAGTTCATTTAATAATTAATTATGAAATTCAATTCTTTCTTGTTCAGTGCAAGCACATACCTGTAAGTTACTACAAAGTTGATTCCATATTGATCATAGCACAATTAAATCTCAAGAGAAACTTGAGATATTAATAATGCCTTTAGTTTAGAAACATACACCAATCTTGTAGGAATGAATAAAGGAATTTCGCAAAAGGAAAAGAGTAAAAGACTTGAAAAACTGAACAAATGAAATCAACTTGCAGAACAAGAAATGCACTAGTACACACAGTGTGCTTGTACCATTCTTGTAGAAATGAAATCAAGAATTACGAAGGAAAGCTTATTAAAACCAAATACTTCTAGGAACTATGTAGAGAAAAATGTAGCAAAGGAAAAATAAGAGGTTTGGGGCAACATATTGGCTGGTGGGCCCAACCACCTAGCTCATTTCCCTTGCAGCTATTTAAATCAAAGTCTTAAAACATGCCGGAGAAACAAAACTTAGAAACAATTGCCAAATAAACTCATTTGAGAGTAGAAACCAGAATTCAAAATTAAATGCCAAAGAAATTCGTTGTAGAAGCCCTATTACCGATTCATTAAATAGTGCAGTGTTGGCTCCAGTGGTCCCCTCCATGGATCATCCCACTCAAAGCACAACTCCTCCTTTCCTGCAAAGCAAGATCAAATTCCCTGTTCCGCAATCTGTAAAGTACAATGCCTGATCCAAATCTAAGGTCTCCGGTGAGTTCGATTACTAATCTTCTGGGTGCGCTGCTGCCCCTCCTTACGATTTTAGCATGGTTTGTAAAACAAATTTGAACTGGAACTAGAAAATCCGATTTGGCTAAGTTTGGAAGATAATACAAAACTACGCCAACTGAATATTTCCAGCTATGCTTTGTAAGCTTATCAATGGAATATGAATTTTTCCAAATCATCTTCAACAATGTTCAATTGATCCTGCAATCTATTATTCCCCACTACGAGTCAAATATTAATGTTGTACCAATTCCATTTTCTTACTATGAAAATAGTGAAACTTTTCATTCTTTCTCCATATTAAATATCCCTGTTCTTCCTGGAAAGCGTTCCTTTCTCTAATCACATGGCTTCATTTTAGTTTCAAACAATAATTTTAATATTATTTATGCTCTTAGCGCTAATCCTTTAGTCTTGTAGAGAGTGAAATATAAAGTCACGAAAGTGCAGGAACCACGGGTATAGGAACAACTAGTGTTGGAACAGCTAGTTCAGGAATAGCTAGTGCATGAATGTGGTGCAGGCGCAACTAGTGCAGGAATCGGTGGTGCAAGATAGCTGGTACAGGAATGGCTATTATAGGAATGTTAGCACCTACCACAAAAGAGCCTATTAATGACATTTTCACATTAAATTAAAAAAAAGACGAGTTCATTCATCAACAATTTTCAGTTCTAAATGCCTCTAAATAATAACTTAATAATTCGTAAAAAGTATAATAATGATAAAATTATTTAGTAAAATCATTAAGATCTCGAAAAAATGGAGGCTCAACACTCCCCCAAGCTGACCGCTGACCTTCTTGCATGTCCTCATGCAAGCCAAACCATAAGATTACAAAACCATGGAAGAAGGCAGGGGAATGTTTAGAGATTAATGATTGTACTATGCTTCCCAACAAAAGTGTTGGAAAAAATATTAGTAAAGAAATATTAAGATACCTGGTATGTCATTATTTTTTAATCCTTCATTAAGTCTACAACATCACTATTACAGTGCCAACTAAAACCATGTTATAATGCTTATGAAAGTATCGAGTGCAGGAATGATAAAATTGCAACAAGATGAGGTACGGAAAAGAAATGCTTTGTACCATACATTATTGAAAAAGACTATTGCACCTATATACTATTAGTGACATAGTTGTTGTGCTTTTTCAAATGAACTCCCTCCTTGTCATAGATTTCAGAGCTCTTATTTCTGCTTAGAGCCTTATTAGCATTCATGATAAAAAAAAAATCAAATGTTTGTTGAAAGGGTGAAATTTGAATTATAATACCACAATATTCCTCCACCTACTATAACAATCTTGTACATAGCTCATGTAATTCTTATTTAGAGGCAGACATAATCAAAATCATTGATCACTTGACAATTATAAGAAAACAGAGGTGAAAATCTAAATAGCAGTGAGTTAAGAAACATCAAACAGTGTGTTATGTACAAGCTAATGATACAAGAACATAATAAAACCAAATGAAAACTTTACAAGGCTTCAACGCGCAGGGGCCCTCTGCCACTTCAGCCGGTCAACAAGTAGTCACACGAATAAGCTCAGAAAAGTCTTCTCATATATTAAAACAACAACACGTATAAAAAGTGGGGTGACAACACAACAATTCAGAATTTACATATCAAGGAGAAACTTCTTTACAACGTTCATCGACGCGTTATTTATAATGACAAAATGCTAAAACTAGCTAACTAACTCCTACGCTATTGACTGTGTTGCCAAAGACACGTAGATCCCTTCAGCCGAGATCTAGCATAACTGTCATCATGTCTATTAAATCTCTTGAGTGGTTGCTGTTAGATTCCGGTTATAGAAGTGATCTCCAAGTGTGCTGGTGTCTTCGTGAGCTGAGGAATGTGCCACGTAACGTTCACGTGCTCAAAACAGAGAGGTGCCACCGCTGAACACTTTAGTTGGCTCTGCCTTTGACCTTCGTTGATCGTGACCTTCCATGGATCATTTGGCTGCTTCGAAGGGACACGTTCCATGTATCCGTCACTTGGAGCTTGCCCATGTGGCTCGTTTCTTCATGGGACACCTGTAACAAAATAGCTACGGAATCCTGTGCTGGCTGCGGAAACTGACAAGTTTCTGCAGCTGCATGAACAAAAACTAAACTAAACAACAGTCATAAGCATAGTCAGAAAACCATGTAAAAAGCTCTTTTTAGACTATAATGCAATGATTTAACAACTGGGTGGATGAAATAAGTGGAAAAGGAAGGCTGAGAGGGTGTATAGGAAGGTGCAGGTTTGAGGCTCAACATACCCCCACTGTGAAGGTGTTGCATGTCCTCAGGCAACCAAAATTGAGTTATTTCCGTCTAATCCATATGTTGTGATACTTCTGCAAGGACATCTAGCCCTCTTTTCTTCTTCCTTGATGCTATCATCATCCTTGGCTTCCTCACTAGGCATTTGAACTTGAGGTTAATCAATGCTCTGCTTAAATTTTTGCACTTCTTCTTCAGTTTTCTATTTTTTTTTTGCCACAGTCCTAAATGGAGCATAGTATTATCATGGAAAATCTTGTCTACTTTACTCTGCTCTTTGAGTGCTTCATTTTCTTGTATGATATGCCTATTTAGGACTTCTAACTCAAATATCTCATGTTTCAAAGATTGAACTTGTGCATCAGGTGGCAGAGAGGTACTTGGTCCTGCAGCTGATTGTTCTAAGGTTTCTAGGTAATTGTATGCCTCTTGCTGATTAGAATCTACCTCAGGTGTCTTTCTCGACCTAAACTCAAAATCTGGTGGAGGAGGACTGCTCTCTCTTTCCGGCCGAAAAGGGCTTTCCTCACGTGGAGGACTTGACTCAATGCTTGGCTGAGTTGGAGATTTCTCAAGTGTCTCTTCATCTAAATCAATAAAATGAGTCTGTTTTTCTTTGGTTTTATTCCCCTTTCCTTTTAGCCTAGTGCTCCTTCTTAAGTATGAACTAGTACTCTTCTCTTGTGCACTTTGTTTTCCTTTTTGCTTTTTCTTGGCTATGGTAGCGGCTTGAAGATCTATTAATATTTCTGAGAGAGGTTGATAATCCTCTTCTATGGATTGCTCAGGGGATGGATAGACTTCTTGGATGGTCCTTTTGCCTTTTTCCTTCTTCTGTTTCTTACTTCTAGCTCTATCTTCTTTTCCTTTTTGGACTGTTTCTTGGATTTCTATTGTAGGGGAGTCTTGGATTGTAATGTTTTTTTCTTTCCTCCTACTTTTCCTTGGAATTTTTGGTGGACTGCTTCCAGAGGCCTCAGACGGCTCTTGGAAGTAGTTTCATGTTAAGAATTGCTCCCATGTATCCTTAGTTTTCTTCAACTCATCCTCAATAAGAATTTTGATGAGCCCATGGTGGTAAAGATGAGGTTCAATATTGCCTACATGTTTTTGAACTGTAAAACTCATATTTTTCAAACTTGATAGCAGAAAATGAGCCAAATTAAGAGTGTGACCATCTATGAAATTCATCATCAGTCTAACATGATACATATACATAGAGCCAAAACGACCTTCACACGTGATAAATTTCTAAATGACTAACAATAGACTAGACCGTTCCTCTTTTAATACATTAACAGGGATGCCTCTTGTGAATACGGTGGTATCCATACCTTGGTTTTGTAGCATGGTTCTCCATATTTGATCTTCCACACTTCTATTTTTAAACCACCTTTCACCCTCTTGAGGTAGGCCTGTGGCAGCTGCTACTGTGGCCTCGGTCACTGTGAATTTTAAATCTCCAACCTCCACTGTTTGTCCATTAAAGGACCTTGCAAAAGCTTTGGTCACCTCCTTGTTATAGCCTTTAAACTTCTGGATAAATCGTAGCCATCTGACTTTCTTCAGCAATTCCTTAACTTGAGGATAACCCTCCAAGTATTTCAGTCGTTCCGGCTCAACTCTCAGTAATTTTCCCATCCTCTGTTTTAAATTCCACTGAGAGTTCTTCTGCGTGTGAGGGTTAAGGGAAAAAATAGCTCTGTTACAGGGTTTAGGATAGACTGTAATGACGGTAGTCAGGGTTTAGAGCAAACTGTAGTGACCACAGTTGGAAATAGAGAACAGTGAATGGAAATACCCGAATTACGGGAGGAACAGTGGGTGAGCAGTGATAAAACGAGTTCATAAAATGAAATGTGGTCGCATGCAAGGAGAATGATATAAGTGGAGTATGAGTGGAGTAACGGTAGGATTCCTTCGAGTCAAATGACTGTGTATGAGATTTTTCACGTATCAACAGACGGCTGCGGAAATTACAGCTGGGAAGAGCCGTAACACAATAGGTCACGTCTCAAGAGTACGGGTAATAACTAGAGGTGCAGTCATACTTGAGTTCAAACTCGAAGTAATCATGAGACTGTTAGGGAGATAAATGCGAGGTGTGTGGAGTGAAGTAATCAATTCTTCCTCAAGGCTTCTAACCAGTTGCTCTTCTTTGATATCTTGGAGATGCCCCGTGTCTTTAGCTCAATTACACTTGCATTTCATGATTATGGCACTAACAGTTGATTGTATTTTTGAAAACAGAGTGATGCTAGTTGCGGAAATCGTTTCTGGCTGCAGAAACTGCTTCTGGCTGCGGAAACGGTTCCCAGCTGCGGAAACTGAGACAACACCCCCTTGTCTGCACAAAGATAGTTAGAAAAGAACTAACTGAATGAAAATAGTCCTGGAAGGGGTTTTTATTAATGAAATGAAATGGAATGAGTGGAATGAAGTGAAAATGAAGTGGAATGAGGTGAAATGGAGATGAAAATGAGATGGAGGTGAAGTGAAATGACAAGTGAGATGAAGTGAAGATGGAAAGAGAAGGAGAGGAGATTTATTTTTGGAAAATATAGAGTGTCAGGTGTCCCTGATTTTCACTCTATATTTTTTGCATAAGACCGCCAATCTGGGATTGGTTTTCAGGCTTATAAACATTTTTTCTTTTTCTTTTTCTCTTTAAAAAAAAAAAAAAAAAAAAACTGAAAGAAACAAGATTAGGATGGTGGGAGAGAAGGATTCTTCTCCACTGGCCTTATTGCAGAATTCTCTTGGAAGATTTTGACAAACTCCTCTTTTGAAAGTGGCTTATGATAAATTTTCAATCGGTGGCCATTCACAATAAGAGGAGTCTGAAATTCATCAATGGTCTTGATTCTTACTGCTCCATTGTTAAAGACTTTATCAATATCATATGGCCCAAGCCAATGAGTCTGAAACTTCCCTTTGAAGTCTTTAAACTTGGAATCAAACAGTAAAGCCCAATCTCCCTCTTGAAACTTTCTCTCTTTAATATATCTGTCATGCCACTTAGCTCTTTGATGTTGAACTAGATCAGTCCTTAAAATTGCATCTTGTCTGATCTCATCTAGCTCATTCAGCTGCTCCATTCTGTGCTTTTGGGCTTCTGATAGATTCATCCCCAACTGAACTACCATCTTGAAAGTCTTGACTTGAAACTCAATGGGGAGCAAGACTTCTTTCCCATAAACAAGTTCATAGGGAGAATGTCCTGTTGTGTTCCTCCATGTAGTTCTGTAGGCCCATAAGGCTTCAGGGAGCCTTTTTGCCCAATCTCTTCTATGGAGATGAACAGTTTTGGTGATGATGCTCTCAAGAACTTTGTTTGTAGATTCCACTTGACCATTCGCTTGAGGATGGTAAGGGGTAGATTTTCTGTGCTTGATTTTGTATTCTTCCATCATCTTCTCCATCAAGTTAGATGTGAATTGACTTCCCTGATCTGTCACAATTTCTCTTGGAACACCAAAACGAGTAAAAATATCCTCAAAAAGAAATTGAACAACTGAATTTTCAGTGGCAGAAGGCAATGCTTTGGCTTCTACCAATTTAGTGACATAATCAGTGCAAACCAATATATATTTCTTTTGTCTAGATGGTGGATTAATGGGTCCAATGAAATCTAAAGCCCATTTTTCAAAGGGTTCGACGAGTACCTGTGGCTGTAATGACATTTCATTTGAAAGAGTCGGTCTCCCAACTCTTTGGCAGATGTCACACCTTCTGACATATTGTTTTGCATCTTTGAAGAGAGAAGGCCAATAATATCCTAAAGAAAGGATTTTATAGGCCGCCATCTTGTCAACAAAGTGTCCACCACATGGTTCATCATTACATGCCTTGAGGATGTCAGGTATTTTATCTTCCCGAACACATCTTCTGATCACACAATCTAGCCATGTCTTAAACAATTCATTAGAAATCCATGAATAATTTGAACTCTCCTGAATAATTTTCCTTTTCTCATTAGGTAATAAGTGTGGAGGTAGCTTCCCTGTAACCAAATAGTTAGCAATATCTGCATACCAAGGAGTCTTAGTAGTTACTGCAAACAAATATTCATCTGGAAACTTATCCTCTACAAGAGAATCTTCGTTAGTATTTTGGATTCTAGACAAGAAATCAACTACTGTATTTTGTTTCCCTGGTCTATCTAACACAATAATATTGAATTATTGTAAAAGTAAAAGCCATCTTGTAACTCTGCCATTAGTAACAGGTTTTTTCATAAGATATCTAATTGCAGAATGATCAGTATGGAAAAAAGTTTCATAGCCTGTTATATAATGTCTAAACTTGTTGATTTCATGAACAACAGCTAAGGACTCTTTCTCAGTCACAGTATAATTTAACTCAGTGGGAGTCAAATTTTTACTGGTGTAGTAAATGGCATAAGGAACTAAATCCTTTTGACCCAACACAGCTCCTAGAGCTGTATCTGAAGCATCTGTAGAAATATGGAAAGGAAGTTTCCAATTTGGCCCTCTCAAAATGGGTGCTTCAGATATTCTTGTTTTCAAAGTTTCAAATGCAGATTGACAATCAGGATCACATTTGATTTCACAGTCTTTTGTAAGTAATTTGAAGAGTGGAGATGCTATTTTGGTGAAGTTTTCAATAAATCTTCTATAATATCCAGTAAATCCAAGAAAACTTCTAACATCTTTTTGACAATTTGGAATAGGCAACTTGGAGATGACTTCAACTTTTGATCTATCAACTTTAATCCCATCTCCTAAAATATGATGTCCTAGAACAATCCCTTCAGTAAACATCATAAAGCATTTCTCATGACTTAATGAAAGGTTTGTTTCTTTACATCTTATAAGGACTTTTTCCAAATTCTCTAATGCCTCTTCAAATGAATTACCATAAACTGTGAAATCATCCATATAAACCTCTACATAATCATGAATTAGGTCAAAAAAGATTCCTAGTACTGCCCTTTGAAATTTTGCGGGTGCATTACATAATCTAAAAGGAAGTACTCGGTAAGCAAAAGTTCCCCACAGACAAATAAATGTGGTCTTGTCCTGATCTTTAGGTGCTACCTGAATCTGATTGTAACCACTAAAACCATCCAAAAATGAGAATTACTTTTTGCCTGCTAAAGTATCTAATACCTGATCAATAAAGGGTAAAGGAAACTGATCCTTCAAAGTTGCTTTGTTCAATTCTCTGTAATCAATGCAAACCCTCCATTTACCATTCTTTTTAGGTACTATAACCAAAGGAGAAACCCACCGGCTATCTGAAATTGGGTAAATGAAGTTTACATTAAGTAACTTTTGGAGCTCTTCTTTTACTATCTCCCTAAGGTTTGGATTCATCCTTCTTTGGGGTTGTCTGATTGGTCTATTGTTTTCCTCAATGTAGATGTGATGAATGCAAGTCTTAGGGTCAATACCTTTCATATCGGTATACTCCCATGCAAATGTAGTAGAATGTTTTTGCAAGATTTTGGTTAGCTCTTCCTGTTGTGATTTTTCCAAGTTTTTGTTGACATTCAATGTTTTTCCTGGAAAAATCTCAATGGTGGAACTACCAAACTCTTCTATAGAGAAAAGAGACATTTGTCTAGATGATAGACACTCAATGTCAGAATCCAATTGAAACTGTGTGTGGTCATATTCTGAAGATGGTTCAAAGTTTTCTAATGTGTTCAGAATTTGACTATCTTCACTGATCTCAGAAATGGTAAAGACAGGTTGTATAGTATCTTCTTCATCAACCCACTCATTATCTCCTATTTCTGTAATTTCTTTTGCTAGAGGATATAGATTGAACTTCTTTATCGAATTACCATAAAAAATATAGATATCCCCAGACCTACAACTGATAAAAGCATCAGCTGTGGCTAGCCAAGGTCTTCCTAAGATGAGAGGATGTCCTCCTAAATTACTCTTGGGAGTTAAAATCATGAAATCTACTAGATATTCCCAAGAGTCTAAGGAGACTAAGATGTCTTCTGATACACCATCTGGTTTAATAATTGATCGATCTACAAGTTGCAATAAAGTAGGTGTAAAAAGAAGATTAGGAAGTTTTAGCTGTTCCATAGTCTGTCTACTCATGATGTTGATAGCAGCCCCTAAATCAATCAAAGTATTTGGTATTTCTACCCCATTGATATGTGTTTTGACAATTGGACTACTGAGATCTACATACTTCTGCACAGTAATTTTTCCCATCATGATATCTACAATTTTTCCTACCAGGTGGATTCTTCTTGTATCTCTTTGTTTCCTTCCCGGTCTTTTAAGACTCAACTCCTTTATTGTTTTCGGTAGAATAGGAATCTCTTTAATGGCTTGTAACAAGGGAATCTTGATATAGACATTCTTCAATTCATCTAGAAAATCATAGTTAGGCAACAAGATTTGTTTTTCTACCCCTTTGTCAATTTGTAATCTTTCAGGAAAAGGAGGTGTGAATGAAGATGCAGGTTGCTCAACTATAGGAGTTGTGGGTGTTAACTCTTTTTCTTTCTCTTTTTGAGTGCTTTGGTTTTGAAGAGATGCTTCAGAACCTTTATTGGCTTCAAGAGAAACTTCCTTAGAAATGCTTTGCTTTTGAGCATCTATAGAAGTCTTATCTAGGATTCTACCTGATCTGAGTTGTACATGATGGAAGGTCAACAATTTCCTGCCTATATGATTGTTCCTCAACGACGACGGCACAAAAATGTTTGGTCAATTTAGTGTGATCTAAATTTCTATTTAATGTCAATCCGGGGTTCGTAAACTGACGAAGTGAAGTGTAATATATGTACTAGATAACCATTTCCTTAATCTTTTGTCGTTTTTGAGTTTTTAGTTTATTTTTGGATTTATCTTTCCCTAATGTGTGATGGTGAGAGTGAAAGTGAAGTATGAAGTATGGATGGTGATGGTGGTTTCTACGGTGATTTTCTCAAACTTGAAAGTGCTCAAGAAGAAAGCTTTAAAACAACTAAACTGAAATCAATTCTTAAGAGAAAGTAAATGCATCAAAAAGTGAAATAATGACAATGGCCCAGTATCCTTGCTGCTGAATGAAAAGAAAGTAAAAACTGAACTTAAAGCATTTTGAGGGTTTTTGTTATTGGGGTTTGGAAATGGCTGAGAAGGAAGTTGATTTAACTTTTGTTGCAATGGAAGCAAGAGTTGAGAATTTGGATTCTGTTGAGAAGGTTGTTGTTGTTGAAATGGCAATGATAATTGTGGATTTTGATTTGGAAGTCGTGGAGCTTGTTGGTTTTGAAAAGATGGAGGATATTGATAAAATTGAGCGAATCTCCCATATGGATTTTGCATACCTTTTACCCATGATTGAAAAGGATTTTGAGGTTGGGACCAAGGTTGTTGCCAAGGATTCCAATTTGGTGGGGGTTGAAAATTCATAGAGTTGTTAAACCCTTGATTTTGCTGCCCCTGCCAAGGTCTCTTTGCAACAAAACAGATAGACTCGATTGTATTTGGATCTTCTTGAAAGACAACTTTGAGCCCAGGAATTGAAGGACAATCCTTGGTCTCATGATTCTCTGAACAAATTACACATGTTTCTACAACTTTTGCATCCAAGGGACATTCCCTTAGAGCATGTTTCTTTCTACACTTTGGGCAAAAGATGGCCAAAGCCTCAACTTCTACTTTCTGCTTATTGTGAATCTTTAAGAGTGTCTAGTTGCTCACTAAGACTCCCTAAGATGTCAATCTTGAATTCATCAAGCATGTTGCCAATCTCAGCCCTACTTACTGATCCAGTTGCAGATTTGTTTGCTCTGATGAGAGAAGGATCTCTAGGCCCTTTTTGAGTTTTAGATTTCCCCCTTGAGAGATGGACACATAGCTCTGCTATATCATGAAGTGGAAGTTGAGATATGTATCCTTTCCCCATCATGTTCAAAATATCTATCCATTCATCTCTAATGGATTTTAATAGAAGGGATTTCAAGGTCTCTTCATCTAAGTTACTCATCTTTGCTCTTTTCATATTGTATTGGAATCTTTCAAGTAAATCCTCCAAGTTTTCATCTTCTCTTTGCACCATTTTGAATACCTCATCCTTGTGATTGGTGGGCATACAATAGTCGAGGTACCTATCCAAAAATCTTTGTTTCATATCATTCCAAGTCCTAATGGATTGAGTGAGTAATCCCATGAACCATTTCAAGGCTGCTCCTTTCAATGTTGAAGGAAACAGTTTGAGTTTTTGAGAGTCTTCTAGATAATCATAAGTTCGACACACGACCTCAAACTCAAATAGAAATGTTTCAGGGTCCTCATTTCTTAACCCATGAAAGTTTGGAAGGACAGATGGTGAGATGTTTTTCATTGTAGCTCAGGAGTCCTCATCAACTATAGGAAATCCGAATGACTTATCTCCATCCCTATTTCCCCCAATGTTACCTCTACGTCCTCCATTATTTCCTCCTCCTCCTCTACCTCTAGAAAATCCACTTGCTCCTTCCTCTGTCATGGTAGTTTCCCTGGAGACTTCAGAGTCCTCTGGTTCCTCTACTAAGGGTGAAAGAGAAGGAATTTCTCCCTCTTCTTCTTCCGATGATTCTACTTCTTCAATTACAATTTGTCTCTCTGTAGAAGGAAGGAAAGGATCTCTTTCTAGTTCAGATTCGATGGAAGGTGTGGGAGAGTCAACTACTACCTCTTGAATTCTAGGAATCCTAGGGCTAGGAGTGTAAGTTGGAGATGATGGAGGTGTCTCTTGTCTATTCCTTGAAGTAGATGGAGTTGTAAAAATCGAACTCTGGGCTCTAGCTAAAAGCCTTCCCCTAGAATCTCTTTCTCTATGCATGTCATTTTTCTTCAAGTCGGGCTAATAATTCTCTTTCTGATCTTCCAGGTCACTCTAGGTGCAAGAAGAGAGCATACTCAAGAAACTATTAAACCAATAAATTTCTCTTTTCTGATCCTCCAGATCACACTAAGTGCAAGAGGAGAGCATACTTTGAGAGGTTATCAATTTTCCTTCCTTGAAATTTTCTTGTCTTTTTTTTTTTAAGAAATTCGCTACCTAGTTTCACTTCCCCGACAACGGCGCCAAAATGTTTGGTCAATTTAGTGTGATCTAAATTGCTATTTATAATGTCAATCCGGGGTTCGTAAACTGACGAAGTGAAGTATACTATATGTACTAGATAACCATTTCCTTAATCTTTTGTCGTTTTTGAGATTTTAGTTTATTTTTGGATTTATCTTTCCCTAATGTGTGATGGTGAGAGTGAAAGTGAAGTATGAAGTATGGATGGTGATGGTGGTTTCTACGGTGATTTTCTCAAACTTGAAAGTGCTCAAGAAGAAAGCTTTAAAACAACTAAACTGAAATCAATTCTTAAGAGAAAGTAAATGCATCAAAAAGTGAACTAATGACAATGGCCCAGTATCCTTGCTGCTGAATGAAAAAAAAGTAAAAACTGAACTTAAAGCAACTCAAACCAAAAGCAAAGAAACTAATTCACAGTACTTAAACTCTTCAGATCCTTTACCCTTCAACTCAATCTACCTTGTGGGAAGTAATCATGAATAAGTCAAGCAATATGCTATCTAAATGGCAAGAAATTAAATTGCATAAAAGAAACTAGTCACACTACTTTAACTCTTCTGGTCCTTTACCCTTCAGCTCAATCTACCTTGTGGGAAGCAACCATGAATAAGTTTAAGCAATATGATAACTAAATTGCAAGAAATTAAATTGCAGAAAGGAAACTAATCACACTACTTCAACTCTTCTGATCCTTTACCCTTAAGCTCAATCTACCTTGTGGGAAGCAATCATGAATAAGTTTAAGCAATATGACAACTAAATCACACTACAGTTAGTAATATTCTGATTTCTTGCTAATAGAGTCATTTCACTATAGAAAGAAACCATAAATGGATGAGCAGTATGATATCTAAATAACAAAAAAAATAAGTAAGAAAATCACAACTTGACAAGATGATCTCATATGTCAATAGTTATCAAAAAGATGAAAATTTGCTCGGGCTGCCTAAGAAAACCTGCAGAAAAGCACTGATCAGTTGACAGATATAAGAAAACAGAGGTGAAAATCTAAACAGTAGTGAGTTAAAAAACATCAAACAGTGTGTTATGTACAAGCTAATGATACAAGAACATAACAAAACCAAATGAAAACTTTACAAGGCTTCAGCGCGCAGGGGCCCTCTGGCACTTCAGCCGGTCAACAAACAGTCAAACGAATAAGCTCAGAAAAGTCTTCTCATATATTAAAACAGAAACATGTATAAACAGTGGGGTGACAACACAACAGTTAAGAATTTACATATCAAGGAAAGACTTCTTTACAGCGTGCATCGACGCGTTATTTATAATGACAAAATTCTGAAACTAGCTAACTAACTCCTACGCTATTGACTGTGTTGCAAAAGACACGTAGATCCCTTCAGCTGAGATCTAGCGTAACTATCATCATGTCTATTAAATCTCTTGAGTGGTTGCTGTTAGATTTCGGTTACAGAAGTGATCTCCAGGTGTGCTGGTGTCTTCGTGAGCTGAGGAATGTGCCACGTAATGTTAACGTGCTCAAAACAGAGATGTGCCACCGCTGAACACTTTAGTTGGCTCTGCCTTTGACCTTCGTTGACCATGACCTTCCATGGATCATTTGGCTGCTTTGAAGGGACACGTTCCATGTATCCGTCACTTGGAGCTTCCCCATGTGGCTCGTTTCTTCATGGGACACCTGTAGCACAGCTTTTAACAAAATATCTACGGAATCCTGTGCTGGCTGCGGAAACCTGTGCTGGCTGTGGAAACTGACAAGTTTCTGCAGCTGCATGAACGAAAAATAAACCAAACAATAGTCATAAGCATAGTCAGAAAACCATGTAAAAATCTCTTTTTAAACTACAATGCAATGATTTAACAGCTGGGTGGATGAAATAAGTGGAAAAGGAAGGCTGAGAGGGTGTATAGGAAGGTGCATGTTTGAGGCTCAACACTACCTCCAATGGCAATGCTCATAGATGAATGACTTTCCTAATGCAGTTGAATCCAAAAAGTGATATCCAATATAATCCATTGCAAAAGACCCTCAATACTTAAGTGTCATGCATGTTAGGTCTCATGATTATGGTATGTCAGCTCATCACAAGACCTCCTACACTCCCCTAAATATTTTATAAATTCATATTTTAATTAACTTTGAAGGTTACTTAATAAGTGGGGAGGCAGATCTTCTTCTTAAGAGTATGAGATGGCGTGAAAAGTTTTTAATGACTAATCATTACTAGCTAGTTCCTCTACCCTCAAGACTTATTAAAAATATCGAAGATAATGAATGGAAGATTCTTTAAGTTAATAATTTTATTGTTCTCATGAATAGCTTATTATGATGTTTAGAAGAATGGTCCACCATAAGGGGCTCTCTAATAGTACCTTCTAAGGGAAACTGAAAATATATATCTCAGTTGACAACTCATTAGAGTGGTTGATCCAAAATGGATCTTAAACCCTCTAAAACTCTAAGTCTTCAAATATCGGAAAACACTATCGCATGGAAAAATACTAAGGAATGGTAGAAAATAGAGTTAAACAAAGAATGAAGTCTCTTTGAACCAGAGCCATTGGATTGGACAGATCAATGGTCCAGATCAAATCAGCAGATCACATCGGAGGAGGTCGGCAGATCGCATTGGCGGAGGTTAGTGGGGCATATTGGCACTAACCATGAGTGAGTTGCGACTACAATCCAGCGATATAACATGGACTGTCGGATCGACGTGTAGACCAATGGTGGACACCACATATATCACATTGTAGATTTAAAAGGGAAGGACTTACCGCAAACTAGAGAGACAAGTGATATGCGATTGCGACTTATGACATCGCAATATAACAAAGGGGTGATGCCAAGAGGAGCACAGAACATGCAACGAACGATATGCCGATGGCGCCGATCGGCGAATACAATTGGCGAATGGGATCGGTGAATCAAATAAAAAAGGGGCCTTGCAACATGCGACAAAGGCCAGACCCGATAGGGATTATGGATGCGATTTAAATGTATTTGAAGTTCGATTTTTGCGGATTTCTTTGTATTTCTCTTTGTATTGATGTTTTGCCACATACAATGTGATATTGAGATATTGCGATATAATGGCAGATTTGATAGGTTTATAGATGCGGCTTTGTATCTTTTGAGTTTTAGCTTTGGTCTGTTGGTCAAATTTTCCATTGTTTTTAGTGTATTTCTATTTTGAACAAGAAGTGTATTCCGAGGGATTTCACCTGTGCCAATGGTCCTTTCCATTTGTAAATAGGTGGCCTCAATGATTGAGCATTATTATTATTATTGTTTAATGCTTATCAGTGAGATGAAGGGACAATGCTAGGAGCCAGCGAGCCCGAAAAGGAATGTAAACCGATAGCGTCGTTAGGCTTAAAATTCCATTCAATGGCAGCACAGAGAGGTAGTTGCTCAAAGACAGAGAGTCAGAGAAAATGCAGGTACGAGTAGCTGATTAGAGGCACTATGAGGGAGATTTTGTGTACTCTTTAAACTCAAGGTTTTCAAGTGAAATCCCTATTTAATATCATTGTTGTTGCGTTATGGCTCCGATTGAGCTCACACCTGTAAAATCTGTTCTTGAAGACACAATATAGAGGTCGACACTGAAAGATGGACTAGGAGACATAGCCAGGAAGTTGTGAACTCCTTGATTATTCACTGTGTTGATGTGTTGAATTTTTATGTTTTTTTATTGTTAAATGTTTGTATTATTCACAATATTTTCGATCCATTGCATTAATTAATATAGGCATTCCTGCACATGAGTCTATAATACCTTAATACTGATTTAAGATCTCATTTTCAGATCAAGTGGTATCAGAGCATTTGGATTTGGTTTTATTAAGGTTAGACAAGCTTGTGCTGGATTTTAAATGCTAACTAGATTAAAGCTCAAACTAGGAGAAGGAGAACTTGTTGAGGCTAATCCAGATATTGGAAGAGTCTATACTTAGAGGAGAATGGCAGAAGAAGCTCCATTGGGATCAGAATATCAATTTATAGAGATTTTTAAGACACTCCAAGCCATGGTGGAAGAGATCTATCTGGAATTTAAGAAGGGTCGAGGTGGAAGCACTTCAGCACCCAAACTAGACAAAGGAGCAGAGGAACCTTTTCTAGTTGCCCCTACAGAAGGAAACAGGAAAGGGGAAATGCCTCCTCCACCATCTCCTCCATCATCACCTTCATCATCCTCATCATCTTATAGCTCTTCTAAGAAGAAGAAGAAATCCTCCTTAATCAAATTAGATGTGAAGTTTGATTTTCCAATTTATGATGGATAACTCAATGTAAAAAAGATAGATAATTGGATAAGACAAATTGACGTATATTGTAGGTTATATAACATTGATTCAGTAAGGAAGAAGATTTAGTTGGCTAGCCTTCGAATTGGAGGAACGACACTAGTATGGTGGGAAGGCAAGACACAGGATTATTTGCAAAAACACGGTAAAATCATTTATACCTGGAATGAATATGTTTCTGCTATCAAAAAGCAATTCTATCCTTTAGCTTACATGTAGCAGGAAACGATGAGTTGGCAAACTCTTCATCAATTGAAGGATCAAAATGTATAGAGTTATACTCAGGAATTTAGAAAGAGAGATTTAACTCTAGGTATATCACTAGATTCACCTGAGAATTTATTGAAGCATATAGGTCATCTTCATAGCTATTTAAATCATACTATTCTCATGTTTAATCCTACTAGCTTAGATGATGTATTAGTTCAAGCCACACATATAGAAGCTAGAGGTAAGAATGTAAACCCAAAGGTTGGGGAATCATCTAAATATTCTGCAAGGAAGAGCAAGGAAAAGAAGAAACTGAACTGGAAAGAGAGGAAAGAAAACATTGTACAGAAGGATAAAACTTCATGCACTCATTTCAAGAAAGAAGGACACGATGAGCCACACTGCTAGTTTTTGCATCCAAAACTGAAACCTAAGAAGTTCAGTGGAAAGAAGAAAAAGAATGCTACTGCTATTCAGCAGGACTTGGGATTAGATTCAGGCGATGAAACAATACTTACGACCAAAGGTATTAAAGTTAAATATTATGAAGCATCCACAAGTAATTCTGCACAATCTATTGATAATGAAAGTAATGAGAGGGAAATAAATGAGCTTTTTCGTATTAGAGTAATTTCCAAGCACAATAAGATTGATACTTTGTTTGATAGTGGATCACAAGTAAATTTGATTTCTGAAACAATTGTAAAGAAGTTGGGATTACAAGAAAAACCTCATGAGAAGCAATATCCATTAGTTTGGGTGTGTGATAAAACAAAGCTACAAGTAACGAGACAATGTAAACTTAGGTTTGCTATTGGATCAACATTTGTAGATGAGGTTGAGTTAGATATAGTCTCATTGGATATATGTGGTATTGTTTTAGGAAGTCCATACTTGTTTGATAGGAAAGCTATTCTCTGTAGAGCTAAGAATAAATATCAAATCACTAAACATGGAATGGAATATATTGTAAGAGCTCATAAAATCAAAGATAACTATTCTCTCATAAAATTAGGACAGATGAAAAGAATTGTGAATTCAAGTAAGCAATTTTTACTAATGGTTGTAAAGGCAAAGGATCCTGAAAAATCCAATGCATTTGAAGGCTGTGATTCTAAATAGAAAGCTAATTTAGTTAAAGTTGTTTTAGAGTATGATGTTCTATTTAAAGAACCTAAAGGTCTACCACCCAAGCGGGAAATAGTACATGATATTTATTTGCACGAATATGCTCCATTACCTAACATTGGAATGTACAGGTTGTCAGCTTTAGAGAATGTAGAGATAAATAATCTGGTACACGAGTTGCTCGATAATGGGTTTATACAACCAAGAAAATCACCATGTGGATCTCCAATTGTGCTGGTGAGAAAGAAAGATGGTTCGTGGAGAATGTGCATTGATTATAGAGCACTAAATAAAATAATGATCAAGAATCGTTATCCTCTTCCTTGTATTAATGATCTATTAGATCAATTGAAAGAAGCATTTTACTTTTCCAAGTTAGACTTGCGAAGTGGTTATCATCAAGTCAAAGCTGCAGAAATGGATACATGGAAGACTACTTTCAAGACAAAGCAAGGACTTTATGAACGGTTGGTTATGTCTTTTGGCTTAACTAATGCTCTTGCTACATTTATGAGAGTCATGAATGATGTAATGAGACCATTTATTGATGATTTTGTAATTGTCTATTTAGATGACATTCTTATTATTAGTAATATATGGGAATACCATGTAAAGCATGTAAAACAGACTTTAGATGTTTTAAGAAGAGAAAATTTCTATGTAAAACTGCCGAAATGTGAATTTGGAAAAACATCTTTAAATTATTTGGGTTATATTGTAGGGGGTGGTGAATTGAAGATGGATCCTTCTAAGGTTGAAGTCATTCTGAACTGGCCTAAACCCAAATCTACTACAGAGGTTAGGAGTTTCCTAGGGGCAGCACAATATTGGAGAATGTTTATTGCTAACATTTCTTTGATTGCAGCTCCATTACATGCTTTAATACGATTGAAACAGGTGTTTCAGTGGGGAGGCAAACAATAGAAAGCCTTTGACACCTTAAAACAAAAAATCAGTATAGCACCAGTACTAGCACTGCGAGATCTTCAACATCCATTTGAGATTGAGACATGGGAAATACGTGAAAAACCCGACAGAACTATTTCTATCGGACTTGAAATTTTCTTTCATCCACCCTATAATCATATCAGGTGTACCTTGGGTCACTTTCACAAGCCCCACTATCGATCTGGGTGATCTCTATTCCAATGGTCAATATGCGACTTCGAGTGGCTTAAGGGTACAAAGGTTACCGACTCGAAAAGGTGGTTTTCCTCTCTCCTCCACCAGCCACGCATCGTTCATTGTATGGGATCAGGTGGAGCTGACCCAATACCATTTACTGCTTGAGGCCTGCCCAAAATCCTGCTCACAGAAGTCAAATTTTATAAATCACGCCTATAATTCCCCTTCGGGTATGGCTTTATCACTTCAGGCATCTTTCCTTTGTATTTCATTTTTTACACTGAAACGCGCTTATACACAAGAAAGTCCCTTTATGGCAGAACTCAAATGTTATAAAGTCGTTCTTATAAATTCGTTAGGTCCGGCATGTTATCATCCCTTTATATCAGTACGACGTGACATTGCGATGCAATATATCGTAATTGCAAGTCGCATTGGCCTGTGGGTCTGTCCCTTGTCTCATGCCACTGCCGATGCCTAACCGCCGATATCGATCATCACAATATCACATCAACTTAGGGTTCTTACCTTATGTCATGGGCATATGCCCACCTCCGACCTAATATGTCGGGTATCAGCAATCAGGGTCTCTTCTGCCTCCACTTAAGTCTGCCTCTTGGATCATTTCCAATGCAATTTCCCTTTATAATTTTTTTTTTTTTTTTTTTGCCATTTTTAGCGGATTTTGCCTCTTTTTCCAAAGAACAAAGGTCATCTTCTTTATGCGATAACTTCTGCATCCTAAGTTTGTTTTTTCCCATTCAAGCTGTAGTAGATTCAGAATGAAAATATCTCTACATGGTGCTATTTCCAAGAACTTCCTTGGACTTTTATTTTCCTTTGTGAGGAACACTTCGAATTAGGACTCTATCCAAAATCCATTTTGGATCATTACTTCCCACTAAAAGGACTTTTGGTCTCCAAAAGACTGATATACTAATTTGAACAGTAAATGAGAGTAACAACACCCTCTTCTTTTAGCCTCCATACACTTGGCCTTGCATAGTGCCTCTAAACCAAAGCCTTTGACCACTCTCCTTCCTGGATGTGTTGGTCCTCTTAGGAAGAATTGTCTTCCTCCTTGCCTTCCTGCAGAACTCTTGCTAAAATGGTCACAAAAGGTTGTATGAACTTCTCTGCCTTGATCGTTGATCCAAGGTGGCTCAAACAAATCTGAAGTACATATACTTCACAAAATTCTCATTTGTACCAATTTGAAAAGCTGTCAACAATGACTGTTAACAACAATAGAAATACATACATCAACTGGATGCCTTAAACTCCTACTTCAACAAAATAAATAGATTCCACATCTTGGGAACACCTCCATGTATTACATTTGCATAAAAATGATGGACTAGACAACAAGCCCACAAAACATGCCTTTAAAACAAATGACCCTTCAAGTCAAGCATGTAGAAAAAGACCATTAGGACTTCATTATTATCTCCATCTTGGAGACCAAGTTAAATTCTCTCAAGTCAACATTACATGCATGTTACAATGAAGCAATCAACCCTTCAAGTTAATCATACATACATGTTCAAATACAAGGAAAACATCAACATCCCTGTGTCATGCATCTCATGCTCATGCATGCATTTCATCCTTCAACTTTCACTTAAGCACACTATACTTTCGAAGCTGAAATGAAATATAATGTTGCAGCAACAATGTGAGCCTCCTACTCAACTTTTCCATTCACCTTCTTGGTAAGAACCTAAAACTTGCATCTCATTAACAAAGAAATGCAAATAGATGCATCAATAGACATGCAATCTTAATTGGATAAGAACTCTAAACATTTCTCACCAATCCCTTTCAAATTTACTACCTTTTTCTGCACATCAGCATGAACATGTGAATCATCCCGAGACACATCATTCATGGAAACATCCTTTCCATTTCTGCCATCTTCTCTTTCCACTTTCTTCAGCTTTCGTGGAAGCATTGCTGGATTAGAGTCCAACATCTTTCAACAAGATGCCCTTGCTTATGGCAGTAGGTGCAACACATGTGCATCCTCTTGACATCATGATTTGCCTTGTCCAATGGACCTTTGGCTTCTTGCTTCTTTTCTTTCAAAATTTTCGTGTATGTGGCCATTCTCTTCCAACATCTAGGAACATTACGGTTATCCAAACCACAAAAGGAACAAGCAATTCTTTTCCCATATCTATGTGGAAATTTATCATGCTTTGCAAAATCAAAAGGAAGATGATTAAAACCAAATTTATACCTCTCTCTTTCACCTTTATAACCTTTATGAGGAGGTAAATTAAATGAAGAAGTGGCTCCCCTTGGAATGTCGTCAATATCTTCAAGGATCTTAGAGTTTCCACAACTCTCTGGTTCAAGTGTGTGCTTCTAAACACCTGCATCCTGCAAATGATGCTTCAAGCTATTGCATTCCTCCTGAATACAATCTTCACACTCTTGGGTGGAATACTTGAAATGAAACTCCCCCCCATTGAGTTGTTTCAATGGTCTTCATGGCAGCTTTGGAACTCTCTCCATAAGCTTTTCCATATCCAAGACCGAAATACTTAGGCCTTTCCTCAACTATTATTGGCTCAACAATACCTTGTGCATGTTTACCCAAGCCTTTTCCTTCATATCTTGGAGATTAGCTTGGAACCTATGCCTCTAGTATGTTTTTCAAAAGAACCAATATAGGCATTCTTAGACGAGTTTGAAGACAAACAAGAACTCTTTACCTCTTCTTCAAGCTGATACTTGACTAAGGCTTCTTTGGCAACAAAGAGTTGTGACTCCAACTCATGCATTCTTTTTAGGTTCATATTCGTAATATGAAGTTGCCTCTCCATTTCCTGCAATTTGTTAGAAAGCATCTGCTTCTCATCCTCCATGGAATTCAACTGCTCTCTAAGTACGCTGCTCTTCCTTCCATCCACATAAATTTCCCTCACCATATCCATAATGGTGAATAAGTCTTGCTTCATGTATTCATCAAAGACTTTTGTGAAGAAAGAAGAATTTGAGGACTCACTTGTAGAAGTATTCATTATGCCAATGAACAAAAGAACTTCAAACAAGATTAATAAAGAGATTATTCAATAACCTTTTGCAACAAATCTCTTGTGCTTCAAGGATTGCCTTGAGGTCCTTTGCGATAGAAGAATGTCTTCAGCCCTTCTTCCTTCTTGTCCTTCCTCGAATGAGCTATCAATATCTTTCCCTTCACCTCTACAAAGTCAAACAATAGTCAGTCTACAAACACGCATAAAATCAATTAGACAATCAATCCTTGACTACCCAAACACCTTTCAGACAAGAAATCTTTTCTTTGTTCATCAAGAATTCTGATATAACCTTCTTCGAAGCTGGGTTTAATCAATCTCAGGCTCTAATACCACCTGATCTGAAAATCGGGCTCTAAAGGTTTCTTGTGAGATGACAAGAACCTCTTCCACTTCCAAAGCTTAAATATTCCCAACTCTTTGTGATTAACCAATGTGGAATTAATAATGTTCTTGACAATAGGGTGTATGCTTATGTCTATCTTAAAACTGTGTATGTGATTTTAAAATTATGTTTTTTATGATGATATAACATGCATATAATAGTAAAACAATGTACCAAATAACAAGAACTTAAGACAACAATTTAATTAGGAGTTCACCCAAAACTCTTGGGCTACATCGCCATGAGCTCTAGTCAACTCAACTAGGCTCTCTGGGATTATGGAAACAGTCCTTTCATAATCTCCTCACTCAACTCCATTGGTTTACACAGAAAAAATGGGTTTAGACACCATCTTATCCCTGGCTCTTGAAGCTCTCAGCTTTCTGGCTCTGCGCTCTCACTCTGGTTGTTGGCTATAGCTATGGCTCTGGCTCTTGGCTCTGGCTCGTGGCTCTGGCTCTAGATTTCTGCAACTTTGAGCTCTCTAGCTTTTCACTTGACCTCCAAATGACCCCAAAGACTCCCTCAGCTACTTTGCACATTAGCTTTTCACTCTCCCTACTCTCTTGCTTCTGTCTGCTGTCAATTGAGCCCTCTACCTCCTTTGAGGTACCTTTCTAGCTTTTCGGCTACCCCAACCATTTCTCTGCGTATCATCATCTCTCTGTGCCTTTGTGGCTTCCCTACTCCTTCTTAGTTCGACTGCCCATCTAGCTCTATGGCTCTTTGGCTTCAAAATGCATCATTTTTTGTAAAAACACTCACTTGTAGCACAACATGAGGATCTAGAGCGATTACAGAGGTTTCGGGGCCTTCTCTTAGAAAAAACCTGAAAATGTAGAAAATTTCATTACACATAGATTTCTAGAAAATAAAATATCAGACATGAAATCGAGACGTGAAATTCCATTCAATCGCCCCTAAAATCCCTATCAGGTCCACCATTAGGCAATATATCGCATCGCATAAGTGTTTTGGGTAAAATCCCAAATACATGATATATACGTGAAAAACCCGACATAACTCTTTCTATCGAACTTGAAAATTTATCGCATCCACCGTATAATCATACCAGGTCCACCTTCGGTCGTTTTCACAAGCCCCACTATCAATTTGGGTGATCTCCGATCTAACGGTCAGTATGCGACTTTAGGTGGCTTAAGGGTATGGAGGTTACCGACCCAAAAATGTTGTTTTCCTCTACCAGCCACGTGTCGTTCATTGTATGGGATCAGGTAGAGCTGACCCAATACCATTTACCGTTTGAGGCCTGTCCGAAATCCTGCTTACGAAAGTCAAATTTTATAAATCGGACCTATAATTCTCCTTCGGGTCTAGCTTTATCCTTTTGGGCATCTTTCCTTTGTATTTTGGTTTTTACATTGAAACGTGCTTATACAAAGGAAATTCACTCTATGTAGGAACTCAAATGTTATAAAGTCGTGCTTATAAATCTGTCAGGTCTGGCATGTTATCACCCCTTTATATTGCGGCGATGTGACGTTGTGATGGGATATATCACCATCGCAAGTTGCATTGGCCCGGGGGTCTATCCCTTGTCTCATGGCACCACTGATGCCTATCCGCCGATATCGCGATCGCAATATTGCATCGGCCTGAGGTCCTTACCTTATGTCATGTGCATATGCCCGTCTCCAACTCGATATGTCGGGGATCGATAATAGAGGTCTCTTCTACCTCCGCTTAAGTCCTCCTCTTGGACCATCTTCGATGCGATTTCCCTTTATAAGGGTTTTTTATACCATTCTTAGTGGATTTTTCCTATTTTTCCATGAAACAAAGGGCATCTTCTTTCTGCGATAACTTCTGCATCCTAAGTCTGTTTTTTCCCATTCAAGTTGCAGTAGATTCAGAATGAAAAGGTTTCTACCATGGGGCTATTTCCAAGAACTTCCTTGGACTTTTATTTTCCTCTGTGAGGAACACTTAGACTTAGGAGTCTAAATCCATTTTGGATCAGGGTATGATTTCCATTGGGGTATACTCTGCAAATATGAAGATAGGGTGAGCTACTACTCCAACCCTATGGATAACAGATAGGGCTAACCTCTTATTGTCCATATTTCCCTCAACCTCGAGAACTCTCTATCTTTATTCCTCACATGGGGAGCTCAAAGATGGGAGGAATATTTGGCTCAGTGTCCTCGATCATCATTTCACCTTATCCGGAGGGGATGCTCTCTAAAAACCAATATGCCTTCGAGAGAATAGCTACAATGTTCTTGTCTCAATAACAGTTGTTTCATGTTCATACAGAACATCAAATAGAATATCATGTCAGATCATATATAATCATATAAATCACAAACAGATACCATAATCATTCTCCCTCTCAAGGAGGCGCCAACCACAAGCTTGCACTTTTTTCTAACAATTGCACTATGTCAATATGTGAGAGTATCTCGATATATACACACACACACACACACACACACACATATATATGTATGTATCTATGTATATATATATATGTGTATATATATATATATATATATATATATATATATATATATATATATATATATATATATATATATATATATATATATATATAACCATGTCATATTGATATCATGCTCAAACAACTCTCTAAGGAAATTATGTATCCTACCTCATAGCTAGCCATGCTAACAACATCATGATCAACCTAGGTCATGCTATGGAGCTCTCATCCAAGATATCATGGAAGATCTCATAGTAATGCAACATCGAAATGTTCTTATCAACAATAATCTTAAATATCATCAATACATCTTTTCAAACACATCCCATAGGAGAAATATCTCATCCTCAAAATATAGTACCTCATGTGGATATTTCAAATCATGCTCGGCGGCAACTCTATGTGAGTGAATTAGCTCAATCATGAATTTATTCAGGTTCTATGCACATCATATGTATATATATGGTTGTTCAAAAATGAAATAAAAAATACTTCAATCAACTATTTGATGCCATGCTGATATAAAAACATCTTTGAACTTCAAAGAAGAGTATCAAGGATTTACAAAAAAACCTTTTATAATAGCTTTGCAATATGAAATTTCTTTCCAAAATTATAGAAACCAATTCATCATGCCATGATACACCATTTTAGACTTCATAATCCATCTCCCTATGGTTTAGATCATGAGAGGATCATCACTTGTTACAAGTAGACCATCGGGATATAAAATCGTAACCATAATCAATATCAAAGCCATATCTTAGAACTCATCATCCTGAATTCATCAGAAAACTGTCAAATATAGACATATCTGGATTGCAATGCTCTAAGCATAATGCCTTCCTAAGCTATAATCAACCTTACATAGATCAATGAAGTAAGCTCATCAGATTTTAGAATCCAGATTATGACCATAAGAAAATCCATCATTATCACAATATTAATACTTTCGACTAGGAGACAGACAGAGCTCATATCAAGTATGAATTTGACTATTATGATATCAACAAGTTGTGATAATCCATGCAATATAAGTTTGAGGATTCATCAAGTCATTATCGTAATCATAACATAAGTCATTTATGTCACTAGGTGTAAATGTATACATGAAGGATGAGTTATGCAAGTTCCGTTTTCATGTTGAATCACTACCTCAACCATTTTTCTAGGAATAAGGAGGCCAATATCCACATAGGTCATCATGCCCGCATAGTATTAATAGAAGATAAAATCAACAATCATCAAATCATATCATTAGGCTAAGTCCTAAATTCTCTATCATAAAGAGATATATAATCAAAGCACATCTCAATCATAAATTCAATTTTTTTGTCAAGCATCATGTCAAAGCATGCCAATCTCTTGTAGCACAAACATAGTGACATATCTACATGTATGTCCTTGTCACCTCCAAACACACGTTTAGTTTGCATGTTCATGTTATGGAAAGTATTCAAGATTTTCTTGCTAGCAAATCTTGTTGTTATTTGCAATATGTCTATGGTACTGACATCTTCCATGTTACCATATGATTTTGTGCACAATACTTCATTATATGATCAACAATTTTAGAAATGAGTTAACAATGGCATAATTTGTGAGAGACACTTAGATTTAGAATTTAAACAACTTCAAAAAGCTTCAGATGATGGTGAACAACAGTCAAATCTTTAGTCGACCCCTTCATGTTAGCATGAGAGAAACTTTAGCTTCGTGGACATTATCTAGGAGTTAGCATGGTGCATCTAGGGTCGAGATCTCCTAGATCAGTGACTATGTCCCAAGAAGAAACCCTAATTTTTGTACAGGCTTCAGATCTAAGACTATGTTGCAGATCAATACTATGAGATGCACTCAAATCATACTTCAACAACATAGAATATGAATATTAATAAGGCTAATAATCTTGAGAAGAGATTCTCCCTCTAACTAGGGATCTGTATCATTCATGTTCATTCATGTAAGCAACCAATGTCTACTAGAGTCATGCAATAGTAGATCTATTAGATCATAAAGATATGGCTATTAGCATCATGACATCAATATTTCATCAAAAGTTTAGACTCAAAGCAGTAGATAGATCTCAAATATTATGATCATAATAGAACTTTCTACCAAGTCCCTCCATCAAGTTAGGACATTCAGTATATGTTGTCAAGACAAGACCATAGTTAGTAAGATATTTACTTATCAATATTACACTTATACCTTTCACATCAAGGTTACCATGCTCTACATGACTAATGAGATCAACTTAGGCCATTCAATAAAGCTTTATCAACACAACAAGAGTGTCAATCATGCTTATCATAAGTATTACCACCATACTCTTGTATAGGAGTCACTGAAGTATCCATAGATGTTAGATAGCCTCATAGAATTTGAGAAGATCAAAACACTAGGAAAAACATTTCATTATAGGAGATATAGATCCATGTCACTTTTATGTACATGTATGAGTCATTAAATAAAGAGGCATTATCATCATACCTTAGGGCTTACCAAGCCAATAGCATAAACATATCATGCATACATTGTGGTATTACTTGTGCACCTTTTCATTAGACATAGTCCACTTGAAGAACTTTGTCATCTTTTCATCAAGTACATCTTTGTCTCTTTCTAGATCTGCATCTCAAAATGATCCTCAGGAAGGATATACTCATCACATCTACGCAAGGAGGTTTGAAACATCCATATACTGAAATACATATGCAGGAAGTATAAGAAATAAACATAATCATCAAATCTAACAAGTAAGAAGCATCAGAAGTAAAGAGATTCGTATCTTCAATTAGAGGTGATCAAGGAAGAGCATGTCTGGTCTTTGGTTTTTAATAAGATGGAGATGTTGTGTTCCTACTTGAGAGAGCATTTATAGTCATGTTATTACCTTTCAATTTCCACCATGCATGTACTGCTACTATATTCTTGGTGAGGACATCATTGTTGATCAAAGGATATTTTTGCTTCGAATGTTGTATTATTGTTCATGGTTATAATATGTTGTGGTTGTCTGATAATGTCGTTGGTGTAGATGGAGTTTGTTGTTGTTAGTATATTTCTGTGATATATTGATGGTCATGATGTGTTGATGTTTTTTTGGCTCGAGAGTGATGTTAGTGTATATGGAGACTTCTCTATGGTTGATTCACGCGGGAAAGAGAGTTTGGTTGAGTTATCGTTGTTGTTTATTGTTGTCATGTCTCCCTAGCGAGTGGGAGAATTTTCCACTACATAATTAGTGAACGACTAGTAAAGTGATACCCTTGAGGTGCTTGGCCCATTTCCATTGATGTCAAAGGGGAGAGAGTTAAGATATTTGTATTTTGGAGGCAAGTTGGATGGTTCATTTAGGGTGATTTTTATTAGGCAAGTTGGATGGTTCACCTAGGGTTACCTTCATTGCCGAAGGGAGAGATCATTGGCATTTTTGTTCAGTTGTTCGTTGGAATTGATTCCAACCTGGTAGTATGTGTTGCACATTTTTTTCATAAACCTATTTGATCATTACATGTTGTGGAGTAGATACAACTAGTTAAGAGTGGTTGGCATTTTTGTTTAGTTGTTGGTTGGAATTGATTCCAACGTGGTAGTATGTGTTGCACATTTTTTTTCATGAACCCGTTTGATCGTTACATGTTGTGGAGAAGCTACAACTAGTTAAGAGTGGTTGGAGTGTGTCAAGTCATGTTTAATGTGTTGTCTCTAATTTTGAGAGTAGGATATTTGATAGATAATTATTAATTAGTTTTTGGTTAGTATACAAAAGAGACTAAATTCAATATAGATCAAACAAGTGATATATATTTGTTCACACTTCCTCATATTCAAGTGAAAGAATTAAATATATGTTTTTCTTTTAGTAAAGATAAAACATAAGTTTAAATGTTATTAATTGCATCAAGAGAAAATCTAAAATGAACTCTAAGGTATATGTGTAGGTGTAATGTAAGTATGTAAACAATTCTTAATGTTGATTTGGTGAAAAAACAGTTAAAAGTTAAAAGTGATATGGGGATGAGTATAAACATTTAAATGTTTGCTTAATTAATAAAAAGTGAAAAGTAATAAACATGATTAAAAATAATAAATAAATGGTTGTAAACATTTAAATGTTGGATCAATTAATAATAAAAATTTAAAGTAATAAAAATAAGAAAAAACAATTTGTTATATTTTTATTTTGTTATTAACTAGTGAATATGCTTTGCTATAATACTGTTATCACTGACAAAATTTCAAAGAAAAAAAAGGATCTCCATAAAGAAATCTCACTTCAAGTAAGGAAATGCTTCAAAGTTTTGGTAGTTATGCTTGGTATAATCTTTTCAAACATTTCCATTCAGTTTTGGAGGGTCTTGAAACATTTGAAAGAATGTTTTAATAGCAAAGTTCTCAAATAGCAAAGTTTTGGGTTGAAACTATGATTTTTGAAACAACTCAGTAGTTTCGTAGTGCGCTACGAAACTGCTGAAGGTGACAGTTTTGTTTTTTGAGGATCTACCTTGAAAGAAAAAGAAGATTATTTTGAAGGGGATGTTGCTGCAGAGGTGTAATAAGATCAACTGAGAAGGTTTCAACCCTAATCAAAAGGAAAATTCAAGAAATGAAGATACATACGCATGCTAAACCTTGCGCTATGAAATCAGTGTTTTCGCAGCGCGCTGCGAAACCCCTGTAGCAGCCTGTTTCAGCAGAGAAAACTGTTTTACTAGGTAACTTCCAGAAGCTTGCTAGAGCCGCTGAGAACTCAATTTTGCAAACTGAAAGAGGCTTTTCTTCCTAACATGTTGAATTACAAAAACCTCTTTCAATTTCTTCAATTCCATTCTGAGGTGGGAGAAATGTGTGGTCCAAGTTGCGCTACGAAACTGCTGTAGGTGCAGTTTTTCATCTCCTGTTTTACACCTGTTTTTCAAAGACTTATTTTGGGCAGCTGGAGAAGTGTTTCAAAAAACCAAAAGAGGTTTTTGTTCAGCATGGATTGTTTCACAAAACCCGCCTTCAGTTTTTCCAAATACATTTTGTAAGAGAAGTTATGACCTCTGTCCCAAGACCTATTTTTCAGCCAGAACAGAGCAAGGGACAGTTTCCTGTTTGACACGTGTTTTTCAAGGACAGATTCTGAACAGCTGGAGGAATGTTTTAAAAAACTAAGACAGGTTTTTGTTCTAGACATCATGGGCTACAAAAACCTCCTTCAGTCTCTTTTTTTCTATTATCAAAAATTAAAAACAGTACATAGATATGCAGGTCTCAACCCGCCCTTAAGGGAAACTGGGTCTCTTGACCATCTGAAGTTTTTAAAAGCCAACCAAAAAAAGTATATTATCAGTCTGTCTACCCAAGCTAAATACACCTCTATTCTACCTCTATTCAAACTGTTTTTTCTCTGCAAAAATAACATCTAACAATACAAAAATCAAAATGGAGATTTTTATAAAAACCTCCTTACAGCGACACCTTCTTCTACTGGTTCATTGTGCCAGGCTCTGGCTCCTTCTCTAGCTTGACTCCCAATCCGCCCGCTTGAAGCATCTGCTGAATCTCATCCATTTTCCTGTCCTGCATGAGTAGGGTGACCTGAATATTCTTCAGTTCTTTTTTCAGGGTGGGGATTCCTTGGGACAGTTCGGCCATTTCCATGGCCACCTGCTCCATTGCTTTGGCCAGTAACCATTTCATTCCCCAGTAAACATGTAGAGATTGTTTGTAAAGGGACATTCTCCCCCTCGTATGCCCCGGATCCGGGAGTAGCCTCTCCCAATCTTCCATCTCGGGATCTGAAGGCTCCTGCAGGGCTTCCTCCTCTAAGTGATCAATTATCCTTCTGATATTCGGGTTAGTATCGTGGTAATAGGCCTCCTCTGCTTAGTGTAGCTTCTTTCTCATATCCTTCTTACCTCTTTTCCTGCCTCTCGCCTCACTGGTTTCTCCCTCGTCTGATCCCCTTCTTCCGCTCCTACTCCCCCGTCCGCCTCGTCCTCAAGTCCCTCCTCTTCCTCTTTGGTTTCCCCGTCCTCGCGTTACTCTGCTCCCTGCTCTTCTACCATACTCCTCTCCTTCTCCTTCTTCGTGGTCATCTTCCTCGTCTTCTTAGCTTCTCGTCCTAGTCTCATTCCCCTCCGTCTTACTTTCCTTTCCAGTCGTCGCACGTCGTGGCCCTTCTTCTATAATGTAATTCCGAATATCAAATTCTTCCTCCGACTCGTCCGGGATTGTTAGAAAGACCTTCTGCGGAGCTTCCTCTGCTATACTTTTTCCTTTCTCTTTTAGAGCTACCGCCTTACTTCTCGTCCACCCTTCTCGTCCACCTTCCTGCTCTCCTTTCTTGGTTCTCTGCCATTTTCCTTTCCCTCTTTTGTTTTCTCCGGCTGTCCTTCGTCTGCTGGAAATTCCCAATTCTCCACCTCACTTGGCCTTGGTTCGCTCCTAATTTCTCTCTTTGCATCGTCCTATTGCATGCTGCTCCTTTATTACCCCTCTTTTGCCACCTTATCTTCTTAAAGCATCGTTGCTACCTATTCTCCTCATCAATATGCTTTTCATTTGTTCTTCCAGTTGTCCTCTTTTCCATATCATGAGGGCTAGCGATCTCTGTCTCTCTGACAGTTCCACCTCACCTTCTCGGTACCTTTCCCACCTCTCTCCTAGGGGTGCTCACCTTTCCCATGGTTTGATTGATCCCAACCTTTATGACTTGATCTTCGTATGCTTGTTCCTGCATACGCTCTGTCTGAGCATTGATTAACCTGTCGTTTCTCCTCCTTCCCATAACCGGGAGGTGGCTAATTGTTTCTTTCCTGTGCGATCGCTTCATTATAGTCCTGATTTAGTATATTATTTAACTCGATCTAGCTTGGATCATCCTTTAATGATTTCCAGGTGCCATCCATTGTCCTGTTCGATCCTCCAATTATCCAATTGGCCAATAGATCTGCTGCGCAGTTCCCCGTTCTCAATATGTGGTTAATTATTATGTATTCGATCCTACTCAGCAACCCCTCAATATCCTGGATTATCCCTGCTTTCCTCTAGCTGTTCGTTACCTGATCCCATCTTCTACCATCCCTTAATTTCCTTAACATTTCTATCGTAATTTGGGAATCTCCTTCGATTTCAAGGTTCATGTAACCGTTTCTAACTGCTATCCGGAGACCTTGATGCACCGCCCACAACTCCGCTTCGTTATTCGTCATTTCCCCTCCCCATTCGGCAAACACCCACCTTGTATTGCCTCTGCTATCTCTGAAGATGCCTCCCAGACCTGCTTGTCTCGGGTTACCCTTTGAGGCCCCGTCGAAGTTTAATTTAATCCGTTGATCCCCAGGAAGTCTGAAATAGTTGGGGCTCTGCATGCCAGTTCTGTTCCTCCTCTCTGTATTGGGGTAGACCATCTTAAATTCCATGCTCAGTTTTGAGACTATTCTCTGCTCTTCCGGATTCAACTTCCAATCTTCTTCCTCCCATACTTCTGACAAAACAGTTTCTTTAATTGACCTGCATATTTCATCCCAAATTCTCGATTCTTGACAACTTTTATCCCTAAAGACTCTTCGATTTCGCTCTTTCCAAATCGACCATATTACGAAACCTACCGCCAAGTTCCATATTCTTCTTACAACTTTGCTTTGGAAATTCCCCTTTCCCCATTGTATCAGAGTATTCCTGATGCTGTCTGGATCCCTTTTTGTCATACCAAAGAGCACCCTAATTTCCTCCCACAAGCTCTGAGCATATGAACATTTGTTCAGTAAGTGCTCCTGAGTTTCTATTTCCTTGCTGCAGAGACTGCATCTTGAGGGTCCATTCATTCCTCTTTTCTGAATATTATCCCATGTCAGGATCCTTCCTCTGCTCACCAACCATGCAAAAAATGTTATTTTTGGCCACCATTTTCCTTCCCAAATCTTTTTCCACTCCATTGATCCCTCCTCTCTTTCCTCTTTCGTTGCCCAGTAGTATGCTTCTTTCACCGTGAAAATGCCTTTCATCACTTTACCCCATCTAAGAATATCCTTACCCACTCTGATTTTGATTTTTCTCGATTCTATTTCTTTGGTATACAGTTGCTCTGCCTCCTGATTTATATTCTCATCCCATTCTTCTGGCCTTCTCCAGGCTCTCCATATGTCATTTAATTCTTCTCTTTTCCAGTAGTCCCTCACATATTCCAATCCTGCCCTTTTCGCTTTTTCTTGAACTTCATGAAGAATTTGGATTCTTTCCAGTTTGTCATGCTGTTGCCATCCTTCCTCCCAAAATCTTGCTGAGCTTCCCTCTCGGATTTCCCAGAAAGCAAGGTTCTTAACTATATCCCTATTTCTGATTGCTAGTTCCCAAATTTGCGATCCTCTTGGGGTTTCCTCTACTCTTAAACGCCCTTCAGTTGTATCAGGCATGTCATATTTTTGATTCCATATTTTTTTCCACACATCGTTTCCCCCCTGGACCCATCTCCACCATAGCTTCGCCCCTAGAACCTTATTCAAAATTTCCGGATCTCTCACTCCCAGGCCTCCTTCCTCTTTCCTCTTGATTACATTCTTCCATGAGACCAGAGTCCATTTCCTCTGTTGCTTGGGACCCCCCCATAAAAATTTCCCCAAAATCTCCCTCATTTTGGAGAAAACTCCTTTGGGGGCGGCCATAATAGACAAGGGGTATATAGGTATAGATAATAAGACCGATTTTAATAGGACAATTCTGCTTGCGATATTCATCGATCTGAAAGACCAACTGGCTAATCTTTTCTTGATTTTTTCCAACATACTCTGCCAATTTTTCATCCGATTAGGATTTATATCCAGTTGGATACCCAAATATTTAGTAGGTAACTCTCCCTGTCTAAAACCTAGTATTCTAGTTAAATGAGCTTTAATAGAATCTGGCGAATTAAATATGAATGTACAGGATTTATCTTTGTTTATCTCCATGCCTGATGCCCTCATAAAGACATCTAAGACCCTCTTGAAATTTCTCACCTCCTTGAGCGACGCTTCTCCAAATAGCATCACATCATCAACAAACTGTTGATGTGTGATGGTCAGATTGTTCCCCCACAACCTGATTCCTTTGATTTTCTTTTCTCTTACTTCCTTTTTGAGTTTTCTACTTAAGCCTTCCACAGCCAAGATGAATAAAAACGGGGAAATTGGGTCCCCCTGCCTAATTCCCCTGGTAGCATTAAACGTACCCGTAGGTATACCATTGACCAAAATTGAGAAATTTGGGGTAGAGATCATGCTGAATATCCATTCAATCCACCTGTTCTCAAAACCATAAGCTCCCAGAATCGCTCTGAGGTAGTCCCAGTTCAGTCGATCATAGGCCTTAGATAAATCCAGCTTCATTAGCATCCCTTTCTGTTTTTTCATCTTTAGGGAATGAATCACCTCCTGAGATACCACTATACCATCCAAAATTTGTCGGCCCTCCACAAAGCCAGTCTGCTCAGGAGCAATTATGTTGGGTAGGAGAGGTTTCAACCTTTTCGCTATCAGAGTGGATATAATCTTATAGATGACATTGCACAGGGCTATAGGTCTAAAGCCCTGTGGCTCCTCCGAACTGTTACTTTTGGGGATCAGGGTCAGAAAAGTCGAGTTTATTCCAGGCCATATTCGCTGTTTCATTCTTGATTCTTCAACTGCCTCCAATATCTCCTTTCCTATAAAATGCCAACTAGCCTGGAAGAATTCCACTGTATACCCATCCGGTCCTGGTGCCTTGTTCCTGCTCATATTCATCACTACCTCTTTTAACTCTTCCATGGTTACTGCCCGCATTAACGCTTTGTTTTGCTCCTCTGTTACTAATCTTGGTATCTCCTTGCATATATTGTCTATTGCTTCTCCTCTATCCCTCTGGTTTTCTGTAAGGATCCCTTTATAGTAATCAACTAGAGTCTTTTCTATCTCCTCCTGTTCTATTACTCTTTCTCCTTCTGCATTTTTGATAGAAAAAATCCTATTCCTCTGTCTTTTTTGGATCATAGCTTGATGAAAAATTTTTGTATTCCTTTCTCCTTCCCTTAACCATTTTATCCTTGATTTTTCTCTCCATAGTATCTCCTCCTGTTTCCTTCTCTCTTCCAACTGGCTTATTATTCTTCCTTCCTTCATACTCTTCTCTTCATCCCTTCCCTCCAGGATTATCTTTTGCTGCATTTCTTCCATTTCTCCTTCTAATTTATGTTTTGCTTCCATAATGTTCCCAAATTCTTCCCTATTCCATTCCTTTATTCTCTTTTTAATCTCTTTGAGCTTCAATTGTATGGTATGCATTTTCCCCTTGCCTCTGATAGTACTCTGATTCCACCATTCTTCCAACTTCTTTATGAATTGGGGGTCTCTAAGCCAGAAAGATTCGAACCTGAAGGGCTTCTTCCCCTTAACCTTCTTAATATCAATATCTAATCTTATAGGCCAGTGATCTGAACCAAGGCTAGGAAGGATTTTTGCTTCAATAAACACATCGCGATTCAAAATTTGCTCTGATAGCAGGAACCTATCCAGTCTAGATGCGATTTGATTCTGTCCTCCTCTTCTATTATTCCATGTGTGGATTCCATTAGTTGTAGGGATATCTACTAACCTCTGGTCCCTAATCAGGTCGTTGAACTCCTCCATGTTCTGATCCTCTTTCCTTATTCCTCCTCTCTTTTCTGCTAGATCACGGATCATATTGAAATCCCCTCTTATTATCCAAGGAGTTTCCAAGGAGTTTCCGGGACTAAGCTTCTGATGGTTTGAATATTCTTCAGGAATTCTTTTCGTTCTCTATATATATGAGGCCCATACACTCCTCAGGTAAGGATTCTTTCCTCTATCCCCACTAATCTAAATAGACCTGATAGGATTCTAGGAAGACTAAACCAGTTTTCAGAAATTACCTCCTCGAGGTTCCACAAAATAGCCAAACCCCCGGCTGTTGCTACTGCATGGCCATAACCTCGTATCCTAATTTCAATTTCTTTATAATTTCTGCCTGCCATTCCATTTTCGTTTCCTGAATTATCATGATTCTTGGTTTATCTTTCTTCACCCTTTCTTTCAAATATCTCTGTTTCCCTTTACTATTTAGTCCCCTAATATTCCAGCTTGTAACAATCATTTGAAACTTTTAGAAGTTTGTTGCAATACCTCTGACAGAGGTATCACCCTCCATGAATTTAATAGAATCTCTCCCACTGCTTGGATCAATTCACTTATCGTTCGTCTCCCTATTTTTCTTCCACCCTTGCCATTACTGTCCCCTTCTAAGCTTTGGGATTCCGGGTTTCCTACTTGATCTGATCTATTTTCTATGGATCCTCCCTTCTTTTCCTTGTATCTTTGAAAAGTTTCTTTATAGACCTGTTTTTCTCTTTCTCGAATAAATCTTTCGTCTAATTTTTTCCATTCATTGAGTAATTTCTTCATTATCTTCTCTTCCTCTCCTAGGATAAATAATTGATTAAGGAAAAACTAAAGTAAAAGATTAGTCAATCTTGTCATTTTCATTTATTAGCATTTGAAGAATCTAAGTATAAATCTCATCTGATTAAATTTTAGACTAAATTCATGTGTAGCAATTATATATTTATTAAGAATATTAATTTCTAATGCTTAATTGATTTTTGATAATTGAGATGTTAATTTCCAACATTTAATAGATATTGGTTTTTGGTTTTCGACAGTTGAGATGTTAATTTCCCATACTTAATTGATATTTGGTTTTTCATAGTTGAGATGTTAATTTCCAATACCTAAAAGTTGATATTTGGTTTTTATGGTTTTAACAATGTTACATTCACTGAAATCATGCACATTACCAAGATTGAGGTATCATCTAAACTTCACTTCAAGTAACCAACAAGAATTAATATACATTTCATACTTTTATTATTCTAAACGCATACTCAAATTACTCATGTCATTAACTTTGTTGTGCTTCCTATTGGTGGTTTCGAAGGTAATTCAAAGGTTTTCTGAATAACAGAAAGTGCGGTTCAGGGCAGTGAATAGCATAGTGCGCCCACCCGGGAGACCGCTGAATCACAAGTTCTCGCCACTCATTCTGCAAAAATGAATACGTTAGTTCAAATCAATTCAACCCACATCATTCAGAAAAAACAAAATCCATAAACAAAATCCAACTCCGTGTTAGAAAATAGAAGAAAAGCGCTGCCCAATAAACTGAAAAAATAGAGTTTCATTTGTGGGTACTTTCCACCAGGTATTTCTACATCTAAATGAATATATAAAGTAAAATATACAAATAGATATGCATGTAGACGATCTGTTTTAATTAATTAAGTTTACAGAAATTAAATTAAATTCTAAATGGTTTAAAATTTATAGTAGTAATAATAATTAAACTTTAATGTTAAGATTATATTAAATTCTACCTATGATGAACCAAAAAATATGGAAAAGGGCCCAGCATCAGGAAAAAATTTTCTTAGAAATAATATTACATTTTAGGAAAACACTGAAAGGAGACAAAATTATCATAATGATGTCAAATAGAACAAAATTAGTATAACCCTACCAAGAGATTTTTGGAGAACATTAAGCAGCATCATGTTGGGAAATATGAATGGTGATGCCTGTGATGATACGGTATGATTGGCAATGGTTACCAATCACCCTTGATGTTATTATCATTCTTGGTCTCCTAAAAATTTTCATACCACTATTTCTTACATGTCATATGAGTGGATGCTCTAGAATCAATAAACCAAGTTTCAGCCTCTGGGTCTCATGGTGCAACAACTACCCATTTATTAGTTTTAATCCTTAATATTTGATAGAAACTCTTAAAATATTTTTAAAAAGCATAACAATATAAATTTAATTTAAAATATTTTCTTAAAAATAAATTCGATTTTCCTTGTTAATAAAACCTCAATAGAGCTTGAGGGACCAAAAAGGTCCCTTTAAAGCCAAGTCCGACCATATCGCAAATCAAAAAGTCTTAAGAGTATACATTTCTCATTGAGTCAAGACTTGAGACTCTGATAAATGATAGCCCCTCGAGAACCCAAACACGTTCATTTTTTATAAAAGCTTAAAAAGATTACTGAGAATTCTTTAAGCTAGAAATGCCTCGCATTGGAATTCATATACGCGAAAAGCCTCCCTCCCCCAAAAATATTCCAAATGGGTCCGATAGCTATAAATTTATTTATTAAAGGAAAACGCCCAAAAAAATTATAAAGGTTAAATGAAAGTTCTGCTTAAATATAGATGTAAGGCTTGCTATACTACCACATCATTCATCGCAATGGTAATAGCTCAAACTTTTTTGGCAATATCTATTCTTGACCATCTCCACATTGCCGATATTGTGATAATGTGATTATCGCAATCACAAATCACTCATTCTTAACACACCGATACAGTGATATCACATAGCTGCTCAACACTTAAAGAATGAAATTATTTCACAGCAACTCTTGCAATGCAATATATTAATGAGTAATAAACAAAACACGTGCAGCCATGATTTTGAGTTAGGGTTCTAACGATATTAATGGTTACATGATTTTGAGTTAGGGTTCTAACGATATTAATGGTTACAGGGCGAAGGAGATTTGGTGACCTGTTTAGATTTATTTACATTAAATGCTGACCTGTTTAGATTTATTTACATTAAAACATATCTTTCTGTCATTTCAAAATATTTATGTGTTGGCATAAGTTTACATTTAACTCTTATTTTCTCTTCATTTTCTATGTATTCTTTGTACTGCACTATTTTTCCTCAAAGTAAATTGTGCGACAAAATGTCTAAATCTAAAAAGGGAAAGAAGGTTGTTGAGGATATCACTGAAATGCTTCCATTATGTTCAGAAACCAAATGCACCATTGCTAGCAGGACCTCCTCATGGGAAGCTATGTACAATCTGTTGGAAAAGGAGGGTCCGAAAATAATAATTCAAGCCAAAGCAACCACAGATGATACCACTTCAAAAAAGCCAAAGCAACCACAGATGATACCACTTCTTTTGAGGCTTCTTATTTTGAAGCTGCAAGTCCTTTCTTACACTGAATTGCTGCCATACTGAAGATTTTACCATACACTCACATGGTAAAATGGATTATAGACAACATCAACATTGCAGACTATGCATTCCTCACTTCAAGAAAAGAAGCTATTGGTTCCTTCACGTAGGAGGATATGAAAAGAATGTACCATATACCAGACCCACAGAAGGTATATGATAAAGATTTCCTTCAGAATTTAGTATGTATCCTATATCATCTCTGGTTTCTCCCTACACTGGTGTTGCATCTATGATGTGTAGACTATTTGGGCATGCCAATTGTGGGGAGGTATAAATGCAATATTTACACTAGCATTTAATTTGTCAATCCAGGTAAGTAAACTTAGAGGCCTAGCACAATATATGACATAATACAACCTTCATAAAAACCAAGATTTTGCAAGAAATTCAAAAGAAAGATCATTCAGGAAAAAGGAAGAAAACTCTTCCAAGAAAAGTAAATACACTTAGAGAATTTACTTCTGGCTCCTCCTTTGGGTTGACGCCTGTAGTCTGTCTAGGGGACAAGGGAATGTAGGCCCCATTCAAAAGAAAGTGATTCAAGAAATAAAGGATACAAAACCTCTTAAAAATTATTGTTATGTTGCAAAGATGAAAAACATGAAATAAATAAAAAAGAAACTTATTTCCAATTAATCCAATGAAACCATTGTTATCTAGTTGTGTAAACAGAATTTTCCTGAGATAGTTGTGCATGTAATTTATATCTTCTTTTTTATGTTTTGACTCAGAAGGTTCATTTAATAATTAATCATGAAATTCAATTTTTTCTTAGAAAGTGTTCAGTGGGAGCACATACCTACCTGTAAGTTACTATAATGTTGATTCCATATTGATCATAGTACAATTAAATCTCAAGAGAAACTTGAGATATTAATAATGCCCTTAGTTTAGAAACAAACATCAGTCTTGCAGGAATGAATAAAGGAATTTCGCAAAAAGAAATGAGTAAAAGACTTGTGAAACTGAACAAATGAAATCAACTTGCAGAAATAGAAATGCACTAGTACACACAGTGTGTTGTGCTTGTACCATTCTTGTAGAAATGAAATCAAAAATTACAAAGGAAAGCTTATTAAAACCAAATAGTTCCAGGAACTATGCAGAGAAAAATGTAGCAAAGGAAAACTAAGAAGTTTGGGGCAACATACTCGCTGGTGGACCCAACCACCTAGCTCATTTCCCTTGCAACTATTTAAATCAAAGTCTTAAAACATGCGGGAGAAACAAAACTTAGAAATGATTTCCAAATAAACTCATTTGAGAGTAAAAACCAAAATTCAAAATTAAATTCCAAAAAAATTCGTTGCAGAAGCCCTATTACCCATTCATTAAATAATGCAATGTTGGCTCCAGTGGTCCCCTCCATGGATCATCCCACTCAAAGCACAACTCCTCCCTTCCTGCAAAGCAAGATAAAATTCCCTGTTCGGCAATCTGTAAAGTACAATGCCCTATCCAAATCTAAGGTCTCCGGTGAGTTCGATTACTAATCTTCTCGGTGGGCAATCCTCTCTTTTATAGAGGTAGTGCTGCCCCTCCTTAATTAGATGCATGCTTACGATTTTAGCATGGTTTGTAAAACAAATTTGAACTAGAACTAGAAAATCCGATTTGGCTAAGTTTGGAAAATAATACAAAACCATGCCAACGGAATATTTCCAACTATGCTTTGTAAGCTTATCAACGGAATATCAATTTTTCCAAATCGTCTTAACGCTTTCAACAATGTTCAATTGATCCTGCAATTTATTATTCCCCACTACGAGTCAAATAATAATGTTGTGCAAAATAGTGAAACTTTTCATTCTTTCTCCATATTAAATATGGGTGTTCTGCTTGGAAAGCCGCCCCTTTCTCTAATCGCATGGACTCATTTTAGTTTCAAACAATTATTTTAATATTATTTATGCTCTTAGCGCCAATCCTTTAGTCTTCTAGAGAGTGAATGTTTTATGAAAAAAACCATGCAGATTCACATATGCACTGTAAGATATCTGCAGCATGTCGGGCAAGATTATATGCATCAAATATTTTGTACACCCAATGTGGCCAAGCTGAACGCTGAGTCCTATGTATCCACTTAGAATCATCAGCATCACAAGATTTTCATGCTCCTCACAACCCACATCCTCATTTTCCACCATAGTAGCCTAAAATATAAAGTCGTGGAAGTGCAGGAACCACGGGTATAGGAACAACTAGTGCTGGAATAGCTAGTGCATGAATGTGGTGTAGGCGCAACTAGTGTAGGAATGACTAGTGCAAGAATGTTGGTGAAGGCATAGCTGGTACAGGAATGGCTATTATAGGAATGTTAGCACCTACCACAAAAGAGCCTATTAATCACATTTTCACATTAAATTAAAAAAAAAAAAAAGATGAGTTCAGTTATCAACCATTGTGAGCTCTAAATGCCTCTAAATAATAACTTAATAATTAGTAAAAAGAATAATAATGATTATAGACACTTAGTACATGCATAAAATTATTCCATAAAATCCTTAAAGTCTCGAAAAAATGGAGGCTCAACACTCCCCCAAGCTGACCTTCTTGCATGTCCTCATGCAAGCCAAACCATAAGATTATAAAACCATGGAAGGAGGCATGGGAATGTTTAGAGATTAATGATTGTACTATGCTCCTTAAAAAATATTATTAAGGAAATATTAAGATACCTGGTATGTCATCATTTTTTAAGCTTTCATTAAGTCTGCAACATTACTATTAGAGTGCCAACTAAAACCATGCTAAAATGATTATGAAAGTATAGAGTGCATCAATAATAAAATTGCAACAAGATGAGGTACTGAAAATAAATGCTTTGTACCATACATTATTGAAAAAGAGTATTGCACCTTTATACTAGAACTGACATACATGTTGTGGTTTTTCAAATGAACTCCCTCCTTGTCATAGATTTCAGAGCTCTTATTTCTGCTTAGAGCCTTATTAACATTCATGATTAAAAAAATCAAATGTTTGCTGAAAAGGGTGAAATTTGAAGAATAATACCACAAGATTCCTGCACCTACTATAACAATCTTGTACATAGGTCATGTAATTCTTATTTAGAGGCAAACACAATCAAAATACATTGTTTTCCATCAACACCTATTGAGTAATCATCGTTGAGAAATTCATCACTCGAAATACCATAACGAATTGAAGTGAGTTATGATACCAGAAAAGGGAAATAAAAATAGAACAATATGATACATTCTTGGACCAATCAACAACCTCTTCATTGAACACTCTAAATTTTGTTGTCATCTAGATGTAAAACTAAGTTTCTTCTTAATCTGGTACAAAGAATTACCTTCACTAAGGGTACCACATCATTATCCATTCCTAATTTTTGAAAGATAAAACTCAAAACATCATGCTCAAATCACCTTAAAACCATTGTCCAAGAAATAAAATTATGAGTTTTAGGGAAAGAGAAAGATAACCAAGTAAGTCATAGTATGAAATTAAATTTAATACCATAGCCATGGCCTTGCTGCCTGCAAGTGTCTATAGCATTGGCATGGATGTCTTTTAACCTAGCAAAATGCATATGTCCCACTTACTAGATATAGATTTAGAGTTATATTATTTAATTTTAAAAATTATATGAAGGCCACTGTCTTGGCTTGGTAATGAGGTGATGGTAGTGCCACTCACAAAAAGTAACACAGATGAAAATGCCAGCTTGTGACGAGATCCCCTGTCATGAAACGTTTCAGTTGAAGCCATTACACTAGCTTGGTGACAAGTAACAATAATTTCATGCATTAGATATCACTTTTTGGGATTCAACTGCGTTAGGAAATTCATTCATCTATGATCATTTCCATGTGAGGTAGTCATACCTCACTAATTTCTCATGATATTCCACTTAGCACTCATTGCATCAGGTGATTCTCACATGTGTGAAGAAGTGGGATTGAAACTAGTGAAATGAATCACATAGCGTCAATCACATGTAGCCAGGACTTCCGAGGAGCTCACCCATCCCATATTGCCTCTTGCTCAAGTGCACTTAACTGTGGAGTTTTCCTCACAATCAAGCCCACTTAGCTTTCTACCCCATTTGCACAACTTTAGAAAGTATTATGCCTCATGAACCATTCAAGTAGAGGTCCCTTCACTATTATGTATTTAAGTATTAAGGGTATTTGACAGTGCATTATATTAGATATCACTTTTTCGGGTTCAACTACGTTAGGAAAGCCATTCATCTATGACCATTTACATGAGAGGTAGTCGTAACTGAATACTTTCTCATGATTTTTGAATATTCCACTTAGCACTCATTGCATAAGAGTGAAGGGACCTCTACTTGAATGGTTCATGAGGCAGAATACTTACTAAGGTTTTGCAAATTGGGTAGCAATCTAAGTGGGCTTGATTGTGGGGAAAACTCCACAGTTAAGTGTGATTGAGCCAAAGGCAATCTCGGATGGGTGACCTCCCAGGAATTCCTGGTTACCGGGTTCAAGCCCCAGAAGTGATGATGACGCTATTTGATTCATTTCACTAGTTTCAACCCCACTTCTTCACCCCTATGAGAATCACTCGATGCAATGAGTGCTAAGTGGAGTATTCAAAGATCATGAGAAATTAGTTAGTTACAACTACCTCCAATGGAAATGCTCGTAGATGAATGAATATCCTAATGCAGTTGAATCTAAAATAGTGATATCCAATATAATGCACTGCGAAAGACCCTCAATACTTAAATTTCATGCATGTCAGGTCTCATGATTGTGGTATGTCGGCTCATCACAAGACCTCCTACACTCTCCTAAATATTTTATAAATTCATATTTTAATTAACTTTGAAGGTTACTTAATAAGTAGGGAGGCAGATCTTCTCCTTAAGAGTATGGGATGGCGTGAAAAGTTTTTAATTACTGATCATTACTAGCTAGTTCCTCTACCCTCAAGACTTATTAAAAATATTGGAGACAATGAATGGAAGATTCTTTAAGTTAGTAATTCTAGTGTTCTCATGAATAACTTATTATGATATTTACAAGAATGGTCCACCATAAGGGGCTCTCCAATAGTACCTTCTAAGGGAAACTGAAAATATATATCTCAGATGACAAATCATTAGAGTGGTTGATCAAATATGGATCTTAAACCCTCTAAACCTCTAAGTCTTCAAATATTGGAAAACACTATCGCATGGAAAAATCCTAAGGAATGGCATAAAATAGAGTTAAACAAAGAATGAAGTCTCTTTGAACCAAAGCCGTTGGATCGGATAGATCAATGGTCTAGATCAAATCAGCATATCACATCGGAGGGGGTCGGCAGATTGCATCGGCGGAGGTCAGCGGGGCATATTGGCACTAACCCTGAGTGAGTTGCGACTGCAATCTAGCGATATAACGTGGACTGTCGGATTGGCAGACAGGTCAATGGTGGATGCCACATATATCGCATCGTAGACTTAAAAGGGAAGGAATTACCGCAAACCAGAGAGACAAGCGATATGCGATTGCGACTTATCGCATCGCAATATAACAAAGGGGTGATGCTAAGAGGACCGCAGGACATGCGACGAACGATATACCGATGGCACTGATAGACGATCGGCGATCGACGAATACAATCGGTGAATGGGATCAGTGAATCAAATACAAAAGGGGCCTTGCGACATGCGATAAAGGCCAGGCCCGATAGGGATTATGGACGCGATTTAAATGTATTTGAAGTTCGATTTTTGTGGATTTCTTTGTACTTCCCTGTGTATTGATGTTTGGCCACATACAATGCGATATTGAGATATTGCGATAGAATGGCACACCCGATAGGTTTATAGACGCAACTTTTTATCTTTTGAGTTCTGGCTATGGTCTGTTGCTCACATTTTCCATTTTTTTAGTGTATTTCTGTTTTGAACAAGAAGTGTATTCCCAGGGATTTCAGCCGTGCTAGTGTTCTTTTCCGTTTGTAAATAGGTGGCCTCAATGACTGAGCGTTATTATTATTATTGTTTAACTCTTAGTAGAGAGATGAAGGGATAATTCCAGTTGCCAGAGAGCCTGAAAAGGAATGCAAATCGACAGCGCCGATAGGCTTAGAAATCGATTCAATGGCAGAATAGAGGGGTAGTTGCTCAAAGACAAAGAGTCAGAGAAAACATAGCTACGTGCAGTTGATTAGAGGCACTATGAGGGAGATTTTGTGTACTCTTTAAACTCAAGGTTTTCAAGTGAAATCCTATTTAATATCACTATGGTTGCGTTATGCCTCTGATTGAGATCACACTGAAAGATGGACTAGGAGACATAGCGAGGAAGTCTGGTGAACTCCTTGATTATTCACTATGTTGATGTGTTGAATTGTTATGTTTTCTTATTGTTAAATGTTTGTATTATTCGCAATCTTTGCAATCCATTGCATTAAGTAATATAGGAATTCCTGCCCATGAGTCTATAATACCTTAATATTTATTTAATATCTCATTTTCAAATCAAGTGGTATCAAAGTATTTAGATTTGGTTTTATTAAGGTTAGACAAGCTTGTGCTAGATTTTGAATGCTAGCTAGATTATAGCTCAAACTAGGAGAAGGAGAACTTGTTGAGGCTAATCCAGAGATTGGAAGAGTCTATTCTTAGAGGAGAATGGTAGAAGAAGCTCCATTGGGATCAGAATATCAATTTATAGAGAGTTTTAAGACACTCCAAGCCATGGTGGAAGAGATCTATCTGGAATTTAAGAAGGGTCGAGGTGGAAGCAAATCAGCACCCAAACTAGACAAAGGAGCAGAGAAACCTTTTATAGTTGCCCCTACAGAAGGAAAAGGGAAAGGGGAACTGCCTCCTCCATCATCACCTTCATCATCCTCATCATCTTATAGCTCTTCTAAGAAGAAGAAGAAATCCTCCTTAATCAAATTAGATGTGAAGTTTGATTTTCCAATTTATGATGGAGAACTCAATGTAAAAAAGTTAGATAATTGGATAAGAGAAATTGATGTATATTGCAGGGTACATAACATTGATTTAGTAAGGAAGAAGATTTAGTTGGCTAGCCTTCGAATTGGAGGAACAACACTAGTATGGTGGGAAGGCAAGACGCAAGATGATCTGCAAAAACACAGTAAAATCATTTATACCTGGAATGAACATGTTTCTACTATCAAAACGAAATTCTATCCTTTAGCTTACATGCAGTAGGTAATGATGAGTTGGCAAACTCTTCATCAATTCAAGGGTCAAAGTGTACAAAGTTATACTCAGGAATTCAGAAAGAGAGATTTAACTCTAGGTATATCATTAGATTCACCTGAGACTTTGTTGAAGTATATAGGTGGTCTTCATAGCTATTTAAATCATACTATTCTCATGTTTAATCCTACTAGCTTAGATGATGTATCAGTTCAAGCCACACATCTAGAAGCTAGAGGTAAGAATGTAAACCCAGAGGTTTCATGATCATTTAAATATTCTGTAAGCAAGAGCAAGGAAAAGAAGAAACTGAACTGGAAGGAGAGGAAAGAAAATATTGTATAGAAGGATAAACCTTCATGCACTCATTTCAAGAAAGGACATGATGAGGCACATTGATGGTTTTTGCATCCAGAACTGAAACCTAAGAAGTTCAGTGGAAAGAAGAAAAATAATGTTGCTGCTATTCGGTAGGACTTGGGATCAGATTCAGGCGATGAAACAACAGTTACAACCATAGGTATTAAAGGTAAAGATTATGAAGCATCCACACGTAATTCTGCACAATCTATTGATAATGAAAGTAATGAGAGGGAAAAAAATGAGCTTTTTCATATTAGAGTAATTTCCAAGCACAATAAGATTGACACTTTGTTTGATAGTGGATCACAAGTAAATTTGATTTCTGAAACAATTGTAAAGAAGTTGGGATTACAAGCAAAACCTCATGAGAAACAATATTCATTAGTTTGGGTGTGTGATAAAACAAAGCTACAAGTAACGAGACAATGTAAACTTAGGTTTGCTATTAGATCAATATTTGTAGATGAGGTTGAGTTAGATATAGTCTCATTGGATATATGTGGTATTGTTTTGGGAAGTCCATACTTGTATGATAGGAAAGCTATTTTCTATAGAGCTAAGAATAAATGTCAACTCACTAAACATGGAATGGAATATATTGTAAGAGCTTATAAAATCAAAGATAACTATTCTCTCATAAACGTAGGATAGACTAAAAGAATTGTGAATTCAAGTAAGCAATTTTTAGTAATGGTTGTAAAGGAAAAGGATCCTTAAAAATCCAATGCATTTGAAGGCTGTGATTCTAAATAGAAAGCTAATTTAGTTAAAGTTGTTTAGAGTATGATGTTCTATTTCAAGAACCTAAAGGTCTGCCATCCAAGCGGGAAATAGTACATGATATTTATTTGCAGCAATATGCTCCATTACCTAACATTGGAATGTACAGATTGTCAGCTTTAGAGAATGCAGAGATAAAGAAGCAGGCACAACAATTGCTCGATAATGGGTCTATACGACCAAGACAATCACCATGTGGATCTCCCATCATGCTGGTGAGAAAGAAAGACGGTTCGTGGAGAATGTGCATTGATTATAGAGCACTAAACAAAATAATAATCAATGATCGTTATCCTCTTCCTCGTATAGATGATCTATTAGATCAATTGAAAGAAGCAATTTACTTTTCCAAGTTAGACTTACAAAGTGGTTATCATCAAGTCAGAGTTGCAGAACAGGATGCATGAAAGACTGCTTTCAAGACAAAGCAAGGAATTTATGAATGGTTGGTTATGTCTTTTGGCTTAACTAATGCTCTTGCTACATTTATGAGAGTCATGAATGATGCACTGAGACCATTTATTGATGATTTTGTAATTGTCTATTTAGATGACATTCTTGTTATTAGTAATACATGGGAAGAGCATGTAAAGCAAACTTTAGATGTTTTAAAAAGAGAAAATCTCTATGTAAAACTGCCAAAATGTGAATTTGACAAAACATCTTTAAATTATTTGGGTTATATTGTAGGGGGTGGTGAATTGAAGATAGATCCCTCTAAGGTTGAAGTCATTGTGAACTGGCCTAAACCCAAATCTGATACAGAGGTTAGGAGTTTCCAAGGGGCAGCCCAATATTGGAGAAAGTTTATTGCTAACATTTCTTTGATTGTAGCTCTATTACATGCTTTAATAGGATTGAAACAGGTGTTTCAATGGGGAAGCAAACAATAGAAAGCCTTTGACACCTTAAAACAGAAAATCGGTATAGCACCAGTACTAGCACTGCCAGATCGTCAACATCCATTTGAGATTGAGATAGATGCTAGTGACTATGCCATGGGAGTAGTGTTGATGCTGTTAGGTTCCTGTACCAATAGGTTTCATTTTTCATGATTGACCGTGGAAGGGCCAAATATGTTCATCCTTTCATGCTGCAAAGGTTCCTTATATTGTAAACAAATGAAGAAAATTAAAAAATGAAAAGAGGGTGTGCCCTAATAGAAAAATAAAAGGGCAAAAAGAGTAAATTGGTCAGAAACAATAATAGAAATGAACCCCAAACCAAAAGACCAGGAAAGTGGCTAGTCAAAATGCCACTACTATCTTATTTATAAGTTCACAATGTGAAAATACTTTTGCTTATCACACTTGATGGATGGCCCAACAATTCAATCTGGACCACTCCATATTTAAATTTGTTGTTGTAGAATAGAGAATGAATATCTATCCAAACAGTTCAAGCTTGGCAGAACATTAGCTAGGTAGAGAAATTAAGGAGCCCAACTATTTAATCTGGGCCCTCGGAAGAGATAAGGGTAGACTTAGACAGGAGGGCAGTCAAAAGAAAAGAGAAAATTCAGGGTTTGCTAGTCCAAATGCACCCAATCCAAAGGAAGAAAAATGCTAGGTGTAGGCTGGGTAGGCAGTTTGAGGTTGTAGAAACAAGTTTATGATCACTTTTTGTCTTATCAAGAAAGACTCATTTCATCAGTAACACATGTACCAAGGCAGTTGTTTGGTTGCTGAACAATGGAAGCATGACTAACTTCCCCTTTCATTCTCCCAGAAATCATTCACTAACATTCCCCCAAGGACCTTGGGATCTGCCCAATAGCCCTATTTCACTTCATTTTATGAGGAATGCTAAGTTGAACTCTGGGTTTACTTAGTTGAAAGAAGCCACATTTCTTGTGTAAAAATCATCATTCCATACTCCTTTCATTTCCCTATGCCTAAGTTTTCACTCTATAAACTTAGCATTTACTCATGCAGTTTCATTCCACAAAGTCATATTAACATTTAACTTTATTATTTAGCTCCCTCAATCATTTTTCCTACCCCTATTCTACAAAAAACTATATAAAAAACCCAAAAAATATAAATATCCCTACCCATTGGCAATTATAGCCATACAATACAAGTTCGGGGAATATTAGGTTCATTTGGGACTTTATATTAGCCTTTCCGCGTTCATAAAACCTTCGGAGTTTATTTAAACTTCAGGTTAAATAATTAACCATGCTAACCCTCCCTCCTAAAGCATACTATAACCACCCGCGCATATATATGATGGGATTAGTTTGATATTTGATTGAACTAATAACCATACCCACCTGAAAAAAGTGCATAAAAACCCGTATAACCCAAAGTTTTAAACCTCGGCGCATTATTAAAACATTTAAATATTGCGTGGGCCCCCCCTCATTCCAAATCCCGCAGCTTTAAACTCTCGACGACCATCTGATCCTGTGCCGTAGATCTGACGGCTGGCAGGGATATCGCAAGCCCTGATTTTCCGAAGGTTAGCGTCCGAGGGATGCGTGGTATTGCTGTCGTACCCCTGCCACGTGTCAATCTCCCGGTGTGATCGGAGCCCGCTCCTGCAAAACCACCCTGGGCCAAAGGCGGTGCAGGGAAAACCGCTTACTGCCTGCCACCTGCCCCTTGACGTCATGCCCATGTCACCATGACGTCGTGTCCACGTCGCCCCCCACTCCTCTGCAGTACAACCACATCATCTGCTGACATCACCGCCTGGCCACCATGTCATGCGCCACGTCACCATACGCGTTAGCTACCACGTCACCCTCTGTACCCGGTACGCACCAAAATTACATCATGATGATGTCAACCCAAAAAGAACCAAAAGCGCTAAAATGTCCAAAATTCATTAAAAAGTGGTGAAAACGACTATTTTTGTTCATTTTCTATTTATGCCCTTGCGGAGAACGTGCATGCGATTTTACAACCAATCCGCCTCTTGAATTTCATAGTCCATCAACCTGCAAATGTGCTCCGTAGCTCGACTCCACAGCTTGAGTCACCCCTGCTAACCATCCTCTGCGCCATCAAAACAGGTATTTACCCACTTTTCACCCAAAAGCCCTGTTTTTTCGGAAATTCTCCTTTAAAGTCGCCTGAGGATTTGTAATTCAAATTTAAAAGTGTTCTTGCCTATGAACCATTGCATCTTAATTCATTGGGTGACCCCTTTCTCTTCAGAAAAACGGCAAACTTTGCCCTCCTCTGTAAATCGGCCATTATACCACATTTCGAGCCCATTTTCGCCGGTAGAGTCTCCAAAACTGTCCAAACAAGTGAGTTGACTTGCCAATATCTATTGGAAAAGAGAACTAGTTTCTCTGTTTGATCCAGCTTCCTAATTTACCCTGCATACTTTGTCTTTTTTCCTCTGAATTCTGTCTAGTAAGGCCACTTTTATATCAAAGCTCAATCTGAAAATTCCCTGACAAAAGCTTCAGGGCCAGTATCCTCTTTCTACTGTTGAACACACCTGAATTCCAAACTACAAACACATAGAAGTTAAAAATGGCCACTCCAGCAGCACTGAACATCACTCCTCTCAATGCAACCCACAAGGAACTGGAAGCATTACCTTTGGCTGAAAGGGATCACTTAATTCAAGACTTGGTTGGTGACCGAAACTACCTCCAACCTTTCTATCAGCTAAGGAACAATTATCTGAACAACAGTGACATTTACGGCATTTGGGAATCAAACTTGGCCATCTACTTCCTCCCTTCTGTCAATGTCTTCCCTGAAATAATTCGCCTCTGCTGTGAAAACTATGACCCAACACAAAGGGCAGTCAAGTCTCCATCTGGGAGCATCCTCTTCCATATAACTCCAGACTCAATCAACCAAATTCTAAACTTCAAGCAAACTCAGCTTCTGGTCCCTTTTTCTATGAAATTCCTGCTTGATGGAGGTCCCAAACTCTCCAGCTCAGAGATAGCCTGAATTGCTAAAGTATTCATGAGAGCAGACCGCTAGCCTATAGGGCCACCTCCTTTTCTCTATGTGCATTTCAATGAAGTGGGAAAATTCCTAGTGGATATGATATCTTATGTTTTGGGTTTCAAAACAAGTGAACATATTGATCATACTATATTGGTCTTGTTGTCTGTATTTACCCCAGGATAGCCCCTTGCTATCAAATACAACTATACCAAATTTATTGCCAATATGATACTTGACCGACTGTTGGAACTGAATAGGGAGGGAGTCTTCAAATATTCATCCTATATCTATCATATGTTCATGTATTATTAGCCAGACTATTTTCAATGCCCCATCAAAAGATTGGACTCCAAAGGAGAAAAGAGGTCTGTGATTTTTTGGACCTCATTCTTTCATGAAATCCACAACTCCCCCTACTCTTACTATGATTTCATTAACCTGTTTTTCTATCCAGTCTCTTGTCTCCTGATGAGAACTCCTCGTGCTAGGCTATCCTATGACATGCATACAATATTGCAGCTTTCAAAGAACTACAAAATGGGTGATTGGTACTTTTACTAGAATCACACTGTCATTAGGATATATGGTTGTGAGCTCTGTCCCTACAGGCTGCCAAGATATGTGCCAATGAGATTGTTTTCCTTGGAATATTACAGGCAACTCATCAATTCATATTTAACTCATTTTTATAGTGCCAAGAAAAAGGCTCGCTTGAAATTCAAAGGCCAACTAGGCCCCTTTGTCATGAACAAAAAAGAAGGGTGGCAAGATGCTGATCAAATTTTGGGGGAGAAACTCAAGTTAAAAAGAAGTTTTTGGTGGGTACCTTATGACCCAGATGGTTTCATCAATGCCAGGAAAATAAAATATATGCTGTCAGCCTATGAACATTGCAAAATCCAACAGATTGAACAATTTGCTAAGCAAGATGAGTGGGTGCAAGGCACACTAGTTGAAGAGTTCACTCAGGAAGAAATAATGGAGAAAAATGTCAAAGATTTGGGAAACACTCTTGACTTGGATTATTTTGAGCAGGTAACACTCAAACTGCCACAACATGTCAGAGAGGGCACATCAACTGCTGCAGCTCCACAAGCTGCCCAAGAAAGGACTACACTAGCCAGAGGAACAACAAAGGGCAAGGAGCTAATGGATGCAGAACAGGAAACAATGACAGAACAACAAACCACCTCAAAGGAGCAGAGTCAAGGGCAGGCCCCTCCACAGCAGATTGAGGCACCACAGATTCCAGTATTGCAAACTACTCTCAATGAGGAAAGAAGCAAGAAACGGGAAAGGGAAGAGACCACACCTGTAAGTCGGTCAACACAGCAACCAGAAGCCAAAAGACAGACAGTTTATCCTCAAGTTGAGGTGGAAATTAGTGAAGAAGTCATAGAGAGTCCGAGGAGGGAGAGAGAAACTAGCCAGCAAACACCTACTAGCTCATTCCAGCAAGAGCAAGAGAGGCAACATGGTACGGAGGTGTCTTCCTCAAGGCAGCAAAGCAAGCAACCACCTGGTATTAAAGGGACTTTCACGGAAATCAAGGCCCAAAATGATTTGTTAAGAGTACAAATATATGATCAATTCCTCAAGACAACACCCTCCAAATAGCAGAGATTAATGGTAGCTTATGACTTTAAGGAGGAAAATATGATTTTAAGTCATTTCAAGCCTAAGATACCATAGCCACAGACAACAGCAGATTACATAAAGACAAACTTGGAGGTCCTCGCCAAGGACATACACCCGATGGACCAAATTGAGCTACACAAGCAGACAGGTGAGATGGTCTATGCTACTCTAGTAGACAAGGCAATGTTGGCCCATCAACTGAAGGAATCATTGAAAAATACAAACACTCAATTGGATTTGGAGAGAATCTCTTCCTAGGCCAAATATAATAGAATAAAGACATTGGAGGAAATCATTTTGGAACTAGGGCATGATCCTAAGAAGGATGCCAAAGGCATCCAGGCCCTCATAAAGAAGAAAGAAGAAGATATTGCTGCACTCAGAAAACAATTGAGGTTACCTGCAACCATGAACCCTTAAACTACAGAACTTGTACAAGAAAAGGAAGGCAAAGATATGATGGATCTACTAATAAAGATGAATCAAAGAATAATTCAGATGGAGCAAGAACTAGAGAAAGCATTGCAAGGCAAGCAGGGAGAGTTGACCTCCCAGCCACCTTTAACAACTCCAACAGTTTCCACTGTTCCTCCCACACAAGCAGCAGAAATTCCTCCTGTCATTCCAGCATCCACAACAGCTACATCGACTACAGATGCTTCAGCAGCAACAACATCACCAGAATCTAGCATGAGTATGGAAGAAATGATGAAAGCAGTGAAAGAGCTAGAAGTTCAGGTGACAAAGCTGAAAGAGGCCAAAGAAAAGTTGGCCAAGCTAGAGGAAAGCTATGACATGTCCAAGATGACAGTGGCTAAAAAACCAAGAGAAATAAAAGCCTTGGACAACAAAATAAAAGCCTTAGAGAAGGAGCTTAATCTAGATAAAACTCTAGCTGAAATCAAGAAAATTTTGTGGGCCAATATTGGCGAGTCTGTCACTGACCAATGGCAATCAATTCAGACCGTACATGAACAAATAGAATTGATAGGCTTAACTCAATTTGAGACTCAAAGGGCCAGAGCATCATTGCGAAATATTCCTGAGCAGGCCAATAGAATGATTCAGTTCCTAAACAATCATACCAAAGAGCAGCTGGCAGCTTTGGATATCAGTAGTAGGACAGATACTATTATGACAGTGAAAAAGGTGCTGACCCTGAGAAATTTTGTACAGACTCTAGAGAGAAAGTGCCAAGAAATGCAAGCAGAAATAAATGACTTCAAACTAAAGGTTGCAGCATTGCAGAGCAGAGGGTTACCCAGCTTATTGACCAGTAGTGGGAGACTGCTAACCCGTGAACAGTATACTACCAGGATAAATAACTATGTTTCCAATCAAATTACAACATCCTCAAGCACCTCAGAAGAAACAGGGCCTCCTTCTGGACAGAGTCTTTATGACAAACCGGAAAACTTGTTCTACATCGAACATGAGATAAATCACCTTTTTGAAGTCCAGGCAAACTTCTATAGATATACTAAAGCTGATGAAACATTGATTAAAATAAAAAGACATCAGCTGCCTACATAGGATTGGTGGCAGGCAATGTTGGAAATTTTACCTAGGTGATTTGATTTCTGTTCCTTTTGAGTCAGCTACAGGTCAGAAACTCCACATACACGGGCCACTTGCCAAAGTGTCAAAATAGAAGAAAAAGAAGGTTAGATGTAATGGTAACTCATTAAAAGAAAATCAAACACAGGTGGAAAAAGACAACAAATGAGGGACGTCAACCAAAGCCATAGCTATCAGTTGAAAAAGGAAGCCTAAAAGTCAACAAAAGTAAAGAACCTTAGGCGGCCATTACAGCCTAATTACTTCCACATGTTGCGTGGACTTCCACATCAGTTATTGCTATTTGCCAGAGTAGATAGATAAAATTATTACTAGATATTTTCCTATGGGATATTTTTGTAAAAAACTCTCTTATATATACTCCCAATTGATATGTATTGTTGTTGGTGATTTTCTCTCTGGACTACATTGTAAATTCTCATGCTCTCTAATACAAAGGCTATTTGAAGTTCACTATTTTTGGACTGTCTTAATGTGGATTTAATGTTCTGGGACCTACTACAGAATTCCTATGTCTTTCTATGGATCAATAAGTTGCTCTAACATGTGTTTATGTCTTCTATGTTTACAAATATCATATATGATTCATAGTCTTAGTAATAGAGAAAAATAATAGCCCAGGATTTGTTTAAATGCACCATGTGTTCAATCTCTGCTATTAATTATGTTTTCTTCAGAATTAGTCATAAATATGAATTCTTACTGCTCATGTTTGCACTAATTCTTTCATTTTGAATACTATTTAGGAATTCTCAATTGCCCCTGGATAATATTCAAGCACCTTCCCTTTGCTAGCATGATTAAGGATTCTTGACCGCCCTTCATCCACTAGCCTACATTCCATCAATTTCTAGATTTGAAAATTGTTCCAGAACTGCCTATCTTGCTCTGTAGTATTACCATACACCATCATTAACTCCATTGCCCAATAGTATAAACTGTTTTGAACTTGCATCCCAACTCTATTTGAGATCACCATCCAAAAAACTAAAAGCAAAACTCCGTGCATCATAAATAGCCTAAAATACTCCAAAACAAAGCCAAATTACAAAGAGAGAGCCCTCTCTGGTTGCAGGTAGGCTAGAATCTGCAGCTAAAAGACTGGTTAGTGGTTACCTCGGCCGTATTCCCTTTAGAGGCAGGGAACAACCTGAGTGATAACATCATTGGCGACTCCACTGGGGAAAGAATGACTGATTGTAACTACTGCCTATTTCCTAAAGCTAGAGATGGAGCCTGAAGTTAGCCAGGTAGCCTCTGAAACTGTTCTTGCTGTGCATTTACAGGAGTAAGTAAAAGCTGCTTCAGTCAATCTCTAGTATAGTTTTAGGCTTTAAACAACTGTTCCAAAGATTTGATCAGTTTCCCTATTCTAACATATTCAAAGGAAAGCCTAAAGCCTCCTATATTTCAAAGAATTTCCTACAGAATATTGTCAAAACGGTGATCCTTAAAACATTTCTAGAAAATACCAAAAAACAAATTTAGATGCTGGCTCCAAAGAAGAAAATTCGTTACACCAGGTCAAACCCTGACCCAGATCCTCCAGCTATGTTTGAAAATCCTAACTTGATCTCTAGGACCCTTAAGAACCAAGAAAAACTAGAAAAATCCGTTGATTTAGACCTTGATATACTTGAGAAAAACCCTACAAAATCTAAACTTACACCTACGAGAGTAGGAGTCCTTTCCACAGCCTCACCTAGTTCCTCATCCACACCTCAAATTATCCTCTCCACTCCCCCATCCACTGCACAAATTTACACTCCCTGCTATTCCAGCTGTCTTATTTCTTCCTATTGTCCCATTTATCCCTGTAAATATGGAAAACTGTTATGCTCCTCTTTAGTTGCCTGGAAATCCAGGGGCTATGCCTCAGGATTATCAAAGAAAAATCACATATTTTGATGGTACTGGCTCCTATACAGCCCAAAAACACACTAAGAAAATGCAAGATTATTTTGAGAATTATGAAATAGATGATGATGATGTGAGAATGAAAATTTTTGTCCAAAGTCTAACTGGTGATGTAAGGGTTTGGTTTAGAGAACTTGCTGCAAACTCTATAGCTAATTCAGAAGCTCTTTATCAATCCTTCTCAAACAGATGGGAGAAGAAGAAAGAGCCTCTACACATCTTAATGGAATATGAAAATTTGAAGAGAGGTCCACAAGAAACCGTCCAAGACTATTGTGCTAGGTTCAAAAATGTCTATAAGCTATTCCTCAAAACCTTAGACCTCCGCCTGATTTAGCTTTGATCAAATTTCCTAATGGATTTGATTCTGACATGGCATATTAACTAAGGGAAAGAGCTCCTCCAAGCTCAGCATACATGCAAAATATCTTTGTTAGTGTGGAGGCAAACCTGATTGCTAAACGAAATCGGGCAAGAACTGAAAGAAGAACAACTTTCAAAGAATAACCTTCAACATTTGAACAAAAACTAGATGCAATCATTAAAGGTATGGACAGACTTGGAGATAGGGTGGAAACTATTGAAAGCAAATCATCATGTGAAGGTCAACCAAATAACACTGCAAGAAACCCAAACTTTAGAAAAAATAAAAATCCAAATGTTGGGAGGACTGGCCCTGACCAGAACATTAGACCTCCATTTCAAGAGAAGTATGTCGAAGCCTCAACATCTAGTAAACCAACAGAGGACCTTCACATCAACTTAATGGGTTTAAACAATGAGCAACAATTTTTTTTAACCCAAGAAGATCAAGAAGCTCATAATTTTAACCAATTTCAAACCAAATCTAGAGAGTCATTTGATTTCAGAGAAGGGTATGATGCAGTGGTCTATGAGGTTCATAAACAGTACAAATTAAGAAGCAGAACCATAGATGTGCCTGGACCTACCAAGCTGAAGGATACCAAGCAGCCAAAGAAAACAAAGGATAAAGCTGTCCTGATAGAACCCTCTACTAAAACAGACTCAGACTCAAAGGAAGTTATTGTGGAAGATATATCAGACTTACAACCTTCAAAAAACCAGTCATCTACATCCCCCCCCCCCCCCTAAAGAAAATCTAAATTGTCCCCCTGAAAATAATTTCAAAACAGATTTACCTCAAAACAAAATTCACAATGAAGAGAAGGTCACTGAAATTCAACAAGAAAGGAAAGGTTTGTTGTCCACAATACAAGAGTTCAAGTAGAAAAACCCTTCAACATAGAAAATGAAATAGGCAAACTGAAAATAACTATTGCTCTCTCTGAATTTGCTAAACATGAAATTTACAGACAACAAATCAACAGGTCACTACAAATACCAAAGAATAGGGATGCAGTCAATGTTTTTGATGATCAACCAGAGTTAATTTTTGGTCCTGAGGTCAATGGTAAAACAATAGATGGAGGGGTTCCTCCATTCTATGTGAGCTTAAACATTCATGATAAGGTGCTACACAATGCAATGTTTGATTCGGGAGCTTCCCATAACCTAATGCCTAAATCTGTGATGGAGGATCAATACTGACATTGATCTAAAGCTAATATTCCATGGGATCCATATACTCTTCGTCATTTTATTCACGGGCAACATCTTGTACATCATGCAAATCCTCCTATTTTATTTGTTCATCCCTTAAAGTGCAGGCTGGATCAGGTTGGTATTCTTCAATCTCTGCTTCTGATGGCTTATCCTTATCAAGCATGACAGATAGCATCTCAAACTCCCTAGGAAGATCCTCTGGTTCTTCATTATTATCTTCTTCTAGAGGAATAGACCGATTTCTAATTGATTTAAAGATGTGTTCTTTTTGTGAAGCAGAGACCCCAACTTCTGCTAGAATTTGAGATAGTTCTTTGTATAGCATCACACTTCTTGGAATTTTCCTACTAGTTGGAAAGTGTTATTAGCACCTAGATTGAGAGCAGGTGGTTCTTTTAGCTCATGAAAAACTCAAAATATGAATTGTAGTATAGAGGAAAAATGAAGATTGTAAACTAAGGAAATCACACTTGTGGAAATTAAATAACTTCTATTGTAGAAAAAAAATAACACACTTTGCAGTAAAAGAAATTTCTCATAAAAACTCAACTCTAGTGAATCAAGAATCACACTTTGTGGAAAGAAAAATTACTCATAAAAACTAAATTGCAGTAAAATAAGAAAATCAGACATCGCACTTTGCATTAAAGTAAATCACTCATTTGCAGAAATGAAAACCTGGCTTGTGATCTCTTTCGGAACTTCGTCTAGTATGGTTTAGTAATCAAGGGGAATCTCGTTAATATAGAAATTCAATTGCAAAGGAAAGGTAAAAGAATGAAAAATCATTGACGCCTTATGCTACAATGCCTCCCCTGCAACGACGCCAAAATATTTGGTGGTATAAATGCAAGATTTACACCAAAATTGATTTTTTCAATATGGGTAAGTAAACTTAGAGGTGTAGCACAATATATCATAGAATATGACCTCAAGGATATGTCAAATAAAAACCAAGCTTTTGTAAGAAATTAAAAGGAAACATCATTCAGGAAAAAGGAACAAGTCTCTTTAAAGAAACTTAAACACACTCTGGGAATCTACTTATGGCTCCTCTTCTGGGTTGAGTTAACTCCCGCAATAAGTCTTCCTTAATTGTCCAAGGGAGAAGGGAATGCAGGCCCCATTCAAAAGAAAGTGATTCAAGAAATAAACTATGAAAAACCTCTTAAAAATTACTACTATGTTGCAAAGATGAAAATCATGAAATAAATCATAAGGCAACTTCTTTCCAATTAATATGATGAAACCATTATTATCTGGTTGTGTAAACATACATTTCCTCAGATAGATGTGAATGTAATTGAGATATGCTTTTTTATGTTTTAACTCAGAAGGTTCATTTAATAATTAGTCATGAAATTCACTTCTTTCTTCGAAAGTCTTCAATGCAAGCACAAACTTATCAGTTACTACAATGTTCATTCCATATTCATCATAAAACAATTAAATCTTATGTGAAACTAAAATATTAATAATTCCCTTATCTTATAAACAAACATGAACATTGTAGGAATGAATAAAGGACTTTCACAAAAGGAAACAATTAAAATACTTGTGAAATTGAACCAATGAAATCAACTTGTAGAACCAGAAATGCACTAGTACAGGGAGCGTGCTTGTACCATTCTTGTAGAAATGAAATAAAGCATTACAAAGGAAATATTACTAAAATCAAATATTTCTAAGCACTATGCAAAGAAAAATTTAGCAAAGGAAAATTAATAGGTTTGGGGCAACAGACTGGCCGGTCGGCCCAACCACCCAGCTTGTTTCCCTTGCAGCAATTTAAATCACAATTTTAAAACATGCAGGAGAAACACAACTCAGAAGTGATTTCCAAATCAACTTATTTCAAAGTATAGACCAGAATACAAAACCAAATGACAAAGAAATTCATTGCAAATATCCTATTACATATTCATTAAATAATGCAGTTCTGGCTCCAGTGGCCCCCTCTAGGGATCATCCCACAAGGAGCATAGCTCCTCCCTTCTTGCACAACAAGATTGAATTCCATGTTCTGTAATTTTCCAAGTACAATGCCCGATCCAAATCTAAGGTCTCTGGTGAGTTTGATTGCTAATATTCTAAGTGCATAATCTTCTCTTTTATAGCAACAACACTACCCATCCTTAATCAGATCCATGCTTACGATTTTAGCATGGTTTGTTAAAATAAATTTGAACTAGAACTAGAAAATCTGATTCAGCTAAGTTCGGAAGATAATACAAAACCGTTAAAATGGAATATTTCTATATATGCTTTGTAAGCTTATCAACGCAATATGAATTTTTCCAAATCATCTTAACGATTTTCAGTCAACAATAGATAATTGATCCTGGAATCTATTATTCCCCACTACGAGTCAAATATTCATGTTGTACAACTTCCATTTGCTTACTATGAAGATAGTGGAACTTTTCATTTTTCCTCCATATTAAATATGGGCATTCTGCTTGGAAAGAAATCCTCTCTCTAATCGCATGGCCTCATTTTAGTTTCAAAGAATTATTTTAATATTATTTACACTCTTAGCACTGGTCCTTTAGTCTTGTAGAGAGTTAATGTTTTATGAAAAAGACCATGCAGATTCACATATGCATTGTTAGATATCTGCAGCATATTGGGCAAGATTATATGCATCAAACATTCTGTACACCCAATGTGGCCAAGCTGAATCCTGACCGCTAGGTATCCACTTAGAATCATTAGCACGCTAGGCTTTGCTTGCTCCTCAAAACCCACATGCTCATTTTCCACCATAGCAACTTGAAATATAAAAGTCACGGAAGTGCAGGAACCGCGCGTGTAGGAACATCGATACTAGAATAGCTAGTACAGGAACAACTAGTGCAGGAATAGTTAGTGTAGGAATGCGGTGCAGGCATAGCTAGTGTAGGCATAACTACTACAGGAACTCCTAGTACAAGAATGTTAGCACCTTCCACAAAAGAGCATATTATTGACATTTTCACATTAAATTAACAAAACAAGAAGAGTTCATACATCAACAATTGTCATCTCTAAATGCCTCTAAATAGTAACTTAATAATGCATACAAATAATAATAATGACTATAGACACTTAGTACAAGTGTACAATTATTCAGTAAAATCATGAAAATCTGGAAAAAATAGATGCTCAACACTGATACCACCAAGTTTTCTATTGAGTGGGTTCCCTTAATAGATGCAGCCATCAACTCCTTTGGAATGGAGTAGGGTACCATTTAACTAATAACCTGGCTACGAAAATTTGCAAATATAGGGAAAAGATATTTATCACATCCAAGACAATCCCACCAGTTTTCATGAGTTCTTATATTATGGATGCAGTGTGTTTCATCACCAATTTTTGAACTATGGGGTGGAAATGGACTATTCAAGGCCCTATCCCCATTCATATATATCATAAAATTCTATGGGAGTCAAATTACCAAGCCTATTTCTACAAAATCTGCTAGGGAGTTATGTTACCAATCCACTTAGTAGATTTTGATAAGAAGAACCCAAGGTTATCCAATGAGGCCAAGATCGATATTTTTCAAGTATCCAGGTGGTTTTGGGAAGAGATGTTTACCTATATCAAGGTTTTCGGAACCATAGCACCCCCTCATGTCCTTCCTTGGTATGTACCTGATAAAATTCTTTCCCCAAGGAAATTGCTTACCAGACTGTAGGGGATGGTATGACCAAAACCTTGAAATAATACAAGAAATCCCTTTGGCCCTCTTTTCCCTTACAATGTGGTGTTTATGTGTTTCATGATTTCAAGCATGTTGCACTTGAAATCAACCACATCTTATGTTTGAATCTCGCTACAGTTTCTAGTAGGAAATATGACCACAACAAAGTTGTGCAAAAATTCACTGCATGAGTTAAAATAAGGTAGTTCAACCATGGAGAGGATGATTTTGATGATTTATTTGAGTCAGTCAATCTCTTCTCACAGCTACAACATCTAGCTACTTTTAGACTCAATCCACAAGATTTGGCCCATTTCCACCAATACATGAAGAAGCGGTTACTGGAGATCCCCTTGGACCTACTGGAAATACCTAAGTGAAATACTGAAATAGAAAACATTTCAAGCCAGAGTTCAGAAAAGGGCTCAGAGAACGACTAAGTGGAAAATTCAGAGAAAGCCTCAAAACATGATTTTGAGCATAAATTAGAAGAAAAATTAGAATAGGGGTTTAAAAAGACATCAGAATGGAGATCAAGCCAAAGTTCAAAACTAGGTTCAAAGCATGACTCACAGAAAAGTTTGCAGAAAAGCCCCGAGAAGAGTCTTGTAAAGGAAACTCAAATGAAAACTAAAAAGGCCTCAACAGAGAAGGAACTGGAATATATTTCCACTAAAAAACGCATAGAGTAGAACCCCCTAAAAACCAATTAGACGAGGCATGGTAACAATTTGATCGACAACTCAAAGGACAACAAGGGGAGGAAACTATTGAAACACAAAACGTATTCAACCCACCCCACAATATTGGACAGAGCTTGCTTAATGACAGAGCTACTAACAACATTGTGTCCATGGAAGAAATTGAAATCATCTCGGCCTTCCCCTCAACATAAATTGTTCTCAGAATAGAGGAGAGTCCTCCTCTTAATGTCTTTTATAGTCCAAAACATCGGCCTGTAGTCGATAGAGGAAGAAAAGGAAAATATATGAGTCCTTGGTGATAAGTCGTGACAATGAACCAATGGATGTTTTTTGGAGGGATACTCATATGGATCCTTCTGATAACTTGACCAAACTATCACAGTTTGCAGGTGTTTATACATCTACTACAATTTATAAGGAATCAAAGGTCAAACAATTGACAAAGGACAAAGATGAGAGAATACAACAGTTGGAAAAATAGTTCGCCGAAGAAGAGAAGAATATAGACCATCAGATGAAAGCACAAATGGCACAACTACAAAACCTCTTTGATCAATTAAATCTCCAGTTTTGAGTGGAAAAGTGCCAAAGATGCTCAAATACAACAACTGCGATTTTCTGTAGAATAATTGAAAGACAATCCTAAAGTTGAGGAGTTTGTCAAAGAAGCACTTGTAATAAAATATTTCTTATCTATGCAACATGCAACATTTTTTCAGAGGTTATCAGTGATCAATTTGATGTGCAAGGGAAGAGATTCAATGAAGAATATAGTATTTGATATGAGGGTAACTTTCAATGAGATTGATGAGAAAATCTCAAAATGAATTACATCGTAGGATATTTGAGAAGGAAGGATAGAAGATATACACAAGATAGATGAGACTCACGAAGATACCCTTTTCACTGATAGAGATATACAGCTGAAATATGAAGAAAGGTAAGTTGCAAAAGCAACTGATGCCGCAAGAAAGATCATTGAGACCATCAATGACAATTTACATAATGACAACCTGATACAAGAATTCCCACCTGGGGGTCTTCCCAATATCAGAGACTTGTTAGACTCTCTCATAAAACAATAATAAATCCAAAAATTAATTAATTAATTAAATATTCCAAGTTAGGAATTTGTGCCTAACTCTTGGGTTGTTCCTCTAAGATAGGAGTTAGTTTAGGTAACTCCTATATTGGTGTGTCTGGTGAGAAATTATCTCAACCAAAGGAGAAATTATCTCAACCAAAGGTGTCTAAGATAGCACGCACTATCTTGAGAACACTATCTCTCATCTATTTATTTGTAACACTATTTCAATTATTTTGATGTAAGAATGAGAGTGAGAGAAGCATGAGGCTTCAGCCTTTTTCCGTCAATATTTTGTGTCTAGTTTTTATATGTGTTTTCTTGTAATCTCTTTAAATTAGTTTCATTTTCAATATGTGGAAGGAAACTTCTACATGAAAATAAGAAGTGATCAAAAAACTTACAAAACTGGATTGGGAAGTGTATTGGAGGTATCTAGTATAGCCACATAGTCAGTGGTTAGTACTAGGCTGTCTTGCTGACTCATCCATGCAGATGTTGCCTTCCCTCTCAGATGTAGTGCATACTAGCCAAATGCGTACAAGCGTGAAACAACCTCCTGAACTCAAGCTAATATTAGATATATATCATCTCAAAAAACAAATGAAAGATTATACACCATAGTATGCTAGAACTAGTCATTTCCATAATTTATCTTTTACGTAATTCTGTTAGTTATTTCCAGGAGGGTTGTTTAAACCTCCTCAGAACTTCATGCATTGCCTATTTTTGTACTTATATTTTATTATAAAAACCATGTCATGTCTTTTAAAAAAGGGTCTGGAATGTTATAAAGAAACTCTTTACTAACTTGCACTTTTGTACTTTAAAGTTTCTCTTGTTAGAATCCTTGGATTAGAGTCTTGAAATTTTGTTGGAGAATGCTTATAGAAGCTTTCACTTTTGTAGTTTTTCAAAACTTCTTAATAAGACAAACTGGACTTCAGGTACTTATTTTATGAGAAAACTGATATACATCTGGTACTTTTATATTTGTCTATTTATTTGTTGATGAATTAACAACCATTTCTATATATTGTTTATCGTATGTATATTTTCCCATACAATGTTGTATCCATTCACTTTTAAACGTACTAGGACTGTTATTTTTTAATACATCGATGAGCAATTGGTCAAATGATATTTGATGCAATATATGCTTTATAAATTATTTTGATTAACTATTTAATCAAAATAATTACTTCAAAGGATTTTTCATTTCCATTAGTATTTGTTTAATATTCATTATCAAGTACTAAGGATCATCATTTCAGATCACACAAATATAAGTAAAAGTTCTCGTGTAATGTATAGAGATATGTTACATATATATATATATATATATATATATATATATATATATATATATATAATTAAAGAACCACCCCATCTATCACTTAGTTTTATAAATCAAACACCATATCCATCCTATCACATTTTGATTGGGGAACTAGTCCCATTAAATCCAGTCAGAGCCACTAATCTAAAGGGAAAAGGGACGGTATGCAAGTCCCCGACTGGGTGGTTTTCCCACATGATGTTGTAGCGATTTTTTAGGCTTAAACATTTTGGCACTAGAAGAAGTTCCAAGACCATGAATGGCAAAGAGAACTCAATCTAAATTAAAAATCCATTACAAGAGTCACTCCCTCTCAAGGTCACCTCCAACTTCTCAATCCTCATCTAAAACTCTGATTTCTAAATTAGAAGTTCAGCAGTCACTCCCAAAATATCCTAGTACTATTCCTAAAGCACCTTCTTCGGATTATAATCCTGAATCACTTGAGGTTCAGAATTTAATAAATAAATTAGAGGAAATCTTTATTTCAACATAGAATCATGTCCCATCTCAAGCACCTGAAGGAAGTATCACTTTAGTTTTACATCCCACTCGGATTTTGACTTTTTCTCAAAGTGAGAAGCTTGGGGTTCCTCCATTTTAATTTCCTCTTCCTAATTTCCAAAACAAAACTAAGAAATCTGAGTCACAAACAACAACTAGAGAGGTTTATCAAATTATCGTCCATAAACACCTCCATTTCCTCCATTCTTTCCTCTTAACATCTATTTTTCTCAAGGTATTGGTGCTAGTTCATCCAGCCCAAGCACACAACCTCCCTCTTCTTTCACTCAAACTCCAATAATGGCAGGACAACAACGAACGAGACATGGTGTTGTTGGGTTGTGTTTTATTCTTTCCATGACTAGCCACCCTAGTTAACCAGGGGTTAGAGGGGGGGCAGAGCCCCACCTTTGTTGCACTGATTGCATAGGGGGGACGGGTCACATGGGGACGACAACCCCCCTGTCTACGGGGTTTGAGGGGGGTGAGTAGCCCCCTTCTATGGGGTCCAGGGCAGCAGCCCAGGGAAACTTTTTTTGGACCCTATATTAGGTGGGGTGAACCTATGTATGGTTTTGTGCATGGTTTTCACACATGGTTTTGGGTGCGATGGTTTTCGGTCCATGGTATTGGATGCTTCGACATGTATATATATTCATTGTAACATTGAAAGGAACATAATGAAAAATCAAGCTGGTACTCTCGGTTTTGCTGTCCAGGGGAAAATATCTAAGTATGTGTTTTATGTGTTATGCTCTCACATTGTTTATTTTATATTCTTAGAAATCATATGTAGGTAATTTTTGTACGAGGTTAAAACCTACATTTGGTATGAGAGTTGTTTTGGCTTCAAGGGGATGCCTTTGTTGCTGAGGGGTTTTTCTTGGGCCTGTGGTAGACCCTGTTCATTGGGAGATCTGCAAGATCGATTCTGATGGTGAAAGAAGATGACGAGCAATGGAAATATAGAGATAGAGAAATTTAATGGTCATATTTTTGAGTTATGGAAACACAAGATGGAGGATCCATTGGTAGATAAATATTAGTGGATCGTCGTAGATCCAGGTACTAAACCAACGGGAGTGTCTAATGAACAATGGAAGAAGTTGGATTGAAAGGCAAAGAGCACAATACAATTGTGTGTCTCAGATTCAGTATTGTTGAATGTATGACGGGAAGCTACCACTATGGCTTTGTGGGTTAAGTTAGGGACTTTGTACCAATCTAAGTCTCTGGTAAATAAATTGTTCCTATGGAAAACGTTGTATAACCTAACGATGAAAGATGGAGACTCAGTGATAGAGCATCTGAACACATTTAATACTATGGTAAGTCAATTATTATCTGTTGATATTTAGATAAGATAAGTGCATCAGTTTTTTGTGTTCTCTACCAGATTTGTGGTTAGTCTGGTTATTGCAATAGGTAGTAATGAAACTTCCTTACAGTTTGATGAAATAGTTTCATCCTTACTGTTGGAGGAGATGAGACAGAAAATTATGGAGAGCCAGAATGGTGATGCCTTGTCTGTATGAGGATGGTCCCATAACAGAAACAAAAATAAGTCATCGAGTGGGAGATATAAATCTAGAGGGAGATCTAAATCTCTAGAAAAGCCTGTATAGGTGTGCTAGAAATGTCAAAAGGAAGGGCACTAAAAAAGCGACTATAAATCTAAAGCTCTTGAAAAAGGAAAGGGATTTGATGATTCTCCTTCCGCAGAGGCCAAAACCACCTCAAATGAAGGTGGGGATGTATACTTGGCTTCTTCAGGTACACATGTAGATCATGAGGCATGGTTGATTGACTCAAGTGCATCCTTTCACTTCACTCCCCATAGAGAGTGGTTTTTCCTGCATGAGAAATATAAGGGTGGTGATGTCTTCTTAGGGGATCCTAGGAAGGCTAAAATTATTGGTCGCAGAAAAGTAGAGTTGAATTTGCACGGTGGAAGGGTTAGAACACTTTCGGGTGTTCTGCATATTCCTGTATTGGACAAAAATCTGATTTTTGTAAGAAAGATGGATGATGCAGGCATAAAAACAGTGTTCGAGAAATATATCTACAAGATGGTTTGGGGAGCACTGGTATTGATGCAGGGAGCTCAGATTGGAACTCTGTACAAGCTGCAAGGTATCACTATTATTGATGGGTGAAACAATTCTATAGGTCTTGAAAGTGGAGTAGAAAATCTAGTTGTCTCTGTAGAAAATACCATGTTATGGCATCAAAGGCTGGGACATACTGGAGAGAAGGGCCTTCAAATACTTCATGGTAAAGGTATGGTAGAACATACGACTAATAGCTCTCTGGATTTTGATTTCTATGAAAATTGTGTATATGGGAAGAGGAATTGGGTGAGTTTCCCCTCTGGTGGTAAGAGGACGAAACAGATATTAGAGCTTGTGCACTGTGATGTGTTTGGACTTGTGAAGGTTCCATCACTGGGTAAGTTTGTGTACTATGTATAATTTATAAATGACTTCTCAAGGAATACATGGATATATTTCCTCAAGAAGAAATTTGAAGTCTTTGACAGGTTTAAAGAATTTATGGCTCTGGTGGAAAACCAAACATAGAAGAAGATAAAGGTGTCGAGGACAAATAATTGTGGAGAGTTTTGTAGCTAGGAATTTGAAGAATTCTGTAAGAAGTGTGGTATAGCATGATAGAAGACTACTCCATACACACTTAAGATAAACAGATTTGTAGATAGAATGAACAAGACGTTGATGGAAAGGGAAAGAAGCATGTTGAGTGGTGAGGAGGTGGAGACAGCATGTTACCTGGTCAACATATCACCTTCATCGGTGTTGGAAGATATGACTCCACAAGAGGTATGGATTGGTAAGAAACCCTCTCTTTCACATCTGAGCGTATTTGAATGTGATGAACATGTAAATTTTCCAAGGGAGAAAAGAATAAAGCTGGATACTAAATCTGAAAAGTGCATCCTTATTGGGTATAAGGATGGTTTAAAGGGTTATAAGCTTTGGAACCCAGTAACAAGGAAGGTTTTGTGTAACTGAGAGGTGGTGGTTAGAGAGGTGATAAATGTTATTAAACATGAAGTCCCATCAAAGGAACATGAGAAGATAGAGTTTGAGCTAAAGGAGGAAGAATCAGACTCCATAGCAAAAGAGGAATCAGAAGATGAAGAGCCATAAACTCTAGTTGTGAGAAGATTAGTTCGAGAAAGAAGGAAACCAGAAATGTATAGTCCATCTACTTTCTATTCAGATTTTTCTTTATCTATTACTGATGATGATCCCAGAACTTTGAAGGAAGTAGTGGATTCAGCGGATGCAAAAATCTGGAAAGAGGCCATCATTGATGAAATGGCATCTTTACACAAAAATGAGGCTTGGGATCTGGTGAAGTTGTCGGCAGGAAGGAAACCCATTCACATCAAATGGGTGTTCAAGAAGAAGACAAATTCAAAAGGAAAGGTGGAGAAATAAAAGTCTCGGTTGGTAGAAAAATGTTATTCCCATGTCTAGGGAATTGATTTTGGTGATATTTTTTCTCTTGTTGCCAAGGTAGCTTCTATTAGATTACTTTTATCTATTGTTGCTGCTTTTGATTTTGAGGTAGAATAGATGGATGTTAAGAGAACATTTCTCCACAGGGATCTAGAAGATGGGATCTACGTGAAGCAACTTGAAGTCTTTGCGGTGAAGGGTAAGAAAGAACTGTTATGCATGTTAAACAAGTATCTGTATGGGCTAAAACAGTCATGAAGGATGTGGTATAAGAAATTTGATACATTTATATGGGGACGTGGCTTCACCAGAAGCAAAGAAGATCATTGTGTGTATTTTAAATTAAATGTGATCATGTTATTTATCTTGTATTTTATGTGGATGAGATGTTGCTAGCTGGAAGTGACAAAGAAATTATCCAGGACTTGAAGGCCCAATTGTCCTCCAAATTCAACATGAAAGACCTTGGTGCTACAAACTATATTTTGAGCATGGAAATTAAACGAGATCAAGAAAAGGGGAAGCTCTAGTTAAACTAGAGGAATTATGTCGAGACAATATGGCAGAGGTTTAATATGCAGGATAGTAAACCGGTGAAGGTTCCTATTCTTGTAGGTGTAAATTTATCTACTGAACAGTGTCCCAAGACACAATAAGAGGAAGAGGACAAGTCCCATGTTCCATATGCAAGTGTAGCCAGTAGCCTGATGTATGCGATGGTTTGTACTAGACCAGACATTGCACATGAAATGAGAGTATTAAGTATGTTTATGTCAAAACCAGGGGAGGAGCATCGGGCAGTAGTGAAGCGGCTTTTCAGGTATTTGCGTGGCACTAGTGATTATGGTTTGTGCTACCAAGGAAGTCCAAGATTGGACAGAGTTTTGGATATTCATGGCTTTGTTGATGCAGACTGGGCTGGAGATCTAGATCAGAGAAGATCTACAAGTGGGTATGTGTTCAACCTATTTGGAGGTGCAGTCGGTTGGATGATTAAGAAACAATCTATACTAGCATTATTAACTACAGAGGTAGAATACATGGAAACCACTCATGCAAGTAAGGAAGCGGTTTGGTTGCAGAGATTATGTTGAAGTATGAGGTTAGTACAGGGAACTATAAGAATAGACTATGATAGCCGAAGTGCAATTTTCTTGGCAAAGAACCCTGCTTACCATTCAAGGACAAAGCACATTGATGTTTAGTATCACTTTTTGAGGGATAAAATAGAAGAGAAAAGGGTTTTGTTGGTAAAGGTGGACACTTTGAAGAATACTGCAGATGCATTGACAAAATCTGTGAGCTCTGAGAAGTTCTCTTGGTGTAGAGAAGCAATGGGAGTTGCAAGGCTGGATAAATGACTAAGCTCTCTTGTGGTCCCCTACGGAAGGAAAACAACAAGTGGGAGAATGTTGGGTTGTGTTATATTCTTTGCATGACTAGCCACCATAGTTAACCAGGGAGATAGAGGGGGGTGGAGCCGCCCGTTCATTGTGTTGATTTTGTAGTGGGGGGGTCATAAGGTGTTTGACGGGGCGAGGTAGCCCCCCTCTACAGGGTCCAAGGAAGCACCCTGGGGAAATTTATTTTGGACCCTATATTAGGTGGGACAAACCTACCTATGGTTTTGTGCCTGGTTTTTAGACTTGGTTTTGGTGCGATGGTTTTTGGTCAATGGTATTGGATGCTTCGACATGTATATATATGTATTGTAACATTGAAAGGAACATAATGAAAAATCAAGATGGTATTCTCGGTTTTGGGATCCAAGGGAAATCTCTGTGTATATGTGCTTTATGTGTTGATCCCTCATTGTTTATTTTATGTTCTTAGAATTCATATGTAGGTAACTTTTGTACGGGGTTAAACCCTACAGGTCCCATCCTGGGGCTATCCAAATGGCATCACCCCTTCATGATCTACCTAAGCATCCTGAAAGATGGTTTCCAAAATTCAATCTTGATGATGGATTTCCTGCTGAGGAACATATCCATAATTATATGCTAGCTATCAATCTTAATGGAGTAGCTGAAGAAGATTTTGTAGTAAAATTATTTCCCTACACTCTCTAAGGATTAACAGGTTCATGGTATTTTTCATTACCACCAGGATCTATCACTAATTAGGACATGTTTGAAGAGAAATTTCTAACCAAATTTGGTGATGATCATACAATTGCATCTCTTATCAATGATATTTCTAATTTAAAAGCTAAATCAAGTGAAAATATCAAAGACTTCAATTCTAGATTCAATAAATTACTAAAAAAAATCCTAGCCACATCAATCCCTATTGTTAATGTCCAAATCGAGTGGTATATTTCTTCTCTTCCTTCCAATATAGAAATTTTTGTAGATAGAGCTAATAAAGTTACTTTGGTTGAAAACATGAAGGAAGCCTATCTATAGAAAAGAGAATAGTTGCATTAGAGAAGAAAACAACTCAGGAAGATAGAAAAATGAAAAAGGTTACATTTAAAGATGAACCAAAGAAAAAAACCCCTAAAGATCCTTTTGATCTTGAAGGTCTGCAAAAATTCCTAAAAACCATGTCAAATGAAATGGTAGAGATTAAGAAACAATTAGTTGAATCCTCTTCTAAGAAACCTTTCATATCCTTCAAGAGGAATCAAACTTCTAATCCTCAGCCACCAAATATAATATCCAAAGTTGAATTTGGCTTAGAAGAGGAAGAATAAGAAAATGCAATGATTGATCAAGAGACTAAAGATGACGAATTGGTTGAAGTATAGGGAATGTGGGATTTCATCCTCTACATTTTAGAAAATGAATAAGAAAAATAAGCTATACCTGTTAGCACTAGGAGTAGAGGCCCTACTGTTGAATTTTGTTATATTCTTTCCATGACTAGCCCACATAGTTAACTGGGGATTAGAGGGGAGGAGGTCACAGGGGGTTTGAGGCATACCGGTAACCACGCTTTATCGCGTCTGAGGTAGTGCCCTAGAAAATTTTCGTTTTGGACCGTATGTTAGGTTGGGCGGAACCACCTATCGTTTTGTGCATGATTTTCGCACATGTTTTTTGCACGCGATGGTTTTCAGTCCATGGTTTTAGACGCGATGGTTTTCAGTCCATGGTATTAGATGCTTCGGCATGTATAAATATTTATTGTAACATTGAAAGGAACATAATGAAAAATCAAGCTAGTAGTCCCGGTTTCGCGATCCAGGGGAAAATCTCTATTTATATGTGTTTTATGTGTTATGCTCTTGCACTATTTATTTTCTGTGTTTTAGAATTCATATGCAGGTAATTTCTGTATAGTGTTAAATCCTACATTTGGTATCGAAGCAATTTTGGCTTCAAGGGGATGCCTTTGGTGCTGAGGGGTCTCGCTCAGGCCTATGGTAGACCCTATGCAGTGGGAGATCTGTGAGATCAATTCTGGTGGTGAAAGAAGATGGCGAGTAGTGGAAAGATATAGATCAAGAAATTTAATGGTCAGAGTTTTGAGTTGTGGAAACTCAAGATGGAGGATCTGTTGGTGGATAAAGATCAGTGGATCATGGTAGATCTGGGTACTAAACCAATGGGAGTGTCTGATGAAGAATGGAAGAATTTGGATCAGAAGGCAAAGAGCACAATACGATTTTGTGTCTCAGATTCAGTATTGTTGAATGTATCAAGGGAAGCTACAGTGAAGGCTTTGTGGGACAAGTTAGGGACTTTGTACCAATCTAACTCTCTAGTGAATAAACTGTTCCTACAGAAAAAGTTGTATAACCCAAGGATGAAAGATGGAGACTCGGTGACAGAGCATCTGAATGAATTTAATATTGTGGTAAGTCAGTTAGCATCTGTTGATATTAAAATTTCAGATAAGAAGATAAGTGCATCAGTTTGTTGTGTTCTCTACCAGATTCGCGTGATAGTCTAGTTATTGCAATAAGTAGCAATGCAATTGCGTTGTAGTTTGATGAAATAGACTCATCCTTGCTGATGGAGAAGATGTGACAAAAAAATATGGAGAGCTAGAATGGTTATGCCTTGTCTGCATGAGGACGGTCCCAGAATAGAAACAAAAATAAGTCATCGAGTGGGAGATCTAAATCTAGAGGGAGATCTAAATCTCCAGGAAAACCTGTGAAGGTGGTCTGCTAGAAATGCATAAAGAAAGGGCACTACAAAAGGGAATGTAAATCTAAAGCTCCTGATAAATGAAAGGGATCTGATGATGCTCCTTTTGTAGAGGCGAAAACCAACTCAGATGAAGGTGGGGATGTGTACTTGGTTTCTTCAAGTACACATGTAGATTGTGAGGCATGGTTGATTAACTCAAGTGCATCCTTTAACTTCACTCCCCATAGAGAGTGGTTCTGTGAGTATGAGGAATATGATGGTGGTAATTTCTTCTTTGGGGATGACAGGAAGGCTAGAATCGTTGGTCGCGGAAAAGTAAAATTGAAGTTGCAAGGTGGAAGGGCTAGAACACTTCCGGGTGTTCTGCATATTCATGCATTAGCAAGAAATTTGGTTTCTGTACGCAATTTGGATGATGTAGGTGTAAAAATATTGTTTGAGAAGGATACCTACAATATGGTTTGGGGAGCACTGGTATTGATGCAGGGAGTTTTGATTTGAACTCTATACAAGCTGCAAGGTAGCACTTTTATTGATGGGTGCAACAGTTCTATGGTTCTTGAAATTGGATCATAAAATCTAGTGGTCTCTGGAGAGAAGACCATGTTGTGGCATCAAAGGCTTGGACATATTGGAGAGAAGGGCCTTCAAATACTTCATGGTAAAAGTATGGTAGAACGTATGAGTAATAGCTCTCTGGATTTTGATTTCTTTGAAAATTGTGTATATGGGAAGCAGAATCAGGTGAGTTTCCCCTCTGGTGGTAAGAGGGCGAAACATATATTAGATCTTGTGCACAGTGATGTGTTTGGACCTGTGAAGGTTCCATCACTGGGTAAGTCTGTGTACTATGTATCATTTATAGATGATTTCTCAAGGAATACATGGATATATTTCCTTAAGAAAAAATATGAAGTTTTTAACAGGTTTAAAGAATTTAAGGCTTTGGTGGAAAACTAGATAGAAAGGAAGATAAAGGTGCTGAGGAAAGATAACAATGGAGAGTTTTGCAGTAAGGAATTTGAGGAATTCTGTAAGAAGTGTGGTATAGCACGACATAAGACTACTCCATATATGCCTTAGCAAAATGGAGTTTCATAAAGAATGAAGAAGAAGTTGATGGAAAGGGCAAGAAGCATGCTCAGTGGTGTCGGGTTAGGACAAGAATTCTGGGCAGACACGGTGGAGACAACATGTTAGTTGGTCAATAGATCACCTTCATCAACGTTGGAGGATAAGACTCCATAAGAGGTATGGACTAGTAATAAACCCTCTCTTTCACATATGATGGTATTTGGATGTGATGCATATGTACATGTTCCAAAGGTGAAAAGAACCTAGTTGGATAGTAAATCTGAAAAGTTCATCTTTATTGGGTATAAGGATGGTTTAAAGGGTTATAAGCTTTGGAATCTAGTAATAAGGAAGGTTGTGTACAACCGAGATGTGGTGTTTAGAGAGGTGAAAGATGTTATTAAACATGAAGTCCAACCAAAGGAACCTGAGAAGATAGAGTTTGAGCTAAAGGAGGAAGAATCATACTCTACAGCAGAGGAGGAATTAGAAGATGAAGAGCCACAAACTCTGGGTGTAAGAAGATCAGTTCGAGAAAGAAGGCAGCTACAAAGGTATAGTCCATCCGCTTTCTGTTCAAATTTTGCTTTATCTATTATTGATGATGATCCCAAAACTGTGAAGGAAGTAGTAGATTCAGAGGTTGGAAAACTTTGGAAAGAAGCCATGGTTGATGAAATGGCATCTTTGTACAAAAATGAGGCTTGGGATCTGGTGGAGTTGTCGGCTAGAAGGAAACCCATTGGAAGCAAATGGGTGTTCAAGAAGAAGACAAATGTAGAAGGAAAGGTGGACAAATACAAAGCTCGGTTGGTAGCAAAAGGTTATTCCCAGGTGCAGGGAATTGATTTTGGTGATATTTTTTCTCTTGTTGCCAAGGTAACTTCTATTAGGTTACTTTTATCTGTTTTTGTTGCTTTTGATTTTGAGGTAGAACAAATGGATGTGAAGGCAACATTTCTTCACGGGGATCTGGAAGAGGAGATCTACATGAAGCAACCTGAAGGATTTGGGGTGAAGGGTAAGAAAGAACTAGTATGCATGTTAAAGAAGTCTCTGTATGGGTTAAAACAATCCCCAAGGATGTGGTATTAGAAATTTGATACATTTATACAAGGACTTAGTTTAACCAGAAGCAAAGCAGATCACTATGTGTATTTTAAATTAATTGGTGACCTTGTTATTTATCTGGTCTTGTACGTGGATGATATCTTGCTGGTTGGAAATGACAAAGAAATTATCCAGGATTTGAAGACCCATTTGTCCTCCAAATTCGACATGAAAGATTTTGTTGCTGCAAACTATATTTTGGTCATGGAAATTGAAAGAGATTGGACCAAGAGGAAGCTCTGGTTAAACCAGACGAAGTATGTCAAGACAATATTGCAGAGGTTTAATATGCATGATAGTAAACTGGTGAAGGTTCCTATTCCTGTAGGTCTGAGGTTATCTGCTGAACAGTGTTCCGAGACATAAGAAGAGGAAGAGGACATGTCTTGTGTTCCATATGCAAGTGTAGTCAGTAGCCTGTTGTATGCAATGGTTTGTACTAGACTAGACATTGCACATGCAGTGGGAGTATTGAGCAAGTTTATGTCAAAACCAAGGAAGGAGCACTGGACGATAGTGAAGCGAGTTTTCAATTATTTACGTGGCACTAGTGATTATGGTTTGTGCTACCAATGAAGACCGGGATTGGATAGAGTGTTGGATATTCGTGGCTTTGTTGATTTAGATTGTGCTGGAGATGTGGATCAGAGAAGATATACAAGTGGGTATGTGTTTAACCTATTTGGAGGTGAAGTCAGTTGGATGAGTAAGAAATAATCTGTAGTGGCACTATCAACTACAGAGGTAGAATACATGGCAGCCACTCATGCAAGCAAGGAAGTAGTTTGTTTGCAGAGATTTTGTTCAAGTATGGGGTTAATACAAGAAGCTATAAGGATATACTGTGACAGCCAAAGTGTAATTTTCTTGGCAAAGAACCCTACATATGATTCAAATACAAAGCACATTGATGTTCAATATCACTTTGTGAGGGATATGATAGAAGACAAAAAAGTGTTGCTGGTAAATGTGGGCACTTTGAAGAATACTATATATACATTGACAAAATCTGTGAGCTCTGAAAGGTTCTCTTGGTATAGAGAAACAATGGGAATTGTAGGGGTTGATAAATGACTAAGCTCTCTTGTGGCTCCCTATGGAAATAAAACGACAAGTGGGAGAATGTTGGGTTGTGTTATATTCTTTCCACGACTAGCCCACATACTTAACTGAGGGTTAGAGGGGGGTCGGTCATAGGGGGTTAGAGGCATACCCGTAACCCCACTTTATGGGGTCTAGGGAAGCGCCCCAGAAAATTTTGGTTTTGGACCCTATGTTAGCTTGGGCAGACCCACCTATGGTTTTGTGCATGATTTTCACACATGTTTTTTGGACGTGGCATTTTTGGTCCATGGTTTTGGACGTGATGGTTTTCGGTCCATGGTATTCGATGCTTCGACATGTATAAATATGTATTGTAACATTGAAAGGAACATAATTAAAAATCAAGTTGGTAGTCCCGGTTTTGGGATCCAGGGGAAATCTCTGTGTATATGTGTTTTGTGTTATGCTCTCCCATTGTTTATTTTCTATGTTTTAGAATTCGTATGCATGTAATTTCTGTACAGGGTTAAAACCTACACCTATTGATTTAACACAATAAAATCAAAATAAAAAGACCTCAACCCCTACTGCCAAGGAAAGGGTGGCGAGTAAAAAGTCTTCTCCCAAAAATGCTCAACCAACTCCATCCTTATTAAATCCTCCATCGTGATCCAAAACCTTGGTAGTTACAAATACCACGGAATATAACATAGTGGAGGACATGAAGAAGACCAGATCCCACATCCCTCTTCATGATCTTAGTAGGTTTAAACATCAACATAAATTATTGCTGAAAGAATTGAATGCAATTCTTGCTTCTCATCTTCCTACTAATGTTGTATCCCAAGCTTCCATAGGAATGGGTAAACCCCCTAATGATTCATCAAATAAAGTTGACCCTGCTAATGCTATCTTAATTGGTGACAAATCCAATTCACATACTCCCCCTTTCCTCTCGACTTATGAAATCTTCAATAAAAAATTCATAGTTTCTTGATAGATTCAGGAGCCTCTTCAAACATAATGCCGAGAACGGTCTGTTCTAAATTAAATGTTTCACCCCAAAAGTTTGTTGTTCATAATTTTATGACTTGATAGGAAGGAGGTCGAGGTATCAGAAGAAATGAACTCATTCATCATCAGAATCTCTTCTAATACAAAAGTCTATCAAGTAATTGACATATTATTTATTCGTATACCAGATTTCTACGGTTTAATTTTGAGCAGAGATTCATCTGAAAATCTTCACAGCTATTTTGCAACAAACTAGTCTCACATGTGGCTCCATTACAATGGAAAGCCAAATAAAATTAGAATTTACCGAGAAAATCATTTAAAGCATACAATAACTGAATTTGAAGGCTAGAATGAGGCAGTAGCTTTCAACAATAATATCATTGGAAATTACTCTACTGAGTCATTTTTAGGGAACTTCAATGCAAAAAGGTCTCATTTTTGGACAACTCTGTTACTTCCCAGATTGAGAACCTTTCTCAAACAGATTCTTCTAGATGTATAAATCATGTAGATAAACCATTAGTTAAAAGTTTGTTTTGGAAATTATATTTTCATGGATCTAAATCCAATGATGGTGCAGGAGCTGGTTGTATATTAATCAATCCAGAAGGAGAAAAAACCATTCTAGCATGTAGGTTAGAATTTGAATGCATAAATAATACTACTGAATATGAGGCACTAATACAAGGTTTATATAAATCAATAGGCCTCGATATCAAATATCTTCAAGTCTTTAGAGATTCAGAAATTATTATCAATAAAATAAAAAACACCATTCATTATCTCTCTGGACATTTAAAACATTACCAATCATTAGTCTGGGATCTTACTTTGCATTTTTTAGCATTCAACATCTCTCCTATACCTAGAATTAAAAATTCAAGTGCTTACCTTCTCGCTAACATAGAATCCAAGCTCATACCATCACACGATTACAATCCAGATAGGTTTTCCATAGAATTTATTTTTAGACCATCCATTCCTGATAATGTCACCAATTGGTGAGTCTTTAATGATGATGAGGATATCATAAAATTTCTAACATCAGAAGGGTCATATGATGACCATATAATAGATGAAAATGAGCATGATAATCAGTTGAAATAGAAGTCTAATGAGAATCCCATACCTAAATATGTGGTAAAACTAGAGGATCTTTATGATCTTAAGGAAAGATTCAAAAATGCTACTAATTGTCAAATATAAATCTCAAACCTAAGGTTTGAACTAGTAAACCTTGGAACTGATGACAAACCTCAAAACATTAATCTAGGACTTGGTCTCTCTCCTGATGAGAGATTAGCCTTTATCCACTTGTTAAGAAAGTACAAAGGTATCTTTTCTTGGAACTATGATGATCTTAAAACATATGATACCTCTATTATACAACACACCATTCCCATGATATCCGATGATAAGCTTGTACAATAGAAATTAAGGAAAATTCACCCCAATCTAGAAAGTCAAATAAAATCGGAATTGAATAAATTCCTTAAAGCCAAAATCATATTTCCTGTTAAGAATTCAAAATGGGTCTCAAACTTAGTACCTATCAAGAAGAAGAATAATGGCATTCACATCTGTATCGATTTTAGAAAACTCAACAAAGCTTATCAGAAGGACACTTTTCCATTTCCACCTATACTATAATCAGTAGCTGGTTCAAAATTAATGTCTTTTCTCTATGGATTTTTAGGATATAATCAAATCCATGTTCATCCAGATGATAGATTAAAGACTACATCCAAGGCTAAATAGGGAACGTATACCTACCAGAAAATTCATTTTGGTTTAATTAACGCAGGGGCAACTTTCCAAAGATCTATGGATATAGCCTTTAAAGGTTTGATAAAAAAAATTGTTGTCATTTATTTGGATGATATTACTGTTTATTCCAAGAACAAAAATAACCATTTACATGACTTGAAGCAGATCTTTGAACGTTGTAAGAAATATGGAATCTCATTAAATCCAAAGAAGTCTTATTTTTCTCTAAGTGAAGGTAAACTTCTAGGGTTCATTGTATCCAAAAAAGGCATTTGTATTGATCCAGATAGAATAAAAGAAATTGCTGAAATTTCTTTACCCCACAACAAAAAATCTATGCAGTATTTTCTAGGTCAGATAAATTTTGTCAAAAGATTTGTCCCTGACTTTTCCCAAATTGTTTTACCATTACAAACCATGATTAAGAAAAAATCAATCTTTAAATGGGGACATAATGAAAGAGAAGCTTTTGATCTTATCAAACAAGAAATTGTGAATGCTCCCTCTTTAACAACTCCAAATTTTTCTAATCATTTCATTTTATATACATTCGCTTCTGAAACATCATATGTTGTTGTTTTAACACAACTCAATGATCAAGAGATCGAAGCACCCATCTCATTCTTTAGTTCTAATTTTCAAGGTGCTAAACTTAATTATTCAGAGGTGGAAAAATAGGCTTTTGCTGTTTTCAAATCTATAAAGCACTTCAGACCTTTTCTTCTCAAAACCCATATTAAATAATACTCCCATTCTCCATAGTGAGACAATTACTAATGCAAAAGGAAGTAGGGGGCTGTAATGTCCCTTAATAATAAATAATATAATATAATATTAAATAAATAATAAACAATAAATAAAAAAGTAGTAATAGTAAATGAATAATAAATAATAAATTAATAAATTAATTACATGCTCTAAATAAATATAAATAAGAATAAACTAAGAAAGTAGTAAAGTTGCATGTGGACACATGGAGTGTGTGCATGTGGTTCCCCTTTCAATGTTTGCTCTATTTAATAGATGGGGAGGAATATGAGAGGCATTCCATCATTCCATCATTCCATCACCCATTCTCTTGGAAGAATAGTGTTGTGAGACAAAGGATTTCCTGCCAGTAGTACGTTGATTGAGGGTTTGTGGGTGGCCATTTGTAGCAAGATTTTGCGCAACTGAGCCTACAGTTGGGCAGAGAGTCATCCCCAAGAGTTTGTTGCAGTTAGCTAAATTCAACTAGCATTCAACCCTGAAGTCACAAGTGAGAAACATCATCGCCATAGGTAAGTTATCTCTACTCATATTTATAAAATTTGATGTTAATTAGTTGATAAATTGTGTGTTGATTATAAATCTCATGAATAATCTAATTAATTACATGTTTTTATTTCGGGGATGTTACATACATATGTAGTGTTGATTGAGTTTCCCCCAGCACATATGGTGTTAATTATCTCCCTCGTGTGTATGGGCTCGCATGGGATCATCGAATAAACCGATCCTCTCAGCCCATTTGTGGAGTCCTGTCAATCATCACACCTCAACATGTAACCCATGAATTAGCTATACCATCATAGTATCATAGAAAATAATCCACATGGCAAGTTTTGCATGTCAGCATGAGAACATTCCTCATTGTTAATTGCAACATTATGAATAATAACGAAGTGCATGCTCATGCATGTCATAAATTTATATGCAACTATGACATGCTTCACCTCAAGAAATACCATCATAAGTTATAACATCAACATATTTGTGTTAAAGACATATCATGACTTCACATAATAAATGAAATTACACATCAACATAACCCCATACCATAACATTATAAATATGAGAACCATTTCAATACATATCAAATATAAAGCAATAATACACTATAAGCATTCTTATCATGAATCAATTTCATTTGCTTACATAAACAATGAATACCAACTATAAAATGAGATTATTCAACATCCCTTTAGGATCTAAGCTATCTCACCAATGCGATTAGTGTTATGTTTTTATCAAGATACCAATTACTTTTCAATAATCATTTCCGCTTCTTTCAACTAGGAAGTTGACCATTTACACCATAGGTATAATCATCTAAGTACATCGTTAAATTTCACATGAGCCTCATCATCTTGAGTCTTAATCTCTCGTCATATATTCTTCCTTCCCCAAGGAAATTCTGGTGAAATTCATTGTTAAGATATTACTAGTTATACAATCATTATTTAAATCATCTATCTCAAAATTAAAATCCCTTGGTTTTACATCCATTTACCCTTTGGCTTACTGATTCCAATACCACTATATGCAATTGCATATAAACACTAGGTCATCATGATTTAATTTTATATCATGCTTAATTTACTTGCATGAGGGTTTGTTGATCCATGTTGACTTATACATACATCACTTAACAATTATCATTTTCATCCACAAAAATATTTTCTTATCTCGTCAAGTTCCTATCTCAATACCACTTGATTGCTTTATCGTAAATTCACCCTTCTTCAATTTGGACAACAAATTATTGCTCATTAAATAGTATCTTTATTTTAGATTTTGAAACAGTTGGAAACACTACTATCATCATTGTCCATGAAAAAATTAAATGTGTAGTGTTATGTGGAAACAACCTCTTTTGACGCTATGGGAACAAAACTTGAGGAGGCCAAGTGCCTGATATTGAAGGCCAGGTGCCTAGTATTGTATTGGGATGCCAAAGTCTGGTGGGGGTATAAGGACTTTGATGCCTGGGGTTGTGCGCCTTAGTGTGTTGTGGAGGGAGTGGGCTAACCTTGCGAGATGCCTGGAGACATTGAGCACTGTACCGGATGCCTGCCTTGGGGCAGATGAGGTCTGAGTCAAGCGTGAGCCTTAGGGCAAGCCTTGGACTAAGATACAGACCGGGGAGGCTTATGCCTAGTTCCGAAAGTGGGAAAAAGGATAGAGATTCCTTGGGATTTCCCAGGTGTTGCAAAACGTTTGATGCCTACTGGTTATACTAGTTCAGCAGAGGGTGCTGAGACTGTTACATGAAGTAATAGATAAAAAAATAAATGTATTTCTACTTAATAATAAATAATAAATAATATAAATAATAAAAAATAAAAAATTGACTTCGGGATGAAGTTCCTTAAAGTGGGGAAGTATGTAATTTCCCTTAATAATAAATAATAAATAATAAATAATATAATATAATATTAAATAAATAATAAACAATAAATAAAAAGTCACATGCTCTAAATAAATATAAATAAGAATAAAATAAGAAAGCAATAAAAATCAGTAAAGCTATCAAAAAGTAAAAACAAAAGAATAAAACAAGAAAGAAGTAAAGTTGCATGTGGACACATGGAGTGTGTGCATGTTGTTCCCCTTCCAATGTTTGTTCTATTTAATAGATGGGGAGGAAGATGAGAGGCATTTCATCATCCATTCTCTTGGGATAATAGTGTTGGGAGACAAAGGATTCCCTGGCAGTAGTACCTTGATTGAGGGCTCGGGGGTGGCCAGTTGTAGCAATATTTTGTGTAATTGAGCCTACGGTTGGGTGGAGAGTCATCCCCAAGACTTTGTTGCAATTAGCTGAATTCAATTAGCATTCAACCCTGAAGTCACAAGTGAGAAACATCATCACCATAGGTAAGTTATCTCTACTCATATTTATGAAATTTGATGTTAATTAGTTGATAAATTGTGTGTTGATTACAAATCTCATGATTAATCTAATTAATTACAAGTTTTTATTTCGGGGCTGTTACAGGGGCAAAAGAAAAAAATGGGTAACAACTCTACTAGAATATGATATTAACATTAAACCAACCAAAATTTTTAGAGGAAAATGTTTTTGGAGATTGCTTACAAGAGCTTCCAACCTACCACCAGATGAGGACTCAAGTAACATGATACATGTATCAGAGGTAAGCCTAAACGATTTACATCCGAATATGTTGATCTTATTTTCTATTTGAAACATGGATATGCTCCTCTTGAACTCAAAAAATGGCTTTAATATTGAAAGAAAATAAATATGAACTCATTGATGATGTGTTATTCAGAAGAAATTAGGATTCTGTATTATTAAGATGCCTTCAAATTTCTGAAGCACGAAAGGTTTTGCAGGAACTCCACGATGGATGAGTTGGTGGAAATTTTGGGGGAGATACTACTGCACAGAAAATCCTGCATTATGGGTACTATTGGCCAACGTTGTTCAAAGATACCCATGAATACGTAAGAAAATGCAAAATATGTCAAACTATTGCAGGAAGAAAACAAAAACCTACCTTACCTCTACAACCATTGAACATTGATCAACCTTTTGAATAATGGGGATTAGATACCATAGGTGAGATTGTTCCTCATTCCTCAAAGAAACATAAGTATATCCTTACAGCCACAGACTATTTTACTAAGTGGGTATAGACAATTCCCCTAAAGGTAGCAAATTTTGATGCTATCATTGAATTTATTGATCAATTCATTATTACTAGATTTGTCTTACCAACTGCACTTACGTTTGATAATGCATATTACTTTTAAAGAAATAATATGATTGAATATGCTCTTAAGAGGGGATTTAAATTAAATAATCTTCTAACTACTACCCTCAAGGGAATGGTTTGGTAGAGTCAACCAACAAGAACCTCATAAGAATTATAAAGAGCACTATTGATTAGAACCAAAAGAAGTGGCATAAATCTTTGACATTTTCTCTATGGGTAGATTAGATAACTCAGAAAGCCTCAATAGGCGCTTCTCCATTTAATCTAGTATATGGGAAATAAGTTATCATCCCTTCAAATCTAGCTATTCTCTCATTAGCCATAGTCCAAATCATTGAAGAATCACCTTCTTCTTCTTTACAACTAAGACAATCTCAAATACTTAGAATAGAAGAAGAGAGGGAAAAAGCCATACTTACACATACTTGCCATCAACAACTAGTCAAATCTTCTTTTGATGCAATTTATGTTTCCACAAAATCTTTTCAAATTGGTGATCTCCTCCTTAAATGGGAGAAGGCACATGAGGAAAAAGGAAAGAACACCAAATTACAAAAAATGTGGCTTGGGCCATTTCAAATTACTGAACAAGTAGGCCTATCAACAATCATATTGCAAGATTTATCAAGAAAGAGAGATTCTCTTCATGTTAGTGGTCTTGTTTTGAAAAATTCTTAGAAGATTACATCTTCTATTGTACATTATTGCATTTACTTTTAGTGTTTCCTTAGGAAAATAATGTTAAATAGTATTACTTTTGGATTTACAATAAAATATCTTCAAGTATTTTTATCTTTCCCTTTCAAAGTACAAATTCTTAATAAAAATTGGCTAAGTATCATAAAACTCTGAAATTTTATTTTCCATTGAAGTTATAAATACTTTGAGAACCTCAAACTTTATAAAAACCTTTATTCTGTTATTAGTCAAGAAAAGTTATATTTAACAAAGTAAAGACTAATTATAGCTTAGCATCTCCAACTCTAAAATGTCATCCAAAACCATTAAGGAATCAATGATTCTCCCCCCCCATTAACTTTACTATTTTTAGAGTGTAATTCAAAAATATATTAACCTTAAAAGATAAGAGGTCTCATCATGAGCCAACTTGTTCAGTTCAATTACAACCAGTGAATGGCATTGTCGCTTTCTGGCCACCAAACTAGGAAAATTCCTTTTTAGGTAATAAAAGAAATATAAAGAAGAAATATATCTATATATATATATATATATATATATATATATATATATATATATAGATATATATATATATATATATATATATATATATATATATATATATATATATATATATATATAATTTTGAAATTATCTCTAAAGACTACACTCTTATATGGATGAGATTTTGAATCATTGTTGGTTAAAAGGTAACCCTATGGAGGCTATGGACACGTGCTAGCAGTAGGAGCTCTACTTGTGACAAATGAGTTATTAAAATTCTAAGTTGTAAAAGTTCACCTAATTTATATTTTAAACTAAATAATGATTGATATAGACAAAAGGATTTTAATCTATAAGAGGATATGAAAATAATTGTAATTAAGTGAGTTTTTTTTAAGGTCGGAGTAATGTTTTTTCTTATTAAGTTATGCTAATTCTATTAAGGTAATAAAAATATCATACATAGAGGCCGAAGCCTATACTTAGCTATGCCAGAGGAAAGGCATCAACCAACAAAAAAAATAGATTTGAACTGCCCAGAAACACGAGTTCTTAACCAAAATTTCTCAAAAATATGATCTTCCTATCCACACAGGGGAAACCAAAAAATTAACAAGTTTTTCATAATTGTATCTGAGGAGACTAGAAAGGTAAGCCAAATTGAAGAGCCTAAAATTCTAGTGTTCCCCAAGAAAAAAACCATTAAAAAATAGAAACTAAAGAACAAAGTCCCAATGAACCTGAGACACGTGGTAGCTGAGTGGCAGTCTACTAAGCAGGTGTGTGGCATGTTGAATGGCAGCAAGGTGGCAGACCATGTGGCGAAAAGATTGCAACAAGGTGACATCTAGGGACATGGCAATGAAAGAGGGTGCTCCTCCATGATGAAGCATCTCTACTCATCCATGGCGCCACTTGCCAGTAGTGTAGTCTCCGTGTCGCTCGTCTGCAGCTCCAGTTGCTCTTCCTCGATGATGCAGTAGTATTCATCAATTACCCAACTCATCTGTGGAGCCATTTCCACTTCCTTCCCTGCACCTCTAGTTGGTAGCTCTGTGCTTCACTCACCTGCACCCTGAAGACTTTACTGTGCCAGTTTTGTTTTTGTCTTGGGTTGGCTGCATCGTGTAGTGGTGCATCCTCCCATAGCAATGCCTGAGAGCCTCATAGCTTTAGTGTGGCCATCACCCATTGCTCTGTGTTCCTCATCTGCTGTGATTTGATCGCCAATGTCAGAGTCATGTGCCTCTGAATTTTGCTTCTCCTCATGAAAACTAATGGCAATGGTGGCAGTGATGAGGGGCTAGTTCAAGGCAGAGCGAAAGGTAAATTGAGCATTCTGGGAGTGTGGCTGAGGAGCTGGTGGAGTGCTTCCGGGAGGAGGGTCGGAAGTGGAGGGAGGCGTAGCAGAGACCCCCGAGTGAAACTGACCTCTGCCACTACAAGTATTGGGGTAGCGGCCAGTGTTCTGCTTAGCCAGAGAAGAGGTGGTCTCTGAAGCAGAAGAGTGCCTGGAGCGACTCAGGCTCCCTTGGTTCCCACCTCTGCAGCTGCGCATCCTATGGCGCACCATGATTTCTAAAATTGGAGGTGAGTTTTGGTCCGAATTAGGCACAGTGGGCTGCAGTGTTGCAGCAAAGCTAACAGGAAATTCTATAGAGGGATGAGCTACCAGTGCCGAGGGGATGAGAATTTGCAAATTCAAGCTATGGGTGAAATGGATGCCCAAGCAAAAATTGAGGAAGCAATAAATATTATAGCGTCTTCCAGTGGTTGTCCGGGAGCTGGGCACCGCCACTGCAAGAGGGGAGAGGCATTGCAGGGGCCGAGGTTGCAGAGGAGGAATGGCTAGAGCAGAAGTGGTATTTTCCCAAGATCCCATCGTTGCTTTGAGCCGAGGTTGAAGTCAGTTATCGGAGTCATGGCAGTGTTCATTCGAGGTGCATTTATGTTGATGGTTAATTCCATATTTGGATCTATGTGCCACCCTGTGGGAGGCCATGTGCTCTCTCCACATGCCAACCCAGTTGGCAGCCACCTCAGCGTCCACTATTTCCACCCGCATCCGGGAAAGGTCGGAGTAATATTACTTATCTAAATATTTGAAAAATATTTTTCTTTCCTGAATTATTTTTACTTAGTGAAATTTTAGAAATTTAATTATTATCAAAGATAACTTGTTCTTCCAATGAATCACCAATTGTTGTGTTCTGCAACAATCCCCCATTTATTGCCCTTAATATTTAGGTATTTATTGTACAAATAAATAGGGACCCTTAATTTTTTTTTAAAAGCGTAAGAATATAAGTTTAATTTAAAATATTTTATTAGGAATAAATTTGTTTTTCCCCTTTAATAAAACATCACTAAATCTTGACCATATCGCGAATCGTAAAGTCTTAAGAGTATACATTTATCTATTGAATCAAGACTTGTGACTGCGATAAAATGATAGCCCTTAGAGAACCAAACATGTTCATTTTTTGTAAAGGCTTAAAAATATTAATGAGAATGATTTATGGAGGAAATGCCCTGCACTGCAATTCATATACCCAAAATCCTGCCTCTCACAGAACGCGATATCATCAGACTCGACGAAACATTAAATCATATCATTAAAATGCAATCGCATCCGATGTATCACAATAATACCAAAAAACTTTGCCCATAACATTCCAAATGGTTTCGATAGTGATAAAGTTATTTATTAAAGGAAAGCATCAAATGAAATTATAAAAGCTAAATGAAAGTTCTACTTAAATAAAAACCTAGGGCTTGCTATATTGGCACATCATTCATCGCAATCGAAATGGCTGAAACTTTCTAGGCAATATATATTCTCCACCATCTCGACATCATCAATTACGATATTGCGATAATGTGATTATTGCAATTGAAAATATCCCATGCTTAACACACCGATACAGTGATATCGCTATCGCATATCGGTTCAACACTTAAAGAATGAACTTATTTCACCACCCAAGAAACTCTTGTGATGCAATATATTAATGAGTAAAAAACAAAACACGTGGAGCCATGATTTTGGTTAGAGTTCTAACGATATTAATTGTTACAGGGCCAAGGAGATTTGGTGACCTGTTTAGATTTATTTACAAACCTATCTTTCGATCGTTTCAAAATATTTATGTTTTCGCATGAGTTTACATTTATCTCATATTTGCTCTCCATTTGCTCTATATTCTATGTATTGAAAGATTTCTCCCGAAAGTAAATTGTGCGAAAAAATGACTAAATCTAAGAAGGGAAAGAAGTCTCATTAGGCTTCTCAATCCTCAATTTCTGATGTCACTGAAACGATTCCATTATTTTCAGACATCAAATGTACCATTGATAGCGGGAGCTCCTCATGGGAAGTTATGTACAATATTTTTGAAAAGAAGGGTCCAAAAATAATTCAAACCAAAGCAACAACAAATGATACCACTTCTTCTAGGACTTCTTATTGTGAAGATGCAAGTTCTTTCTTACACCGAATTGATATGAGACCAAAGATTTTACCATACACTAACACAGTAAAATGGATTATAGACAACACCAATATTGTAGACTATGCATTCCCAACTTCTAGAAAAAAGATATTGGTTCCTTTAGGACAGAGGATCTGAAAATAATGTATCATATAGTAGACCCACACGAGATATATGATAAAGCTTTCCTTGAGAATTTTGTGAAGGAGAACAAGGATCCATTAGAACCAATTCATCAATGGAAGTCAAATTCTAGCAAGTTCAACCAAGAGAAAATGGGTATATATCCTATATCATCTCTCATTGCTCCCTACTCTTGTGTCATAGCTATGATGTGTAGACTATTTTGGCATGGCGATACAACCAAGTTTTATGTTGAGTGGGATCCCACCAAGTTTTATGGCGATACCACCAAGTTTTATGTTGGCGAGCCACGAACTCCTTTGTAATGGATTGGGGTACGAGTTTATCTGACAACTTGGCTATGAAAATTTGGGAATATAGAGAAAAGAGATTTTTCACCTCCACGATAGTCCCACCATTTTTCATCAGTGCTTATATTATGGATGCAATCTGTTTCACCACAAATTTTCGAACTATGGGGTGGAAATGGACTATTCAAGGCCCTAACCCCATTCATATATATCATAAAATTCTATGGGATTCAAATCACCAAGCCCATTTCTACAAAATATGTCATGGAGTTATGTTACCAATCCACCAAGTGGTTTTTGATAAGAAGTCCCGAAGGTAATCAGATGAGGCCAGGATCAATATTTTTCCAGTAGATAGATGGTTTGGGGAAGAGTTGTCTACCTATATCAAGGTTTTGATAAGCATAGCACCCACTCATGTCCTTCCTTGGTATGTACCTCATAAAATTCTTACGAGGGAAGTTGCTTACCATACTATAGGGAATGGGATAACCAAAATGTTGAAAGAATACAAGAAATTATTTTGGCCTTCTTTTCCCCTCCAATGTGGTGTTTACGCATTGCATGATTTCAAACATGTTGCACTTGAAATCAACCACATCTTATGTTTGAATCTCGCTACAGTTCCTGACAAGCAATATCTCCCCAATAAAGTTGCGCAAAGCTTCACTACATCAGTTAAAATAAGGTAGTTCATCCATGAAGAGGACAATTTTGATGATTTATTTGAGTCATCTAATCTCTTCTCACATGTCCAACATCTAGCTACTTTGAGACTCAATCCACCAGATTTCCCATGCTTCCACCAATACAGGAATAAGAGGTTACTGAAGGTCCCTTTGGACCTACTAGAAATACATAAGCCAAATACTAAAACATAAAACATTTCAAGCCAAAGTTCAGAAAAGGTCTCAGAGCACAACTTGGAGCATGATTCAAAGAAAGACTCAGAACATGATTTTGAGAATAACTTAGAAGAAAAATCAGAATAGGGGTCTAAACACACATCATAACAGAGATCGAGCAAGAATTCAGAACCAGGTTCAGATCATGACTCGAAGCATGACTCGCTGAAACATTTACAGGAAAGTCTCCAGAAGAGTCCTGTAAAGGACATTGAAAGGGAAACTGAAAAAGCATCAACAGAGAAGGAAGTGCGAGATATTTCCACGAAAAAAACAGAGTATAACCCCTTAAAAAACCAATTAGATGAGGCATGGAACCAGTTTGACCAAAAACTCAAAGGACAACAAGGTGGAGAAAATTTTGAAACACAAAACATATTCAACACACTCCAAAATAATGGACATAGCTCGCTTACTGAGAGAGCTACTAATAAGAATATTTCCATAGAAGAAATTGAAATCATCCTGGCCTTCCACTCAACTGAAATTATTCTCACAGTAGAGGATATTCCTCCTCTTGATGTATTTTATTGTCCAAAACATTGAGTTATATTAAAGAAACAAAGGATGAAAAGGAAAATAGCTCAGTCCTCAGTCATAAGTCATGACAGTGAGCCAATGGATGATCCAAAATGGATTTTGTATAGACTCCTAAGTCTAAGTGTTCCTCACTGAGGAAAAATAAAAGTCAAAGGAAGTTCCTAGAACTAGCCCCATTATAGAGATCATGTCATTCTAAATATACTGCAACTTGAATGGGAAAAAACTGTCTTAGGACGCAGAAGTTATCATAAAATGAAGTTGCTTATATCCTTTGGAAAAGGGGGCAAAATCCCTTGAAAATGGGTCATAAAAACCCTCTAAGTCTTCAAAATATCCTAAAAGGTCAAACCATCGCAAAAGGGGAAGTTTTGGAAAAGGTAGATAACACTATCGAGCCTTAAAAACAGGAGAAAACAACAAAAATCGAACCTATTGGAGGTGAAAGGGACAGTGAACAGAATCCATCAGATTTTGCTGATCAGCGGTTTAGATACGATTAGAAATCGCAATTGGTGGTGGCTATCGAGGATATAAGAGCATAAAATATGGTTATTGTGATCGTGACATCGCAATCGGTGATTATAATGGAGTGATATCGCAATCGATGACCACAATAGAGTGCTACACTGGCCCGGGGCATGAGTGATATGCGATTGCGATCAATCGCATCGCGATATCGCAATCGGGGTTACACAGAGGAGTGGTCATACAAACATATATATGTGATGTGATCAGTCGGACCCGATAACAAATATAAATGCTATTTGATATTGCGACTTGTGACAGTGACTAAGGGTGGACCCGATAATGTTATAAAGTGCATTTATAAAAATTTGGAGTCTGGTGAACAGTGTGCTGTGGATTTTTCCAATGTTAGTGTATTTTCTCGTGTAAGCTGAGAATGCCAAAATTTTGGGATTTAAAGCACTGGTGGCTCCTTTTGTTGTGGAAGAGGTGGCATCCATCCCTGAGGGTGTTTAGAAATTATTGCTAACACTCAGAGAAGGGATTTGAGTGGACTGTGAATGGAAGAAAAAGAGCCCAGAAGGGAAAACAAACAGACAACGCCGATTTGGCTTTAAAAAAAAAAGCCACAAAATGACAGAGAGAGGGGTTGTTGATGGCTGCTGATTTGTAGTTCGTTGTTGTTTTTTATTGTTGGGATTTTGTTGTTGAAAGTAAAGCAAAAGAAGGAAGCTAAGGAAAAAGAGGCAACCCAGAAGCAAAAGAGAAACCAAGGGAGTCACTTGGAAACCAAGTGAAAATCCAAGAGGGCTGTAAACTGATAGAGGGCAAAAAGAAGCCAGAGCTAAAGAGCCAAAGAGCCAGAACCAAAGCTAAAGAGCTAGAGTCGGAGCCAAGAGCCAGAACCAAAAGCCAACAGCCAGAGCCAAGAGCCAAGAGCTAGAGCTTCAAGAGCCACGGGATAACATGGTGTCTGAACCCACCGTTTCTGTGTAAAAAATCAGGAGTTGAGCCAAGAGCTTGTAAAAATGACCTATACCATAATCCCAGAAAGCCTAGTTAAATTAACTAGAGGTCCCAGAGATGTAGCCCAAGAGTTGTGGGTGAACTCCTAATTAAATTGTTGTTTCTGTGTGATTTTTTATTGTTGTATTAGTGGTTACTGTATGTATTTACATATCGGCATACACAACAAATTTTAAAGCACCATAAATAGCCAACAATAAATATAAGCATACACCTATATTTTCAAGCATTTCTTAATTCCACATTGGTTAATCAATAAGAGTTGGAGATATTTAAAGATTTGGAAGTGGGAGAGGTTCTTGTAAGTTAGACAAGAAGCCTAAGTGCTCCATTTTCAGATCAGGTGGTATCAGAGCTTAAGATTGATTAACCACACCTTTAAGAATGTTATATCAGAATTCTTGATTGACAAAGCAAAGATTGCTTGTCTGAAAGGTGTTTGGGCAGGCGAAGATTGAATGTCTGATTAATTGTATGCTTGTTTGTAGACTGACTATTTTCTGAGTTTGCAAAGGTGAAGGGAAAGCTATTGATAGCTCAGTCCAGGAAGGATAAGAATGAAGAAGGGTTGAAGGAATTCTTCTATCCCAAGGGACCTCAAAGCAATCCTTGGAGCACAAGAGGTTTGTTGCAAAAGGTTGCTTGAATAAGCTCTTTGTTAATCTTGTTTGAAGTTCTTTGTTCATTGGCATAATGAAAAATTCTACAAGTGAGTCCCCAAATTCTCCTTTCCTCACCAAAATCTTTGATGAAGACATGAAGCAAGACTTTCTCATCATGATGGATATGGTGAGAGAAATGTGTGAGGATGGAAGGAAGAGTAGCATGCTTAGGGAGAAGTTGAATTCCATGAAGGAAGAGAAGCTGATGCTTTCTGACAAATTGTAGAAAATGGAGAGGCAACTTCATATTGCAAATATGAACTTGAAAAGGATGCATGAGTTGGAGTCATGACTCTTTATTTCCCAAGAAGCCTTAGTCAAGTATTAGCTTGAAGAATAGGTAAGCCATTCTAGTTTGTCTTCAAATTCTTCTGAGAATGCTTATATTGGTTGTTTTGAAAAACATACTAAAGGAATAGGTTCCAAGCTAATGTCCAAGATGGGCTATGAAGGAAAAGGCTTGGGTAAGCATGCACAAGGTATTGTTGAACCAATAATGGTTTAGGAAAGGCCTAAATATTTGGGTCTTGGATATGGACATCCTTATGGAGAGAATTCCAAAGCTGCCATGAAGGCCATTGAAACAGTCCCAAGAAGGAGTTTCAATTCATGTCCTCTACCTCACAAGTTTGAAGGTTGTATTCAGGAGGAATGCAATGACTTGAAACATCAATTGCAGGATGGAGGTGTTTAGAACCACACACTTAAACCAGAGAGTTTGGGAAACTCTGATAACCTTGAAGAGATTGATAGTGTTCCAAAGGGAGCTACTTCTTCACTTGATTCACCTCCTCATGAAGGCAATAAAGGTGAAAGAGAGAGGTATAAATCTAGTTCTAAACACCTTCCTTTTGATTTTGCAAAGCATGATAAATTTCTACATAAGTATGAGGAAAGAGTTGCATGTTCCTTTTGTGGTTTGGATAACCATAATGTTTCTATATGTTGGAAGAGAATGGCCACATACAGGAAACTTTTGAAGGAAAAGAAGCAGGCAGCTAAAGGTTCATTGGACAAGGAAAATCATGCTATCAAGAGGATGCACATGTAGTGCACTTACTGCCATAAGCAAGGACATCTTGCTGCAAAATGTTGGACACTAAATCCAACAATGCTTCCACCAAAGCTGAAGAAAGTGGAAAGAGAAGATGGTAAAAATGGAAAGGAAGATTCCATGAGTGATGTGTCTCAAAATGATACACATGTTGATGATGATGTGCAGACAAAGGTAGTACCTTTGAAAGGGATTGGTAAGAAACGATTGGAGTTCTCATCCGATTAAGATTGCATGTCTATTGATGCATCTATTTGAATTTCTTTGTTAATGGAATGCAAGTTGCAGGATTTTACCAGGTAGGTGAATGGAGAAGTTGAGCAAGAAGCTCACTTTGTTGTTGCAACATTATATTTCATTTCAGCTTTGAAAGTATAGTGTGCTTAAGTGAAAGTTGGAAGATGAAATGCATGCATGAGCTTGATGTGCATGAACATAGGGATATTGATGATTTCCTTGTATTTGAACATGTATGTGTGATTAGCTTGCAAGGTTGATTGCTTTGACATGCATGTGATGCAATGTTGACTTGGGAGAAGTTAGCTTGGTCTCCTAGATGGTGATAATAATGAAGTGTTTCATCCTTTGAAAAAGAGTCCAAATGGTCTTTTTCTACATACTTGACTTGAAGGGCCATTTGTTTTAGAGGCATGTTTTGTGGGCTTGTTGTCTAGTCCATCATTTGTATGCAGATGTAAGACATGGAGGTGTTCACATGATGTGAAATCTGTTCCTTTTTTGGAGCAGGAGTTTAGGCCATCCAATTGTTGTTGTCTGTATTTCTATTATTGTTAACATTTGTTGTTCACAGCTTGCCAAATAGGTGCAAATGAAAGTTTTGTGGAGCAGATGTGATTCACATTTGTTTGAGCCACCTTGGGTCAATGATCAAGGCATAGAAGCTTAAACCACCTTCTATAACCATTTTAGTAAGGGTTCTGTAGGAAGGCAAGGAGGAAGACAGTTATTCCTAGGAAGACGTGCCCACCCAAGGAGGGAAGTGGTCAGAAACTTTGGTTCAGAGGCACTATGCAAAGGCAAGTGTAGGGAGGCTGAAAGAAGAGGGCGAGTCACTCTCATTTACTATTTAGATCAGTGTATCAGTGTTTTGGAGACCAAAAATCCTTTTAGTGGGAAGGCGTGATCCAAAATGGATTTTGGATAGACTCCTAAGTCTAAATGTTCCTCACTGAGGAAAAATGAAAGTCCAAGGAAGTTCCTTGAACTAGCCCCATTGTAGAGATCATCTCATTCTAAATCTATCGCAACTTGAATGGACAAAAACTAACTTAAGATGCAGAAGTTATCATAAAATGAAGCTTCCTATATCCTTTGGAAAAGGGGCAAAATCCCTTGGAAATGGGTCCTAAAAACCCTCTAAGTCTTCAAAATCTCCTAAAAGGTCAAAACCATCACAAAAGGAGAAGTTTTGGAAAAGGCGGATAACACTATCGGGCCTTAAAAACATGAGAAAACAGAGAAAATCGAGCCTATCAGAGGTCAAAGGGACAGTGAATAGGAGCCATCGGATCTGGCTGATCAACGGTCCAGATTTGATCAGCAATCGCAATAAGCAGTGGCTATCAGAGGATGTCAGAGCATAAAATATGGTTATTGTGGTCGCGACATCACAATCAGTGATTACAATGGAGCGATATTGCAATCGGTGACCATAATGGAGCGCTACACCGATCCAAGTCATGAGAGATATGCGATTGTAGTTAATCACATCACGACATTGCAATCAGGGTTACACAAAGGAGTGGTCATAAACACACAGACACACACACACACACACACACACACACACACACACATATATGTATATATATGCGATGTGATCAGCCAAACCTAATAACAAATATAAACACTATTTGATATGATTTGTGATCCATCAAGCGACGGATTTCTGTGTATTTCATTTATTAAATGAATTACAAAGAAAATGCATCGATGTAATATTACAAACCTGAAAGGGTTTATTAATACTATTACATATGATTTCAAGTCTAATAAGTGGGATTTTCAATGTTTTTAATGTATTTTAGAAATAGAATGGGAAAGCCATGGAACAGGCAATTGCGACTTGCGACAGTGACTAAGGGCGTACTCGATAATGTTATAAAGTGCATTTATAAAAATTTGGAGTCCGATGAACAATGTGTTCTGTGGATTTTTCTCGTGTTAGTGTATTTTCTTGTGTAAGCCGAGAATGCCAAAAATTTGGGGATTTAAAGCACTAGTGACTCCTTCTGTTGTGGAAGAGGTGGCATCCATCCCTGAGGGCATTTAGCAACGATTGCTAATGCTCAAAGAAGGGATTTGAGTGGACTATGGCTGGAACACAAAGAGCTCGGAAGGGCAAATGAACAGACAACACTGATTTGGCTTTAAAAAAAAGCCACAGAATGATAGAGAGAGGGGTTGTTGATGGGTTTTTGATGGTTGCTGAGTTGTAGTTGGTTGCTATTGTTAATTTTTGGGATTTTGTTGCTGAAAGTAAAGCCAAAGTAGGAAGCTAAGGCAAAATAGGCAGTGTATAAGCAAAAGAGCAGCCAAGGGAGTCACTTGGAAGCTAAGTGGAAAGCCAAGAGGGCTGTGAACTCATAGAGGGTAAAAAGAAGCCAAAGTTGAAGAGCTAAAGAGCCAGAGCCAGAGCAAAAGAGCTAGAGTCAGAGCCAAGAGCCAGAACCAAGAGCCAAGAGCCAGAGCTTCAAGAGCTAGGGGACAACATGGTGTTTGAACCCACTGTTTCTATGTAAAACATCAGGAGTTGAGCCAAGAGCTTGTAAAAAGGACCTATACCATAATCCCAGAGAGCCTAGTTGAATTAACTAGAGCTCACGGAGATGTAGACCAAGAGTTGTGGGTCAACTCCTAATTAAATTTTTGTTTCTGTGTGATTTTTTATCGTTGCATTAGTGTTTATTGTATATATTTACATATCAGCATGCACAACAAATTTTAAAGCACCATAAACAGCCAACAATAAATATAAGCATACACTTATATTTTTAAGCATTTCTTAATTTCGCATTGGTTAATCAATAATACTTGGGAATATTTAAATCTTTGGAAGTGGGAGAGGTTAATGTAAGTTAGACAAGAAGCCTAAGTGCCCCATTTTCAGATCAATGGATGTTGTTTTGAATGATACTCCTATGGATACTTAGGATAACTTGACCAAACTATCACAGTTTGCAAGTGCTTATACATCTACTACTATTGATAAGGCAGCAGAGGTCAAACTGTTGATAAAGGACAAAGATGAGAGAATACAGTAGTTGGAACAACGTTGGCGAGAGAAAAGCATAATATAGACCATGGGATGAAGGAACAAATGGTGCAACTACAACATATATTTGATCTGTTAAAGCTCCAGTTTCAAGCATAGACAAGTTCCAAAGATGCTCAAATACAAGAGCTGCGATTTTCTATAGAACAATTAAAATACAATCCTAAAGTCGAGGAGTTTGCAAAGAAGCACTTGAACTAAATTATTTGTTCATGAAACATTTTGTCAGAGGCTATTAGTCATCAGTATGATGTGTAAGGAAAGTGCTTCACTAAGGAATTGAGTATCTGATATCAGGGTCACTTTCAATGAGATTGATAAGAAAATCTCAAGATACATTACATGGCAGGATACCTGAGAAGGAAGGATAGAATATGTACCGAGGATAGAAGAGACTCACAAAGATATCCTTTTCATAGAATGGGATATACAACTAAAACAAGGAGAAACGTTAGTCATAAGAGCATCTGATGCTACAAACAAGATCATTGAGGTCATTAATAACAATTTACATAATGCCAACATGATACAAGAATTCCCACGTAGGGGTCTTCCCATTATCAGAGACTTGGAAGAAAAATGGCAGGAAACCTCTACAACAAGAGAAGAAGTGATAAAATAGCTTACAAAACTAGACTCGGAAGTGTATTGGAGGTATCTGGTAAAGCCACGTAATCAGTGCTTAGTACTACACTTTCTTGCTGACTCAACCATGCATATGTTGCCTTACCTCTCAAATGTAGTGTATACTAGCCAAATGCATACAAGGATGAAACAACCTTGTGAAATCTAGCCAATGTTGGATATATATAATTTAAAACAACAAATGAAAGAGTAGACACCGCTACATCCTAGAACTAGTCATTTCCATAATTTATCTTTTACATAATTTTGTCACTTATTTCTAGGAGGGTTGTTTAAACCCCCTCGAAACTTCATGTATTGCCTAGTTTTGTACATATATTTTATTATAAAAACCATTTCATGTCTTTTAAGAAAGGGTCTAGAATTTTATAAAGAAACTCTTTACTAGCTTGCACTTTTGTACTTTAAAGTTTCTCTTGATAGAATCCTTGGATCAGAGTCCTGAACTTTTTTTGGAGAAGGCTTACAAAAGCTTGCACTTTTATACTTTTTCAAACCATGTTAATAAGATAGACTGCACTGGAGCTACTTATTTTATGAGTGCACTGATCTGAATTGGATAATTTTATCTTTGTGTATTCTTTTTTCATGAATTAGGAACCATTTATATATATTGTTCATCATATGTATATTTTTCCATACATTTTTGTATCCATTCAGTTTTGAACATACTAGGACTGTTATTTTTTAATACGTTAATGAGGAATTGGTTAAGCAATATTTGATGTGATATATGCTTTAGAAATTATTTTGATTAATTAACTAAGGATCATCATTTTAGATTGCACAAACATAAGTAAAAAATTGGCAGGTAATATGTAGAGATAGATTATATATATATATATATATATATATATATATATATATATATATATATATATATATATATATATATATATATATATATATATATATATATCTATATATATATATATATATATATATATATATATATATATATATATATATATATATATATATATATATATATATATATATATATCTGTGTGTGTGTTATAATTGAAAACCACCCCATTTATAACTTAGTTTTATCAATCAAACACCCTATCCATCCTATCACATTTTGATTGGGAAACTGGTCCCATTATGTCCAGTCGGGGCCACTAATCCAAACAGAATTGGGACGGTATTCACATCCCCGACCAGTTGGTTTTCCCCATGTTGTTGCAGTGATTTTCGAGGCTTCAACAGATTCTTATTTCTCTCTTCTTCTTGTAGCAAAATCCCTACCAACCCTTCAAAGGTGGTAGATTTCCCCCTTGTTGCAATCTCTGTAATGAACAATTGATAATCATGTGTCATGCCATTTAAGGTAATTGTGATGAGCTCAGTGTTGGACACTTTATCCCCTATGTTTCCCAACTTGTCTCTCAGTTTTTTAATCCATGAGATGAATGCAGTAATGGATTCATTCTCTTCCATTCTAATAGATATAATCTTACTCTTCAGGAAAAACACATGATTTTTATTTTTTGTTTCATACAAATCGTTTGGTGTCACATAAATCTCATTGGTGGTTTTGCAGTCTCGGATATGAGGCATTATACTATCCTTTATTGACATCTTCAACAACACATTCAATTTATTTTCCCTCTTTTCCCAATCTCGAACTGATGCATTTGTGGCACCACCCACTGCATTCATCTTTGCTTCATCTTTGTTTGTAATTGTCCATGCATTAGAACCCTCGAGCAATGTCTGTAAATTGATCTTCCAGTTGGCATAATTTGACCCATCGAGCTTTTTTGTCTCATTAAGGCATGTCTTTGAATTATGATTATTCATTGCGACAACAGAATGTCAATAGTTCCCTACTTTTAATTTATCAGAACCACCAGTAGCTTTTCCAATCAATAGATCCATGACTCCAATAATAGATCCACTGATCCAATCTACAAATCTAGTAATCCAACATTTGGTCTACGAGTCCAACACCAGATCCTCCAATAATCGATCTACGGATCTAACACAAGATCCTCCAACAGTCGATCTATGGATCCACCTCTAGATCCTCCAACAATAGATCTACAAATCTACCAAGAGATCTTCGAAAAACTCCTCTACGGATCTACCTCCTATCCCTCAACAACCGATCTAAGGATCTACCTCCAGATCCTGCAACAGCTCTAGATCTAGGTGGTAGAGATCCCACTCCATATAGATGACCTTGAATATAAAAACATACTGGACAACACCACCAACAGAAGTACATCTCATCTCGAGCCACCTCTTAACATGCAAAAGACACTAGTGCTAGTTCACGTTGCTTTAAGTCGCGTTGGCCGAAATTTGTATAGGTTTTCAGCTTCACCGAAGGAGTAGCACTCACCATCAGCGTTGATTATCAAGCTTTCCCTCTGTACTTCCAACGTTGATAAGAATGACCTCTCTTTGTTGGAGGCGTGTTGATCATGTTTGCTCAGAAAAAAGAACGCTCTCTCACACAAAAATAAATTGTACCAGCATACGTCTCCATGAAAAATTCCTCTTGCAATCCTCTATCACCTCCATCAACAACTTCACTTGCGCTCACTAGCAAATAAGGCTTGCTCGCTCTCGAATCCCAGCCAAAAAGCCTCAACTCACCACAGACCCAACTCACACAAAGCTCCTTCTCTACAATCTGATACCAAAGGAAAATTAAATGAAACTTACAAACTAAAACTGATAACTCATAGGAGATGCAAGCTTCATCTAGAGACTTACCAAGAAGTACCACTCTATTCCATTGATCATAAAATTGAAAATAAATAAGTTTACATTTAATTTAGGGAGATCAAAAACTATATCCTAGAAAATAAGAACTAAGTCTAAGCTAACACACACAACCATGAAACAAACTTTCCCCATTATTTCCAACTATTCCTCTCCCTCTCGTTTCCAACAACATTTTGGAAAAAGGTGATCCAATTTTTCTCTAACCATGTGCTTCATGTGTTCATGATGTTAACAACAGTAGGTGGGATTCATATTTCCTTGAAAGCTTCGATGATCATGAAACCTTTTTCAAATTGGTACTCGCAACAAACTGTCTATGTATAAAGAGCCTTCTTGAATTGACATGTAAATCTATCGCTCACATGGTCACACATGAAACCCCCCAAAAGAGTCATCGAATTCTCAATATTCAGAATGAAGATGATTCAACTTCTCAACACTAGGTATCAGATACAGTGAGGCAGGCCTTGACATCAATTGGAATGATGAATCTCAATGTTATATGCTCTCTAATGAATGTCATTTTTTAATAGTTTAATATTAATGATTTTACGATAATTAAGATTAGGATTTCAATAGTTAGTTGAGAAAATGATAAATTTGTTTATTTTTTTAATTATTAATTGAAATTTAATTTATAAGTATTTTAAGTAATTAAAGTCATAAGTTTTTACAAAATTATATGTTAAAAATATATTTATTAATTTTGAATTTTAAAATTCAATAAAGTAGAAAATAAGATTTGTACAAAATTTATATGAGATAGTATTATCTAGTTAAAATTTTTTACATTGCAATAGGTTGCAATATTTCTATCATACTTCTGAGAGAGCTAGATATTTTCAATAATATATTGAAACTAAGGTTTAAGACATAATTATGGAAGCTTTTAATAGAATTTTCATTATTTAATGAAAAGTTTTAGAACTTGTGTTAGAATGTGTAAGATTGTATTGTCATTTGACATATTGTTATTATTCCTTTCCTCGTGACGCACTATAGTATTTTCCTCACAATCAAGTGTGTGTTGATTGTGCATTATTTGGCTTGTATTTTCGAAATCTTAACCAAAATTTTGGGAAGATGATTAATGTTTCAATTTTTTCATAAATTCAAAAATAATTTTCAAATTTTGATCTCATGGACATAATTCGCCTCGTCGATGGCATTTTATTTCTATTTTATCAAGTGTGATAATTCATTTTAAAATTAAAAGAAAACTAATTTTCTAACTGACCATTATGTTGGTGAGTGCTTTGACACTCACACTCTTATGTTAGCACTATGATCAATGATGCAGGAATTGATGTGGTTACAGGATAGTGTTATGTTATTTCTATGTTCAATTATGCCAAAATTGATGCGGTTGTAAGTTGTTTGCATAGCGTCCACGTGAGGGGTTAAGAAAATATTGAAATAATATTATTGGGTTAAGCAAGTATTGAAATAATATTATTATGTTTCGTTGTGTGAAGGATAGAGTGTGTGTGTGAGAAATGGGGTCCTTTGGATAGTGAGTGTTGTGATACTGATGAACCATGGGATAATTGGTATGGTTTCACATTTCTAAAATTTTACAGTGTGGAGAATGGAGTATGTGTGGGAGAACTAGGGTATTTTGCATAAATGGGGGTGAGCCCTATGAGATTGAGAGGGTGCAAAGCCTGCTAGTATCATTATTTTAATAATTATCGTAATTGGTGGACTACAAAAGAAACTCTTATTATGCAAGATTAAATAAACCATGTTTTCAATAGGTGTAACATGGGGGACAATTTTATGTGAGTGATTTTCTCAAAGGTGCTAGAATGGTATTATGTTCTAATGCAAGGTTAGTGGATTAGTGGATTGAATTTATGAATCCTTAGACATGTATATATATTTCTTGTAGCATTGAAATAAATATAATGAAAATCTATGTGTATATTTGTTTTATGTTCTTGCCATATATATTTTTCTATTTTAAGAACTCATTTCCACTTAATTTCTGTACAATGTAAAAACCTACATAGAGTACATATGCATTCATGTTATTTTGAAAGAATACATTAGTATTAACATTTTAATTTTTTGAAAATCATGTTTACAATAGATAGGGTGAAGTGCGAAGGTTAATAAAATGAAAACTTGAGAGTTTTTTTTGTGCACAAATGGATTTGCTATTTAGTTCTCCACATATGCATTTGTATTATGTTGAAAGTATATGAAATTCATGTTTCTACATTTGATATTTGAGTGCTTATGTCATTTTTTGAATGTGTAGGCAAGTGTGTAGTGAGTGAATTGAATGATGAGATGTCTTGTATTTAAGTGCAACACTATTTTCTATTACTAAGAGCACAGAGATGAGGACCATAAAAAATTTAGATAGTTACTTTATTTTTGTAGCATGTTCTAGCAATTAATAATTTCTAGAGAAACTCTTTCACAAATATATGAAATAACTACTATAGTGAAAGAAAAACTTTATTTTCTAAAATGGAAAAAATAGCTCACTTAGTTTGGATTATTGGATTTTTGAATTAATTAATAATAATAGTAATAATAATAAACATTAGAGTGATAAAAAGATGTGAATGTCACCTTTATCTTTGATACAAATATTCCTTGTCATACATGTGGTGATATTCTTTGTTATACATGTAGTGATTTATAAGGAAATGAGCCAACAAACATTTCGAAAATCATCAATGGAGAAAGGAAAGAACTTATTCGTTTGTATCCATAAGAGTCTTTTCTAATTGTTTGAGTATTTCAAGTAACATATCCTCATGTAGTGTTTGCTCATGAAATTCTCAACTTGTTTAACAATCTGCATTAAAAATATAATTAACCTTTTAAATCAACAATTTTATTTTTCTTTTTTTAAGTCAAAATTAATAATGAATGAAAACTTTTATACTCAAACATATTATTCAATTACTTTTTAAACTAATCGCATTAGAAATTCGAAGCAATTATTTTGACTCAACACTTTAATTATCAGTAATGTTATCATGGAAATAATTATCCTTACAAAACAACAAATGGATCCTTTTACTTTTATCTCCCTTGGAGAATTTTAGTCTTACAATTGTGCATATTATTAAATCAAATTTAATAATAATTAAACTATGTGTTGGAAGTTTGATAGTATTTATTAAATACACTAGTGAGGGAATCAGATGCAAGGTTCAATATAAATCATATATCTTTCCAATAAATGACATATATTTGTGCAAATCTCCTCATTTTTAATTTTGACAAAGAGATATTTGTTAGATAAATATTAATTAGTTTTTTTAGATTATTGATGAAATAAATATTATTAATTTATTTAAATAATAATAATGATAATAATAGTTTATTAAAATCAATAAATTCTGTGAAACTTATAAAAAAATTAAGACTTTTTTAAACTTTATTTTTTATAAAATAAAAATAAAAGATAAAAACAACAAAATCAATCTATTGACGGCAATGACATATATTTGCTTTCTTCTTATTTTTCATTTTAATAAACAGATTAGTCAAATGTTATTGGATTGTTTGATGTTGCTACAAAGTAATATAATTTATGCTGAAATGAAATAATATATATATTATACTATGGTAAACGTATAATTAATTAAAGTAAATTGAGTTGAGCTTAAAACTATTTACATAGATAAAGTATTTGGATATATGAATTTATAAATAAATAAAAATAAATATTTTTACATTATCAAAAGCCCCATAAACATTTTTTCCTCTTTTGATATAGAAAAAATAGATCAAGATCATGTTTCTGTCTTTGTCGGCACTTCGAAAATTGGTTGTGTGCAAGAATTGTGTTCTATTAAATTCTGCACCATCGCCGATTGAGTGGAAGTCAAACAGAATAACTCTATGCTTTTCATTGCATTGCAAGAGAACGTTTTCTGCACCAAGAAGCACCATGATTAATCCATTTCTTCATTTCGATTGAGTGGAAGTCAAACAGAATAACTCTATGCTTTTCATTGCATTGCAAGAGAACGTTTTCTGCACCAAGAAGCACCATGATTAATCCATTTCTTCATTTCTGCACCAAGAAGCTCGTCCCATGAAAATGGAATCCAGTGACAGTAATAATACAAATATTGTGAGATTGATGAGCTGCGATGGCAAAATATTCCAAGTGGAGGGCTCGGTGGCTTCTCAGTTCCAGATTATAAAGAAGGTGATGGACGACTTGGGCACCCACACAACTATTCCTCTGCCTCTCGTTTCCAGCGACATTTTGGAAAAGGTGATCTAATACCGCACATATCATGTGATTCATGCGGGATTCAGAGTTCCTTGAAAGCCTCGATAATCATGAAACCCTTTTGATAGTGGTAGTGGCGGCCAATTATCTGTGTATAAAGTGTCTTCTGGACTTGACGTGTAAAGCTATCGCTCACATGATCAGAGGTACAACTCCCGATTTTTCCAATCCTCAATATTCAAGATGAAATCCAAAACACCCTCTAAGTTTTCAAACACTGGAAACTATGGCATGAGAAGAACTTTTTAAAAAAAGTTCAAACACTGGAAACTATGGCATGAGGACATTTAAAAAAAAGTTAGATTACACTATGGGGAGGCAAAAACATAACAAAACAACAAAATGAAGCCTATAGGAGGTCAATAGAGCAATGCAAAGGAGTCGTCCGATCTGGCCGATCAACGGTCCAGATAGGATTGGAAAATCGCAAGCGGCAGTGGAGGGAGGCTATCGGTAGAAACCACATGGTATATGCGACAGCGATTAGCGGGGTATCAAGCGCTCAGATCGACGGCCCAAGTTGAATCACAATCGGCGATTACAAGGGAGCACTTACAAATGGCCCGGGGGTATGTGCTATATGTGATTGTGGTCAATCCCATCGCAATGGAGTATTACAATGGAGCGTGGCCTATATAAACATAACTCGTGATAGTTGTACCCGATAACATTATAAATGATGTTTGATATAATTTGAGATTCGGAAAACAGGTTTTTCCTTTGTATTTGTGTTTTTCGTTAAATAAACTAAATACAAGGGATAAAGCGCCGACGCGATGAAACTGAACCTGAAAGGGTTTATCAATGCTATTGTATATTATTTCAAGTCCGATATAAGCTAGATTTTTATGTTTAATGTATTTTCTTAATACAAAGGAAACAAGCGGGATTTCGGGCAGCCATAGGCGATAACTCGTTTTGGCTGGGGTCCGCCTGAGCCCATACATTGGCTACCACGTGTCCACGCTAAGGAGAGAGAAAACCACCCTTATTGAGTGGTTAACCCCTGTACGAAAGAGCCGCCTGAAATGAACCACAACCGTTGGATCTAGATCTCCCAGATCAACGGTGGAGATGCGATGTCGATATACATGCAAACCCGATAGTAGTTATAAGGAGGATTCATAATGTTTCAAGTTCGATAAATGACAATTTGGCAGAATTTCACAGTTTTCAATGTATTTCTCTGTGTAAACAGAGAATGGTTATTTCAGGGATTTCAGAGGCCCGATGACCCATTCTGTTACAGAACAGGTGGCCACCATCCCTAAAGGCATTTAGCAATGATTTCTAATGCTCAAAAGGAGATCTGAGCGGATAGAGGATGGGAAGCCAGAAAGCCCGAGAAGGAGAAACGGACAGACAACGCCAATTGGCTTTAAAGCCATAGACTGCCAGAAATAGAGACAAGTAGTGTTGAGACAAAGCAACAGAGACAGAGAGTTAGTGAGGAGAGTCTGTGTACTCAAAAAAGACTTGGGGGATCCATGTAAAGCCTTATTGTTTTGTATCTGTTCTGTGAGGCTCAATTTAAGCTCATTATTGTAAAGCTCTATTTTGAATGCATAATAGAAAGGTCACCACTATAGGCTAGACCAGGAGACGTAGCCGAGGAGTGTTAGGTGAACTCCTTATTAAACTTGTTGTGTTGATATGTGTTTGTCTACTATGTTCTTGTTGGCATTATGATACAAGTGTTGTCCTTGATGGCAACTCACTCAGAGGATGGTACAGGTGATGACAACTTAATCAGAGGACAGATCTTAGTACAGCACGCCAAGAAAGTTCATACACGCAGGTTCATTAAGCCCAAGTCGCGTATACACGCTGGTTCACTATATACCAAGTCGCGTGTACGCAGGTTCGCTATATACCAAGTAGGGTATACACGCAATTTCATGAACGGAAAAGAGCGTACATGTCAGAAAGCTTACTTTTGGTCTGTGGTAGTTAGTCCTTGGAATTTGAGCCTATGGTTTTGGACCATGGAGTCTCGACAGACGTGTTGATCCCTAGTATTGAGTTGATGGTATTGGGTTACTATGGTTTTGGACCGTGGTATTGTGAAGGGCCTAAAGCTATATAAGGAGAAAGATCATTAGGCCAATTGGTGCAAGAGTGTGTGGGTGATGAAGATCTGAGGAAGTGTGAGATCCAAGTGCTGGTTATGGGTTGGTGATCTGAACCAAGGTTTCACTCATGTGGAGGATGATGAATGTTGGAACGAGATCTCAAGGCTTGGAATGATTATCTTCATATGGTTTGACTGTGAATAGACTAGATCTATTGACGCATGTTTATTGTTATGATCTGGGTATGTTTTGATGTCTGATATAGCTGCGGAGCTTTAAGTTTGAATTTACAGATCTGTACGCGGGTTGTCTTTGGTAAAAGAGCGTATACACGCAGGTTGGGTTCGTTGAAGTAGCGTATACAATGTGAAGTATGAAGATGGAGTTGGATCTGGTTGTTGTTATGTTGTCTGTGTTCTTGACAGGGTTTCAGTGATTCAGTATTGGGTGATTCAGAGATTGATGATGCAGGTTGTACTACAATGGTGATTGCTTCATGGATCCAGTATGAAAATGTACGAAACGTGGTCCCGGGAAGATCGTAGGCCGGCACCTACGTACTGTTAAACATATCAGCCAGTACAAGAGCCAGGGGGTTGTAGCTCCCTTCCAGGAGCAGCTGGAAAATGAGTGAAGGTTGTAGCCTTCTGTACGGTTGGCACCTACGTACTAGTAAATGGATCGGCTAGTACAAGAGCTATGAGGGTTGTAGCCCTCTGCAGGTTGTAGCCTGCGTGCTGGTAAATGACTGCACCAGTACATTGTAAAAGAAGTTTCTTATTAAAGAAGAAAGAGACGAATTGCAGCAGGTGGTTTTCACCCACATTGGGTTTCCACCTTATATCATGGTGTTCATGTGTGTGGCTTTTGTGTGATGATATTTTCTGTTATATTGCACCTGTTTACTGTTAATATGGTTAATAATGTTCTGATGCATTTACTGAAGACAAGCTAACTAAATCATAAGATCTCTGGATATACGCTAGTTGCTTTAGACACAGTAGCGTGTACACGCGGGTTCACTTAACTCAAGTAGCGTATATGTTTCTGAGTATGAAATTTGAAAAGTATTGCTGATCTGATAATACTGATTCACCCCCCCCCCCGTCTCAGTATTATTTCCAACAATTGGTATCAGAGCAGGTCCTTCAGAGAAGCTTGATCGCTTGAAGGAGATTCGTAGAACAATGGGGAAGAAAGCACGTCAGAAGAGGAAGACAGCCCAAAGGAACAATGACAACGTGCTGTTGAGTGGAAGCAAGAATTCAGATCCTGAATCACCTCAGAATGAAGACGGACAAACAAATGAAGCATCAGATCAAACCATAGATTAGCAAGATCTACCTAGCAAAAAGGAGAATGCCCTCAAAGAAGAAATCATCAGATTAGAAGATCAGTTGGAATGTGCCTCCAGAATTCGACAAATGCTGCTAGCGCTGAATAAAGAGCAAGAAAACGAGATCCTCAAACTAAGGCATCAGCTGGATGAAGGAAGGAAAGCTGAAGAGACCTTGAAGAAGGAATGTCTGGAAAAAGAAGAACAACATCAAGTTGAGGTAAATATCTTGAAAAGTAAATTAGAAGAGAAAGATAAACTATTACGATTTCAAGATGGTACTAAGATCTTGGATGATATTCTTAGTAGTCAAAGGTCCCCTGCTATCAAAACTGGTCTTGGTTTTCATGAGTCTATTGAAGGTGAATCTGGTTCACAAAGTAAGACAAGAATCTCTAATGCAAAATCTGAAAGGCTCTACAAGGAGATGAAAGGTCAACCTCATCAACAATCAAGGAAAGAGACTCCTCAAAGAAAATCTTTTACTCCTCCCATGAATAATGTTGAATGTTATGTATGTCATAATCTTGGACATGTTGCAGCCATATGTAGAAGAAGAAGGTTTCAAGACCATCATGCAGAAAGATCATCACATTCAAGGTACTTTAATGGATATTGCTTTTCTTGCAATATGTTTGGCCACAAAGCTGCTGATTGCTATAGGAGGAATATGAAACATGTAAGATGATATGCATGTAACAAGTTTGGACATAGAGCAAAGGATTGCAGGAACAAAGCTCATGATAAGAAGAAATCGTCAACATGCCTGAAGATATGGAAGAAGAAGGAAGTTCAGTCAGAAAAATGTGGCACAACACAGGGTACTCAGCACAGCACAGACATAACAGACTCTGGGGGAGCTGAAGGCATAGAACTTCAGTGTTCTAATTCTCATACACAAGTTTAATGAAGGGAAGTCGCGTATATACGCGAGTTTCACACTGCAAAATCGCGTATATGTCAGTCTGAAGAAATGCAGTGGGGATAGGCTCAGAAAAGGGGTCTGATATGATTCAGTCCAATATCTGCTCTCTTGGTTAACGTTTACAGTCTGCTGAGGATGTCTAGAAATGTCTTGATACTTATGGCACAGGCTCAGGGGGAGCATATACTTCAAATAATGCATTGTTGGCATTATGGTTAGAAGTTGTTGATAAAGTCTATGAAGCTAAATGATACATATTTTTGTTTGATCAAAGGAATGGTATTGCAGGCTGATGCTTAAGGTACAGATCATGATGCTGCTGGTGGCTTTCATAAGTCTTGGTCTAGATATTTCATCACTATGTCATGTATCTCTTTTGTCTGATGTCAAGGTCATGTAACGGCCTATGTTGGTTTCCCCACTATGCCTGGGATGAATGATGTAATGTTCATGTCTTATCATGAGTAAACTCTTAATGTATCTCCACATGGTTAGGTGGATGAGTCAATATTGGTATATCCCCACCAGGTTGGGTGATGAATGTATGTATTGAGTCTTTTGGTAATAGGAAGGTCTTCTATGATGTATAAGTCTTTGTTCTTCTTGAAGAACATCTTTTGCAGATCTTGCCTACAGTCAAGGGGAGCATGAAAAGCACAATTCAGCAAGAGCAGGATGGATAGATTGGTACACTTTGGCATACACAAAGGGGGAGCACATTTGGAGATTTCAGCAGGTACTGAGGGGGAGTATGGACAGTAGAAGGTATACCAAAGAAGAAAATATCTTGGTCCGCCCTTTGCCCTTGATGTCAAATGGGGAGAGTGACTTGGTGTGGTGGTTGCCATCAAGTCCAAAGGGGGAGATTGTTGGCATTATGATACAAGTGTTGTCCTTGATGGCAACTCACTCAAAGGATGGTACAGGTGATGGCAAATTAATCAGAGGACAAATCTTAGTACAGCAGGCCAAGAAAGTTCATACACGCAGGTTCATTAAGCCCAAGTCGCGTATACACGTTGGTTCACTATATACCAAGTCGCGTGTACGCAGGTTCGCTATATACCAAGTAGGGTATACACGCAGTTTCATGAACAGAAAAGAGCGTACATGTCGGAAAGCTTACTTTTGGTCCGTGGTAGTTAGTCCTTGGAATTTGTGCCTATGGTTTTGGACCATGGAGTCTTGACAGACGTGTTGATCCCTAGTATTGAGTTGATGGTATTGGGTTACTATGGTTTCGGACCGTGGTATTGTGAAGGGCCTAAAGCTATATAAGGAGAAAGATCATTAGGCCAAATGGTGCAAGAGTGTGTGGGTGATGAAGATCTGAGGAAGTGTGAGATCCAAGTGCTGGTTATGGGTTGGTGATCTGAACCAAGGTTTCACTCATGTGGACGATGATGAATGATGGAACGAGATCTCAAGGATTGGAATGATTATCTTCATATGGTTTGACTGTGAATAGACTAGATCTATTGACGCGTGTTTACTGTTATGATCTGGGTATGTTTTGATGTCTGATATAGCTGCGGAGCTTTAAGTCTGAATTTACAGATCTGTACGCGGGTTGTCTTTGGTAAAAGAGCGTATACACACAGGTTGGGTTCGTTGAAGTAGCGTAGACAATGTGAAGTATGAAGATGGAGTTGGATCTGGTTGTTGTTATGTTGTCTGTGTTCTTGACAGGGTTTCAGTGATTCAGTATTGGGTGATTCAGAGATTGATGATGCAGGTTGTACTACAATGGTGATTGCTTCATGGATCCAGTATGAAAATGTATGAAACGTGGTCCCGGGAAGATCGTAGGCCGGCACCTATGTACTGGTAAACATATCAGCCAGTACAAGAGCCAGGGGGTTGTAGCTCCCTTCCAGGAGCAGCTGGAAAACGAGTGAAGGTTGTAGCCTTCTGTAGGGTTGGAACCTACATACTAGTAAATGGATCGGCTAGTACAAGAGCTATGAGGGTTGTAGCCCTTTGCAGGTTGTAGCCTGCGTGCTGGTAAATGACTGCACCAGTACATTGTAAAAGAAGTTTCTTATTAAAGAAGAAAGAGACGAATTGCAGCAGGTGGTTTTCACCCACATTGGGTTTCCACCTTATATAATGGTGTTCATGTGTGTGGCTTTTGTGTGATGATCTATTCTGTTATACTGCACCTGTTTATTGTTAATATGGTTAATAATGTTCTGATGCATTTACTGAAGACAAGCTAACTAAATCATAAGATCTCTGGATATACGCTAGTTGCTTTAGACACAGTAGCGTGTACACGCGGGTTCACTTAACTGAAGTAGCGTATATGTTTCTGAGTATGAAATTTGAAAAGTATTACTGATCTGATAATACTGATTCACCCCCCCCCCCCCCCCCCCCTCTCAGTATTATTTCCAACAGTTCTTTAACTACTTCCTTGTCTATGTATTGCACAATCTTATCGATCCATTGCAGAAAGTAACATAGGCATATCCAACCACATGAGTATGTAATACCTTAATAATTGTCTAAGATCTCTTTTTCAGATCAAGATGATTCAACATCTCACCTCTAGGTGTGGCAACGAGGCAGGCCTAGACATCAATTGCTATCATATACTGCATTTCTAAATAATGTTGAATTTCAATGATTTATGCTCTCTAATATTTGTCTAAGATGTCATTTTCATATCAAGATGATTCAACTTCTCACCGCTAGGTGTGGCAGCGAGGCAGGCCTGGACATCAGTTGCTATCATATACTGTGTTTCTAAAGAATGTTGAATTTCAATGATTTATGCTCTCTAATATTAGTTTCTTTGTCATGTTAGTTCATTTGTAATGATGTGACACTAGTTTTTTCATCAGAATTTCCAAACATTTATTTTTATTGTAGTTTCACACAAACTTTTTTATGTAATCAAATCATGTTGTTGGTTTTGTAATGTCAAATCGTGACAATGTTTCTCCCATTACTATATTGGATAAATTGTGACAATGTCACATTATCAGATAAATTGTTTGTTATTTTTGTAATGTCATGTTACGATAATGTTTCAAATTTGGTCAATAGATACATTCGAGTGTAATGACACATTGCCACAATATTTGTCACATCTACACGTGAGACAATGTTTATCACAATGCAACATTAGATAAAAGTGTACCATTTTGAAATCAAAACATGTTTGTTACAATGTGTGACATTGCTCTGTTTGTCACATTAGTTCGTTTGGCACAATGTGACGCTAGTTTTCTTTTCATTGCATTGTCTAAGAATTAGTTTTCATAGAAATTTCACACAAATTTTTTGGCTTGAGAGTGATGTCATTATATACGAAGAGTTTGTTATTGATGCTTCAGGAGGGAGAGAGAATGCGAGTGAGTTATTGTTATTATTTCTTGTTATTTCCATAGGGAGTGAGAGAGTTTGCTATTGCATAGTTATTGGATGACTGATAATTTTTTTATACCCTTAATGTTCTCATCCCTTTTCTATTCATGTCAAAGGGGAAGAGGGTTAGAAAATTTGTATGTGAGAGGCCAAAAGTTAGGAGATATATTTTTTGGATGGTTCAATTGGAGCTTGTTTTTAGAGGCCAGTTATATGGTTCAATTAGGATTGCCATCAATGCCAAAGGGGGATATTGTTAGTATTATGGCTTAGTTGTTTGTTGGCATTGATGTCAACATGGTGGTTTTGGTGATGAGTTGCATTGTTGATAGTTGGCATTGATGTCAACCTGGTAGCATGTGTTGTAGACGTGTTTTCATGCACATGCTTGATTTGTATAGGGTGTTGAGAAGCTACTACTAGTCGATAGTGGTTGGATACTATCAAGTCATGTTTTATGGGATGTCTTATGATAGATGTGTGTTTGGATTGAATTTGTCGAGTGTGACTAGTTGTAGGGCTTCTCACTGATATGTCGAAGATGTGCAGGTGTATTAGGAAGAGTAGAGACTTATTAGCATGATTTCAACGAGTTTCACATACTCATCACTCAATGAGTTTTGAATGGTTCTATAGAGCCTTGAAATGTGCTTGATAAGGTGATGAAATGATTCTACAAGGTTGGGAGATGGTTGCAGGCATAGATAATCAGGTTCAGGAACAGTGAGATCTGAGTTAACTTAGTTTTGGAGTTGAAGAATGGGTAACAAAGGTTACCAGTGCATTACGAACATTAGTGACTTAAGTTTCCTTCATTAGACAACTACTACCCATCCCAGTAACTCTCTTCCTCAAGGCAGGCCTTGTGTTACTTCATGTAAATGACTTTTTTCCTTATTGTTCGCACACTCACATGATTTCCAATGGATTTAAACAATGTAATAGCCCATGGTAATGGTTGGGAAATTAAATTTGACTTCATCTATAGATAGAAAGATCATTTAGGTGTGGATTCATTGATGACTTGAGTAGTGGAGATGGTGGCAAAAATTGTCTAACAAGAGGAACAAATCGACCATTGTTAGGTTGCAATATTGAGTAGGGCGAGAAAAATTAAGTGCAGAAAGAGGATAGAAATCTCCTACAATAGATGAATATTCAAATGTCAAGTTTCTAGAGAAGAGTATACATAGAATTCAATGGCGAAGATTAGAAGTTAGTGAAGTGCATGGAGAGATTTATTTTAGTAATTGAAAGGGAAGAGTCAATTTTGTAGTCAGTGATATAGGTTGTAAAGGTTGTTATAAGAGAAAATTATAGGCATAATGTATTAGATAAAATCTTCATGGCTGCGATTTAGCTCACAACATGTTATGGCAGAGACGAGCACTAATGTGTAGTTCTATTTTTGCATGACTAAACCAGTTGAGATTAGAAGTAGAAGTGTTTCAAAAAGACTAGAAGTAGCCCCCTACGGGTGAGAGCTTTTATTTAGACTTTATGTTATCAAATGATGGTGCTATTAGGTTTCTCATGTTGAACAAATTGAGAACCCAATTTTAAAATGTATGAAACCTAATCCGCATGGAGGAAGTGAAGGCGCAGAGGCTTAAGACTAGATAATGATTCGATAGATTCAACATAAGGAACAAATTTCTCAATCGAATAGGAGTTGGATAGTCTAATAGGAGTTTGGCGGGGATGACTGGTCATGATGGCTTCTAGTAGATAGATTTCTGTAGATTCATGAGAGAAACAAACTTCCTAATTGATAGGTGCCAAGCTAATTCATATAAAAAAATTTCACTAGATTAATAGATAAATAGAGAAACGTCTCCACTAAAAATACTTGTGTCTTCATGTCTCCATGCTTATGTTGATGTTTTTCTTGGTTATTATGTGTTGAGTTTATATTGCTTTAATATTTAACTTCAGGCAGTGTTATTGACATGCTTATGTTGATGTTTTTCTTGGTTATTATGTGTTGAATTTATGTTGCTTTAATATTTAACTTCAGGCACTGTTATTCTTGTGTGTGGTTAATTGAGTTTTGGCAAAAGTTCTAAATTTATATAAAAAGCATTATTACTGATACCCTCCCCTCTCAACAATAAACTAATTTATTATTCCAAAAGTAAATTCCATTTCCCCTTTTTATCTCCATATTTACATCTTACAAAATTTAGTATTAAATTAACCTAAACGAACACCTATATATCATAATAGTTTAAGCTCAACTACACTCAAACCTTTAGTTTTCCATCTCTTCAATTTAGTATTAAATTAACCTAAACGAACACCTATATATCATAATAGTTTAAGCTCAACTACACTCAAACCTTTAGTTTTCCATCTCTTCTCTTCTCGAAATTTCCACAATAAAGAGAGAACCAAGTAACGGTTAAACTAAAACTTTTAATAGTTGGTGCTTCCCTTGAAGTGATACTTAGCCTTTTAAATCAACACTCTTATCTTTCAATTTTTGATAACGAAAATTAATAATTGAATGGAAACTTTTATACTCGAACGTACTATTCAATGACTTTTTAAATTAATCTTATAATAAATTTGAAGTAATGATTTTGAATGAAAACTTTAATTATCATCAAGATTATCATGCAAATAATTAACGTTACAAAACAACAAATCGATCCTTTTATCTCCCTTGATATTGACGTTACAATTAAAGGAATGGAGAATTTCAGTTTTACAAGTGTGCATATTATTAAATCAAAATAATAATTAAACAATGTGTTTGAAGTTTGATAGTATTTATTTAATTATATGTATTGTCATGTGTTCTCTCTGAAAAAAAATGTATTGTCATGTGTCACGAGTAAGAGAACGTATCTTTAAAATGAAATGATATATATTTGTGCAAATTTCTTCATATTTGTTAGATAGTAATTTCTTCATATTTTTTTAGACTAAAGATTAAACATAAGTTTAAACGTTATTAATTTATTTAAATGATAATGATATTGGTGATTAATGTTTATGGAGACCAATAAGATATATAAGATTTTATTAGAAAATAAATTAATTGAAATTTTTACCAGTTTTATCGTTATGATATAATAGAAGAGAAAGAAAGACCAAAAAATGGTTATATTAAAGTGGCTACAAAAATAACATCAATACAATGACATATATTTGTTTTCTTCTCACTTTTATTTTAATAAATAAATTAGGTTCAAATGTTATTAAATTATCTCATGTTACTACACAAGTGATATAATTTATGCTAAAATAAATTACTATGTAATTGTTTATATACATATATTTTACTCTGGTAATTTTATAATTAATTAAAGTAATTTGAGGTAAGCTTAAAACTATTTTATATATAAAATATTTAAATTGATAAAATTTATAAATAAAAATTCAAGATTATTTTTAAGCTATTTTAATTAAAATAGTTAATTAAAAAACCATCAAAGAAATTAGCATCATCAAAATCTCCCTTCACAATTTTTTTTTTTCACTTTTACTTCAAAAAAAACCAAAGTTCGAAATCATGTCTACGTCTCTGTGGACCCTTCGAAAATTGGTTGTGCGCGAGAATTGTGTTCTATTAGGGCGATTCCTATTTCTGCCACAGAATTTTAATTAATGCCCCTGACATGGGGGCACGATAAGGAAATATAACCAGGGAGACTGTTTTTTTATTGTGTTCTATTAGGGCGATTCCTATTTCTGCCACAGAATTTTAATTAATGCCCCTGACATGGGGGCACGATAAGGAAATATAACCAGGGAGACTGTTTTTTTTTCTCCTCCAGTTTTTTCTCGCGTTATATTTTCTTATCGTGCCCCCATGTCAGAGGCATTAATTAAAATTCTGTGGCGGAAATAGGAATCGCGGTTCTATTAGTATGAACGACAGGAATTAAATTCTACACCATCACCGATAGCATGGACGCAACATTTCATTTCAGTCCGACGCAACATTGCAATATACGCTTTCTGCAACATTAATCCATTTCTTCATTTCATTCACGTGTCTACTCGTTCCATGAAAATGGAATCCAGTGACAGTAATAATACAAGTATTTTGAGAGTGATGAGCTGCGATGGAAAAATATTCCAAAGTGGAAGGCGCGGTGGCTTCATGAATTGTGGTGTTGTAGGTATGTAGAGGTTTGCTAAGGTCTTAAAGGTGCTTGACAAGAAGTTGATGAAGTTACTTGAAGATCCGGGTAGAGGAGCTTTGACTTTTCTTAATTTGGAGTAGTAGTTCGATTTGTCAATTTCGGCATAGCATCATTATACTAGTGATGCACACTCTCTCTATCTCTCCCTTATCACTCTCTCTTTCTCTGCCCACCTTTTTCTCTCTGTCTTTCTTCTTCCCTCCCTCTCTCTCCCACTCCAACTCCATGTCTCTCTCCTCTCTCTTGATCTTCTTTGTTTTCCTTCCTCTCTCCCTTTCTCTCCCACCTCTCTTTGTCTCACCTCCCCCCTCCCTCACTCTCTTATCTTCCCTCCAACTCTATCACTATCTCTCTCCCTCTCTCCTTCTCTCTCTCCCCTCTCCATCTCTTTGTCTCCTTCTCTCTCTCTTCCCCTACTATCCCTCTCTCTTTCCTCTCCTCTCCTCCCTCTTCCCTCCTCTACCCTCTCCCTCACTCTCTGTATGTCTCTCCCTTGTCACTCCCTCCCTCTCTTTGCCTCTATCTCTCTATCTTTGTTCTTTCCTCCCTCTCTCACTCCAACTCCATCTCTCTCCCTCTCTCTTCCCTCAAGATTTGTCACTATCTCCCTCCCTCTCCCTCTCTTAATTTTGGTCCCATTGTCTTGTGTTTACCAAAGTATCTATATTAATAAAATCAAACACTATCATCCATCTATTATTGTTAGTCACTTTGTTTGCTCTCATCGCTTGGATCCTTACTTAAGATGAATCTATATTGTTGGTTCTTAATATTATTTCTATTATATAAATTTCACATCTTTATATATAAAAGTATTCTCATTCTTAAATTTATTGAAACCTTGTTTTAATTTCTATGGGAATATTTTTAGTAGTCGGGGATAGAGGGCTTAGATGTATCTCAAAAGTAGTAACTTTTTTCCTTTTAGATTCAATTTAAAAAATGTTATGAAATGAAATTAAAATAAAATATTTTATATAATATTTTGATTGTGAAATAAGTTATTGTTTATAGGAATGTTGTATTGATAAGCCATTTTAGTGGCTCATGGTATTGTAACAACACTTATTTACAAGTTAATAATATCCATGTTAAATTGGGGATCAATATTCATGGTTAAGAATCTTATCATATTGTTATAAAATATTTTAATTGTGAAATAAGTTATGATTTTTGAGCATGTGGTATTGATAAGTCATGGTCCTAGCCCATGGCATTGTAACAAGGCCTATTTACAAGTTAATAATATACATGTTAAACTGGGGGTGAATATCCATGGTGAAGCATCTTATCATATTTTTATAAAATATTTTATGGGGGTGAATATCCATGGTTAACCATCTTATCATATTGTTATAAAATATTTTCATTGTGAAATAAGTTATGGTTTTTGGGCATGTGGTGTTGATAAGCCATGGTATTGGCCCATGGTAGTGTAACAAAGTTTATTAATTTTTTATTATCAAGTGAACCAACAATTTTAAATGTTGAGTTTATTACTTTTAGCTTTTTATTATTTTTTAATTGAGGCCACATTTAATTTTTTTTACATAGTTACATTACACCTATAAAGCTACCCTATGGGCCCAATAAATATAAAAACAAAATTACTCAATAACTAAACCTTAATATCTTATATTGTGAACAAAATAGTTTAAAAAATTACTAAAATTGATTTTAGGTATACTTTTTATATATAGAAATAAAATTACGTATGCATGTATTATCTAAGAAGGTGCAACCATACTAGTTCCTCCCTGCATTCTTTCCCTACTACATTTCTAACTAACAAACAATATTTAAATACACTTAAACACATCTCTAAAAAATTGAAAATGGCGCTCACTATGTTACCTCAAAATTCTCACATGTCAAACTATATCACTTGAGAATTCTAAAAATTGAGTCTAAAACTTCACTCATAAATTTATAACAAAAATAAGATACATTCAAAATTATATTAAATCAAAATCTAAAATTTTAACTACATATGCTTAAACATTTCTATAAGCTTCTTCATAAATTTTTTTTTTAAATCCTAAAAAAATAAATATTATGAAGCAAAAACCTTGAAATATATTATGAACTAAATACCTTGAAATAGATACAAAGAAAATGACAACAATCCACTTAGGGAAATATCCTTTTACAGTAAATCCAATACAAAGACAAGTTAGGGTAATTTTAAAAAAGAGAAGGCATGACAACAATCCACTTAGGGAAATATCCTTTTACAGTAAATCCAATACAAAGACAAGTTAGGGTACTCTTAAAAAAGAGAAGGCATAGTTATGAGAAAATAGCATAATGAATTTCTTTTACTCTACAAACTAGTATAATAATATATTAATAAAAAATACTTGAAAGACATGCATGTAGACTTTTTTTTTTATATATATATAATAATGAATTTTGTTGCTTTGTATAACAATACTATTAAATTGCCATTATCAAATATCAATACCATAACAAAAACCCAATAATTCCCAATCTTATTTCTTCACTATTAAATTAAATATATCAACTAGTTAAAATATTAAAACAAAAAATTAAATACACACAAAAATAAGAATCAATAATACTGCAACATTAATACAAAACAATTAAATTGAAAATAGAAATAAAGTTAGAATTTAATAATAACTTCGCTAACCTTAATCAATCAGCTTGTAAACTTTATCTTTTTAACAACGTTAAATTCACTAAAATCATGCACATTGCCAAAATTGAGCTATCATGGAAACTTGTTCCTTAACATCAACTTCACTTGAAGTAACCAATAAGAATTAATATACATTTCATACTTTTATTATTCTAAATGTATAGTCAAATTACTCATAGCTTGAACGCAGGTCATCAACTTTGTTGGGCTTCCTGTTGGTCGCTTTGCTGGTAATTCAAAGGTTTTCTGAATAACAGAATGTGCGGTTCAGGGCGGTGAATAGCATAGTGCGCCCACCCGCGAGACTGCCGAACCCCAAGTGCTCGCCACTCATTCTGCAAAAATAACTACGTTAGTTCAAATCAATTGAACCATCATTAAAAGACGAAAACCATAAACAAAATCCAACTCTGTTAAAAAATAGAAGAAAAGCGCTGCCCAATAAAATGATTTGTATAATAATCTGAGAAGATAAAATAGGATATCCCGGAAAAATAAACAGTAAGTGGGCAGCTAAAAACAGAAGAAAGAAAACGTGGTTCAATCATTGGAAGAAATTAATGACACAAAAGACAACGTGGTTTGATCATTGGCAGCAATTAATGACACAATCTTCTCTACAAGAACCCAATGCAAAATAATTAAATATGACACAAAATAACTTCAGAAAATAAGAGCCCAAATACTATGAGGGAAAATAACAGCCCTCTCACTTCAGAAATGGCCACAATAAATTGCAAAAGCCAACCACTAGTGTGCGCATAATGTTTGGAGAGATTCATTGGTGGGTACTTTCCTCCATCTATTTCTACACCTAACGGACAAAAGAAAATGAATTGTAGCTCTGGTGGTTGGTGAATGAATAATAAGAATTTTAGCTCTGGTGAATAATTTGTTTAGTTCAAGTTTTTAAATACATAAATTGTAACTCAAAAGTTACATTTGGTGTAATATTGACAGCTATCAAAAAAACTTACAGGTAGATGGTCAGTTTTAATTAATTAAGTTTGCAGAGTTTTAATTAATTATGTTTTGAAGAAATTTTAAACTATTTAATAATAATAATAATAATAATAATAATAATAATAATAATAATTATTTAATTTCAATGTTAAGATTAGGTTAAATTTTAAATATGTTTAATGGTCAATATTAAATAGACATTATGTTGAATGTAAATTTCTCCAAAATATACAAATAGGTTTACATGTAGCTGGCCATTTAACTATTTTAAAAATATCATGTTTATTTCAAACTATGTAAACATTAAATTCAGTTTATGATGTATGCAAAAGATATCCTGGTTGCAGATTCAGTTCATAACCGAGAGAAAATTCCAAAATAAGTTACTTCAATTCAGCTCATGTGATACAGGGAAAGTAAACCCTTCCAAAAGAAAAATAATATCTCATTTTACAAAAATACTGAAAAGAAATTTTTTCTTAATGATGTTAAATAGAACAAGCCCATGATAAAGATTCATATAATGTTGTTCCAACAATGTAATTGAAAGCTAAATCCTAAGTGCGCAACATGCGATTTATTTTCTTCTTATCGAAAGACCCAGAAAAAGAGAATGTGTGGCACACTGCATTCTACAAAATAATGACATTAAATTCGACCCCAGGCTTACCTCAGTCAAAAGGCGATCCTTAGGAAGAAGCCGCGCAACATCAGGGGGAAGCGTCGCGTGCCTGACCAAACAAACAGACATCACATTCAAACCCTAATTTGTAATTAGTCTTCAAACCCTAATTTGTAGACCCTGAAAGGAGAAGTTGTGAGAAATGTTATAACCTGTATTCATAGTTATCGTCGTAGTATTTCTCCGAGTACTGAATTTCAGACATTTTTCGGCCGGTAAAATAATCAAGAAATCCCCAAAGCTTCTGACTGTTATAGAATGGAGTGCGGTTTGAACGAAAGAAACTAAATTAATACCAGCTGAAACAGGCGAGCCTGCAACAACAAAATCCCAGTAAAGCGAAAACAGTGAAGGACGGAAACGTAGAATATTTAGCAGATTGGATTGGAGATACGTCACAGAAAATCGTTAACAATGCTTCGAAATACGACTTCGGTTACAGGTAAATTAAAGAAGAGAAACAACATTTATAGTTTTCGAATTGGTGCGACACTTCTCAATTTCATTTCATACGCCAAAAGAGGTTCCTTGCTAACGTTCACTTTTCTTTAATTGATTTTTAATTTTGAGAAATCCGACGCGTGAAATCTTTTGATTTTATCTTTTTAAATAATTAATTATTCCAAAATTTTAGTGGAAGTAGAGAGTTAAATTAAATTATTAATAAATTAGCATAATCATATTTATTAATGTGTTGATATAAGTGGATTGATTGAGATATAAAAGGTAGAAAATTTTATTGATACATTAATAAATGTAGTTGTATTAGTGATATGTAGTTGTATTAGTGATAACGGATTTATGTGGGGAGGATTTATTTACCATGGTTGATGAGATTCACTTACATTCAAGAAGGTTGACCAAGTTTGACCATGGTTAACCATTGATGCACTAATAACCATGGTCAATGTGTTCAGCCACATATGAGCTTATAACCATGGTCAATGCTTTTAATTACAAATGAGCTTATAAGAGCATGGTTGACTATGATAAAGTATCGTTAACTAAGGGTGAACATGGTTAACCATAGTTTTGAAATGTTTAATAATAGATGAATATGGTTGACCATGTTTAATATGTTTGATAAAGTAGTTGACCGTAGATGTCCATGGATGATCATGGTGGTCATGGTTGATTATGGTGACCATGTTTAACCATTATCGAGTTGTCTCTAGCAAGGTTGAACATCATTGACTACATTTGAGTAGGTTGACTATGGTTGAACATACTTTATATGTTGGATATTTTAGTTATGGTTAACTATGTTGAATATGATGGATGTGGCTAACTTTGTTGACTATGCGATGATGTTGACTATGGTCAAACATGTCATAATGGTTGACCATTATGACCATTATTGTGACATTGAGAATATATGTCCATTCTTTTGGGAATTTATGTCATATTGTGACAATGTATGTCATAAAACATCATTTTTTTGTCACATTAAGATGTTGGATAAATTACAATGCAATGTCACATAGTGACAACGTTTATGACATTGCAAAGTTGGAGAATGTTTGTCAAATTGTGATGTTGAACAAGTTTTCCTACGATCTGATGTGAGAGCATGTTTGTTATAATGTGATATTGGTTTCTTTGTCATGTTAGTTCATTTGTAATGATGTGAAACTAGTTTTTTTCCAAGCATTTATTTTTATTGTCGTTTTACACAAACTTTTTTATGCAACTAGATCCTGTTGTTGGTTTTGCAATGTCAAATTGTGACAATGTCACATTATTGGATAAATTATTTGTTAGGTTTATAGTTCCATATTACAATAATGTTTTTCACATTTTGTCATTATATACATTGTAGCGTAATGACACATTGCCACAATATTTGTCACATCTACATGTTAGACAATATTTATCACTGTGCAATGTTGGATAAATATGTACCATTTTGACATCAAAACATGTTTGTTACAATGTGTGGCATTTCTCTGTTTGTCACATTAGCTCGTTTGGCATAATGTGATGCTAGATTTTTTTCATTGCATTGTCTAAGAATTTGTTTTCATAGCAATTTCACACAATTTTTTTACACAACCCTATGTGAGAGAGCAACAAAGATATTTGTTTAGGAAGATGTGACATAAAATTTCATTTTCCATTTCTTGTTCATGTCATTTTATTTACACAAAAAACATTGTGATGTTAGTTGTGTAGTGTGATGTAGTGATGATGTGTCATGTTCATAAAAAAAAATAACTATTCTTTTATTTTTTACAATTGTCATGTTGGTTTGTTTGTCACTACATTATGTTGATGTTTTTCATCAGATTATCCCAACATTTTTTTAATATTATTTTCACGCCATTTGCTTTTGAATAATCGCATTGAGATGTTGGTTTTGTAATATGAAATTTTGATGATAGTTTTTTAATTCAAAATAAAATATATTTTAATTTCTTTTTACAATAAAACAAAAAAAAATATTTTATATAAAAAAATGATATTTAAAAAAATGCATGAAAAAATTAATAATAATAATATTAATATAAATAATACTAAAGACATAAACTAAAGTTAATATTAATATTGACATTATTAATAACGTTAATATTAATATTAACTTTTAGTTTATGTCTTTATCATGGTCAATATTATTAATAATGTTAATATTAATACTAACTTAGTTTTATGCCTTTAATATTATTTATATTAATATTAATAATAATATTAATATCTATTTCAACATACAATTTATTTATTGTTAATTATCTTTGATAAAACTACGTTTACTCATTTTAAATATAATTATCACACATAATTTTTATTTATTTATGGATTATTATCTTTGATAAAATTACATTTACTCATTTTAAATATAATTAATACACATGAAAAATAAATTTAAAAATAAAAAATTATAAGATATGTATGTCCTTGTAATATTAAATATAGTAGGAAAAATCCATTAATACCACATCTACATTATATTTTGATTCAAACTTGTGGGAAAAGCACACGTATGGGTGTTTGACAGTCAATGGATAACGGTCATTATTATTTCATCCTTTTCTACTGTTCTATCTTTTATATTAGTGTCATGTATTATTTTGTTACTGTTCTATCTTTTATATTAGTGTCATGTATTATTTTGTTACGAGTTTTGTGTAAGTTTCATTAGAAGTTAGTTTTGAGGCACAATTTTGAGTCCTGGTTTATTGTTAAGTTTTTAAATTTATAAAAGAGATTAGGCAATGGATAACGGTCATTATTATTTCATCCTTTTCTACTGTTCTATCTTTTATATTAGTGTCATGTATTATTTTGTTACGAGTTTTGTGTAAGTTTCATTAGAAGTTAGTTTTGAGGCACAATTTTGAGTCCTGGTTTATTGTTAAGTTTTTAAATTTATAAAAGAGATTATGAGTTAAAATTTAATGGAATAAAATTTGTTGTTATGTTTTTGTTTTTTTAGAGATTATTGTTAGAAATCTGCAGTTTCTAAATCTTAATGTGACCCGGTTAAAAGCATTAAAGCATTAAAGCGTTAAAAGCATTAAAGCATTAAAGCACTAAAGCAGTTTCTAATCTAAAGTATTAGATGTTAAGCGTTGAATTGGTATATGATGGACGTACCAGATTAGAGTTAAATAATATATAAAGGATTGGGTCCTCTCTCTCCCACACAGAAGAGTTGCATTCTTCTCCATCAAGAAGCACATAAAGGAAGTGAGGGCAAGAGGAGAGAAACCGAATTCTGAGAAGAAGACAGAAGACAAAAGACAGAAGATGGCATCCATTACATCTTCCGCTGTTAGCCAAGGTATGTCATCTTAAACAACATATTAAGTTCTGAATGTGAAATATTTGGTATTGATAATCTTGGGCTATTAATGCAAATTTTTACATTTGGTATCAGAGCCACAATCAATAGCTGAATATTTCCTATGATTGCAATTGATCTGTTCTGTGCTTTACTCATGTGATTGAGCCTTCGGGAAACTGTGGGGGTTTCATGAAATGATCACGCATTCATGAGTCCTTTGACTATGCGCTATTGACCCCTGTTTGCATCCTTTCGTTGACCCCTGTTTGCATCCTTTCGTTGTTACCTCTAAGTTTTCGAACTGGGCCTGTCCGTCATGAATTCGACCGGTTCTAGAAATATCCCGGTATTAGATCTTGATCCAATCGAAGCACCGTATTTATATGATCAATTTGTATCTATACGCCATGTCATCCTTGCATGAATAAAAATAACAGAGCGTGTCATATATTGTTTTTGAGTGATGGACTTAGTTTCCCATATATGGACGAAACATGTAAATGCGATGTGCGTATCATGTTCATTTCGAAAGGGAATTATGTTCATTTCGATTTCGAAATTATGTTAATTCATCATGTTCATTTCGATTTCGAAATTATGTTCATTCATCATGTTCATTTCGAAAGAAAATTAAAATTTCATAGTTTCGATGCTCTTTGTATTTTCGAAAGAAAACTAAAATTTCGTATGGCTTTTTATTGTTGGGCCTTATCATGCGTAGAGAACAGTAATGTAATTATTAGTGTCAAAAGTGGACGAGACGTCAATGTAGAAGAATGCCAAAAGTAATTCAAGATTAGCATATGGCCTTGTTTACTCTATTGAGTGTAGAGTTCATGTTTTATATGATATAATGATACATTGATGATCCGGATTCTGAAAATTTTGAGGTTGCATGTCAACCATGGTGTATATTACCGTCGGATATAAAGTTTTCAACCTTTCTTTACAATTTCAGAGTTTTTAGGGTCTTTTCGTGCATCATTTACTGTTTTGGCTTTGCACGATTAAAGTTTACTGGTACAAAATAATTGTTTGAAATTTGGGCATAAAAGTAATTGCTCTATGACTGATTGTTTTGCATAAGGTATGTGTTATAAATTATTTATGCACATGAGATTTATGATTTTGTTAATCACCAAAGTGGTCAAAATCAGAATGTTGTTTTGCATAAGGTATGTGTTATAAATTATTTATGCACATGAGATTTATGATTTTGTTAATCACCAAAGTGGTCAAAATCAGAATAATCATTTAGTGCATAAGTGACATAATGATTATTGATAGAAATTGCCAGTTATAATAATACCAATTAAGAACTGGCGTCACTAATGATAGAACCTGAGAACTTACCCAAAGGAAAGTCTTGTTCTATAACTAGTTGACATGATGAGGTTTGATAAATATTTTGATTAAATAAATATTGATCATCCAAAGATGTCAGTTCTATTTAATTGAATATATTTATTACCTACTTATGTTTTGGTATTTAATTGTGTTAAGTATAATATAGTATCTACCCAAAGGAGTGCTATATTATACTATTATGTCTACATCTGAATCGCGTTAATCATGAGCTTATAGTTATTTCATTTATGATTTGCAGGTTATCTATCTTTCGTATGTTTTGAATCAAATTTAGTTGAAGTTCCCATTAATACATGGTGGCTTGATACTAGTGCTACAACTCATGTTTCCAACAATATGCAGGGATTTCTTACGATCCGAACTATAAATCCAAATGAAGATCGTTTTCTCTTTATGGGAAACAGAATGAAATCTTCAATTGAAGGCATTGGGACTTATCGTCTAATTCTAGAAAGTGAATATGTATTAGACTTATACAGTACCCTTTATGTATCTTCATTATCTAGAAACCTTATTTCCGTAAGTAAGTTGGATAATTCTGGTTTTAGATGTATGTTTGGATCTGGCTGTTTTGATTTATATAAGAATACTGATAATGTTGGTTCTAGTATTCTAATTGATGGTTTATATAAATTGAAACTAAATGACACTTATGTGAATTCCCTGTTGAATGTAGTAAATAATGTTGGATGTAAACGTAGCAGGTTGAATGAAAATTCTACTTTCTTGTGGCATAAACGACTAGGTCATATATCCAAAGAAAGAATGATGAGATTAGTAAGTAATGAAATTTTGTCAAATTTGGACTTTAGTGATCTAGAATTATGTGTGGATTGTATTAAAGGTAAACAAACCAAACATAATAAGAAAGGAGCCACTAGAAGCAGCCAGCTTCTTGAAATAATACACACTGATATTTGCGGACCTATGGACACTCCAGCCTTTAATGGAGAAAAGTATTTCATCACTTTCATTGACGATTTTTCCCGTTATGGTTATGTCTATTTGCTTCATGAAAAATCTCAATCTGTGAATGTCCTTGAGACATTTGTAAAAGAAGTTGAGAGGCAATTAGATAAAAAGGTGAAAATCATAAGGTCTCATAGAGGTGGTGAATATTATGGTAAATATAATGAGTCAGGCCAGTGTCCAGGTCCATTTTCAAAATTCCTCGAAAGTCATGGCATATGTGCGCAATACACAATGCCAGGTACACCACAGCAAAATGGTGTAGCAGAAAGGCGCAATAGGACGTTAATGGATATGATTAGGAGTATGATGTCAGATTCTACACTACCTAAGAATTTGTGGTCGTATGCTCTCAAAACCGCTAACTATTTATTGAATAGGGTTCCGAGTAAAGATGTTCAAAAGACTCCTTTTGAGTTATGGACTAACAGGAAACCTAGCTTAAGACACCTGCATGTTTGGGGTTGTCCAGCGGAAGCGAGAATTTATAATCCACATGAAAAGAAATTAGATTCTCGAACGATCAGTGGGTATTTTTTAGGATACCCTGAGAAATCTAAAGGGTACGTGTTTTACTGTCCTAATCATAGTCCAAGAATTATAGAAACTGGTAATGCAAGATTCATTGAGAATGGTGAAGTCAGTGGGAGTACTAGAAGAGAAATAGTAGAAATAAAGGAAACAAGGGTAAATGTTACATTGCCTAGAATAGTTCCTTCATCTACTATTACTCCAAATGTTGTTCCAGCTGTTGTAGAACAGCATGATGATAATGAACAACATATAAATGAAGAAGTACTTCCTGAAGGAAATGACTTACATAATACTGATATGCATGAACCACAACAAGTAGCATTAAGAAGACCTCAAAGAAATCGAAGGTCAGCTATTTCTGATGATTATGTGGTTTATATGCAAGAATCAGATTATGATATTGGAATCAATAAGGATCCAGTTTCATTTTCACATGCTGTAGAAAGTAAAGAGTCAAAGGAATGGATTAATGCCATGAAAGAAGAAATGAAATCCATGCAACATAATGAAGTTTGGGATCTCGTTGAGTTACCACATGGCTGTAAAAGAGTCGGATGCAAATGGGTTTTTAAAACCAAACACGACTCTAGTGGTAATATCGAACGGTATAAAGCTAGACTTGTTGCTAAGGGTTACACTCAGAAAGATGGTGTTGATTACAAGGAGACATTTTCTCCTGTTTCGAAAAAGGACTCGCTAAGAATAATAATGGCATTAGTAGCTCATTATGATTTGGAGTTACATCAAATGGATGTGAAAACAACCTTTCTGAATGGAGATCTTGATGAGGATGTTTATATGGATCAACCTGAGCGTTTTTCTGTAGAAGGTAAAGAACAATTGGTGTGTAAACTTAAGAAGTCAATATATGGGCTTAAACAAGAATCCCGGCAATGGTATATTAAGTTCAATACCATTATTACATCTTTTGGTTTTAAGGAAAATACGGTTGATCACTGTATATACCTAAAGATAAGTGGGAGCAAGTTTATTTTTCTGGTCCTTTATGTTGATGACATCTTGCTTACTGCAAATAATTTAAGTATATTGCATGAGACTAAGGAATTTCTCTCAACGAAATTTGAAATGAAAGATATGGGAGAGGCATCCTATGTGATTGGAATAGAAATATTCCGTGATTGATCACAAGGAATATTGGGATTGTCTCAGAAAGGATATGTCGAAAGGATTCTAGAGAGATTTGGAATGAGTAAGTGTTCACCTGGAATAGTTCCTGTACAGAAAGGTGATAAATTCAATCTCATGCAATGTCCTATGAATGATGTTGAACGAAAGGAAATGGAATCAATTCCATATGCATCTGTTGTAGGTAGCCTAATGTATGCTCAAACCTGTACTAGACCGGATATCAGCTTTGTGGTCGGTATGTTAGGGAGGTATCAAAGTAATCCAGGAAGGGAACATTGGCAAGCTGCAAAGAAAGTTTTGAGGTACTTAGAAGGCACGAAAGATTACATGCTCATGTATAGAAGATCCAATGAATCAGAGGTGATTGGATATAGCGATTCAGATTTTGCTGGATGCATCGATACTAGAAAATCGACTTTTGGTTACCTGTTTATGTTTGCTCAAGGTGCCATATCATGGAAAAGTGCGAAACAGACTATCGTTGCTTCATCTACTATGGAGGCAGAATTTGTGGCATGTTTTGAAGCCACAATTCATGCATTATGGTTGCGGAACTTTATTTCAGGACTTGCGGTTGTCGACACCATTAGCAAGCCGCTGAAAATTTATTGTGATAACTCTGCAGCAGTATTTTTCTCAAAGAACGACAAGTACTCTAAAGGTGCCAAACACATAGATCTGAAGTATCTTGTTGTGAAAGATGAGGTTCATAAACAAAGAGTGTCAATCATGCACATCAGGACAGAACTTATGATTGCAGACCCTTTGACGAAAGGGTTACAACCAAAATAATTTAAGGAACATGTTCAAAGAATGGGTCTTGGTTGTATTAATAATAATTGATGTGTGACATTCTGAGCTCTTTTATGTGTTTCTGATATACAATTATGTGTCTCTTGTTTTAATGAAGTAGTACGTATTTTATGTAATTTTAAACAAGAAAGAGTCTTATAAAGATATTATGTTTAATCATTATGATATAAGACATTATGTGGACCATTATGCTGTTTTATATAAATTATGAGTATGAATTGATGGATTGTTGGTATTGTAGTATATGGAAGGGAATGCATTGAATTAATAGTGCACAACCGCCATAACTCTCAGCAATTTATCATAGTATGATGTTCAACACTTAATATTATGAATAATCGGGTCAAGTGGGAGAATGTTAGAAATCTGCAGTTTCTAAATCTTAATGTGACCCGGTTAAAAGCATTAAAGCATTAAAGCGTTAAAAGCATTAAAGCATTAAAGCACTAAAGCAGTTTCTAATCTAAAGTATTAGATCTTAAGCGTTGAATTGGTATATGATGGACGTACCAGATTAGAGTTAAATAATATATAAAGGATTGGGTCCTCTCTCTCCCACACACAAGAGTTGCATTCTTCTCCATCAAGAAGCACATAAAGGAAGTGAGGGCAAGAGGAGAGAAACCGAATTCTGAGAAGAAGACAGAAGATGGCATCCATTACATCTTCCGCTGTTAGCCAAGGTATGTCATCTTAAACAACATATTAAGTTCTGAATGTGAAATATTTGGTATTGATAATCTTGGGCTATTAATGCAAATTTTTACAATTATAGGTTCAAAATCATAAAGGGGTCAAGTATGTATGTTTTGGTAGATTCAGTAGTCAAATAGGTATGGAGAAATGAGTACTTTATTTCAAAAACAAGAAATCTTATAAACAAATTTGATATTCAGCTTAGCAGCGAACTTAAAAATAAATTATTATGTACCTTTTATCTATATTGATATTAGCAAACTAGAAATAGGTTGTTAAACAACATCCATCTTGAATACTTCTGCAATCAACTAACTCCTTTATTTTATCTCCTAAAAGTTTCATAATTATCTGAGATCCTAAGACCAACACAAAACCTGAGAGTGATGGGAAATCCATCATTCATTGGGCCCGTCCTTTGATATCTCAGATCTTTCTAACCGTTTTCTGTTCCTGAGATACCGATGCTAAGAGACAGACATAAAATTTCGGAAATATTGTCTTATGTCGGCCCCATTAACTAACAAATGAACCAAACTCTAAGGTGGTTTCTTGACACACGCTTCAACTCTCGATGGACGATGACCTGAGAAAGGTATAAACTGATAGGAAGTTTACCAATTAGTTGGTACGCTATGTGATGTTTTGGTTGCAATAAAGTTGGCTTCTCTGGGAAGAATTACCAAATCCATGTCCACAAAGAGACTATAGACTATACAGAAGGGGGTGAAACTACCAAATGAAGGAACAATGGAGGATTCAGAAGAGACAACTTCTCTCTCTGAAACATTAGTTTTACAGGATATTCTAATGCTACTCGTGGATGTCACAATATTTTGGAAGAAAGCAAAATCCTTTGTAATAGCCTTCAAAACCTCAATGGTGTTTTTCCTGCAGAGTTACATTGTCTGCATTTTGCATAATGTGTTTTACGATTATCGTAGTGGCCCACTCATGTGAGCTACTTTCTTTTCTTTTCTAATACATTTCAATAAATAAATGAAGTTACCAGGCTCCCGCTAGTGGCCTATCGTTACGCTCTAAAATTCTATTTTATGACAACAAACCTGAATTGGTTTTCAATTTGATCCTCTATGTTTTGTGGCAACAATCTGTCTTTTAAGCCTAAACAGTTGGCTGTTTAGAAAATACCATAATGAGATTGATGGACTTTTGTTTCAATATCTAAAACAACGTAGATTGTGTGGATATGTAACTTGTATGAATATGTACTCTGAATTATGATATATTCGGGGCTGATGAATTATTATTTGTTTGAAATAGCCATGCCTCTATTATAAATGACTATAAGAGGTTTTTTCTTACTGATATTGAAGCTATTTCCCATGGATAACGGTGTTGTTGGAAAATATTATTATTTGTTTGGAATAGCCATACCTCTGTTATAAATGATTATAGTAGGCTTTTGCTTACTCGCATGGAAGCAAGCTATTTCCCATGGACAATGGTGTTGTTGGAAAATGTTTTACTTCAGAAAAAGTGGACTCTCTCTCTTTTCTTTCTGGGAAATGCTATTCTAAAAGAATATATATTATAACTTAATAAATTAATATTTGGCTAGGTGAATTGTGTTTTGTTGCCAGTATTTTTATTTGTGATCTCACATTTTTGAAAGGGAACTTTTTTATCTTTAAAATTTGGAATACATTCATCTTGGAATTCATTCATTGAGTAGCATGCCTTGGGGAATGGCAAATTATTGATTTAAAAATTTGAATTTATTGTTAGAGTAACATTCCTTCTAATTGACAAGTCATTGATTTAATTGGAAAAGTCACTTTAATTTTCCAACTCTGAATCATTTTCTATCTATGACATTTGTAATTAATATTTCATTATTTTGTTAGTTTGTCATTTGAAAACTAAAATATTTAACTCTCTCAAATTAGTTTTGAGAATTATTCCAACTATAATTAATATTTTTTTTTTATATTTAACTCAAATTATTTTTGAGAATTATTCCAACTATAATTAATAATTCTTTTATTTTGCTGGCTTGTTGTTTGAAAACTATGACCATATAAATGATCAAAATAAAATTTTAATACTTTTTTGGTTTTTTTAGTTAGATATTCAAACCATTACCATATACATTATTAAAACTATATGGGATAATTCATATGTCTTCAATGTTTTGAAAATAATTATTAAAATAGCTTGAGATTGTATTAATACTATTATTTTTAAATTTGGTTATTATTTAAATTATTAAAATTACTTGGAACCACATTAGGTTGGAATATATCTATTCGCATTCATGGTTGGATTTGTGTCTACAAGATTTCAAATTGATAGTTTTTTCATCTCGGTACTTTAAAAGATCCTACCATTTGGAATCTACTTTGGTGATTTTTTTTTGTTGGAGAATGACTCATCAAACCATATCACTTATTGACTTTGTCCTATAAAACATTTGAAAAATTTAAATATTTATAAAATGGCTTAGACTAGAAAGTAGCTTTTGGCTCTTAATTAATAGATTATTTTTTAGAACTTTCTAAAGATAACTTAGCCTAACATTTTTCACTTATTTAGATTTAGATCCATCCAAACGTCTTTCTAAAATAGATATAGGAATCAACTATAGAAAAACTAGTGACCTCTTCAAGTTACCTCAAACAAACAAAGATTTAATGGTCCCTAACTAATTGATAGTGTACTTTTTCATATAAGTTATTTTCAAATTTCAAATATTTTTAAAATGGATAAGACCAAAAAGTAGTTTCTGGTTTCTAATTAATAGATTATTATTTATATCTTTCTAAAGATAACCCAGCCTAATATTTTGGACTTCTTGAGATTAAGAGCCATCCAAGGGCGCTTCTAAATTGGTTATGGAAATAAACTATAGAAAAATCAGTGACCACTTCAAGTTATCTCAAAATAAAAAAGATTTAATGTTGTGTAATGTTTAGATTCAAATGATATAGATATACAATGAACAAATGATGGATATTCTATAAGCATATCTCAAGCAAGAAGTATCATTTTCTCTAGTTTTTCTTTAAATTTTGAAATAATTATCCTAAGATATTTATTCATACTTATGTAGAAGGTAAAAATATTATTTACTAGTAGTAACCTTCATGTTGGAAAAATCTATAGAGATGGGAGTTAAATGATTTTTCTCTTAATGGCATTAACTTGTGATATTTTGATTATTAATATTAGATCTCTTAATTATATTTTCTTATCATCAAGATTAAATCCAAGCAAAAAATAGAAGAGAACACAAGATATAGGCATGATGTCAGGGCAAAACTCCCCTTGAGGGGAAAACCAAGTCACAAATTCTTCCTTCAGTAGATATAAGATGAGATGACCAAGACCGTTACAACTTAGACTCTAGACTACCTCCATCCATTGAGATAACCAAAACCATTACAACTTAGACTCTAGACATCCATTTATTCACCCTTGTCACGCCATTCTTTAGTTCAATTATACTTCTAGTAATCATCCTTCTTTACACTTCAATATGAGCATCAAACCATCCTAGTTTTGATAACACTCATTTTACTTCACTGAGATAGCACTCAAGGTTGTCCTTGAGATAATCAAGAAGGATCCTTCCTCACTATAATAAGACCAAGATATAACCACTGTGCTAGCACCGAAATTCATTGTGATAGTGTCAATATAACCCCACTGCTATATTACCAAACTGCATTAGCACCAAAATGCATTAATTATAATAGCCCGAAATTGTGATAGTTTTGCAGTTTGTTTATTCATCATATTAGCAATATTCAACCCAAGCTTCCTTCCCTGTAATAATAACTGAACATGACAATTGTAGTGGCACTAAAAAGCTTCTTGTGATGACCAAACTTACTTCAAAGATAAGCGAAATTTTGTTTTATGTGTTTAATATGAGTTTCTTAGGCTTGTATATATAGTTGATTCCACATTGAAATGAGTCGACATGAATAGGTGAGGAGATGTATCAATGTAGTGAGTCGACATGTGTTCTTATGATTTTAGCCAGCTTTATAAGGATTATTTTAACAACAAGGAGACTAGATGAATGAAGGAGTCATCTCATTTTGACTTTGACAATAGCCTAGGACCTTCAATGGAGGTTTTGACCTATACATTTGACCTAAGAATGAAACCCATGCTTTACTAAGTCAAATAAAATAATAATAAAATTATTTTCACTTTATTTTGACAAATATAATTGTTGGGTAGTGTAAGCCCCATTGAAAGAGTATGGGGTGTGAAGCCCAAAAATTTGGATAATATTAGGGTAAAAGACTCTGCAGAAAGCACGGAGCACGAACTATAGTAGGTTGAGTCAAAGGGTATTCCGCCCAAAAATAATGTAAAGAAATAGTAATAGAGTCAACCTACGGAGGGATCGCGAGCCAAGGGAAAGTATAAATACGGCGGGGCTCTATGAGGGAAAGTAGTTCTTCGAAAAGATGGAATGTAATGGGTCCTTAAAGGAAATAGCTTCAAAGCGTTTGTAAGTCTGAGTCGAGGGAGTAGGGTAGAAGGTAGAGGCTCTGCAACTGTGTGCGCACAGGCCTGGAAAGTCTGCAGCAGTGTGCGTGGATCCCTGCAGCTGAGTGCGCAGGGTGGATCTGGATGTATTGTTGAAGATTGATAATAAAGATAAGTTTCTTCTGAATTCTATGTTGGTTGTGACTTTACTCTTTTATGATAAATGAACTGTTGATTTCTGCATTTGCTACGGTTGAATACATGTGAACAAGATTAATCTTGATGCGAAGTAACCAAAAGTAATAAATGTTTTCTTAATGACCATTTTAAGTAGATCAAACCAGTAATAAGTGATTCAATCTATAATAAACGTGATAAGGGTATTCCAATCTGTGCAAATCTAACATAGTGTGAGGTTGTAGAACAATGCACGCGCCCCAAACCACGTCCATGACATCCCCAAGGTCCGGAAACCTGGTTCCAGCACCCTCCCCTACTACCTCGGGTGAGACCTTAGTTTGCGCTTCGCGGGTTGTTGCCGAAAGGGCCGATAGCTCTGGGATTTGTTTGGCTAAATAATTCTTTTGAACCTGGGTCAAGCCCATATAAGCCAACAAATGGTTCCGTTTCCAGGACCGGGATCTGCCTAAGTGGTGTCTAGTGTGAAAGGCGAGGATGCTAGAGGAAAGAGCAAATGGATCAGGATGGTAGTAATGGCAAGCGCCATCCAGTTACCAATATTCAAGGGAGCAGGAAGTGAAGATCCATAAAAGTTTTGGTTTGTATTGAATTCAATATGGAATGCACAACAAATCACAAATGATGATATCAAGAAAGCCATCTTCGTCAGCACACTATAGGATCGAGCTCTAACATGGTATATGAAGTATTCGGGCATCAACCCAATGGTGGGGATAGCGGGCATCTACATGGAGTTAAAAAAGGAGTTAAGGTAGCCAAAATCGGAGTAGCACTCGGTCGTAGGATTCAAAGAAATCACGATGATGCCTGGTGAGACCCCGTGGGATCTAGATCAGAGATTAAAAAAAACTATTCGTGAAGCCAGCATGACCCTAACGGATGCACAACACTGCACTTGGTTCATCACATCACTAACGCCATATTTGAAATCGGCATTTTCACAGTAGAAGATCTCAACCCAAGCAGAAGCGCTGGAGGCAGAAATGCGGCTACACGAAACCCAGGTACAGGACCTAGGGTTGGGAGTTCAGCAAATCCAAGCGCAGGTCCAAAATTTGTGTTTGGAAATACAAAAGTTAAAACAAGACTAGCTGCCATAAGTTCGACAAGAAGTTCAGTGCATCAAGTGTAGGGTCCAGGGACATGATAAACACCATTTTCCAGTCGAGATAAACCTGGTGGTCACGGGGGGACCAATACCTTTACGACCAGAGGCACAGGCACGACTGAGTGTGATCGCCCCGCTCTGGTGCGCAATCTGTCAAGTAGGAGGCAAACACAACATGGATAATTGTCATCTGTTGCCAAAATACAATCAAACCCCCAGCAACTATTTTACAACTTTTGTAGAATGGTGGGTCACAAGGACATAGATTGTCGAAGGTTGGTGGATCAGGAATCTGCATACTGAATACAGAGTGTGGGACGAGGTCAAAATCTAGTTTCAACATTTGTGCGTGGTAGATTCCAAGGACGGGGTCGAGGACAGGGTGAAATGGGACCACGAAGGGGTCAAGGAAAGCTAATTTTTTACAAAAGTGGAGGACCAAGACACTACGTGCTGGATTGCACAAATCCAACTCGAGTATCATGTCCCTATTGCGAACAATTCTGTAGAAATTTTGAATAATATGACACTTATTCACAAAGATTATCTCAATTATACACTATTGCGGAATACATGCATAATACATAACCTCCTCTACATTGATCATCAATTTAGCAGCATTAAAACAATGAAACATCAATCACATGCACACATTAACATAGTATGTAACCCGGGGAAAGCATATAGTTGAAAACCCACACTATCTGTATATTATAATGATAGAGAACATGTAACAATACATAGTACAATACTCCTCACAAGTACTCAGTACTATCTCCACCTATTACACACAAACTAGCTTAGCTTTGATGCCTCAAATCTTCTCCACTGTTTGCCTGCCTCCACTGCGCAATCCTGCAAGAGAATCAATCACTCTATGAAATTGAATTCCCTTGGTTATACTGTGCAAGCCTCATGGGAAATCTCCATCCATGCATGTGCAAATCTCATGAACAACTATAGTCACAACTGATAGCAATCTCAACCTCTAACACATGTCTCCACTGAACTGTACATGCACTGAGTTAACTAATGTATTCTTCAGTTGCTTTATGAGTTAATAATTAGTGAATTAGTTTAAAAATTAATTTACATCACTCATCACTAGTCTATTTGCAGTTAGACTAAATACAACTAGTTCAACCAAGTCAAACTGAACATAACCCCATCAACTCCTCAAACTACTCCACCAAAACTGAACCACATGAGTTCTAACTGAAGTCCTGCATGCAGTAGCTCAACTGACCCACAAGAAAAGTGTATTTCCTTCTGACAGCTGCATGTGCCACATCTCTAGATCAAACTGAAGTGCTCCAAGAGGATAAGATAATGTTTATAGTCCAAATATTATTATGAGACAATAATATTCGACTGTTCTATTTTTAGCCTAGAAATCTAAAAATAGAAACAGCCCATATGTCTAAAAATAGAAGTCCATCTATTTTTACCAACATGACCAATCATCTACAAATAGCATCCTGCAACTCATAGATCATGATCCATATGTCTAAAAATAGACTTTGCGCCAAAAATAGCCTACGGGCCCACTTAGTGAAGGCGACTCCTTTCCATTAAGCTCCATCATCTTGTTGCATTTTCAACACTCCCTCTCACCAAGTTATGGATTATCTGTAACCCCTATCCAGCAACTCTAGAATGTTCTGCATGCAACACATTTGCCCAATCCACTTGCTCCAACAACACTTGGAACAAAAACACTCCCAACTGACCACTCTGTTGGGCTAGGAACATACTCTGATGCTGAAGCTCTACCTGCTGCTGGCAAGTGCTCCCTCTCTGACATCTACGCTACTGCAACATCCCCATGCATCTTGCACCATTTCACACCTCTCTGTGCCACCTAGCACTGTGCAAAACATTTGTGCCTCTCGCATTGTTGTAGCCTACTAGCTATGCGCTATCCTAGGATTCGTTGCAGTGTCGCTCTCTCTGCCGCTCCATCTGCATCTGTCTCTACCCAATCAGTCAATTCCTGCTACTCCACATCGGGACTCCTGTAGAAAGGTCTCATCCAAGAGGTTGGGTACCTCAAGGATCCTGCTCCTCCTCCTTGGGACAATCAATGCACATCACCCCACCTCCTACCTATAGGTATGGCTGCATGTGATCCCTCAGCCCACCTGGCTCGAAGTTTCCCCCCACTGGAGGTCTTTGCATTAGTAGATGTCTCTACTCGATCTTCTCTCAGCTTCCCTTGTTGTGGCTACTCCACAACCTCCTGAAGGTGTTGCACCAATCGTGGCTCCTCCACAATCGTCTGAGACTTCTTCTGGCTCTACATGTTGAGAGGTAATATACACTCCCTCTCAACCACCAAGTCTCCATCAGTTGCCTCGTTGCTCAAGGCTTTGCATGCATCTTGAACTTCAAGAGTATACAGGTTCTTGACTCGTGAACCAATCGGCTTCACCTGTCTAGTGATGATGTGTCTAAGTAAAGCCTTTCCCTTACTAAAGACTACATCACAACCTCTGTCCTCCAGCATCGCGATCGACACCAAGTTTCTCTTCAGTCTTGGTACATACTTGACATCGGTCAAGGTAAGGCGAGCTCCATGCTCCCTCTGAAAAATAACCATACCTACACCTGAGACATTATACTTCTCATCATTACCCATCACTATGAGTATCTGGAGATCTTTCTCTTCCAAAGTACTGAACAGATTCTTGTCACTGGTCATGTGGAACGAAGCTCCACTGTCAAGAAATGAACCACTTCCCACCATGGATGACACCATGCATGCGAAGAGTGTGAAGTCCAACTCAAATTGTGAAGCAAATGCCTCACCTTCAGATCCTTCTTGGATCCCTTCATGGATTTCTTCTTTGGGCAATTATTAGCATAATGGTCGAACTCATGACAATGAAAGCATATCACCTTCGACTTGTCAACCTTCTTCCGATCATTGGAAGAACTGGACTCGGAAAGAGAAACCTTCTCCTTCCCCTTCTTCGCTTTGGCAGCCAAAGCGCAATTTTCTTCATCAGATGCCTTTGATGAAGATCCATCCATGGTATTCCGCCTGATCTCCTCTTGCACAAGATCCGACCAAAGTCTCTCCCATCCTGAAAATGTCTCCCAACCATTGACAGAGTCCTGATAGGAATGCCAACTCTTTTAAAGAGCAAGGAGAGCCAAGCTCACCAAGTCCTCATCATCGACAGTCACCCCCACACTTCCCGGCTCATTCTGGCATTGGGTGAACTTCGTGAGATACCTGGGCATACTATCTCCATTCTCACACTTAACGTTTCTGAGTTTATCATTGGGTGCCAACTTCCTCTAGTCGCTCTTGCTTTGGAATAGATCTGTCAATTCTTTCCACATCAAGTATGGAGAAGCCTTTCCATGAAAGATGGACACAGTGTGATCCTTCATGCCCTCCAACAGAATCCTTCGACACTTTGTTGTCTTCTTTTGCCAAGCCACAGCTTCAGCAGCATCAGTAGGCTTTGGGACCTCAGCCTCTATGAACTCCTTCAGCCCATTGTCATTTAACACTGCCTCCGTCCTGTCTTTCCATGCAATATAATTTGAGCTGCCCTCAAGAGAATACTCCAATCGCAATCTGTTGAAAGACATTTCAACTTTGACACCAGGAAAACACTGCTGCAAATTCGAATTCCACCAGCTCAAAACTCAACCGCTTCTGATATAAAATTCATGACAATAAAGTATTTCTTGTACATATATTGACTGTATGGGATTTTACCGGATATCTCAACTTCCAAAAGAAGGATGAATCCAGAGGGTACCTGGCCCAATTACAGACTCTGCCTGAAGAAATAAAATGTAAACACTTTCTGAATAATAGATCTAATGATCAACACCTCTGATACCATGTAGAAATCTTGAATAATATGACACTTATTCACATAGATTATCCTGATTATACACTATTGCGGAATACATGCACAATACATAACCTCCTCTACATTGATCATCAATTTAGCAGCATTAAAACAATGAAACATCAATCGCATGAACACATTAACACAGTATGTAACCCGGGGAAAGCATACAGCTGAAAACCCCACACTATCTGTATATTATAATGATAGAGAACATGTAAAAATACATAGTACAATACTCCTCACAAGTAATCAATACTATCTCCACCTGTTACAAACAAACTAGCTTAGATCTGATGCCTCAAATCTTCCCCACTGCTTGCCTACCTCCATTGCGCAATCCTGCAAGAGAATCAATCACTCTATGAAATCGAATTCCCTTGGTTATACTATGCAAACCTCATGGGAAATCTCCATCCATGCATGTGCAAATCTCATTCACAACTATAGTCACAATTGATAGTAATCTCAACCTCTAACACCTACCTCCACTGAACTGTACATGCACTGAGTTAACTGATGTATTCTTCAGTTGCTTTATGAGTTAATAATTAGTGAATTAGTTTAACATTTAATCCACATCACTCATCACTATTCTATTTGTAGTTAGACTAAATACAACTAATTCAACCAAGTCAAACTAAACACAACTCCACCAACTCCTCAATCAACTCCACTGAAACTCAACCACATGAGTTCTAAATGAAGTCCTGCATGCAATAGCTCAATTGACCCACAAGAAAAGAATATTATCTTCTGACAGCTGCATGTGCCACATCTGTAGTTCAAACTGAAGTCCTCCAAGAGGATAAGATAATGTTTGTAGTCCAAATATTATTATGAGACAATAATATTCGACTATTCTATTTTTAGCCTGATAATCTAAAAATAGAAACCGCCCATATGTCTAAAAATAGAAGTCCGTCTATTTTTACCAACATGACCAATCATCCAAAAATAGCATCCTTCAACTCATAGACCATGATCTATATGTCTAAAAATAGACATAGTCTAAAAATAGACTTTGCGCCAAAACTAGCTTGTGGGCCCACTTAGTGAAGGCGACTCCTTTCCAGTAAGCTCCATCATCTTGTTGCATTTTCAACAAATTCGACCATGAACTGCTAGATTGCGCTATGCTACTAGTAGAGATTCGTGAAAAAAGGACATCACCTCCTATGATGACACATAATTTCTAGATCATAAGGGCTGAACCATGCGATGAAGAACCTAAGGTAAATATGGTACTAAGGAGCAGTGCAATCTTAGAAGGAGATCAGTCTGAGCCGTATAAAGGTCCCTCAATGTTAACAACTTTCATAGAAACTTGCATGAAGTTACTTTGCGATAATAGGGCAGTGAAAGGATTGTAGGAGGTAATTAAAAAATACATAGGATGGGGAGAACCTCGCATAGTTCGACGAATGGGGATCCATATGTCGCAGACTAGATAAGAAATGTGGTTAACAGTGCATATCGGTGACTATGAGATGGATCAGGTCATTCTGGACCTCGGTTCAGATGCAAACGTCTTGCCCAAGTAGATGTGGGAGCGTATCAGCAAGCCCCCACTCCAATGGGTTCTGATCCAATTATGGATGGAAAATCAACAGAAGATCTTGCCCCTAGGTAGGCTACAAGGAATTACTGTAGACCTGGATGGTGCAAGTACTAGAACTGATTTTGAAGTTATTGAGATAGTGGACAAGAAAATCTTATACCCCGCGTTGTTGGGAATAGACTGGGCCATCGACATGAATGAGATTATTAATTTCAAGCACAGGAAGATGATATTTGAGAAATATTCGTGCCGTGTATTTGTTCCACTAGATCCAACCAAGGGACCCCGCTACATGGAACTTGTGCATGACGACGAGCAGGAGGAAGCCTTGGATTGCATCTACCAAATTGTTGCAGAAAGGCCAATAAAGGGTAAGGTAATGGAGGAAAGGAGAATTTCAGAGGGTTACGTGAAACCATTCATTGATGTTTGAGAGGAAGAAGATGAGAAATGGCAGAACATAATGAATAGGGAAACTAATTTAAGCTGCAATAGGCTAATAAAATCAATGTACTACGTTAAAGCTCAGGACCACGAGCTGCCGATGTATGATGGGCTCACAGCAGTAAATGAATTCCTGGAGAAGTTTGAGAGTGCAGTACCAGAGTAGCAGTGATTTGATGCTCTCAAATGGGCCTTGCGCGCAACACCAGCACGATGGTGGGGTACCCATCAAGGTACTTTCGCAGATTGGCAAAGCTGTAAGTGCATGATGAAGATACGATTTGGGAAGCCAGCACTCCAACTAATGGAGAAATATGACGGATGAGAAAATCTGCACATACATATGAGCAAATGGACCAAAGCCTATGGCGAGGAGCCGCAACTAGAATGGGTGCACCTATTTTATCACACCTTGGATGTCATCCCAAGGAATTGGTATAATGAAATAGAGCTTCGACATGGCACAAGGGAGTGGGATATCTTGCCTGAAGGGCTTATGCCAACATTTCCTTTTGAGGATCAATGGATGGATACAGTGGACGATGCATTAAAGCTAGTCAAGATCGCAATTTTCACAATGCCGCTAGAACCAGAAGAACTCATGCAACCCAACTGGTTGTGACAGCTAAGCCAGGCCCTTGAATGTTAAAATGTAAAAGAAAAATTTGACGAAGATGATTCACGTGACATGAATATACCAGAATTTGAAGGAAGTCAAGAAGTGCACGACCGTGAAATAGAAGATCCAGACGTCATAACGCCATTAAAAACAAAGCAAGTGAATATTGGAATAGAGGAGGAATCGAAGTATGCTACACTTGGAGATTACTGGGATGATGCTACAGTGGAAAGGGTCGTTGAGCTGCTCCAGGAGTATCGAGACCTCTTCCCTACCAATATTACGAAGCTAAAAGGGATTCGAGGCAAACTAGGAATGATGAAGATAACTTTGTAGCCTGATGCGAAACCAGTAAAGTAGCGACCTTACCGATTGAATCCAAAATATAAAGCAAACGTAAGAGAATAACTGGACAAAATACTGGAAGTTGGGATCATTGAACCAGTCGAAGAGTCTGATTGGGTAAGTTCGATGGTGGTATAGGAGAAGAAATAGGAGGGTGAGATCTGCATCTACGTGGATCTATGGAAACTCAATGATGCTTGTGTTAACGATCCATTTCCCACACCTTTTACCGATGAATTCTTAGAAAATGTGGGTGGGCAGGAAGCATATTCCTTTACGGATGGGTTCTCTAGATATCATCAGATCAACATTGCACCGAAGGATCGAAGCAAGACAAAGTTTTCTAGGGAATGACTTTTCTTTCAGTATATGGTGATGCCATTTGGGCTGAAGAACATGCCAGCAATATTTTCCCTCATTGTGGTAGCTGCATTCAAGGAATTTATACATAAATTCTTGGAAGTCTATCTTGACAATTGTACCATCTTTGGCGTGGCGAAGAAACATACTGAGAGCTTACAATTAATGTTGGATACCTGTCGTCGACCCTAGATTGTGCTCAATCTAAAAAAATGTACGTTCCTTGTTCCTTTCGGGAACTTGCTGGGCCACATAGTTTGTAGGTAAGGCCTGATGGTGGATCTGGCAAAGATCATTTTCATATTAGGTCTGCAAGCACCACGCAGTGTTAAGCAACTTCATGCTACGTTGGGACACATGGGGTACTATTGGAAGTTCATAAAAGGTTACACCCAGATCACGGCTCCAATAGAACAATTATTAAAAAAGGATGCCACATATTGCTGGAACGACAAATGTAACAAAAGCCTGGAATTGTTGAAGGAAAAAATGGCATCTGCACCTATCTTAATCTTTCCAAAATGGGACGTCGAGTTCCACATGCATGTTGACACGTCATGTATCGTGTTAGGAGCAGTACTTACTCAGGAAGGCGTGGAGGGAGTTGACCACTCGATTGCATTTGCAAGTCGAAGGTTGACAAAATCCGAGAATAATTACTCTACTACTGAGCGAGAGGGATTGGTGATGGTGTACGCACTCCAGAAGTATCATCACTATTTGCTTGGAGGACATTTTAAGATGTATAATGATCACTCTGTGCTAAAATACCTAGTGAACAAGCCTGTGTTGGGGGCCGCATCTGTCAATGGTTGTTGTTGTTTCAGGAATATGATTTTGAGGTTATTGTAAATCCATGAGGTCTAATTGTGGGTCGAGAACACTTATCCTGGATGGAAATGGGCGAGGAACCCACAAATCTAGAAGGACTCCCAGACGCCCAGTTGTATGCAGTGCACATTGCGGATGGCCACTTTGAAGATATAATCTATTTTTTGACTACTGGCACTACGCCGCAGGGGTATTCTGTGAAACAAAAGAAGGAATTGGTGACACGAGCATCAGATTTCACTGTGATTTCTGGCCATCTCTACAAGATGGGACATGATGAGATATTATGTAGATATGTACCAGAGTGTGAGCGAGAACAGATCCTTGTTGAAGCACATGGAGGGGTTGCTAGCAGACATTATGCGGGCTGTGCCATAGCCCAGAAGGTTCTTCGCACCAGATTATGGTGGCCCACCCTACATCAAGATTCAAAAGCATACTGTTGGGCCTGCGATGTATGCCAATGAATGGCAAGCCATCACGAAGGGATGAAATGCCACTTCACCCACAGGTAACAATACAACCATTTGAGAAATGGGCGATCGACTTCGTCGGGCCTATTGAATCACGAGGGAAGACAGGTGCGTGCTATATTATCACTGTGATTGAATACTTGACCCGATGGGAAGAAGCACAGCTAGTTAAAGATTGCATAGCTGCGACAACGACAAAGTTCTTGTTTGAGAATGTGTTGACTAGGTTTGGGTGTCCTAAGATTCTCATGGGTGATTGAGGAATGCTTTTTTTGAACGAAACTATTAGCGCACTCACTGAGGAATTCCAAATATATCACCAACAGAGCACGCCATACCATCCGTAAGCAAATGGAACCGTTGAGGCATTGAACAAAATTTTGGAAACCGCACTGACTAAGATTTGCAATGCGCGATGAAACGATTGGGACTTGCGCATCCCTGCTGTGCTATGGGCATACTGAACCACGTGAAAAATGTTAATAGGCCAAACAACGTTTCGACTAGTCTATGGTAAGGAGGTCGTGATGCCTATGGAATATATCATGCCCAACTTATGGATTGAAGTAGCTACAGGAATGGCAGATCATGGGGCTTTGGAGGAAAGGCTTGCACAACTCGACGAACTGGATGACGAAAAATGTTTGATCGGATTTCATCAGCAAGTACAAAAACACCATGAGAAAGAATGTAATCATCACCATATCAAGGTGCACACATTCAAGAAGGATGACCTCATACTATTATATGACAGTAAGTTCGAAAAATTCCTAGGTAAACTCCATATGCATTGGTTGGGGCCTTATGTCGTTAAAGAAGTAACTGATGGGGGCCGATTTTAGCTGGCTAAGCTCAAAAAAGAGCCCTTCCCAGGAAGAGTGAATGCCAGTCACCTGAACCTCTATACAGGAAGGCCAACCGCCTGACTAACCAGTCCATGGAGAGTCTCACCGCTCTAACTAGTTGAAAGAGAGCGAGGGACGATAAAGCAGTCTACGGAAAAGATGCGTCGGTATCAGGGTACGTGTACAATTGACCAACAATCAGGAGCGTGGTTCTGTAGATAGATCCATGCGGGTATGTCGCTCTAAGGACTGATGATCGTTAATACCACTGTTCATGACAAGATGGCTACACTATGGCAAAAGGGAGTGGGCAGCGGGCAATTAAGAGCCACAATATGAGCGAGATATGAAATGATCGACCACAGATTTCGCATGGGAAGGTTACACGAGCTAGAACGAGCGGCAATCTAGGCATTTGAAGTTCGCATGGCTTATAAATCACCACGAGGAATCCACTAGGCAACCTGCGCTTTCAAAATATAGGTGGAGCTATTCATCATCTTTGCACCGGACATGCGCCTAAAGGTAGTAATCTAGTCGAAGAAGAGGCAGGACTCTCTAAGGAGTCTGGTATTGATAGTTGTGGGTATCCTGCAGGTTGTAGCATTGCTAACAGGGGATGTACAAAAAAAAAAGGGAATGCAAAGTAGAATTGGTCCGGATGTCTTCACCTCGCCTAGCGGTAGGATGACGCGTTAGAACAGAACAACAGAACGATGGACAGACAGTGAGCATCGGTGGAGATGTAGTCAATAAGTCACCTCTGATGGTTCTCGATGAGTGGGATCCGGTAGACAGTAGCCAGGGTCTTTCAAAATGTCAACACATGTTGTAGCAGATGGTGCGAAGAGAAGATATGTTGGTTGGGAAGGGCTATGGTGGTACAAGGAGGTGTTGTATGCAGCTCCCCTACTCGCACTAAAATCCTCGGAGGGAGTGATCTGTGTGAACTGAGAAGAGGAAATTGAGCATCATTGGTTGTGAGATATGGCAGGAACATTGAAGCCAGAAAAGCATTGCAGGAGGCAAAGCAGGAGCAGCTGGATGATGAGTGCCACTCAACAAAATGCGATCCGCGAAGCCACACCTGAGCATCTAGCCATGCCAGTAAGTGACTCAAGATGAGTCACGATGTTGTGTTAGGGGATTGTTGGGTAGCGCAAGCCCCACGAAATGAGTATTGGGTGCGAAGCCTAGAATTTTGGGTAATATTGGGGTAAAAGACTCCGCAGAAAACGCAGAGCGCGAACTATAGTAGGTTGAGTCAAAGGGTAGTCTGCCCAAAAATAATGTAAAGAAATAGTAATAGAGTTAGCCCACGGAGGGATCGTGGGCCAAGGGAAAGTATAAATAGAGTGGAGATCTATGAGGGAAAGTAGTTCTTCAAAAAGATGGAATGTAATGGGTCCTTAAAGGCAATAGCTTGAAAGCGTCTGTAAGTCTGAGTCGAGGGAGTAGGGTAGAAAGTAGAGGCTCTACAACTATGTGCGCAGAGGCCTAGAAAGTTAACAGCTGTCTGTGCGAACCGTTGTAGCTGAGTGCGCAGGGTGAATCTGGATGTATTCTTGAAGACTGATAATAAAGATAAGTTTCTTCTAAATTCTGTGTTGGTTGCGAATTTACTCTTTTATGATAAATGAACTGTTATGATTTGTGCATTTGCTACGGTCAAATACATGTGAACTGGATTAATCGTGATGCGCGAAGTAGCCAAAAGTAATAAATGTTTGCTTAAAGTCCGTTTTAACTAGATCAAACTAGTAATAAGTGATTTAATTTGTAATAAACACAATAAGGTTATTCCAATCTGCACGAATCTAGCGTAACGCGAGGCTACAGAACAACGCGAGAGCCCCAAATCACATCCAAGACATCCGTAGGGCACAAAAACCTAGTTCCAGCACCCTCCCCTGCTACCTCGGGTGATACCTCAGTCTGTGATTTGCGGGCTATTACCGAAAGGGCCGGTAGCTGTGGGATTTGTTTGGCTAAATAATTCTTCCGAACTTGGGTCAAGCCCATATAAGCCAACAATAATACATTTTGACTTAAAGTATAATTGTAAAGACCAAACCTACTTACATTTTTCAACACTCTCTCTTAACTAGGGAGGTATTCATATAACTAAGGAGGTACATGGAAGATCTCAAACCACATCAGCTATGAAGAATTTTAGGTAGTACAATGCTATGGACTAGATTCTTGACCAAGGAAATCTATCCATTGGTCTATGAAAAATTTAGGCACTGCAATGCCACAGAAAAGATTCATGACCATGGAAATCTATCAGGGTGGGACTAAGATGGACTCACACTTTCAGCCTCTCTAAGTACCATAAGGCTTACTTGCTAACCATCAACCCAAGGACCTAGGTGTGTATTCATGGTGAGAACTCTATCACCCTCCCCACCCTTCCTACTTTGGGACCTACACATCAACACAAAGTGACGTTCAGATGTACTCCCAAAAAATTCTTCACTCAAAAAGCCTCTCCTTGATCCAAGAGATCCAGGACAACAAATCTCTCCTCATAAAATTGATCGGTAACCATCATGCTATCAAAACCTTTAAGAGTTTTAAGAACAACCCCAATCAATAATATACTTTCACATATTCGTAAATAAACACAAACCTTTGGTGTTTTCCTAATTTTGCTTCTCAACATGGTAGGCCTATCAAGCAAATATTTCCTTTTCAACTTCACATACAAAAACATATCTTTCAAACTTCATTCTCCAATCAAAACTATGCTCTCCCTCTCAACTAGGGAGATTTTCCCTATCTAGGTTCCCTCTTAATTTGAGGGAGTTCTCTTCTATCTAGCCCCCTCTTAACCTAGGGAGGTCATCTTCTTCCTTTTCCTCATTGGAGAGCCTTTCATGGCTTCCATCTTTCTTATTAGAGTCACCATCACTGTTCATATCATGTTTATCACATCAACCTTTCTTTTGATCGTCTTCAACACCTAGAAGATTGTGTACCTGCACAACTTAGATAGGAAGTACAGCCAAAACTATAGAATCATGAAGTTAGCCATAACATAAATATTATAGCAATCAAAGCATTAGACATAATGAACTAGAGACTATACTTCAACTTATTTCCCCTGTTGAGTTATAAACCCTAAATCACAACCACAACTCATCAAGATATCAAACTCATTATATCTAGGGTTTCAATATTCTTTCAATGACATGGCACGATCTTTGATTTATCAAATCCTATCTAACAATTTTCTAATTTCATATGCTAGACTTCCTACATGTATTTCACGTAAACCCTAGATTTTATGAGCTTCAACAATCAAAGCCAATCACAACATAATCAACACCATGACTAACATCTACTACGATTTAATTTAAACCCTAGATTTACATCTAAAATTTATCAACAATCACTATATAGATTAAAACAACATCATCCTAGATTTTTAAACTCACACAAGGGCTTATATTAAACCCTAAGACTTACGACCATTAATAATTAGGTTAACACACATATCTAGGAATTAATCATCATGCATAGGAAACATCTTAGACATATATCAACCTAGACCAAGCTAGGGTTTCAACCATATGAGCTCATACATATACCTAAAGTTTCATTGCTAGGTATTTAAATACATAACAAGGTATTTACTTATAGGCCCAACCAAACCCTAAATATCTAGGGTTTCAATCATAGAAAAGTAAACCCTACTATACCATAACTTCGAAGGTTTTGAATTTCACACTATATCATTTCAACCCTAACAATTTAGGGTTTTCATGATCATACCAAAACCCCAAACATAACATCATCAATACATCACATATACTAGCAATTTCCCAATAACCCTAAGCAAGCTAGGGTTTTCACACATTGTCAACATACCCTTAGGTTAGGGTTTTCGAGAGAACTAGTCTAGCGTTCTTATAAAGACAATTAAGAATATGAGGAAGGGTATATTTATCAAGTGATGAACAACGGAGAACAAGAATCATTAGGATTTAAGATAGTGAGACATAACGATGTTAGTAAAGTAATGAAAACTTCAAAAATAAGATGAATGTTTTTTTAAGAGAATTTATAAGGTGTATAGTTTAAGACATACCTGGAGATGTTCCTTGGTAGACTTGGTAAGTATTCCTTGAGGTGTTATATTTTTATCAAACCATCATATTTTATATTTTGAGTACATACTTACAAGCATAACATGTGATACCAATAATCTGATTTAATTTCTTAAGCTATATCTTGTAGATAATCATGGAGGAAGGAATCTTATGACAAGTTGTTCATTCTTTCAAACATCAATAGGACCTTTTATTTGACATCCTAGATTACATGTAAATCCTAGAGGAAGAGTATTAAGCTTCTAATATGTTATCTAGAAAATACACTCTTTATCCTAGAGTAGCTATAAAAAAGAATGATTGAAAATCGAAAATATTATATACATACTTACCTTGTGATTACATACCTTTGATTTGACACCTTATTAGACTTGCATGTCCATTTTGACAATACCTACTTGATTTTCTTTAAGCTGGTCCGTTCTGCTTGTATTCATATCATTGATATATATCTATAGGTAGTTGCGCCAACTTTTGTTTCTTTAATGAGTGGAAGACTTCTTTGACCTTATCATTGTAACATAATTGAGACCTTATTAAGAGCATCAAACTAATGTCACTGTGATACTGAAGTCATTATGATGGCTCTGAATTAAGGTCACTGTAGTGGCACTAAACTAGAATGGAATGAAAACTATAATACTAAAGTAGCACCAAGTCACCTTGTAATATTACCGAAATTATGGTTATTGTGGAGATATTGAACTGAGATAATACCAAAACTATAATAGTATCTAACTTTTTCTTTTAGTGCCACTGAAACTATGAAGTGCCTTGTTCAAACTTCTGTGTATGTGATATGAAGTCCTTACCCTTGTAATAGCATTGAGACACTCTCACTGTATTATTGTAACATCATCATTGTTATGCATCAAGACCTTCTTACTCTGTTGAAATCAAACCCTTATCATAGTGAATGCATTGAGGCTATGGTGTAATGGTGGCATAGAAATGTCGGAGCACTGGGTATAACACTAAGGTCATCTCTATTATATATAACAAAGATATATGTTTGTTGTATCTTTATCGAAATGTATATGCCTTTTAGGGAGTGCTACGACTATGCCTTCACCAAAAATATTAAAACGTGTGCCATTACCAAAAATGTGAGGATTGTATCATTACCAAACATGCTACAATCTGAAAATATCCAAGCTTATTTTTCCTTCATACTTTATGTATTTAATATGGTGAATGGACTAGCTCACTAAATTTTTTATTTATCCTTTCAAGATACCTCAGAACATTAGCCCATAATTGTTCTTGGGATCTTGATATTGATCTTTAGTGGAAATAGATTCTTTCAATGAGAATACTTTAAAGTGATATTCAAACTGCCCTTGACAATAGCTCTGATACCATGTTTAAAAAATCCATAGAGATGGCAGTTAAATATTTTTCCTCTTAATGGCATTAACTTGTGATATTTTCCCTATTAGTATTAGATCTATTAATTATATTTTCTTATCATCAATATTAATGCCAAGAAACAAATAGAATAGAACACAAGATATAGGCATGGTTTCCATGGTTTCCTCTAAAACCCATTCCAAAATAAACTATTGGTATATAAAACATTTAATAGTATAGAATATTGCAAAGCTTATCCTCTTTCAAAAATTTTCAAAATCTAATAATTTTGATAAAAATAAAACTTTAATAAATCATAAAGTATCATTTTCCAAGAATGTACATAAAGATTACCAAGGTTATAAAATATTACCGACATTATAAAATGTTACCAAGGTTGACTTCTTTCAGAAACCAATACTTTGACAATAATCAAAACTTCATTTGATCTATATATTGCAAAGGGGGGGATCATAAACTTTTTATGGTAAAAGTTATAGGTGATTAAAAAACTAATTTATCTCGTAACATTTTCTAGTAAAAGTTACAAAGTTTACCGCACTAATTTATCTCACAAACTAGTAGGTATATCACACATTAACCAAGGTAAATATAACACACCAATATATACACCCATCAAACTAAAAGCACTATCCACCACCATTGCATTTAATGATACAACATTCTAAATTAGCACATCGACATGGTAAAAAAAATAGTAATTAAGAGGAGATATATGTCTTTATTTTCTGCAAAAGACTTATAAACTTTGAAACAAGATGTGTGCGGAACACTTAGATAAAATATATACATAAAACCTTTAAGGAAATCAACTAATCAAAGGAGGATTCCAAAGAATACGAATATAAACATCATCTCTTCCAATTAAAATTTACATGACATGGTTTGTTTTTTATTCCTTCTACTTTTTTTTACTTTGACAAGTAAACTACAAGATTAAATTACAATCCTTATTCTTTCTTTCTCAACAAAATTAACAAACTAATAACTGGTCTTCATATATTCTTTCATAAGCAAAAATGTACAATAAAGAAGAGAACTACAAACTGAAAATAAGAACACTACACTTGTAATGGATAGAAGACGTAGGGAATATAATTAACACTAGCATGTTGTCAGCTCACAACCCATTTAAATGAAGGAATTACTAATTCAAGCCACTATTCACCCATTAGTTGAAACAAAAACAACATTATTCAGCCATTAGTTAAAACAAAAACAATGTTCAGATCTTTTAGAATGACAAGAACTATTTAAAAGGTAAACTAGTTACATCTTCATCCAAGAAAGGTTAATTAAAGAAAAATAAAACAAACTAGAAATTTTACCTGATACTCAATCATCTTTATTTAACAGTTTTTCTTTCAAACTCTAATAGACGAGTCAGTTTTACCACACAACTATATCCAAGGGAAACATTTTTCCTGAAACCTCCTAGCCTTATGAGCTCACAAACAGTACCAAATTTAGCAATAGTACGAATCATTTAGAAAACTAAGGAAGCTATCTTATCTTCCCCTAACACCACTCAATTTCCATCAACTAGGAAAATTTATTGGGATTTTAAATTTAGGAATTTATTAATCATTTTGGTAGCATCTCCCTACTCTTCATAATATCCCCCTCTCCATGAAGAAAATTCTTTCAATATTTATAAGCATTGAGTGGAGTGACACCTCAACAACTTCATGCAAAAATTAACTTATTTTTAAATTATTATAATTCATATTATTCACTACCCTCCCTGAGGTGGAAAACTCTAAATTTTTCTTAATTATTTAATTAGTAACTTTAATTATCTAATATTCATTCCCCCATGTGTCCTTTCTAGAAAACTTTCTATTATTGATTTTTAAAAAGTAGATAATTAATATTTTAAAATAATTTTTATTCAAATGACCCTCTAAAGAGAGTAAATTGGAATTAATTCAAGTGAAAGTTTAACTTATATTAATTCAACTAGTTGATGTAATCCCTTAAGTTCTGTTTATTTTCAGTCAGAGAATAGGGATTCCACACCCCTATGTGCACCTCCCTCAACTTGTTAGGACTCCACATTGTTTCCCTGTACCTAGGACTCTGCGTCTTAGTAGAATCAAGACTCCACGCCTTGATCTATTGTAAAGATCCAAGACTCCATGGATTGATATTTCAGAGAGTTAGGACTCCAAACCCTAATATTTTCCATAGATTCTCATCTATTCTTCTTTGAATCTCCATTCTTTTCCTCAAGGTACTGGTTGTGAGCTCATATGCATCTGATGATCTATTGAAAAGGTCCTATTTCCTTAGACCTACATGCATCATAACCTTGTATATTAAACACAACAACTAAAATTCATAATGAATTAATTCAATCACATATTAACTGTTAGGATATTCCGACACATAGGAAATAGTTAAGTTCAACTTGGTCTAGTATAGAGTTAGGTATAGAGTTAGGTAAAGTGTGTTTCTTTACTGTTGTACATTTTGTAACTTACAATCTGACGGTCACGATATGTAGTGATCCGACGGTTCACTCTCTCCTCGGTATTACCGACACTTGATCCATGGCTTGACACCCGATTGGTCCATGAGTTCTATTTAAAGCGCATGGAGGGTCATTGTTCGGGTAATCCGTGCATGAGAGAAGCTTATGTAAATTTTCATTCTTTGATTAATAAATTGCCTGTAGTAGCCACGTTGGCGCAGGCCGTGGACTGTTTCCCTCTTTGAGGGTTTTAACCACGTCAAAAATACTGGTGTATTGATCTGTGATCTGGTTGTGAGCGGTGTCCTTTTGGTGTTCTTTCTGAGGAACTTACCCTGTAAATTCCTACATGGTATTAGAGCTATTTGAGGGCCGCGTCCATTCGTGATCCAAATCTGAAGCCGGTAGAACTGCATCTGACTGTTGTTTCCTAGATCTGATGTTTCTGACTGCTTTCGGGCCAAGAGGACTGCTATGTTGTGTTCGGAGCATCTGTTCCAGTGAGGAACCCCTTTCGTTTCACGCGAAAAGGTTTCCGGTAGCCCTAGCTGCGTCATTTTTAAGATCTGGAGGTATATAGTCTTTATTTGCAGTTTACTATTATTTTCTCTCTGCTTATTTCGGTTTCGGTTTATTTAGCTTTTTTTTTAACCGGATCTATACCTTTCATTTCTGCGTATGCTCTTTTCTCTGCGACTTTGTGCGATCTGGCCAAATCAGAAACAGAAAGGAAGGATTTTTCTCATGCGTATGCTCTTTTCCCTGCACCTTAGTGTGATCTTGGAAAATCAGAAACATTGAGAAAAATATTTTGGCTAAAACTAACTTTGAGCCGCAAGGTTCATTTCTGAAAATATCTAGTTTTTTGGCTAAAGCTAACTTCAAGCCATAAGGTTCGTTTTCTTTGCATGTCCGTGTTGGGTTTTGTGTTTTGTAGGGAAAAAGAGCTTTCTCAAGGCAAGCACGCAAACCAAGCCCCCCCCCCCCCTCTCTCTCTCTCTCTCTCTCTCTCTCATTTTTTGTATAGATCAATTGGTTCAAAGCTATTTTAAGAGAGTAGAGGCGTTGGGTTCAAGTCTCCATTTTGTGGGGGCAGATTATTTTATTCCCGCACATTCGCGCACTTTGCCGGCAACTTCAACAATTTATTTTAAAAAAGCCATAACTTCTTCATCCGGAAGCCTTTTTCAGAGCCATTTTTTTTAAAACAGCCTAATTTTTCGAGATCTATCCATTGGAACACTTACTTTCAGCATCTTTAGCTTCAGTTTTAAAAAAAAAATGGAAAGTCCATGCCAAGTCATTCTTGACAGCACTAACTACTTCCAATGGATATCCTGCATGGAAGATTTACTTAGAAGTAAAGGTCTCTACAGAATAGCCACAGGCCAAGAGAAGAAACCAAAAGATGAAGACAAGGCTGCAAAATGGGAAAATAGACAAGATCAAGCACGTGGTTTGATAGGGATGTCTATTTCTCCTTATCTTAGATTCCATATTGCAGAACTTGAAACTCCTCATGAAGCATTGGAACAAATCACTAAAGTTTTTGGGATTAAAAATGAAATTAGAGCCCATCAACTTGAAAATGAGTTGCTTACATTGGATCCTAATAATTTTTCTTGCATTGAAGAGTTCTTATCCAAATTCAAGACCCTAAGATATCTCTTGGAATGTGTTAAGGTTAAGAAAGAAGATAGTAACCTTATTTATTCCATCCTTACTAAGTTGGGACCAGCCTACTCTGTATTTGTTTCCACCTTCCATTCTACATGGGAAGCTTTCATTTGTCAAGGAAAAGACTACAAGGCCCCTTCCTTTGACTCTTTTTGTGATTCTTTAATAAGAGAACAAGAAAAACTCTTACACCTTGGTCTTCTTAATCTTGGAAACTCTTCCAAGAAAGCGTTAGCCGCCCAGCAGCAACCAAATTCAAAGAATCCTAAGAAGTCATATCCTAAAAAGAATGGTCCTAAACCAAACAAGGGTCCTAAGCAAACTCAGCCTCAAAATGAAAGATCATTTCAGCAAAATGATAAGACCAATAAAAACAAATGGAAGAAGACTGATAGACATTGTAACTTTTGTAATCGAGATGGCCACTTAGAATCTAAATGCTTTAAGAAGATGGAAGCCTTTGAAGCCGCAATGAAGAAACATAACATCCATGTGGAGCATTCTTTAACTTCAACTTCAACTTCATCTTCAGGAATGGAACTTTCTGCATGTCGCTGTCAATCATCTCAGTCTGGTTATGCATTAAATGTATCTTCTTCTTCTCATTCTCATGAGTGGCTCATTGATTCTGCAGCCTCTTATCACATGGCCAAAAACCAAGCCATGTTTTATTCTTTAAATGATTGTAACACCAAAAATATATATGTTGGTGACGATAGATCTCTTAATGTTGTAGGGACTGGAAATGTTCATCTAGACAATGGTCAGTTTAATGATGTATTATGTGTTCCAACCTTATCCTGCAACCTTCTATCTGTATATCAGATAACTCATTCAGGTGAAGGTAAAATTGTTGAATTTTCACCTCATGATGCTGTAATCAAGGATCTGAGAGATCCTAAACAGATTCTAGCTACTAGTATTGCTGATAATTCCACAAGGTTGTATAATTTTCACAACTTTGGGTCATCAAATCTTCCCTCAGTATTTGTTGCTCATAATGATGAAGTGAGCAAACTTTGGCATGAGCGATTTGGTCACTTAAACTATCGCTCCCTTCAGCATCTATGTAAAGAAAATATGGTGACAGGTCTTCCTATGGTATCTTGCAGAGATGGTGTTTGTTTTGGATGTGTACTCGGAAAACATCATCGGGACAGTTTTGAAAAACATGCCTCTTGGCACGCCTCAGCCCCTTTACAGCTTGTGCATAGTGATTTATGTGGTCCACTTCCTGTTGCTTCATTCTCTGTCTGCAAGTATTTCTTAACTTTCATTTATGATTTCTCCAGACGCACTTGGGTATACTTCTTAAAACTCAAGAGCGAAGTATTTAACACATTTTTGGCCTTCAAAGCCTTTGTTGAAAAACAATCTGGACATCAAATTCTTAAGCTAAGAACTGATAATGGTGGAGAATGTGTTAAAAACACATTCATCAACTTTTGCACCGAAAATGGAATTCAAATGCAACATATTGTTCCATACACTCCACAACAAAATGGTGTAGCTGAAAGGAAAAATCGCACCTTAAAGGAAATGGCTAATTGTATGCTGCAATCTAAAGGACTCAGTCTTAGTTTTTGGGCCGAAGAAATTAATTGTGCAAATTATATAATCAATCGCACTCCTACTAAGGTTCTAAAGAATATCACTCCAGAAGAAGCTTGGAGTTCCATTAAACTAGATGTAAGTCACTTTCGTGTTTTTGGAAGTGAAGCATGGGCCCATATTCCAGATGAAAAGCATAAAGCTTTAGAACCTAAGAGTGAGAAATGTACCTTTGTTGGATATTCTGAAGATGTAAAAGGTTATAGACTTATTCCATTTAAGTCCAAAAATGTTATCATTAGAAGAGATGTAAAATTTGATGAAAATAAATCGGCCTGCGAGCCTAGTCCGGCGGATGTGCCACCTCTTCCTATCTCTTCTACTTTTGAAAACATTTCTTCTTCAGATGATGAAAGTGAGGATGAAAATCCTCCCCCACCTTCTCAGGATCCTCAACTTGCAAGATGGGTCCGTGCTACTCGGGATGCAGCAGGTGATCTTGCCGGTGATCCTACAGATCAACGACGTACACGTTCTCAGTTTGAAAGAGCCTCCTCTTTACTGGCTCAAGCCCCAGTAAATCATGATCCTGAAACTTTTGCAGAAGCTTCAGGCCATCCACATTGGGAAGCAGCTATGAATGAAGAATATCATTCATTGTTGGCAAATGATACATGGGATCTTGTTCCTCTACCAAAGGGACGCAAACTTGTTAGATGTAAATGGGTTTACAAAACTAAGTATGCACCAGATGGGAAAGTTGATAAACATGAAGCTCATCTTGTTGCTAAGGGCTTTTCACAGGTTGAAGGAATTGACTACACTGAAACCTTCTCCCCTGTTTCCAAAATGAACTCTATCCGCCTTGTTCTTTCCCTTGCTGCCTCTTTAAAATGGGAAGTCCATCAGATGGATGTTAAATCTGCCTTCTTGCATGGGGACTTGCATGAAGAAATCTATATGGAACAACCCATTGGCTTCATCCAAACAGACTCCAGCCTTGTATGTCGACTTAAGAAATCTCTTTATGGTCTCAAGCAAGCTCCTTGGGCTTGGTATGCCAAAATGGATAGCTTTCTTTTAGAATCTGGCTTTTCTAGGTGTTATTGTGACAATACTGTCTACACCAAGAAAGTGGGCAACTCTCTTATCATCATTGTTCTTTTTGTTGATGATCTTATTCTTACTGGTAGTGATCCCAACCTTATAAACCATGTGAAGTCCAGCCTTAAAAAGAAATTTGAAATGACAGACTTAGGACACTTACACTATTTTCTCGATCTTCAAGTCTTGCAATCCAAGGAGGGTATTTCCCTTTCGCAGTCCAAGTATGCTTGTGATATTCTTCGTCATTTTCGCATGGAAGACTGTAAGCCAGCCCCTTCTCCCTTTCAGTCTGGAGTCAAATTTTCAGTCTCTTGTACTTCTCCTGAAGTTGATGCTACCTTATACCGTCAACTTGTAGGAAAACTCTTGTATTTAACCCATACTCGTCCTGACCTTTCCTTTGTTGTTGGCCTTGTTGCTCGTTTTATGTAAAACCCCTGGTGAAAGTCATTGGAAAGCAGCCAAAAGAATACTTCGTTATGTTCGAGGTACAGTACAGTTTGGGATTCATTACAGTGCCAAAGAAGCTCCTCTATTAGTTGGTTTCACTGATTGTCATTGGGCTGGTGACCCTGATGATCGGAAGTCTACTGTCGGTTATGTCTTCACTCTTGGTTCAGGACCTATTACATGGGCTTGTAAGAAACACGCTGCCATTTCTCTTTCGTCAGCAGAAGCAGAGTATCGTGGTGTCGTGGAAGCTAGTAAGGAAGCCTTGTGGCTTCGTCAGATCCTATCAGAGTTTGGCTTTGAGCAGCAGCATCCAACCACACTTTGGTGTGATAATCAAAGTGCCATTCAGCTATGCAAAGATCCAGTCCAGCATCAGCGTAGCAAACACATTGAACTACACATGCACTTCATCAGAAAGCTCATTCATGACCATATTCTTGAAGTGCAATATTGTTCAACAGATGATCAGGTTGCAGACATCTTCACAAAGGCTCTCACAGAGGCGAAGTTCACTAAACTTCGATATATGATTGGAGTTCAGGAAGTTGTCACTAATGGGGGATAGGCTCTAGTGCCTCCTTCCTTCTCCTATTGTGTCATATTTGTAAATACTTCAATCCTATCCCAAGTTGTTCTTAAGGGGGGGATGTTAGGATATTCCGACACATAGGAAATAGTTAAGTTCAACTTGGTCTAGTATAGAGTTAGGTATAGAGTTAGGTAAAGTGTGTTTCTTTACCATTGTACATTTTGTAACTTACAATCTGGCGGTCACGATATGTAGTGATCCGACGGTTCACTCTCAACTCGGTATTACCGACACTTGATCCGTGGCTTGACACCTGATTGGTCCATGAGTTCTATTTAAAGCGCATGGAGGGTCATTGTTCGGGTAATCCGTGCATGAGAGAAGCTTATGTAAATTTTCATTCTTTGATTAATAAATTGCCTGTAGTAGCCACGTTGGCACAGGCCGTGGACTGTTTCCCTCTTTGAGGGTTTTAACCACGTCAAAAATACTGGTGTATTGATCTGTGATCTGGTTGTGAGCGGTGTCCTTTTGGTGTTCTTTCTGAGGAACTTACCCTGTAAATTCCTACATTAACCAACTATATACATGACCTCCATGGGCATTTATTATTTGAGGATAACTGTATACATGACCTCCATGACCATTTATTATCTAAGCATCCTTCTCGACAAGTAACTAAGTTCCTTGCCAATTCCTGCTAAACACATGGTTAAGCATACATAATCATGTAATTTAAGATATCATCAACAAGATTATGCTCAGCTAACTACTCCACATAGTAGCTTTGTTCATGTGTTGCAATCATAGACCATCTTTCATGTCACACACCAAAGTCAAAATATGATGACAAAAGAGAAACATCTATAATATGTACTTAACCAAAATACACAACCATATATATGATCATAATCATGCAAAAACCATGTGAACTAAACCAGGTTTATAGTGTACAAGCATATACATAAGTCTAACGTATATAATCTTTATACACTCCATCAAAATCACCCTCTAGGTGTCATCAAAACTAACTAACTAAGAAGGGACACTACGCTTGAGTTATGGGGTTGACTTTATAAGAAGAGGAATGACCTTTCATATATCTGTAACTCTTGATATACCCTCATGACTCTTCAACTTATATTATGACCTTTGGAATTTGAACTTCTAAATGACTTTTTGACTTCTCCTAAAGAAATATATTCCATATATGACTAGGTGACTTTTCATATTCCACATATGACTCTTGGACTTCCACACATTACATTTCTTCCTTTTCCTTGAATATACATCATCACATTCCACATGATGATTTGGCATGACACATGGACACATATTGACCATTATGATGACACTTTTACAAGTTACAACTTGCAAATGAGGACATGGACTTCATGATGAAGTGGAAATTCCAAGTTGTGTTCCTTGTTGCTTCATCTTGCATTCTTGATGATAGATCCGATCTATACTTCATCTTGATGAAGGATCGACTATTTTCTTCTCCTTTACCCTCAAAAGGACCTTTGATCAACGCCAAAATCCTCTCAATAATAATACAATTTCTTCTTTCTATCTCAGTGCACAATCCACTTTATGTCCCTATGATAACTCTCTTTTGTTCCTTCTCTACTCTTTTATGTTTTATCCTTGCCATCTACTTTGAGAAGCACCTTGTCATGCTAGGAAGGTACTCCTCTCAATGAATATCATTAATAACAAAGAAAAATTATTCTCAAAACATATATTCTATCACTAGCTATCTCATGGAATGATTGTCTCATGATAGCTCTATGAGAGAGTCAAAAGAAGGAAGCTTGATTAAGGGGGCATAGTGAAACTCAGCAGTGGCTTAGGAAGGCTCCACTATTTGTTTTTACTATGCCATGCACTATGGAGAGGAGCTCTCCTTGGTCTAGCATAGTGGATGAAGATAAAGGGACATGAAATTGTAGTTTGACAAGTCAAGGGTGAGAGGGAACCTCCTTCAACCTTCCTTACTGTGTCATGCACTGATGAGGAAGGGATAAAAAACATTGAGCACCGAGTGCATTGGGGAAGAGGGAAGGTTAAAGCTTTATGATTCATGATTGTGCTATGTGTTGAGAGGAAGAGGAGGCATTGAGGAAATTTAAATTTGACTCGTCGAAGACAAATAGGAGGCTTCCTTCAACCTTCCATACTACACCATGAACTCTAGAGGAAGAGGCAATGCTAGGCTTGGGCGCATAGAGCATAGTGCATTGGGTAATGAGGAAGGGTTAAGGCTTCAACCTTCAATACTGCACCATGCACTCAAAGGGACTATGGAAGTTGCAATGGTGCACAATGAAGGAATGAAGGGGTCGGGATTTAGCCTTCCTAATGTCTTAGTGTGCTCAAGAGGAACTATGAGAGTGTAGGGTGCACAATTGAAGCTTGAAGGAGAAATAATTTTTTGGTTCAAGGTGTGCTCATGTGCTAAAGGAGGGCACATTTCTTCAAGTCAAAGGTGTGTGATCAAATGAATGATATAGGCTTTGTGATTGCAATATGCGCTCGTGCTTCAAGACCGTTCCACACACTTTTTACGAGATAGAATTTACTTGCTTTTCTAAAGTTCGCCTTATTTATTTGAAGTGCACTTCATTGTTCTTAATTATGCTTGATGTTTTTGAAGTGTTATCTTGAAGGGAGAGAAGGTCCTTGTCCTTCCGAAGTGTGATTTTTCATTGAGTGAAGAAGCAAAAGGCTAGGTCTCTTATCCTAGGAAGTATTGATGCATTATGAGAGGGAGGATACCTTAGAAAAGACTTAGTGAACAAGTATGGGAGGAAAATATATGTCAATGAGGCTCATGAATAATCTATGCTCATCACCTAGTAAGAGAGATAATGCCTTCATAACTTGCACTAGGCTAAAGGACCAATAAGGGCTCCAAAATGGCTAAGTGTGAGACTAATAGAGTAAAAGAGAGAGTTGCATCCAAACAAAAATTAAACATGGATTGAACACAGAAACGTCAATAAAATCCATAATTATACACAAGACTCATGGATAACAATTATACCTTGAAACGACAAAAAAATGATGCTTATTTCTAAGTGTGATAGTTGTAATGAAACGTTACAACACTTCGAACACAAGTTACGATGAATGTGATGACTATGACCAAAAGTTTTGATAAGCTATATGAATATGTCTACCACATATTCTAATGAGATATAATACCATCTCATGTAGAAGAGTTTTCAAGAACTAACTTTGGTGATACGCAAAGGTGTGATGCATGTAAGACTGAAAACAATAAAAATGACCCCTACAAAAAAAGCGAAAAATAAGATGACATTTGCAAAATGCAAATGACCTTCAAAGTGACACATGCCACAGTGAAGATAGCATTAAAATGACACTTATTAAAGTGAACATGAGAAGACACTAGCAATGAATGTAAAAGCGACACTTGTGAAAGTGACGATGCACAAAAACGATAAATTGGAAAACTAATTGAAATATAAGTGTAATTACAATATAAGAGAGGGAGACTATCCATGAAATCTAGTAGAAAATTTGGAAATAGTGACTATGTGATTAAACAATTTAGTCAAAGCATCTTTTCCAAGTGAAATACTACAAACAAAGAGCAATCTTTAATTGACCCAACTAAAAATTACTAACATAAATAACTAATTTAGTATTGGTTTAAAATATATGACTAGCTAATAAGTAATAAAACTAAAAACAACTAATGTGAGTGACTAATTTATTTTAGGAAAAAAATACAACTATGCTGACAAGTACTACAATAATACAAATTGGTCATTTATATTAGTCATTGTAATTGTGTAACTTCAACAATCTAAACTTACAAGTGATAGCGGATTCAAAGGTTGTTATAAATTGATTGAAATGTTATACTTCCTTAAACACTTCTTTATTTGAATAGTAGATGACTAGAGTTATGGATATCAGGAGAATCTTCAGGGTTATATCCTTTGATCACATTCACAAGGAATTAAATTTAAAGGCTGACAGATTGTCCCAAATGGGAGTGAGCTTATAGTTGGGTAAAATGCATTTATATGAAGAATATGTGTAAGGAGAATTCTTGGTTAATTAATAGAGGACAACTTTCCTTTAATAATGATAACATTATGAATAATTATAAAAATTATAACCGTAGAAAAATATTTCACTCACCTTTAGCAAAAAATACATTAAAAAATCTAACCTTAAACCAAGAAGTAGTCATAAATAATACTATAAGACTTCATCAAAATATCAAAATACCAAATAGTAGAACAAATTCAAATCCCAATACTCTTTTTTTTTGGTAGGTAACCACCCAAGGGGCTTTGAACCAGTGACCTATCGCAAGGAGTGCCTTAACAGTGCACCCATTCACCGCCAATCCAAAGCCCCATGAGCTAAATTCAAATACCATTACTCGTTTCTTATCTTAATTATCAAATGTCAATGTTATATGGAGCACATATATGTGTATATATGTATAAACAAAAATTAAAAATATAAACATAGAATAAAAATAAAATTAAAAATCATCCATAAACACTTTGCAACTTCTAAACTTGCTATCTTGTTCATCTATAAACACCTTGCAACTTTTAAAATGGTCAAACAAACTCATATAAAAATATTTATTTTGGTTTATGAGAGATTCATATTTACAAGGGTGAACTTCTTTGCAATGGTTGGAATAGGTGGTTTTTAGGGAGGTGAGGGAGTTTCAAAGATGTAACAAAAGGTAATTCTTTGTTCCTTCAAGAAATCATTGTCATTTAATTGTTTGAGGTTCCCTAATTGAATATAGGGCGCACAAGGTACACAGATTATAGGATTTTTTTGGGTATATTTCTAATATAAATAGAATCAATTTAGGAGGTAAAAATTCAAATAATCAGTAGGCTTCGACAACTAGACGCGTTAAAGATCAATGAGGATTTCTATAGAAAGACTCTATATGACTTTATATGGTGTTATCATTACACTCGTCTCCTCCATTGTGATGGTCATTCTATTCTTCTTGGAGTTTTGTAAGTTTTCCCTTTTTCTTATTTCTTATTTTAGCTTTAATTTGTGTGCCCCCACAATTCATATTCTCTAAGTGTGCTCACTTTATTTTATCCCAAATTGCGATTTGTAATGAATGATTTTGTGTGGTGTTAATTAAATCTAATATATGGTTCCTTTCATATATTGAATGTTTAGCAAAATCAAATCATTGTTTTGAACATGGAACACTAATCAATGATGCTTTTAGCTTAAATGTCAACATGGAATATATCAGCCAGTGGCAATAATTGAAACCCACAAAAGATTGGTAAGACTATTGTAATATAAAAACACATATTCTCATTTTGAGATTTGGAGCTCTTACATGTTCCGTGTTCAATATTGGAAAAAAATCGTCACTGAGTGGATGATTACCTTTACACATAATTAATAAATTCCCTAATATTGGTACATAGAAATGTTTCACAAACTAGGAATTGAACCTAGGACCCACCCTTAGCTTTTTTGATATCCTACCACCTAGCCAGATGCCCTTCTAATAATGGGAAATAACGTGTTCAAGTGTGGGTTGATACTCAAAAATTATTATCAAGCCAAATAGATCACTTAGACCTATCGATAAGAAATTTCTAGGCGTAACTGCAGAACTAATACCATGTAAAGCCATTGTACACGATGGGGATTGAACCCAACACCAATCCCCAACCAGGGCGCTAATGTAAAACTGAGTTGCATGCCCTTTTGATGATTGTCTATAATATGTTAATTTTTGGATTAACACTCACAACATAGCACAAATTTTCCTTTTTTTCATTCTATTAATTCAAATGGATTCAACACCCTTTTTTCTTACAAGTAAACTAAGTTGATTCTACATTGATCTAAACAAATCGTTGCCTTTTTTACTATCCCAGAGCATGAAACTTTTGTTCAAGCACAAAAATAAAAAACACTATCATTGGAAAATAATTGATTATGTTACGGATAACAGGACCGAGGCCATATTATGGTCATTTTTACAATATCAATATTCATAGCAGTGTGTCCTCCCCCCCTTGCTTTATTTCCAATATGCTTCAAATTTTTTCATGAAATTGAAACTTAGGGAATTGTTGGTTTTACATATTCCTTTCCTTTAGTTCAGTTGGATGACTTGCTATCCTATCAACCGCTAAAACTTCCTCTAGCAGACTTGACCTTAAAGACGTCTAGTTATTCTATAATATTTGGAGGATCTCACACCCACTACTTTAGGGGATGTTGGGAGAATTGAAATAATTGGCTATTACAAACTTTTCTACATTATTCAACATGATGAAAACAGGTTCTTGGTCCATGAAAATTGCATATCATTTCTTGACATTTATTTCATTCATTACTTCCTTAAGTAATGATCCCATATATGAGTTACAATGTTAAAATTTCTCAAATTTGTCTATTTTCCTATAGTTTGAAACTTTTGTTTAAGCACACAAAGAAAAAACACCACCGTTAAAAAGAATTTGATTTTATTGGGACTATCAGGGCTAAGTTCATATTCTGACCTTTTTTTCAAGATGAGTCTTCAAAGTAGTTTGCCAACCCCACCCACTCCTCACTCCCTTCTTAATTCCCAAAATGTTTCGAGATTTCCATGAAATTGAAACATGTGGTACCTATGTGTTGGCTTGAATATTCCTTCCCTTTAATTCATTTGGATGGCTTGATATCCTATCAACCTTGAAAACATCCTCTAGTAGGCTTCACCTTGAGGACATACAACTATTCAATAGCACGTGGAGGATCTGACACACGCTACTTTTAACAGGGGGGTAGAGAATTGATATGATTTCCTATTACTAAATCATCTATATTATTTAATGAAATAAAATCATCTCTATGAAAATTGCACAATGTTTCTTAAAATTTCTTTCATTAATCACTTTCTTTAGGAATGATCCCAATTGAGCTACAACATTTTGGTTTCTCAAGCCATAGAGAAGAGTGATAAAATAGAAGAAGACACTCCAATACATAATGCATATCATAATGATATATAAATATGAGCTTATAATGCCCCATTTTATTTATTTGGAAAGGAGGATTTGTATTTCATATCACATAATTGATTGAGAAGCTTTATGAAACTATTTCCTTAGTTACCAATGACCATTTAGTCATTTACTACATGGATATCTCTCTCACTTCATTTATTTGTATCATTTTTTTTATTATATCACAAGAACTGTTGAATTTTTGTTTTATGTGTTGGGGTATGCCAAAAAAATATTTGATTTTATTCGCATATTCTTTTTTATAAAGAAATTTTCAAGTAGTATTTTTAATTATTTTGGGGCATCATAAAATAATTTGTACCAAGAATATCTATCTACCACATTCAATCCTTTCAAAGGGCATGTTATTCTAGTTCCCCTTTGTTGTATCATAAAATTTAAACTCTTTACATTCATTTAGTCATTCCAAAGGATGTTTGCATGGATTGCACAAAGTTTTGGAGTTTCCACTTACAAGACATTGTGCATTGAAGACATATTATTGGTCTTTCCTACAGTGTTTGTTTCTTTCCTAGAAAAGTTTTCATTATTTGGGAGATGTACTATTTTTTTGAGGTTGAACAAGTTTCCATTTGTTGAGAGTAGATATTTTTTTGTAATATTTACTACTTATTAATTTTTTATAATTATTGAAAATAGAAAGCTATTTACATGTTGTATGAACTATTTCAAAGAAGGAATGGAGACAATATAATACAAATTGAGTTTTTTGAGACATTTATTTCATGTTCAAGTCACTAGCTCATGATTTTTTAAGCTCCCATTCTAGGTCATGGGTCATACACCACAAAATAAGTAGATAAACCCACTTTAGGTAGATCCAAATTTAATACCTTATTGGTTCCGACCTTAGTATACTACTCATAAAATTCATCAATGTAAGTAGGTTTCCATTGGGATATTCTTCTCTTTGGCCTCTGATATTTGAAGAGTGGGACTCACTCGTTCTAGTGCACTAATTGAGATAATACAGCTAGGTCATGTTATTCTAAGCCTCCCTAGTGGATATATTCTACCAGTACAAAAGCCCTTTTAGTGATTGAGGAATCTGAGGTTGGTCCTACCTCTTTGCCTCCTCACTCATCCTTAGCCACAAACACTAGCATGTCATGACATCTTCCCTCTCTTTTGCTTGGTATCAATATTTTAAAATCCTTTCAATTTCTAGGACCTCTATTTTATCAACAACTTATCTTATATCCTCTCTATTAGTTGTTAGCTTTCTTCAACTATATATTTAGTTTCTAGTCACTAGCCTGCACTTTGGATCTTGTTGTGTTTTTATTTTTAGCATCTTTTTATGAAATGTCCTAGAACTCCCATTTTGCATTAACACTAGATGCATTGTCTTAATCCTATTGGTATACATTTTTTATCTTTTCTTGGAAATTAATAAAATTATCTTAGATTATCTTAGATATAGACAATTGGTCCCTAAAACCTAGGACCTGATTGGGAAACATCAAGTCTATATATTTTTCAAGCTGGAAATCAAAGCCAAAAGAACCATTACCATCGAACTAATATTGTGGTCTACGTTTCATTTTGGGTGCACATTGTTTCTGGATCCAAGAGTCAAGGACTTTTTGATTTGGTGATGTCGTTGTGAAGTTTTCTCACTGAATTTTAGAGAGTTTATCTTACCTGACAAAAGAAACTACCAAACGATTGAATGTATCTTCAGTGTCTAGGGAAGGTGAACTGGTAGGATAAATTTCTCTATTGGTTGTTGCTAACAGTGATGTACTTAGTCCTATTGACCTATTTTAGTAGTCTTTTGTTGTACATTAATAAAATTATCTCACTTAGATATATCCTACTTCTCTCTAAAACCAAAACCTGATGAAAATGAATTAAATATCTATTTTCCTTAAGATGTAAATGGAATCGAAAAGAACCCTTACCATGGAAATCATATTGTGGTCTATCTTTCATTCTGAGTGCCAATTGTAACTAGACCAAGAGTCAAGAGTTTTGTGATTTGGCCACAACCCCATAATTTTTTCTAGTATGATATGTTTCATGAACATAAATACCTTCTTCTTTGAAATATTTGGATGACTAGTGAAGCTTGTCGATATCATCTAGCTCCTAGAAAACCTTGTTGGTTTATTTAAGGTTTTATCCAATTTGAAAAATGAAAGTACTAAGTTCTTGAAGGTAGCCTGAATGTTTAGGGAAGGCTAATTTGTTCAAGTCATTTGATAAATTGATAATATTATCTTATCTTAGATATAGCATTTCAGTCCCTCAATTAGGGCTTCTGGTGTCCTACATAACATAAATGTGTGGCCTGAGGGTTCCTTGCTAAGTAGAATAGCCTCAGATATCCCCATTTCTTGAGGGAAATGGCCTTACATGCCCTTTCTTTCTAGACATGGCTTTTGCTACTACAAAATTCCTCCTTTAGGTTGGATACAAACTTCAAGGTAAGGTTGGTAGGCTGCGTTGTTATGCTTGGAATTTTTTTGGATAGTATTTATTGTCACAAAATTTCTCCTTAGTTTTCCTAAACAAGAAAACCCTCAAAATTTCTCCCTTTATTACCAAAAACATATGAAATATGTCTCATAAAATTATGCTAAACATAGTAGAGAGAAAGGTATTATCTAGGGTGGAATCTTTCATCATTGAAACCAATTAGAAATAAAGGGGTCCTAAAACCCTCAAGATCCTCATCAAACAAATCAAGAAGAACAACAATCCATGATGAAAAATTGATTCTCCTTTTTATATATTCCCTTTAGAGTCTTCCTCCTATTTTTAATGAAATGAAAATTCATCCATAACTATTAATCTATCATAAGTCATTACTAATTCATTACTTTAATTTTATGTTATTTCGTTTTGAGCTAGGGTTTTCTAGTTAATAAATAGGTAGACAATTGAGATAAGTTTGTCAATGTCCAACAAAATACTGCAAAAGTAGGTGAAAAGGACTATATATATTTCAACTAGTGTTGATATGAAGTGGTAGTGTAAGGTAATAATAAAATAAGAAATAAAACAAGATCTAAGAGAAAGCTAAATACATGCTACCACATGTCTAGCTAAAACAAGATAATAGAGAGAGTAAAGGATAATATGTCATTATAATAAAATACTAGAAACTAAATGGATTTGCAAGGCTTGGTAAGAGCTACTTATTGACCATTACTTTCAAGGTTGATATCTATGACCCTATGTTTTTTTTTTGATATGATATTTCAGTGGGCCTTAACATTGATTCATTTACTATTTTGACTCGACATTATCTTATCTTCTAACATCACTATCTTTGTTGAATTGAGGTTTCTATGATCCATATCAAGTATAAGAGAGTTTCTTCGGCGTAAATCACAAGAAATTTCATTTGTCAACGCGTTTCGAACCAACAAGTGTGGTTCATTGTCAAGACAAGCTAAATGAGTAGATTAGGCTTAGTATGATTAAATAGATAGAGCAGAAACTCCAACGGTTGTATTCCAAGACTGAGTAACGGTCATATTGACAATGGCTATATTGACTATCTTTCATAAAAAACTATACCCAAAATCTACCAATTTTTATTATTTTCCTAAAAATATTGACTGAATGTTTTCCCTCATTCAACTTCTTTTGCTTCCCTTTGGTTGGGGAATTGCATCTGTTGGTTTAAAATTATTAGTTCCTCTTACTAAACCATTGCTCCTATATGTCTCCTTGGTTATTTGAGGACAAAGACAATTCTTGGTTTTTGCAGAACCACCTTCCCACGTTTTGAAATTAATTCTTATCAATATTTCTAGATCTCCATCCTAAATGGTTTCTCTTTCCTTTGTTTGTTCTCTTAGGTTCTTATCCTTCTCTTTCTATGTATCAGTTTCTTTGGCATGTGCTATCTTCTATATTTTCCTTCACCAAACGAGGCTTTGGGTCCTCCTTTTCCTTACATAATTGACGGTTATGTCTTCATTCTCAAGGTAAGTCTTACATTCTAATTTGAAAAGGGATACCTCCAAATCTACTACTTGCATTCATCAATATTCCAACAGATTCAAACTTAGAGAGCCTGGAAATCCATTCTCTAAATTCAGATCACAATTAACATTGTTGCATGTTTTATGATCTTCCTTTTGTTTGTTGTTCAGGAACTATTAATAGTTTTTCCAAATTTTTCTTGATGGATTGCAATTTATCTGGTCTAAGAACTCCACCAAAAGGTTGGATGGCTAAACCCAATCTCAAATCATTCTAGATGTATATTTCATTGGATCAAATCCCCATCCATTAATATGTTAAGAATTACTTTTCACGTACACTACACTCCCCACTCCATTGTAAGGTTGTAATGCTAATCAACATAGCAACCATGTTGGGTGTAGCTCACATATGATTACATCTAACAATCCATTTATATCTTCAAACTTACTTTTACCATACATTATGTCAGTTTGAGACGCATTCATTCAATGAGAGTTTCCATAAAGTAATTATTTGGTCAAAGTTTTAAATCAATAAAACCTTATTGTAACCTCCAAACCTTTAAGTTCTTTAAAATAAAGTCTAACATAGATTGTAGCATGAATCCCTCATAACCTAGACCCTAGACTTCAAGATTTGATATTTCATGCTTGACCTATCAAGTTGGCTTAAATCTCACAACACGATTTATTCACCTTTTGAAGGACAATTGTTTGGCCATGCTCAGGGGGTATTAACATTTATATTTTTCAAGTATTACCTTGGACTGCCCTACCTCTCATGTAAACATAGATAAAAACCCCTTCCCTTGTACCCTATGATTTTTTCTACTACAGGCTATTGTTTAAGCATTGTCACGACTCCCAACCCTAATGTGTTGAGCTGAAAACAATTTAAAATGATTGTCCTGGACATCACATCCAAGTAGTTGTGATATCAATATGGGTTTTCCTTAGTTTTTACACACATGCATATGCTGGTGCAGTTGTGATTCAGGGTTTCCATTCAGATAATGATCGAAATCATATAGATGTAAGTGGATGTCTTTATATAATCAAAGTATTTTTAAGGCATATATTTCTTTTTTTTACTCACTTTTGAAATCTTTGATGCATATATTTTTTGGTGGGTTTCATCCAAATGCAATGGATGAAGATCTGAGGCAAGTTTTTGGGCATGTTGTAGTAGCTACAACAACCCTCCAAAATTTTTCCTATGCTTTAATTCTTGAAGCTCCCTCCTAAACCAAAACAACTCATCTTTCACTGATTTAGGTACTTATGCTTCCACTGAGCCTTATTATTTTCATATTGTCTTTTGTTTTCTCACTTATTTCATTTTCTAACCCACAAGTTGATCTCTTAACTTGGTCCCTTGATAGGTTCAGGCTTGCCTTAGAGAACAGTGCAATTCTTGAGGGCAGTTGGCCTTGCTCTTGGGATTTGTGTAGTCCTAACAACCAGTGAGCCTTGAACTCAAGAAATATGCATTACTAAATGGAAGAAATCCTTGAGCTGGTAAATTGCACAAATAGAAGAGGCATCCTAGAGCCACTGGGCCCAGAAATTTTGCGGAAGCCACTATGCTCAGAAACTACTAAGTAAATGAACTAGAGAGTTGTCTGGTCCTTCCCAGATTTGTGCAATCTTTCTGGGAAATGCATGGTAGTTTTTATAAAAAAAAAAGCATCCCTAAAAAATAGGGATGTTGTTTTAGTAAATTGAAGGAGGCGCTTGTGGTATTTTTAGAGACGACCGCCAAGTGTCACTTGTTCCTTGATTTTAGGCATGCACATCATAAACCTTGACATGAACAAATATATTTAATAGATGCTTCTAGATCTCATTTTCACACTCTATATTGGAGCTCTAGCATTCTCGAGGAGATCAAGGAACCTTCAATTCGATCATCTTCGCTTTTCCCAGTGAGTATTGCTTTTCTATTCTTTTGTCGTTTTTTCTATCTCTTTTTGTTGTTTAGCTTGTGAGAGTGTTTTTTCACTTGTTTCTATGAACAAATGTTGGATTTTTAACTTGTTTTATCTTGTAGAATTGTCTTTTCAAGTTTTTGATTTCCATTCCTAAGTGTCACATTCAGTTACCTTGTTTTTTCACTAATAGTCGTCGTTGCGGTGACTCTCGTAACATGCTTCATTATCCTTCAATATAATTGATTCCTGCACCTAATTCACATGGATTCATTAGTGCTTAGTCGTATTTGCACTCAACATCACACCATCATATAGATCTACTTGATTTTAACACTCCCCTTGGGTAGATCTAGGTCCCCTTTCACTGATCTCATACTTCACTGCATGCACTACGCAATATAGGAGCTCAAGGCCTTTTCCTTGGCTTCTAGAATTGTGTAGAGCTTGTCCTAGCATGGATCTAACAATACACTATGTAGTTCTAGGAGTCAACCTCCTAGCATGGTCATTGAGATTGTGCAATGCGTAGTCTCTCTTGAACTTGGCCCAGACTAAATTGCGCATTGCACAACTCCTGTCATCAAGTTTCCCCATTGACTACTGGGACTGCACAATGCATTGTTCCCATGGTCATCTAGTGACCTCTATCATCTAGAATTGCACAATACTTCCCATCACGAGGTTGGCTTGTTGCTCGATCTTATATTGAAGTTTCTGTGGTTTTTAAGGTGACATTTCCTTTCCATGAGTGTCTTATCTCCCCACAGGTACAGTAGTTGTTGAGCACCTCTCTAGCAGTTATATTTAATATGGAGTCTAAGAGAGTTTCATTAAAGGAAACTGTCGAAAGAAGTGTCGGACAACAATTGAGTAGATATCTATGGATTTGTCAGTTTATGCAGATAGTCCATTTTTCATTGATAAGGGTTAAACACTAACATGGCAGCAAATAAAAGATACTTTTGAAGATGGCTTCAAGGAATACTTAGAGGATCAGTAGGTTTATCTTAGTATCCATCAATCGGGCTTATACAAGGTTGCATGAAGGTACCATGCCTTTGAATGTGAGGGCATCATTAGTTGGATTATATCAAACACATATGAACATACTATGACATTGAGCAGTGCTAGAGGGAGAGATCATTCCACCTTCGGGGAAAGTAAATTTTAGTAGATGTATTATTTACCTGAGGTGGTGAAGCACATGGACTCACTCTATTATTCCACCCATAGATATGTGAAAACTAGACACATTGTCAAGTGCTAAGTGAAAGAGTCGTCGAAGTAGAGACAAACACCTACCCATGTTTACAATACAAAGTCCCTTAGGAAGGCTTATTAATTCTTGATCATTTTTGCCTATAAAGTATATGGTCAAGAGAAAACATAAACCTTTCATGTAGGGTGGGTAGTCTTGTTGGACCATTTGGTGACTCATGGGAATCCATTTAACCGATCATATTTGTTGGCTCATTAGTTGAATATCCATGTAGCTATCACTTGGAATCCTCCCAAGAATGAGAGATTAAGGTTTTACATGTCTGCATTCTTACGGGATGAAATTTGTGCCTAGCAGCACTTCTGTGGGATGATATGGACATGGACACCAAAAGAGAGTGTCGTTAACATATATTGCAAGTTCCTTCCTAAGTGCAGCTATCGAGGAGTGATGGAAAGGCTAACTGATATAATCCAGCTATAATCCAGCAAGAGCCACCTTGAATGCCCCAAGAAGAAATGGCAAAGAAAAGCCTCTACATGTTCTACCAAGGTATCCCACTGATAAGTTGATCATGCAAGATGTTTCATATCACCTCTCTATAGGGTTTCAGTAGGACTGCATAGGAAGAAGAAAGTACTTGGTCCTCTTTTCCTTTGCGGATTAGATTATATGATATTAAGAGCTTGAAAGATGCAAATGTCGAGGCAATGGAGATAGTGAAATTTGAATTTGGCACTAGACACTTTAATTTATACGTTCCCAACAATATTTTCAAGGACCACTGTGTGAGAATGTACTTTCCATGAATCCATGGGGCATGTCATTGGCCCAAGTAGGACCCTTGGAGGTACTGTTACAATGCCTCCAAATTCCATAAGTCAGTCAGTAGAACAATAGCTTGGAAGGCTATTGTGCAAATAGATGCAACAACAAAAATGACAGAAGGTAGAAATATTATCAAGGACAATGGAAATATGAAGGTTGTTGAGGACCCAAAGGGAGAGAAAGTTTGTGAGTGGAAAGAAGATCATATTTTGGAGAAGGCAACTTTAGCATCGAAAGAAAAGAGGGTGCAGTGGATGAAGAGAGGAGAGAGTAGGAAGAGAGAAAATCAGAAGATTCAGGATGGAGAATTGAAGTTGTAGGATACAGAGAAGAAGCTAAAGGAAGTATAGGATTTGAGGATGAGAGAAAGAGAGGAGAATAAGAAAGAGGTGTTGAGAAATGGAAAAAAAATGCCAGTTTAATTTGTCCTTGAATTAAAATGTGAATTAAATTTGAATTCTATTCTCATAGCAACTTAAAATAGTTAAATTAAGTTTATTAAACTTACTTAACTTAGGAAATTCGAGTTGGAAGTCTTTTGGAAGTCATGTATATGTTCTCCCTACTTTGTAGGAGTCCAGTGAGAGTTAATTGTGAGTTGTAAAATAGAAGACTCGGTTTCATGAGTCAGTTCAGTTAAATCGGTTCTCAAACTGATTGAGAGAACTAATAGTGAGTTAACAGTCAGTGGTGACACTAATGAACTCCACTAGTGCTACTCTAGTTAACTCAATATTTACTCATAAGAAACTCATGCATTTCGATTCTAAGAAAGACCCAGTTGATACTAGAGTGTAAGGATAGTGTACTATTCGTTTTAGAATTTTCTGAGTTGCACTGATAGTGCATGAAATCAAGAACTGGTCTTTGAGGAATTGTGCTATTTTTACAGGCTTTATTTCCCTTTAAGTACAAGCTATCCTTCATAGGAATTACACATTGGTATAGAGACTTGGAGAGCTTTTGAAGAGGCTAATATTTGGCCTTGAGATTGCTTATGAGTTGGTGATTGAATTTGTTGAGTGGTGTGATTGTTCTAGAAAGAACAAGCATTGTAATTTCTTATTAACTTTCTGGATTAATACAAAACAAATAGTGGGGTTTTGAGTTGTGGCTTTCCCTAAATATTTATTGTGTTATGTGACTTTGATTCTCTTCCTCTATTGTTTACTGTTTGCTCAATCTTTATGGGCTTCCATTGTAAAGAGTAGAAGTATATTATTGTCTCTTGCTTTCGCAAATTGCATTAGCTTGTGAACCTATAGGATTTTCTACATGGTATCGGAGCAAGGTTGTTTTTTGGGCCGAGCATTTGTAGAGAATATTTGATAATTTTTGTGCAAATTTTCAGAAATAAATTTCTTATTTGGATTCCTTGGGAAAATATATCCTAATTAAAAAAAACATCAGTTGAATCAAAGTTCATATGAGGGAGATATCATTGATTTAAAATCAACACTCTATAAGACATTTTGAAGTTTTGAGTTTCTGGGTTACAAGTGAAAGTTGAATTTGCAAGACATACTTTAGCATTGGAAAATGAAATTCCATGGATTGAGGCTTGAATATGCCTTAGAAGGAAGATCTAATATCATAGCCTGGAGGGACAAGATGGAGGCTATGCTAGAGGACAATGGCTTGAAGGAATTTGTTAAGCAAGAAAATCCTAAGCTAGTAGCCATTGATGCACAGAACTTATCCGAGTGGAAGAAGTGTGTAGTGAAGGTGTTGTTCTGTACTTTTGAGGTTGAGAGAGTAAACACATTGGACAACATCGAAACCACTTTCGAAGCCAGAATCTATCCCTACCAACTTCAAAGAGGGATCTCTCTATTTAAATTAGCTTTGTTTTTATATGAATTTTAGGCTAGTTATGATTGTACTTGTTTGTTTTTATTTGATTGGTTTGGTTCATTTGAGTGTTATAATTCCATTGGGCTATGGAGTCTATAAATTAAACTAGATTTTGCATCAATTTTTAGAGGAGTTCTCATAGGGCAAGTTAGGTTGCACTATTCAGATCTTTTCAGAAATCAATGTATGGTGAAATAGAAGAAGTGTAAGGTTTAGTGGAAACCAAGGAGAAATTAAGAATTCCTAGATTGGACTTCAGTGGCAAACATTAAAATTACCAGCATCCAGAATAGGGAGCTATAAATAACAAATCATATTTGTCACAGTTTTTGTTGGATAATTCAAATATTTATAATAACACAGAAAGAAAAACAATGTTTAAACAAATAAACAAAAGAGACATCACCATTTGGTACACCGCATGAATCCTGTGAAAGGTTCCTATATTATTGATGCTCCAATACTTTGAAAAATACAATATGCAGAAGAAATTACATTCGGAAATCAACGTGTAATACTTCTGAAGATGAAGTATTTATAAATTAATTTACAAAATATCTTGAGATCTTCTGCTAAACTAATATCAAATCTCAGAAAAGGAATTGATTTACAAAATATTCTATAATAATCTTTAGAAAAATATGAATAAAAATGATTACAAGCAATATCTACCAAAAACATGTATGATCCAAAAATGGATCTTGGATAAACCTCCAAGTCTAAAAGACTTCATATAAGAGGTAAAAGGTGCCAAATGGCACAAATCCTATGTAAATAAGAGGAAAATGAAAGTCACAGGCTGCTCTCAGAAATAGTCTCATAGTAGAGATCCATTCATTCTGAATCTAATGCAACTTGAATGGGCAAAAACAAAATTTATATGGGAAAGTTATCATAAAATGAAGCTGCCCTTTTTCAAAGGAAAAAGAGGAAAAAATCCATTGATAATGGGTCCTAAAAACTCTCTAGGTCTTCCAAATCTCCCAAAAGGGAAAAACCATCACAATAGGAGAAGTTATGGAAAATTTGGATTACACTATCGGAACCCAAAAACATGAAGGAAACCACGAAATTGAGCCAATCAGAGGCTTAAGTCAACAGTGAACAGGGGTCGTCGGATCTGGATGATCGATGGTCTAGATCTGATCAGCATATCGCATCGGTGGTGATAGGCAGAGGCACTCGGAGGCATAATGTGCAATGGTACCAGGCCGATGTGATACCTCAATCACCGATATCAGAGGATCACAATCAGCGTTGACATAGACCCTGCTATATGGGAAGGAATCAGGCTTGTGTGATCTGCGATTGCAACTTGTCGCATCGCAATTGTAGAGCTATAAAAAGGGTCTCTTTCACCTCTAATTACCTCACATTAATATGTCAATCTGGGAGCGTTTTGTTATTTCAAAGAGTGTCTCAGTCTGAGGCTATCATTTGCCAGAGTAATGCTAGTAGTATAATGTTCAGAAATACAAGAGTAAACGGATGCTTTTCTACAGCTTACTACTTCAAAAGATTAAATCACACATTGAAAAGACTAAGCAACTTATCAGTCAAGGGTTCGGTAGCAATAACCCATCCCTTTCGAAATTGACGGAAAAGGAAATCAGAGAAGAGATAGTGGATCTAGGAGCCAGATAGTAAATTCCAATGCTCACTACAGCGTGAAGATCGTTCTTCACACCAACACCGATAAATGGAATGACAAATGAGAAATGGAACAACAATTAAGAAATCAAACAGCAAGTCTACAATGGAACAAAAAATCCGAAATGGAGCGGCAATTCTTGAATGGAACAGTAGCTAAGAAATAGAACAACAACTAAGTCTCACAAGCAGTAACAATCTTAATCTATCAAATCAAATGCATTAATCGTAATCTATAGGAATCAAACGACAATCTTCTCTCTTAAGGGTGAATCGAACATCACACACCAATGGAACAGAACTGATTATTGATAAGTTATGGAATAGTGCTTGAAAGCCATATACACACACAACACACTTAAATAGTAATCTGATCAAAGTATCAATCTCAGTTAGAAGGAATACGACTGTGTTTCAAAATAGAACAACATTGTTAATAAATCCAACAATCGTAAAGAACATAACTCCCAAGGTGAATCCCGTAACGTGAATAAACAGGTGCACAACACAAAAGCTCTGTAATGGAATAGTAACAGTATTCTGTTAAGACTAGTAATATTAGATCAACTCTCAAAAGAATAGTAATATGATGCAGATTCAATATAATAGTTCTGTCTGTGGAAACCTTAATGAATTAAACATAACAGAGCATGTGATGTAAACTTATAAAACACATCAGATTACCAAATAACGTTGATAAGCAAACCACGCAGAAGCCAAACGTAATAATACAGGAGCAAGTGTTCTCCAAGATAAGGCCCTTAGCCTCCAGGGGTACACCACTTGAAGTTAATCCAGACTCAGAGATGAAGTAATCACCAATTTTGTATTAATGCATAAAGCAGAATTACAATAAACGAGTTCTTATCGAGACTCGATGATCAAAGTTCTGATCTTAACAGAAATTACATAAAAGCATAATCATGTCTCACACCCTCCCGAGCTAACAGTGTTGTCCCTTTTATAAGGGTGACGGCGGAGATGTCTAAGTGCAAAAATAGATAAACAGCAATCCCTCAGGATCAAGGATCCTGAGGGATTCACCGAACCGTTAGCCCTAAGTCATTTCTTTTCTCTCGTGCGCCGAGCTAATATCTCCACCTCCTTTTCAGGGCGATTCTCTTTGATTTTCTTTTGCTTGTTTGCATTCAGTCTCCCGTCAAAGGGATAGCAGTTAACCCGTCCTTGTCCTTTCCTTTTGAACGGAAACTTCTTGTTTTCACTCCTCTCTGCATAAGGAAATGACAATTGTCATCGTTTTAGTCTTGCATATTAATCTCACATGTTTTTTTTTTAATTCTTTATCATTTTCCGAGTTCATGATGCAAAAAGGTTTTCAAGTTCTACTAAAAAGATACTGAAATAATCATAAAAAAATACCCTTTTTAGCACTCCACACACCCCCCTGCTTACCCTGTTTCATGCCCTCATGAAAACGTTGTAGTTGACATGCAAGGCAGTGAGAGAATACGCTAGAGATGGAATCTCATGCGGAGGCCTACAGCCATGATGAGTAACTAGGTAGTCAAAGAAATGGCCTATCTGACCCTCGGGCATCTCATACAGGGTGCCAAATAATTGGACTCCAGAACGTATATCCTAACCAAGATGGCCTTGCCCTCAAAATGATTTTTCCATAGAGGTGCAAGCGGTTGGCAGCTAATTTAAAATTCTCATACTAAAACGGTTCCCTGAGTTGGATATTTGGATTAGAGATTTGATACCGAAATTTAGCTGCATCAATGGCAAGGTCTTTGATAGAAAGAAAGTATTCTAATCCCTGTCGAATGAGTGCCTCATGCATGGGTCCTAATGTTTCAATTACACCTGGAGTCTTCATGAGGTTTCTATGTGCTTTCCACAACTGTACTGGGTTCCTAGGCTCAGCCCTTACCCACAAATCTAAGTTGTTTTCTTGCCTCTAGAAAGTATTATAGGCTTTAAGCCATTTAATTTGATTAACCCCAAATGATATAAACACCTGCAATTGGATGTCTCCAACAAAAGGGCCAAGGTTCAGCTCAGTCTCCTGGTCTAATACAAGGTTATGTAAATAGAACTCACACAGTAGTCTCTGGACTTTTACCCCGTAGTGCTTACAACAGTCTATAAAATCATTGACAGTGTTAATTTGTATGGGAGCACCTGCTTTAACAGCTTTTATTTTTAGTTGCAAATACCGTTCCAGTAGAAACAAGGCATAATTCTTGGCAGGGGCTCTACATGCTAAGATGTCATTGTATAAAGAACACAAGGTATCCATCTGCTTGATAACAATATCTAGCCTACGAGTTATCTTTGCAAATTTCTCTTGTTCCTTACGCCAACCTTCAAAAGCCTAGCTTTCGGATTGATTGACGTTCCTAAGCTGCTACTGTAGCTCTTCATACCTTTCGTGAGGGACCATTTGCTCTCTAAGCTTTTTTGCTTCTTGCTGAGCTTGCTTCAACCCCTTCTGCAGGGTTACTATTTTTTGATCTCTTCTCCATGCAGCAGTGGAGGCCAGGAGTTTTATCTGAACTTTCCTATTGCATTGCTTTGAGTTCAGAACCCTTATCACTCCTGAAAGTGGTGCCTCCGTCTGAATTTCCTTTTCATAGGTCATCATTTCATCCATTTCTATTTTAACGTGAATATCAGTCTGTTGTTGTTCCTTTTTAATTGGAACAACAGTCTGTTCCTCAGCATCATTTGGAAGAGTAGCCTGGTTCTCAACAGGGTTTTAAACAGCAGGACGAATTCTGATCCTCCGCCCCTTTGCCTTGTAGGGTTTTGCTGGAGTGGTCACCTTTTTCCTTCCTAAAGTCCTTTTTACCCTTTGCCTTGCTTTCAAGATCCTAATCTGCTAGTGGAGCTAGGCTATTATATTCAATAATCTCTGTTGTTCCTTTCACAGTTCTTTAATTTCTAAAATCTCCTTAGAAGGAGCAACAGGCTGTTCACTATGACATGGACCGTGACTAGTTCTCGGATCTTCCTTCTTGGGTGTTTCTTCATTGTTCTGCTCTGTCTATTCTGGGGCAGGAACCCTAACTGGTTCTGTCATTTCTTGGGCGACTTCTCTTTCTACCCCTTCTTCCTCTGGAATTTCTTTTGGTGTCTTCTGGTTAGGAACGGATTGTTCCTGTTCAGTATCTCCTATCGTCTCTTTATCATGAATAGGCAGATTCTCTTCTTCTGCCTCCTTTGCATGTGATTCTTCAGGTGCATTTTCCTCCTGGGGTTTCTTTTCTTCATGGAGGTCTGATGGACTAGAAGGTTGGCCATATTCGCCCATATTGGCCAAAACTTCGGCCAATTCATCTTCTCCCAATGGGTCCTCCAATGGGCTTCCTTCCTGCTGTTCCATTTCCTCCTCCTACTCGGATTGCTCGGCTTCTTCTTCATAATGCTCGGCTCCTTCCTCATTTTCTTCTTTAGATTGCTCGACCTCTTCTTTCTCTTCTTCTTCAGATTGCTCGGCCTCTTCTTCTGGCCGTGAGGGTTGCTCATCTTCAATTTCTACCAGCCGACTGGTGTTTTCTTGGAGCTTCTCTAGCCTCCCTCATATCCATGCTAACCGGAATGATTTCTTGCGTTTTTTGGCCGTTCAGGTGTACCAGTGGTATGTTTACGCTTTGCCAATTCCTTGCATTTCTCTGGACGCTCGGATGTATTGGTGGCATGTTTCTATTTTGGTAGTTCCCTGCGTTTTTCTGGACGCAGAGGTGTACTGGTGGAATGTTTCCATTTTGGGGATGGTGCTGTCAATCCCTCATTTATCATGGCAATTAGCTCTTCCTAGCTACTCTGCTGCTAGGTGAGGCTATGGCTTACAATTAACTGAATCAACCCATGATGACTAACAACTGACTCTACATGTTGTGCCTTTTTTATGCTCTGTGCAACGTCATGAAGTAACGAATTGAAAAATGCAGGTAAATTTACAGAGCATTTCTACTTAAGTACAGCTAAGAGTTTAAGATGTCATGGTCTTACCACGTTTTTTTTTCCTTCACAGCAGATGTAGCTTTGCATGGTCCTTTCCAATTCAGTCCAGGTCTCTCCTAGCATTGCTGGCAGAACTCCCTTTCCTCTAATTGCCAGGCTTTGGCCTTTTTCCCGGAAGATTTCTATAATCTTCTGCAATCTCTCCTTTTTTAACGTCCATATAGGTCCGATGGCTGGTAGTCCGAAGACTTCTGCGATTATGTCATCGGTGAGTGCTATATGTCTCCGCCTCACTGTGGAGTAATCCTCCTGCAAATTCTGCAGGAATTCAATTGCCACCATCTCGTTAGACTCCTGCAAGTGATTGAGATAAGTCAACCACCCTGCTCTTGCCAGGATTTCCCAGGCAGCAGCGGAGACTGCCAACACCTGCGATCCCCTTCAAATTGATCTTCCTCCTGTGGTTTGACTATAAACTCTCAATGGAACGACAACTGTTCATGCTGTTGAAACACATAGAGGCTAATAGATGCAAGACTTGTTAAAAAAAAAAAGAGTATATAATAGAAATGGCTTATGAACAACAATTTGTGCAGAAAAAATAAAAATAGTATGTCGTTGAGCCATGCCATACCCTAGTACACAACGTTCCCAAATAGTAAGCTGACACATAATCCAGGGACTAATGAGGTTAACCTCCCCCCCCCGCAATGTGATAGGTTGTCCCAGCCGTCAAATAAAGGAGCAACGCTCGCTCTAAAATAGAGTCATAAAGGAACAGCGTATGGCAATATGCCATGTTTACAAAAACAGTGAATTACCGAAATCGAGGCATAGAGTTAGATCGCTTATTACGTAAGAGGCTGCTGTGATATGATGCGAGGCTGGGAGGATAGGACATCTGTCGTACTTTCCAAATCTCCTGCGGTCATTGTCAATTACTCTGCCATGATTGGTGATAATAAATTTACATGCATTATATAATTCAGGGAGTGATATATGATTAATTACTAAGGTATAAGAAGCAGAAGGGTGTTAATAACTCACCTATTGGTGTAAATAATGTGACTTCAATACCATTAACAGTGCTCTGCTACTGACAGGTGTCCATAACCTTGGCAGAGTTGTTTATTTCACCCATGGAACCATGATCCTTTGTGTATACTTAGGGACTGTTGTGTGATGTCAAAATGTAGGCCATTATGCTATCTTGGTGACCAGTTGACCATAATGCCATTCACGAGGAAGGAGCAAAAAGTGGGCAGGCCGGCTCGTGATGAGACCTCCTGTTCCAAGGGTTGTTTATTTGATATACCTTTTGTACCATATCCCTGGTGTGGTGGCCATAGTGGGAATGCCACTTCGCTTTCGTCCTCGTGATCATGGTATGCTGGCTCTTGATGAGACCCCCTATCCTGCATTTGACAACTTATAAGTCATGTTTACTTTTTTTCTTTCTTTTTCATAGAGTACTTTCCCTTATTTATACACAAGGGGTGGTTCAACACTCCTTAAGAGTAGGAATGGTGGAAGAAGTCTTAACATCTCAATAGGAAGATATAAAACCTTTGGTCTTATTCCTAAATAATAATCAAAGAGGAGTAAAAAGGGTTGTCATGATAAAGATGAAGAATCATAGCAGAATTAGTAGAACAATGACAACAAAAGATGATAAATAAGTATGTCCTTCCTTCTATCCTATTACCAATGCAGAGCCTTATAAAGATAGTGATTTATGATTGGTTGATTTCAGTATGTTGTGATTTTGTATCCATTGCATAAGTGCATAGCTATATTCTAACAGACTTGAAAGAAGAGGAGCAATAAGCATCCTTAATTTAAATTAGCAAAAGGAACAAGTTGTTTCATAGGGAGAGCAAAAGCATGCAAGTGGTGTTCCTTTTGGAAAAAGGAACAACAAAAGACCAAAAATAGCAGAAAATGTCATTCCTTTGAAAAAGGAACAATAGAACACAAATATTGTTCCTTTGAAAAAGGAACAGCAAAACATTACAATGTCGTTTCTTTGAAAAAGGCACAACAAAAATAAAAAATGTTGTTCCCTTGGAAAAGGAACAACAAACACACGGAAATGCCATTCCTTTTGAAAAAGGAACAACAACAACAAAAAATGTTGTTCCTTTGAAAAAGGAACAGCAAAAGATGCAAAAATTTCGTTCCTTTGGAAAAGGAACAGCGGAAATGGAAAATGTTGTTCCTTCGGAAAAGGAACAGCAAAACATGCTGATATGTCGTTCCTTTGAAAAAGGAATAGCAAAAATCAAAATGTTGTTCCTTTAGAAAAGGAACAGCAAAACAAGAAAATGTTGTTCCTTTGGAAAAGGAACAGCAAAACAAGCAAATGTCGTTCCTTTGGAAAAGGAACAGCAAAACAAGCAAATTTCATTCCTTTAGAAAAGGAACAACAAAAATCAAGAATGTTGTTCCTTTGGAAAAGGAACAGCAAAAACACACAAATTCCATTACTTTGGAAAAGGAATGGCAAAAAGCGAAAATAAGGAACAACAAAACACACAAAAATAAGGAAAACGATCCAAATTACAATGAGATGACGGCTGATCCAAAGGGATTTTCTCTTTTGAAAAAGGAACAGCCAGAAGAAAATGCTATTCTTTTGAAAAAGGAACAGCAAAAATGACAGCAAAACATTAATTCAAAAATATGTACAAAAAATGATTCAAAAAAGAACTTATGTACAAATTGTAAAAGAAATGAATTCCTTAATGAATTACAAGTGAGGAAGACTTCTCTTCGTCCCCCAAAATATCGATATCAGAGTCTCAGCGTAGCTACTGGCAGAAGGACTCCCGAGTGAGTGGTTTGTGATAGAGGCGAACTCGGTGGACATTTTCTTTGAAGGCATATCCAGAACTGCCAATAGTGATTAGAGTAAGGGTCCCATTGTCATATACCTTCTGGATTTCGTATGGTCCCAACCAACGAGTCTGGAGTTTCCCGGGGAAGTCCTAAAACCTTGAGTCATACAAAAGAGCCCAGTATCCTTCGTCGAAGACTTTATTTTTAATGACAGCATCATGCCATTTCGCTCGCTGTTGTTGGATCAGGGCAGTGTTTTGAAGTTCAGAGAGCCTAATTTCGTCCAATTCATTGATCTGCTGCAATCGATTAATCTGTGCCTCGGTTAGATCTAAGCCAACTTCCTGTGCTATCCGTAATGTTTGGATTTTGAATTTTATGGTGAAAATGGGTTGTTTTCCAAACACTAATTGATAAGGTGAGTAACCACTGGTGCTTCTCCATGTTGTTCTGTAAGCCTAGAGTGCTTTAGGTAGTCTGGCACCCCAATCACATGTATGTGATGCAATGGTTTTCATTAGAATTGCTGGTATGGAGTAGTGATTTTATGTTGGACATGATAGTTGTTGAGTGTTGCATCGATTCTGTTCCCAATAAACTATGGTCCACCGTCTGTAATTATTTCTCTTGGAAGGCCATAGCATACAAATAGATGGAACAGGAACTGTAAGACAGAGTCCTCTGTAGCTCTAGGCAATGCTTCTGCTTCAACCCACTTGGTGACATATTCTATTGCCACCAAATATATGTTTTCTGGTTTGATGATGGGTTAATAGGTCCAACGAAATCAAGAGCCCATTGCTCGAATGGTTCAATGACTAACTGTGGTTTCAGAGGCATCTCATCAGACTGACCAGGGCGTCCTACTCGCTGGCAACTGTCACAGGCTTGGACAAATTTCTTTGCGTCTTTGAAAATCGTGAGCCAATAATACCCTGTCTGCAGCAGTTTATGTGCAGTTCTGTGCTCAGCGAAATGTCCACCACATGGTCCATCATGACAGGCTTTTAAAATGTCAAAGATTTCATCTTCTCGAACGCATCTTCTGATATGCATGTCTGCCCCTGTGTGAAACAAATAGTCCCCAATCCATCAGAATCGAGCACTCTTCTGTACAATCTGTTTCTGCTCATTAGGGGTTAGATGTTTCGGTAGTTTACCTACTTCTAGGTAGTTGGCAACATCAGCACACCAGGGTGTTTGAACAACAACAGCAAACAGATGCTTGTTCGGAAATTGATCTTCAACTACTACTGCATCGATTGGATTTGGCATTCTTGAGAGAAAATCGGCTACATGATTGTCTCTGCCCAGACGATCCTTGATTGTAATATAAAATTCCTGCAATAAAATCAGCCATCTAGTTATTCTGCCATTTGTGACAGGCTTATTTTCTAGATATTTTATGACAGAATGATCTGTATACAAGATAACAGGATATCCAGTAATGTAATGTCTAAACTTATTGACAGCATGTATTACAGCTAGGAATTCTTTTTCAGTAACAATGTAATTTATTTCAGCAGGGATAAATTTTTGCTAATGTAATAAATTGCATATGGTTTTTTATCCTCTTCCTGCCCAAGGACCACTCCAATGGCTGTATCTGAGGCATCAGATGATATCTGGAATGGAAAATCCCAATTTGGTCCTTAAAGGACCGGGGCTGTGGATACGAGCTTCTTCTGATCCTTGAAGGCACGTTCACATTTTTCTGTCCAAAGAAAATCAACGTTACCAGTTAGTGCATATAGAGGTGCAGTAATGTATGAATAATGTTCTATAAATCTTCTATAATAACTAGAAAAACCAAGAAAACTGTGTACCTCTATTTGAGTGGGAGGAGTGGGAATAAGCAAAATTATTTGTATTTTGGCTGGGTCTACTTCAACGCCAGCTGCTGAAATATAGTGTCCTAGGATAAGTCATTCAGTCATCATCATATAACATTTTTCGCGGCTTAAACAAAGCCTGGTAGCAATGCAGTGTTGTAGGACTTTTTCTAGGGTATCCAATGTTGGATCAAAATTATCTACATATGGTGTAAAGTCATCCATGTATATTTCAAGTTCGTCATTTATTAAATCTGCAAAAATGCTAAAGATAGCCCTTTGGAATGTGGCAGGAGCATTGCATAAGCCAAAAGGTAGAACTCGATAGGCAAATGTTCCACAAGGACAAGTAAGAGTAGTTTTGTCTTGGTCTTCAGGGGCAATCTAAATCTAATTGTATCCACTGAAGCCATCCAGGAAAGAAAAGAATTTCTTTCCTGCTAAAGTATCTAATACTTGGTCGATGAATGGGAGAGGAAAGTAGTCTTTTTGTGTTGCTTTATTTAGCTCCTTGTAGTCCACACAGATTCTCCATTTCCCATTCTTTTTTGGTACCACCACCAGCGAAGAGACCCATTTACTATCAGAGATAGGATAGATAAAATTGACATATAAAAGTTTTTGAAGTTCAACTTTTACCACATCTTTTATATGAGGATTAAGTCTCCTTTGAGGTTAACGAATTGGTCTGGCATCCTTTTCTATATAAATGTCGTGTGTACATAATTGGGGGTCAATTCCTTTCATATCAGGGTAATCCCATGTAAATGCTTCTTTATATTTCCTTAACAAATGGATGAGCTTCATTTCTTGTTCATGTGTGAGGTTGGCATTAATATTTAAGGTTTTTCTCGGTTCAATTTCCACAATTTTACTATTTGCAATAGAAGTAACAGGTATTTTTTGATCATGTGTATCTTTCAGAGGATCTTCTTCTAATTCATTATCAAATGTTGCTTCTATCATGTGACACTGTGTGCGGGATCTAGATTCAGTTTGACTAATGAAATTGTTAATGGCATCATCTTTTGTTTGGTTTTTGAAATCAAGTGCCTCTTGTATAGTTAATGGAGATCTAATGTTATCGGTAAGGTATGATACAGGGTGCTTATTAGTTTAGATTATTGTGACACTTGGCTGTGCTGGAGGATATAGAACTAAGTTCTTGATATTTGGTCCTCTGGTTATGGTCATATTTCCTTGCCGGCAGCCAATATAAGCATCGGCAGTGGTAAGCCAAGGTCTACCTAAAATCAGTGGATGTCCATCAAGTCAGGTTTTAGGATTTATTATCAGGAAATTGGTTGGATATCCCCAGGAATCAACAGAGACCATGACATCATGTAGAGTACCCTCCGGCCTAACCACAGATCGGTCAGCCAATTCTAGTAAGGTAGAGGTGGGTTCTACAGATGTAATGCCTAGCTTTTGGCAAGTAGTGCTTGTTAAGATATTAATTGCAGCTCCTAGATCAAATAAGGCATTGGATAGGGTATGACCATAAATTTGGACAGTTACAATTGGATTTCCTGGGTCTTCATATTTAATAGGTGTTTCTTTCCCTGATAGTAAGTCAGATAAGGTGCCGACTACTTAGACTCTTGGATTACTTATTATATTCCTCCTAGATTTCTTTATGCACAATTCTTTGATAGTTTTCGCGTATATCGGGATGTCTTGAATGGCTTGGAGGAATGGAATTTTTATGTAAAAATTTTGTAATTCTCCCAGAATGTTAAAATCAGGATATTGTATAGGTCGAGGTATGACTAAGCGTTCTGGGAACGGAGGAGAGGATGTGGTTTCTTGATTATGAGTTTGTTGTTTATTCACATCCTCCTATTGTAACAGATGTTCTCTGGGTAACTGATCTTCAATCGGAACTGTCTTATCTCCCTCGGTTTCAATAATACGCCTAGATCTTAACTGAAGATCATTACACTCCCTCAGATCGGCTCCTATTTTTGGTGTTTCTATAATTTGGAGAGATTGGATTGGTCTGTTATTTGGATTGGGGTTGGGTTGGGCTGGGAGTTGCGGTCTCAGATTAGACTGGGGATTTTGTTGTAAGGTTGGCAGTGTAGGTCGGGGGAATAGTTCCTACTGGCTGATGCATCGGTCTCTGCCAGTTTGTCTACCAGGCTGAACTTTGTGAAGTAGCAGGAGTCCATTATGGTGGATATGAGTTACTTTGCCAATATGGTGGGGTATAAGGAAAATTAGACCAACTAGATTGGCTTGCCTGATTCAAACACGAGTTTGAAGAAGGAAACGACTGTGGTGACCAGTTTGGAAACGGGGGTTGGGATTGATTTTTCCACATATTATATTGTTGAGCATTATACTGTGGAGGCTGAAAAGAAGAAGTTGGGTCTAGAAACATACCAGATTGTCTCGGCTGCCACTGACGGTGCTGGTTGAGGAAATACACCGATTATGGTTCTTCTTCTACTCCCTCATATACCGCTTTCAATCCAGGAAGTGAGGGGCAGCTATCCGTAAGGTGATCTTTTGTACAGATGGCGCATGTTTGGACTGTATCCAGTGGACACTCCTTATGGTTATGCTTTTTCCTGCATCGGGGATAGAAGATCGCCAAATTCTGTTCTGCCTCCATTTGCTACTGTTTGGCCTGCATAATATCAAGTTTTGTAGTCAGTGTCCCTAGTATATCAGTCTTAAAATTTTCCAATAAATTCCCAATTTCTACACGTGTTACTCCTTCTGTCGAAATTTTATTATCTCTTACAAACCGATCATGTTCTGCCGGTTTTACTCTTGTGCCGCCTCTCGAGCTGCTGATACATAAATCAATAATGTCAGCAAAATTTTCTTGATAAATATCCCCTTTTCCCATAATGTTTAATGTTTCGATCCATTGTTCCTTCATGCCCCTTATCAATGCTATTTTTAACACATTATTGAGTAAAGGTAGAGATGCATTAGGAGACCTTTGTAGATTATACTGGAAACGTTCCACATACTCCTCTAATGTTTCATTCGGTCTAGCTATAATCTGGAATATTTCATCCTTCAGTTCTCTAGACCTGCAATAATCTTGATATTTTTTTAGAAAAGATTCTTTCATTTGATCCCAGCTATTTATAACTCCGCCACCTAATCCCATAAACCATCTTAAAGTATCCCCTTTTAATGTAGAGGGAAATAGTTTCAGTTTCTGGGGGTCGGTGGTGTAATCATATCCCCTGCACAACACATCAAATTCAAATAAAAATGCATCCGAATCTTTTGATGTAATACCATGAAATGTAGGGATATGTTGAAGATGGATTGCTTTCATAGGCGCATTTGCTGCAGAATCCACTATAGGGTATTGTAATGTAGAGGTTTGAGTGTTTAGCTGGTTCTGAGCCATAGGGTTAAATATATTCCAATAAACTTCTGGGATATCTAGGAGGGTATTCCTAGGTTGAGAGGGAATGGCTTTGACAGGAATAGTTTTAATAGCACTTTCTCTATCTGGGATAATGAGAATGCCTGATGTCTGAGGAGATTGAGTTTCTTCAACAATGATTTTTGTAGCACTTCCCTTGTCTGGGCTGTTTAATGACTGAGTTGTTCCAATAGGAGATATTGGTTCCTTAGTTTCCCCTGTCTCTCCTTCTCCTTCACAAATATTGTTGAAATTCCCTTCCTGCAGTAGTTCTGGAGTAGAATTTTCAATTTCTTGAAAGTCTTGCTCTTCAGTTTGACTATGCACCTCAGCAAAGGCTACAGATGGTGATCCTGTGGCCTAAAGGGAACTAGTAGGTTGTTTAGAAATGATTTTCCTGGCTCCTATTGATGGATGAGATTCTGCTTTCTTGTAGATTTCATCTATGAAGGTCATTCAGCCAAGGGTCACCGACCCCTTAGCTTTTTCTAGCTTGGGTAGAGGTTTGGTATTTTTTTCTGGTTTTTCTACTTAGTCATGCACCCAAATTAACTACTAAATTTTATTCAAACAAAACAACAGCAAATATGTTAGAAAAGTGGACAGAGGAGCAGGGCTTTTACATGCTCTGCACGTAGGTTCTTACCTTCCATTTTTAAAATCCAACTCTTCCCTAGTAGGTTTGTACACTACTCTGAAAAAAAGAACAAATGGCTACACTCTTTCCCCAGCAACGGCACCAAAATGTAGAGCTATAAAAAGGGTCTCTTTCACCTCTAATTACCTCACATTAATATGTCAATCCGGAAGCGTTTTGTTATTTCAAAGAGTGTCTCAGTCTGAGGCTATCATTTTCCAGAGTAATGCTAGTAGTACAGTGTTTAGAAATACAAGAGTAAATGGATGCTTGTCTACAGCTTAACTACTTCAAAATATTAAATCACACATTCAAAAGACTAAGAAACTTATCAGTCAAGGGTTCAGTAGCAAGAACCCATCCCTTTGGAAACTGATGGAAAAGGAAATCAGAGAACATATTGTGGATCTAGGAGCCGGACAGTAAATGCCAATGCTCACTACAGCTTGAAGATCGTTCTTCACACCAGCACCGATAAATGGAATGACAAATGAGAAATGGAACAACAATTAAGAAATCGAACAGCAAGTCTGCAATGGAACAACAAATCCAAAATGGAATAGCAATTCTTAAATGCAATAGCAGCTAAGAAATAGAATAGCAACTAAGTCTCACAAGCAGTAACAATCTTAATCTATCAAATCAAATGCATTAATCATAATCTACGGGAATCAAATGGCAATCTTCACTCTTAAGGGTGAATCGAACAGCATACACCAATGGAACAACACTGATTACTAATAAGTTATGGAACAACACTTGAAAGCCATATACACACACAACACACTTAAATTGTAATCTGATCCAAGGATCAATATTAGTTAGAAGGAATACGACTGTGTTTCAAAATAGAACAACATTGTTCATAAATCCAACAATCGTAAAGAACATAACTCCCAAGATGAATCTCGTAATGTGAATGAATAGGTGTAGAGCACAAAAGCCTTGTAATGGAATAGTAACAGTATTCTGTTAAGACTAGTAATATTAGATCAACTCTCAAAAGAATAGTAATATGATGCAGAGTCAATATAATAGTTCTGTCTGTGGAAACCTTAATGAATTAAACATAATAGATCATGTGATGTAAACTTATAAAACACATCAGATTACCAAATAACATCGATAAGCAAACCACACAGAAGCAAAACGTAATAATAGAGGAGCAAGTGTCCTCCAAGGCCGGCCCCTTAGCCTCCAGGGGTACACCACTTGAAGTTAATCCAGACTCAGAGATGAAGTAATCACCAAGTTTGTATTAATGCATAGAGCAGAATTACAATAAACCAGTTCTTATCGAGACTCGATGATCAAAGTTTTGATCTTAACAGAAATTAGATAAAAGCTTAATCATGTCTCATACCCTCCCGAGCTAACAGTGTTGCCCCTTTTATAAGGGTGACGACAGAGATGTCTAAGTGCAAAAATAGATAAAACATCGATCCCTCAGGATCAAGGATCCTGAGGGATTCGCCGAACCGTTAGCCCTCAGTCGTTTCTTTTCTCTCCTACGCCGAGCTGATATCTCCACCTCCTTTTTTGGGCTGATTCGCTTTGATTTGCTTCGCCTTGTTTGCATTCGATCTCCCGTCAAAGTGACAGCGGTTAACCCATCCTTGTCCTTTCCTTTTGAATGGAAACTTCTCGTTTTCACTGCTCCCTGCATAAGGAAATGACAATTGTCAGCGTTTTAGTCTTGCATATTAATCTCACATGTTTTGTTATAATTATTTATCGTTTTCCGAGTTCATGATGCAAAAAAGGTTTGCAAGTTCTACTGAAAATATACTGAAATAATCATAAAAAACATACCTTTTTTAGCACTCCACAACAATATTGCATCGGTGCATTTCAGAGCAACAAAGATATATGGTATATATGTGATGTGATAGCCAGACCCGACGATAATATGAACCGGATTATATATATTTTGAAATCTGCCAAAAGGAATTTTTCAATGTAATTTCGTATATTTCATTACTAAATGAAATACAAAGGTGAATCACAATGCGATGAAATACGGACATGAAAGGGTTTATTAACACTGTTGAACACTATTTCAAGTTTAATATGGTGATTTTCAACGTTTTTAATGCAATTATAAAATACAAAGGGGTAGGCCCTTGCGACATGCGATGGTGACTTACGAGCAGACCTGATAGGAAATAAAGCATAGTCATGAATGTTTCAAATCCGGGTGAATAGTGTTTTGGAGGATTTCCCATGTTTTTACAATGTTTTCCTGTGTTAACAGAAAACAGTTTTTCTAAGGAGTTTTAAGCGTCAATGCACTCAACCATTACGGAACAGGTGGTCCCCTACCTTAAAGGTGTTACGCAATGATTATTGAACACTCAGAGAATGAATTCGAGTGGACCCAAAGCCAAACGACAAAGAGCCCGAGAGGGAAGATGAACCAACAATGTCGATTTGACTTTAAAAAGCATAGACTGACATAGGATGGAGGTTGGTTGTTGTTGTTGATTGCTGGGGGTTTTTGTTGCTAAAAGTGAATCCAAGGCGAAGGAGGTAGTGCAGAAGCCAAATAGGTAGCGTAGAAGCAAAAGGTAACCAAGGGAGTCACTTGGATTTCAAGTGAAAAGCCTAGAGAGAGCTGTAACTTGATAGAAGGCAGAAAGAAGCCAGAGCGAAGAGCGAAAAGCCGAGAGCAAGAGCCAAAGAGCCAAGAGTTGGAGCCAAGAGCCCAAACCAAAAGCCAAAGAGCTAGAGTCAGAGCCTAGATCCATAACCAAGAGCCAAGAACCAGAGCCAAGAGTCAGAGCCAAGAGCTAGGGCTTCAATAGCGAGGGATAACATGGTGTTTGAACCCACTGTTTCGTTGTAAAAACAATAGGATTTAAGCCAGGAGCTTGTAAAAAGGACTTGTACCATAATCCTAGAGAACCTAGTTGAGTTGACTAGAGCTCATGGAGACGTAGCCCAAGAGTTTTGGGTGAACTCCTAATCAAGTTTTTGTTTATATGTGATTATTTATTGTTACGTTGTCTCTGCTATTGTATTTAATATTATATGAATTTATATATCAGTTTAAGCACATCCACTTACAACACAAAAACATAAATTAAAGCATGTAATCAGTTTAAAACAAATACCAGCATACACCCATGTTGTCAAGCACATTCTCAATTCTGCATTGGTTAATGAGTAAGAATTGGGAATATTCAAGCTTTAGGAAGTGGGAGGGGTTCTTGTGAGTTGGAAAAGAAGCCTAAGAGCCCCATTTTCAGATCATGTGGTATTAGAGTCTAAGTTTGGTTGACCTCACCTTCAAATAAGGTTATATCAGAATTCTTGATTGATAAAGCAAAGATTGCTTGCTTGAAAGGTGTTTAAACAGTCAAAGGTTGATTGTATGCTTGTTTTGCAAACTGACTGTTGTTTAAGTTTGCAAAGGCGAAGAGAAAGCTATTGATAGCTTAGTCCAGGAAGGACAAGAAGAAAGAAGAAGTCATTATCATAATAACAACTTCTACAAATGAATCCTCTAATTCATCTTTATTCATCGCAAGACACTTTGATGAAGACATGAAGCAATAATTGCCCACCATGATGGATATGGTGAGAGAAATGTATGAGGATGGAAGGAAAAGTAGCATGCTTACTAAGAAGCTAAATTCCATAAAGGAAGAGAAGCAGTTGCTCTTGTTACACAGTAATTTGTCACTGCCTTCCTGTCAGTCACCCTGTTGTGCCAAGAATTCATAATCACTAAGTTCCTTCTTTCTGAACTGGCCCAAAAACCCATTTTTCTAAAGTTTTGTTCATCAGCGCATCTGTTCCTAAAATATCCGCGATGACTGGCGCCCTGTAGTGTATTCCGTGCGCTGCCAGCGCGGAAGGACACCACTTTTCCGCGCTGGTCGACAGCGTGCCTTTCCCGTGTACTTCCGCGCTGACATGACTGTCCCAGTTATTGAGACGCAGCGACAGCGCGACAGTTGCCTAATAATCCGCGCTGATCCAGTTTGGGCGAATTTGTTCAAACAACCAGCCTTCCAGATAATTCCAGGCTTGGTTGTTAGCTTTGTGAATATTGACTCCTTTCCATGACATGTATGTTCGACCCTTTGCAACAACTTCCCTTGAAGATAAGCTCATCCTTCCACCCTTTTAGGAGACTCCTTCTCCTATATAAACTCCCACCATTACCATGAGCAGCTAGTTAGACATAGCTTGGAATAGCTTGGATTGTATAGAGCTTATAGTGCTCAGATTGCTGCTACTATAGGTTTGGTGTGCTAGGTGTGGAAGTGATTGATTGCTTAGGTAAGGTTGTTTTATGTTGTTTGTGTGTGAGAGAGAGTTGTTTGTCTTGGGAGAATCATCCTCAAAGGTGAATGCTTGAGATACATGCTGACTGGCCCCTCCTGAGAAGGTTACCGACGTCAGAACATTTGGTTGTACTCTTCTCTATTCTGATTAATAATAGGACTGCTATTATTGTTCCATTCTCATTTGTCTATGCAATGGTTAAATGTGAATTACATCTTTTCTGACTGATGTATGGTTGCTTTTATTAGATTTCACGCTTGCGTTTGTTTCCTCTTCGTGTGTGCAGGTATCTATTCGCGGAGATCGTGGAGGATTGTGACCAGCCGAAGGGAAGGAGCGAAGGAAACATCTCTTCGTCAAACGACAGCGTAGGAATCCAAGTAGGTGCTATTTACCTCTTGTTTAATCGTAATTAGGAACATGCATAGCAGCATTGTGTGATTGTTGCTAGACCCCTGCTGGGCTAGTAGGGATCGCCTCTATCCGTAGAGGGGATTTACCTCTCCAACAATTTGGCGACTCCGCTGGGGACCAGCCTTTTTGTCTCTTGAGTCCACTTTTGTGTTTGACTTTGATTGGTCTCTTTTCCGAGATTTTGGGATTGTCTCTCTGCTTATAAACTTTCTGGGTACTTCTGGGAAGTATCTTAATTGTTAAAAGGCTCTTGCCTTTGGTTTGGGAAGTTTTGCTTTGGCTTTGCTTGTTTTTACTCTCAGTGCGGTTTAATTAGGAACAGTCGTGCCCCTGTTCCTTTGGTATCCTTTCCATCGCGCCTGTACGTCTAACAGTCGCGCTGACCTTGTTTTCAGAGACAGTGCGCTTTATTCGTGTCCTTCCGCGCTGACACCGCGCCCCCAATTCTTTGTGATTTGTGTCATCGCGTCTGTGTGGCTTCTTTCCGCGCTGACCTCATTTTTCTGAGACAGCGCGCTTTATCCCTGTCCTTCTGTGCTGACGTCGCAAAGTTGCTACAGGCCTCCTCCTGTCAGCGCCGAGTTGCTGAAGGCTACCCGCGCTGATCCTGTAAAGTTCATTTTTGACCAAATTAACCTCCTGAACCCCTTGCTATGACTATCCCTTCTTCTCTCCACCTGTTTTGTGACTTGCTTTTCACTGTCTGAACTCTGAACTGCTTGATTGCGGAGTTTGGTTCCATAGGGTTCCGTTTTTGCTCAGTTTTTTAATTTTGCGAATACCTTCCCTTTTGCTTTCGCTGCTTGGTTCGTGTTTCCATCATTACTTTTATAGTTGCTGGATTGTGTTGAGTCTCTAATTGACTGGTTGTGACTCTCATCCTTTGGGTTTTCGCTTTTCTCCATTGGTTTCTCACTCTAGCCCTAGGACATCTAGAGGCCGTGTGTGTGTCAAGCCTACTGTAGGAATCTTGTTTGCTTGTTTGACCAGCCGATTTCAGATTTGTTTATGCACTTGTTCAGTGATTGTTGGAGTGTTTTGGGTTGTGTTTCCGAGTGGTTTTCGCTTCCTCCTTACTTGCAATCCTTGCTTGTCTTGCCGAGCTTAGATCACATAGCTCGTGCAGAACTTAGTTTTCCTTTGATTTGGAAGCTTTTGTTGAGTGTTTTGGGAACTTTGTGTGCTTTCATTAAGTAATTTGCTTGGTGTTCCGGTTCCTCCAAATTCATTTAGATGCTTTGTGCCATTGAAAGGAAATCAAACTAGTAGCTTTGCTTTAAAAAATTGAAAAGGAAAAGAATATTTCATTGATTTGCATCTTCAAAAGAAAAAGTTTCCTTTCCTCGCTTTAGTTGCATTAAGTTGCTTGTTTTCTTATTTGTTTTTTTTGGTCAAAATTCTTTGCCCTCTCATAGCTAGAATTCATCGAACAAAATGAAATTCTTTGGCATGTAGTTTGCATCTAGGTAATTGTGAGAGAACATACGATAGAGCTTGAAATCGAAACTTAATCTCAAGATCAACTGTAAAATGAACCAAATGAATCTAAAAACGCATTGGAACTAAACGCAAATATCTAGAGGTCTAGGTTAGAGACGTGTTCCGGCGTCTTTAAACATAGTCACTGTTGTTTCACATTAGGTTGCATGATTCCTCCTTCTGTGACTCGATAGTGGTCTAACACGGACTGTGCTCCCACGTACCGTCGCGTATATAGGGAGACCCCATTAGGCTTTTATCCTCTATCCATAGGAAGCCGAGTCTGCCGCCTTGTGAACCGTAACGCACCGAACACAGCATTCCGGAAGATTGACTGCAGTATGGAAAGTCCTTGGCTCTCATACGATTGCTGAGGTGTATAAGCAGTTTTACGGGTTGCTTGGTAAACCTTATACCTAGAGTCTCCAGAGCAGTCAATTATGATCCTTTTCGGACTCCCTAAATGAAAAGGTTCCTGTGAGCGTCTTGTCACTTCGTGCTCATTAAACATTCGAAGCAGACTGGAGTCATCTTTTCGTCCTTTTCTCGACTCCTGAAACATGAAAAGGTCAAGTTTGGTTCTTGTGTCTTAAAATTAATTTGGCCACGATAACATCACCCAGTTAGATCTTGTGTGCGTTAGCTTGAGTAGGTTTCGTTTTCGTTTGCTATGGCAACTTTTCCGGGATTCACTAACCCAGGTTCCCCCTCTGATGGGAATCCAGGACAATTCCCTCCTCTTGGGAATGTTGGTGCTCCGTATATGGCAACGTTGTCCCTACCAGGGTTAACTGTCGGGTTTCCTGTGTGGTTGTTTTCAACCTCTTTGGTCCCTACCGTATCGGCTGTTAGTCCATCAGTCCCTCCACCTGAACAACGTCATGTTGATCCTAAGGTGGATCTCTCCCCTTCGACGCCTACTTCTACGTCGTCCTCTTATACTTCGCCTGGTGAAAGTCTCAATTCGCATAACCAGGTGGCTAAGAAGAAGAAGAAGAAGACCAAGAAGAAGAATTCCCCTAAGGGAGAGCTTACACACACAGTCCCCCCCTCAAGTCCAGCTATCCCCTCCAGTATACCTGAAGTCGGGTCACCTTCTGCTCCTCCGCGGAAGGTCAAGTTTCCTTGTCGATTATGCAAGGGGGACCATCTCCTTCGTGATTGCCTTGGCATTCCTAGGGTATTAGAAGTTTAGTCTCACGATCCAGCCCGCCCTCCATCGTCCACTGATGATCATGGCGATGCTACCTCATCAGTTGGGAATGGTAAGGAGAAAGGGAAGCTTCGAATCCCCTGCCGACTTTGTGAAGGCAAACATCCCCTTCACCTTTGTCCACTCATGGATAAAGCCTCTGCTGTGTTGGAAAGTCTTGCTGCTCCTCCGAATCCATTTCCCGCTGGTTATCAGCGTCTTTCTACAGCTGTCGATCGCGCCCCTGTTCACAAAGAGATCGCTTCAGATTCTCCTTTCGTCCAGGCCCCTCTTCCCGAACCTGGCTATTCCCAGCCTGTTCCAGACCCGCCGTTGGTCGGAAAGGGTGTTGATTCGAGTTCACCTCCTCTCAACCACTCTATTTTGGAAGAGCAAAATTCTCATGTTCTTCTCGTCTCCTTGGATTCTCCTGAGCTCGATAAAGGATATCCCGAAACCTCTCTGGAGAATTTAGATTCGGTTCTTTCCGAGCAGGGGGGCAACCATATGGTTCCCCCCCCAAGTAGTTCGGTCATCTCCTTTGATTGGAGTCGTTTGACTGCCCCTCCCCTTCCGTCCCATGTGCCTTTCTGGGTCACTGCCTATGCTTGCAATAAGGCGTTGCCCGACACTGTGTTAGACGAAGGAGCATTGGTTAGTCTCATGCCCGTTACTACTTGGCGAGCTTTGGGTTCCCCATCGCTTGTACTTGTCGCACCGCATCTCACCGCGTTTGACGGAGGAATGAGTCAGCCTTTAGGGATCCTCCCGAAGTTTCCTATTACTTTGGGAGGCAAGACTGTCTATATAGACATCTCAGTTACCCAAGGTTCTTTAGACTTCAGTCTTCTCCTTGGTCGTGATTATGTATATGCCATGGGAGCCCTTGTTTCTTCACTTTTCCGTGTGGTCTGCTTTCCACACGACGGAAGAATCGTGACATTCGATTAATTATCGTTCGTTCGTCCACAAGCCCCTCCCGCGCATTCATCTTTCCTTCCTGGCTTTCATCCACAAGTTGCATCTGCCTCGCCGCAAATCAACTACGTGGCCGCCCACCCTGTGCCCGTACCCAGTGATGACACCATCGTCCATAGTGTCTTGGGGGCATTAGGTCCTGATTTCCGAGATGTTGGCCTTCCCTCCGGAGCCACTTTCTTGGAGGTCTCCACTTCTCGTTCATTATGATGAAGTCTGCATGGAGCACAATTCCTTGTCTTGTGTCAAGCTCGCTAAAAAATGAAACACGACGTTCCGAGGATAGTTTCTGCTAATGTATCAACCTCGTTAAAAGAATGAAATCACTTTGTTCCAAGGACAGTTCTTTTACCTGTGTCAACCTCGTTAAAACAATGAAACATACGCTCGTGCAATTCGAGCGCAATAACCTTTTTGTCAACCTTCAACCCATTTTCAATGGCTTGAAGCTTGGGGGGCGTGTACCTCGAATTGAGACACGATGCTGGGGGCATGCCCGTTCCTTTCCCATCAAGCATAGTTTGCATGTATATACGTGCTTTTAAGCTTGCATCAAAAATAAAATCTATTGTTCAAAGCATAGTTTGCATACGTGATTATCATGTGTGTTTTTAAGCTTTCATGAAAATAAAATGCATGTGCACATTCCGCAATGGGTCGTTTGTTATGCAGTAAATACACCAGATCACATGAGTGTCAAACAATCGCATAGCATATAAAATACATTATCACATGTCAAAGATCCATCCAGAGTAAAGCATATGTAAATATTTTCTCAAGCATAGTTTGCATATGTGCTGTGTGTGCTTTTAAGCTTGCATTAAAAACATTAAAATACATGGGTCATGTGTTGTGCAATTCATACATAAGATCACATTTGTACTGAACATTTGCATAACATAAACAAAAACATCATCATATGTAAACGAGATCCATCCAAAAATCGGTATGTATATATATATATATCGTGTGGCGCACTAAGGCGCTCAAAAATAGGTGTACATGTCCAAAATATCAGTACATCTGAGTCATGTGTCTCAAAATAACAGTGGAAATAAAACCTAGGTAACTATTGAGCCGGGTGATGCTCTTTGTAGTACACAGCTACTCGTGCTACCCGCCTCAGAAGGCGGTGCACCCTGGGTTCCACCCCCACTGTATGGATTTGATGCTCTAAGGGGACCTCTTCGACCCCCTGGTAGTCAGGCACTCCCTCCAGCAACCCCTCAAGGTTGCGAGCTACAGTCTCTGACATGTCAACCCCTGGAGGGACTAAGGCCAAGGCCCCAGCTCCCTGTTCTTCTCTCCGTGCCTCGGTAGCCAGGCCAATCGGTCTAGTAGGCCCCACATCTGCATACCATGACATTTATTAAGACATGTACATAAAAAAATTCAAAAACATTGAAAAACTCAAAAAGCCAAGTGTTATACCTGCATCATCCCACTGTTCACCTGGGGGCAGCACCATATCAGGGTCATTGCGGAAATCCATACCCGCGTATGGCCAGTCCTCCACGAAGACAACCTGCTGATCTAGCCAGACCCGGAAGAATGCTCCCCAGGCATGTGGTCGGCCACCACCTCCGCGTGGCATGATGCGAGCCCATCGTGTGGCCCTCGTCTCCCGAGGATCCCTAGGAGCATCCACGGCCATCGTCTGCAGCCGCATGGCTGGCACTCACTCTAGAATGAGCGGGAGCAGGATAGACCCGTAGCCAAACTGCTTCGTCTCTCCGCAACGACAGTTGCTCAGCTGCCTCTTCATGTTGTTGGTCACTACTGTGGCCCAATCAAACACTGTAGGCTCGACGCAATCGAGAGCTAGCATAAGGTGGGTCTTCGAAGCCTCGTGGTTGGCCATGCTTCCCGCTGCCCGGGTCACCATGAACAGGATGGTGCGAAGGACTATGTTTCCCACCGTGGGGATTGCTACTTTCCCACTCCGCGTCTTCTCAGCCTCTGGACATACTCGAGCCATGAGATCATCTAGAGGACCACCACCAGGTCGTTGTCCCTCTATGATGAGCCTCGCACCCCGACGTGACAACCCCGTCAGAAAGAAGATATCCATGTGGTCAAATTCAATATCTTGGCCCCGGATGGTGAACTTCCCATCCACCAGGTTCCATGCCCTGATCAGTAGCTCAAGGAGATCATGTTGGGCTCTTAAGCGCGGTGTGAGGAAAAACTTCATGAAACCGCAGGCCCGCATAGCATTGCAGCAATCCACATTTGCCCAAGCAGCTATATCTTCGACCTCATGCACTCTTTCCTGCCATTGGAAAGCCATTACGTCCTGCACAAGCCATGAAAAGAAATTAGAAGTGCTGGCATGGAATTTTTTACGTCCAAAATTGAAACAAAAATTTTTTCCGCGCCAGCGCGGCTGTTTTAAAAACAGTCGCGCTGGCCATGGCAGCCCTTTGTTATTTTTCAAGGTCAGCGCGGAAGAACATGGGTTTTCCGCGCTGACCCGAAGTTGGCAGCATTTTGTCCTAATTCGGCCAGCGCGGACCCGCGTGGGATATCCGCGCTGACCGAGAGCGCATCTATGCGCCAAGAATTCGCCCAATTGGGCAAATTCGACCGCTAAAATCCTATCAAATATGATCAAAATGCAGGGCAAGGAGAGGAGAACCTACCTGGAAGAAGCGGTTCGGGAAATGGTGTCCGTATGGGCTGGAAATCGCTCCGTCAACTTTCTGGCTTCTCCACGTCCTTCACGTCCCAAAATGGTAAAATGGTAAAAATGATTTTTCACCCCCCCTATTTATAGTAAAAACTCACAAATGACCATATTTTTGGGTTTCTACCATCTTTTGCCATGACTTTAGCCCTAGATTTGTCAAATGCATGTTTTAATATGTTTTTTACACATATCGAATGGATTTATGCGAGTAGTGCTCTTGTGTAGGTTCGGATAAACCAGCTTGCTCGTGACGGTTCTCCGTGCATTTGGTTTCCAAATATGTCGTCTCTAAGCTCTTTTCCGACATTAAACGAGAGAAGATAGCCGAGCCTCCTTTCAGCTCATTAAAAGGAACGAAAGGCGGTCGTTTTAAGCTCTTTTTCGACCGTTGAACTAAAACGATTGTCGGGTGTTTGTCGTTTCACACTCGATAACGGCTCTAAAACGACGTGTTTTCGACCGCTTTTTTACTTTTTCGGGTCGAAGGCACTATCCACGAAAAGTACTCCTCGGTCGTAATGGTCGGGCGGTTCTTTCGAGCATAGTTTTATACTTTTTCGGGCTCGAGAGACACAACTGTACGAAAAAGGACCCCCCTGGAGTCTCCTTTTCCGCGATCTTTTCAGACTCTCGAAACAAGAAAAGATGTCGAGTTTTTCCTTTGTCAGGCTCGTTAAACACTCAATGACATCGGGTATTGTCGAAATGATACTCATCAAGCATATGCTATCCCCGTCAAGCTTGTCATCCAAAAATAATCGGGGTACCTGCCAGAAATGGTGGGGAAAATGGAACTATGATTACAGTCGTGTCGGCAGTACGTCGCTCTTGAACATGGCACTCCGCTGCTTCGTGTCTGGGTGGGGCCATCTCATCTTGTTTTCACTAGCCTCCATGGGTTTGGGTTATCTTATTTGGCCTCTCATTTTCTCATTTCCATCATCACCATATCCTCTGCTCATTTGATGCCAAATACTGCCAAACCCGCTTTAGTGCCGCCATATGTTCAAGAGAAGTATACCTCTACAACAATACAACCTCGTCTGCTATCTCACACAAACAATTTTACCTCTGTCTCGTGTCGATGATGTGGGAAACATCATGGCCCACCTTCGATCAAGGTCCTTTCCCGTCGACTCCAACTCATTATCCGGGAAGGCGACTTAGAGACTCCCTTCAGGTGCCTTGGAGCCTGCATGCCTCAATGGCAGGTTCTTCGTGTTCGACGTGAGGCTTACATCACTGGCCTCCGATCGAATGATTCCGTGGGTGTTCGACACCAGCTCATGGATTCACACGCCACGGATTGTACCTATAGTACCTTGAGGGCCATTGTCATTATTAGTGGTACCTCTCGCGTCTGTTAACAGTTTCCATCATTGACTGGTAATCAGACGATGTTCATGCATGTTCGACTTCAACTCCTGTATTCACATGCCTGGACTTGTACTTTGTTCGGGTCGAGATGGAGCGCAAGACCCTGGATCCCTGTCTGTTGTGGTCCAGGTTGCGATTTGTGGATGATCATTACATGACTCACTGATGGATGGCTGCGCCCATACCTGAGTCTTCATGGATGGCTGCGACCATACCTTGTCGTTATTTTGGTCTCTTCAGCTGGGTGGCTGCGTCCATTCCACAGACCTTTTCGCACGTCTTTGGATGGCTGCGCCCATGCGTAGACTGCATGTACTTGATTGTCAGAGATTTTCGGTCCTTCCTGGTGGTGTTCCAGTTCGGCATGTGTTGTAAAGCATTTCACCCCTCCCACTCTCTCGGTCTTCATGCTTTAGGGGGCATCTGTTACACAGTAATTTTTCACTGCCTTCCTGTCAGTCACCCTGCTATGCCAAGAATTCATAATCACTAAGTTCCTGCTTTCTGAACTGGCCCAAAAACCCATTTTTCTAAAGTTTTGTTCATCAGCGCGTCTATTCCTAAAATATCCACAATGACTGGCGCCCTGTAGTGTATTCCGTGCGCTGCCAGCGCAGAAGGACACCACTTTTCCGTGCTGGTCGACAGTGCGCCTTTCCCGTGTACTTCCGTGCTGACATGACTGTCCCAGTTATTGAGACGTGGCGACAGCGCGACAATTGCCTAATAATCCCCGCTGATCCAGTTTGGGCGAATTTGTTCAAACAGCCAACCTTCCAGATAATTCCAGGCTTGGTTGTTAGCTTTGTGAATATCGACTCCTTTCCATGACATGTCTGTTCGACCCTTTGCAACAACTTCCCTTGAAGGTAAGCTCATCCTTCCACCCTTTTAGGAGACTCCTTCTCCTATATAAACTCCCACCATTACCATGAGCAGCTAGTTAGACATAGCTTGGAATAGCTTGGATTGTATAGAGCTTATAGTGCTCAGATTGCTGCTACTATAGGTTTGGTGTGCTAGGTGTGGAAGTGATTGATTGCTTAGGGAAGGTTGTTTTATGTTGTTTGTGTGTGAGAGAGAGTTGTTTGTCTTGGGAGAATCATCCTCAAAGGTGAATGCTTGAGATACATGCTGACTGGCCCCTCCTGAGAAGGTTACCGACGTCAGAACATTTGGTTGTACTCTTCTCTATTCTGATTAATAATAGATGACTGCTATTATTGTTCCATTCTCATTTGTCTATGCAATGGTTAAATGTGAATTACATCTTTTCTGACTGATGTATGGTTGCTTTTATTAGATTTCACGCTTGCGTTTGTTTCCTCTTCGTGTGTGCAGGTATCTATTCGCAGAGATCGTGGAGGATTGTGACCAGCCGAAGCGAAGGAGCAAAGGCAACATCTCTTCATCAAACGACAGCGCAGGAATCCAAGTAGGTGCTCTTTACCTCTTGTTTAATCGTAATTAGGAACATGCATAGCAGCATTGTGTGATTGTTGCTAGACCCCTGCTGGGCTAGTAGGGATCGCCTCTATCCGTAGAGGGGATTTACCTCTCCAACAGCTCTCTGACAAAATGCAAGAACTAGAGAGGCAACTTCATATTGCAAATATGAACCTAAAAAGGATGCATGAGTTGGAGACACAGCTCTTTGTTTCCCAAGAAGCTTTGGTCAAGTATCATCTTCAAGAAGAGGTAAGCCATTCCAGTTTGTCTTCAAATTCTTCTGAGAATTCTTGTATTGGTTCTTTTGAAAAACATACTAAAGGCATATGTTCCAAGCTAATGTCCAAGATGGACTATGAAGGAAAGGGTTTGGGTAAGCATGCACAAGGTATTTTTGAACCAATAATGGTTGAGGAAAGGCCTAAGTATTTGGGTCTTGGCTATGCTCAGTCTTATGGAGAGAATTCCAAAGTTGCGATGAATGCCATTGAAATAGTCCCAAGAAGGAGTTTCATTTCACGTCCTCTACCTTAGAAGTGTGAAGGTTGTATTCAAGAGGAATGCAATGGCTTGAAGCATCATTTGCATGATGCAGGTGTTCAGAAGCACATAATTGAACCAGAGAGTTGGGGAGCCTTCAACAGCCTTGAAGAGATTGATGGTTTTCCAAAGGGAGCCATTTCTTCATTTTCTTCACCTCCTCATGAAGTAAATAAAGGTTAAAGAGAAAGGTATAAATCTAGTCCTAAACATTTTCCTTTTGATTGTGAAAATCATGATAAATTTCCACATAAGCATGGGAAAAGAATTTCATGTTCCTTTTGTGCTTTGCATAACCATGATCTTTCTAGATGTTGGAAGAGAATGGCCACATATAGGAAACTTTTGAAGGAAAGGAAGCAAGAAGCCAAAGTTCCATTGGACAAGGCAAACCATGTTGTCAAGAGGATGCATATGCAGTGCACTTATTGCCATAAGCAAGGACATCTTGCTACAAAATGTTGGACTCTAGATCTAGAAATGCTTCCACAAAAGCTAAAGAAAGTGGAAAGACAAGATGGCAGAAATGGAAATGAAGATTCCATGAGTGATGTGTCTCAAAATGACTCACATGATGATGCTGATTTGCAGAAAAAGGTAGTACCTTTGAAAGGGATTGGTAAGGAACGGTTAGAGTTCTTATCTGATTGAGATTGCATGTTTGTTCAAGACGCATCTACATTATATTTCATTTCAGCTTCGAAAGTACAGTGTGTTTAAGTGAAAGTTGAAGGATGAAATGCATGCATAAGCATGAGATGCATGAACATAGAGATTTTGATGATTTCCTTGTTTTTGAACATGTATGTGTAATTAACTTGTAGGGTTGATTACTTTGACATGCATGCAATGCCATGTTGACTTGGAAGAATTTAAATTGGTCTCCAAATAGAGATAATGATGAAGTGTTTCATCTTTTGAAAGAGAGTCCTAATGGTATTTTTCTACATGCTTGACTTGAAGGGTCATTTGTTTAAAGGCATGTTTTGTGGGCTTGTTATCTAGTCCATCATTTGTATATAGATGTAAGACATGGAGGTGTTTACAAGATGTGAGAATCTATTTCTTTTGTTGAAGAAGGAGTTTAGTCCATCCAGTTGTTGTCTGTATAACTTTTTTTGTTAACAGTTGTTGTTGGAAGCTTGTCAAACAGGTACAAATGAAATTTTGTGGAGTAGATGTACTTCACATTTGTTTGAGCCACCTTGGATCAATGATCAAGGTAAATAATTTCAAACCACCTTCTATGACCAGTACAATAGAAGTTCTGTAGGAAGGCAAGGAGGAAGACATTTCTTCTCAGGAAGACCAGCCCATCCAGAGAAGGTAAGTGGTCAGAAACTTTGGTTCATAGGCACTATGAAAAGACAAGTGTAGGGAGGTTGAAAAGAAGAAGGTGAGTCACTCTCATTTACTATTCAGATTAGAATATTAGTCTTTTGGAGACCAAAAGTTCTCTTAGTGGGAAGGCGTGATCCAAAAATGGATCTTGGATAAGCCTCTGAGTCTAAAAGACTTGATGTAAGAGCTAAAAGGTACCAAATGGCACAATCCTTTGTAAATTAGAGGAAAATTAAAGTCACAAGCTACTCTTAGAAATAGTCTCATAGCAGATATCCCTTCTTTCTAAATCCAATGCAACTAGAATGGGTGAAAATGGACTTCAGATGGGAAAGTTATCATAAAATAAAGCTGTTATGAAACCAGCTCAAGAAAAGATAGAAAAGATAGATCAACGCCTTAGAATTCAACCTCTTCGAGGGGGAAAACTCCTTTACATTACATAAATGAACAATTCTTTGATCATACAAATGAAAAGACCTCCTTTCTATATATAGGAGTATAAGGGGTCATAGCATAATCGGAGCTGACATAACAATAATAATGTAAGGGCACAATAATAACATTAGTGGGCTTCTATGGGGCACAATAGTAACAATATGGGCACTACATGGGCACATCAATATAATAAGTGGGTTGTATTAATAACAATAAGGGGTTAGACTAGTAGTATAGGGGCCTAACATGCCCCTCTCCTTCAAAAAGCATTGTCCTCAATGCTTGAGTAGTTCTTGATGCTTCTGTATAAAATTCTTGTCCTCCCATGTGGAATCTTCAGTGGGTAAGTTCTTCCACTTGATGAGATACACTGAAATTGATCAATTTCGTAGCTGTCGGGTTCTTGTTTCTGCGACTGCTCTAGGTTCCAATATGATTTTTCCTTCCTTTTAAATTTCTAGCAATATTGTTTGAATTGGTATCTTTTGCAACTTTTGAATAAGTGGCAATACTTCTTCATCCTTCTTCCATTCATCCCTTTCTTCTTTTATCCAATCTGGTTGGATAATAAAAATAGCACAAAAAAATTCTTCCACATCCTCATCCTTGAAGAGTCTTCCCATTTGGTATGGTTGGCATTTTTTAAGTGCATGTAGTATTGCCAAAATTTCCTTCTCATAAATAGCTTGCTTGAGATGTAGCAATAAAAATACCCAATCACCTACATCAAAAAAATTTTCACTACGATGTTGATCTACCTGTTGCTTCTTTTGATTTTGCACCGAAGTAGCATTATCCTTTAAAAGTTCGAGAACTTGTTGTTGATGCTCGATGTGATCTTTCACTGCTTGAACCTTTTTCTTCTTGATATGTCCTTCTATCTCTAGAGTTTGAGGAGTGGTAATTTCTTCCAATCCCTTACAAGATGTGGTCGGATTCATTTCTTGATGCTCGATGTGATATTTCACTTCTTAAACATTTTTCTTCTTGATATGTCCTTCTATCTTGATAGTTTGAGGAGTGGTAATTTTGACCAATGAATTACAAGATATGGTTGGATTCATTTCTTCTTTCTCGATGTGATCTTTCACTTCTTGCATCTTTTTCTTCTTGATGTGTCCTTCTATCTTGAGAGTTTGAGGAGTGCTAATTCTTGCCAATGCTTTACAAGATATGGTCTGATTCATTTCTTCTTTCTTTGGGGTGGGGTCCTGGCATATATCTTCTTCACTTGATGTTTCTTGATCCTTTTCTTCCTCCTCTTCATATTCTATGTAAAATAATTTCTTCTCGGCACACTTATGACCTTTAGTGCATTTTCTATCAAAATTGTAACAAAGCCCTTTTTCTCTTTTTTCTTCCAACTGTTGTGGTGTAACCCTTGTAGGTTGTGGAAGGCTAGGAGAAACAACACTTCCATATTTATAGTTGTGATGGGTATGCTTCCTAGTTTCCATAAGTTTGCTTTCCGCTATGTCACAAATCCCTTTTACTCTTTCTAATTCTTGTGGTGTTGCTCGAAAGAAGGTGTTGCTCTTTGTATCCTTATAATGTGCTATCATTTTCTCCGTGAAAATTGACCACGTAACAAGTTGTTTAAAAGAACAAAGCCCTTCATACCATAAAAATTGATCCAGTTCTAAATATGAAGATGCAATACATACCGTTTGTAACAGTGGTACACCATGTAGATCATAATATTGCTCCATCTGAAGTATCCAATTTACTGGATCCTTGCCATCAAACTTCCTCGTCTTGCTTTTTCTTAATTTTAGGAGCTCGATCTTGAAATGTCTGTAACTCTATACTCTCAAATCTTTAAGTTTTGAAATTTCAAATTGTAGTAGCCCTCTCTGACCTCTTTCCAATGCCACCATTCTGATCCAAATTGGATTCTCCAAGAAAGAGTTATGCACAGTATCCTAAGATGACCTGATTATAGACCTTTCTAGAAGAGTGAACTTGTATGAAGTGCCACGTGTCACTATTTCGAACATTGGCACTTAAAATATATACAAGAAACTACAGTCTGTCCTATTTCTATACCTTCTTACAAAATTTCAATCTAATGCTAAGAGAGAAAGTTATGACAATTTTCCCTAGGTAACTTATTTGGAATTTAATTTAGAATTCTCCAAAAAGACCAACTTCCTCAGATCATATCTCTGCAAATATAGTGCGAAAAGATCTGGAATTTGGACTTGAGATTTAGCGCACTTTCTTCTCAAATGGATTTTTTTAGCTTCTGAAATGTCACAGAAATAAATTGATAGCTAAAATGCCACGATGACCTATTTGGAGCAGCGAAACCCTAGAATCCAAAGCTCTGATACCAAATGTTATGAAACCAGCTCAAGAAAAGATAGAAAAGATGGATCAACGCCTTAGAATTCAGCCTCTTCAAGGGGGAAACCTCCTTTACATTACATAAATGAACAATTCTTGGATGATACAAATGAAAAGACCTCCTTTCTATATATAGGAGTCTAAGGGGTCATAACATAATCAGAGCCAACATAATAATAATAATGTAAGGGCACAATAATAACATTAGTGGGCCTCTATGGGGCACAATAGTAACAATATGAGCACTACATGGGTACATCAATATAATAAGTGGGTTGTAATAATAACAATAAGGGGTTACACTAGTAGTATAGGTGTTATAGACATTTTTGTGCCTTACAGCTCCAAGCATGAAATGTCCATAAACCAAGGGCTCCTAAGTCCCTAAAAGTGTTGTTCTAACCCCTAAAGGAACAAGGTCAACAAATTACAGCTTCTTCCAGAAGTTCTCCACCAGAAACTGCTCGGAATAAGTCAAAACAGGATCATTTCAGCTGCTCCACTAGCCAAGTGCGTTGTATAGATCCTAAATCCACTGGCTAGGTGCGTTGCAATGCACCTAAATGCACTATCAGGGTGCGTTGAGCGGGAAATGACAAATGGAAATGTCATTCTGCGAGGTGGAGAGACAATGGAAGCTTCCAGAATCTTCTCCTATGACAGTTGCCTCACTGAATTCGACCAAGGATGAGTAAGAGGCCTTCAGTCTCCAAGTGGAAGCAAGAACTGATAGAGAGAAGTCACTAATCAAATCATAAGCTGACTCATCCTCCTTGCATACATCTATATATGGATCCCTCATCCCAGAGATCCAGAGGCTGGAATTTTGCACATTGTAAGGAATTTCTGTTGGTTTTGAGACACATCTCAGAGAATTGGGTGATCTATGCTTTGTTGGAGGTGAAGAGGGGCTTATTTGCTGGGAGGTTGATGCTGGGTCAGGAATCATCGGTTATAACTCCTCTTGGATCTTCTTGTATATCAATAAAAACTATTTGAGTTTCTTCTCCATGCTTTTGTATCATTGATGCTCGTTACATTTGTATGGTTAACTTAAATCTGATCCTAAGTTATTTATGAATATAAATCCATGTCTTTGTATAGTTTTCTTCTTCTGTGATCTTACAGGTACTTGGTGAAGCTGGGTAAGTAAGGGAGCAGGTAGCTGGAAGCTATCAAAGAGGAGAGAGATTGGATCAAAGGACTAGCGCAAGACACAGGTTGGTTCTTCCTATTCCTCTTTATTTATAGTTCATAAAGGAGATACAAAAGTAGTTTTCTCTATTTGTTTCTAAGGCAGCTGTCACACCTTAGTGGGATAGAGCAGTTCTAAATAGACACTTTTCCCGGTAACAAAATGGCGACTCCGTTGGGGAATCGAGTCTAATTAGTTTGTTTGTGTATCTCTTGTTGTTTATTTCATAAACTTATAAGTAGCAATCGAACTGCATTTGCCATAACAAATGCAAAGTAGACATTTGCTGCTTCAATCCATTCACTGGATCTGTTTATGATTTGAACAGCTGATTCATAAACTATCTGATTGCCCTTGTGATAGTTCTTAGACCCTCCTTAGATCTACCCCTGATTGTGCATTACTGATTGCTTTTACTCGGCCAAAAACCGAAGACTAAACTGCAAACTGTGACCCACAACCCGGATAGAATTCTTGTTTCTGCCCCAGCGCAGGCACTGTGAAGAGGTTCTGCATTTCAACGCACTTCCTGAAAGGAAAACCTGCGCTGCAATGCAGTTTCTCTCTGTTACAGGTGCGCTGATCAGCCTAGCCCTGTGCAGCTGAGATTCTTGTGCTTCACTCTTTCCAGTTTTGTCTCTGAATTTTGCAGCCTGTGATCAGTATATGAATGTTTCAAACCCCTTTTCCTTACTGATATTCTGCCTCATTTGTACATAAGAACTATAGATGTTTTTGTGTGTTTTTTGAGTCGTTTATAGTTTTCCATTGCAAAAGTAGAATAGTCGTACTATCGTCCTTTGATTTAGATCTGTCGCAAGTGTCGATTTTGATCATAGGAGAAAGTTTATTTGATGTGGATGGTTGATTATGCATTTACTATTGCCTTTGGTATGAATTTGTGACTTTCTAGTGTCAAAACGAGTATTTATTTCAAAATCATAAAGTGTCGTAATCATCTCTACCTTTTGATTTCGAAAAGAAGCTTGTTTTTGTTTGTCGCTTGAAAGCAAATTCAGATTTGTACATCAACTTTCTTTTTAGCATCAATACTAAGAAAGTGAAAAACAAATACATTCATGTGCATTTGCATATAGACAGTCTGTTTGGCTTGATTTAGGAAAGTGCATTTACAGTGTGCTCTTTGCTCTTTGTGAAAAGATTGTGTCCTTCTTTTCCCCTAGTAGCTAGGATTTTCATTGCTGAAAAGAGATAAAAGTTTGTTTATCATCTTTAGATTGCATTTTAGGAATTACATCTACATCTCGTGGTGAACCCAAAAGGAAAACTTCATAAGAAAGATCAACTTAAAATAAATTCAATGAACCTAACAATGCTTTGGAACTTAACGCACAACATTTAGAGGTCTAGGCTAGAGACGTATTTCGGCGTCGTAAAGCCTGGTAACTGTTGTCCTCACTGATGGTTGGGTGATTCCTCCACTTTGAGACGATAAGTGCCAGTACGGACTTGTGCTCCCACGTACCGTCGAGTATATATTGGGAGACCCCTATAGGCTTAAATCTTTTATCCATAGGAAGCTGTGTCGGCCTCCCTACTGATCGCAATGCACTGAACACAGCATTCGGGAAGATTGACTGTCGTACCGTAAAACGTATTCTGCAGTTTTGCGATTGGTTTGGTACTCCCTCTACCTAGACCTCCAGAGCAGTCCCTTTCGTTCCTTTTCAGACTCTTTAACGGAAAAGGTCCATCTGAGCACTTGTCACTTCAGGCTCATTAAAAATCGAAGGAGACTAGAGTCATCTTTTGTTTTTTCTCGACTCTTAAAAACTGAAAAAACAAGTTGTGTCAAAAGCGTCTAAAATTCATTTTATTCGGAAACATACCTTCCCTTTATTTTAGTTGATCGAGTAATCTGCAATCGTGGAAGAAAGTCAATTGAAACCCCGTCGTTCCGGAGGCTTACGAGTCAACCGTCTTTGTCGCCGGAATGGAAACTAGTACGGACAAAGCGAACTCGTTTAACCGGTTCCAAATCTCCTATCAAAGTTAGAAAAAGTGTTCCAACAACATCAGAGACTCCAGTTACTCCAAACATTTCTGGAATCCCTGCCTCTACAGAAGAAGTTCAACAGCCACAGAAGGACAGTGATACTGATCCTAGTTTGAGAACAAACACTTGCGTTACCGAATCAGTTACATCTACAACCGGTTCGGAGAGTCTTACTCTTCAAACATCTGTCGCTGCTGATTTCACACCTTCTTCGGCACCAGAAATATTTTACGGACCTAACGGTCTTCCCCTTCCACCTGGTCTGATTGCAATAGAAGAAATTGTAGAAGATCCTCAAACAAGTACTCCAACGCACTTTGGAGTCGGGATCACTCTATATCCTTCGTCATCAGAAGTTAGTCTACCACCAGCGGAAGCTCCTGTAGAATCGCTAGGTAATCTTTTGGATAGACTACAAATGTCTGAACAACCATCAACATCTAGGACTGTGTCATCTGACACAGCGACGACAGAACTCCCTGCTATCACTCCGACAATGTTCGCCGGCATACCATCTGTCCCGACTAGCTCTCAACCGCTAGAAGGAGCCCACTCAGGGGCTATTTCGAGAGTCTGGTCTATTCCTGTTTGTTCATCCGAAATAATATCTGGGAACTCTTATGTTGAGTCTCAACAAATTGACCCATTTGGAGGTCAATTTGGGCAGTCCGGCCGCCAAGGGCAAACAACTCCTTTGAGTTCTGGATTACCACTGTATGCGGGGCAGTATACCCTTTCATTATCCCCTCTGGGAGGATATCCATACGGGATTTCACAACAACATTCAGGTTATACTGGAATTACCTCAAGTGGTTGGGTACCTATACTACCTCAACAACCAAGAGTTGTGTATTCGATGCAACAATGCGTACCTATGTCGAACATCCCGACTACGCCAGCTATTGTGATGGTGTCGCAAGTTCAAGCACTGCCTGTTGTATGCCAACCTCAGGTTTCTCACGTTGTAATGCAACAACCCCTTGACCCTGCGACTCAACCACAATCGCCGACTAGTGGGGTGACACAGGTCCAGACGGGTACAATTACCCCTCACCTTGGTCAAACGGTTAGTATCGTGCAACAGCACATGGTTTCACAACCATCGCTGGTGCAATACCAACAACCACAATTCCAACAAGTATACCAAGGTTCTGAGCATCAAATCTTTGCGAATAGCAGACAGCTGTACATCCAAAACTGTCAAAATCAACCATTCTACAATGGTCAAGTCCACCAACCTTACCAAACATACCAGCATCAAATGCATTATGCCGGTATGCAAAGACGACCTGCTCAGGCAATTCCATCTTATCCTGGGTATGCTTCGACTAACCTGAATCAACAGTTACCCTTTGTGGCAACCTTAGAGTTACCTGATTTAAATCGGTTAACAAACGATCCAATTGCTTACGCCCCTTGGTGGCCAGCGATTCCGCATAAGCTTCCATCAGATATTCCTAAATTTAATGGAAATCTGGGTGAAGATCCATCGAATCACATGATGAACTTTCATCTATGGTGTTCATCAAACACCCTAAATCATGATTCAATAAGACTTCGCCTCTTTGAAAGGACGTTAATGGGTCCGGCGGCAAAATGGTACATTGAATTGCCTAGAGCTTCATTCAACAACTTCAGTACCTTAGCCACAACTTTTTTAACCCATTTTCAATTACCAATAAGGTACGAAACGACAACGGAACTTCTTACCAACTTCACACAGACAACGGCCACTCACATATCTGATCATATACATGAGTGGTGATGTCGTCGTAGGATGGTAAAAACATACGTCCCCAATCAGCTCTTAGCTGAATGGTTTATCAAGTCATTACTGCCTTCCATCACGGAAGATGTGGCAAAGGGGGGAGTCGTAACAAAATATCAAGTTATTGCTCGTGCACAATATTTGGACTTGATTTACACTCAGTCCGGCATGCTCTACGACAAAATACCTGACGCCCCTAGACCGGAATTCTCAATTCCTCCTCCTCCTAAATTCAACAATGACTCTCATGCCAGCGATGGCGTGATTGGCACAACAGACACGAAATAGACAAAGGCTACATCCAAAAAGGCCCGTAAGGTTTTAGGTCAAAATGAAAAATACGAACTTCTTGCTTCAAAAGTAAATGTCGTATCGACTGATAAAGGCAAAGAAACCAAACAACCAGGAAGCAAGGAGAAAGGCAAAGGGAAGAAGAAGAAACAGGAAGAATGGTCACTTGAAAAATCTTCTTCAAACCCTCCTGGAAATAGGAAACCAAAATTTCCATGCTTTATATGCAATGAGCATCATCGGACTTTAGATTGTCCACACAGAGCCGAGGTTAAAAAATACTTCAAGAATTCAAAAACCTCAGCAGTGTTAACTGATCTGTTTCCAAATCCAGGAACAAATCTGGTTGAAAGTGGAAATGCTTCCCCGTCTCAAGTGCTAATGTTGTCAATTTCAAAACAGCAAAATGATGCTTTGATATCGACAAGGAACAAATATTATGGGAATCTGCAGCTGTCAAACAACAAGGATAAAGATCAACCAAGTAGTTCGACAACAACTTCGACAGAAGTTGTACCACCCACCATCCCTGAATTGACGATAAAATCGCTGAAGGGAGTAGTACACAAGTCGACATTTAATCCCCGCGCTAGAGTGGCACAACATTATAACATAGTGGAAGATTCGGCCCAATCGCCATCCGCTATGTCGACTCTTGAAGTACTACAAAATTCCCCATCCCAAAGGCAGGCTTTATTATCGGCCATTGGTGGGATTGATCCAAAGGATTCGAATCTTGTATCCTTCGATCATAAAGGATATGATCCCCAGTTACCAGCTCAACTAGGTTTCCTTGTTCAAGTGAAAGCCCTCAACGAAACTGTTCATCGAACAATTATTGATGAGGGGGCATCTACATGCATTATATCGATGAGTTGCTGGAAACATTTAGGATCTCCAACCTTGTCGCGGTCTGCAACGACATTAAAAGCATTCGACGGAAGGACATATACCCCATATGGTATCCTAAATAACTTGAAAGTTGAACTAGGAGGGAAAACAATAGAAATAGATGTTGAAGTCATCGATGGCAATCTTGATTACAACATCCTACTAGGACGACCATGGATATATGCCATGGCAGCTGTTGTGTCGACCTATTTTAGAAAGATTGTATTTCCCTTTCAAGGAGGGATTACAATCGTCGATCAACAAAACTTCCTCCCCAATGGTTCTCAAGTTACTGGAAGCATTCCCATGATCCATGGAGGCCCCCATTCACTTCAGAATATCGGAGTAGGCCTGCTAAAAGATCCTATACTAATGGGAACTTTCGCTCTTCCACCTCCAATCACTCTGGCAGAAGTAGCGTCAATAGGAACCTGCAACATGATATCTTCTATAAAGATCTCAGAAAACGATATCAACATGGATCATGCAGTGGTTTTTCCCTCAAGCCCAATGGAAATATTATAGCAATCAATGTTCCTAGCATGGGAGGCAAACCCAAATCAACGCTCATCAAGCGTTTGGATAGATAAGTCTAGAGAATATGGTACTCCTTCAGATCCTTGGTCGCGAGTGCATGTCACCGATGAAGGAATTATCCAATCTATGGTAATTGAAGGAGCACCATGGAATGATTCCCACCATCGTTCTCTTCTTCCGGATTGTCAAGAAGATACTCAAAATGACCTTTATCATCCTTCAGTAGTTGACTTTCTGTCAAATACTGTAAATACGGTGAATTCCGAGCGAAACTTGTCCAAAATTGAAGAGACTATAGCCATAAATATCTCGACCAAAACAGATGTTGTAGAGAATATTTATGTTGGAAAATGTTGTTCTCCTTCAGAACTGGAAATATATAACGCTCTTTTTTATGAATTCAGAGATGTCTTTGCTTTGTCATATAGTGAAATGCCAGGCATCGACTCGAGTATCGTTGAACACGAAATTAAGATGTATCCAGATGTCAAACCAGTACGACAACGGCTAAGGCAGATGCACCCCAAGAAAGCCGCTGCCATTAAGGTAGAAGTTGAAAAATTTCTCCATGCTGGTTTCATCTACCCGGTTCCTCTAACCGATTCGGTATCGAATATTGTCCCTGTTATGAAAAAACAGGGGACAATTAGAGTGTGCGTCGATTATAGGGATGTAAATCAAGCTTGTCCAAAAGGCAACTACCCTACACCCTTCATTGACCAGATAATTGATGAATGTGCCGGATGTGAAATCTTTTCTTTCATGGATGGATTCTCCGGGTATAATCAAATAAATATCTGCCCACAGGACCAGTCAAAGACTGCCTTTATTTGTCCGTGGGGCACATTCGCATATCGAAAATTACCCTTTGGTTTAAAGAACGCAGGGATGACGTTTCAGAGGGCAATGAATTATGCCTTCCATGACATCAAAAACATCGTTCAACCATACCTCGAAGACCTTCTGATTCATTCGCGAAAGCGGACTGATCATCCGCACCATTTAAGAGCGATATTTCTACGTTGCCGACACTACAAGATACGACTCAATCTGCAAAAATGTGTATTTTGCGTCAGTTCTGGTCGTTTACTTGGCTTTGTAGTCTCCAAGGATGGGATTCATCTCGACCTGTGTAAGGTCCAGGCAATCATAAATTTGCCTCCACCTTCGAATTTTCTTTAGATTCAGAAACTCCAAGGGAAAGCAAACTTTCTGAGGAGGTTCATTCCAAATTACGCCGAACTTGCTAAAGGTTATACACGTCTCCTGAAAAAGGAGGTACCCTTTGTCTGGGATCAGGTTGTGCAAGCTTCCTTTGATGCTTTAAAAGATTCCCTAATGAAAGCATCATTAATGTACGCCCCTGATTATCAAAGAGATTTTAACCTGTATCTGGCTGCAGCAGATACGACCATCGCAATGGTTTTAGTTCAAGAAGTCGATGGAATTGAGCATCCTATATATTATTTAAGTAAAAACTTAAATGATACAGGCAAATATTCTTATGTTGAAAAACTAGCGCTTGCAGCTGTTCAAGCGATACAAAGATTTCGACACTATGTCCTCTTTCGGAAAACTACCATTCTGTTAGATTGCAACCCCATGACTTATATATTGTCGCGACAGCTACTGGGGGGAAAATATTCAAAATGGATAGCAATCCTACAAGAGTTTGATCTGGAATTTGTAGAATCCATGTCAAAGAGAGCTCTAGTTTTCGCAGAATTATTATGCGATCTCCCATCGTCCTCCAACGATGAAACATCCGAAGAATCAATCGTGGATGAAAGTTTGTTTCTGATATCTACAAGCAATGAGTGGTATGGGGATATAATCATTTATCTCCAAACCCAAAAATTTAGGCCAAACACCTCCCACTCTGAACAAAAACATATTCGATACCAGGCAAAAGACTACATGATCGTCGGTGATATACTTTACCGTCGTGGTATCGATACAGTTCTGAGGAGGTGCCTCACCCATGAGGAGGCCGAAAAGTCCTGAATGAGTGTCATTCAAGTGCGTGTGGGGGGCATCAACCTGGATATGCTACAGCACAAAAATTTTTACGAGCAGGATACTTCTGGGCAACAATGTTCAAAGATTGCATATCCGCAGTCAGAAGTCGCCATGCTTGTCAAATTTTTGATAGCAAAACCAGAAGACCACCTGCACCTCTACAGCCAATAGTTGTTATTGGGCCATTCGCCATATGGGGCATCGATTTCATGACATGTAACCCCACCTCGACCAGGGGGCATGGGTATATCATAGTCGCAGTTGACTATTTTACCAAATGGGCTGAGGCAATGCCTACATTAGATAATACTGGTGAAACAACTGCCCTCTTCTTTTTCAATCATGTAGTTGCCAGATTCGGCGTACCACAGGCTATAGTCACAGATCATGGATCACATTTTCGCAATCACATGATGGTCGAATTAGCTGCCAAACTAGGGTTGTATCACGACAGCTCTACTCCACATTATCCGCAAGCCAACAGACAAGTTGAAGCGATCAACAAGGTCTTGAAACGCATGCTGCAAAGGATGATCGGAGTTCACAAAAGAAGATGGCACCTAATCCTGTACTCAGCTTTGTGGGCTTACCGAACATCGGTAAGGAATGCAACCGGGTTCACACCCTTCCAACTGGTATATGGCCTGGAAGCAGTCTTACCAGTCCAATGTGAAATCTCGTCTCTCAAACTCGCAATTGATCTCCTCCCCAGAACTTCGGAAGAAGAGGCTTGTTTCTTGGAATTAATCCAATTGGCTGAAACCCGTCGTGATGCCGCTTTGGCTAACGAAGCCCATAAGAAACGAGTCAAGGCGCAGTTCAACAAAAATGTCAAACCCCATGTCTTCTCAGAAGGTGACTTGGTCTTGCTTTACGACCAAGAATCCGATAAATTGGGAGCAGGTAAATTTAAGTCTTTATGGATGGGCCCCTATATTATTAAACGGGTTTTAGCAAAGGGAGCCTACCAGTTAATGCATTATGACGGAATTCCACTGGCGCAACCTCGTAATGGGTTGTACCTCAAGTGTTACTATGCGTAATGGTAACCAATATGATTTTGTTATATTTTTGTTTTCGCTAAAGTGTTTGTTTTGGTCGAGTAATCCACTTTTTACATTTATTGCAGATGTCAAACCTATTGGAGCCATGTGTTGGATATGCCGGCGGAGCGAGTCGTAGTTCGCGGAACCTGTCCTCCGCAGCCTGGGCCATTTTTGATACAAGCGGCGAGTTAGTAAGTTTCAGAGGTGTATGTATTGGTTGATCAATGAATAACATCACTGAGTATAACGCGTTGATAGAGCTTCTCTCTGATGCCATCACTCATGGTATACGCCGACTAGTTGTCAGGCTAGACTCACAACTCGTAATACTACAACTAAATGGTATATATTCCGTCTGAAACCCAGCTATTTATCGCATGTTCCTAATGGTTAAGATTTTGGAAAGACAATTTGATCTTATTCAATATCAACATATTTCCAGAAACTTAAACACATTAACCGACTCATTAGCAAACTATGTGTTAGATAGACATTTGCAACATTTATAAAAAGAAACACATCATCAATGTTTTGCATGTGGATCATGTAGCTCAACCAAAATAAAACCCTGAAAATCAAAAATATATATAGCTATTTATGGTTTACACATAATGCTCTGTAACCAAGACAAAATCAGTCAAGCGACCCAAAAACTCAAAATGCTAGGGGGCACCCTAGTCTAATGATGCTCGTGATAGCAAGTCACCGCTTGTGCGATCATGCGTAAGAGCCGAGTCCATCGTCTGGGCACACCAGTAGTATGCCGCTGTAACCGCAAAGGTAGCTCGTCAGTCCTCACATCTAGTATACCGAGAGTGAGGCCCTCAACCTGCTCTTGCAAAGCTGTGAGAGTCTCGGCCACATCGAGGTCACGAAGGATAACCCTTTCGACGGCCTCTCCTGCTGGGGCAACAGCTGGTACTCTCAGGAGAACTACTGGACGAACGGGACCAACATCTGCATGTACACATGAGTTTGATTAAATTCTTGATAGAATAAAGCACAAGGAAATTATAAACAAAAAATGATAAGCAACAATATGGTCAAAGATTCTACCAATGGCGCCCCACTGTTCGCCATCCGACAGTACTAAATCTGGATCACCCCGGAAGTCCATGCCAGCGTATGGACACTCAGATTAAACCATCTCCTGACGATCAAACCACCTGAAGAAGGTATCAGAAAATGAAATCTGAGACTGGCCAGCATGGTTAGACATATGGTCAACCCATCTCTGCATACGTGGTTCAGTAGGAGAAGGAAAATTGAGTGCAATGTACTGCAGCTGCATCAGCGGTATCTTCTCGAAGGCAAAAGCGGTCAAAATCGAACCATACCCGAAGTTCTTCAACCTCTCGTTCTTTATCTTGGTCAACTGTTCTTTCATCACAAGAAGTACTACGTCGCACCAGTTGAACACCTTCGGTTGGAGGCATTCCAAGGCATGTTGCATATAAGATCGGTTGGCTACATGAAGAGATGCACTACCGGCCATCCTACCAAAAGTAAACAGAATAGTCCTAAGGGACCTGTCAGTGACATCACGGATAATGATCTTGCCGTCTTTACTCGGTTGAGATCCTTCTCTGCAATACCGGTGGACATAATCTATCACAGAATCGTCTCCTCAGGCCGAACCTGACAAAGAGATGGGGGCACCCCGCCTCGACAAGCCAGTCAAGAAATAGATGTCTACTGCAGTCAAGGGGATAGATTTGCCGCTAATATGGAAAACCTGATTGATAGGATCCCAAGCATCGAGCAAATACTGCAGTAGGTTGATATGTTGTCTCATGTTAGAAATGCGGAAGAACTTCAGGAAGCCACAATTCCGCAGCGCGTTCACTGTAACTGGATCATGTAGGGCAATCATGTCCTCTTCTTCATGCTCACGTTCTCGCCATATAAGGGTCATATTACTCCAAAGATCTCTGAAAAACAAACAAGAGAGGGGTTAGATCCTGATTTTGGTAAGAAACAGGCAAAAATTCCATCAAAAATTGTGCTTCAAATTCCCTTTTTGCACCCAACGCACCTACAGCAGTGTTCTAGGTGCATTGAATGCCAAATAGCCTTTAGACATGCCAGCATTCAATGCAAGTTTCGATACACTAAGGGTGCGTTGATGGCAGAACGAGATCCTTAAACCCCAGGGGCTCAGAAAAGCAAGGAATCAAGCTCAAAATGCAAAATGGAAACCATGAAATGAAAGAGCTCAAGTTTAGCTCCTACCTGGCCCAGACGGTGCCGAGAATCGTCCACAGAATCTCCCGAAATAAACTGATGAAAATCGAGGGGGGAAAGCACCTCCAAAGCTCCAACAAACCAAGTTCAAATGAAATGTTAAAATGAGAGGTAAAAAACACTTTTCAATTACTTTTACGTAGTTCAAAGTAAAATATTAGCGTTTTAAACTCGTTTTCAAGCAAATATTGTTCATTTCTGACTAGTTTGATGAAGCAGTTGAAAATACAGTACGATCTTTGGAAGGACAAAGCTATTTATGGTAAAAATCAAAACAAGACCATCTGATCGAGCAGTGTTACCGCGAGGTTCAAGCTCGTTAAAAAATAAACCCGGACCGAGCAAATGTTTCCACCGCATCTAAGCGCGTTAAAAAATGAACTATTCCCTAGTAAATAACCACCGTGAATGTAGTACTTCAGCCATTAAAGCCTTCGTCGTGTTTTCACCGTCACCTCCACTTTTTCATTGACCGATCATTCACCTCCATTTGATTGTTTACCCATTTTGAGGAACAGCTGCGAAGAGTGATTTCACTAGCCATCCTTGTGATACTGCCGTGATTGGAAAATTCCAAACCTTACCTGGAATCAGCTGCTACCCATTTCATCACTCGTTCCTCAAAAATAGGGGCCTAACAGAAGCTACCCTTTTTCAAAGGAAAAAAAGCAAAAATCCCTTGATAATGGGTCCTAAAAACCCTCTATGTCTTCCAAATCTCCCAAAATGGAAAAACCATCGCAAAATGAGAAGTTATGGAAAATTTTAATTACACTATCGAAACCCAAAAACATGAAGAAAACCATGAAATCCAACCAATCGGAGGCTTAAGTCAAAAGTGAATAGGGGTCGTCAAATCTGGTTGATCAATGGTCCAGATCCAATCTGCATATTGCATCAGCGGTGACAAGCGGAGGCAATTGAAGGCATAACATGCGATGGGATTGGGCCAATGTGATACCACTATTGCTAATGGTGGACCGCAATTGAAGTTGACATAGACCCTGCTATATTGGAAGACCTTGGGATTGTGCGATCTACGATTGCGACTTGTTGCATTGTAATATTGCGTCAGTGCATTTCAAAGGAGCAGAGATATATGGTATATATGTGATGCGATAGTTGGACCCGACAAAAACACGAAATGGATTATATATATTTCGAAATCCGCCGATAGGAATTTTTCAATGTAATTTCATATATTTCGTTATCAAACGAAATCCAAAGGGGAAGCGTGATGCAATGAAATACATACCTGAAAGGGTTTATTAACACTGTTCAACATTATTTCAAGTCCGAAATGGCAGATTTTCAACGTTTTTAATGCAATTCTAAAATACAAAGGGGCAAGCCCTTGCGACATGCAATGGTGCCTTATGAGTAGACCTGATAGGAACATAAAGCACAGCCATGAATGTTTCAAGTCCAGGTGAACAAGGTTTTGGAGGATTTCCCATGTTTTTGCAATGTCTTCCTGTATTAATAGAAAATGACTGTTTCTAAGGAATTTTAAGAGCCAATGCACTCATCTGTTATGAAATAGGTGGTTGCCTTCTCTAAAGGCATTATGCAATGATTATTGAATGCTCAGAGAAGTGATTCGAGTAGACCCAAATCTGGAAGATGGAGAGCCCAGGAGGGAAGATGAACCAACAGTGTCAATTTGCTTAAAAAACCGCAGACTGACAGAAGATAGACATTGGTTGCTATTGTTGATTTTTGGGGATTTTTGTTGCTGAAAGTGAAGCCAAGGTGAAGGAGGTAGTGTAGAAGCCAAAGAGGTAATGTAGAAGCAAAAGGAAGCCAAGGGAGTCACTTGGAGTTCAAGTGAAAATACCAGAGATAGATGTAGCCTGATAGAAGATAGAAAGAAGCCAGAGCGAAGAGCAAAGAGCCGAGAGCCAGAGCCAAAGAGCCAAGAGTCAGAGACAAGAGCCAGAACCAAGAGCCAAAGAGCCAGAGTCAAAGCCAAGATCCAGAACCAAATGCCGGGAGCCAGAGCCAAGAGTCAAAGCCAAGAGCCAGGGCTTCCAGAGCCAGGGGATAACATGGTGTTTGAACCTATTGTTTCGGTGTAAAAACAATAGGAGTTAGGCCAAGAGCTTGTAAAAGGACTTATACCATAATCCCAAAGAGCGTAGTTGAGTTGACTAGAGCTCGCGGAGACATATCCCAAGAATTTTGGGTGCTCCTAATTAAATTGTTGTTTCTAAGTGATTGTTTATTGCTGCATTGTCTCTACTATTTTATTTATTGTTATATGCATTTATATATCAGTTTAAGCACATACACTTACATGTAATCAGTTTAATCAGTTTAAAACAAATACCAACATACACCCATGTTCTCAAGCATTTCTTATTTCTGCATTGGTTAATCAAATAGACTTGGGAATATTTAAGCTTTGGAAGTGGGAGAGGTTCTTGTAAGTTAAACAAGAAGCCTAAGTGCCCCATTTTCAGATCAATGTAGATATTTCCCAAAATACAACTAGGTAAAAGGAAGTCTATACTATTCTTGATCTTATGTTTAGCCTTTAAATTGAATTTTCGCTGATTGTGCCTATTTCTGGAGAAATCCTGCATAATAAACTAAATATAAGATAATATCTCTAATTTTCCTACTAGAAACTCTGAATTGCCTGCAAGTATTATGCATTCAAATCTGGAATTAGTTTACTGACTATTAAAAATCTATTGTTTCTGGGCATTCTGGTGGTGACTGGGCCTTTGAATGAGTAATGTTGTTTGTCTTGTGTTTAGATGTTTGTGTTGTCCCTCTTTCTACTGCATTCTCTTCTCAAATGTTGGGGTGAATGTGCACAGTTGTCTGTGTTTATCTTGTTGTTGTCATGTGCATTGTATTATCCACCCTCTTTTAAATACTTTGTTTTGTCACAAAACATTTGGATTTAAATAATATATTTAAATTAATATTTCCAAATATTTAAATAAAATTCATAATTCAAAGTATTTCTTAGAATTATTTATGAATTCATATACTATTTCAAAAATCGTGGGTTGTTTTCTAAATCCACGTATTGTTCTCTTCCCATGGATTTTAAAACCCATGTGTTGTTTTCAAAAAACCATGTCATGTTTCTCCTTTTACCTTCCCCTATAAATTTCCTTTTACTCGTGTATATCTTTGAATGGATTTGAAAAACCATGTGTTCTTTTTTGTAAATCCATGCTTGGTTAAAACAAAAATATCTTGCTTCTTTGTAAAAACTCATTTTTACTTGTTCTCTTATGTGTAAAACTGGTTTACATGAGGCACTCTATTTTTCGCTCTCATGAATTGCAAAATTTCCCTCTTATCGTCTCTCATGAATTTACTTTCCTACAACTCTAGAATTATTTTACTCCTTCTCCTTTGCCTGTACAATTATTCTACCCACTTAGTAACCTTCAATCTCGCCTCATCTCTTTAAGTTAGTCTCCCATCCATATAGAATTTAATTATCCTTTCCATCCACACAACATTTACTTAGCCTCCGATCCACAGGGTATTTGTTTCATAATCACATGAAATCATTCCCACCATATTTATAAAATCCAAACCAAAACAGTTAATGGATTTGGGAGGGGGTAAGAAGTAAGAGGTTTAGGGGGAGGGGGATCCAAAATTATATGAGGGTGGCATCTGTGAATAATAGTAAAAGTGAAAACCACTTTTCAAGCCCCCTTTGGTTAAATGTCAAAGGGGCTGGGGATCTGAAACATATGCATAACCATAGATTATAACATGCAGAACGCTTTTATTGTTGGGGAGAATTAATGCATGAGGGGATCTGAAACATATGCATAAACATAGATTATAACATGTACAACGCTTTTATTGCTGGGGAGAATTAATGCATGAGTGCGGGGTGGTCCCAACAAATTTTTCATGTTTTTTATAATTTTGATCATTCATTTATTTTTTGAATTAATTTTTAACACTTCAAAATAAATTATTTCTCACTTAGGCATTATTCTTTGTTTTTTGGTGCAGACTTCAACTTTTTCTTCCCTTTAATCCAGGAATTCGATTTGAGTGCATGATATATTGTTGGAAAACTACTTCTGAGCTATTTTTGATGAAAATACCTACAGTCTGATCTGATCCAAACATTTACATGCAAAAATCTCCTTAAATCTTGGTACTTGGTGTCTCTTTAGAAATAATTTGCAGGAGGAAATATTATTTACAACATCTCAAACATAATAATGATAAGTTATAATCAAGAAATCCTCTAAAAATAATAATACCCTAATAGAAGGCAAGGCAGATAATCCTTGAGGGAGTTCAAGATCATATTGTCAAGTCTTCATGGAAAGAAAACCCTGCATGCTATGTGGAAAACATTAACGTGATTGTATCAAAATAGTAGTGATCATAGGAAGTTGGCATTGAAGGATAAAGTTCGTAAAATCAAGATGGAGAAAGGCAAGATGATTCCAAGGCACTTGACCAAGTTCACTCAATGGTGGGATGAACTTGGAAGTGTTGGAATCACGATTGTCGAGGAGGATATGGTGAGCCTTGCTCTTCTCGGACTCCCAAAGAGTTGGCATAGTTATTAGGACTCTGTCAATGGTTGCGAGAAGTTGCTAGATTGGGAATGACTATGGTCAGATTTGATACAGGATGAGATTAGGAGGAACACTAGGGATAGATCTTCATCAAGGACTAATGATGAAGAGAACTGTGCCTTAGCGATCAAGACGAGGAAGGGGAAAGGTAAAATTTCCCATTACAAATCGGATTCTTATCATGAAGGTAAGAAGAAGGACATGGTGTAAGTTAAATGCCTTTATTGTCACAAGATGGGTCACTTCACTACAAATTGTCCATTGAGGAAGTCCAAGGAGAAGTTCTCAAGAGGAGCGGTGGGTGACGCTTTGGCCTCCTAATTCGAGTTAGACTTTTCCCTCATTGCACGCATGGTGTCTTCAATGATCAAAAGTTTCTAGTTCTTAGACAATGGAACTTCTTTCCACATGACTGGTGACAAAGAGTTATTCAGTGAATTGGAGAAGAAAGATATCAGGATGCATATCGAGATGGGTGATGACAGTAAGTACAGTATTACTATTGTGGGCACTATTACATTTCAAAGGGATCATGCAGCTCCACTCACCTTGAAGAATGTCATGCATGTACTCGGATTGGCAAAGAACTTGGTATCTGTTTCCATGCTTGAGGATAGAGGCTATGATGTGATTTTTTCCAAAGTAAAGGAATTCCTTCAACACATAGCCATAGGTCAGGTAAAGAAGATAGGGATTCGAGTTCAGAATCTCTATAAGATAGAGGTAGAGGATTGTGTTTCTTTGAGTTCAAAAGTAGAAAAGATGTTGAGTTGAGATGTTCACGAGTTGTGGCATAGGCGATTGGGCCACTTGCATCATGAGGCTTTGAAGATATTGTATCAAATCTCTACCGGTCTTCCAAAAGGTACACTTGAGCAAATTAATACATGCAAGGGTTGTACTTTAGGAAATGCACCAAGTCTTCCTTTCGAGACAGAGACAATTTAGCAGAGTCTATTATGGAGAGAGTCCATTCAGATGTGTGTGGACCATTCTCGACAAAATCCATGGCAAAAAAAAGGTATTGTGTTATATTTTTTGATGACTATTCTTGTAAATGCTAGGTATTTTTTATGCAGAAAAAGGATCAAACTTTCACAAAGTTTTTTTCTTTCAAAGCGCTGGTAGAGAAAGAGTCTGGCAAGAATGTTAAAGCTCTATGGATTGGTAATGGTGGTGAGTATGTCTCCAACGAGTTTCATAAATTATGTCCAACGGAAGGGATTAAACCATAGCTGATGGTACCCCATAACCCTCAATAGAATGAGGATGATGAGAGGAAGATCAGGAGCATAATAGGGGTAACAATGGAAATGTTTCATGAACAGGGTCTACCACTACACTTGTGGGTTGAGGCATGCAATACAGTGATTTATGTTCAGAACCATAGCCCACATCAGATACTTGAGATGAAGACACCAGAGGGGGCTTATTCTAGTAAGAGACCAGATGTTGGTCACTTTATGATTTTTGGGTCATCGTCAATTGCCATCTGACCAAAGATGCATGGAAGAAGCTTGATCCAATAGCAGAGTTGGGGATATTTGTGGGGTACACTAATACACCTCACAAATATTGGGTGTACATGTCAACCAATTGAATGACAGTTGTTCGTATGGATATTAGGCTCGATGAGGAGAAGGCCATGCGAGTATCCCTTGAGAGGGAGCTTGAGCTACATGCAGATGAGGAACATTTAGCTCCTATGGTTGAGGGCCCTTAGATTGATGTCAAGCAGCCACATGCAGAGGTATAGAGAGTAGAGACATCCACTCAAGAAAAGTCTTCTAGAGAGGGAAGGAAGTGCACTAGAGAGGCTGCTAGATTGTTTGATGATGCACAAGAGAATGTGGGAGCCCCCTCTTCTCAACGCAGAAAAAGGAGGTCACCAGAGAGGTACATTGGATACATGGAATTTATGGGTGCATGTGTTATCAGAGAGCCATCTTCCTTTCAGGAAGTAGTGCAGCAGCAGGTTTGGATTGATTTGATGGTGGAGGAATGATTCCATAGTTCGAAGCACTGTTTGGTATGTTGTCCCAAGACTAGACGACAAGTTAGTTGTGAGCTCCTGTTGGATTTACAAGGTAAAGAAAGCTACATATGGTGTTAGAATTAATGGATATTAGGTAATTATTGTTACGTAGTTATGATTGTGCTTTTCATGGACATTCAGTTCCTATCATTTTGGGATTTGATTTACTATCACTAACTAAGTGTATCTATTTATTATGGGAGATTAATGTGAAGCTTAAGTGGCATATTTGCTTGTAGGAGCTCCTGGTGATCCGCACCTGTGAGCTCCTCTAGTGTTGTTTTCCAATTCATGTCTTTCATGTGTAACTGCTGACATGGTATCAGAGTTGCAGGAAGGAGAGGCTTGTACTTTGAGTTGAGGAATGTGACATCGTCACGTGGGGTCTGAAGATTAATCGTGTTGATACTCTTGCAGACTACGCTCAATTTTATTTTTCTACATTGTCATTGGATTGTGGTGTACATTAGTGACTAGTTGCAGATATGAGGTCAATATCTACGATGATTGGGTTGTCTGCATTTTTTTTAGGCTGTGTGTGCTTGGAAGCTCCGTGGAAAATGGTGGAATGTGTTTTCTTTTGAGGAGGCTTCTTGTAGAAGGGGGAGATTGCCGCATCATTGCCACATGAAGGAGCCAGCCGAGGAGCCCAACCTAGCCGCATGAAGGAGTTGGTGGTCGTGGTGGACGGCTTGTGGTTGATTACCGAAGAGGAGTGTGATAAAAAAAAAAAAAATTGTGTTGTGTAGTCTGCCAAGGTGAAAGGAGCCCGCACAAGCTTGGAGGAGGCCTGAGTCAAGAAGGAGGAAGGAGTTTGCATGTTTGTTTTGGCTACATAGCTGCATGGAAGCCGAATCTCCCTAGTTGCTATGTGAGAGGACTGCGTGGTGGATGCGTGCAGCTAGACGTGCCTCTGGACCTGTGTGGTGAAGCCAATGAGGCTCTGTCATTTGGCTGTGTGGAGGAAGGCACTGGATCCTATGTGGAAGCAGTGGGCATTGGACCTGCGTCGAAAAGTAACACCAACAGAGCAACAAGGAGTAGGCTGCAACAACGTTCAGGAGGCCGCGTGATTGGAGGAAGCCTATTGGACATGTGTTTAATTTGAGAAGCTTGACGGAGGGTTGTGAGGCAGAGAGGAGTTCGCCCATCCTTGCTATGTGGGCTGGCTTTGAAGTTGATTGCCAAAGCTGCCAGCTTGACCTATCATTCAGATAATTTTTTTTTAATTGAAATCTTTTTCAAAGCTTTAACTAAAAATAAATAAAAAATTGTGGATTATTTTTTAATTGGAGGGCTCATTATTTTTCATAAAAAGAGAGGGGGTGCATAATTTTTTTCTTTTAAGAGAATTTGGAGTGATCTTTAAAAAAAAAAAAGATCTGGAGTTCCTTTGAAATTTGAGGAATTATTATCATTCAGGGCAATTGTTTTTGTGAAGGAAATTCTCAGTGATCACGGTATTTCATTTTTTAACATTTGAGGGTTGCTTAAATTGTTGGAGATTTTATTCATTCAATATGAATAATAAAATCAATGAAGCTTATCTCAATGAGAGAAATAAGCTTGATTGTTCCAATTACACAAATTGGAAATTTAAGCTCTAGACTTTGCTTGAGGGACAAAATGCCTATGGCATTGCTACTGATGATGAAGCTAAGCTAACCACTGTAATTGGTGTATCGAATACAACAATTCAAGACTGGGAGAAAATGGAGATGAAGGAAAAGGTTCTACTCAAGTTATTAGTCAAAGATTGCATCATCCCTCACATTCGAGACTGCAAGACAACGAAGGACATCTGGACAATTCTCAAAGAGATGTACCTCAGGAAGAAGATTCTCTCAATCAATATGGAGGAGAATGAGTCTGTTTCTTCATTCATATCCCAGATAAAGGAAGTTAAAGATAAACTAACTAATATCGGTCAGACTGTGGTAAATGATGATCTGGTGATGATTACTATGAATAGCATGATGGATGATTATCAGATGTTTATAACTGGATTGAATGCAAAAGAAAAGCCTCCAGTATTTGGAGAGCTCATTGGGATTTTTCTACAAGAAGAAGAAAGGAGGTTGTCTCTAAAACCTCAAAATCCAGATCTTGCATTGATGACCAAGTTCAAGCTGAAGAGGAGAGTAGTGGTTGATCACAGGAAAGGCAGCGCATCACAATAAAGGACACCACAAGGTATGACCTCTCATAAACATGAATCTGATCCTAAATGATTTTATTGTGGCATGATAGGCCATATTGCTAAATTTTGCGATAAGAAAAAAGCAGATGGGGAAAGGTACAAGAAAAGAAGACATGCAGATCATTTTGCTGACGCAGATGTAGATCAGAATCAGGATGTCAAATTGTTTATAGCTGAGGCTGAGATGGCTTTAGCTACTGAGGAGGATGAATCAGGTATTTGGTTTGTAGATTCTAGAGCCTCCTCACATACGACAGGTAAAAGGCAATAGTTCAAAATTTTTAGAGAATCCAACACTAGAGTAAAAGTATACCTTGGTGATAATAGAGGGTATGAGATCAAGGGACATGGAGATGTTCTTGTTACTCTGCCTAACAGAAAGATCAAGAATATATCAGATGTGTGGTATGTTCCTGGTATTAAGAAGAACTTGATTCTTGCATCAAAGATTACATATCAGGATCTTAAGGTAGAATTCTTTAAATCTCATTGTATTATAAAAGACTTGTTGGACCAGATGAAGCCTATTGCTACAAGTATTTGCATAGGAGGACTCTACAAATTGGATGTGAAGAGTACACCACAGCAAGCATTGATGACATCAGATAAGTCTGCTGAAAATTTGTGGCACCAGTGACTTGGGAACATCAATTTTAGTGACCTTCTTCTGTTGCAAAACAAAGGTATGGTAGATGGCCCTCCTATTTTGAAAAAGTTACATATTGATTGTGAAGCATGTGCATTCCATAAATAGCATAGAGATTAATTTCCTGCTATTAAATATAGGAAACAGAGGGATATACTCGAACTTGTACACATTGATTTATGTGGCCCGATGCAAACAAGATCATTAGGTGGGGCCTACTAATTTTTAATCTTCGTTGATGATTGTACAAGATTCACACGAGTATATTTTCTTAAATAGAAGAAGTCATGCTTTTGAGTATTTCAAGAAATTCAAAAACATGATTGAGAAGAGGACAGGAAAGTTCATCTAGATTCTTCAATTATATCAAGGTGGAGAATTCAAGAAAGGGGTTTTCATCAAATACAGCAAAGAGCATGGGATACAACAGCAGTTTACAACACCTTACACTCCTCAGTAGAATGGAGTAGTTGAGAGGAAAAACAGAACACTGGTGGAATGTGCTCATATTATGTTGAAAGGTAAGAATCTAACTAATGGTTTTTGGGAAGAATCTATCAATAGTGCAGTGTATTTGAAGAATAGGAGTCCCACTAAAAGTCTTGATTATAAAACTCCTTTTGAAGAGTTGTCTGGCTTCAAGCCTATAGTAAGTCATCTTAGAGTATTTGGTTGTAAATATTTTGCGCATGTTCCAAAGAGAACAAGAAGAAGTTAGATTCAAAGGCCATTAAACGTACCTTCATTAGATACTGCAGTGAGTATAAGGCTTATAAAATGTTTGATCCTTCTACTGACAAGGTGTTTGCTAGTAGAGACATAGTATTCCATGAACATGTTGATGATGGAAATCCTGTTTAAAACAATGAAGAATGGCATGTACCCTTAATTTCAGATGAGGATTGTGAAACATGGATCAGTCAACAATAGCAATAGAAACATCAACAACAACAACAACAACAACAACAAAAATAGCAGCAGTAGCAACAACAATAGGATAAAGAGGAAGAAATTGATTTCAGTCCACAAAGAGAAGAGCACAACAGAATAGTTGAACGCCCATTGCTCAGGAGATCTAGCAGGCCAAAACAATTACCAACTCGATATAGGGATTGTGCGCTCATGACCTGTATGTTAAACATTTGACAACCTTCTAATTTTTATGAAGCTAGTAAGAGTTTTGAATGGAAGGAAGCAATGAAGGAGGAATATGAATCTATTATTAAGAACAATACTTGGGATCTAGTAAAGCTTCCTCATGTTAAACAACCCATATGTTGCAAATGGTTATTTAAGTTGAAGTTTAAAGTAGATGGGTCTATTGATAATCATGAAGCAAGGTTGGTTGCAAACGTGTATTCCCATAAAGAAGGTATTTATTTTGAGGAAACATTTTCCCCTATTGCAAAAATAAATACTAATAGACTAATTATTGATTTAGCCACTAAGCATGATTGGAAATACATCAACTAGATGTTAAATCTGCTTTCTTAAATGGTGATTTAAAAGAAGAAGTATACTTAGTGTAGCCTAAGGGGTTTGTTAAGAAGGGAGAAGAGCACTTAATATGTAGATTAAAGAAATATTTATATTGTTTAAAGCACACTCCTAGATCTTGGTACGAAAAAATTAATTCATTTTTCCTCATGCATGGTTATAAATGGAGAAAAAATGATCTTAATTTGTATACTGTGTTTAATGATGAGGTACAGATAGTGTTGATTTATTTATATGTAGATGATCTAATCATGACAGGGAGTGCATACAATCTCATTGAACAAATCAAGTAGCAGATATCACATAAATTTGAGATGAAGGATCTTGGAGAAATGCATCACTGTTTGGGTCTAAAAGTTTGGAGAGATGCAAGCCAAAATTTCTTGTCCCAAGGTAAGTATGCTAGGAGTTTGTTGACTAAATTTAAAATGCATGAGTGCAAGGCTGCATTTGTGCCTTTATAGAATAACATCAAACTTTAGGTGGATGACGGTTCAAACTATGCAGATGAAACATTGTACAGATAGTTGGTTGGTAGTTTTATCTATTTGACTACAACAAGACCAGATTTAGCTTATGCAGTGAGTCTTTTGAGTCATTTCATGACTCGACCTCATGACAACCATTGGATTATAGCGAAAGGAGTACTGAGGTATTTTTAAGGAACTTCAAACTTTGGTATTTTGTATTCTGACTCATTTGATGTTAATTTGATAGGTTATACAAAATCTGATTGGGCAGGAAATTTAGATGATAGAAGATAAATTACAGGTTACACCTTTAGCATGGGGCCTGGGTTCATCTCTTGGTGCAGCAGCATGTGAGGCAGTTTGGTTGCACAGACTTCTCCAAGATGCAGGAGAATAACAGATAGAAGCTACGATTATTAATTGTGATAATCAAAGTTCCATCAAACTGGCCTACAATCCTGTGTTTCATAGAAACAATAAGCACATAGAAACTCAATTTCATTTTGTCAAGGAAAAGGTGCAGTCCAAAGAGATTTGCGTTGAATATTGTAATTCTTGTGATAATATGGCTGATATATTTACTAAGCCTCTGGGAAGACTAAAGTTTGATTTGTTTAGGGACATATTAGGTGTGTTTAAGAACCCTTTCTCCATTAAGGGGGAGTGTTAGAATTAATGGAGATTAGGTAATTATTGTTACGTATTTATGGTTGTCTTATTCTTGGACATTCAGTTTCTATCATTCAGGGACTGGATTTACTATCCCTAACTAAGTGTATATATTTATTATGGGAGTTTAATGTGAAGCCTAAGTGGCATATTTTGATTGTAGGAGATCTTGGTGATCTGCACCTGTGAGCTCCTCTAGTGTTGTTTGTCAATTTGTATCTTCCATGTGCAACTATTGACAAATGGTAGAGTGGAGAAGCATAAGGCCAGATTTGTGGTCTGTGGATTTTCACAAGTAGAGGGGATTGACTATGATGAGACTTTTGCTCATGTTGGAAGGTACTTGTCAATCAGATCTATTTTGGAACTATTGGCACAAATGGGTTGGTCAGATGGATGTGAAGACTTCCTTCCTCAATGGCATGATTGAGGAAGAGGTGTGCATAGAGAAACCCGAAGGTTTTGAAACCTTGGATCGTGAGTCACATTTGTGCTGACTCAAGAGAGCATTGCATGGGCTGAAGCAAGCACCTCGTGCTTGGTACACTAGGATAGATAGATACTTCACTGGGTTGGGCTTCACGAAGAGTGAAGCGGATGCAAACCTATATCACATAGTGGTGGAAGGTAAGCTGTTGATCATTGTACTTTATGTAGATGATCTCATACTGAAAGGTGATAAGAAGCTCATCAAATCTTGCAAGGAGGACCTTACAAGAGAGTTTGAGATGAAGGACATGGGGCTCATGCATTACTTTCTTAAAATGGAGTTATGGCAGGGAGATGGGGAGTTTTTTGTATCTCATGCAGAGTATTCCAATGCGATACTCAAGATATTCCACATGGAAAGTAGTAAACTCAAGGAGACTCCTCTAGATGGTAACTGGAGGAATGAGGTTGCTACCTCATGGGAAGTAGTGGAAGCTATTGTTTACAGGAAACTTGTGGGTTCACTCATGTACTTGGTGAACACACGACCAGATATGTGCTACGTAGTTAACGAGCTTAGTCAAGCGATGTTTAGGCCTACCAAGTTGTATTGGAAGGTGAAAAAGCATGTATTGAGATACCTTAGAGGCACTACTCAGTTTAGGTTATGGTACAAAATGAAAAAGGGAGTGAAGCTTCAAGGCTTCATCGATGCAGATTGGGCAAGGATTTCATCTGACAGGAAGATCGCATCAGGAGGGATCTTTACTTTTGGGTCAGCAGTAGTTTCTTCGTACAACAGGAAACAGAGATTGGTTGCACTTAGTTCGACAAAGGAAAAGTATGTGGCTGCAAGTCAGGCAACATGTGAGGCTATTTGGATGAGGAAGATCTTGGATTCTCTGTTTGGTCGGCAGATGGATCTGACAATGATTTATTGTGATAAACATAGTTGTATCAAACTCTTTGAAAAGCCAATCTTTCATGATCAGTCCAAGCATTTGATATTTGGTATCATCTTCTCGGATATTTTGTATTGAGGTAGATCATGTTGTTAGTGTTAGCCCTATTGGCATGTGGCCCAAAATGGATCCAAAACACTCTCAAAGTCTTCAAAATATTCTTAAATATCATTCAAGGGATCAAAATAGTCACATGCTAAGAGCCTTTAGAATGGCTGAAAAAACACTATTGGGAGGTAAAAACTAGAGAAAACTGTGAAAAAACATAGTATTGGAGGCGTGAGCAGTGAAATACATAGTAGCCGTCAGATTTGGCCGATCAATGGTCTAGATTTGATTGGCGGGTCGCACTCGGTGGTGGAAATCAGCGGTGGCAATTGGTGCAGAGAATGAGCGACATGCGATTGCGATTAATTGCATCGCAATATTGCAATTGGGGCTACATAGGGGAGCAGACATATACACATACACGTCTTCGATCCGATGAACTGGACTCGATGGTTATATAAATATTATTGCATAAAATTTGAGATCCACCGAAAGGCATTTTCCTATATATTTTGCATATTTTCATTATTTAATGAAATAAAAAGAAACAATGCTGATGCGATAAGACCCAGACTCAAAAGGGTTCGTGAAGGGAAATATACAATATTTGAAGTCCACAGGGAGCCATTTTTCACGTTATTTTCACAATATTTAACGAATTTTTAGAATACAAAGGAGCAAGGCCGAAGCGACTTGTGATAGCGATAACAACAGACCCGATAGAGGAATAGGCCGTATTTAAGGACTTTTGAAGTAAAAAATGAATAGTGTTTAGCGGGATTTCACAGTGTTGTAGCGTTTCTCTATGTAAAATAGAAAACAATCATTGTTGGTATTTGAAAGGATTTCAAAGGCCCGAAGGCCCATTCCATTACAGAACAGAGGCTGAGAGACAGAGACTAGGAGACTAAGACTGAAAGACAGAAGGTTGGAAGGGGAAAGGCAACAACGCAACACAATCAAACCAGCAAATGATCATGGAGCATCACTGGCACGAGCGAGCCACCTGACAGCATAGCACATTTACCAGAATTTGGTTACTATGCAATTAGAAAAATAAACCTCCAAGCTCATACGTCTCTAGTCATGGCATCAAGTCGTTAAAGACAAAGGGTATAGATTAAGGCCTCTCGAGCCTTCTGAGGCTCGAGAGCATTGTAAAAGGCCTATAAATATTTGAAATTTTAGAGTAACAAGGGTTCAAGTTTTGGGGACTATGGAGACTCTGCTCCTCTCAGCGTCTCATCTTAATTCTAGCAATATAAGCTTCTTTTGATGTTACATGTTCAGTTACCATTTTATCTTCTGTTCTAGGATTGCACTTGAATAGGTTATTCATGTTTTCTTCTATGTGTAATGCCAGATCTCTGTCATCCTATCTCTGCATTGATAAATTAGATTTGCAAGTTTCATTTACTTCCAATAGCTAGCCATTCATATGTGTTTATGTATGCATCTATTGGTAGAGTTAGTATTCTCCATCTATCCATTGAATCTATAAACTATTGAGCATTAGTGGTCTAAATCCTTATAAATCTGAGGGTGTTCATGCATGTCTTGAGTGAAAACAGAGTTGAAACAGTCATCTAACTTGATCCAAACCATCATACATTCCAATAGTTCAGAGAACAATATTGAATATTTATATGTTATCAGGCATCTCCGAGTTACAACCTAGGAGAGTTTCCTAGAGTGATAACATAATTGGTGCCATTGCTGGAGATAGGAGACTGAAGCTCAGCTTCCCTGGGGGATGACACAAATCCAGCTTTGATGATAGAGAAAGTTTGGACACTTTTTTCATTATAATCATCTATCTAGCAACTCTACTGAGGGACAAACCTCTTGGCGACTCTAATTCATAGTTCTGGCTCAGTTTGTGAGGCATACTTAGAGAAATCCTCAGAAGCCACAAGCTGACCCAGTGCCTGACCTTGAAAAAATCATCAAAGAAGGAAAGGCGTTGCGAAAAGGAGCATCAGGTTCAGGTAGTTCTAAACAATATTTTATACCTCTTCAAGAAAATCCTACAATAGAACAAATACATGTTGAGAGTATAGCATCTAATACTAGCAGTGAAGAAAAAATATCAAAGATCCATAAAGCTTCTTATTCTTTAGGTTCTCCTTTTGTTGCAAGCCTAAAGGAAACTTCTCCTCCTATCCATCATACTCCTTTAGTCTTATCATTCACTCCTTAATTCTCTGTCATTCAGACTTCCTGTACCCTTATAGCCACCACAGCTATGTCAAGACCACAAGGACCTACCAGAATGCAAAGAATCATAGCTGCTAGGTATGGACCTCTAGTACTGCCCACTCCTTTGAATGCCATGCCTACTAGAGAATATCAGTAGTATATGCCTAAGTTCATTGGGACTTAAGGTGTTACAGCTAAAGAACATCTTGAATCATTCTATAGCTACGGTGATAACTTGGACATTAGTGAAGATGATGTGTGGATGAGAGTCTTTGTCCAAAGCCTAGATGGAGAGGCTAGAAAATGGTTTGGAGAACTAACCCCAAGGTCTATAGAAGATATTGAGGCTTTAGATGATGTATTCCTAAAGCATTGGGGGGGTAAGAAGGATCTACTCTACTACCACACCGAGTTTGGGAACTTCAAAGGGGAAAATTGTGAGTTGTTGTATGATTTCAATATGAGATTTAACCACATGTACAACAAAATACCAGCTAAAGTAAAACCCACCACTACCTCTGCTAAACTCACCTATGCCAATGCCTTTGATTCTGACTTTTGTCTACTATTGAGGGAGAGACGATGTGCTACATTGGCTAATATGTAGGATGAAACCTTGGAAGAAGAATCAAACATCATGGCTGCACAGAAGCTCAAGGGGAATGCTGATAGAAGGAGACAGAGGGGCGAATCTTCATCATCTTCAGATCCCAAGATATATAAAATGACCAAGATGATAGAGTCATTATCCTTTGAAATCTCTGAATTAAAGGTTGAGTAACACCTTGGGAAAAGAAGAGTTCCTGATACCTTTGCTCCTAGAAATCCAAATCCATATAGAAGAGCTAATGAGCAGTTGCAGATTCTACAAAGAAGCAAAGATGTCAATGAAGACCAAAGGGTGAAGACCCCTTTCTAGAATATAATCATGGAAGAAGAGATGTTTGAAGAAGATGAGGAGATCCATTGTCTGGAAGACAAAGGCAGTGCCTCCTTTCTGACCTTATCTACCTATGAAAAGTCATTATTCAATGACCAGATCAGCCAAGAGTGGGATGGTGGGGTTGTTCTTCAAACTGATGATCGACACAGATATGATCTGAGGTCAAAGATGAATAACGCGAAGGAAACTCCTGTTCACAAAGCTATTGTCTCTGCAATACAACAAGCTAATAAGCATAAATGACTAACAGTTAATCCCATCATCCTCAAAGCTCCAACTCACGAGGTGAGAAGCCCTGATAAGTCTCCTTCTCCTTTCAGTTTTGAGTCAGAAATCTAGAAACTAATAATACCTATACCTTTGATTGAACTAGTGAAGAATGAGTCCTTCAAGAATTTTTTCCTCAAGACCCTTGAGCCTAAAGCCACCCAAGTTTCCACCGACTATGTAAATCTGCAAGACAACAGACCAGTGATTGTTCTCAGCCCAATGATTTAAAACTATGATGACAACTCCCCATCATTATGTATATTTGACTATTCATGACAAGATCCTTCATAACTGCCTTCTAGACACTGGAGCCAGCCATAATTTAATGCCCAAGCCCTATCATGACCTGTTTCCTTTTGACTTTAAAAAAGTTAAATGTTTGGGATTCAGCAAAGACCTAACCATCACCTTTTCTCAACTGCCCATGAAAATCATGATGATCGATATTGTGGTAGAATATGTACCCCCCAATTTCGGCATGTTGCTTTCTGTAGGTTGGATCAAGAGATTAGGTGCAACATTGAAAAATGATCTTTCCTGTGATACCGTCCTAGTTTTTGGAGGTGAAAGTAGAAGATTATACAGTGTTATAGATCTAACCCAAAAATATATGAGAATACAAATAAACCCAATAAATAACAAGATTCGAATATAAATAGAAATAGATATGCTTCTTTATTAATCAAACCCTTAAGGTAGGGAAACACCATACATTCACTCCTTATGGAAGGAGAACACTCCACAAGCCATATGCCTGTTCACACAGTAATCCTTGACATCCCTCAATGGGGAGTCTCTAGCCTCTATATAGGCCTCATACATATAATACCATCGGTCATTACCATGGTTCCCTCAATCCCATCTATCTAATACCATGGGCTTATTACATTATTGCTAACTACTTTTGGTTCCTACATGATACGGGTTAACCACCTTATTTATTACTATGGCCCATCCCATTATTACATTAATCCCTTGGGTACCTCCCTTTGTACCCCATATTATCCCCCCTAGCTATACTACATTCCAACCCCTTAACATGTTTCATCCCTGGAACATGGGAAGAACATAAATAATAAGATCTACTCAAAAGAATAGTCCACGGGTACCATGCATGTGCATCTAGCATCCCAGAGAAAGGTGAACCCTCAATCTAACTGGTGCCTCGCTCACTTGAGATGGAAGTTGACCCTGACAGCTCTTTTGTGTTGATGTGTACTAGGTGGATCGTCACCCTTCTCTATTGTTGATTCATTGCCATCTTGTTGGTTGTTTTCATGCGGGGTGATGTGGGTGGTGATATGTTGATGTTTTAACCAACAATGTATCTTCCTTTAATTCACCACCTACTAGAGCCTGATTGGTAGCTAGTACATGTTGTGGTGCATGCTGTTGTATCTTATCTTCCAATATTACTTCAACCACTGAGTCCTCATCCAATGTAGCATTTTCTGCTTCAGCCTCCCTAGACTCTTTGTTTTTTTGGTACCTAGTTTGATGTTTGCATTTGGTTTTTGACCATCAAAGGCTCATAATCTGATATGTCAGTTACTAGAGCATATTCTGCTTCAGCCTCCGTGGACTCTGCCTATTTATTGATGGAAATATACTATAATGTAATTTTTTCTTTTTATACCAGAGCTTCAAGAATTTCTTCTGTGCATTAATACTGATAGTACCCACTGCTTCCATCCAAGGGTATCCCAAAACAACATCCACTCTAGCTATATCGGAAGCATAAAAATTAGAATGTAATACATACTTGTCCATAGAAATCTTCAAATCCTTATAAAATATCACCTCCTCATTATTAACCTATGTGTGCTCCATTTGTTTTGTTGGGACTTGAAATTTTTTTGCCAAATTGATATTTATAAGATTTTGCTTGCAACTATAGACAAAATGATCTTCTCTTTCTGAAGCAATCTATGAACCTGCAATAGGGAGATACCAGTAGGAAATAACCCCACATGTTCCTCATTATCTTGTTTTCTAGCATGAGACTATTTGTCCAAAATGAGTTTTTCAAATTCTTCATCTGAACGTTTGGTCAACTGCTTGTTGTCAAGTGAGTACCACCATCTGGCAACCTCATCTTCAAAACCAAGTAGTAATTAAACATTCCAAGGATTTCCATATGTGAAATTTTAACTCATTCTGAATTCTTCAATAGTAGGGCTATCATCTTTTCCTGTAAAAAACATCTTGCTAGATGGCACAAAAAAAAAATCACTTACTTGGCGAAAATTTAAAGGGGTCACAGTTTAGTCAATATTTCTTAGAATCCCTATTATGATCTATTTTTGGAAATGAAACAACCATTATGCATCTACCCATGTGATAGAAATCTCGATCTGGGTATTGGAATTTCCGATTTGCACTGCACTTGTCCTACCGTCATAAAAAATTGCTAAAAAATAGTTGATTTTAAATCAGCCATATCTCCCTCATCTCGACTTCGATTCAACTGATTTTTTTTTGAACTTGGGTATTTTTTTCCCAAAAATCCATATATGAAATTATATTCTATAGATTTTGCATCAAAATGTATAGATATATGCCGCAAACCTGTCACCGTGAAAAATGTCTGCAACCCAATTGATTTTAAAACAGCAATATCTCCCTCATCCGGACTTTGATTTGGCCATTTTTTTTTTTCAAATTGGGTACCCTTTCACAAAGAGCCCAAATCTACAATTATATTCTAAAAATTTTGCACCATAATGTATATATTTGATCTGTAAACTCACCGTCCCGAAAAAATGTCTAGAACACCACTGATTTTTAAATCAGCGATATCTCCTTCCTCCAGACTCCGATTCGGCTGATGTTTTTTTGAACTTGGGTATTTTTTCACTAAAAATATAGATCTTTAGTTAGATTCTACAGATTTTTCACCAAAACATACAGATCTGATCTACAAACTCGCCACCCCAAAAAATTCCTACAAAAAAAAATAAAAAATATTCTCCACTTTGCCCAAGAAAGTGCTCTGACACCACTTGTTATAGATCTAACCAAGAAATACATGAGAATACAAATAAACCAAATAAATAACAAGATCTGAATATAAATAGAAATAGATATGCTTATTTATTGATCAAACCCTTAAGGTGGGGCAACACCATACATTCACTCCTTATGGAAGGAGAACACTCCACAAGCCATATGCCCGTTCACACAATAATGCTTGACATCCCTCAATGGGGAGTCTCTAGCCTCGATATAGACCTCATACATACAATACCATGGGTCATTACCATGGTTCCCTCAATACCATCTATCTAATACCATTGGCTTATTACATTATTGCTAACTACTTGTGGTCCCTTACATGATATGGGTTAACCACATTATTTATTACTATGGCCCATCCCGTTATTACATTAATCCGTTGGGTACCTCCCTTTGTACCCCATATTATCCCCCCTAGGTATACTACATACATAGAGGCTTAGTTGGCTTATATAATTAGTGATGAAATTAATCCCACTAATCATCCCATCTATTTTGTCGATGCTGATTTTAAATCCTGTATTCTTCAGATTGAAGAATCCCAGTTGGCCTCCAAGTAGTTTAAGAAACTGGTTTGCCAGATCATAGAGGAAGAAGATGCACAAATTTGGGACATGTTCTTTGATGGAGCTTTCTATAAGGAAGCCACAAGGGCAGGTGTAGTCCTTGTGTCCTCCACACAAGAATGCATTCATTTGTCTTTCAAGTTAACTTTTCAGGTCACAAATAACATAGCACAGTATGAAGCTTTGATATTGGGCTTAAACGCTTCTAAAGAAATGGGCATCAAAGGTCTGAAGGTGTTTAGAGACACAGACCATATCATTCAGCAGGTCAACAAAACTTTCCAAGAAAAGCATCCAAGGCTAAAAGCATACAGAGATGAGGTATGGAAGCTCAGGGACTCTTTTAATATTTTCAACATTTCTTACATCCTAAGAATAAAGTACCAGTTTGATGATTCCATTGCTATGTCTGCTAGCGCATTTATTCCTCCTTTGCCTCCTAAATTGACTTATGAATTTCAAGTGAAATATAGACCATCTTTTCCAGACAATGTCAAATATTGGAAAGTTTTTGAAAATGATGTTGAAATTAATAGGTTTTTACAAGTCATTTAGGAATTTTCTGAAATGCACATCGACCACGAAAACGAAACCATAGAAGAATGAAACTAGTCAAAGCTAAAGGACAAGATTGGTCAACACAACATTGCTCAGCTGCCTAGAAACCATATACCTAAAGGATTGGTGCCCCTAGAGAAGATGTTTGATCATAATGATGTACCTTATAAGCATGCCCAAAAAGAAAATGAGTCTGTTGTTCATAGACATAATGTAGGGAGCCCGTCTCATCCAATGTACATAAATCTGTCCACTCACTTGTCTTCTGCCCTAAGTTCCGAGTATTGCACCATGATGAGAAAATTTGCTGATATTTTTTCTTGGGAGTACAGTGATCTTAAGACCTATGACACAAAAATCATTCAACATAAGATCCCACTATAGAAGAACACCATCCCTTTTAAGAAGAAATTAAGACTTATCATCCCTCTCTTATTGCCTTTGATTGAAAAAGAAATCGAGAAGTTGTTGGATGCCAAGATCGTAATTCCCCTAAGGTATTCAAAGTGGATAGCTAACCTTGTGGTAGTAAGAAAGAAGAATGGAGAAATAAGGCTCTGTGTTGACTTTAGGAATCTGAACAATTGCTCTAAAAAAGACAACTACCCCTACCTAAGATGGAACACTTGCTGCAAAACATTTCAGGGGCTAGAGTCATGTCTTTCTTAGATGGATTTTTAGGTTACAATTAGATTTTTGTACATTCAGAAGATCAGGAAAAAGCCACCTTCACTACTCCTTGGGGCACTTTCATGTACTCCAAGATGCCTTTTGGACTGATGAATGTTGGGGCTACTTTTAAGAGGGCCATGGACACAGCCTTTGTAGGAGAAAAGGACAAGTTTGTCCTTATTTACCTTAATGACATAATAGTCTTTTCCAGCACTCACAAGGACCATTTACAACATTTGAGGAAGGTGTTTCTAAAGTGTAGAAAATTTGGAATTTCTGTGAACCCAAAGAAGTCACAGTTTGCTCTAGAAGAAGGAAAACTTCTGGGACATATTGTTTCTACTGAAGGTGTGAAGATTGATCTAGCAAGAGTTCAAGAAATTCAGACATTGTCTATCCCAAGATCAAAAATGGACATTGAATCTTCCCTGGGTAAGATCAACTTTATGAGGAAGTTTATTAAACTTTGCAGAACTAGTGAAGCACATCACTTCCATGTTGAAGAAAGGATCAGAAATAAAATGGATAGATGTTGCAAGAAGCTCTTTTGAAGCCATCAAGCAAGCTATCATGGAAGCTCCCACTCTAATCAACCCAAATTACACAAGGATTTTTATATCCTCTCTTTTTCCTCTTATGATACACTTGTAATAGTTCTGTTGCAAAAAAATGATGAAGGCATAGAGCACCCTGTGGCCTTTTTTAGCAAAACTTAGAGGGATGCTGAACTAAGGTATGACCTTATTGAGAAACAAGCGTACGCTCTCATAAAATCTTTAAAGGCATTCAAAATTTATATTCTGCATTCCAAAGTGGTTGCATATGTACCTTTAGCCTCATTAAAATATGTTCTAACTCAACTAGATATTGATGGAAAGAGAGCTAAATGGATTGAAAAATTGATAGAGTTCAACATAGAGGTGAAGCCCACTAAGCTTGTCAAAGGCCAGGGCTTGGCTAAACATATGTGAGGAAAATTGCAGTTTGTTAGACATCAATTGCATGGGGTCAAATTCAGGTGATGAGCAGATCAGAGAGTATCTGGTTGAGAAATCAAAAGTTCAACAGAAGAAAATCAAATAAACCTTTGACAAGAAGGCAAAAGTGCACAATTTCCAAGTTGGCGACTGGGTTCTCAAATGGGATGCATTGAAGGAAAAGAAAGGTAATCATGGTACGTTTGACTCCTTATGGATAGGTTTGTTTGTCATCACTCAAATTGAGTAGAAAAATACCTTTATTCTGCACAGTTCGGAAGGAGAAGATGTTTTTGGTGGCCCAGTCAATGGGCGGTTCTTGAAACTTTATTTCATTTAAGGTTTTAAAGCCTTGATAGTGTAAATATGTTTTTCAATTTTTATTTATTATGAAAAATAAACTCCATGCTCAATGGAACATTAGGATATAGATTTGATTTTGCTTTTACAAGAAAGGCATTGGTCTATGGTTCTTGAAACCTCACAGTGAGGCTTTCATCCCCAGAAGGAGCCATTGTTAGCCCTATTGGCATGTGACCCAATATGGATCCAAAACACTCTCGAAGTCTTCAAAATATTCTTAAAGATCATTTAAAAGATCAAAACAATTGCATGCCAAGAACCCTTAGAATGGTTGAAAAAACACTATGAGGAGGCAAAAACCAAAGAAAACTGTGAAAAAACAGAGTATTGGAGGCATGAGTAGTGAAATGCATAGTAGCCATTAGATCCGGCCGATCAACAGTCTAGATCTGATCGACGGGTCACAATTGGTGGTGGCAATCAGCGTGGAGCATGAACGGCATGCGATTGCGATTAATCGCATCATGATATTTCAATTGGGGCTACACATGGGAGTGGGCATATACACATACACATCTGTGATTCAATGAACCGAACCAGACGGTTATATAAATATTATTCCATAAAATTTGAGATCCACCGAAAGTCAGTTTTCTATATATTTTGCATATTTTCATTATTTAACAAAATAAAAAGAAACAACATTGATACGATAAGACACAGACCCGAAAGGTTTCATGAAGGTAAATATATAATATTTGAAGTTCAGAGGGAGCCATTTTTCACGTTATTTTCACAATTTTCAACGTATTTTTAAAATACAAAGGAGCAAGGCCGAAGAGACTTGCGATAGTGATGAGGACAGACCCGATAGAGGAATAGACTGTATTTAAGGACTTTTGAAGTTTGAAATGAATGACGCTTGGTAGGATTTGACATTGTTACAATGTTTCTCTATGTAAAACAAAAAATAGTCATTGTTGGTATTTGAAAGGATTTCGAAGGCCCGAAGACCCATTCCATTATAGAACAGAGGCCGGGAGACAGAGACCGGGAGACAGAGACAGAGAGACAGAAGGCCAGAAGGGGAAAGGCAACAACACAACACAACCAAACCAACAAATGATCATGGAGCATCATTGGCATGAGTGAGCCACCTAATAGCAAACACATTACCCAGAATTTGATTACTATGCAATTAGAAAAAGAAACCTTTGAGATCATGTGTGTCTAGTCATGGCATCAATTTTTTAAAGATAGAGGGGATAGATTAAGACCTCTCGAGCCTCAGAACGCTCGAGAGCATTGGAAAAGGCCTATAAATATTTGAAAGTTCAGAGTAACAAGGGTTCAACTTTTGGGGACTGTGGAGACTCTGCTCCTCTTAGCGTCTCAACTTCATTCCAGTGATATAAGCTTCTTTTTCCGTTACATGTTTAATTGCCATTTTCTCTTCTGTTGTCAGCTTGCACTTCAATGGTTATTTATGTTTAATTCTATGTCTAATGCCTGATAATTGTCATCTTATCTCTGTGTTGATAAATTAGATTTGCAAGTTTCATTTAATTCATATGGCTAGCCATTCATATGTGTTTATGTATGCATCAGCTAGTACAATTAGTATTCTCAATCTATCCATTGAATCTATAAACTATTGATGATTAGTGGTCTAAAGCCTTGTAACGCTGAGGGTGTTCATGCATGCCTTTAGTGAAAACAGAGTTGAAACAACCATCTGACTTGATCCAAACTATCATCCATTCCAATAGTTTAGAGAACAATATTGAAGATTTATATGTTATCAAGCATCTCTGAGATACAACCTAGGAGAGTTTCCTAGAGTGATAATAGTTAGATTACATTCCCACAGAGGAGAAATATGTTGACATATTAACAAAGGCATTTTCAAGATGTAAATTTGAGTTTTACAGAGACAAGATCAAGGTAGTTGATAGTCCCTTTCTTGTTGAGAGGGCATGTTGAGAAATGGAAATAAGAAATTTCAGTTTAATTTGTCCTTGAATTAAACTATGAATTAAATTCGAATTCTATTCTCACAGAAACTTAAAATAGTTAAATTAAGTTTATTAAATTACTTAACGTAGGAAATTCGAGTTGGAAGTCTTTTGGAAGTCATGTATTTGTTCTCCCTACTTGTAGGAGTCTAGTGTCAGTTAATTGTGAGTTGTAAAACAAAAGACTCAATTTCATGAGTCATTTTAGTTAAATTAGTTTTGAAACTGATTGAGAGAACTAATAGTGACTTAACAGTCAGTGATGACACTAATGAAATGCACCAGTGCTACTCTAGTTAATTGAACATTTAATCGTCAGAAACTCATGCATGTTGATTTTGAGAAAGGCCCAGTTGATACTAGAGTGTAGGGATAGTGTACTATTTGTTTTAGATTTTTCCAAGTGGAACTGATATTGCATGCAATCAAGAACTGATCCTTGAGGGATTGCGCTATTTTTAGAGGCTTTATTTCCGTTTAAATACAAGCTATCCTTCATCGAAATTACACATTGGAATAGAGACATGGAGAAGTTGTGAAGAGGCTAAGATTTGTCCTTGATCTTGCTTATGAGTTGGAGATTGAATTTGCTGAGTGTTGGGATAGTTCTAGAGAGAACAAGCATTGTAATTTCATCTTGATTTTCTTGATTAATACAAAATAGATAGTGTGTTTTTTAGCTGTGGATTCCCTTGGATATTTATTGTTTCTGTTCATTTGATTCCCTTCCTTTATTTATTATTGTTTGCTCGATGTTTATGGGCTTCCTTTGTAAAGTGTAGAAGTAGATTCTTGTCTCTTGCTTTAGCAAATTGCATTAGCCGGTGAATATATGGGATTTTCTACAATAAGAACAAAGGTGATGAACCTCATCATTGGGTAACTATATGGACCTTAATGCACCTCCTAGGTTATTTAAATAAACTCTTTTCATAATTTATTACATATTTTAATTGTATTTTTCTTAATGAGATGAGTCAAAGTGAGATATTATGCCTAGTGTACAAATATGCATTGATTGCAGGTTTTTGGGAGAAAATCATGGAAATTTTGGCTAATTAAGGGATGAAAATCGAATGAAATAAGGAGGAGAGATTTTAGGAGGAAGATACTCCTCATTTACTCCTCATGCATTCGAATATTCCTCCATCAATCACACTATCTTGGAGTACAAGCAACCATGTCATGGAGATCAAAACGACAATCGAGCAAGTGATAGTCAAAGAGTTAGTTTATCTCAAGTTTTGGAGCCGAGCCTCCCTAGATTTAAGGAATTCATTGGAGACTTCAGTTGTATAAATAAGAAGGCCTAGAGCCTCATTAAGATTCAAATTTTTGTTTTAAAAACACTTGTGATTTTCCGAGTTCAAGACTTGTGGAATACATTGTTATATAATTTTCTATTTTGATAATGAGAATGAGCATTTCCTTGATTCCATCACTGAGTCGACTCAGAGGGTTGAAGCTCTTGGGTTAGGGCCCAAACCTATCATCAAAGTCTCATCTTCTTGTATTTGTATGCTTAATCAGTTTCGTAGATTAATTGTTGAATTGTCTTTAGAATTATTTAATTGCAAGTAGTTGTAGATTTGATTAGTTTGCTTCCATTTGTGCTTTACGACGGCAGTAGCTTAGAAGAGATAAAGGAGAAAAAAAAATCTGTCAGTATGTGGATTTTTCCTCACTCCATCCTTCAAGGATCATGGTTTGAGGAAAGAACCCCTATGTAGCCCCAAAAAGACAGAATTATAGTTTCTAAGGGAATTAAGGGTTTTCTGTACTTAGGCTAGCATTTTTTCTCGTTGCAAGAATAGGATTAGGTTATCATTTCTTATATCTTTAGTTTTACTGTAGATCTCATCAAGGTTTCATCTTATTCTACAAGTTTTACCTCATGCATGAAGTAGGAAGCTAGCTCATGAAATTTTGTTTTCCTTAGTTAATTGAAACCCTTCTTGTTTGCATGATTTATGGATAAATGTCAATGTTTGATGCGGTTCAGGTCTTTCAAAAGTATATAGAGATTTCATGATCAATAACCTCATCCCAACTTCCTCCATCCATGATCATTCCTTTCTTTCACTAAAACCCTCACCAACTTCATCATTTCATAAGAATACTTCTCCAACCCTATTGAGAAAATCCAGCGATCTCCCAACTCTGGTTTTGAGTTCTGAAGTGGTCCTAGGAACTCCCTAGCCTCATTCCATCCACAAACACCTTCCCTAAGCCTTCCATCACCTTCAACATCCCTCCTTTTTCTCTTGGTTGTATCCTGTAGGAAAACTAGGGATCTTGTAGGAATACAGGGGATCTTGTAGGAATACAAGGGATCTTCTATGAATTAAGGACATCCTATAGGTTGACCTATAGTGGCCTATTTTGAGCCCGAATTGTGGAAATATCCCCAAGGAAGCTAGAAAGGGACCCCTACTTGTCTCCCAATGCTTCTAAGAATTCACCATCATCCCTAAGCCACCTGCCACATCACTAAAGGAAGTTAGCTTTCAGACTTTCTCATAAAAAAGACAAGACGAAATATAGATTTATTTTATTCATTTACATGCACAATAGTAGAATGTTTTATGTTTCAATTTGCATACCTATGACAGTAGAATTGTATAAATTTTAACTTAGCATTCTTTTGAAGCAAATCCTCTTAGCAGTTAGTTAGAAAAATGGTTTGTTTTACCATTTGGTTTCACTCTTTTTCCTTACTACAGTATACAAGCTTTCCCTTAGTGTAGATTTCTCTTTTACTCATTGGTAATCAATCTTCTTCTAAACCAATAGAAGTTTGGTTTGAAAAATCTTAGTGGTCTATCACCAGATTAGCAATGACAAATATCAGACCCATCATATTTACTTGTGTACAACACTGTCACCTCCAAGTTTGTACAAACCCTGGGTTGATAAAGTAAAGATGGTAGCCCCAGGAGTTGCAGTATTCTTGTTGCAGTACTAGTTCTCATCACTTTTAGGTGCCTTTGTTGGGGAGGTGTCTGAGTAATATGTGATTACTTCTTTATTTCGTCCATTTATTATCTCTGACATTCTACTATTAGTTTCATTTCTGCAAATGTAATTTAGTTTTCTTTCATTTCCATTCTGCATTCTTTTCTTTCTTTTACATTTTGAAAATGAAGTTTCATGCAAGAAGTTAGTTTTCATTCAATCAATTAGTCTCCATTCAGTTTGGAATTTCAATTCTACAATTATTCTCAAAGCTGAAAAAAAAGAAAAAGAAAAAGGCAAACAGACAAAACAAAACAAAACAAAACAAAAACAAAAACAAAAAAACAAAAAACACTTCTTTCATTGCTCATAGGAATAGGGATAACTAAGGGAAATTCTTGCCAAATACCCCCGTTGCTTCAAACATCCAACCTTCCCTCTCCTTCAGTGGCTGGGAATTGGAGGAACCCTTAGGTGAACAACCAGAGATATTTGAAGAGCCTATAAGGGGTGAAGAAGATGAACCCATTCCAACTAACCCAATGGCTGAAAGTAGAAATGACAGAGGAAATAGAGAAAGAGTTGACGGTCCCTTTCCCATTAGAGAAACTAATTGGGATACCAAGATGAAGAATATAAGCCCCTCTGCTCTTCCTCATTTCCATGGCCTAACCTCAGAAGATCAAGAGACTTTCTTGTTTGAGTTTGTTGTCATATGCAGAACCTATGATTACACCAATGATGAGCAAAATTTGAAACTATTCCCATCCACTCTCAAGGATGCAGCTTTGCGTTGCTTCATGGATTTACCTGGGGATAGCATCACAATTTGAGCTCAAACACAACAAGCCTTCAACAACAACTATTGAGACTACTGCAAGTACAAAGACACTAAAGAAGGAATTTTTAGGATGACCTTAGAGAATTATGAATCCCTAGAGGATTATGAAGAAATATTCCAGCTTAGCTACAAAATAGCCAGGTGCACACTTGATCCTGATTCACTGAAGCTAGTCCTTGTTAGAGCGGTAATGGAGTATCTTTTGGATACCCTAAACCTGCTAGCAGGAGGGGACATCTACCAACTACCCTATGAAGATATCAATACTATATTTAGGAACCATTCTAGGGCAGCTAGGAAAATGGGTAGGGGTAGTCAACCTATGGTAAGTTCATCCTCTTCTAATACATCCATCAAAGGTGAAATTGGAAATATGCTAGAAGATTTCAAGAGTGAGATGTTGCAAACCCTTTCCCTATAAATGTACATTATGAATATCAAAAGAAAGTAAGAGGAGGCAGAGAGAGCCTTACCCATTTTTTTCCCTAGATGCACAAGGAGGCACCCTAGGAATGAATGTCAACTGAATCTGATTGTAGTCTACTCGGTCTGTGAAGAAAAGCACTCCACAGACAGGTGCCCTTCTCTACCTAGACTAAAATTTGTGTATCATGGGACTGAAGGGGTGATTGAACAACTCTGCCACATAAATCAAGGGAGACCTCATGGGCCTTGGCCATACTAGTAGGGCATGCAAGATTTTCCCCATTTCTATTACAACCCTAACCAGACCACATCCATTCCCTCTTAGGGCCTCCCTATTCATACTTCCTGGTCTATACCTCCTCCTTGGTCCTTTGCACCTCAGTACCATTCCCATCCAACCAACGAGTCATTTAATCCATATGCTCAGCCTCAGCCTCAGTGAAGTGCACCAGCCTAGGGGTGGAGGCCCCCATAAAATAATGCGCCAGCTTTATTTCCTTCACCACCTACTGAACCATAGCTTTTACACCCTACTCCACCTAAACAACCCCAGATGAATGCATAACCAAATACGAACCCAAAGAACAGATAGGCACAACTAGTATACAGTGGAGAGACATCCTATCCTACCTATGTTGTGGAGATTCAGGAAATCAACCTAAGATCTAGGAGAGTGCTCCCAGAAAACTAACCTCTACCTGCACCTAGGGAGAGTGAAGAAGAAAGAGAGGAAAGCATGCCTAGAGCAAATCCTCCACCCTTTCCTGAGAGATTAACTCATCCAATCTACCCTACCCTAGAAGAGAATGAACTTCTGGCAGAATTGAAAAATCTATGTGTCAAAATTCCACTTCTCCAAGCCATAAAGGATGTACCTATTTACAACAAGTTGATTAAGGAGAAGTGCTTCAAACATCTAGGGAGGCGAGAAAGAGACACCTAAACCATTAGTGTCATTGGAAAGCTATTCGACTTAATGTTAGGGTAGGTAATTTGTCTGAAGTATTTGGACCCTAGATGCCCTATAGTAGATGTACACATCAATTACACCATTTTCCCACACACTTTAATTGATATGGGGTATGCCATTAATGTGATGACTATGGGCACCATGCTCAAGCTCAACCTCCAGGGTTCATTGACTAAGACCACAACACTCTTGCAACTTGCAAACTGTTCCACAATGACCCCTAAGGGGGTTGTGGAGGATGTGATGGTCTCCGTTGACTCTTGGGAATACCCTGCAGACTTCCTAGTTCTCCAGCCTAAGGCCAAGCTTACTGGTTACCCTCTCATCCTGTAAACCCATTTATTCTGCAATTATTTTTTACTTGCAGGAAGCTTGACTAAGTCCCAAGTCTAGTTATGTCATAAGGATTCCATCTCTTCTTTCATGTCTTGTTCCCACTTCTTCCTAGTTTTTACCTGTGCTTCTTCTTCATAGCATTCTCGTTCACTAGAATCAGTCAACAATACATAATATAATGAAGGAGAGTATCACTCAAGGGGTCTACTTATCTTGGTAGATCTTCTAACACCACTTTTAGGTGTTTGAGGTGCTTTTTGTTGTTCTGGATGTTGATCATTATGATTTTCAAGCACCTTCACTTTTTCTCTGATCTCATCAAGCACTGTGTATTCTTTGTTTTCTTTTTCCTGTTTCTTTTCATACATCTGATCCTTATACATAACCTTTTCATTGAATATGACATCTCTACTCCTATGATTTTTTGTTTTTCATAATCATAAAAGAGATAACCAAAATCATTAATGCCATATGCAATAAAGGTACATTTATTTAATTTTTCCTCAAGCTTTGTTCTATTTTCTTTATTAATGTGGACAAAGGCTTGACAACCGAAAGTCTTTAAAAATGAGTAGTTTACCTTTTTACCCGTCCATGACTCCTCTAGAATACCACCATCCAAGGAACTTGAAGGCCCTTTATTTATTAGATAAACAACAATATCTACAACCTCTATCCAAAATTGTAAAGGAAATCCTGCATGTAATCTCATGCACCTTGCACGCTCCATGATTATCATGTTCATCCTTTTTGACACACCATTTTATTGTGGTGTTCCTGGAACTGTCTTCTCTCTATTAATTCCATTCTCTAAACAATACCTATCAAACTCTTTTTTGCAATATTCACCTCCATTGTTAGATCTAAGACACTTCACCCTTTTTCCTGTCTCATTTTCAACCAAAGCTTTCCATTTCTTCAAACTATCAAATAAATCAAATTTATTTCAAAAACAATAAATCCAGGTTTTTATGGTTGCATCATCAATAAAAGTAACATAATAACGAGATCGAATAAGAGATGATACCTGAGCAGGTCCCCATACATCTGTATGCACAAGCTCTATTTTTTTGCTCTTCTTTTCTTTCCCAACTCTGAGAAATATGACTCTCTTTTGTTTTCCATACACACAATTCTCACACAATTTTACATCAACATACTTCAAACCTAGCAACAAATTTCTTGAGTGAATAATCTGCATCACCTTCTCACTCATGTGTCCAAGCTTATGATGCCACAATGTCGTATCTTCTCCTATAGAGGTTAAAGCATTAACAGAATTGGAAATACCATTGCATAAATACAATGTACCAACCTTTTCAGCTTTTTCTATTACCAGGGATCCTTTAGTGACCTTCTAGGTTTTATCTGTAAAAATAGTTACACAACCTTCACCTCCTAATTTCCCTATTGAAATTAGATTTTTCTTCAGATATGGACCATACCTTACCTCCTTCAAGAGCCATTGATTTACATTCTACTGTTTTATGAAAATTGTACTCATTCCAATGATTTTACAGGGTTTATCATCACCCAATCGAACCTATCCAAAATCTCCTTGAACATAATCATGAAAAATTTTCTTATCAGGTGTGGCATGGAATGAGGCCCCTGAATCTACCACCTAGGCATCAATAATATTTTCTAATGAAATAATCAAAGCATATTGCAACACATCAACTGTCACATTTGCTTCATGATTGTTTTCTTGTTGTGCGTCTCCTTCTTTTCCCTTTGGAGACTTGAAATCTTTCTTCAAGTGTCCTTTCTTCCCACATTTCTAGCACACTATTCCTAATATGGACTTGGATCTGCCTTTCCTCGACTTACTACAATATCCTGGGCTCTTTCCTCTTTCCATTTTTCTTCCCCTAGTCTCTGTAGTCAAAGAATTACATGATGTCTCATCGGAGCATTTCCATTGCATTTCCTCGCTAATGATTTCACTGACAACATCATCAAACTTTAAAGTACTAGATCCAGAGACAGAGTTACTAATGGCCATAACTGGAAGCCTTCTAATAACCGGCTTGAACCCATTGCTTAATCTTGCTCATGCAAATATGGAGATTTTTTCTTATGAAGGAACGAACTAGATTTCCCTTTGATAATTTGCCCTTTTATAATAAAGTGATGGATAAAACTGCCATTAAAAAGCTTATTAGCAGATTAATAGATCACTTCGGAATGACATATACATCACATATCTTGGATCAACTCAAGACTTTGGGTTTTCAGCAAGCTACTGATACAGCTATTTCATTAGGAATTGATGATCTTTTAAGAGCGCCTTCCAAAGGATGGCTCATCCAAGATGCAGAGCAATAAGGTTCTGGAACCATTCCAACTTTCTGGCAACGAGCATAGAAATAATAGAGCCCTAACTTCATCATCAAAAGTTACCCCTACAGAACTTAACTTATTGGTAACTATATTAAATTCATTTAAATGATCAGGAATAGATCCACCTTATAACATCTTCATATTAAATAAATATTTCATAAGAAATACCTTATTTGAGGCCGAGGGTTTTGCATATAGTTTGGTCAATCCCTTCATTAAGCCCTCTGTTGTCGTTTCCCTTGAAATATTAAATGCTACTGATGCTGCTAGGCACAACCGTATTGTTCCAGGAACCTTTCTGTGTAGAATATCCCATGCTGTGTCTATCATACTCCTTGACTTCTTTGCCTTTCCGCTCAATGGTAGTTAAAAATATTTTTGGTAAAAATAATATTCCATATGCATGTTCCACAGCTGGTAGTTTTGGTTGTTAAAGATTTTGGCCCTAGACCTACCATATTCTACCATTACTCGCACATGAACTAGGAACTCTTCTCTCCTATGAGTTTATATACCAAATAGACCTTCAGCTCTGATACTAATTATTAGGAAATTATATATTATTGAGCAATGAAGCACATAAAATACTACAAAAATATAAACACAGAAAACACATAAAACAAGAGAGACACAGATATACGTGGTTCACCTAATTTGGGCTATGTCCAGGGAGAAATAGCCATTCCTTCCTTTTATATTATCTAGAAATATGAAGAGATACAACCTACAACAAATCCACTATAACTTTCTCTTCTCTCTCCCTCAATCTCCTCTCTCTTTCTTACTCAGAATATAGATCTACATAGACGCAATACAATTCCCTCATATATATAGCAAGCGATTTCCTTCTTGGGAAAAAACTCTAAATTAAACATAACTTATACCATTAGATCTCTACCTAATGAATGGCCCATATTGACTACGAAATTACAATACTTTACAAGGAAATTTTACATCTATTTTTAGCTTCGAGGGTGCTGCTGCCCCCCTGGACCCCCTGTGTAGGACAAATATTATGGGAAACATTGCCACCACATTACGAACTGGGGTCCACTGTGGTGATACCTCTTAATAAAGAAGATAATCAGACTCCACACCCAATAAGTCTTTAGTGAATAAACTCTTCCTCCAGAGAAATTTGTATAACCTGATGATGAAAGATGGATACTTAGTGACAGACCATATGAACACATTTAATACTATCATAATTCACTTATTATATATTGATATTAAAGTTTCAGATGAATATAAGTGTATAAGTTTGTTGTGTTCTCTACTAGATTCGTGGGATAGTTTGGCTATTGTAATAGGTATAAATGTAATTTCCTTGCAGTTTGATGAAATAGTCTCATCCTTACTAACGGAGGAGATGACACAAAAAAATATGGAAAGCTAGAATGGTGATGCCCTTTCTGTATGAGGAAGGTCCCAGAACAGAAACACAAATAAGCTATCAAGTGGGAGATTTAAATCTCTAGAAAAACATGTAAAGGTGTGCTAGAAATGTGGAAAGGAATGACACTACAAAAGGGACTGTAAATCTAAAGCTCCTGACAAAGGAAATGGATCTGATGATGCTCTTTCTACAGAGGTGAAAACCACCTCAGATGAAGCTAGGGATGTGTACTTGGCTTCTTCAAGTACAAATGTAGATCATGAGCTATGGTTGATTGAATCAGGTGTATCCTTTCACTTCACTCCCCATAAAGAGTGGTTCTGCGAGTATGAGAAATATGATAGTGGTGATGTCTTCTTGGGGGATGACAGGAAAGCTAAAATTTTTGGTCGTGGAAAAGTTGATTTGAATTTGTAAGGTAGAAGGATTAAAACACTTCCGGGTGTTCTACATATTCATGCATTGACAAGAAATCGAATTTTTGTAAGCAAGATAGATGATGCAGGTGTAAAATCAATGTTCGAGAAGGATACCTACAAGATGGTTTGGAGAGAACTGGTATTGATGTGGGGAGTTTGGATTGGAACTTTGTGCAAGATGCAAGGTAGAAATATTGTTGATGGGTGCAACAGTTATGTGGTTCCTGAAAGAAGAGAAGAAAATATAGTGGTCTATGGAGAAAAGATCATGCTATGGCATCAAAGGCTTGCACATATTAGAGAGAAGGGCCTTCGAATACTTCATGGTAAAGGTATGGTAGAAGGTATGACTAATAGCTCTTTGGATTTTGATTTCTGTGAAAATTGTGTATATGGGAAGCTAGATTAGGTGAGTTTCCCCTCTGGTGGTAAGAGGGGGAAACAAATGTTAGAGCTTGTGCACAGTGATGTGTTTGGACTTGTGAAAGTTCTATCACTGGGTAAGTTTGTGTACTATGTATCATTTATAAATGACTTCTCAAGGAATACATTGATATATTTCCTTAAGAAGAAATTTGAAGTCTTTGACATGTTCAAAGATTCTAAGGCTCTAGTGGAATAGAGAAGAAGATAAAGGTGCCGAGGACAAATAATGGTGGAGAGTTTTGCAAGAAGGAATTTGAAGAATTCCTTAAGAAGTGTGGTATATCACGGTAGAAGACTACTCCATACACACCTAAGAAAAATGGAGTTGCAGAAAGAATGAATAAGATGTTGATGGAAAGGGCAAGAAGAATTGCCTAGTGGTGTCTAGTTAGGACAGGAATTCTACGTAGAGGCAGTGGCAGAGGATCCTAAGAAGATAGAGTTTGAGCTAAAGGAGGAAGAATCAAACTCTACAGTAGAAGAGGAATTTGAAGATGAACATCCACAAACTTCGGTTATGAGAAGATTAGTTTGAGAAGGAAGGAAGCTAGAAAGGTATAGTCCATATGCTTACTGTTCAAATTTTACTTTATCTATTACTGATGATGATCCCAGAACTATGAAGGAAGCATTAGATTCAGAGGATGGAAAGCTTTGGAAAGAGGTCATGGTTGATGAAATGGCATCTTTGCACAAAAATGAGGCTTGGGATATGGTAGAGTTTTCGGCTAGAAGGAAACCCATTAGCCATAAATGGGTGTTCAAGAAGAAGACAAAAGTAAAAGGAAAGGCGAAGAAATACAAAGCTCGGTTGGTAGCAAAATGTTATTCTCGAGTGCTGAGAATTAATTTTAGTGATATTTGTTTCTCCTGTTGCCAAGGTAGCTTTAATTAGATTACTTTTATTTATTGTTGATGCTCTTGATTTTGAGGTAGAACAGATGTATGTGAAGACAACATTTCTTCACAGCGATTTGGAAGAGGAGATCTACATGAAGGAACCTGAAGGATTTGTAGTAAAGGGTAAGAAAGAACTGGTATGCAAGTTAAAAAATTCTCTGTATGGGTTAAAACAGTCACCGAGGATATGGTGTCAAAAATTTGATACATTTTTAAAGGGAGTTCGCTTCACCAGAAGCAAAGCAGATCACTATGTGTATTTTAAATTAACTACTGACCATGTTATTTATCTGGTCTTGTATGTGGATGATATGTTGTTTGTTGGAAATGACAAAGAAATTATCGAAGATTTGAAGACCCAATTGTCCTCCAAACTCAACATGAAAGATCTTGGTGTTGCAAACTATTTTTTGGGCATGGAAATTAAAAGAAATCAGGCAAAGAGGAAGCTCTGGTTAAACCAGAGGAATTATGTCAAGACAATACAACAGAGGTTTATTATGCAGGATAGTAAACTGGTGAAGGTTCCTATTCCTATAAGTTATCTACTGAACAATTTCCCAAGACACAAGAAGAGGAAGAGGACATGTCCCGTGTTCCATATGCAAGTGTAGTCAGTAGCCTAATGTATGCAATGATCTGTAGTAGAATAGACATTGCACATTTAGTGGGAGTATTGAGAGGGTTTATGCCAAAACTAGGGAAGGAGCATTGGACAACAGTGAAGCGAGTTTTCAAGTATTTGTGTGGCACTAGTGATTATGGTTTGTGCTACCAAGGAAGACCAGGATTGGATAGAGTTTTGGATATATGTGGCTTTTTATGGGCTTCTAAATTAGACATAAATTAAGGCCCATGCCTCTGATTTAAAACATAAATTAGGGTCTATGACCATCCTTCAGCACATTAAGCATCTCTTTTTGCATTAGATAATTTATTTTCAATTTTAATATATTCATCAGGAAGGTTTATGAATAATTGAATATTTGTGCCTAATATTACTTATTTTTTGTGGAATATTATGAAAATATTGGGCAGATTATGAAGATTTGGAGGAGGAGATAATTTAGGGACATGTTCCCTACTATTAGAGAATCAATAATAAATAATAAGTCAATACAATATTATGGAATTATGGCACAAATTGTGGAACTCCAATGATTGATAAAAGATAGGAATGTGTTCCACTAATCAAGGGATTTCGGTGGGGAAATATTCCTCCATTCATGTGGAATTATTATTGATCATTTTTATTAAGTACCAAGTCAAATTTTCCTCCAGGGAATGATTGAGAAAATCTAGGAATGTTTTCCCTGCCATTTAATACAAATTTCTAGTATTGGGGACTAGATCCACTAATCAAGGGATTTTGGTGGGGAAAGCTTCATCCATTCATGGGGAATGATTCCAAATAATTTTGTATAAGTACCAAGTCGAATTTTCCTCTAGGAGTAGTTTTTTCAATTAGTGTTATTGTGCAGATAGCTTGTATTTTTGCAGCTCCATTGAATTTTCTTGCAAGGATGTAATTCTATTGATGAAAATAATAAATATTGGTGTCATGTTCAACTTGTAAATCTTGTTCTCCTCCATATGTCTTTGGGTGTCCTTGGTATTTTCCATCCTAGGAACCTCAAAGTTGTTTTCTATCATTTTCTTTCCTTCCTTTCATTTCTTATTCATGTGCATCTCTAGTTTTTATTTCTTTCTATTTTTGCATTTAGAATTAATGATTTCTTGTTGTACGATTGAGTTAAATGGTTAATGAAATTTCCTTTGTAGGATCAAAGAATAATTTCATCCTTGGAAAAGCTTTGAAGTTCATGGTAATCATTGATCTACTTGGATTAGTCTTCTTATTCCCAAATCTATATTGTTGGACCTCCTTTTTAGCAAAGAATAGTAAATTTCTGATATTTTTTCGAGCATGCTAATGAGCTCCAATCAAATTGATTCATCTTGAATTATATCACGAAAACATTCTAATTCATAAAAAAATTACCCCATTGAATTTTCACTTCATTTCGTTAGATTTTTTTTAGATTTACTAGCTCACTAGCTCTCGAATTTCTACATTTTCGACTAGTAATGATTTTGATTTATTTTGCATGGGTTAACATAAGTATTTTTGAGTGATTCCAATTGGAATAGGGACCTCATAAATACTAGTTAATAAAAAAAATTATCCCATCCAATTTGGATTTGATTTTCTTGTTCATTAAACCCTCACCAATTTCATCATTTCACAAGGAAACTTCTCCAAGCTTTTTGAGCAAATCCATTCATCTCCCAACTTTTGTTTTGAGTTCTGAGTGATCCTAGGAATTTTCCCACTCCATTTCACTCATTAAACACCTTTACTAGGCTTCCCATCACCTCCAACACCTCACGTTTTTCTCTCGGCTGTATCCTGTAGGTTCACTGTAATTCCTACAGGATGATCCTGTAGGTTTCTAGTACATCTGGTAGGTTTTCCTGAAAATGCCTATTTTGAGGCCAAATTGAGAGAAAGACTCTAGGAAGTCACAAAAATCCTCCAAAGGGTCTCCCACACCATCGAACCATATCCTAAACCTTCCATACAACCACCAATATCCTTAATTCACCTCCCAGATCATCAAAGGAAATTAGTCTGCATACTTGATTTTGCATGAAAAGAAAAAAAGACAAAAACATATTTATTTCAGTCCCTTTACTTGCACATTAGTGATTTTTGATGCTTCTTACTTCCATGCTTAGATAGTAGAATTTGGTTCATTATTATTTAGCATTATTGCAAAGCATAGTTTCTTGGCAGTTAATTCGGAAATGGTGTGATTTAGCACTGAATTTTCGTCTCTTTCCTTGTACTTTCTTTCTCGCAATAGGTTAAGATTCCATTTCGAACATTTCCTTTTCTGAAATTAGTTTAGGATTTGACTTTAGTACATGCAACCATTACATCATGACAACAAAGGAATGACACATTATATGTCGCACATATAGTGCCAACACCTCTTAAGTTTGTACGAACCTCGGGTTGATAATTAAAGTCAGTAGTCTTGGGAGTTGCAGCGTTCTTGTTGCAATACCAAGGCTCATCAACTTTGTTGATGTAGATTGGGCTGGAGATCTAGATCAAAGAAGATCTACAAGTGGGTATGCACTTAACCTATTTGGAGGTGCAGTCAGTTGATAAGTAAGAAATAATCTATAGTGGCACTATCAACTACAGAGGAAGAATACATGACAGCCACTCATGCAAGCAAGGAAGCAGTTTGGTTCTAGGGATTATGTTCAAGTATGGGGTTAGTACAGGGAGCTATAAGGATAGTTTGGGATAGAAAAAGTGAATTTTTCTTAGCAAAGAAACCTGCCTATCATTCAAAGACAAAGCACATTGAAGTTTAGTATGACTTTGTGAGGGATATGATAGAAGACAAAACGGTGTTGCTGGCAAAGGTGGACACTTTGAAGAATATTGCAAATGCATTGACAAAATCTGTGAGCTCTAAGAAGTTCTCTTGGTGTAAAGAAATAATGCGCCTTGCAGTAATGGATAAATGACTAAGCTCTCATGTGGACCCCTGTGGAAATAAAACAACGAGTGGGAGAATGTTGGGTTGTGTTATATTCTTTCCACGACTAGCTCCTCTAGTTAAACCGGGGGGTGACACGAGGGGTGGAGTACACCCTTCATTGCATCGACTATGAAATTGTGGGGTGGCAACTTCCCCTATATGGGGGGTTTGAGGGGGCCAGTTATCTCCCCTCCACGAGGGAAATTTTTTTTGGACCCTATATTAGGTGGGCAGACCTACCTATGGTTTTGTGCATGGTTTTTAGACATGGTGTTGGGTGTGATTTCATTACAGGGTATTGGATGCTTTGGCATGTATATATATGTATTGTAACATTGAAAGGAACATAATAAAAAATAAATCTGGTAGTCCTGGTTTGGGATCTAGGGAAAAATCTCTGTGTATATTTGTTTTATGTGTTATTCTCTCACTTGTAGGTTTTAACCTTGTACAAAAATTACCTTCATACGAATTCGGAAACACAGAAAATAAACAATGAAAGAGCATAACACATAAAACACATATACATAGAGATTTTCCTTTGGATCCCAAAACCAGACTACTAGCTTGATTTTTCATTATGTTTCATTCAATGTTACAATACATATTTATACATGCCGAAGCATCCAATACCATGGACCGAAAACCATCGCGTCCAAAACCATGGACCAAAAACCATTGCGTCCAAAAACATGTGTGAAAATCATGCACAAAACCATAGGTGGGTCTGCCCAACCTAACATAGGTTCGAAAACAAAATTTTTCCGAGGTGTTGCCCCAGACGCCATAGAGTGGGGTTACCTGCACCGCTCAAACCCCTTGTGACCCCCCCCTGCTATGCAATCGGCACAACGAAGGTGGGGCTCTGCCACCCCTCTAACCCTGTGTTTGACTACATGGGCTAGTTGTGGAAAGAATATAACACAACCCAACATCGCTATTGTTTATTTTATATGTTTTAGAATTTGTATGCAGGTAATTTCTTTACGAGATTAAAACCTACGTTTTTGGGAGCCAATTATCGCAAATTATGGCTAATTTAGGTGTAGGAACTTGAATGATACAAGAACGAGATATTATAGGAGATGGATCTTCCTCATTAAATCCTCACTCATTTTAATATCCCTCAGTCAAATCACACTAGCTCAGAGTTGTAGGTAGGCAAGTCATGAGGATCATTGGCAGTCATGACACTGATAGTTAAGAACTAGTTTATCATGATATTGGGAGCCAAGAATTTGTAGATTTAAGGAAGTTGTTGAAAAATTCAATTGTATAAATAAGGATGCCTAGAACCTCATTAGGATTTGGATTTTTTATGAAGATAACTAAGCACTTTCGAGTTGAATTATTGTGACAAAACATTGTTATGTGTTTTTTGATATGTTAATGAAAATGAGAATTCCCTTGATCCATCATTGAGTTGACTCAAAGGGATGAATCTCTTGGGTTAGGGCCCAACCCTAGAAACAAAGGTTCCTCTTACTGTACTTGTATGCTTAGGTTATTTCATAGATTACTTTTTGAATTAATTTTGGCATTGTTACATTACAAGTATTGGTGAATTTGATTAGTTTTCTTCCATTTGTGCATAAGTTTGACAATAGCTTTAAAGAGATAAAGGAATACCAAAAAGGCTAATAACAGGTGTATATTGCCTCATTCCTCCCTTTAGGGACTGTGGTTTGAGAAAAATCCCTCATTCAACCCAAAAATACAGAATTCTAGTTTCTTATGAAATTTAGGGTTTTTCTGCTAACTAGGTCAGCATCTTTCAGTTTCTAAAGATAGGTTTCAGTTTTCATTTTTGATATCTTCATCTTTGTCTTAGATTTAATGGTGTTTTCACAATAGGCTACAAGCATTTCCATGCACAAACTAGGCAAATAAATGATGAAATTTTTCTTTCCTATGTTGATGTAAACCTCTCTTGTTTTGACATGATTTATGGGTAAATGCCAAATATGATGTGTCTACTTTAGGAGTTTCAATAGTGTAGGAAGACCTCATATCAGTAGCCTCAGACGAACATTACCCATCCATGATTTCCAAAAGCCACTATGTCCATAATCCAAGTTATCATTTCATAAGGACAACTTGCCATGCTTGTTGAGTAAATCCAACCATCATACAACTTTGGCTTGAGTTTTGAGGCAGTCCTAACCACTTCCTTGCCTTATTCCTTTCCTCACTCACCTTCCCTAAGCCCCATACCACTATCCAAATCACTCCTTATGCTTTCAGCATGTTCCTGTAGGAAAATAGGGGATCCTGTAGGTGAATTAGGACATCATGTAGACATCCTACAGGACAACATGTAGTGGCCTATTTTGAGCCCGTTTTTTGAGAAATGCATCATGAAAGATAGGAGAAGACCCTTTCTTGACTCCCAAGGAATTTGACCCATCACAACCATCTCTCTCCAGACCTAACCCACCTACCATACAGTCAAGAAGAATTAACTTTCATGTTTCACAAAAAAGACAGAAAGAAAACGGTTGTTATGCTTATTCACTTGCACAACAGTTACGTGTTTGATTAGAATAGATTGCATGCTTAGGTTAGTTAGGATTTCACATGCGTTAGCTTAGAATTATTTTGAAGAAAGGTATATTAACAAATATCTACATGAGTTGTGTGTTTTAAACATCTATTTCAGTATTTTTTTACTTTAGTAGATAACATTTCAATTCTCTCAATTAGGGTAAAATTCTCCTTTTTTAATTGGTAACAATACTTCTTCTAAATCAATAGAAGACTAGTTTGAGAAACCCTATGGGTCTACCACCCAACTTAGTAGTGACAAAATATTGGACCCATTGCATCTATTTGTTTATACAACACTTTCACCTCCAATTTTGTATGAACCCCGGGTTGATGAAGTAAAGTTGGTAGCCCCAGGAGTTGCAACATTCTTCCTACAATACTGGTGATCATAACTTTTTGGTGCCATTGGTGGGGAGGTGCCTGAGTAGATTTTATTTATGCTTTATTTCTTCCATTTCTTATCTCTTTCATTCTGCTATTAGTTTCATTTTTGCAAGATATTTGTAATTTTTTTTTCTTTCCTTTCCATTCTACAAGTGATTTCATTCAGTAGTTAGTTTCAATTAAGTTCTCCTTTCTATTTTGCAATTAGTCTAAAAGCTTGAAAAAAAAAACTTCTTTCATGCACTATGGGCTAGACAAAAACATAGAAAACATAGATAAAACAGAGAGCAGTGGATTCTCGAGGGAGAAGGCAGAGGAATGCTCCAGAGAAGCTCAGAGAAGCCCAGAGAAGCCTAGAGATGTTTACATGCTGAGGAATCCATTGGAAGCTCCGTGTATGCCAGGAGGGCATTCTGCAGAGTGAGGAAGGACTCAGTAGCAAGAGCGCAAAATTATAGAGAGTCGTTAAGCCGGGGAGACAGACAGAGCGAAAGAGCTTGAGCGCCGGAGAGCCACCGATCGAGAGAGCTTGATGGAGGATAGTTGTCAGAGGTTGGGAGGCAGAGCCAGAGCACTTAATAGAGCGAAGCCACCAGAGGTTAGAGGCAACACCTAAATCCTTCAAAGAAGTATTAGAGAGAAAAGAGATCGAAGGATCAAGCTATTGCTAGTGTCTGTTTTTCAGAAGACAGGAGAAGGAATTCCAGAGACAATGCAAAATTTTGAGGGAGTTAGAGAAGCCAGAAGCTCAAGAAGCTCAAAGCACTAACTAAAAGAATTATTCCAGAGAAGCCTAGATCTGTATGCAACTAAAGGAGAACCAGGGGTAAGATGGCATTCTAATCCCATTAGTTTAGTTGTAAACCTATGGAGTTGAGCCAAATACTTGTAAAGAATTCAAGCCATAATCCCAAAGAGCCTAGTCGAGTTGATTAGAGCTCAATGAGATGTAGCTCAAGATATCAGGGGGAACTCCATGTTATATTGTTGACTTATGTGTTTGCTTATTTGCTACATCGTATTTACTGTGATACGTTTAAATATCAGTTTAAGAAAGTGAACTCAATAACTTAAACAGTTAAAGGCAAACTAAAAGCATACACCTATTTCAAGAACTCTTAATTCCGCAAATTGTCAATATAATCATAGATCATGGGGAATATATATATAATATTTGGATTGGGAGAGGTTCTTGTAAGTAGAAAAGAAGCTTTTAGGGCCTAATTTTAGATCAAAAGATGAGAACATGACTATAAAAAATGGGAATCTATCCAAGTAGTTGGTTATGTACCCTCCTTCTCAGCCATCTCTAGACCATGACTTAACTTTATGGCTAGAAGAGGAGAAGGAAGATGAAGTCTACTCCACCCAACTATATACCGTAGAAACTGCCATGCGAGGAGGACAACCTAGTGAAGATGATTTGATTGAACACATCCTCCAAAATCCAACTCCCAAAACCTTCTCTCTAAAGGAAGTAGTGAAGGAAACCAAGAAAAACCAGACCCAAATAAGATAACCATAATCAAAATGGTATTGAATCCATAAAACCAAAGGGATGTCAGAAGTTAATTAGTTCTAGATGGATGCTATAGGAGATCTATAAAAGATTTCAACAAGTTAGATTCTCCTTTTTTTGGGATTTTCGCCAAAGACTCTGAATTTTCATGGTTAGAAAGCTATCAAGAAGCCTTGGACACCCTAAAGTACAAGTTGACTACTGCAGCTATTCTCCGAGGCCTAGATTGGGCTCTTCCTTTTCATATACATGTTGATGCCCCTCGTAAAGGCATTGGAGTAGCTCTAGGCCAAATATATGACAAGCTACATTATGCCATTTACTTCATCAGTAAGAATATGTCGAAAGCCAAGCTGAACTACATAGTGACTGAAGAAGAGCTCCTAGTTGTTGTGCATTCATTGAATAAATTTAGGAATTACATTACCAGTTACCAAAAATTTATGCATACTAACCATGCTGAAATTAAATACTTGAAGAATAAACCTGATGTAAATGCCTCGATTATTAGTGTTGGGTTCCAAACATGCATACTTTTTCTCTCCATTTTTACTCTCTCTCACACTCCTTTGTATCATTTAATTTCACTAATCACCCTAAATGCATAAAGTAAACCCTCTTTGATTGCTTTCATGGAATTTTTAATTAATGAAGTAATAGTTATGGATAATTTTCCTATGCGAGTTACTAATCTTGTCATTTCCGTAGATCTGGTGGTCAAAGGTTACGGATGCAAAACAAAGAAGCAATTTCAAGTTTCCAGTATCATATCGGCAAGCGTTTTAACAACATAATAGATTCGAGGCCTATTCCATACCTTTCTTGTCTTTCTCTCAGCAAATAGTTGGTTGTTGTAACAATTGTATAATGATAGAACATTAGCTGCCATCTTGAGAAACAATTTTCTCTATGTATTGTATAAGAAGGGTTTTTGTGACTGGGAGTTAGCCGTGGAAGAGATTGAGATTGTAACAGAAGATTGTTTAAGTTAATTGAATGCAAGTTATTTTGTTGTTCTCTCTATAAGTTGTGAATCCATCGCAGCCCTGGTCAGAGAGTTGGGCCCACTCTTCTGATCAGGTGCTGCGTTATTTTCATGTGTTGTTATTTCATATGTGTTGAGCTAATTTGATTGTTGTTACAGTATTTTACTTAATTGTTGTGAATGCTTTTTATAGTTCTGAAATTTGTTCTTAATTGTTTTCATAGTGACTCTTTCATTAACTCGGTTGCTAAATCTAAGATTAGTGATTGATTTCAGCATTGTTACGCACATATATTTTGTGCATTTCCTTGAAAAAAATTATGCACCTGATGAGCTCCAAAAATGGGTAATTATATGGGCTCATTTTGCCTTCTAACTTAGTTTAATCCACTATTCTCTTAGCTTATTGCATTTTTTTTTGTTATATTTATGCTTCTAGAGTGATTTGGGTTGGTTATTATGCCATGGAGTCTAATATGTGTTTAATGCAGATTTTCGTTGAATTTTGGAGAAATGTCAAAGATTTAATGGACAATTGGTAGCAATAATTTGAAAAAGACAAGGGAGAGGATTTATAGGAGGGTGTCCCTCTCATTTATGACTCCCTACTTCGAATTCTCCTTCAAGAAGCTCAGAGCACAAACAGTCAAATCAATGCACTAGGAGGCAGCCAAGCAAGTGAACGATAACTCCTGTTTATCTCAAGTTTTGGGAGCCAAGCCTCCCTGATTTTAAGGAAGCTGTTGGGAGCTTTAGTTGTATAATTAGAGAGGCCTAGGGCCTTATTAGGTTGTTGGAAGTTAGTCAATTTTCAAACTTTTGTTGTAGCTTTGCTCTGCTCATTTCGAGCTTACTTTTGTTGACAGTTTCATGTAATCCTATTATTTTTTTGATAATGAAGATGAGATATTTTTTGAGCTAGCATTGAGTCTTCTCAGAGGGCTGAAGCTCTTGGGTTAGGGCCCAATCCAAGCTGCTAAGCTCCTTTTTTCCTATACTTTTATGTTTCACTTCAATTTATGAATTAGTTGTTAGATAAATTTATTTCTTGATTAAGAATAGGTTTCTTTCAGTGATTTAGAAGGTTGTTTCCATTTCAGTTTTCTATAGAAGGTTGAATAGTGATAAAAATAAGATAAAAAAGGAAATAAATAGAGCCTTGGCCTCCTTTCCTCCCCTTGGGATCATGAGCTAAAGCCAAGGCCCTCTTGTTACCACAAAAACACAGATTTTCCTTCTCCATAGGATTTCTAGTGTTGAAGTTTGTTAGGAGGTTAATGCTTCGATGTAGATCATTTCACTGTGCTCATTCTATCTTTGTAGTAAATTTCATTCCATGCTTTCTTTCCATGTAGCATTTTGCAACATTTACTTTCCTAGATCAGAGTTTAGACTAGTTTGATGCAAAGTTCTATTTTTTTTATGTAGCTAGTTTCTTTTCTTAATATCATTGTTTGAGTTTCCATTCTCTTGCAGCAAATCTCTTCTCACAATAACTCAACTAATCATCCATCACCATCTGTCTTGGATCTATGTTCCACAGGTCACCCGAAGTCCCTCATAAATTTGCCTTAGTTTTTTGCACGTTTCTCATAAGATTCCCTCTCTTTCCTTGAACAAGACCAACCATATTTCTCTTTCCTAATCCTTCTTGATGAGCCTTAGACACCTTAGCAACTCATCCTAGCCATCAGCTACCCTTTCCACCCACTTTCCCACCTTCAAAACCTCGAAAACGGCTCTTAGCATCGTCCTGTAGACCTCCTGTAGATCCCCTGCAGCGTCCTGTAGATTTTCCTATAGGTGACTTTTTGAAGTCTGATTGTAGGGAAGCCTCCAGAAGGCCACCAAAAGTCTCCTAGGACCCATCCACACCTTCCTACACCTCTGAAAATACCATAATCGCCCTCCATCACCACCTAATGGCTGCCACATTCGCAAACAAAGAAATTACATTCATGACAATTTCACCTAAAAATACATAAAAATCCAAAAAGATGTTTTTTTCTCATTTCATTCTAGAAATATCTTAAATATATGTTGTTTACTTCCTAAGTAGGTAATGGCATTCATTTCATGCATTTCCATCTCTCTTTCTGCAAAGATAGGATTAGTTGGTTAAGTAGGGTTTGCTAGGTTTACTTTACATTTCAGTCCTTTTCCTTTCTACAACTAGAGTAGCCTCTGTAGAGTAAGCTTTCCTTTCTTTCATCACATATAAATCTTCTTTTGAAACTCATAGAAGTTGGCTTGAGCTCCTAGTGATCTTGTGCTAGCTGACCAAGTGACAGCCTGCAATAAGAACTAGTACTTGTGCATATAACACCATTTCTTCCAAGTTTGTTACAAACTACCAGATTGATAAAAGTAATGTAGGAAGCCTAGGAGTTGTAGCATTATTGCTGCAATACTGGGGATCACCACTTTTTGGCACTATTGCCAGGGAAGCATCAGAGTATTTTGTGATTACTGCTTTATTCTATTTTCTACTGCAACATTCTGCTAAGTAGTTTATTTCATAAAAAATAGAGTAGTTGTTTCTTTCATTTCTGCAATTTCCATTTCAGCAAAAGTAGATTAGTCATTTCCTTGCTTTCTTTTCAATTCTACAATTTCCATTTCAGCAAAAGTAGATTAGTCATTTCCCTGCTTTCCTTTTCAGTTCTGCAATTTCATTTCAACAAGTTCATATCAGTTAGTTGCAATTTGTTTGTTTAATCAATTTTAGTTTTGTAGGTACAATCAAAGAAAAAGAAAAAACCAACCAAAAGATTTCCTTCCATGCCTCGTAGGAATAGAGATAATTTAGGAAAATGTTTGCCCAACACCCCCACTGCTTCACACAACCAACCTTCTCTCTTCTTTGGTGGCTGCAATCAATAAAAACCCTTAGGTAACAACCAGACATATTTGAAGAACCTATAGGGGAAGAAGAAGAATAAACCATTCCTTTAGAGGCAATGGTTGAAAACATAAATGTTGGGAGCAGTACCTTTTCTTCCAATTCATCCATTAAAGGTGAAATTGGAAGCATGTTGGAAGACCTCAAGAGTGAGATGCTACAGATTCTTGCCATGAAAATGGATGCCTTACATATCAAAAGGAAACAAGAGGAAGCAGAGAGGGCTTTGGCCATTTTTTTCCCTAGATGCACCAGGAGGCATCCTAGGAATGAATGCCCATTGAAATCTATAGAGGTTTGTTCAATTTGTGAAGAAAATCATTCTACAGACAAGTGCCCATCCTTGCCTGGACTTAAAGTTGTATACCAAGGGGCCGATGGAGCCACTAAAAAGATCTATTACATAGAACGCAAGAGGCTGCATGGACCTATACCATATCAGTAGGGGATCCAAGGGACATCTTACGCATACTACAACCCCAACCAACTCACATCCATACCTTCTTGGGGCCCCTCAGCTCATCCTTCCTGGTCCACAACTCCTCCTTGGTCCTTCACATCTCCATATCATGACCAACCAACCACCCATTCATTTCAACCCTATGCTCAGCGACAACCTCAGTGGAATGCATCTCATCTCGGGTGGAGGCCCCAATACATCTTTCTTCCCACTCGTCTGCCTCCACCACCTAGCCAAACACAACTCCATCCACATCCATATTAAATACACACTCCCACTCGACTACCTGTACCACCATTTCCAAACCCACGCATCGAAGTAGCTCAACCCATTTACAATGTTCGGGTACAACACTTCCAAACAAATCCTCTTGAGTTCAATGGTATTCACCATAGCTCAGGAAGAGGATTGCAAAAAAGAGATTATATGGACATCATTGAAGGACCACATCCAGTAGAAGAAGATGCAAAAGATAAGTTAAAAGAACCATGGGATTCACTTGATGACGAGAAGACATCAAAATCAGAGATTGAGAGAGCTCCCTCATGGTTACCATCAAATCCTCCATGTATTCAAGAGAAAAATCAATAGAAAGAGGAAGATTTGAAGGTCATGATAGAAGAAGACATGAAGAATGATCTAGATCAGAAAAAGAACCAAGAACATCACAACTATATTTAAGTATAGTTCTAGACAGTCACTAAGTTGCAGCATCACTCTCTTCCTCAACTATTCTTGATCCCTTCAAAGTTAAATCATTTGGTCTCTGAAATCTAGATATATGTCAAAGCACACATTTCCAACCTCCACATCATTCCATCTTCATCTCGATGTGCACATGGCTGCATTGGAAGTATTCTTATACTTGAAAGTGATTTTTTTTTTCAATAAGGGTAGGGTAGAGAGAGAGAAAAAAAGGAAAAAATGAAAATAAGAGGAAAAAATAAAAATCTAAGGTGAAAACCTCCTTGGAGGCACCTCAAATTGGCTCATTGACTGAAAACATCCATGAGGCGGTCAATGGGTTGGAAAGAAGAAAAAGGAGGAAAAACAATAATATCCCTAGGTGAAAACCTCCCTTGGAGGTGCCCAAGCCAGGCAATTAGGTTGAAAACCTCTCTGAGGTGCCCTAGTTGTTTAAAAAAACAATTGAGAAATGGAAAAAAAAAGTGAATTTCCAATTGTATTGCAGGTGCAGGAAGCAGCAGCAGGTGCCAAGGGAGCTCTAAAACCAATATCGGCACAGATCCTACCTTCCCACACCTCTCTGCATCATTCTTGACATTCTTTTCACCTCATTGTGCTTCTTTTTCGAAAATTGTCCTTTCTACAGGAGGCCATATGTTTTCTACAGGAGGCTCTTGTAGAAGTTACAAAGAGCCATAAATGGATTTAAAAAATAGTTTTAGGAATAGGGAAGCTTCATAAAGGGTTTATAAATCCTCTTCTAGTCTTCAAACCTCTCTTCCATCATTTCCAAGTCTTCATCACACCCCAAGCCCATTTTTTTACTGTCTAAAAAATTGTAGGATGCTCTCATACAAAAATAGATAGAGTAGAAATCTGTTTTTTCTCTAACTCGAAAACCGTGCATCCATTTAAAAAGTTGTTTCATGGGGAGTTGCATATGGGTGATGGTAACATGCTCAAGCAATTTCAGCAAATTCCAGTGCACGGTTACCAAGAAATTGACCTCCATCACCTTCATCCATTTTTGTATTTTCTTCATATCTGTGCATCCATTTAAAAAATTGTTTCATGGGGAGATGCATATGGATGATGGTAACATGCCCAAGAAATTTTAGCCAATTCTAGTGCACAGTTTCTAAGAAATCGGCCTCAAACACCTTCAACCATTTTTAGTTTTTCTTGAAATCCGTGCATCCATTGACCAAAATTTTTCTATGGGAGGTGCATAATGATGATGGAAACATGCTCAAAAAAGTTCAGGTCAATCCAGTCTATCATTAGGGAGATATGGACAAAATAGGTCACTGTCCCATTAAAATCTAGCATCACCAGCATGAGGGTGAAAATCTAAAGGTTGAAGCGGACTCTTGAAGAACAAATCTAGCCAGAGGATACCTGCACAAGACAAAAGGCCACACATCAGACAACAAGGAATATAAAGCAAAGGAAACATAGGCATGCAACAAAGGAAATACAAGCATGCAACAGCAAAAGGAACCAAAATAACTCACAACACATTCATTCAACTCACAGGTAAGTGACTAACCCTCTCCTCTGTTACATTTGTGTAATTGAAAGATATGCATAAGCAAATGAGATGTTTAGTGTTGAAGGAGAAAAGGTGGCCAATTAATTGGGCCACCTTCATCTTCTTGACTACACTCATCCGAAGATGTCACCCCACGTGCACATCATCAACTCAGAGAAGGATACCAAGGACAGGTAGTAGAGGGTATGCAAACTCCAATGCAATGATGAGAGGTGATTGTGGGAAGAAACCATGATGACAAGGTAGGAGGGGACCAACGGTCCAGATAATGGCAACGTACATTTTTTCCAGCTCACCCCATCACCGAAAATATCTAAAAGAAGAAATAAGTACTCCTCTTCGAAACTCTTTCACCACCTTTTCTTTCATTCTATCCTCATCCACTTAGATGCAGTAAGAAATTTGTCACTGCCACAGCCTCAAAACCATCATTCTCCATCACTTTCATCCATCCTCCTGCTATCGGCATTCTACAGGAGCACCTACAGGTAGTTCTACAGGAGGGGTAGTAAGCTATTTTTAAGGAGAAAACACGGGTTCTTTTGCTCGATTTCTGGTTTGAGGAGGTAGATTTCATGCATAACCACCTTGATTATAAATATGTGAAAGGAATGATATCATTTTAAAGAGGAATTGATTCCATAGAAGAAGAGGAACTACATGAAAACAGTTCTGCCTGTTTAAAAAAAAAAAACATAGTTTTCCTCTATTTTCCTATTTTCTTCAAAATTCTTGTCTCCATCTCTATGTTTGGTGTTCAAAAGGGGCATAAGCACAATGATAGGAGGATTCATGAGGAAGGAGCCCTCACCTATGATATCAGTCCTTTTGAGAGTAAGGAAGAAGATCAGAAATTAGGAGAAGGTGAAGTAACTGATGACTCGACAGGACAAGAAAAGGAGGAGGAAGAAACTAAGATAGAAGAGAAGGAGGATGAAGAGGCAGAAAAGGAATAAACAGAGCAAACAAGAGATAAAAAAAAAGATATAGAAGGACAAGAAAAAGAGGTAGCAAAGGCAAAAATAAAGAGAAGGGTCCCCTGAGAATCTCGGAAGAGAGGCAGCAGCTGCCCTCACTACCCTGAACACACCAATTAAACCAAAATAAAAGAGAAAAAAGTAGGCCTCCATGTATTTGAAGGTCAGGGAAAGCACAAGGATAAAAATAGGAAAACCCCAGCCATCCTCAATAGTGCACTACAATTGAAGATTCACTAATTGTCAAAGGAGAAGAACCTCTCTCTAAAGCCCCTATCACATATGAAAGAGGGACTCCTAGATCTTCCACCTAGAAGGAAAAAATGCAACTACAGGACCCAAAAACAGTCCTACAGGAGGCACAAATAGTTCTACAAGAGACACTGTCAAGGCTGAAGGAGACCGAACAACTTGAGAAAACAATGGAAAAGCAGCCAAAGGGGAAGGAGGAAGATATGGAGCCACAAGAACCTGATCCCCAACCCAACACACCAGCTGCTTTCAAATAATCCTCAAATTTCCCTTAAGTATTCAATGATCAGGCTCAGGCCATTGCACATTTTGGAAACATGGAAAGATTACATGGGATGACTGTATTAATGCTTGTATGAGGAGGTAGAATACATTGCCACACAACTTGCAGATCAGGGAGTATCACTCCCCAACAAGGATGAAATAAGCATTAAAGAGAGTGCCACTATACAAGCACTCTATGCAGAGTTTGAAGGTCAATTGGATTGGCCTCAAATTGAGTCCCACACTACTGCTAGGCCTGCTAGAAGGTAGAAAAGAGGAAGAAGAGAAAAAACAGTGGGAAGAAGTGGACAGAATGGAAAGATTCCATGACAAAGAAGAGGATCTCACATCAGAAGCATGGGATGTTAGGGAGGCCATCAAGGCCATCAAATATGAGGAGATGGACTAGTTGCTCAGAGGATGAGAAACAACTTCACGAGGGGGGTGACGATGAGCCCTAGAAATGGGTAATTATATGTGCTCATTCTGCCTCCCAACTTAGTTTAATCCACAATTCTCTTAGCTTATTGCATGTTTATTGATTACATTTATGCTTCTGGAGTGAGTTGGGTTGTTTATTATGCCATGGAGTCTAGTATGTGTTTAATGCATATTTTTGTTGAATTTTGGAGACAAAGTCAAAGATTTAATGGACAATTGGCAGAAATAATTCAAAAAAGGAAAGGGAGAGAATTTATAGGAAGGTGTCCCTCTCATTTATGACTCCCCACTTCGAATTCTCCTTCAAGAAGCTCAGAGCACAAACAACCAAATCAATGCACTAGGAGGCAACGAAGCAAGTGAAGTATAACTCCTATTTATCTGAAGTTTTGAGACCCAAACCTCCCTGATTTTAAGGAAACTCTTGGGAGATTCAGTTTCATAAGTAGAGATGCCTAGGGCCTCATTAGGTTGTTGGAAGTTAGTCAAATTTTTGAACTTTTGTTGTAGCTTTGCTCTGATCATTTTGAGCTTACTTTTGTTGATAGTTTCATGTAATCCTATTATTTCTTTGATAATGAAGATGAGATACTTTTTGAGCTAGAATTGAGTCTTCTCAGAGGGCTGAAGCTCTTGGGTTAGGGCCTAATCCAAGTAGCTAATCTCCTCTTGTCCTGTAGTTTTATGTTTCATTTCAATTTATGAATTAGTTGTTGTTAGATAAATTTATTTCTTGATTAATAATAGGTTTCTTTTGGTGATTTAGAAGGTTGTTTCTATTTCAATTATTTGTAGAAGGTTGAATAGTGATAGGAAAAAGATACAAAAGGCCATCAATAGAGCCTTGGCCTCCTTTTGTTACCCTTGGGATGATGAACTGAAGCAAAGACCCTCTTGCTGCCACAAAATAGGTCACTGTCCCATTAAAATCTAGCATCACCAGCATGAGGGTGAAAATCTAAAGGTTGAAGCGGACTCTTGAAGAACAAATCTAGCCAGAGGATACCTGCACAAGACAAAAGGCCACACATCAGACAACAAGGAATATAAAGCAAAGGAAACATAGGCATGCAACAAAGGAAATACAAGCATGCAACAGCAAAAGGAACCAAAATACCTCACAACACATTCATTCAACTCACAGGTAAGTGACTAACCCTCTCCTATGTTGCATTTGTGTAATTGAAAGATATGCATAAGCAAATGAGATGTTTAGTGTTGAAGGAGAAAAGGTGGCCAATTAATTGGGCCACCTTCATCTTCTTGACTACACTCATCCGAAGATATCACCCCACGTGCACATCATCAACTCAGAGAAGGATACCCAGTCAGTCTCCGGGTTTTATTTATGAATTAAACAATTATTTTACAAACTCTCTGATTGCCCTTGTGGTAGCTCTAGTAACCTCCTTAGATCTACCCCTGATTGTTGATTTACCGATTAGCATTTGCTTGGCCAAAACCCCTGAACTGAACTGCAAACTGTGACCGAGAACCCAAGCAAAGTCTCGTCTCTGGCCTAGCGCAGGCTCTGTTTAGTGAATCTGAAATTTAGCGCACTTCCCGAGTGTAGTAGGTTCGCTGCATTTCAAGTTCACTGTGTTACAGGTGTGCTCATCATACTAGGCATTGTTCCTCAGTTTTGGTTTCTGTGTTCATTCTTTTCAGTGCTATTCATGAATTTTGCTACCTGTAGTCAGTATATCTCTGTTTGAAACCCCTTTTCCTTGTTGTTATTTTGCCTCCATTGTGCAAAGAACTGTAAATGCTTTTATGTATTTGTTGAGTCATTTTCAGTTCTCCTTTGCAAAAAAGTAACGTATTTTTACTGTCGATTCTCGATTTGAAAGTGTCGTAAGTGTCATTTTCAGTCATAGAAGAGAGTATGATTTCTCTTGATAGTTGATTACCTTGTTACTATTGTATTTGATCTGAATTTGTAGTTTTTCTAGTGTCGAAAGCAAGTATTCATTTCTGAATCCTAAAGTTTTGTGAATGTCTTCATTTTTTATTTTGAAAAGAAACTTGTTAGTAATTGTCGCTTGAAAAGTAATTCAGATTTGCGCATTAGCTTTCTTTTTATCATTTACATACTAAGAAAGCTGGAAAAAAAATACATGCATGTGCATTTGCATTTAGACTGTTTGATTGGTTTGATTTAGGATAGTGCATATAGTGTGCGCTATTTGCTATTTGTGAAAGAATATTGTCTCTCTTTCCTTAGTAGCTAGGATTTTCATTGCACAAAGAAGATAAAAGAATGTTTATCATCTTAGATTGCATTTTAGGAATTGTACATCTACATCATGTAGGTGAACCTGAAAGGAAATTTTTTAAGCAAGATCAACTATAAAATAAATTTAATGAATCTAACAACACTTTGGAACCTAACGAACAACATCTAGAAGTCTAGGCTAGAGACGTATTTCGGCATCGTAAAGCCTGGTAACTGTTGTTCTCACTGATGGTTGGGTGATTCCTCCACTTTGAGATGATAAGTGCCAGTATGGACTTATGCTCCCACGTACCATCGAGTATATTTTGGGAGACCACAACAGGCTTAATCCTTTATCCATAGGAAGCCGTGTCTGCCACCCTATCGATCGCAATGCATGAACACAACATTCAGGAAGATTGACTGCTGTACCGTAAAAAGTATTCTGTAGTTTTGCGATTGGTTTGGTAATCCCTCTACCTAGATTTCCAGAGCAGTCCCTTTCATTCCTTTTCAGACCTCTTAACGGAAAAGGTCTATCTGAGCACTTGTCACTTCAGGCTCATTAAAAATCGAAGGCAACTAGAGTCATCTTTTGTTTTTTCTCAACTCTTAAAAATTGAAAAAACAAGTTGTGTCAAAGTGTCTAAAATTTATTTTGAATGGAATAATCATCACCCTTTCCTACGTTGATCTTAGGTTGAGAAAATGGAATCCACGAACCAAGGAATTCCCCTTGGAGGAAATCCTAGTCCCTTCTCCTCTTGGGGAGATGTTGGTGCACCCCATATGGCCACATTGTCGCTTCCAAGACTGACAATCAGCTTGCCCGTATGGCTCTTCTCAACCTCTGTCGTTCAGAACACCGCAATCCCTGAACAATTGAGTCAGCAACTAGACGATTCCAAAGTTACCCACCAACCTTCTACTTCCTCCAATTCTTCCTCTCCTCCTTCCTCTTCGCTTGATGAGGCTGGTAAAGCCAAAAATCAAGTACCTGAGAAGAAGAAAGAGAAAAAGAAGAAGGAGCCAAAAGCGAAAGGGGGCAACCAAGCATCGTCTAGCAAAAACCCACACACTGCACCGACCAGGCCTAAATCGCCATGTGTCATTTGCAAAGGAGACCACTATCATAGAGATTGTCCCAGCATCCCTCGGATCTTAAGGGACTGGTCTTCTCGTTTGCACAACCTGGTGTCGTCAACCTCTGATGATCATGTTGAAAACACACCATCGACTAGTGAAAGTGAAGCCCCAGGACAAAAAGGAAAATATAGATTTCCTTGTAAACTGTGAGAAGGAGATCATGCCATCCACCATTGTCCCTTCTTAGACGAGGATAAAAGAGTTTTGGATGATTGTCTGACTTCACCATTACGACTTCCTCCTGGATATAAAAAACTCTTGCCGAGTCCGTCACTAGTTGAAAATTTGGCTGACCCACCCAGGTGGTTGGACGAAGCATCTATCATTGAAGACAAACCATCTGAACCCATACCAGACGAAAGTCAAAAGGTCGAGGTGGCAGTTGACCCGGTCTTGCCTTCAGAGGTTCCATCTTCAGATGATACAGTCACAGAAGAGAATAAGGATGACACCGTCCAAATTCTTTTCATAAGCACAAACTCCGATGAACATGGGGGAAATTTACCCATTCCTTTACCGCAGGAAGGAAGTTCGTCAGAGTCGTACTTGGCCGTCTATTCGGTCCCACCTCCAAGCAACCTAGTTGTTTCCTTCGACTGGAATCAACTAGGTAGACCCCGTTTACCGGCTAGTGTACCATTCCAAATTATTGCTCAAATATATAGAATGGTTATGGCTAGTACCATCATAGATGAAGGAGCTTCTGTGAGTATCTTTTCCTCGACTGCTTGGAAAGCACTTTGTTCGCGATCGCTTTTACCTGAGATGAGAAATCTAACAGGCTTTGACAAAGGAACCAGTAGACCGTTAGGGATCCTTCCCAATGTGCCCATAACATTGAGAGGGAAAACCATTCATATGAACGTAATGGTAGTCCAAGTACCCCTGGATTATAATCTACTCCTTGGACGAGACTATATTTATTGCATGGGAGCTATTGTCTCATCACTCTTTAGAGTAATGTGTTTTCCGCACGAAGGAAGAGTGGTCAAGCTCGTAGACCAGCTTTCATTTCCTGGATCACACATAGAAAATAGTCATATACCATCCCTAAATGGTCTTTTCACACAAGGAATGTCTCATCAATCTCCAGTACGTCCACCTGATGAGCGCGAGTGATTCGGGGGACATGACTGAAACCCAGGGGGCATGCACCCTGGTCTGCTTTGGCAGGATAACTTCGGGTATAGGGTAGGTTTCCACGAGAGATATATGACTAGTCTGTACTCCCGTCTGTGATTGGAAAAGGGGATTAGATTGGAATAAGATTCCCTCATCAAAGTTATGTGAGTGGATTGTCTCACCTTTGTCTATTTCGGTAGACATCGCCGAAGAAGTGTTTTGTTTGCGGTGTGAATAGAACAATCTTTGATAACCTGAAAGAGGTAGACCTTTCTTGATAAAACAAATGTTTTGTTAGAGATTTGAAAGGTGACCTTGAAACTCTGTTTTATACCTGGGGGCATGCAAACCTTTTTTCGTGCAAGTGAAGAGCGATCATTTATCTATTTTTTGGATTGGTCATTTCGTAACTTGCATAAAGAAAGGATGTGGGGCAAAACTCTAAAAATTGTCATTTTCATATATAAGACATTCTTATTATACGACTGGATTAATCGAGCGGTTTTAGCACATAGTTCAAGCTCGTTAAAAAATAAACATAAGACATGAGCAAATGTTTCTCCCCGCATTTAAGCTCATTAAAAAATGAACTATTTCCAGGTAAATAACCATCATGAATGTAGTACTTCAGCCTTTAAAGCCTTGGTCGTGTTCTCATCATCACCTCCACTCTGTATTGGTCGATCATTCACCACCATTTGATCGTTTACCCCTTTTGAGGAACAACTGTGAAGAGTGATCCCACTAGCCATCCTTGTAACACTGCCATGATTGGAAATTTCCAAACCTTACCTGGAATCAGCAACTACCCAATTTTATCACTCGTTCCTCAAAAAACGAGTCTTCTTTAAGCTCTTTTCAACTGACTCATAAAATATGAAAATTTTTCCAAGCCATTGGCCTCTCCAGCTCGTTAAAGGGACCTGAAGTGCTATCCCTCCTTTAGATTTTAATCTTTTTGGACCTGAGGGATTATTACACAAAAAGATCGAGCGCTTGTTTTGTTCGGCTCGTTAAAAGTATCGAAAATTCATCCCTTCTGTATTGTTTTATACTTTTTTGGACTTAAGGGATTAGATGATGAAAAAGGAATTTTGGAGTTTCCTTTACGTCCCTTTTCAGACTCTCTAAAAATGAAAAGGACCGAGTTATCTTTGTCGTTAAACTCGTTAAAACCTAATAGCGACAAACTTGTCCATAGCAGACAAGAACGAGTTTCACTATCGCTAGGCTCGTTAAAACATAGCGATGGGTTTGCCCGAAGGGAAAATTATAGAACAAGCATATGTTATCCTCCTCAAGCTTGACAAAAATAAAGAGGTACTGGTCAGCAATGACTGGGGAAAAATTGGGAAGAAAACTTGAAGAAACTTTGTTGGTAGCAAGTCGCTCTTGAACATGACACTTTCACTTCGCATCCAAGTCGGGTTGGGTTGTTTCATTCACCAGTCACATCAGCATGGTCCCATCACACCATCCACATTTGGGGTTAATGCTACCAATCCATCACGTCAGTGTCGCCGATATGTTCAAGAGAGGTCATTCAGAGAATTCACCTGTGTCTCACCCACTGCAATACATTTACGCTCCATTCTTTCATGACCGCGACCCTGAACCTTATATCACCAGATCGTTTTCACCTCCATTAAAATCATTTGCTCTGTTCCGTGTCATTGATGTGGGATTCATTAAGGCCCTCCTATGATGGATCGCTTCTTGTCAACATCATCTCATTATCCAAGAAGTCGATCTAGGAACACCCCGTTCAATACTTTGAAGCTTGCATGCCTTAATGGCAAGTTTCTCACTTCCGACGACAGGTTTACATCAATGAACTTCGACCGAAAGACTTTGCATGGTGTTCGATGCCAAGTCCTTTATTCACACCACGTGAATTCTACTTCAGTACCTTGAGGATCATTATCATTATCGGTGATTCCTCTCGCGCCTGTTAACAGCTTACATCATTGGCTGGTAATCAGGCGATGTCTTTCCATGTTCGACTCCAGAACATCTCTCACATGGATAGACTTGTACTTCGAGTGAAGATCGAATGAGATTGAAGACCCCGGATCTAGTTTCATCCATTCAGGTTGCGATATATATTCAGGGAAATAAAGACATCAAATGTACATCGTTGCTGCACAGATAATCATCCAATCAAAGGGATGATGGCTCTATCAGAATCATTAGTCTACACTCAGACGATTGTTTGTCCTATGTACATGAAAATGAATTTATAAAGCTGAGCATGGGAATGCCCATGTCAGCTAGATCATGAAAAAATTATGAAGATAATTTATTGTATTGTATCTTATTACAGGTCTCCTCCCATCTTGAAAGAACTTCGGATCCTCATAATAAAGCATTTCACCCGACATCAAGAAAGATTAACGACCTCATGCTTTAGGGGGCAACTGTTGTAGACATTTTTGGGCACTAAAAACCCAAGAATAAAATGTCCATAAACCAAGGGCTCCTAAGTCCCTAAAAGTGTTGTTCTAACCCCTAAAGGAACAAGGTCAACTGATTACAGCTTCTCCCAAAAGTTCTCCATGAAAAACTGCTCAGTACTAGTCAAAACAAGATCATTTCACCTGCTCCATAGGCAAAGTGCGTTGCATCTCACCTAAGTACACTCTGTGGGTGCGTTGCATTTCAAAAATCCCTTTTATGGGGTGCGATGGGTGAGAAGTGACAAATGGCAGTGTCAATCCGCGAGGTGGAGAGGCATGGAATCTTCCAGAAACTTCTCTTGTGACACTTGCCTCTCTGAATTCGACCAAGGATGAGTAAGAGATCATCAATCTCCAAGTGGAAGCAAGAACTATGAGAGGGAAGACACTAATCAAATCACAAGCTGACTCATCTCCCTTACAGATATCTATATATGGATCCCTCATCCCAGAGATCCAAAGGCTGGAATTTTGTATCTTGTAAGGAATTGTTGTTGGTTTCTTGAGACAACATCATATTGTTGGGTGATCTAAGCTTTATATGAGGTGAAGAAGGGCTTACTTGCTAAGGGGATGATGCTGGGTCCGAACAACTGGTTGTAACTCCCTTGGCTCTTTCTTGATTATCAATAAAAGCTATTCAAGTTTTCTTCCATACTCTTGTGTCATTTATGTTTTATGCATCAGTATGGTCAATTTACATCTGATCCTAGATTGTTTATGATTATAGATCCATGTTCTTGTATAGTGTTATGCTACTCTTATTCTATAGGTACCCTGTGAAGCTGGGCATACAAGGAAGCAAGTAGCAAAGGACTATCAGAAGAGAGAGGAATCGAACTAGGAGCTAAGCGCAAGACATAGGTTGGTCTCCTTTGTTCTTCTCTCATCTATATTTTATAAAGGAAAAATGAAAGTAGCTTTACTTTGTTTGTTTCTAAGGTAGCTACCACACCTTAGTGGGATAAGCAGTTCAGTATAGACACTTTTCCCTGTAACACTTATGGAGGTCACTTTGGAGCCAAAAGAACAACATTCAAGGTATTGCAAGCTAGTTATTACTAGCCCACTCTTCACCAAGATGTGAGAAGGTATACTAGTCAGTGTGATTGGTGCCAAAGCATGGGGAAACCTACTCGAATGGATGAGATACCTCTCCAACCTCAAGTGACTTTTGAGCCATTTGACAAGTGGGGCATGGATTTCATCAGGCCCATTGACCCTCCAACCAAACATAAGCAGTACATCATTGTGTGCACTGACTACTTAACCAAGTGGGCTAAAGCCAAAACCATCAAAGCAACAACAAAAGAAAATGTGGATGAATTATTAAGTGAGAATGTGTTTTATAAGTTTGGGTACCCTAGAGAATTGGTCACTAATGAAGGCAATCAATTTACATCTCACATGATTGAAAATTTGTTAAGTTAGCACAAGATCAAGAACAAAACATCCACTCCTTGCCACCCATAGGCTAATGGGAAAGTGGAGGTAACCAACAGAGCACTAAAAGGCGTTATAACCAAGGTTATTAGTAGCAGTATAAAGGTTTGGTCGGATGGATTAGTTGAGCCACCTAGGCCTACAATACCAACTAGAAGACCACCATTGGCTTTACCCCTTATGAACTAGTATATGGGAAGAAAGCCTTGTTTTCCATTGAATTTGAATATAACGCCTTAAGAATGGGAACACAACTAGATTTGGATATCACCGGGGAAAAACATGAAATATTTCTCCATTTGAATGGGTTAGATGAATTTAGGATGTAGGCCTTCCTACACACAGAGGTGACTCAAGTTGAAAGGAAAATTTGGCATCACAAGAATATAAAACATAAATAGTTTCATTAAGGTGAATGGGCTTTGTTGTATGATTCTTGATACAAGGAATTTAAAGGAAAGTTAATAACTAGATGGTTAGGGCCTTATGTAATAGAAAAGTGTCATGATAATGGTGTTTTGCATATAAGATCCATTGATGAAGAGGTTATCCCTTTTCTTGTCAATGGGTATAGATTAAATATCTACAAGAAGCCCTTGTCAAAGCAAGAATTCATCAATAGCATGAGCAAGGCAGTGATGGTGGTGGATCAAGTCTAAGCTTCCACCCCACCAAGTCCCTGAAGAAGAAAAAACAAAAGGAAAAAAAAAACAAAAAACAAAAAGAGAAAAGAATCAAGAGATTGACTATGAAAAACTCCATGAGGCACCTGAGTTCCACTGTTGGGTTGAAAACCTCTTAAGGTGGCCCAAGGGTGTTTTAAAAAACAAAAAAAATGGAAAAATAAAAAATCTTTGGGTGAAAACCTCTTTTGAGGCTCCCGGGGCAGGCAACTATGATGAAAACCTCCTTGGAGGCAGACTAGGTGTTTTACAAAAAAACAGAAAAAGAGAAAAGATACAAAAGATGGAAATTCTATTTTGCAGGTCATCAAGAGGAGGATAAACACGACATGATAAGCGTAGTAGGACCTAAAAGATCCATATTTTAATCCATGCATCTCATATCTTCCATTATTCACCTAGTCTTCCATTTATAAACCCCTCCATCTCATCCCATTCAAACTCTGTGTTCTCTACAGGATTCCCCGCAATACTATAGGAGATTCCTGTAGGAATGACATTGACCTTGAAAACTACAAGAAGGACAGTCTGAGAACAATTTGATGACACAAGCCTGTGTTTGGATAGAAAAAACTATTTAATCCACAACACCATAGCCATTCCTTTCATCACCATGTCACCCCTGCATCCATCAAAGAAATCAATTCAAAAAACTAAATATTACGAAAAGAAAAAATAAAAAATAAAAAAAAAATAGAAGAGAGAGAGAAGAGGGAAAGAGGAACCATACCTAGAGGCAGCATCTCTCACCTACAATTCCCTACTACCCTTATCCACTCATTTCAACATTCCTTATGCTTTAGAGTTGAGAAAAAAAAAATGAAAGTTTAAGGGAGAGGCAATTAAAGGACATCTTGTAGGTATCCTATAGGAATTCCTGTAGTAGCCTATCCCACAAAGGAAACCACAGAAATTACATCCATCTTTAGAACTGGGAATACAAGGATGAAGAAGCTCCTCCAGAGCTTAGTAGCAACAAGCAGATCACCAACAACAAGGTAAACCACTTGCACATCAAAAGAAACAAGAATCAAAAGAGGTAAATAAACAAAAAAAATGCAAATTGAAAATCACAGCAAAGAGGAACCAGTCTCCAGCATGCATCATCAATGAAGCACCTTACCCATAAGTATGTCATATTACTCATGTTCTATCATTAGTATGATATGATCAAAACTGTAGGATTATGTGGGAGTTTGTTTTATAAATAAATGTGGCCAGTTAACTTAGACACCTTCAACCAGTGGATTAGAAGAAAAGAGTCAGACCACTCCACACATGGAAAAAGTGAAATCAAAAGAAAAAGGGAATAAAGCCGAAAAATGGTTAAGATAGAGAGGATAGGGGTGGGATATAATTACGAGGTAAGGTGCAATGATGGATTCATAGTGGGACCAACAGTCCAAAAGGAGGTGCTTGTACTTAGGTAGCCAACACACCACCTCACATAATCATCCATATATAGAAATAAAACACTAATTCTCATACAAAAAGAGCAAAAGAAACTTCGAGAATTCATCAAATGAAGAGGTTTCTCTCGAGCTTCCTGAAACAGCACCTATAGGAAATAGTCAGCATCTTCAGGAAACCTACAGGAAGCTTATAGGATACAGAGGAATCAGTCTATTGATCTATAAATGTAAACTAAGTGAGGTCAAAACAAAGTTAACCTCATAAGAACGTGGAAAACTGAAATAGGAGCCATACCCTCCATATTTTCCATTTGAAAAGAAAAATAAAATCCTCAATTTGGTTAGGAATTTTTAGTGCATCTTAGGATAGAAGAATTGTATTGGATGTTAAAATAAAAAAAATTCCTCACCTACCAGAATTATTCAACTATATCGACACAAGACTCTATAATTACCAAGAAAAAATGACAAGAGGTTTCAACAAGAGAGAACCCACAAGCACAACAAGGATCCACTAACATCCTCCTGTGGTGGAAATTTTCACAAGGCATCAATGGATGGGGTTCTTTGAGAGGATGAGAGGATACGATGATGATGTGGCCAGAGATTTTTTCCTCTTACTTATACCCCTCACTAGCACCAATTCCACTATTTTGGTGAAGGGTTTATCAGTAGAAAATACCCACAAGGTTATAAACAGAATCACTACACTCCCCCTAGGGTTACCATGGATAAAAGAGGACAAGGGAAACAACACCCTTGCAAATAAAAATTTCTTTTGGAAGGAGAAGAACCAATAGAGGACAAAAATGGGGTTATAAGGGAGAGCATTCCATACCCTTGGGATGAAGTCAGTTACCACCTCATCAAATATATTTCATGTGAAGGGAGATACGATGTAGCGTATGGATATGACTTCATACTCCTCCAAGAACTGAGATTTGGAGAAAACACACATCCTCATAGCAGATTGAGTATGCCCTAATTTCTTCTACAATCCATGATAGACATGAGCATCAAATTGCAGGAGGGAAAACAATAGCAGCTAGCCCATCATGGGTTGATCAAAATCATCCTTGAAGATTCTCTACAAAACATAAGACTCCCTATTGCATGGACAACATTTATAGATATGCAAGCAGAAGGAGTAATTCAAGCTATTGAATATGATAGAAGCCCTACTACTAGTGAGGGAGAAGAAGAAATAGGAGAGGAAAAAGGAGAAGAAATAGAGGAGGAAAATGAGGAAGAGACAAGGGAGGAAACAAAAGAAGAAATAGATGAGAAGAGTGAAGAAATGGAGGAAGAAAAAGAAGAGGAAGGGGGAAATAGAGAAGAGGATGAGAAAGAAAATGGAAAAGAGGAAACATGATAGAAGGACGAAAAATTATCTACAATTCAAGACATAGAGGAGGAAGAATCACCAAGGGTATCCCCAAAGCCTAAATAGAAAGAGCCAAAAACTTCTCTTACTGCCCTCAGTACACCTATCAAATTAAAGGGGAAGAGGAAAAGACAAACCCCACTGCATTTCAGGACAAGAAAGAACACTAGGATTAGACAAGGAAGACCTTAAACCCCCACCAAAACTCCAATTGTCATTGAAGATTCACCAAAGCAAGAAGAGAAGGCAACCCCTCTAAAGAAAAATGAAGGAGAAGGATCATCAAAACAAGCTTCTCCCAAGTCTCCAATTACTTATGTTAGGAGGCCTATCACAAGGTCAACCTCATCAAAGGGAAAAGGTCTCCTATAGGAGACACATACAGACCTATAAGAAGCATGGGCCATCCTACAGGAAACTCTGTCAAACCTATAGGAAACACAAAAAAGAGACGAAGAAGTTATCACTCAAAAAGAAATAAAGGAAGAAGACCAAGAATCGAGAGAACCTAGTCCATAGCCAAACCTCAACTCCTTCTACAGGTTCATTGAAGGAGGGAGGGTGATACCACAAAGGTTTGTTATTCCCCTATTCTTTGAACTTGAAAAAGAGATGGAAAGGACACACAGGTGGATGGAAATTGCCAAATCAAAAGGGGTAGAGGATATAGGCCACATGGAGGAGAAATTACAAGAGATGCGAAGATAACTAAGCAGCATAAGAGATAGAGAAGCAATGATGAAATCTCAGCTAGAGGCTGACAACACATGGCTAAGGAAGTAGCTACAGGAAAGGGAAAGCCAATTGAGAACTATGCTCATCTTGTCCATGGAGGCAATCCATTGCAGGATTCCAGCAAAGTCCTATGTCTTGTACCTCAAGGAACAATGGCGACAATTCCAAATAAAGACCCTAGCAGAAAGACAAACTATGCCCTTCCAAGACTATAGAAAATTCATTGATCTTTATGATCAAATCACCTTGGAAGATAGAGAAAAAATATCTGATTTTTACCTACAAAAATTGGCCTTGACATATTTAAATGTATGGGACCAAAATCCCAAGCTAGGGGACTTTCCATTGATGGCCTTAGCATCATTGATGAATCATGAGGACGAAAGAGCTACAAAGATGAAAAAAGTAATGGAAAAATAAGAGGCAGAACCCCTTATGATCAGAGCATAGTAATCTAACCCAATGGCTATCATCAGCACCCACAACCTCATTTCAAATGACCCCAAGCTTGCACCAAGGTACCTTTTTGTACAATAACAAGCAGTCACACACTTTGAAGACATGTTTAGATTACTAAGAGATGACAACAATCAATCTTGAAAAAGGAGATGGAACACCTTGCCTTACAACCTAAAAATCAGAGAATATCAATCTCCTAATAGAATGAGAGAGGCACTAAACAGAACCCCAATGTATAAGAAGTGACTACAAACACTCAAATTCAATTGAATTGCCTTGAGGCTCATTCCACCATTGGTTTTGGGAATGTTGGAAGGAAGAAAAGAAGAAGAAGAAAGAAATCATTGGGAAGAGACATAGAGGAAGGCAAGATTTTATTCAAAGGAAGAAGAGACTACATCAGAAGCATGGGATCTCAGGGAATCCACTAGAGCAATCAAGGACATGGACATAGATTGAGTTTCTAAGAGGATGAGAAACACTTTCAATAAGGAGTGATGATGAGGCTCATCATTGGGTAAAATATATGGACCTTAATACACCTCCAAGCTTATCAAAATTAACTCTTCTCATAATTCCTTACATGTTTTAATTATATTTTTCTTAATGAGATGAGTAAAAGTAAGATGTTATTTCTAGTGGTCTAATGCGCATTGATTGCAGGTTTTTGGGAGTAAATTATGGAAAATTATGGCTAATTAAGGTGTAGGAACTCGAATGAGACAAGAAGGAGAGATTATAGGAGATGGATCTTCCTCATTAAATTCTCACTCATTCGAAGATCCGTTAATCAAATCACACCATCTCGGAGTTGTAGGCAACCGAGTCATAAGGATTGATGAGACTCATAAATGGGTAATTATATGGGGTAATTTTACCTCCTAGCCTAGTCAAATCAACCATTCTCTTAGCTTATTGTATCATTTTCTATTAATATATATGCTTTTACGGTGAGTTGAGTTAGTTATTATGCCATGTGGTCTAACATGTATTTAAAGCAGATTATTGATGGATTTTTAGGTTAAAGTCAAGGATCTAGTGGTCAAATTACAACAATAAATCGAAGTAGATAGAGGAGAGTACTTATAGGAGGGAATACCCCTCATTTATTACTCCTCACTTCGAATTCCCCTCATTCAGCTTAGAGTACTAGCATCTGAATCATGCACTAGAGGGTAACCGAGCAAGTGGAATATGGTTGATAATTATCTCAAGTTTGGAAGCCAAGCCTCCATGGTTTTAAGGAAGATGTTAGTAGCTTTAGATATATAAGTAGAGAGGCCTAGGGCCTCACGAGGGTCGGATTTTTTTTCTTATGTAAAATCTGCTCAAATTTCGAGCTTACTATTTTGTGATAGTTTCATGTAATCTTGCAATTTTTTTGATAATGAAGATGGAATCCTTTTTGAGCTAGCACTAAGTTACCTAAGAGGGCTAAAGCTCTTGGGTTAGGGCCCAATCGAAGTAGCCAAGCTTCTCTTTACTTTTATTTGTATGCTTTATTTCATTTTGTAGATTAATTTGCTGTTAGATGTATTTCTCTTATGGTTAAGAATAGGTTGCTTTTGATGATTTAGAAGTTTGCTTCCATTTGTGCTCTCTGTAGTAGGTTAAGAAATGATCAGAAAAGATTCAAAAGGCTAGAAATAGTTCCTTGGCCTCTCTTCCTCCCTCTGGGACCATGATTTGAGGCAAAGACCCTCTTGCTACCCCAAAAGCACATATTCTCCTCATTCTTAGGACTTCTAGTGTTTGTAGCTTTCTAGTAGGTTGATAGTCCAGTTTTGCTTTGTTTTAGATCTTCTTCATCATGTTGACTTCCTAATTTACAATATTCCTTTTTCATCCTTTCCTTCCTTACAACATTTCCCAGCATTTCCTGTTATGCATCGTAATTTAGGCCACTTTAATGTAAAACTCTATTTTTCCTAGGATGCACTCATTTCATTGGTTGCTTGATTTTCTTGGTTGACTGTCAGTTTATATTCAATATATCTCTTTGAGAAGTATGCCAGATTACCAGTAATCACACCCCTCCATCTGATCCATGCACTATGGGTCTCCCAAACCTCACCTCAATTCTACCCTAGTTTCCTGCATTTTTCATAGAACTTCCTCCTCACTCCTTGAGCAAACCCAATCATCTTTCTCTCTCCTGGTTATTCATGGTAGACCTTAGGCACTGTAACACCTCATTCCAACCTTCATCCACCTTTTCCACCTACTCTCACACCCTCAAAATAGTAAAAATTTCTCTCAGCTCCTCCTGTAGGCCTCCTGTAGTTTCCTTGTTTTCCTCCTATAGTTTTCCTGTGTCGTCCTGTAGTTTTTCCTGTAGGATTTCTTTTGAAGGCCAAGTGTGCGAAAAGCCTCCAGAAGGCCACCTAAGAGCTCCTAGAACCCATCCACACCATCCTACATCCTCCTAACCTCCAAAACAACCCTCTAATTCCACCTGTTTGCTGCCACACTCACACACAATTAATTAGATGCATGTTAAATTCACATAAATGCACATAAAAATCCAAAAATATGTCATTTACTTATTTAGTTCCAGAAATAGCATGGTTAGATGTTGTTTACTTCCTTGAGTAGGTAATGGAATTTCTTTCATGGTTTTCATAGTGTTTTTGGAAGCAGTAGAATTATCTTGTTAATTAGGGTTTACAAGGTTTTTCTTTACATTCCAGTCTTTCTCCTTTCTACAAGTAAAGTAGCATCTGTAGAGCAATTTTTATTTCCTTTCATCACACATAGAGCTTCTTATGAACTCCATAGAAGTTGGCTTGATCTCCTAGTGGTCTCGCGCTGACTAACCCAATGACAACCTGTAGTGAGAACTAGTACTTGTGCATATAACACCGATGCTTCGAAGTTTGTTATGAACTATTGGGTTGATAAAAGCAAATTTGGAAGCCTTAGGAGTTGCAAAATTCTTGCTACAATACTGGCACTCACCAAGGATCATTGATAATCGAGCCAGTGATGGTTAAGAACCAGTTTATCTTGATATTGGGGGCCAAGCCTCCCTAGATTTAAGGAATTCGTTGGCAACATAAGTTGTATAAATAAGGAGGCCTAGAGCCTCATTATGATTCATATGTTTTATGCAAGATAAGTAAGCACTTTCGAGTTGAAGGATTGCGACAAAACATTGTTATGTATTTTTTATATGTTAATGAAAACGAGCATTCCCTTTATCGAGCACTGAGTTGACTCAGAGGGTTGAAGCTCTTAGCTTAGGTCCCAACTCTATCAGTAGAGGCTCCTCTTACTATACTTGTATGCTTAGGTTATTCCATAGATTACTTGTTGAATTGATTTTGGCATTGTTACATTACAAGTATTTAGTGAATTTGATTAGTTTGCTTCCATTTTTTCATAGCTTTAACAATATCCTTAGATAGATAAAGAAATACCAAAAAAGTTTGATAATAGGTGGATCTTGCCCCATTCCTCCCTTCAGGGACTATGGTTTGAGGAAAAATCCTCATTTAGCCCAAAAAGATAGAATTCTAGTTTCTTATGACATTTAGGGTTTTTTTTCCAACCATATCAGCATCCTTTAGTTTTCAAAGATAGGTTTCAATTGTCATTTATGGTATCTTTATTTCTATCTTAGATTTCATGGTGTTTTCACAATAGGCTGCAAGCATTTTCATGCATGAACTAGGGAAATAAATGATGAAATTTTGTTTTCCTATGTTGATGTAAACCTCTCTTCTTTTGACATGATTTATGGGTAAATGTCAACAATGATGTGTATATTATAGGAGTTTCAATATTGTAGGAAGACCTCATATCACCAGCCTCAACCTAACCTTAACCATCCGTGATCGACAAAAGCCACACATTCCATAATATGAGTTATTATTTCATAAGGACAACTTGCCATGCTTGTTGAGTAAATCCAACCATCATACAACTTTGGTTTGAGTTCTGAGCGAGTCCTAACCACTTCCTTGCCTTATTTCTTCCCTCACGCGCCTTCCCTAAGACCCATACCACTGTCGAAATCACTCCTTATGCTTTTGGAATGTTCTTGTAGGAAAACAGGGGGTCCTGTAGGTGAATTAGGACATCTAGCAGGATGACCTGTAGTGGCCTGTTTTGAACCCTATTTGTGAAAAATGCATCACGAAATATAGGAGAATACCCTTTCTTACCTCCCAAGCCATATGAACCATCATAACCATCTCTCTCCACACCTAACCCACCTGTAATACAATCAGGAAAATTAGCATTCATGTTTCACAAAAAAGGCAAAAGGAAAAAGGTTGTTATGCTTATTCATGTGCACAAAAGTTAAGTGTTTAATTAGAATATATTGCACTCTTAGGTTAGTTAGGATTTAACATGTGTTAGCTTATAATTCTTCTGAAGCAAGGTATCTTAAAAAATAGCTAGAGGAGTTATGTGTTTTAAGCATTTATTTCAGTCTTTCTTTATTGCAGTAGATAACATTTCAATTCTCTCAATTAGGGTAAAATTATCCTTTCTCAATTGGTAACAAAACTTCTCCTAAATCAATAGAAGGCTAGTTGGAGAAACCCTAGTGGTCTATCACCCAACTCAACAGTGAGAAAAGTGTGGACCCATTTCATCTACTTGTGTATACAACACTGTCACCTCCAAGTTTGTATGAACACGTAGTTGATGAAGTAAAGTTGGTAGCCCTAGGAGTTGCAGCATTCTTGTTGTAATACTGGTGCTCATCACAACCTGCGATATCTTTTTTATGACTATATGTATGAATATGAACAAGAATATGAGGTGAAGGATGACCTCCTTCTGTCTGCACCTCATCCACTTTATCCTGGCATCTTCCATGATTCTTCCATTTCTGTTCCATCTTATGAAAATTCATTTCCAGATGTTTCTATCTCTGATCATTCATAGAACACGTGGAATGCTAGTTTTTCATTTCATTGTGTAGAGGAAAAATCTATCTTCCCTGATCCTCCCAATATCTCATCTTACCTTTCCAAAAACATAGAGGGTGAAATTTCTAGTTTTTCATCATTCCCTCTTTACGATTCGTCTGATCATGATGATGACATTGTCCATCATCTTAAACATTATGATCATGGTTTTAATGATTTTGTCTTTCATTCATTCAATCACGATGTTGATTTAATGTTTACTTTTTATCTTTCTAAGAAACTAGTCTTTGATGATCTATCTTCTGATGAATTGGAAAATCCTCAAGATGTCGAGGCACTTCAGGCCGAGCTGATGGTTATGTCAGGTTTTCGCAGCCTAGAGGTTAGTTTCACATTGGATCATAAATATGTTTAATATTTCCAGGCTCCTCATCACTCTCTTATTCAAATTGAAAATCAATCTATTTCATATAGTTCGCATCCTCTATTAGAATCACATGATCCTATTTTTCATGCATTGGGGGAGTCATATGTAGTAACCACTATTATTTATTTTATTCTTTCTTTATGCTGGCTCATTTTTCAAGTTTGAAGGTGTGTACATGATTCTCTCCCACGTGCATTGTGATAGGACACCATGATACATCCGTAGAGTGCCTTTCATGTGATTTCCGTCCTTTCTTTTTTGTGGATGCATTCGAGCTTCAAACGTATTGGTTTTCAACGTTTTACCTTTCTTGTCTATTGGGTTTTCTTGCATATATTTCTTGTCAACCATGCTCTCACCTATATGGGCCAACCAATGTGCTGATGGATGCATTGGCAATATCACTTCACATGAGTCATCCTATGTTTTGCTCAGGTCAGGATTAGAAGTATTTTTTGTTTTCTTGTTTGTTTCTTGATTTTCTTAATTTTCCTTGCTTTATCTTACTTCTTTCCTTTGTTTTTTTTTCTTTTACACCATTAGGTTAGCTTTTGCATTAACTCATGTTTGACTTCTTAGATAAGCAAGGTGAATTCCAAGAGGAACTTGTACAACTATACACACTTGGTTATCTATCTATGCCCTCTCTTTGTGTGAATCTTGCATTTCTTCTAGTCAATGATACCCTGATGGAAAATATGTTCCTTTCATAGAGAGTCATTGTGAAATCACGATGCTTTCACTATTAACTTTTTCTTCCTACTCTAGTTGGTTTTCTATTTTCAATTAACCCTTTTCAACTCAGTCAAGTAGAGTAAGGAGAAAGGAAAACCTCAAGAAGTATGTTAGAGGTATATATAAATATCCTTCCTTGAATGGACAACCTCTTATGCTCTCAATAAGTTGGGATCCCTCTTCCACCTTATGCAATAAATAAGTGCCTGTGCACAGTTCTTTAAACAATCAAAAAAAGGGAGAAAAAAGAGAAAGGCTTCTTGCACAGAGATGTTAATCAAGTAACTCCGCGGGGGTACTATCCAAACTCACTAGAAGTAGATAAATTCTTGTGTTCCTAAAGTGGATCCATCAAGGTACTATCTAGACCTATTGGCAATGGAACAACACCAGATATGAAACTAAAACTATGGAAATCCATCTTACTTTTGCATCTATATACCCCTCATCCCTAATTGAAACAACTCATTTTGACTTGTCTTGGTATGTGTGTTGCTGATAAAGAGAATGGTAGGGGCCAAATATTTAACTCAGGGTAAGTGAAGAAGCTACGAAGATCGAAGGATTGATCAATAATTCTAGAATATTTAGACTTTCTTTGCATGAGACAAGGTCCATACAGAGAGTTGGAGTTCTACCAGTGTGTCCCCAATGTTGTAGCAGCTAAGACCACCCTCCAAAAGTTTTCCTATGCTTCAAATTTGGAGCCTCCCTTGTAAACCACAACAACTCATCTTGCACTGATCCAAGTACTTGTGCTTCGAATCAGCCTTATTATTTTCATCTTAGCTTAAGTTTTCTCACTTAGTTCATTTTCTAACCCACAAGAAGATCTCTTCACTTGGTCCCTTGACAGTTCTAGGCTTGCCTTAGAGAACTGTGCAATTATTTAGGGAAATTGGCCTTTCTCTTGGGAATTTCACAATCTAGACTCCCACTGAAGCTTGAGCTTAGGAAATGTACAGTACTAAATAGCAGCCAACCTTGAGCTAGGAAATTTTGCGGACAAGAGAGGCAGCCTAGAGCCACTGAGCAATGGAATTATGTAGAACCCACTATGCTTAGAAACTTCTAATTCAATGAACCAGAGAGTTGCTCAGTCCTTCCTAGAATTATGCAATCTTTCTGAGCAATGCATGGCAATTTTTCGTGAGAAAGAAAAAAGGAAAAAATAAAATAGCATCCCTAAAAAGTAGTGATCTATTTCTGGTGACCCAAAGGAGGCACTTGCATTATTTTTAGAAACTACCACCAAGTGTCACTTTTTCATTGATTTTAGGCACCCATGTCATAAACCATAACTTGACCAAATATATTTAATAGATGCTGCTAGAGCTCATTCTCACACTTGATCTTGGATCTTTAGCATTCCCAAGGAGATCAAGGAACCTTCAGTGCAATCATCGTTGCTTTTCCATGTGATGTTTTCTTTTCTAGTATTTTGCCTCTTTTTCTATCTCTTTTTGTGGTTTAGCTTGTGAGAGTGTTGTTTCACTTGTTTCTATGAATGAATCTTTTCGTTTTAACTTGTTTTAGCATGTATAAGTGTTTTTTTAAGTTTTAGATTGTCTTTCCCAAGTGTCGCATGAGTGACCCTGTTTTGCACTAACACTTGTCATTGCGGTGACTCTCTTCACATGCTTCATTTTCTTTCGATATAAATTATTCCTACACCTATTTCACATGGATGCATTAGCACTTAGTCAAATCTTCACTTTGCATCAAACCATCCTCCAGATGTTCTTGATTTTAACACTCCCCTTGGGAAGATCTTTGTCCCCTTGCCCGAATTTCACACCACTGCATGCACTGTGCAATTTGGGAGCTCGAGGTGATCTATTATTGAATATTAGTTTTGATGTGCTAATTTCAACTTCAAAATTAAAAATAACTTATTATCATTTTCTTCATGTGCATAGGTTTCATTTATGGTGTTTCTAAATGAACAGGTAAATTTATGTTAAGTTTTATGTCAAATTCATGAGAAAAATAGAATGAAAGTAAAGTGATGGACAACAACAAACAAAATGTATAGAAAACCATCAAAATGAACACTTAACAAAGTGTTTTGATGAAGGATTTCACCCCTCCTGGGTTATATCTCCTTGGTTCAGCTTCCATGGCTTGGGCCTCTATATTAGCTCAAAATGGAAAAAGTGTTGTTTACAATACTCTAATACTCCTAAAACCTCCCTCAATACGCCCAAAACATCAAAATTATCTAGGAATTTGTTTTCATGATCCCAATTTGGTTGAATTTTGCAAAAGTTATGGTAAAATCAATTTCTCCTAGTAAAATTCCACTAAAACTAGAGGAACACTAGTTACTCCCGCTAATTTTGGAGAAATCCTCAAAGTTGTCAATCCGCTAAAAGTGATTCCAAACTAAAATTCATTTTAATTAAATGTTAATTACGTATCAACTACGGGCTAATCGGCAATCAGCGCTTAATCCGGATGGTTATGTTATATTTTCAGCCTTCGGGTTTTGTGGTAGTGATCACATAGGAAGTAAATTCCAATGAAACTTCTGGCAATTTCTAGTTAACCACAAACCATTAGCCATCGGTTTTGATAGTGTTCACATCATAGGGGGCTGGCTCGCAGGCTGGCTCCATCCTCCCCCCAGCTGTAAACCATTAACATAATTGTTTTGGGAAGTTTTAGTGTTCTTGGATAAATGCCTAATCCCTCTAAACTAGTAGCTTAATCTAGAAACAACAACATAAAATATTCTCTACCTTTTCTATGAACAATAGATAAATTAAGAGAAAAAAGAACCTACTTCTAGCTTCCACTTGTTGGCTTATTGGGCCCTGACCCAGGTTCAAAAGAGTTATTAGCCAAACAAATCCTACAGCTACTAGCCCTTTCGGGAACAACTCGTGGAGCACGCACTGAGGTCTCACCCGAGGTAGCATGGAAGGGTGCTGGAACCAGGTTTCCTCACCCTTGGGATGTCTTGATGTGGTCTGGAGGGGTCGTGAACCGTTCTAGGGCACTGCACCACTCTGGATAATTATCGGGCTTTCACATAGATCCTCATAAATGCACCTCTTATGAATAAAATTATCACAGATCAGAGCTTGTTATTATAGTCTTTAAGCAAACATTTAAGCTTAAAACCCAGCGTGCGTAGTTATAACAGATAATGCATAAATTCAAAACATAAGCAATAAACAGATCTGCAAGAAAACACAATGATCCAGAAATTATTATCTTTATTGATCCTTTCTTTAGTACAACTAGATCTGCCCTGCACACATTGCTGCAAGGGTCCACGCACACAACTGTGGAATTTACCAGGTCTCTATGGACACAGTTGCAGAGCCTCTATCTATCTACTAACACCCTTGACTCTGACTTACAGATGCTCCAATACTTCTTTCTTCATAAACCAATTGCATTCAAGATCAAAAAATACATACCAACAACTGAATTCTAACCATAGGGCCTTGCTCTATTATACATTTCCATGGTCCACGGACCATGGGCTGGCTGACTCATTTTACATTATTTTTGGGCTAACAACCCTTTGACTTGAATCATTACACTTTGAGCTCTGTCCACCTCACAGATTCTTTACCATTTCTTTATCAAAATTGTGGGCTTTGAGCCCCAAAACCAATACACGAGGCCTTCACTACCCAACAGTCCCCCAACACAATCATCGTGACTTGTCCTGAGTCACTCGGCTGGTGTGATAGTCTTTGCATGGAGGTCACTCAACAACTTCTGCGCATCACTTGTACTGGCAACAAACTCTTCCACCATTCTTTGTACCTATTCTACGCGATCAACCGATGCATCCATATCAGTTTCAATTACCTGTACATGATCATATGTTGCCTACATGTGCACTGACTAGCCCTCAATGGTGGTGGATACCATGAATGCTTCATCAAGCTAGGGCTGGATGCGTTGTTTAAGCACTGCCTCCTTTTATCGAGTGGTGTCAACTTGCGCCTTGAGAGCCTGGGCCTCCTTCATTTTTGCCAACCACTGTGTGATAGTGATTGTCTGCACAATCCCCTGGACCATGTCATAAGCCTGCTGCAACTCTTGCGCTTCTCTTTCTACTTGCTGTATGGTTGGGTCTTCCTAGAGGGAGGTGAGCGTAAGGAGGGACTGATCTAATAGTCTCGTGCAATCTTGAATAGCATGATTTATCATTTCTAGTCCTTCTTGAATTTTGCTGCGGCACGACTCTCGAACTTATGGAGGTGTGGGCAGTTGCGCCTTTAGTATTAGCTCTACAATTTGTAAATTCAATTCCCACTGAGCCTTCAAGGCTTTCTCTTGGACCATAGAGAATCCTGCGGCCATGTGATGAATCTTGTTAGTTTTTAGAAGTTCTGCTGGGATATATAGCTCTAGTACCTTGCGGCAAGCTTCTGTCACGGCCTATTCTACATCCTAGTTGTGTGTGACCAAGTCATCGCGCTGGAGGCTGACCTTCTCCAGATGTGCCTTGTGCTCCATCAGGGTGTCGAGGGGGCAAACTTCCTTAGCATGAAGTTCAGTGGTTACCCCATCTTGTAGTTGGTATAGGGTTTCTCTATGAAGCGTGGCCAAATTTAAACCACAACTACGCATGTCACCTTCGACTTGTACTAGGACAACACCTACTGGAAACGCTAAGTTGTGGATGTGCACCATCTGCTCGACTGTGGCTGTGTCCTCTACTAGGTTTAGGATTACCCCACCCAAGGGTCACACCTGTAATTCTTGAAACTACGCTTAGATCTCACCCAACACAGTTGTCTACTCTGTGATCAGTTTTACCAACGCATCAGTAGGGACATTGCTCATTGGTTTGCTGTCGTCAATAAACTCTTTCTCCAAAGCCTTTGTTGTTTTTGACCCTTTGCGTGTCTGCGGCAATTCCTTGTTGTACAGCCACTTGAATTGGGTCGATTCTATAAGATGGTCCATGCATTCTTGTTTTTTCTCTTCCCTTTGTATGTCCTATTCCGAGGGAATTTCTTGATCTACCATGATCTTAACGGCTATCACTTCCTTGGTTGCCTCCTGCAGCGAAGCTGCCTTTTGCCCCTGACGTGTATTTTCTTCCAATTGAGTGAGTCGCTGCTAGATTTCCTTTTTTCACTGCTATGCTGCCATTCTTTCAAGTACAGCCTTTTGTAGGGTGCACCACTCTAGAGGCCATGCTACCAATACCTCTTAAATGGCATCATCTGTTGCAATGAACAGAAGTGTGACCTATGCTTGCTTTAGATCCTTCCATGCCTGGTTATATAAGTTATGCATGTTTTCTTTAAACTTGGCCATGCTTTGCAAATTGTTGTATATTGTTGGAGACATCTATGGTCTATGAGCCATCCAGGTCTGGATACTCCCGTCCATGAAGGTCCAAAAAACTTTGATTTCACCCACCCTCGCTGCATCCTTTGTAGCCCAGAGTGAAGTATACTGCACTGCTTCAGGTAGTTGTTCTTAATGCTGGGAAACTAGCTACCCTGCGGCAGTTCTCCTGCAACCAGAAGGATTAATAGTAGCAACCATGCATAATGAAATGTCTTACCTTTTTCCTATTCTTCCTGACAATTTTTCAAAAATTCGTCGCATAAAAACTGTGCCTAGTTGAACTAAACCCCTTCTACACACTGCTTCGCAAGCGTAATGATAGGAGTTGGCACCTCATCTGCGTGACATTTCCTCATTAGTTTACTGGCTAGTAGCTGGGTGGCGATTTTCACCCCTCGGTCCTTGATGCTTGCTATTACATACCCCCGCTTCTGCTTCTCCAACTTATATTTAGCCTTCATTATTTCTGTGAGACCCACATCGCTACTCGTTCTGGCTATGTTCATAGGATAATTCCCTTTTACAGGCAAGTGGGTAATCTGGTGTACTAAATCAATTGTGATAGGAATCAGCTCCTCCAACCAGAGATACCCTTCATGCACCAGATATAGTAACTGCCAGATAACAAAAATGGTGATGGTCGTGTGGTGATGGTGGGGAATCCACCGTAGATTAAGTAATCCCACCTTCTCCACACCTAGTAATCACTTCCGCCAAAGTAATTTGTCTTCAGCCAATTTAGGGAACTTGTCGCTGTCCGCAAGATCCTAATATTTGAGCTTGATGCTCTAAACTTGGTCCAACGGTAAACCATCGAGCCTTATCTCATCTAGAAGAAGCGAGGTCTGGAGCATATTATTTTGAGCGTCCAGGTCCTTTGGTATCTTGGCTGTCCCGTTCCATGGGGAGATATATGGGGGGTCAGGAAGGGATTTGGAAAACATCCTCCTCATCCTCATATTGTGCTTCAATTTGAGCGATAAAAGCTTGCAAATCTTCATCATCCTCCTCCATCTTCGTGGTGATTTCTTTCCCCTTTTCGGCTACTAATAACTTATTGAATCTCAGTGATACCCTGACTAGCCCCATCGTCTCCTTGTTCTTCCAAGGCCATGGTGTGCGTGGGGATTTTGGTACTTCAGGGAGTGAAGCTTCTTCCTCTGGCTCCTCCTAGGTTGAGTATAGCTCTTCCGTGAGCTGTGCTCAAGTTCTCTCCATGGTACTCATGGGATGCCTCATAGCCAAGTGTTCGCTGGTCTTTATTGGTTAAAATCTTGAATAACCCAGTGTTGGGAATAAGTTTCGATAGGAACTCGTACTTTTGATAGGAGCTCATACTTTTGAATAGAAACTAGGCTGCAAATCTTTTTGTATCTAGCCTGGGACTTCTATCCTAATGGCCCACCGTCTGCTCCTCCCTATCGTAACTTTAATTTCTTGTCAAAAATAATGGCGTTAACAGTCACCTCTTGACCTTTTCGGGCGACAGCGCAACCCCTGTGGCATAGCCACAATTTTTTGGACCGAATGACTTTGTACAGAACCTATTTTTCACACCAACTTACCGCAGACTTGTTTATAGTCCCACGCCTTCTTTCAACTACTTAGGGCACTAAGACTATGCTTTCTACAGCTAGTCAGGTGATCGCACCCCAGGTGCAATGTCTCAGTTTTCCTGCTAGCCTGGCCTACGGGCACCTTTCGAGTGCCTTTGTAGCCATTGTCTCTTTGTGCACTGTTGTGTGGAGTGTATCCTTATGTAGGTGCGGGCATAGCCATGATAGCAGGGTCGTGACTTGTTCTAGTTCTGCAAGAGACCCAACTAGACTTGGTTCCCTTATGTGTAGAATTATGTGGCCTATGCGTGCATCGCAACTTTCCATCTTGATGCTTCCCTCCCCTACTAGTGCACTTTTATTTCTTAGTCGTGCCCATAGTTTATTGACTTCGCAAGACCTGCTACTACCCCACGTATTCTAGGCTCCTTCCTATCTTATTATTAACAATCATACCTTTGCCTCCTTTCTATTATAGGCCCATCAAACCCATGGTATCTGCCACTTCCCAGTGGTTCGTTTGATCGAGCAGATGTTGTTCGTACATCGCCCTGTTCCCCTTGTGACTTTGTCACAGGCCACTGGTGAATTGGATTGTTGTGGTTAATTCGAACTTGGGATTCTGATTTAGTTGGGTATCTGCACAGCATACACCTGCAACCTATGCTGTCGATGGATTCTTACCCCATTTTTCCCTCCAACCTGTACGTGCACTTGCCTCTCACATCCATGCCACTTCCATCGAACCTTTGAGCATGTACCCCATTCTTGAGCAATTGTCGCACACGGTGTGTCTGTGGGTGCATCCTGTAGATTTTGTCACAGATTCATCATTTCGTGTTGGTCAATTGGTTCCTCCGCTTTCATGGCATCCCCACCAGTTGGCTACTCCCTTGACTCTTTCGTTCCATAGCGTAGTGATCTAACCACCATATTACAATTTATCGTTGTTACCTCATGCAATCTGTTCTGCCATTGCTCAATCTCTTCATCTGAGTCCAACATGCAGGAACTGTCACAGTCCCATGAGATTGTTCCATCTACTCTTGGATTCACCTAGTCTTGATCTTACACTGTGATCTGGTAGATACAATCCAGTTCATTGTCACTGTCCTTGCCGCGCACCAGCTTAGTGTAGCACGCCCCTTCGAATGGGTCTAGTGGAACCACAATGCGTAGAGATTTTTTTTCGAATATCATTTTTCGTTTCTTTAGGTTGATGACTCTATTCATATCTGTTGCCCAGTCTATCCCTAACAATGCAGGGTATGGGTTACTGTCATCCACAATTTCTATGACCTCAAAATTGGTTTGTGTGCTTGCACCGTCGATGTCTACTTTAACTCCTTGCAGTCTACCCATAGGCAAGATCTTTTGTTGCTTCACCATCCGTAATTGGATAGGAGACCATTGTAGTTTGGGCTTGCCCATGCACTCCCATGTCTATTTAGGTATGACATTGACGTCTGACCCCAAGTCCAGAACAACCTGATCCATCTCATAGTGCCCAGTCTCAGCAGTCAATCGCATTTCCCGTCCAGTGCGCAATGCATGCTTGCCTAGTTTCTGGACCATCTGAGGTTCATCTGATCCTACGCACCTAGTTATCAACTCTTGTAATCCCTTCACTGCTTTAGTATCCCGTAGTAGGTTCATTCATGTGTCTAAAAAAGTGGTTAGCATAGAAGTATCCCTCTTCGGCTTGGTTCTATCGTTGTTACTCAAGGTAGAAGCTTCTAAGAAGCCCTTCTTAGCTTCCATAAATGTTTTCTTCACACGCTCTAAATAAAATTTAGGTTGTTTTGTGGGGGCCTTGCGAACCCATGCATCTACCTCTGGTTGCTTCCCCTTATCTTCTCCTATAGTTGCACCACTTCTAAGCATCATATTCACATTAGGTAGTCCTCGCATATTTCAACCTTCATCATTTGGATGTTCTGAATGGGAGTAGCCTGAAGCACCCCTTTTTCCCGCATTTGGGCAATTAGTGTGGGACAACCAATTTCTTCATGGTCAAATTGGTAACAGTACAGACAACATGTTCTAGTTGGGTTCATATAGTCATGTGTGTAGTGTCCCAGTCCTCCACAATTATAGCAGATTAATTGTCCCCATCCGCGTTTGGGTCCCATTCCTCCTCGCCCTCATCTACGTCCTTGGAATCCGCCCCACGCTAGCACTGTGGCAGGATCCTAACCACCCGCTTCCAGCTGCATCTTGTAAGTAGGTGTTCGGTCCATCAACAACTCATAGCTTCAGTAATTTTTTTCGTCGTGGTCCATCGTCCTACAAAATTTGTAAAATAATTGCTTGGGGGGGGGTTGTCTCAGGTTCTGCAATAGATGATAGTTGTTCGTGAAATGCTTTCCTCCCATCTGACAGATCACACACTAGAGTGTGAGAACCGTACTTGGCCTTGTTTGTACCTCTAGTTGCAATGTTATTGGTCCCTCCCCTACTACGTAATTCATGAAGAGCGGAAAATGATCCTTATCATGGATTTGGTCCTTACATTTGATGCACCACACCTCTTCGCACGTCTTTGACCGAGGCGCCTGGCCTTGTTTCAAACTTCACATCTCTAAGAATAGGTTTTGTATCTGTGTGTGGATTTGTTGAACTCCCAACCCTGGGTCCTGTATTGGGGTTTTTAATGTAACCTCATCGCTGTTGTTATCACGCTAAAATCTTTTTGTTAAACTTTGGAAATTTTGCCTTGTTTCTAGTCATGATCTTATAATAAGTTTTGATTCATCGCATGCTTAAAGGGATAAGTGATAGGATTAGAGTCTCAGTAGTGTCATTCTCATTTCCAAACCCTTCTTCTAGTCATGGTGTTAAAGGGTCTCTAGGTCATTTCATGCTTAAAGGGTTAGAGGTCTTTAAGGTCATATTTCATTTTCAAACAAAGTTTGACAACCATATTCCATGTCTTAGAAGTCTCACCTTGTGTTTAGAAGTCATATCTCAAGTCATTTTGAAAAAAAAATGGAATTAGCTACGAATCCATGTTTTTGTAGTGCAGATAGTGTAAAAATCCTATTTTGCACTACGAAATCACTGAAGCAACCTTTTTCAGCAAAAAAAAAAACCTTGTTTTTTGTTTTAAGTAGTCAACTTCCAAGGGGTTTCTTGAGAAACGTAAAGCATATTTTGAAAACCTGAAAGAGGTTCTTCTTCCTAACATACCTATATACAAAAGCCCCTCTCATTTTCTTCAAATTCATTATGAGGTGGAAGAAATTGATGACCCAACGTGTGCTACGAAACTGCTGAAAGTCATTGAGAGAGGAACTCTCTTTTCCGGTTTAAGTATTCTTTTTAAAGATCTGTTTTTGGCCATGTGAAAAATTATTTTGGGATTATGAAGGAGGTTTCTATTTATATAATCTCCAACTACAAAAACCCCTCTCAATTTCTTTAAATTAATTATGAGGTGGGAGAAATAGATGACCCAACTTGTGCTACGAAACTACTGTAGGTGCAGTTTTGATGTTTTTCCTAGCTTTAAGGGCAGATAAAGGAGAAGTTATTAAAGGCCAGCAGGAGGGTTATGGACATTACCAAGGTCGAATTTAAGGAGGAGAAGCTATCAAGAATTGAATTAAATTCATAGATTAGGTTGTTTTTATAATAATAAGGATTTTTACTCCTAATTGTATTAGGACTCTAAGACAGTCAGTTAACTGCCACTTGTATTTAATAGTTTGTTTTATGTTTAGAATAGGTGTCAATCATAGAAATTTGAATTCTCTTGATGAAGGATCATTGAATCCTTATTGTAAAGTCTATATATGAAGCAAGAGGTGGAATTACATGGGGTTTTAAAATGTTATAGAAAAATACTACTTTTGTAAATGTTGTGCAGGGACTGATATATACAGAAGCAGTTTGACTTTTCTGAAGCTGAGATTCTTAGTGTAGTTCAGTGAGCTTTATCTTTTATCTTCGATATGTTTTACTTCCATAGTTTTAATTCTTATTACTCAGAATCCATGGAGGAACATGCTCTGACTTCCTTTAAGTGTTAAACTATGGTGAATTGAGTTCTTGGGTCCTATCTTTGGATGTTTTTCTTCAATGTTTTAATACTTATTATTCATAATTCATGGTTACTCATGATCTGACTTCCTTTAAGTATTAAACTCTGATGAATTACTTTAAATACTTTCCTTTTGAATACCTTGATGCATCATTACTCAGAATTCATGCCCACATGCTTTAAATCCTATGAATTTCAAGTTATTGAGACTTTCCTGAATGTGTTACTCTTTCATTGAAATATATACAAGCCTTAGTTTTATAAGAAAATCTATTTTCTATCCTTATCCCTGTCACCGAATCCATAGAAAGTCTCCATCTTTCAACCTATAAATAGATAAAATAACAAACCATAGAGTTAGCCATCTATCTATATCTTTAATCAATATCATTAACCTTTGAGAGAGCCCTCTCAGGCTGAGGAGGCTAAGCCACAGCCAAAATATTGGTTTGAAATAGTTATACTGAGATTGACTTGCTGAGCAACCTATCAGAGTCCTATTTTGGTGATAACATTTTGGTGCTTCTCTCGGGAGACTGAAGATTACTCATTCCCGAAATCAAGGAGTTGAACTTTTGAAGGTAGCAGGAGCTCAGGAATATTTTCAAGGCTGCAAAACTACCTTGGGAACTCCATTGTTGAAGAATTAAAATTTCATAGATTTATGGTGATTCCACTGAACTTATGAAAAACTCAGATGTTTCCATTCTTGTTTCAAGGTATGCATGTATAAATTTTTCAAAAATTCATGGTTTCCCAAATCATTTTCCTAAGGATACATATTTTTTAAGGAATGGTCTAAAATTCAATGGAGAAGATTTGAGTTTAAATTTGAAGCATATATCAGATTTATGTGATTTTACTGAGCTTCATAGAGTAAAAAATGAGGATGTTTGCATTATATTGTTCTATGATTCATTTCAAGGGAAATGTAAATAATGGATTGAAAGCTTTCCTGCCAAATCTATTAAGTCATTTGCAGACTTATGGCTTATGTTTTTGGAGGAATGGATAGACAGAACAGAGTTGGTGGCAAACTCTCCTTCAATTGAAGGTTTCAAACAATGGAATGATGATCATATTAATGAAGAAATAGATGAAAATTTTTCTTTGTCCTTGTCTTCTTATCTAAAATCATTTGAGTGCAAGATAAAAGATAAGATGAAATTTTTGGATGAAGTTGCTAGGAACATTGAGAAAGAAATTGAAGGTTTACAAGGTCAAATTCAATCATATAGTCTTCATGATCATGATCATACTTTTCAAAAGTTTTCTATGGCAGAATACAAAGAGAGGGTGTTTCTTCCTTTCTCTTTTGAGATTGAGGAAGAATGCATTGTTTTTGAAAATCAATTTGAGGAGAAGTTTGAGAGCACACAACTGAAGCCTTATGTAGATGATGAAAGTGTTGGTGAGTTGTCCAAAGCTGTAGAATATCACAAAAAACATCAAACTGGCCATGTATTTTTTGATCCTATAGTTGGCTACATGGAAAGGTTATCTAGTCCAGATTTCCAACTATATTTCCATTATGAAGATCAGATATATCTCATGCTGCCTCAATTATTTCAGTATCATGTTTCATTTTGCTTCAAGCACAACTGAGAGATTCAAGTGTCAGATTAGATCAATGATTAGCTTCATTGGAAGTTTTATGTTCCTTGAGATACAAATGGATATTGCAGTTGATAGGGTAGGTAGGAAAATGCAAATAAGGTAAAGGTTGACTCAACAATTTTTACTAGGTACAATTTGAAGCAGATTGGGTAGAATTTCAGAGTTTTATTTTTAAAGGAATGGATTGCAACACTGCAGCTACCAGTTCTTAGTGTACGACTGAGGCACACTATCCTTAGTGGAGCCACTGTTATCACCCTAAAATATTTTTGTTAAACTTTGGAAAGTTTCCCTTGTTTCTAATCATGGTGTTATAATAAGTTTTGAGTTATCACACACTTAAAGAGATAAGTGATAGGATTAGAGTCGCAGTGGTGTCATTCTCATTTCGAAACCATTATTCTAGTCATGGTGTTAAAGGGTCTCTAGGTCATTTCATGCTTAAAGGGTTAGAAGTCTTTAAGGTCATATTTCATTTTCAAACAAAGTTTGACAATCTTATTCCATGTCTTAGAAGTATCACCTTGTGTTTAGAAGTCATATCTCAAGTCATTCTAAAAAAAAAATGGAATTAGCTATGAATCCATGTTTTTGTAGCGCAGAGAGTGTAAGAAACCTGTTTTGCGGTACGAAATCACTGAAGCAGCCTTTTTAAGCAGGAAAAAAACCTTGTTTTTCGTTTTAAGCAGTCAACTTCCAAGGGGTTTCTTGAGAAACAGAAAGCATATTTTGGAAAAATGAAAGAGGTTCTTCTCCCTAACATGACTATATACAAAAACCTCTCTCAATTTCTTCAAATTCAGTATTAGGTAGGAGAAATTGATGACCCAACTTGAGCTACGAAACTGCTGAAAGTCATTGAGAGAGGAACTCTGTTTTCTGGTTTTAGCAGTCTTTTTAAAGATCATTTTTTGGCCACATGAAAAAGTATTTTGGAATTTTGAAGGAGGTTTCCATTCATAAAATCTCCAACTACAAATACCTCTCTCAGTTTCTTTAAATTAATTATGAGGTGTGAGAAATAGATGACCAAACGTGCACTATGAAACTGTTGTATGTGCAGTTTTGATGTTTTTCCTAGTTTTCCGGGCAGATAAAGGAGAAGTTATTAAAAGACCAGAAGGAGGGTTATGGACATTATCCAACCAATATTGAGGTTCTTTCTTTGTAGGGTTCTAGTGTCCCGACATCAAACATCCCTTAGGTAGATCATAGTCCTGGAAATAGAACCATTTGTTGGCTTATTGGGCCTTGACCGAGGTTCGGAAGAGTTATTAGCCAAAAAATATATCGTAGCCACAAGCCCTTTTGGCAACAACCCATGGAGCGCGGATTGAGGTCTCACCCAAGGTAGTAGGGGAGGGTGCTGGAACTAGGTTTCCACACCCTTGGGATGTATTGATGTGGTCGGGAGGGGTCGCGAACTGTTCTGCCCCCCCCCCCCCCCCCCACCACTATGTATAATTATTGCACTTTCACGTAGATCCATGCAGATGCATCTCTTCTGAATAAAATTATTACAGATCGAAGCTTGTTATTACAGTATTTAAGCAAACATTTAAGCTTAAAACCCAGTGTGCATAGTTATAACAGACAATGCATAAATTTAGAACATAAGCAATAAACAGATCCACAAGAAAACACAATGATCTATAAATTCTTATCTTTATTGATCCTTTCTTTAGTACAACCAGATCTGCTCTACACACAGCTGCAGGGGTATGCGCACATAGTTGCAGACTCTAACAAGCCTCTGTGCACACAGCTACAGAGCCTCTATCTATCTACCAACACCCTTGACTCTAACTTAGAGATGCTCCAAGACTTCTTTCTTCATAAACCCATTACATTCAAGATCCACAAATACATACCTGCAACTGACTTCTAACCATAGGGCCTTGCTCTATTTATACATTTCCATGGTCCGCGGTGTTATAGACATTTTTGGGCACTACAACCCTGAGCATGAAATGTTCATAAACCAAGGGCTCCTAAGTACCTAGAAGTGTTGTTCTAAACCCTAAAGGAACAAGGTCAACTGATTACAGCTTCTCCCAGAAGTTCTCCATGAAAAACTACTCAGAATTGGTCAAAACAGGATCATTTCGTGCATTGCATCTCACCTAAATACACTTTGTGGGTGCATTGCATTTCAAAAAGCCCTTTTATGGGGTGCGATGGGCGAGAAATGACAAATGGCAGTGTCATTCCGCGAGGTGGAGAGGCAATGGAAGCTTCTAGAAACTTCTCCTGTGACACTTGCCTCTCTGAATTCGACCAAGGATGAGTAAGAGATCATCAATCTCCAAGTGGAAGCAAGAACTATAAGAGGGAAGACACTAATCAAATCACAAGCTGACTCATCCACCTTACAGATATCTATATATGGATCCCTCATCCCAGAGATCCAGAGGCTGGAATTTTGCATATTGTAAGGAATTGTTGTTGGCTTCTTGAGACAAACATCAAAATGTTGGGTGATCTAAGCTTTGTATGAGGTGAAGAGGGGCTTCCTTGCTGAGAGGTTGATGCTGGGTCAGAAGAACTGGTTGTAACTCCTCTTGGCTCTTTCTTGTTTATCAATAAAAGCTATTCAAGTTTTCCTCCATACTCTTGTGTCATTTATGTTTGCTGCATTTGTATCGTCAATATACATCTGATCCTAGATTGTTTATGATTATAGATCCATTTTCTTGTATAGTGCTATGCTACTGTGATCTTACAGGTACTCTGTGAAGCTAGGCGCGCAAGGGAACAAGTAGCGAAAGAATATCAAGGAAGAGAGGAATTGATCCAGGAGATTAGCGCAAGACAGAGGTTGGTCTTCTTTGTTCCTCTCTATCTATACTTCATAAAGGAAAAACGAAAGTAGCTTTACTTTGTTTATTTCTAAGGCAGCTATCACACCTTAGTGGGATAAGCAGTTCTGAGTAGACACTTTTCCCTGTAACAAAATGGTGACTCCGCTGGGGACGAATTAGTTTGTTTGTTTATCTTCCGTGTTGTCTATTTCATAAACTTACAGATGGAGTCTGAAGTCATGCCAGGTAGCATTCGAACTACATTTGCCATAGCAAATGCAAAGTAGATAAATGTCATTTCAGTCCATCTTCGGGATCTATTTATGATTTAAACAACTGATTCACAAACTCTCTAATTTCCCTTGTGATAGCTCTTAGATCCTCCTTAGATCTACCCCTGATTGTTGAATTACTGATTACCTTTAGCTCGGCCAAAACCCATGAATTGAACTGCAAACTCTGACCCGAAACCCAAGCAAAGTCTCGTTTCTGGCCCAGCACAGGTACTGTTCTGAGAATCTGAAATTCAACACACTTCACGAGTGTAGAAGGTGCGCTGCATTTCAAATTCCCTGTGTTACAGGTGCGCTGATCAGATTAGGCTTTGTGCAGTGTTGGTTTCTGTGATTCATTCTTTCCAGTTCTATTCATGAATTTTGCTACCAATGATCAGTATATCTCTGTATGAAACCCCTTTTGCTTGTTGTTATTCCGCCTCCTTTGTACAAAAGAGCTGTAAATGTTTTTGTGTGTTTGTTGAGTCATTTTCAGTTCTCCTTTGCAAAAAGTAACATAATCGCACTATCGTCCTTTGATTTGAAAGTGTCGCAAGTGTCAATTTCAATCATAGGAAAGAGTTTGATTGCTGTTGATAGTCGGTTATCCTATTACTATTGTTTTCAGTCTGAATTTGTAATTTTTCTAGTGTCAAAAACAAGTATCCATTTCAAAATCGTAAGGTGTTGTGATGGTCTCCATTTTTTTATTTCGAAAAGAAACTTGTTGATATCTGTCGCTTGAAAAAAAATTCAGATTTGTGCATCAAATTTCTTTTCATCATTCATATACTAAGAAAGTCTTAAACAAATACATGCATGTGCATTTGCATTTAGACAGTCTAATTGGTTTGATTTAGGAAAGTGCATTTAGAGTATGCTCTTTGCTCTTTGTGAAAGAATTATGTCTTTCTTTCCTTAGTAGCTAGGATTTTCATTGCACAAAGAAGATAAAAAGATTGATTATCATCTTAGATTGCATTTTAGGAATTACATCTACATCTCGCAGTGAACCTAAAAGGAAAACTTCATAAACAAGATAAAATATAAAATAAATCAATGAATCTAACAATGCTTTGGAACCTAACGCACAACATTTAGAAGTCTAGGCTAGAGACGTATTCCGGCGTCGTAAAGCCTGGTAACTATTGTTCTCACTGATGCTTGGGTGATTCCTCCACTTTGAGACGATAAGTGCCAGTACGGACTTGTGCTCCCACGTACCATCAAGTATATTTTGGGAGACCACAATAGGCTTAATCCTTTATCCATAGGAAGCCGTGTTTGCCACCCTATCGATCGAAATGCACCGAACACAGCATTCGGGAAGATTGATTGTCGTACCATAAAAATTATTCTGCAGTTTTTCGATTGGTTTGGTAATACCTCTACCTAGATTTCCAGAGCAGTCCCTTTCGTTCCTTTTCAGACTCTTTAACAGAAAAGGTCCATCTGAGCACTTTTCACTTCAGGCTCATTAAAAATCGAAGGCGACTAGAGTCATCTTTTGTTTTTTCTTGACTCTTAAAAACTGAAAAAACAAGTTGTGTCAAAGCATCTAAAATTCATTTAATTCGAAAACATACTTCCGCTTTATTTTAGTTGATCGAGTAATCTGCAATCGTGGAGGAAAATAAATTGAAACCCCATCGTTCGTGGAGGCTTACGATTCAACCATCTTTGTCTCCGGAATCGAAGCTAGTACGGACAAAGCGAACTCGTTTAACCTGTTCCAAATCTCCTGTTCAAGTTAGAACAAGTGTTCCAACAACATCAGAGACTCCGGTTACTCCAAACATTTCTATTATCCCTGCCTCTACAGAAGAAGTTCAGCAGCCACAAAAGGATAGTAGTACTGATCTTAGTCTGAGGGTAAACACTTGTGATACTGAACCAGTTCCATTTACAACCGGTTCGGAGAGTCTTGCTCCTCAAACATCTGTCGCTGTCGATTCCATACCTTCTTCGGCACCAGAAAAATTCTATGGACCTGACGTTCTACCCCTTCCACCTGGTCTGATTGCCATAGAAGAGATTGTGGAAGATCCTCCATCTAGTACTCCATCAAAATTTGGAGTCGGGATCACTCTGTATCCTTCTCCATCAGAAGTTAGTCTACCGCCAGCAGAAGCTCCTTTAGAATTGCTAGGTAATCTTTTGGATAGACTACAAATGTTTGAACCCCGTCAACATCTAGGACTGTGTCGTCTGACACAGTGACGATAGAACTCCCTGTTATCACTCCAACAATGTTTGCCGGCATACCATCTGTCCCAACTAGCTCTCAATCGCTAGAAGGAGTCCACGTACGGTCCATTTCGACAGTATGGCTTGTTCCTGTTTGTTCATCTGGAATAATATCCAGGAAGTCTTATGTTGAGTCTCAACAAATTGATCCATTTGGAGGTCAATTTGGGCAGTTTGACCCTCAAGGGCGAACCATTCCCTTGAGTTCTGGTTATAGACATTTTTGGGCCCTACAACCCCAAGCATGAAATGTCCATAAACCAAGGGCTCCTAAGTCCCTAAAAGTGTTGTTCTAACCCCTAAAGGAACAAGTTCAACAGATTACAGCTTCTTCCAGAAGTTCTCCATGAGAAACTGCTCAGAATTGGTCAAAACAGGATCAATGCAGCTGCTCCACTGGCTAAGTGCGTTGCATTTCAAAAAGCCCTTCTATGGGGTGCGATGGATGAGAAAAGACAAGTGGCGGAGACAGTTTGCGAGGTGGATGATCATTGAATCTTCCAGAAACTTCTCCTAGGACACTTGCCTCTCAGAATCGCCCAAGGAGGAGTAAGAGATCAATGAGATCTCCAAGTGGCATCAAGAACTATCAGAGAGAAGACACTAATAAAAAACCTAGAGTTAACTCACACCTCTGCAAATAACTATATATAGATCTCTCATCCCAGAGATCCGGAGGTTGGAGGCTAGAATTTTGCATATTGTAAGGAATTGTTGTTGGTTTCTAGAGACAAACATCAGATTGTTGGGTGATCTAAGCTTTATTTGAGTGAAGAGGGGCTTCTTTGCTGGGAGGTTGATGCTTGGTCAGAACAACTGGTTGTAACTCCTCCTGGATCTTTTCTTGTTTATCAATAAAAGCTATTTGAGTTTTCCTCCATGCTTGTGTATCATTGATGCTTGTTACATTTGTATGGTCAATTTACATCTAATCCTAGATTGTTTATGATTATAGATCCATGTCTTTGTATAGTGCTATGCTTCTATGATCTTACAGGTACTTTGTGAAGCTGGGCGTGCAAGGGAGCAGGTAGTTGAGGACTATCAAAGAAGAGAGGGATCGAATCGAAGGATTAGTGCAAGACAGAGGTTGGTCTTTCTGTTCCTCTCTATCTATAATTCATAAAGGAAAAACAAAAGTAGCTTTTCTCTGTTTGTTTCTAAGTCAGCTGTCACACCTTAGTGGGATAGAGCAGTTCTAAATAGACACTTTTCCCTGTAACAAAATGGCGACTCCGCTGGGGACCTAATTAGTTTGTTTGTTTATCATTATTTGTTGTTTGTTTCATAAACTTACAAATAGCATTCGAACTGCATTTTCCATAACAAATGCAAAGTAGATAACTGCTACTTCAATCCATCTACCGGATCTGTTTATCATTTAAACAACTGATTCACAAACTATCTGATTGCCCTTGTGATAGCTCTTAGATCCTCCTTAGATCTACCCCTGATTGTTGCATTACTGATTGCTTTTTACTTGGCCAAAACCCAATAACTGAACTGCAAACTGTGACCCAGAACCCCAACAGAGTCTCTTTTCTGGCCCAGCATAGGTACTGTTAAGAGATTCTGAATTTCAGCGCACTTCCCGAGTGGACAACGTGCACTGCATTTCAGATTCTCTGTGTTACAGGTGCACTGATCATACTAGCTCTGTGTAGCTGTGGCTTCTGTGATTCATTCTCTCCAGTTCTATTCCTGAATCTTGCTACCTGTGATCAGTATATATCTGTCTGAAACCCCTTTTCCTTGCTGTTATTCTGCCTCCTTTGTACAAAAGAACTGTAGATGTTTTTGTGTGTTTGTTGAGTCATTTACAGTTCTCCTTTGCGAAAGTAGCATAGTCGTATTGTCGTCCTTTGATTTGAATATGTCGCAAGTATCGATTTCGATCGTAGGAAAAAGTTTGATTGTTGTTGATGGTCGATTATCCTGCTACTATTTCTCTTGGTCTGAATTTGTAATTTTATAGTGTCAAGAACAAGTATTCGGTTCAAAATCGTAAGGTGTTGTAATCGTATCCATTTTTGATTTCGAAAAGAAGCTTGTTGATATTTGTCGCTTGAAAAGAAATTTAGATTTGTGCATCAACTTTCTTTTTAGCACCCATATACTAAGAAATTCAAAAACAAATACATGCATGTGCCTTTGCATATAGACAGTCTGATTGGCTTGATTTAGGAAAGTGCATTTAGAGTGTGCTCTTTGCTCTTTGTAAAAAGATTCTGTCTTTCTTTTCCCTAGTAGCTAGGATTTTCATTGCATAAAAGAGATAAAAAGTTTGTTTATCATCTTATATTGCATTTTAGGAATTACATATACATCGCTTGGTGAACCCGAAAGGCAAACTTCATAAACAAGATCAACTTAAAATAAATTCAATGAATCTAACAACGCTTTGGAACTTAACGCACAACATTTAGAAGTCTAGGCTAGAGATGTATTCCTGCGTCGTCAAGCCTGGTAACTGTTGTTCTCACTGATGGTTGGGTGATTCCTCCACTTTGAGACGATAAGTGACAGTAAGGACTTGTGCTCCCACATACCTTGAGTATATTTTGGGAGACCCCAATAGGCTTAATCCTTTATCCATAGGAAGCCGTGTCTGCCGCCCTATCGATCGCAATGCACTGAACACAACATTTGGGAAGATTGACTGTTGTACCGTAAAAAGTATTCTACAGTTTTGCGATTGGTTTGGTACTCCCTCTACCTAGACTTCCAGAGAAGTCCCTTTCGTTCCTTTTCAGACTCCTTAACGGAAAAGGTCCATCTGAGCACTTGTAACTTCAGGCTCCTTAAAAATCGAAGGAGACTAGATTCATCTTTTGTTTTTTCTTGACTCTTAAAAACTAAAAAAAACAAGTTGTGTCAAAGCGTCTAAAATTCATTTAATTTGGAAACATACTTCCCCTTTATTTTAGTTGATCGAGTAATCCGCAATCGTGGAAGAAAGTCAATTGAAACCCCGTCGTTCGCAGAGGCTTATGATTCAACCATCTTTGTCTCCGGAATCGAAGCCAGTACAGACAAAGGGAACTCGTTTAACCGGTTCCAAATCTCCTATTAGAGTTAGAACAAGTGTTCCAACAACATTAGAGACTCTGGTTACTGCAAAAATTTCTGGAATCCCTACCTCTATAGAAGAAGTTCAGCGGCCACAGAAGGACAATGATATTGATCCTAGTCTGAGAGTAAACACTTGTGTTACCGAACTAGTTCCATCTAGAACCAGTTTGGAGAGTATTGCTCTTCAAACATCTGTCACTGCCGATTTCACACCTTCTTCAGCACCAGAAATATTCTACGGACCTGACGGTCTTCCCCTTCCACCTAGTCTGATTTCCATAGAAGAAATTGTAGAAAATCCTCCAACAAGTACTCCAACACAATTTGGAGTCGGGGTCACTCTATATCCTTCTTCATCAGAAGTTAGTCTACCACTTGTGGAAGCTCCTATAGAATCGCTAGGTAATCTTTTGGATAGACTACAAATGTCTGAACAACTATCAACATCTAGGACTGTGTCGTCGGACACAGTGATAGCAAAACTCCCTGCTATCACTCCGACAATGTTCGCCGGTATACCATCTGTCCCGACTAGCTCTCAACCGCTAGAAGGAGTCCACTCGGGGGCTACCTCGACAGTATGGTCTGTTCCTGTTTGTTCATCCAGAATAATATCCAGAAACTCTTATGTTGAGTCTCAACAAATTGATCCATTTGGAGGTCAATCTAGGTAGTCCGGCCCCCAAGGGCAAACAATTCCCTTGAGTCCTGGATTACCACCGTATGGAGGGCAGTATACCCTTTCATTATCCTCTCCGGGAGGATATCCATACGGGAGTTCACAACCACATTAAGGTTATACTGGAATTACCTCAATCGGTTGGGTACCTATACTACCTCAACAACCAAGAGTTGTATACTCAATGCAACAATGCTTGCCTATGTCAAGTATCCCAACTACACCAGCTATTGTGACGGTGTCACAAGTTCAAATGCTGCCTGTTGTATGCCAACCTCATGTTTCTCAGGTTGTAATGCAACAGCCCCTTGACCCTGCGACTCAACCACAATTGCCAACTGGTGGAATGACACAGGTTCAGATGGGTACAATTACCCCTCATCTTGGTCAACTGTTAGTATCGGACAACAGCACATGGATCCACAACCATGGCTAGTACAATAATAACAACCACAATTCCAACAAGTATACCAAGGTTCTGAGCAAAAAATCTCTGGTAATAGTGGACAATCGTACATTCAAAACGGTCAAAATCAGCCATTTTACAATGGTCATGCCCACCAACCTTAACAAACATACCAACATCAAATGCATTATGCCGGTATGCAAATACCAACTGCTTAGGCAATCCCATCTTATCCTGGGTATGCTTCACCTAACCTGAATCAACAGTTACCCTTTGTCGAAACTTTGGAGTTACCTGATATAAACCGGTTAACAAACGATCCAATTGCTTACGCCCCTTGGTGGCCAACGATTCCGCATAAACTTCCATCAGATATTCCTAAATTTAATCGAAATTCGGGCGAAGATCCATCGAATCACGTGATGACCTTTCATCTATGGTGTTCATCAAACACCCTAAATGATGATTCGATAAGACTTCGCCTCTTTTAGAGGACATTAATGAGTCCGGCAGCAAAATGGTACATTGAATTGCCTAGAGCTTCGTTCGACAACTTCAGTACCTTAGCCACAACCTTCTTAACCCATTTTCAGTTACCAATAAGGTACGAAACGGGAACAGAACTTCTTACCAACTTCAAATAAACAATGGTCACTCACATATCTGATCATATACATGAGTGGCGACGTCGTCGTAGAATGGTAAAAATGTATGTTCCCGATCAGCTCTTAGCTGAATGGTTTATCAAGTCATTACTACCTTCCATCACGGAAGATGTGGCAAAGGGGGGAGTTGTAAAAGAAGAGCAAGTTATCGCTCGTGCGCAATATCTGGACTTGATTTACACTCAGTCTCGCACGCTCTACGATAAAATACCTGATGCCCCTAGACTAAAATTCTCAATTCCTCCCCCTCCTAAATCAAACAATGACTCTCATGCCGGTGATGGCGTGATTGGCACAACAGACACAAAATCAACAAAGGCTACATCCAAAAAGGCCCGTAAGATTTCAAGTCAAAATGCAAAAGATGAACTTCTTGTTTAAGAAGTAAATGTCGTATCGACAGATAAAGGCAAAGAAACCAAACAACTAGGAAGCAAGAAGAAAGGCAAAGGGAAGAAGAAGAAACAGGAGGAATCATCACCCGAAAAATCTTCTTCAAACCCTCCTGGAGATAGGAAACCAAAAAATGCATGCTTCATATGCGATGAGGATCATTGGACTGCAAATTTTCCACACAGAGGTGAACTTAATAAATTCTTGAAGAATTCAAAAACCTCCACAGTGTTAACTAATCCGTTTCCCAATCCAGGAACAAATCTGGTTGAAAGTGGAAATGCTTCCCCGTCTCAAGTGCTAATGTTATCGGTTTCAAAACAGCAAAATGATGCTTTGATATCGACAAAGAACAAATATTATGGGAATCCACAGTTGTCGAACAACAAGGATAAAGATCAACCTAGTAGTTCGACAACAACTTCGACAGAAGTTGCACCACCTACCATTCCCGAATTGACAATAAAACCGCCAAAGGGAGTAGTACACAAGTCGACATTTAATCCCCACGTTAGAGCGGCACAACATTATAATATAGTGGAAGATTTGGCCCAATCGCCATCCACTATGTTGACTCTTGAAGTACTATAGAATTGCCCATCCCAAAGGCAGGCTTTATTATCAGCCATTGGTGGGATAGAACCAAAGGATTCCAATCTTGTATCCTTCAATCATAAAGGATATGATCCTCAATTACCAGCTCAACTAGCTTTCCTTGTTCAAGTGAAAGCCCTCAACAAAATTGTTCATCGAACAATTATTGATGAGGGAGCATCTACATGCATTATGTCGATGAGTTGTTGGAAAAATTTAGGATCTCCAACCTTGTCGCGATCTTCGACGACATTAAAAGCATTCGACGGAAGGACATATACCCCATATGGTATTCTAAGTAACTTGAAAGTTGAACTAGGAGGGAAAAAAGTAGAAATAGATGTTGAAGTAATCGATCGAAATCTTGACTACAACATCCTACTAGGAAGGCCATGGATATATGCTATGGTGGTTGTTGTGTCGACCTATTTTAGGAAGATTGCATTTCCCTTTCAAGGAGGGATTACAATCGTCGATCAACAAAACTTCCTCCCCAATGGTTCTCAAGTTACAGGAGGCATTCCCATGATCCATGGAAGCCCCAATTCGCTTCAAAATATCAGATTAGGCCTATTAAAAGATCCTATCCTAATGGGAACTTTCGCCCTTCCACCTCCAATCAACCTGGCGGAAGTAGTGTCGATAGGAACCTGCAACATGATATCTTCTAAAAAGATCTCAAAAAATGATATCGACATGGATCATGCCATGGTTTTTCCCCCAAGCCCAACGGAAATATTGTAGCAATCAATGTTCCTAGCATGAGAGGCAAACCCAAATCAATGCTCATCAAGCGTTTGGATAGATAGGTCTAAAGAATATGGTACCCCTTCAGATCCTTGGTTGCAAGTGCATGTCACCGACGAAGGAATTGTCCAATCAATGGTAATTGAAGGGGCACCATGGAATGATTCCCACCATCGTTCCCTTCTTCCGGATTGTGGAGAAGAAACTCAAGATGACCTTTATCATCCTTCAGTCTTTGATTTCCTATCAAATACTCTAAACACGGTGGATTCCGTGCGAAACTTGTCCAACATTGAAGAGACTATCGCCATAAATATCTCGACCAAAACATATGTTGTAGACAATATTTATGTTGGCATATGTTGTTCTCCTTCAGAACTGGAAATATATAACGCTCTTTTTCGCGAATTCAGAGATGTCTTTGCTTGCTCATATAGTGACATGTGAGGCATTGACTCGAGTATCGTTGAACACGAAATTAAGATGCATCCAGATGTCAAACTGGTACGACAACAGCTACAGCAGGTGCACCCCAAGAAAGCCACTGCCATTAAGGTAGAAGTTGAAAAACTTCTCCATGCTAGTTTCATCTACCCGGTTCCTCTAACCGATTGGGTATCGAATATTGTCCCTGTTATGAAAAAACAAGGAACAATTAGAGTGTGCGTCGATTATAGGGATGTAAATCAAGCTTGTCCAAAAGACAACTACCCTACACCCTTCATTGACCAGATAATTGATGAATGCGCCAGATGCGAAATATTTTCATTCATGGATGGATTCTCTGGGTATAATCAAATAAATATCCGCCCACAGGACCCGTCAAAGACTGCATTTATTTGTCCGTGGGGCACATTTGCATATCGAAAATTACCCTTTGTTTTAAAGAATGCAGGGGCAATGTTTCAGAGGGCAATGAATTATGCCTTCCATGACATCAAAAACATCGTTCAACCATACCTCGACGACCTTCCGACTCATTCGTGAAAGCGGACTGATCATCTGCAGCATTTAAGAGTGATATTTCTATGTTGTCGACACTACAAGATACGACTCAATCCACACAAATGTGTATTTTGCATTAGTTCTGGTCGTTTACTTGGCTTTGTAGTCTCGAAGGATGGGATTCGTCTCGACCCATGTAAGGTCCAGGCAATCATAAATTTGCCTCCACCTTCAAATTTGCTTCAAATTCAGAAACTCCAAGGGAAAGCAAACTTTCTGAGGAGGTTCATTCCAAATTACACCAAACTTGCTAAAGGTTATACACGTATTTTGAAGAAGGAAGTGCCCTTTGTCTGGGATCAGGTTGCGCAAGCTTCCTTTGATGCTTTAAAAGAATCACTAATGAAGGCATCATTAATATACGCTCCTGATTATCAAAAAGATTTTAACCTGTATCTGGCTGCAACGGATACGACCATCGCAATGGTTTTAGTTCAAGAAGTCGATGGAATTGAACATCCTATATATTATTTAAGTAAAAACTTAAATGATACAGAAAGAAAATATTCTTAGGTTGAAAAGCTAGCACTTGGAGCTGTTCAAGGGATACAGAGATTTCGACACTATGTCCTCTTTCGGAAAACTACCATTCTGTCAGATTGCAAGCCCATGACTTATATATTGTCACTACAGTTGCTGGGGGGCAAATATTCAAAATGGATAGCAATCCTACAAGCGTTTGATCTGGAATTTGTAAAATCCAAGTCAAAGAAAGCTCTAGTTTTCACATAATTATAGTGCAATCTCCCGTCGTCGTCCAACGATGACACATCCGAAGAAACAATCATGGAAGAAAATTTGTTTCTGATATCTACAAGCAATGAGTGGTATGGGGATATAATCATTTATCTCCAAACCCAAAAATACAGGCCAAACACCTCCCACTCCGAACAAAAACGTATTCGATACCAAGCAAAAGACTACATGATCGTCGGTGATACACTTCACCGTCGTGGTATCGATACAGTTCTGAGAAGGTGCCTCACCCATGAGGAGGCTGAAAAAGTCCTGAATGATTTTCATTCAGGCTTGTGTGGGGGGCATCAATCTATATATGCTACAGTGCAAAAAATCTTACGAGCATGATACTTTTGGTCAACAATGTTCAAAGATTGCATAACCGCAGTCAGAAGTTGCCATGCTTGTCAAATTTTCGATAGCAAAAACACAAGACCACCCGCACTTCTACAGCCAATAGTGGCTGTTGGACCATTCACCAAATGGGGCATCGATTTCATGACATGTAACCCCACCTCGACCGGGGAGCATGGGTATATCATAGTCACAGTTGACTATTTTACCAAATGGGCCGAGGTGATGCCTACATTAGATAATACTGGTGAAGCAGCCGCCCTCTTCTTTTTCAATCATGTAGTCACCAGATTTTGCATACCACATGCTACAGTCACAGATCATGCATCGCATTTTCGTAATCACATGATGGTCGAATTAGCTGCCAAACTAGGGTTGTCTCATCACATCTCTACTCCATATTATCCACAAGCCAGCGGACAAGTTGAAGCAATCAACAAGGTCCTAAAGCGCATCCTGCAAAGGATGATTGGAGTTCACAAAAGAAGATGGAACCTAATCCTATACTCAGCTTTGTGGGCTTAGCGAACATCGGTAAGGAATGCAACCGGGTTTACACCTTTCCAACTGGTATATGGCCTGGAAGCAGTCTTACCAATCCAGTGTGAAATCCCGTCTCTCAAACTCACAATTGATCTCCTCCCCGGAACTTCAGAGGAAGAAGCTCGTTTCTTGGAATTAATCCAATTGGATGAAACCCGTCGTGATTCCTCTTTGGCTAACGAATCCCATAAGAAACGAGTCAAGGCGCAGTTTGACAAAAATGTCAAACCCCGTGTCTTCTCAGAAGGTGACTTGGTCTTGCTTTACGACCAAGAATCCGATAAACTGGGAGAAGGTAAATTTAAGTCTTTATGGATGGGCCCCTATATTGTTAAACGAGTGTTAGTAAAAGGAGCCTACGAGTTAATGGATTATGAAGGAATTCCACTGGTGCAACCTCGTAATGGGTTGTACCTCAAGCGTTACTATGCGTAATGGTAACTTGTATGCTTTTGTTATGTTTTTGTTTTCACTAAAGTGTTTATTTTGTTCAAGTAATCCACTTTTTACATTTATTGCAGATGTTGAACCTATTGGAGTCATGTGTTGGATATGCCGACATAGCAAGTCGTAGTTTGCGGAACCTATCTTCCACAGCCTGGGCTATTTTTGATCCAAGCGGCGAGTTAGTAAGTTTCAGAGGGGTATGTATTGGTTGATCAACAAATAACATCGCTGAATATAGCGCGTTGATAGAACTTCTCTCTGATGCCATCACACATGGTATACGCTGACTAATTGTCAGGCTAGACTCACAACTCATAATACTACAACTCAATGGTATATATTCTGTCTGAAACCCAGCTATTTATCGCATGTTCCTAAGGGTTAAGATTTTGGAAAGACAATCTTATTTTATTCAATATCAACACATTTCCAGAAACTTAAACACATTAACTGAATCATTAACAAATTATGTGTTAGATAGACATTTGCAACATTTATAGAAAAGAAACATATCATCAATGTTTGCATTTGGATCATGTAGCTTAAGAAAAATAAAACTCCGAAAATCAAAAATATATATAACTGTTTATGGTTTACACATAATGTTCTGTAACCAAGACAAAATCAGTCAAATGGCCAAAAAACGCAAAATGCTAGGGGGCACCCTAGTCTAATGATGCTCGTGATAGCAAGTCATAGCCTGTGCGATCATGCGTAAGAGACGAGTCCATCATCTGGGTACACCAGTAGTATGTCGTTGTAACCTCAAAGGTAGCTCGCTAGTCCTCACATCCGGAATACCAAGAGTGAGGCCCTCAACCTCCTCCTATAATGCTGTGAGAGTCTCGGCCACATCGAGGTCATGAAGGATAGCCCTTCCGATGGCCTCTCCTGCTGGGGCAGCAGCTGGTACTCTCAGGCGAACTACTGGATGAACAAGACCAACATCTGCATGTACACATGAGTTTGATTAAAGTCTTGATAGAATAAAACACAAGGACATTATAAACGAAAAATGATAAACAGGAATATGGTCAAAGATTTTACCAATGGCGCCCCACTGTTCGGCATCCGACAATACTAAATCTGGATCACCCCAGAAGTCCATACCAGCGTATGGATACTCAGAATAAACCATCTCCTGATGATCAAACCACCTGAAGAAGGTATCAGAAAATGAAATCTGAGACTGGCCAGCATGCCTAGACATATGGTCAACCCATCTCTGCATACATGGTTCAGTAGGAGAAGGTAAATCGAGTGCAATATATTGCTGCTGCATCAGTGGTATCTTCTCCAAGGCAAAGGCGGTCAAAATAGAACCGTACCCACAGTTCTTCAACCTCCTGGTCTTTATCTTGGTCAACTGTTCTTTCATCACAAGAAGTACCGCGTCGCACCAGTTGAACACCTTTGGTTGGAGGCATTCCAAGGCATACTGCATGTAAGATCGGTTAGCTACATGAAGAGCCGCACCACCGGCCATCCTACCAAAACTAAACAGAATAGTCCTGAGGGACCTGTCAGTGACATCACGGATAATGATCTTGCCGTATTTACTCAGCTGAGATCCTTCTCTGCAGTACCGGCGAACATAATCTCTCACAGAGTCACCTCCCCGGGCCGAACCTAATAAAGAGATGGGAGCACCTTGCCTCGACAAGCCAGTCAAGAAATAGATGTCTACTACAGTCAAGGGGATAGATTTTCCCCTGATCTGGAAAACCTCGTTGGTAGGATCCCAAGCATCGAGCAAATACTGCAGTAAGTTGATCTGTTGTCTCACGCTAGAAATGCGGAAAAACTTCAGCAAGCCACAGTTCCGCAGTGCGTTTACTGTAACTGGATCATGTAGGGAAAGCATGTCTTCTTATTCATGCTCATGTTCTCACCATGTAATAGTCATCTTACTCCAAAGATCTCTGAAAAACAAACAAGAGAAGAGTTAGATCCTGATTTTGGTAAGAAACAAGCAAAATTTCCATCAAAAACTGTGCACAGAATTCCTTCTCTGCACCCATCGCACCTACAGCAGTGCTCTGGGTGCGTTGCATGTCAGATGCCCTTCAGACTGGCCAACATTCAACGCACCTTTCGATACACAGAGGGTGCGCTGAAAGCAGAATAAGTTTTTCAAACCCCAGGGGCTTAGAAAAACTAGGAACCAAACTCAAAAGGAAAAATGGAAACCATGAAATGGAAGAGCTCAGGTTTAGCTCCTACCTGGTCCAGACGGCGCCGAGAATCGTCTACAGAATCTCCCGAAATCAGCTGATGAAAATCAAAGGGGGAAAGCACCTCCAAAGCTCCAACAAACCAAAGTTAAAATGAAATGATAAAATGAGAGGTAAAAACGTTTTTTCATTACTTTTTACGTAGTTCAAAGTAAAATATTAGTGTTCTAACTCGTTTTGAAGCATATATTGTTCATTTCTGATTAGTTTGATGAAGCAGTTAAAGGTACAATACAATCTTTGAAAGAACAGAGCTATTTACGGTAAAATCAAAATGGGACCATTTAATCGAGCAGTTTTAGCACATAGTTCAAGCTCGTTAAAAAATAAATATTAGACACGAGCAAATGTTTCCCCTCACGTTTAAGCTCGTTAAAAAATGAACTATTCCCCGGTAAATAACCATCGTGAATGTAGTACTTTAGCCGTTAAAGCCTTGGTCGCATTTGCACCATCACCTCCATTTGATTGTTTACCCATTTTGAGGAACAACTGCGAAGAGTGATTTCACTAGCCATCCTTGTGACACTGTCGTGATTGGAAAATTCCAAACCTTACCTGGAATCAGCTGCTGCCCGTTTTATCACTTGTTCCTCAAAAGACGAGTCTCCTTTAAGTTCTTTTCAACTAACTCGTAAAATATGAAAATATTGTCGAGCCATTGGCCTGTCCAGCTCGTTAAAGGGACATGAAGTTCTATCCCTCCTCTAGATTTTAATCTTTTTGGACCTGAGGGATTATTACACAAAAAAATCGAGCGCTTGTTTTGTTCGGCTCGTTAAAAGTATCGAAAATTCATCCCTTCTCTATTGTTTTATATATTTTCGGACTTAATGGATTAGATGACGAAAAAGGAATTTTGGAGTTACCTTTACGTCCCTTTTCAGACTCTCTAAAATTGAAAAGGACCGAGTTATCTTTGTCGTTAAACTCGTTAAAAAGATTAATAGCGACAAACTTGTCTATAGACGAGAAAAACTTTCACTATCACTAGGCTCGTTAAAACATAGTGATGGGTTTGCCCGAAGGGAAAATTATAGAACAAGCACATGTTATCCTCCTCAAGCTTGAAAAAAATAAAGAGGTACTGGTCAGCAACGACTGGGGAAAATTGGGAAGAAAACTCAAAGAAACTTCATTGGTAGCAAGTCGCTCTTGAACATGACACTTCCACTCCGTGTCCAAGTCGGGTTGGGTTGTTTCATTCACCGATCACATCACCATGGTCATGCAATACCATCCACATTTGGGGTTAATGCTACCAATCCATCACATCAGTGTCGCCGATATGATCAAGAGAAGTCATTCAGAGAGTTCACCTGTGTCTCACCCACTACCATACATTATACTCCATTCTTTCATGACCGCCACCCTGAACCTTATATCACCAGATCGTTTTCACCTCCATTAAAATCATTTGCTCCGTTCCGTGTCATTGATGTGGGATTCATTAAGGCCCTCCTGTGACGGATCACTTCTTGTTGACATCAACTCATTATCCAAGAAGTTGATCTAGGAACAACCCATTCAGTACTTTGAAGCTTGCATGCCTCAATGGCAAGTTTCTCACTTCCGACGACAGGTTCACATCAATGGCCTTCAACCGAAAGATTTTGCGTGGTGTTCAACGCAAAGTCCTTTATTCACACCACGTGAATTGTACTGCAGTACCTTGAGGGTCATTATCATTATCGGTGATTCCTCTCGCTCTTGTTAACAATTTACATCATTGACTGGTAATCAAGCAATGTCTTTCCGTGTTCGACTTCAAAACATTTCTCACATGGATCGACTTGTACTTTGAGTGAAGATCAGACAAGATTGAAGACCCTGGATCTAGTTTCATCCATCCGGGTTGCGATATATATTCATGGAAAATAAAGACATCAAATATACATCATTGCAACATAGATAATCATCCTATCGAAAGGATGATGGCTCTATCAGAATCATCAGTCTACACTCAGACGATTGTCTCTCCTATGTACATGAGAATGAATTTATAAAGCTGAGCATGGGAATGCCTGCCTCAGCTAGATCATGAAAATAGTATGAAGATAATGTATTGTATTGTATCTTATTACAGGTCTCCTCCCAGCATTGAAAGAACTTCGGATCCTCATAATAAAGAATTTCACCCAACACCAAAAGATTAATGTCCTCATACTTTAGGGGGCAACTGTTATAGAAATTTTTGGGCCCTACAACCCCAAGCATGAAATGTCCATAAACCAAGGGCTCCTAAGTCCCTAAAAGTGTTGTTCTAACCCCTAAAGGAACAAGGTCAACAGATTACAACTTCTCCCAGAAGTTCTCCATGAGAGACTGCTCAGAATTGGTCAAAACAGGATCAATGCAGTTGCTCCACTGGCTAAGTGCGATGCATTGCACCTTGTACACATGGGAAGTGCGTTGCATTTCAAAAATCCCTTCTATGGGGTACGATGGATGAGAAAAGACAAGTGGCGGAGACAGTTTGCAAGGTCGATGATCATGGAATCTTCCAGAAACTTCTCCTAGGACACTTGCCTCTTAGAATCGCCCAAGGATGAGTAAGAGATCAATGAGATCTCCAAGTGGCATCAAGAACTATCAGAGAGAAGACACTAATCAAAAACCCAGAGCTGACTCACACCTCTGTAAATATCTATATATAGATCTCTCATCCTAGATATCCGGAGGTTGGAGGCTGGAATTTTGCATATTCTAAGGAAATGTTGTTGGTTTCTAGAGACAAACGTCAGATTGTTGGGTGATCTAAGCTTTGTTTGAGGTGAAGAGGGGCTTCTTTGCTAGGAGATGATGCTGGGTCGGAACAACTGGTTGTAACTACTCCTGGATCTTTTCTTGTTTATCAATAAAAGCTATTTGAGTTTTCCTCCATGCTTGTGTATCATTGATGCTTGTTAGACTTATATGGTCAATTTACATCTGATCCTAGATTGTTTATGATTATATATCCATGTCTTTGTATAGTGCTATGATTTTATGATCTTACAGGTGCTTTGTGAAGTTGGGTGTGCAAGGGAGCAGGTAGCTGAGGACTATCAAAGAAGAGAGGGATCGAATCGAAGGATTAGCGCAAGATAGAGGTTGGTCTTTCTGTTCCTCTCTATCTATAATTTATAAAGGAAAAACAAAAGTAGATTTTCTCTGTTTGTTTCTAAGGCAGCTGTCACACCTTAGTGGGATAGAGCAGTTCTAAATAGACACTTTTCCCTGTAACAGTTCTGGATTACCACTGTATGGGGGGCAGTATGCCCTTTCATTATCCCCTCCAGGAGGACAACCATATGGGAGTTCACAACAAAATTCAGGTTATGCTGGAATTACTTCAAGCGGTTGGGTACCGATACTACCTCAACAACCAAGAGTTGTATATTCGATGCAACAATGCTTACCTATGTCAATTATACCAACTACGATAGCTATTGTGACAGTGTCGCAAGTTCAAGTGCTACCTGTTGTATGCCAACCTCAGGTTTCTCAGGTTGTAATGCAACAGCCCCTTGACCCTGCAACTCAACCACAATCGCTGACTGGTGGAATGACACAAGTTCAGACGGGTACAATTACCCCTCATCTTGGTCAAACGGTTAGTATTGGGCAACATCACATGGCTTCACAACCATGGCTAGTACAATACCAACAACCGCAATTCCAACAAGTATACCAAGGTTCTGAGCAACAAATATTTGCAAAAAGTGGGCAGCCGTATATTCAAAACGGTCAAAATCAACCATTTTACAATGGTCATGCCCACCAACCTTACCAAAGTTACCAGCATCAAATGCATTATGCCAGTATGAAAAGACCAACTGCTCAGGCAATCCCATCTTATCCTGGGTATGCTTCACCTAACCTGAATCAACATTTACCCTTCGTGGCAACTTTAGAGTTACCTGATTTAAATCGGTTAACAAATGATCCAATCGCTTATGCCCCTTGGTGGCCAACAATTCCGCATAAACTTCCATCAGATATTCCTAAATTTAATGGAAATCTGGGTGAATATCCGTCGAATCATGTGATGACCTTTCATCTGTGGTGTTCATCAAACACCCTAAACAATGATTCGATTAGGCTTCGCCTTTTTCAGAGGACGTTAACTGGTTTGGCAGCAAAATGGTATATCGAATTTCCTAGAGCTTCATTCGACAACTTGAGTACCCTAGCCACAACCTTTTTAACCCACTTTCAATTACCGATAAGGTACGAAATGGGAACGGAACTCCTTACCAACTTCAAACAAACGACGACCACTCACATATCTGATCATATACATGAGTGGCGACGTCGTCGTAGAATGGTAAAAACATATGTTCCCGATCAGCTTTTAGCTGAATGGTTTATCAAGTCATTACTACCTTCCATCATGGAAGATGTGGCAAAAGGGGGAGTCTTCATGAAAGAGCAAGTTATCACTTGTGCGCAATATTTGGACTTGATTTACACTCAGTCCGGCATGCTCTACAATAAAATACCTAATGCCCCTAGACCGAAATTCTCAGTTCCTCCTCCTCCTAAATCAAACAATGACTCTCATGCCGGCGATGGCTTGATTGGCACAACAGACACGAAATCGACAAAGGCTACATCCAAAAAGGCCCGTAAGATTTCAGGTCAAAATGAAAAAGATGAACTTCTTGCCTCGGAAGTAAATGATGTATCGACAGATAAAGGCAAAGAAACCAAGAAACCAGGGGGCAAGAAGAAAGAAAAAGGGAAGAAGAAGAAACAGGAAGAATCATCTCCTGAAAAATCTTCTGCAAACCCTCTTGGAAATAGGAAACAAAAATTTCCATGCATGATATGCGATGAGGATCATCAGACACTAGATTGTCCACACAGAGCTGACCTTAAAAAATTCTTCAAGAATTCAAAAACCTCCGCAGTGTTAACTAATCTGTTTCCAAATCCAGGAACAAATCTAGTTGACAGTGGAAATACTTCCCCGTCTCAAGTGCTAATGTTGTCGGTTTCAAAACAGCAAAATGATGCTTTGATATCGACAAGGAACAAATATTATGGGAATCCACAGCTGTCGAACAACAAGGATAAAGATCAACCTAGTAGTTCGACAACAACTTCGACAGAAGTTGCGCCGCCCATCATTCCTGAACTAACAATAAAACCGCCAAAGGGAGTAGTACACAAATCGACATTTAATCCTCGTGCTAGAGCAGCACAACATTATAATATAGTGGAAGATTTGGCCCAATCGCCATCTGATATGTCAACTCTTGAAGTAATACAAAATTGCCCATCCCAAAAGCAGGCTTTATTATCAGCCATTGGTGGGATATACCCAAAGGATTCCAATCTTGTATCCTTCGATCATAAAGGATACGATCCTCAATTACCAGCTCAACTAGCTTTCCTTGTTCAAGTCAAAGCCCTCAACAAAACTGTTCATCGAACAATTATTGATGAGGGGGCATCTACATGTATCATGTCGAGGAGTTGCTGGAAAACTTTAGGATCTCCAACCTTGTCGCGATCTTCGACGACATTAAAAGCATTTGACGGACGAACATATACCCCATATGGTATTCTAAGTAACTTGAAGGTTGAACTAGGAGGAAAAACAGTAGATATAGATGTTGAGGTAATCGACGGAAATCTCGATTACAACATCCTACTGGGAAGACCATGGATATATGCCATTTCTCAACTTACGGGAAGCATTCCTATGATCCATGGAAGCCCCCATTCGCTTCAAACTATCGGAGTAGGCCTACTAAAAGACCCTGTATTAATGGGAATTTTTTCCCTTCAACCTCTAATCAATTTTGCGGAAGTAGCATCGGCAGGAACCTGCAACATGATATCTTATAAAAAGATCTCAGAAAACGATATTGACATGGATCATGCAATGGTTTTGCCTCCAAGCCCAACATAAATATTGTAGCAATCAATGTTCCTGGCTTGGGAGGAAAACCCAAATCAATGCTCATCGAGTGTTTGGATAGATAGGTCTAAGCAATATGGCACCCCTTTAGATCCTTGGTCGAGAGTGCATGACACCGACGAAGGAATTGTTCAATCAATGGTAATTGAAGGGGCACCATGGGATGATTACCACCATCGTTCCCTTCCTCTGAATTGTGGAGAATATACTCCTAATGACCTTTATCATCCTTCAGTTTTTGATTTTCTATCAAATACTGTAAACACGGTGGATTCCAATCGAAACTTGTCCGACATTGGAGAGACAATCGCCATAAATATCTCGACCAAAACAGATGTTGTAGAGAATATTTATGTTGGCAAATTTTGTTCTCCTTCAGAACTGGAAATATATAACGCTCTTTTTCGCGAATTCAGAGATGTCTTTCCTTGGTCATATAGTGAAATGCCAGGCATTGACTCAAGTATCGTTGAACATGAAATTAAGATGTATCTAGATGTCAAACCAGTACGACAATGGCTACGGCAAGTGCACCCTAAGAAAGCCACTGCCATTAAGGCAGAAGTTGAGAAACTTATCCATGCTGGTTTCATTTACCCGGTTCCTCTAACCGATTGGGTATCGAATATTGTCCCTATTATGAAAAAACAAGGAACAATTAGAGTGTGCGTCGATTATAGGGATGTAAATCAAGATTTTCCAAAAGACAACTACCCTACACCCTTCATCGACTAGATAATTGATGAATGCGCTGGATGCGAAATCTTTTCATTTATGGATGGATTCTTCGGGTATAATCAAATAAATATCCGCCCACAGGACCAGTCAAAGACTGCATTTATTTGTCCGTGGGGCACATTTTCATATCGAAAATTACCCTTTGGTTTAAAGAACGCAGGGGCAACATTTCATAGGGCAATGAATTATGCCTTCCATGACATCAAAAACATCGTTCAACCATAACTCTAAGACCTTCCGGCTCATTCGCGAAAGCGGACTGATCATCCACAACATTTAAGAGTGATATTTCTACGTTGCCGACACTACAAGATACGACTCAATCCACACAAATGTGTATTTTGTGTCAGTTTTGGTGATTTACTTGGCTTTGTAGTCTCAAAGGACGGGATTCATCTTGACCCATGTAAGGTTCAGGCAATTATAAATTTACCTCCACCTTCAAATTTGCTTCAGATTTAGAAACTCCAAGGGAAAGCAAACTTTCTGAGGAGGTTCATTCCAAATTACAATGAACTTGCTAAAGGTTATACACATCTTTTGAAAAAGGAATTACCCTTTGTCTGGGATCAGGTTGCGCAAGCTTCCTTTGATGCTTTAAAAGAATCCCTAATGAAAGCATCATTAATGTACGCACCTGATTATCAAAAAGATTTTAACCAGTATCTGGCTGCAGCGGATATGACGATTGCAATGGTTTTAATTCAAGAAGACGACGGAATCGAACATCCTATATATTATTTAAGTAAGAACTTAAATGATACAGAAAGAAAATATTCTTATGTTGAAAAGCTAGCGCTCGCAGCTGTTCAAGCGATACCGAGATTTCGACACTATGTCCTCTTTCAAAAAACTACCATTCTATCAGATTGCAACCCCATGACTTATATATTGTCACGACAGTTGCTGGGGGGGAAATATTCAAAATGGATAGCAATCCTACAAGAGTTTGATGTGGAATTTATAAAATCCAAGTCAAAGAAAGCTATGGTTTTCGCAGAATTATTATGCGATCTCCCATCGTCATCCAATGATGAAACATCCGAAGAAATGATCGTGGACGAAACTTTGTTTCTGATATCTTCAAGAAATCAGTGGTATGGGGATATAATCATTTATCTCCAAACCCAAAAATATAGGCCAAATACCTCTCACTCCGAACAAAAATGTATTTGATACCAAGCAAAAGACTACATGATCGTCGGTGATACACTTTACCGTTGCGGTATCGATACAGTTTTGAGAAGGTGCCTCACGCATGAGGAGGCTGAAAAAGTCCTGAATGATTTCAATTCAAGTGCGTGTGGGGAGCATCAATCCGGTTATGCTACAACGCAAAAAAATCTTACGAGCAGGATACTTCTGACCAACAATGTTTAAAGATTGCATAAACGCAGTGAGAAGTTGCCATGCTTGTCAAGTTTTCGATAGCAAAACTAGAAGACCATCCGCACCTCTGCAGCCAATAGTTGCTATCGGGCCATTCGCCAAATGGGGCATCGATTTCATGACATGTAACCCCACCTCGACCGGGGGGCATGGGTATATCATAGTCGCAGTTGACTATTTTACCAAATGGGCCGAGGCGATGCCTACATTAGATAATACTGGTGAAACAGCTGCCCTCTTCTTTTTCAATCGTGTAGTCACCAGATTCAGCGTCCCACAAGCTATAGTCACAGATCATGGATCGCATTTTCGCAATCACATGATGGTCGAATTAGCTACCAAACTAGGGTTGTCTCACAACAACTCTACTCCATATCACCCGCAAGCCAATGGACAAGTTGAAGCAATCAACAAGGTCCTGAAGCGCATGCTGCAAAGGATGATTGGAGTTCACAAAAGAAGGTGGCACCTAATCCTGTATTAAGCCTTGTGGGCTTACCGGACATCGGTAAGGAATGCAATCGGGTTTACACCTTTTCAACTGGTATATGGCCTGGAAGCAGTTTTACCAATCCAGTGTGAAATCTTGTCCCTTAAACTCGCAATTGGTCTCCTCCCCAGAAATTTAGAAGAAGAAGCTCATTTCTTGGAACTAATCCAATTGGATGAAACCCGTCGTGACGTCGCTTTGGCTAACGAAGCCCATAAGAAATGAGTCAAAGCGCAGTTCGAAAAAAATTTCAAACCCCATGTCTTCTCAGAAGGTGACTTGGTCTTGCTTTATGACAAAGAATCCGATAAATTGGGAGCAGGTAAATTCAAGTCCTTATGGATGGGCCCCTATATTGTTAAGCGAGTATTAGCAAAAGGAGCCTATGAGTTAATGGATTATGACGGAATTCCACTGGCGCAACCTCGTAACGGGTTGTACCTCAACCATTACTATGCGTAATTCAGTGTGGTAACCTGTATGCTTTTGTTATGTTTTTGTTTTCGCTAAAGTCTTTATTTTGGTCAAGTAATCCACTTTTTACATTTATTGTAGATGTCAAACCTATTGGAGTCATGCGTTGGATATGTCGACGGAGCGAGTCGTAGTTCGTGGAACCTATCTTCTGTGGCCTGGGCCATTTTTGATCCAAGCGGCGAGTTAGTAAGTTTCAAAGGGGTATGTATTGGTCGATCAACGAATAACATCGTTGAATATAGCGTGTGGATAGAACTTCTCTCTGATGCCATCACACATGGTATACACCGACTGATTGTCAGGCTAGACTCACAAGTCGTCATACTACAACTCACTGGTATCTACTCTGTCCACAATCCAGCTATTTATCGCATGTTCTTAAGGGTTAAGATTTTGGAAAGACAATTTGATTTTATTCAGTATCAACATATTTCCTGAAACTTAAACACATTAACTAACTCATTGGAAAATTATGTGTTAGATAGACATTTGCAACATTTATAAAAAGAAGCATACCATCAATATTTGCATTTGGATCATGTAACTCAACCAAAATAAAACTCTGAAAATAAAAAATATATATATAACTGTTTATGGTTTACACATAATGTTCTGTAACCAAGACAAAATTGGTCAAATGACCCAAAACTCATAACACTAGGGGGCACCCTAGTATAATGATGCTCGTGATAGCAAGTCACAGCCTGTGCGATCATGCGTAGGAGCCAAGTCCATCATCTTGGCACACCAGTAGTATGCCACTGCAACCTTAAGACCAGCTCATCGGTCCTCACATCCGGAATACCAAGAGTGAGGCCCTCAACCTGTTCCTATAATGTCGCAAGAGTCTCGGCCACATCGAGGTCGCGAAGGATAGCCCTTCCAACAGCCTCTCCTGCTGGAGTGGCAGCTGGCACTCTCAGGCGTACTACTGGCCTAACGGGACCAACATCTACATGAACACATGAGTTTGGTTAAGTCTTGACAGAATAAATCACAAGGACATTATAAAATAAAAATGATAAACAAGAATATGGTCAAAGAATTTACCAATGGCGCCCCACTATTCGCCATCCGGCAGTACTAAATCTGGGTCACCCCAGAAGTCCATGCCAGCATATGGATACTCGGAGTAAACCATCTCCTGATGATCAAACCACCCAAAGAAGGTATCAGAAAATGAAATTTGAGACTGACCAGCATGCCTAGACATATGTTCAACCCATCTCTGCATACGTGGTTCAGTCGGTGAAGGTAAATCAAGTGCAATATATTGCAGCTTCATCAGTGGTATCTTTTCCAAGGAAAAGGCGGTCAAAATAGAATCATACCCAAAGTTCTTCAACCTCCCACTCTTTACCTTGGTCAACTGTTCTCTCATCACAAGAAGTACTGTGTCACACCAGTTGAACACCTTCGGTTGGAGGCATTCCAAGGCATACTGCATATAAGATCGGTTGGCTACATGAAGAGCCGCACCACCAGCCATCCTACCAAAAGTAAACAGAATAGTCCCGAGGGACCTGTCAGTGACATCACGGATGATGATCTTGCCATCTTTACTCGACTTAGATCCCCCTCTGCAATACCGATGAACATAATCTCTCATAGATTCACCTCCTCGGGCCGAACCTGATAAAGAGATGGGGGCACCCCACCTCGACAAGCTAGTCAAGAAATAGATGTCCACTACAAACAAGGGGATGGATTTGCCCCTGATCTGGAACACCTGGTTGGTAGGATCCCAAGCATCGAGCAAATACTGCAGTAAGTTGATCTGTTGTCTCATGCTAGAAATGCAGAAAAACTTCAGCAAGCCACAGTTCCGCAGTGCGTTTACAGTAACTGGATCATGTAGGGCAAGCATTTCCTCTTCTTCATGCTCACGTTCTCGCCATGTAATAGTCATCTTACTCCAAAGATCTCTGAAAAAAAAACAAGAGAAGAGTTAGATCTTGATTTTGGTAAGAAACATGCAAAATTTCCATCAAAAAATTGTGCATAAAATTCCTTCTTTGTGCCCATCGCACCTACAATAGTGCTCTGGGTACGTTGCATGTCAAATGGCCAATGGACAGGCCAACATCCAACGCACTTTTTGATACATAGAGGGTGCGTTGAAGGCAGAACGAGTTTTTCAAACCCCAGAGGCTCAGAAAAACTAGGAATCAAGCTTAGAATGCAAAATGGAAAGCATGAAATGAAAGAGCTCAAGTTTAGCTCCTACCTGGTCTAGACAGTGTCGAGAATCGTCCACAGAATCTCCCAAAATCAACTGATGAAAATCAAATGGGGAAACAACCTCCAAAACTCCAACAAGCCAAAGTTCAAATGAAAAGGTAAAATGAGAGGTAAAAGCACTTTTTCATTACTTTTTATGTAGTTCAAAGTAAAATATTAGTGTTCTAAGTCATTTTTCAAGCATATATTGTTCATTTCTGACTAGTTTGATGAAGCAATTAAAGATACAGTACAATCTTTGAAAGAACAAAGCCATTTATGGTAAAGTCAAAAAGAGACCATTTAATCGAGCAATTTTAGCGCGGACTTCATGCTCGTTAAAAAATAAACATAAGAAATGAGCACATGTTCCTCAAGAGTTTAAGCTCATTAAAAAATGAACCAATTTCCAGTAAATAACCATCGTGAATGTAATACTTCAGCCTTTAAAGCCTTGGTCGTGTTTGCACCGTCAACTCCATTTTTGCATTGGTCGATCATTCACCTCCATTTGATTGTTTACCCATTTTGAGGAACAGCTGCGAAGAGTGATTTCACTAGCCATCCTTGTGACACTGCTATGATTGGAAAATTCCAAACCTTACCTGGAATCAGCTGCTACCAGTTTTATCACCCGTTCCTCAAAAGACGAGTCTCCTTTAAGCTCTTTTCAACTGACTCGTAAAATATGAAAAGATTGCCGAGCCATTGGCCTCTCCAGCTCGTTAAAGAGATAGGAAGTGCTATCCATCCTCTAGATTTTAATATTTTTGGACCTGAGGGATTATTACACAAAAAGGTCAAGTGCTTGTTTTGTTCGGCTCGTTAAAAGTATCGAAAATTCATCCCTTCTGTATTGTTTTATACTTTTTCGGACTTAAGGGATTAAATGACGAAAAAGGAATTTTGGAGTTTCCTTTACATTCCTTTTCGGACTCTCTAAAATTGAAAAGGATCGAGTTATCTTTGTCGTTAAACTCGTTAAAATTTTAATAGCAACAAACTTGTCTATAGACAAGAATGAGTTTCACTATCGCTAGGCTCGTTAAAACATAGCGATGGGTTTTCCCGAAGGGCAAATTGTAGAACAAGCATATGTTATCCTCCTCAAACTTGATAAAAATAAAGAGGTACTGGTCAGCAATGACTGGGGAAAAATTAGGAAGAAAACTTGAAGAAACTTTGTTGGTAGCAAGTCGCTCTTGAACATGACACTTTCACTCCGCATCCAAGTCGGGTTGGGTTGTTTCATTCACCGGTCACATCACCATGGTCCCATCATACCATCCACATTGGGGTTAATGCTACCAATCCATCACGTCAGTGTCGCCGATATGTTCAAGAGATGTCATTCAGAAAATTCACCTGTGTCTCACCCACTACAATACATTTATACTCCATTCTTTCATGACCGCCACCCTGAACGTTATATCACCAGATCGTTTTCACCTCCATTAAAATCATTTGCTCCGTTCTGTGTCATTGATGTGGGATTCATTAAGGCCCTCCTGTGATGGATCACTTCTTGTCGACATCAGCTCATTATCCAAGAAGTCGATATAGGAACACCCCATTCAGTAATTTGATTTTTGCATGCCTCAATGGCAAGTTTCTCACTTCCGGCGATAGGTTTATATCAATGGCCTTCGACCGAAAGATTTTGCGTGGTGTTCGACGCCAAGTCCTTTATTTACACCACGTGAATTTTACTGCAGTACCTTGAGGGTCATTATCATTATCGGTGATTCCTCTCGCGCCTGTTAACAGCTTACATCATTGGCTAGTAATCAAGTGATGTCTTTCCATGTTCGACTCCAGAACATCTCTCACATGGATAGACTTGTACTTCGAGTGAAGATCGAACGAGATTGAAGACCCCGGATCTAGTTTCATCCATCCGGGCTATGATATATATTCAGGGAAATAAAGACATCAAATGTACATCATTGTTGCACAGATAATCATCCAATCAAAGGGATGATGGCTCTATCAGAATCATCAGTCTACACTCAGACGATTGTCTGTCTTATGTACATGAAAATGAATTTATAAAGCTGAGCATGGGAATGCCCGCCTCAGCTAGATCATGAAAATATTATGAAGATAATGTATTGTATTGTATCTTATTACAGGTCTCCTCCCAGCTTGAAAGAACTTCGGATCCCCATAATAAAGCATTTCACCCAATATCAAAGGATTAACGACCTCATGCTTTAGGGGGCAACTGTTATAGACATTTTTTGGAACTACAACCCCGAGCATGAAATGTCCATAAACCAAGGGCTCCTAAGTCCCTAAAAGTGTTGTTTTAACCCCTAAAGGAACAAGGTCAACTGATTACAGCTTCTCCCAGAAGTTCTCCATAAAAAACTGCTCAGAATTGGTCAAAACAGGATCATTTCAGCTGCTCCACAGGCCAAGTGCGTTGTATCTCACCTAAATACACTTTGTGGGTGTGTTGCATTTCAAAAATCCCTTCTATGGGGTGCGATGGGAGAGAAATGACAAATGGCAGTGTAATTCCGCGAGGTGGAGAGGCAATGGAAGCTTCCAAAAACTTCTTCTGTGACACTTGCCTCTCTGAATTCGACCAACGATGAGTAAGAGATCATCAATCTCCAAGTGAAAGCAAGAACTATCAGAGGGAAGACACTAATCAAATCACAAGCTGACTCATCCCCCTTACAAATATCTATATATGGATCCGTCATCCCAGAGATCCAGAGGCTGGAATTTTGCATATTGTAAGGAATTGTTGTTGGTTTTTTGAGACAAACATCAGATTGTTGGGTGATCTAAGCTTTGTATGAGGTGAAGAGGGGCTTCCTTGTTGAGAGGTTGATGCTGGGTCAGAACAACTGGTTTTAACTCCTCTTGGCTCTTTCTTGTTTATCAATAAAAGCTATTCAAGTTTTCCTCCATACTCTTGTGTCATTTATGTTTGCTGGATTTGTATGGTCAATTTACATCTGATCCTAGATTGTTTATGATTATAGATCCATGTTCTTGTATAGTTCTATGCTACTGTGATCTTACAAGTACTCTGTGAAGCTGGGCACGCAAGGGAACAAGTAGCGAAAGACTATCAAGGAAGAGAGGAATTGAACCAGGAGATTAGTGCAAGACAGAGGTTGGTCTTCTTTGTTCCTCTCTATCTATACTTCATAAAGGAAAAACGAAAGTAGCTTTACTTTGTTTGTTTCTAAGGCAGCTATCACACCTTAGTGGGATAAGCAGTTCTGAGTATACACTTTTCCTTGTAACACACGGACCATGGGTAGGCTGACTCATTTTACATTATTTTTGAGTGGAAAACCCTTTGACTTGACTCATTACACTTTGCACTCCATGCATCTTGCAGATTTTTTACCATTTCTTTACCCAAAGTTGAGAGCTTTGAGCCCCAAAACCATTACGCGGGGCCTTTACTACGCAACGACATTTGTTCCTTATCTCCCTTGATCGATTTTGTTGCTCCTTCTCATACTTAAGCCGCTTGAGAATTACCTGCACAGAGACAGAAACAAGGACCCATCAAAGCATATGATAATGATCTATTGATTAAATATTACATGGAATCAAGTACATGGTAAGCATATGAAAGCATCAAAAGATAAAAAAATCATATGGAAAAGGCTTTGAACACTTTATTAATAAAAGGAATAATTATAACCCAATTTTCTTGAATCAACATCATTCCTCTAGTTCAATCCCATCCTCTCCTCACAACAAGCAATACGCTTTAACAACATTAAAATACTTGCAATCAACTTAAAACTCATATCAACAACACCTCCCTACTATTCAATAATTTCCAGCCCTTGATATCTTAGATGAATGATCTTTTTATACGTGAATGAAGGAGGTTATGCCATCAATGGTGATAATGAATGCCCTCCTATTTTTAGAAATCAAGTCCATGGAAGAAGGGATAAGGGGATTGATGTTCCTTAACTCCCTTTCTCATCCAAATGTGAACTCAAAGGAGTGGGTAGTTTTGAGAAACTTCTAGAGGAATCCAATGGATAAGGAATCTTCAAACCCTCACAAAAGTTTGCTCAAATTCGCCCAGCGTAGGCCAAAAAGGGACCAAGTGCACTACATAGCACCCTGTCAGTGTATGGTTTGCATTGCAACACACCCTAATGAAGGTCTACTATGTTGATCTTCTTAGAGGCAATTTTTGGATGTTTTCAGTGATAGAACTTCTTGGGAAGTGAGGCATTCTGATGACTAACTTCTTTACGATATGTAACAACTACATTAGTGGTTGATGGGCCCTAATAGTAATAGATAAGCTCTGGACAACCTTTTCATTTTTAGAGAGTCGAAAAAGAGTTTAAAGACGACTCCAAGGGGGTTCTTTTTTTGTTTTTAACAAAGCTCAAAAAAGAGACAAAATATTTATTTGTGGTCAAAGATGTTCAATTTACACTTGAGCACGTCAAATTCTGCTTTCAATTGTTAAACTTACTCAAAACCCCATCAAAGTGGATTAAAAATACATGTTCGTGGAAGAAATGAATAAAAATTAATGTTTACTCGATTAATGTGAAAAAAAATAAACATAAAAACAAGTTTTATCTTTCATTTTTACCATTTCACTTTTACCCTTTGACTTTGGTGCTCTGGAGCAGTTTTCTACCTCGAAGTTCACTAGCTAATTGCAAAGGATTCAGTGGACCATTTCTCGTGCTGTCTGGACCAGGTAGGAGTTATCCTTGTTTTCTTTCATTTTATTCCATTTGTTTTCAGTTTTAAGCAAAAAAAAAGGTTTTTGAAGCCCCTAGGTTTTCATTTTTCGAACTCTGGATCAACGCACCCTTTCAATATCAAAAGGTGCGCTACATTGTGTTGGAAATAATACTGAGAGGGGGGGTGAATCAGTATTATCAGATCAATCAAACTTTTCAATGCTCAGAAACATATACGCTACTTCAGTTAGGTGAACCAGCGTGTACACGCTACTGTGGTTACGTAAAACAGCGTATAAGAAGAAAACTCATAATTTAGTTAGCTTATTCTTCAGTTAAGTTCATCAGGACATTATTCACCACATTAACAGTAAGCAGGTGCAGTATAACAGAACAGATCAAAAACCACACACATGAACACCAAGATATAAGGTGGAAACCCAATGTGGGTGAAAACCACCTGCTGCAAGTTGTCTCTATCTTTCTTTAATAAGAAACTTCAGTTTACAATATTTTGTACTGGTGCAGCCTTGTACCAGTACGCAGGCTACAACCTGCAGAAGGCTACAACCTTCTCTCGTTCTCCAAACTTCCTTGGAAGGGAGCTCCAACCCCCTTTGCTCTTGTACTAGCCAAGATACTAGTACGTAGGTGCTGGCCTACAATCTTCTTTCTTTCAGGTATCACTTTTCATACATTTTCAGACTGGATATTCCTGAAGCACATCATTCAATCTGTAGAACCCAATTCATTCAACTTTCATAACAGAGCCATGAAGCATAAAACAACCAATACTAGAATTATCAAACTTTGAATCACTGAACCACTGAACCCTGTCAATCACCAGATACCAGAACCCAGAGCAGTCTACAGAACTCTACAATAACAGTCAGATCCAACTGCAAAACCCAAAAATAAGCTTTAAGAGATATACGCTACTTCAATGAGCGAAACCCGCGTGTACACGCGTTTTTACTTAAGCTAACCTGCGTACAGATCTAAAAATAGATTCTCTCAACTTGCAGCTGTACCAGACATCAGTTAGATCCAGAACATAATATTGCGACAGTATGCAGATCTAGAAATACGCATAATCAACCATATCATAATAGAGCATTTCAAACCATTAGATCCCGATTTGTCCTTAGATCTAGTCTTCCATCCGCCGATGTGATTTCTCCTTAGCTCATATCAAGCAACCCGAACCCTGCATATCAGATCTCTTTCTCTCTTAGATATTCAAGCCTTGTCAAAAGATGATATTGCCTAATGATCTTCTTCTCCTTATATAGCCTTAGGCCTTTCTCAATACCAAGAGCCAAAACCATAGTAACACAATACCATCAACTTTAAAACTAGGGATCGACACGCCCGTCGAGACATAATGGTCCGAAATCATAGGCACAACTTCCAAGGACTAACCACCATGGACCAAAGGAACCTTTCCACATACACGCGCTTTTTCTGAATCGAACTAGCGTGTACACGCGACTTGGGCTTAACGAAACGGCGTGTATGAGCTTCCTTGGCATGCTGTACTGAGATCTGTCTTCTGATTAAGTTTCCATCACCTGTACCAACCTCTGAGTGAGTTGCCATCAAGGACAACACTTAAATCATAATGCCAACAATCTCCCCCTTTGGACTTGATGGCAACCACCACACCAAGTCACTCTCCCCCTTTGACATCAAGGGAAAAGGGCTGTGCTCCCCCTGAGGACATGCTGATACAACTGCTTGGCTGTGCTGACTCGTGCTCCCCCTGACAGTAGGCCAGATCTGCAAAAGATGTTCTTCAACAAGAACCAAGACTTATACACCATAAGGGACCGTCCTATCACCAAAAGACTCAATACATACATCCATACTCCCTACCAAGAGGGGACATATCAGAAACAACCAATTATATTACAGCATTCATCCCAGGCATAGTGGGGAAACCAACATAGGCCGTTACATGACCTTGACACCATAAAAGAAATATGACAAGAGAGATACATGACATAGAGACAACAGATCTAGACCAAGACTTAGGAAAGGCACCAGCAGCATCTGATAAACATCTTGTTAGATCAGCAACCAGGATTTCTTTCTGAGCTCCTTCTCCTGAAACCAACAACCAAAACATCTGAATGCCAACAATGCTTTATGAGACTTTTAAGCTGCTCCCCCTGAACCTGTGCCTGTTGCACTCCCTGAAACTGTGCCTGAAGAATTCTGACATTCCCATTGCTGTTCAGAACTCCAGAGTTTTCCCTTGCTGTTCAGAACTTCATATACGCGATTTTTCCTGTATAAAACAGCGTATGTACGCGGATATACTTTCTGCAACAAGCGTCCAACATATACGCGACTTACCCATCATGAAACCGCGTGTATACGCGCATATCCCTTCCGTAACCTGCGTATACCAACTTTTCTGTAGAACAAACAAACTTCAACAATAGGATGAAGCATCAACTACTCCCAGCTTTTGTCTGAGATATTCAAAAGTTTCCCTGGGCAGTGGTTTTGTGAGAATATCAGCAACTTGCTCCTTAGAAGGAACATACTCCAACTTGACCTTCTGCTCAAGCACTTGTTCCCGAAGAAAATGGTACTTGATTGGTATGTGCTTGGTCTTTGAGTGCATGACTGGATTCTTTGAAATGCTGATTGCACTTGTATTATCACATAAGATAGAGACAGGTGGAGTGCAAGTGATTTGAAAGTCCTGCAAGGTCTGCATCATCCAAAGAAGTTGTGTGCAACAAGATGCTGCAGCCACATATTCTGCTTCAGCTGTAGATAAGGCAATCGAACTTTGTTTCTTGCTGAACCAAGATACTAATCTGGAACCCATGAAGAAAGCACCTCCACTTGTGCTTTTCCTATCATCCACACTTCCAGCCCAATCTGCATCTGTGTAAGCATGAAGAGTGAGATCTGTATTTCTAGGATACCATAAGCCATAGTTTTGGGTCCCTTGAAGATATTTGAAGATTCTTTTGACTGCCTGAAGATGAGTTTCCTTTGGGTTGGCTTGAAATCTTCCAACCATTCCTACTGCATGTGTAATATCTGGTCGAGTACCTGTCAAATAAAGCAAACTCCCAATCATGGATCTATAAGTGGGTTGGTGAACTGCTGCTGATTCATCATTTGCACTGAGGCTGCATCCTGTAACCATGGGTGTACATACTGGCTTTGACTCTTCCATGCCATACTTCTTCAAGATCTGCTTGAGGTATTTGGTTTGAGACAAGAAGATACCTCCTTCATTTTGTTGGATTTGCAATCCAAGAAAATATGTCAATTCTCCAAGAAGTGACATTTCGAATTCTTTCTGCATAACCAAGGCAAAGTTTTGACTCATGGTCTCTTCATTGCTGCCAAAAATAATATCATCTACATAAACAACAAGAATTAGCAATTTGTTATTTTCAACTTTTATATAGAGATTGCTATCTGCTGATCCTTTTGAAAAGCCTTGTTGGTGAAGATATTTGTCCAACCGATAGTACCAAGCCCTTGGAGCTTGTTTGAGTCCATAGAGTGCCTTTTTCAATCTACATACAAGGTTTGGGTCATTCCCAAGAATGAAACCATCTGGCTGCTCAATATATACTTCTTCTTCTAAGTCTCCATTCAGGAAGGCTGATTTCACGTCCATTTGAAATACCTTGAAATTTTGAAAGCTTGAGAGAGCAAGGAACATTCGGATGGCCTCTAGTCTTGCCACAGGAGCAAAGGTCTCTTCAAAATCTATTCCTTCTTGCTGTGCATACCCTTTACAAACAAGTCTGGCCTTGTTTCTAATTACTTCTCCATTTTCATTTAATTTATTCTTGAAGACCCATTTTGTTCCTATTACATTCTTATCTTTTGGTCTAGGAACTAATTCCCAAGTGTTGTTCTTTTCGATTTGCTCAAGTTCTTCATCCATTGCTTTGACCCAACATTCATCTTTGCATGCCTCTTTCACATTTTGTGGTTCAATGGAGGAGAGTAGTGCCAAGTAGCTTGAAGCTTCTGCAAGTGTCCTTCTTGTTTGTACTCCTGCTTCTTTCTGCCCCACAATCTGAGTTTCTGGATGATTCTTTTGGACATATCTGGATGGAGTCTTCTCTTCCGTTCTTGTCTGCTCCTCTGGTTCTTCTTGAGATTCTTCTTCTTCTTGAGGTTCTTCTTCTTCATTATTTCGCCTTTGAGAGTAACCTTCATCTTCTTCAATGTCTTCATGATGAACTTGCCTAGGAATATATCCCTTCTCATCAACCACTATATCAATACTGTCAACAATTCTGCCAAGTCTTTTATTGTAGCACTTGTATGCTTTGCTATGTGGAGAATAACCAAGAAGAATGCCCTCATCTGCTCTAGGTTCAAGTTTGCCAAGTTGCTCATCAGTATTCTTGATATAACATTTGCTCCCAAAGATTTTGAAGTGCTTCACGGAAGGAGTTTTACCACTCCAAAGCTCATGAGGTGTTTGAGTGCTGTTTACTCGGACATTTGTTTTGTTAAGAATAATAACAGCAGCATGTGCAGCTTCACCCCAGAAGGTTGCAGGAGTACCTGATTCATCGAGCATAGCACGAGCCATTTGTTGGATAGTTCTGTTCATTCTTTCCACAACCCCATTTTGCTGAGGAGTTCTAGCTGTAGAGAATTCTCTTCTTATCCCATGTTCATCGCAGAAATCGAAAAATTCATTTGATGTGAACTCCCCACCTCTGTCAGATCTGAGGCACTTAATTTTGTGTCCTGATTCATTTTCAGCCAATGCTTTGAAGGATTTGAATTTTTCGAATGCTTCATCTTTGTGCTTCATAAGCCCTAACCAAACAAACCTTGAGAAATCATCAATGAATAATATCAGATATTCTTCTCCTCGAGGTGTCCTTTTCCTAAATGGACCACATACATCTGTATGGACTAGCTCAAGAGGCAAGCTAGCTGATCCTTCCTTCTCTGGAAAGTTAGTTCTGGTTTGCTTTCCAAACTGACAAGATTTGCATATGGTGTTGTCTGGAATTTTGATATCTGGAAGATCGCGAACTGCCTGATATTTGCATGCTTTCCTTATTTGTGAGAAACTTAGATGTCCCAACCTTCGATGCCATAACCAGTGCTCTTCATCCTTGCTAAGATAGCATTGTTGTTGTCCTTCTTCAAATATGTACAGATTATTTGGAGTTCTTTTGCCCTTGAGAACTGTTTTTCCTGTATCAAGATCACGAACAAGACATCCATTCGATCTAAAAATAACCTCGGTTTTTTGATCACACATCTGGCTGACACTTAGAAGATTATGCTTCAATCCATCAACATATAAAACATTTCCAGCCTTGACCTTTTCTTTCAAAGGAGCAATACCTTTTCCTTTTATAGTTGCAGGAGTATCATTTCCAAAAGAAACTTTCTTTCCCTTTTCTAAAGTAGAATAAGATTCAAGTTTTTCTTTATCACCTGTCATATGTTTCGAACATCCACTGTCAATGTACCATAGATTTTCCTGTCCTTCTGCATAAAATGCTATCCCACATCTTTCTGTTTGAGGTTCCTTTATTCTCCATGTTTTGGTGCTTGTGGCTTGTTCCTTTTTCTCCTGAAACCTGCTCCTGCATTCAGAGTCTTTATGACCAAAATTATTGCAAATAGAACATTCAACTTCATTTTCAAGAACCGAAAAGTTGTTATAGGTCCTTTTTGTAATCCCTGTCATACTTCTTTGTTTTTGAGCTTCCCTAGTCATGATTGTTTTATATGCAACACATTGAGCTGCTCTGTGACCAAAGTTGTGGCAAGAAAAGCATTGTCCATTGAAGAAGCTTCTGCGGTTATTGAATCTACCAGCCAACTGATTGTAATTTCTATTTTCATCTATTCTTGAGCCAAACTGAGAAGATTTTACCTGTGGTTGGTTGTAGCTTTTGTTCATCCTTAAGGAGGATTGTCCCTGATAGTTTCTGTTTGTAATTCGTCCCTGCTTTACCTGATTATCTTCATTGTTCTTCCGCTCATTTCTTCTTGCTGCATCAAGATAACTTTTTGAGGTGGATGCTTGAGAGGTTTCTCCATTATAGCCCAAACCTGTCTTGTTTAGAGGAGACCGCTGCACACTGATAATCTCATCCAAAGTTTCAGATCCTTTGACAAATTTAAGATTAATAGCTTTTGTTTTCTCAATTTCTTTTCTGAGACCAACAATTTCACCTTCTAGTTTTTCAAGATGTTTTTCCTTTTCATCAATCTGAAATTGCAAAGTATCAATGATCACATTCTTTTCTTCTATGCCTCTCTTGAGTCTAGTGATTTCATTATAGAGATTATCCACATCTACAGCATCCTCATAATCATCATCTTCAAATGCCATTAACAGCTTATATTTATTACCTTGTTCATCTTCATCACTGTTTGATAAGCCATCACTATCTTCATGGGTGTAGTAGCTTTTCTTATTTGCACTTTGTTTCTTGTTCCATCTAGCAGGTTCTTTTCCTTTATCCTTATAAGGACATTTTGCAGCATAATGACCTACTCTCCCACAAGCAAAGCATTTGAAAGGTAGCTTACCTCTGAACCTTCCAGAACCCCTTTGAAGATTTCTGACAAAATTTGATTCTTCTTCCTCTTCTTCTGGAACATGGCTTGCTTCATAGTAATCTTCTTTTCCTGATGCCTTAAAAGCAGCTTCCCTTCTGTCAAATGGACCTCCCTTTCTCATTTCATAAGCGGTTAGAATTCCATGTAGCTGAGACATAGTGAGAACACGGAGATTTTATTTTTCTTCTATTGCAGATACTTTAGATTCAAACTTGGGGGATAATGATCTTAGAATCTTTTGAACTACTATAGTTTCTCTTATTTCTTCACCCAAATTTTTCATACAATTAACAATCTCATCTACCCGAAGAAAATAATTAGCCACACTTTCATCATTATACATCTTGAGAGTCTCATATTGAATCCTGAGAGTTTGAAGTTTAGCTTGCTTTACCTGTTCATCTCCTTCATAGCTAGTGATCATTTTGTCCCATATTTCTTTTGCTGATTTGAAGTGCATGACCTTCATGAATTCTGTTTGAGATATACTTCCTAATAGAGTACTGACTGCTTTTGCATTTGTTTCATACTTCTTTTTCTCAGCTGGATCTGTAGGAGTAGCTGAAGGAAAAGCATAGCCTGTTTCTACAATGTTCCAAACTTCTGTACCAAGAGATTGAAGATATGCAGTAACTCTTACCTTCCAATAATTGAAATTTGTCCCATCAAAAATCGGTGGCCTGATTGATGCTTCTTTCTCGTAGCTGCTCATGATGAATGATCTACCTTCAAGCGATCAAGCTTCTCTGAAGGACCTGCTCTGATACCAATTGTTGGAAATAATACTGAGAGGGGGGGTGAATCAGTATTATCAGATCAATCAAACTTTTCAATGCTCAGAAACATATACGCTACTTCAGTTAGGTGAACCAGCGTGTACACGCTACTGTGGTTAAGTAAAACAGCGTATAAGAAGAAAACTCATAATTTAGTTAGCTTATTCTTCAGTTAAGTTCATCAGGACATTATTCACCACATTAACAGTAAGCAGGTGCAGTATAACAGAACAGATCAAAAACCACACACATGAACACCAAGATATAAGGTGGAAACCCAATGTGGGTGAAAACCACCTGCTGCAAGTTGTCTCTATCTTTCTTTAATAAGAAACTTCAGTTTACAATATTTTGTACTGGTGCAGCCTTGTACCAGTACGCAGGCTACAACCTGCAGAAGGCTACAACCTTCTCTCGTTCTCCAAACTTCCTTGGAAGGGAGCTCCAACCCCCTTTGCTCTTGTACTAGCCAAGATACTAGTACGTAGGTGCTGGCCTACAATCTTCTTTCTTTCAGGTATCACTTTTCATACATTTTCAAACTGGATATTCCTGAAGCACATCATTCAATCTGTAGAACCCAATTCATTCAACTTTCATAACAGATCCATGAAGCATAAAACAACCAATACTAGAATTATCAAACTTTGAATCACTGAACCACTAAACCCTGTCAATCACCAGATACCAGAACCCAGAGCAGTCTACAGAACTCTGCAATAACAGTCAGATCCAACTGCAAAACCCAAAAATAAGCTTTAAGAGATATACGCTACTTCAATGAGCGAAACCCGCGTGTACACGCGTTTTTACTTAAGCCAACCTGCGTACAGATCTAAAAATAGATTCTCTCAACTTGCAGCTGTACCAGACATCAGTTAGATCTAGAACATAATATTGCGACAGTATGCAGATCTAGAAATACGCATAATCAACCATATCATAATAGAGCATTTCAAACCATTAGATCCCGATTTGTCCTTAGATCTAGTCTTACATCCGCCGATGTGATTTCTCCTTAGCTCATATCAAGCAACCCGAACCCTGCATATCAGATCTCTTTCTCTCTTAGATATTCAAGCCTTGTCAAAAGATGATATTGCCTAATGATCTTCTTCTCCTTATATAGCCTTAGGCCTTTCTCAATACCAAGAGCCAAAACCATAGTAACACAATACCATCAACTTTAAAACTAGGGATCGACACGCCCATCGAGACATAATGGTCCGAAATCATAGGCACAACTTCCAAGGACTAACCACCATGGACCAAAGGAACCTTTCCACATACACGCGCTTTTTCTGAATCGAACTAGCGTGTACACGCGACTTGGGCTTAACGAAACGGCGTGTATGAGCTTCCTTGGCATGCTGTACTGAGATCTGTCTTCTGATTAAGTTGCCATCACCTGTACCAACCTCTGAGTGAGTTGCCATCAAGGACAACACTTAAATCATAATGCCAACACATTGCACACAACTAGAAGGTTGTGTGCATTGCAGCACACTGTCTCTAGGGGAGGGGTGCGATGGGCACCAAAAAAAAAATTGACAGCTGCTTTCTCCCAAATTTTCCACTACTTTTTGCAAAAAAAGGATCCTAATTTGTCTAATGGTGATTATATGGAGAGAATGAGAGCATGAAGAATAGGATATGATTGCCCTAAATAATCAGGGAATAGTTGATGCCCTCAGGAATTGTGGGTTACTCAAGTATTTTTGATTATCTAGCATGTGGCAACAAATTGAGCTTTTACAATACCTTGTTTGTTCTTGGGATCCTACCGATCAGGTCTTTCACATTAGGGGCAAAGTGATCCCCTTTACCACTGATGATGTTTACTTTCTAATTGGATTGTCAAGGCAGGGTGCCCCCATCTCGTTATCAGGATTTACCAGAGGAGGTGAATCAGTGAGAGACCATATACAACAGTTCTGCCGAGAAGGAACTCAACATAGCAGAGACGAAAAGATCAACATCAGGGATGTTAGTGATTCACCATTGAGAAAAATCCTTTTTACCCTCATCAAAATGGCTAGAAGTGCAATTTTACACTTGGCAAATAGATGATATATGCAGTATGATTTAGAGTGTTTGGACCCAAAAGTGTTCAACTAGTGTGAGGCAGTTATTTTATGCATTAAAGAAAAATTGACCAAGGTAAAGAATATAAAGACAAAAAAAATTGGTTATGGGTCTATCTTGATTTCTTTTGACTTGGAGAGAATTCCACTCATGTAGCCACAAATCATCTCACTGGGAGTACTTGGACCTAGAGACCACTGATGCAGAGATGGGTATATCTTATGGCTAGGCATGTTGGCCAGTCATTGATCTCATTTACACCTGCTTTCTTTGAGTGGTTTTACTAACAGGACATGGCCTTCACAGTTAATCCATATTCAGGAATGGATTTCTGTGGTGATTCAGATCTAATGTTACCGATTGGAGCATAGTGGAGTGTTATTGGTAAATTGTTTGACCAAAGTGTTTTTCTTTTTAAAGTTTCTACTTTTTTGTGTTTCTTTATTACCAAGACTAAACAAACACTTTTTAATATGTATGCAGATGTAAGACCTATTTGAACCATGGGACATCAACAAGAGGCAGGTGTGCCAATATAGAGAGATGTTGGGAGAGTAGTCCTTCGAGACTTGGATTTAGCAGAGACATTGGCCGAGCTACAGGATCACATAGATGGTTTGACTCTAGGTATTCCGGATTTCTGGATCAAGGAGTTAACTATGCGATTGCAGTGCCACACCCTTGGCATGTTGAGTCATTGGATGAGACTCCTACACATGATAGCACACACTGTGACCTGTTATGATGAGCAAAACTAGTCTACTTGGATATTTTCCACATACATTTTTGAGTTTTTTGGGCCAGATGACCAATTTTTTTCTTAGACACAAACTATTTGTAAAATTTTATATACAAATATATATATTAACTTTCAAAGTTTTATTATGGTTAAGTGATGCAATCCTATTCAAACGATGATGTGAATTGAAAATGTTTACTTTACAAATGTCACAAATCTCTGTTTAACACATAGTTCGCTAGAGAATCAGTGAATGTGTTTAAATTTCTTGAAATATGTTGATATTGAATAAACTCAAATTACCTTTCCAAAATACAAACTCTAAGGAACATGGGATAAATTGCTAGATTTCGGATGGTATAGATGCCAGTAAGTTGTAGTACAACAAGTTGTGAGTCTAGCCTAATGATGATTCAGTGTATGCCAAGTGAAATGGCATCAGAGAGATGTTCAATCGACGCACTATACTTAGCGATATTGTTTGTTGATCGTCCAATACATATCCCTCCAAAACTCATGCAAAAGATAAATTCAATGTACTACAACTAGATTAATCAGTATAATCAACAAATGGTTCCGAAAAGTTCGACATATACAAAAAATGTGAAGTGGATTACCTAACCAAATAAAAACTATGAAAGAAAAAAAACACACAAATGCAATCAAAGCATATATAAAGTGAATTTTACTAGAATTAAATAAGCATAGTAACATTTAAGGTACAACTCGTTTCGGGGCTGCTACAATGGAATCCCATCATAATCCACTAAATCGTAGGCACCTTTCATCAACACACGTTTAACAATATAAGGGCCCATCCATAGTGGTTCAAATTTTCCTGCTCCAAGTTTATCAGAATCGTGATCATAAAGCAAGACTAGGTCACTTTCTAAGAAGACACAAGGCTTAACATTTTTATCATATTACGCCTTGATGCATTTTTTTTGCACCTCGTTAGCCATTGTGGCATCACGATGTGTTTCATATACATGGATTAACTCCAAGAAACATGCTTCTTCTTCAGAAGTGTTAGGTAGCAGGTCAATTGCAAGTTTGAGAGATGAGATTTCACATTGGATTGGTAAGACTACTTCCAAACCATACACCAATTGAAAAGTGTAAATCCATTCGCATTTCTCACCAAGGTTCGATATGCCCATAAAGCCGAGTACATGATTAAATGTCAATTCCTCTTATGAACTCCAATCATTCTTTGCAACATGCACTTAAGGACTTTGTTGATAGCCTCAACTTTTCCATTAGCTTGCGGATAGTATGGAGTAGAACTTTCATGTGACAGTCCTAATTTGGAAATTAATTGAACCATCATGTGATTGCAAAAATGCGACCCATGATCTATAACTATATCTTGTGGTAAACCAAACCTGGCAACCACATGGTTAAAGAAAAACAAAGCAGTCATTTCGCCACTATTGTTCAATATTGGCATCGCCTCGGCCCATTTAGTAAAATAGTCAACAATGACTATAATATACCCATGCCCCCCGGCCGAGGTGGGGTTACATGTCATAAAGTCAATGCTCCATTTTGAGAATGGGTCAACAACAATGACTAGATGCAGTGGTGCAGGTGGTAATCTTGTTTTATGGTCAAATATCTGGAAAGCATGGCAACTTCTGATAGAAATAATGAAATCTTTGAATATGGTTGGCTAGAAGTAACCAACACGTAGAAGCTTTTGTGCAGTTGCGTAACCGAAGAAATTCCCTCCACAAGCACCTGAATGACACTCATTCAAAGCTTTTTCGGCCTCCTCATGAGTAAGGTGCCTACATAAAATAGTATCGACACCGCAGTGATAAAGTGTATTACCAATGATTAGATAATATTTGGCTTGTTATCGAGTATGTAGCTATTCAAAGCGATAGGTATTAGGCCAAAAAGGTTGGGTTTGTAGATAGACTAGTATATCTCCATACCATGGATCACTTGACAAGATAAGAAACAAAGAATCATCCAAGATTGATGATTCTGATGTTAAATCATCGGAGGATGAGGGAAGATCGAAAAGCAACTCATCGAAAACAAGAGATTGCTTTGATTTAGGTTTGATGAATTCCAAATCAAACTCCTGCAAGATAACTATCCATTTAGAATACATTCCCCCCAAAAATTGACGCGACAAAATGTATGTCATAGGGTTGCAATCTGATATAATGGTAGTTTTGTGGAGGAGGATGTAATGACGAAATCTCTGCACAGCTTGAACGGCTACCAAGGCTAACTTTTTGACATGTGAATATTTACTTTCTGTATCGCTGAGATTATGACTCAAATAGTAAATAGCATGTTTAGTTCCATTTTCTTCTTGAACTAAAACCATACCAATGGTTGTATTTGCAATGATGAGATACATGTAAAAATCTTTTAGATAGTTTAGGGCATACACTAATGATGCTCTAATCATGGAATCTTTGACAACATCAAAAGAATCTTTCTCAACTTGGTCCCAATGGAAGGGTACCCCGTTCTTCAATAGACATGTATAACCTTTAGCTAATTCAACATAGTTTGGAATGAACCTTGTTGTGGGGAAAAATGCGTATGCAGGACGATCCTATCCACCTAAGGTGTGACAGTGCCTTAGCAACAAACAGAGACAGCTATTCTAGTATTCTTCCTTTATGAATTAAGAATGAAGAGAGATGGATGGACTAACCGGTGTCTTCCGTTTGTCCCTCGATATGGTTTCTCTTCTCTTTGAGACTTCCCAGCTACTTGTCTTCTCGCTCGCCCAGCTTCAAGAGGTTTTTGCAAGATCACAAGAAGAGAACACTACACAAGACATGGATTCATATTCATAACTAGTTCAGGATTAGAAATAAACTAAACATACTAATGCAATCATACATCAAAGATACATCAGTATATAGGAGAAACCAAGATAGCTTTATTGATGAATAACAAGATTCAGGAAGAGATACAACCAGAGGGCTCCAATCCAGCATCTCCTTCCCAGCAAATGGAATTCCTATCTTCACCCCCTTCAAAGCATTAAGAACCCAATAGTTCCAGTCTCAAACCAACAACAATTCTTTGCAATAACAAAATTCCAGCCCCCTAGATCTCATGGAGGAGAGATCCATATATAGATGTTTGGAGAGAGGATGAGTCAGCTTGAGATCTGACTAGTGTCGTCTCCCTCTGTCAGTTCTTGATTCCACTTGGAGGTTCTTGCTTCCACTTGGAGATTGGGAACCTCTTACTCATCACCAGTCGAATTCACTGAGGCAAGTGTCATTGAGGAAGATTCTGGAAGCTTCCTGGGTCTTGACACCTCTTGGAATGAACTTGCTATTTGTCAAAACTCGCTCAACGCACCCTGGTAGTGCTTCTACCTGCGTTGCAGTGCAGGTAGCTAGTGTTGGCTTTGACATTCAGCGCAGACAGCTAGTGGAGCCACTGAATTGATCCTGAATTGACTTGTTTTTGAGCAGTTTCTGGTGGAGAACTTCTGTGAATTGCTGTGGTTTGTTAGCCTTGTTCCTCTAGGGGTAGGAACAACATGTTTAGGGACTTTGGATCCCTTAGATTATGGACATTTCATGCTCAATGCTGTAAGGCACAAAAATGTCTATAACAAACCTCAGAAATTTTTCCTTCCCTTGAAGTCTCTGTATCTGTAACAAGTTTGAAGGTGGAGGCAAGCCAAGAATTGCCTGAACCTTAATGGGATGAAGTCAAATTCTATCTTTTGAAACTACGAATCCATGCAATCGACCAGAGCTAAAACAAAACACACATTTATGTGGATTGAGTCTTATCTTGTAGTGTCGATATCATAAGAATATTGCCCTCAAATGTTGTGGATGATCAGTCCGTTTTCTTGAATGAGTAGGCAAATCATCAAGATAAGGTTGAAAAATGTGCTTTATGTCATGGAAGGCATCATTCATCACCCTCTGAAATGTAGCCCCTACATTCTTCAAACCAAAAGGTAACGTTTTTGGAATCTAAATTCGGATATTCCACAGTTTTCATTTTTGCTTCGTCGACGTTTCGAGTCTAGACCAAGACTCATCATCAGGACTTGATTACAAAGAAGAGATAGTAGTGATAAATATGGTTATGGTTGTGTGAGATCAATCATGTGAGCCGACCAACCTATGGTTTGAATGAACTATATTTTTACTATTTACTATATTCTTATAACTTTTCTTATTTATTATAAAGTTCTTTTATAATTAATTGTAATTTATAATTAATTGTGATTTATAATTTATTGTAATTTTTAATAAATTGTAATTTATGATTAATTGCAATTCTTTGATATATTATAAAGTTCTTTATAATTAATTGTAATTATGTGCCCCATGGACAGATAAAAGTAGTTTTCAATTGGTCCTGTGGGTGGATATTGATTTGATTGTAGCCAGAAAATCCATCCATGAATGAAAAGATTTCACATCCGGACCATTTATCAATAATTTGGTTAATAAATGGTGTAGGATAATTTTCTTTTGGACATGCTTGGTTTACGTCCCTATAATGGACGCACACTCGAATTGTTCCTTGTTTTTTCATCACTAGAACACTATTGGATACCCAATCAGTAAGAGGTACAAGGAAAATGTATTGGGTCCCTATAATACTAGTGATTCCCCCATTAATATTGTAGTTGTATCCCTTATTAATATTTTTGTTCCCCTATTGTCCCCATATTGTTATTATTGTGCCCCATAGAATTCCTTTATTGTTATTTTTGTGCCTTTATATTATTATTGTTAGGTCAGCTTGGTTATATTGTCACCCCTTAGACTCCTATATATAGAAAGGAGGTTTTGGCATTTGAATCATCGGACAATTGTTCATTTGTGTAATGTAAAGGTGGTTGCCCCTTCAAAGAGGCTGAATTCTAAGGCATTGATCTATATTTTCTATCTTTTTGTGAGCTGGTTCCATAACATTTGGTTTCAAAGCTTTGGATTCTTGGGTTTCGCTGCTCCAAATAGCTCATCGTGGCATTTTTTCTATAACTTCTTTTCTGTGACATTTCAGAAGGCAAAAAAAACCCATTTGAGATGAAATCGTGCTGAACCTCGGGTCCAAATTTCAGAGTTTTTTGCGCTAAATTTGTGAATATATGATATGAGAAAGTGGGTCTTTTTGTAGACTCCTGAATTACATTCCAAATAGGTGACCGTGGGAAAATCGTCATAAATTTTTTTTTGAGCATCAGATTGAAATTTCGTAAGAATTTACAAAAAGAGGATGGACTATAGTTTCCTGTTTACATTTTCTAAACCTAAAGGTCAAAACAGTGACACATGGCACTTCATACAAGTTCACTCTTCTGAAAATGTACAGGTCATCTTGGGAGATTGTGCATAACTCTTTCTTGGAGAATCTAAATTTGATCAAACTGTTGGCATTGGAAAGAGGACACAGACGGCTACTATAGATCACAATTTCAGAACTAGAAGATCTGAAATTAGAAAGATACATCAACTTCAATATCAAGTGCCTACAAAGTGAAAAAAGGTGTGTATTTGTTTTTAAATATTTGCATAAGATTGGTTTGAAAAAATAGTTTGAAGGAATTTAAAGGGAATAGTGAAGCATTATTATCGGTAATTGATGCCCTGAAGAAATAAAATGGAAACACCTAGTAAACAACTTGAAATCTCTAGCATGACTCCTGAAGAAGAGGAAGAAATGCTACATGATATATCAAAATTACAAGACCAAGTGCAAAAAATGTCACTCTCACAAAAGCTAACAGAAGCTACGATAAATGCCATGGAATCTAAGATAAATGGCATGGACGCTAAGATGGACAACATGGAAGCTAAGATTGATGGTATGAAAACATTGTTACTAGAAAGGCTTCCTAATGGAAAAAAGGTAGGAGAGGAAACTCATAAGGAGAACAAAACAAATGTTAATCATGATTTGAAGATCATGATCATGAAGCCATCATGTAAAAGCTTTTCAACCTAAGCTTTAATGGCAGCGGATTTCTTAGCATGAACATGTCGAAGCCACTATCGTACTGTTTTGACATCAGGGTACATTTTAATCTCATGTTCAACAATAATTGAGTCAATACCCGACATATCCTCATAAGACCATGCAAAAATATCTTGAAATTCGCAAAACAGAGCACAGTAGTTATCAAGTTCCAATGGAGAACAAGATTTTCCAACATGAATGTTTTCTACAATGTTAGACTTGGTTGAAATGTTTATAGAAATCGTTTCTTCTATGTTGGACAAATTACACTCTAAATCTATAGTGTTTATAGAATTTGAAAAGAAATCAATGATTGATGGGTGTTTTAGTTCATTTGAATAATCTTCAATGTCATCTAGAAGGTTGGAATGATGATGATAATCCTCCCATGGGGCCTCTCCTATCATCATTGATTTGGTGATTACTTCATCTGTAGAATGTATACATGGAAAAGGATCAAAAGAGGTACTAGGGTTTGCTGCACAAGCCCGAAAAATTGAGTGCTATGATGATTCAATGGGGCCTAACGGCAATCCCTCACTGTGACCATCAGTTTCAAAGTAGTTGGAAATCTTCTCAAAATCAGGTGATGTAGAAGAAATAATGTTGCAAGTCTTTACTCTTGCCACTTCTGCCAAACCAGATGGTGACGGGAGGGTAAAAGTGCCCATTAGGGAAGGATTTTTAAGGAGACCTACTCCAACACTTTGAAGTGACAGCTAGTTTCCTTGTATCAACAAAATTCTTCCTGTAGCCTGTGAACTATTGGCAAGCAAGGCTAGCTTATCAATGACTGTGATTCCACCCTTGAAAGGGAATGCAATTGTACGAAAGTATGTGGAAATGACAATAATCATAGCATATACCCAAGGCCTTCCTAGTAAAATGTTGTAATCAATGAGTCCGTCAACTACCTCAACGTTAACAGTAACGATCTTGCCCCCTAGTTCGATTTGCAAGTTACTCAAAATCCCATATGGAGTATATGTTCTTCCATCAAAGGCTTTTAACGTAGTTGGTGATCATGACAATGGCGGTGAACCAAGTTTTTTACAGCAGCTCATGGACATAATGCAAGTAGATGCCCCTTCATCAATAATAGTTCAGTGAATGTTCTTATTGAGAGCTTTTACTTGGATTAGGAAAGCTAATTGTGCCAGTAATTGTGGTGCATATACCGCATGGTTAAAAACCACGAGATTTGAATCCGTAGGATCTATTACACCTATTGCTGCCAATAAAGCTTGTTTTTGGGAGGGACAGTTTTGCAACACCTCGAGTGTCAACATAGCTGAAGGTGATTGAGGCAGATCTTCCACTATATTATGGTTTTGAGCTGCTCAAGCACAAGGGTTGAATGTTGTTTATGCGCAACTCCCTTTGGTGGCTTTATCATTAATTCAGGTACAACTGGGGGAACAACTTCTAATGAAGTTGAGGTCAAAGTACTAGGTTGACGAATGGCCTAATTATTTGACAACGATGGATTTCCATAATCTTTGTTTCTTGTTGACACCAAAACATCGTTTTGTCGATTTTTGATGGATAACATGAGTACTTGGGATGTGGAAGCATGGTCAATTGCAACCAAATGTGTCTCTAGGGTTGGAAACGGATCTGTCAACACTGCTGATGTGGTTGAAATCCTTAGAAATTTAGAGACCTTAGAGAAATGTGGAAAATCTCTTGTATAATGCTCGTCATTACATATCAAACATGGATAACGAGGTTTCCTGGCCACGATAGGGGAATAAGATGATTTCTCTGGAATGGAATGTTCTTGTTTCTTTTTGTTATTCTTCCCTTTTTTCTTACCTATTGTTTTCTTTGGATATTTTCCTTTTTCAGGTGACACAACATTAATCTCTGAGGAATGAGTGTTTTCTAATGCATTGGTATCCTTATTGGAAACAACAAGAGTTTGACCAGATGGTATTCCTACCACTTGTGTGCTTGAAGAACTGATCACACCATCGCCAGCATGAAGTCCTTACTCGATTGTGGGGGTGGTGGAACAGTGTAAGATGGTCTAGGTGCATTGGGGATTTTATCATAGAGTGTGTCGGATTGTGTGTAAATCAAATCCAAGTATTGATCATGAGTGATAACCTACTCTTCTATGAGAACACCTTTTGCAACATCCTTGGTGATTGATGGCAACAAGGACTTTATGAAACACTCAGCTAAAATTTAATCGAGAATGTATGTCTTAACCATTCGACGATGATGCCACCACTCATGAATATGATCTAATAGATGGGTAGCAGTAATTTGTTTAAAGTTGGTCAAGAGTTCCATTCCAGCCTCGTATCTGATAGGTAACTAGAAGTGGGTCAAAAAGGTAGTGGCTAAAGTGCTAAAGTTACCGAAAGAAACTCTTGGTAATTCAATGTATCATTTAGCAGCTAGACCAGTAAGTGTTCTTTGGAAAAGACGAAGTCTGATTGAATCGTCATTCAAAGTGTTGGATGAACACCATAAATGAAAGGTCATAATATGATTCGATGGGTCTTCTCTAGGATTTTTGTTAAACTTCGGAATATCAGATGGTAACTTATGCAAAATTACTGACCACCAAGGTGCATATGAGATTGGATCATTGGTAAGTTGGTTTAAATATGGTAATTCTAAAATTGCTACGAATGGCAACTGTCGATTCAAGTTAGGTTAAACATACCGAGGATATGATGGAATTGCCTATGCAATAGGTCTTTGCAGACCATCGTAGGGCATCTGCATTTGGTACCTTAGTATGCTTGTTGATAACTAGATTGGATTTGTGGTTGTCTGTCACCTACAAAGCCTTGTTGCCTAGGACCTTGGTAAGCTTGATATTGACCAAAACCAAGTTCAGCTTGTGAACCATGTCCAAACTGAGGTTGGAACTGTTGGAAACTGGGATTTTTGGAATTGTAGTAGCCACGATTGTTGAGCCAATTGTTGTTGCCCAACAGTGAAAGGTTGACCAGGTTGTGAATCAACTATACCAGTGTAAGCCTCGGTCATTCCAAATAAAGGTATACTAACCTGAGGTTATTACTGAGCTCCAGAAACAAGTGGTTGTTGTATAACAACTTGAGAAACTTGAACCTCTTGACTTGAAACTTGTGGTTGCAAGGGAGAATGATTAGTTTGTACCAGTTGAGATGCAACAATTTGAGCTTGTGATTATGGCACAATAGTAAGAACATGTGTAGTAGGAATAGTTGACCCAATTTGCATTGGTTGTGTTGGATACACAAGCCTTGGTTGAGTTGGCATTACTAGTTTCCATTGAAAAACTCTAATTATAGGTTGAATTGAATATTGGAGGAGATTACTATATGGTTGTCCTCAGGAATAAGGAGGATACGATGAACAAGAATATTGCTCTCCATATGGTGGCAATCCAGTATTTAATTCATACACATGTCTTTGTTGACCAGATTGCCGTCATGATACTAATGTACAACATAAAACTGTTGAATTCCCATTAGAAACAAACTAGGTAAAATTCTGGTTGAGGACATGGGTGATGACCATGGTGCGGAAGCAACCCCTGAGTGGGTTCTTGACAATGATTGGTAACCAATTAGGACAGACGATTCACCATACAGGTGTGACTCAGGTGTGGTAGAAAACATTGAAGGAGTTAGAACAAAAGATTCTACTGTAGCTACATCAAATGATACGATATGGGATGTTCAAAGTTGTTTAGCCATAGTTAACTAGCCCAAACGTTGTCCTAAAGATTCAATGAGTACTTGGAAGGAAGCAAGATCAGATAAAGCAAAGTAATCATGAGTAGTAGCATAAAGATAAAGCCCAGTTCCAAAGTGAACAAGGGTTCTAGGTGTGGAAACTTCTACTAATTTCTCCTCTATGGCAATCAAATATGGTGGAAGAACTTGACCGTCAGGTCTGTAAAAGATTTCTGGTGTTGATGAAAGTTTAGTTTCAACAGTAACTGATGTCTGAGGGGTAACAACTTCTAAATGTCGAAATTCGAAGTCCATATGTTCAGGTAAATGAACAATAATTTAAAATGGAGGTTCCTGAACAATTTGAGGTTCATATGTAACTCATATTTGAATTGGGATAGATTCTGGACTAACTTTTGGTTGAGTTGTTTCAAGTTCAAAAGCACTTTCTTGTTGAACAATTTCAAGTTGAGTATCAACTTGTTGTTGGACAACCTTGGTTACTATTTCACTAGGATCAATGTTAATGTCCTCAGGCAATTTTGAAACTTCTTCTTTAGGAACGGATGTACCAGAAATAGTTAGAGTAACTGGAGTCTTTGTAGTTACTTAAATAAATGTTTCAGGTAACTCGGATGAAGAACTAGGAGATCTTAATGTACTAGACTCAGTTAAACGAGATCACTTTGTCCGAATTGGTGTCACTTTGGGAGGAAAAGGTTGTTGGCTCGCTATTCTCCATGAATGACGGGGTTTGGGTTGATGTTCCTCCACGATTTCTGATTAATTTTATTATCAAAAAGAAAGAAACAAAAATGGGTAACTAGGCAAAAGGTTTACCAGGGAATTGTGAACTGCAGAATACCTTCTGGAAAACCAGTAAGTATGGGCATGAAATATCCTCGAATGTTGTGTTTGGTGTATCAAATTTGCAAGGAGGCCAACTCGGTTACTTAAGGATGGATAGCAACCTAGTGTTGTTCTCCCACATATACCCAAAGGTACATAGAGGCCTAGTCCATATAAGTGTTGTCTGATGCAAAACCGCATAGTGAGAGCATTCCCATATACTTTATGTATTGTAACACCTCCCTATATACCCGAAGGTACATGGATGAGCTACGATATACTCATGTACGTGGAATGAAGTATCCCACTCGAGATGTATTGCAGACAGGTTAGCAATAGCTGCTTGGTTTAACGACACTGGAACACGTCTCTAGCTTAGAACCACTTAATGTTTTCGTTAATGATAATGCTCCATTAGGTAAATTGACGTTTATTTTAAGTTGATCTTGCTTAGAAATTTTCCTTTCAAGTTCACCGCGTGATGTATTTTGCAATTCTTAGGAATGAAACTATCATGATAAGCACTCTTTCCATTCAGCTTTAACAATGAAAATCCTAGCTACTTAGGGATAGAGCAATCAGATTTCTTTTGATCAAAGAGAAGAAAGCACAATCTAAATGCAAATTCCCTACACTATTCCGTTTAGCACACACAAACTCTTTTCAATTCAAGATGCATGTATTTATTTTCAATTTCCATTAATGTGAATGATTCAAAAAGGAAAACTAATGCACAAACAACCAACAAACTCTTTACATAAAAATGACAATTTTGCGACAATTTCTTTTCAAGGAAAGGAATATTATACAACACTTTCGTTTTCAAAGAAATCAGGAATTACGACACTTTCAATGAAAAGACCAATCATGTGCACACATCAACCAATCGATCTTTCATGAATGAATATTTAATGACAGTTGAACTTTCGAAGGAAAGGAGGATTTTACGACACCTTCTTTCGCTAAAGATCAATCGATTAAAACTTACTTTCGACTATAGATTGAAAATGATGAAGTAAATATGTAAGAAAAATTTATCAATCCTAGTCTAGGTAGGGCTAAATTAAGGAGATGAAAAACTATTTTTAGAGACAAAACATCATTGACATTTAGCAACTCATTCAAATAAGAGAAAATTGGCAAAAAATTTAGTTCCTAGATGGGAAACTGACCCTCAAGGGATCATCGCAGGCAGTAGTTAGAGAGAGTGTGATGGATCACACTGGATATATGTAAGAAGTGCACTAAAATGCACTTTGTCCTTCATTATACGACGCTGGTGACAGTAAGCAATTCTAAAGGTAATTTTGACATAGTTTCGACTCGATTTTCAATGAAAGAGGACTAAAATCAATCAACGACCACAAGTAAAGTCTATAGAAATTTCTTAATAGGTTGACAAGCTACTAATATGGATAATTGCATCCCCATCAGAGTTTCCAATTTGTTTTGGGAAGTTTTAGTGTTCTTGGATAAATGCTTAATCCCTCTATACTAGTAGCTTAATCTAGAAACAAAAGCATAAAGCATTCTCTACCTTTTCTATAAACAATAGATAAAATAAGAGAACAGAGAACCTACTTGTAGCTTTCGGTTGTTCCTCATCTCCCTTGATCGATTATGTTGCTCCTTCTCATACTTAAGCTGCTTGAGAAGTACCTACACACAGACAGAAACAAGGACCATCAAAGCCTATGATAATGATCTATTGACTAAATATAGCATGGAATCAAGTACATGATAAGCATATGAAAACATCAAAGATAATATAAGCATATGGAAAATGCTTTGAACACTTTACTAATAAAAGGAAGAATTACAACCCAATTTTCCTGATTCAACATCATTCCTCCAGTTCAATCACATCCTTTCCTCACAACAAGCACGACACTTTGACATTATTACAATACTTGCAATCATCTCAAAACTCATATCAACAGCATCTCCCTACTATTCAATAATCTCCATCCCTTGATCTCTTAGATGAGTGATCATTTTATAGGTGAATGAAGGAGGTTATGCCATCAATGGTGATAATGAATCCCTCCTATTTTTAGAAATCAGTTCCATGGAAGAAGAGATAAGGGGATTGATGTTCCTTAACACCCTTCCTCATCGAAATACGAACTCAAAGGAGTGGGTAGTTTTGAGAAACTCCTAGAGGCATCCAATAGATAAGAAATATTAAAACCCTCATGGAATTTCACTCAAATTCACCCAATGCATGCCAAAGAGGGACCAAGTGCACTGCATAGAACCCTGTTACTGTAAGGTTTGCATTGCAGTGTACCCTAATGAAGGTATACCTGCGATGATTTTCTTAGAGGGAATTTTTGAATGTCTTCAGTGATAGAACTTCATAGGAGGTGAGGCATTCTAATGACTAACTTCTTTAGGGTATGTAACAACTGCATTAGGGGTTGATGGCCCTAATAGTATCGGTTTGTAAGTTGGGGTTGATGTGCCCAAATAGATTTGTAACAATAATAACTATGATATGCAACCATTATATTGTAAGAACCAACATGGTGGTGTGGTGGTAAGTAATATGGTTTGTTTAGGAGAGGCCGCAGATTTGATTCTGCTTACCTGCCCATAAATTGTACACTACGTGCTAATGATATACCAGACCTTTAGGGAGGGACATGTGGTGGCCTTCGGGTTTGCCACTTGTCTCCTCCTCATTGGTCCACCTCCATCTAATAAAAACCAGCCAAATCATGACACTATTGACCAATTGTAATGCGCCACTTGGTGAAACCACACTGGACATTAACCAACTTGACTTGCCCAGTCACCTACCACGTCAAAAGTACGGACTGCTAATTGTGCAATGACTATACATTTTTTTTCAAATCCTCTACTTCGTAAAGTGGACAGAACATGATAATTTCCTCATATGAGCTCAGTTTGCATTGAAACAAGCTACGTTGGGATTTTAGCACTGAGACAGGCGTAGTCGTTCAGGTTTAGAGCAATTCTGAGAACTTTGGTTTTGAGATAATACTGAGCACCTAATCATTCCTCCCCACTGGAAGCCTTTTGGACCCCAAAAGATACTATCAATTTTTCAGCAGGTGAGGGTACATCACCCTCACCTTCTTGATCTACAACCATTTGGCCTTACAAGGATTTTGTCCCTTTAGTCCTACTCGAAGGTATTCGAAATTCCCTCTCTTTGAAGTTTTGGTTCTTCTGTCAAGTATGATATCTTGCTAAAGTTCATTAAGACATTCTGGTGAGAAATAATCTATTGATAGTTGTTGAGAATGCTCTCCTCGATCATCAATCGAAAGAGGCTCAAACAATCTCGAATTATCAATATTAACAACAGATTATATTTTCATATAAGGGGGACAATTTATCTTAAATGCATTGTTACCAATATTTTCTAGAATTTTAAAAGGACCATAATGGATTGGCTTTAGCTTTTTACCTTCCCCTTGAAGTCTCTCTTTTCTAATATAGCCAAAATTCATCTCCAACTTGACATTTATGATAGACACAATGTTTTTCATGCCTTGCCTTATTACTTCTTTGACTCTTTTCCAGTTGTTCTTGTACTGTGTGATGATCAACTAAATTTTCTCAATGAATTTCCTTGCCTTATCGATGTCGCTATGACCATCAATGTCGACATCTTTCTCAAATATGAAGTACAATGGTGATCCTGGAAAGTACACAAAACATGCCTCAAATGGCAATGTGTTTATGGAATAATGCTTTGACTTGTTGTATGCACGTTGTATGTAATGCAACTGTTCATCCCACAACTTGGGATGTTTGTTGCAATATCCTCTAAGAAGATGAATGGCTGACCTGTTGATCACCTTGGTTTGTCCATCTGTTTGTGGATGAAAGGTTGTACTCTTCTTCAACTTAGTGTCCATCATGTCCCACAAAATTGACCAAAAAATCCCAACAAATCAGGAATCTTGATCACTTACAATGGAAGTATGAAGACCAAAAGGAACCCAAATATTTTGAAAGAAAAGATGAGTTGTTTGTTCAACTTTAATTTTCTTCTTACATGGCATTAGAATGCACATCTTGTTGAACATCTCTACAACTACATACAACTAATCATGACCTTTCCTTGACAATGGAAGACCTCCTACAAAATCCATTGAGATACTCTCCCATGGATGTGAAGGCACAAGAAGTGGAGTGTACAATCCTAGTTTCCTATTGCTAGGATTACTTGTTGCACACAAACAAAATCCTCATATGAAACGAGATACATTATCAAACATGCGTGGCTTTCCTAAACCAAAGTGTCCATCAATCAATGAAGTGTACGCCTCCCTTATGATATTGTTTCTTTATCCATGTGGAATATGTTGTAGAATTTTTTTGGTTTTCGTAAGTTAGCATCAATTAGTCAAAAAAATGAAAATCATTCCAAAAAATGTTAATTTAGGATATGGACAAAAGGAATATTGAATCAAGAAAAGTTAGGGATATTTTGATGAATGAGTCCATATCAAATAAAATCTTAGAATAGATGCCCTAAAAAGGAAGGCAAAAATAAAAAATGCTAGATAAAAGAGAAAAAAAAATAATAAATTTCTGAAAGTATTGCAAATCCAAATGCCACTACTCTTAGTCAAAGTTTATTTTTTCAAATAAAATGTTGTGTGCAGATTGTTTAATTTCCACACCAATCCATAGAATCCAACTGTACAGTTTAATCATGATTGGATTTGATTTAAATTGTTTGTCAATTGCTAATAAACAAAATTTGCTCAATAGTTTAATCTGAGCCAATGGAATCAATAAGGGATAGAAGTAGATTAGTCATTAAAAGAAAATTTTTGAGATGGTAGTCTAAATTCACTCGGGTAACTAAGATTGAAAAAATGTTAGGAGTTAAGAGTAGGTGGACAATTGAAATACAATTGGAGTATGAAGGGATTGTTATCCTAAGATATAACATTGGAAATATGTGCATATGGTGATGGGTTTTATTAAGCATAAATTCTAAGTATCAATGTTAATTTTATCCAAACTTCATCCATTTATTCCCTAATACTGCATACATGTCACATTCGACAGAGCTCTTGGCCCCACCATCAGTTTTGCCTTGTGTTGTTAAAACCCATTCATTCTATTTTTCATCTGGAACACTCTCCCACTATCTGATAGCTTACATCATTCTTCAAACCTCATTTTCCATCCGAACTTTATCAGCCGGGGGGGGGTCTGAACTGGGCAGTTTTGGAAACCGCCCCCCAAAACTACTTTTCCTCCATCCTAGTCTTTCGGGACTTAAAATGCCAAAACAACTTACCACCATGACTTGCTCCCAAATGTGGGTTTCATTCGACCATACACCATAGCTCCTACGTCATCATCCATGTCTGCTCCAAGTCACTTCCTTTGTCTAATCAACTTTCATCTATTTGTTATTCATTTAGTTCACCACTCCCGTGAATTTATCCTCCATAGATCCATTTTAACACTCCTGTTGGATAATTAATGAGGATTTAGCCATTCATCAAACAACCCCACTCCATTTTATTCATTATAAGCCCTGTTCCTTCACAAAAACCATTACACAGTACATTTCTGAAACTCAATTCATCACTAGAGATTTCGTGCTTGCAGCCTAAACAAAATATTCATCATTCAATCAAATTTTCAATTCTGTCGAGAACCAAGACGACATCTAGTTCCACCTAATCCATTTTCAGTTACACTGTTTTCTATTATTACTATGTTTTAGACCAATTATTCCCATGTCTGTCCAGTTCATCCTGCAATTCACCTAAAAAAATGCCTCCTAAGGGAAAGGAAATTGTAGAAATGAAAAATCCCCTCATTCATTCACAAGTTGAATTCCATCATACTCCCCTAGTTGACAAAGGCTATAAAATCGTTGAGTCTTCCTCTCAATTTGATTTATATGAAATCTACTGCTGGATGGGAGACCATCTACTTGATCATATAGATTAAATATGACTTTGGGACTCCCACGTTCCTTACTAGATTTTCCCACAGATATAGATGGCACCTAAATTTGTTAATAAATTCCACGAATCCTATGATCCTAGTCAAAGAGGTATATCCTCTTCTTTTGACCTTTCTTGCTCCTTTTCTTCTTTCTCTTCACAATCTATTTAGAATAATTTCTTCTCAGCACACTTATGAACTTTAGTCTATTTGCTATCACAACTGTAACAAAGCCCTTTTTCTCTTTTCTCTTCCAATTGTTGTGGTGTCAACCTTATAGGTTGTGGAAGACTAGGGGCAACAACACTTCCGTCTTTATAGTTGTGAGTGGTATGCTTCTTGGTTGCCATAATTTTGCTTTCCATTTTTCTTGCTAACCTGAATGTCTTCTCTAATGAATCAGGTTCCCAAAGGTGAACATCATGTTGGATATTATCCTTTAAAGACCCTATGAACACATCAATCCTATGGTGCTCTGGAATATCTTTTACCCTTATGTTCAATTTTTGGAACTCCTCAATGTGCTCCATTATTGAACCCTTTTGTTTGAGACTTATCAATTGGCTAAAAAAAGTGTTTCTTTTTGTATCCTCATAATGTGCTATCAATTCTTCCGTAAAAATTGCCCAAGTGATAAATTGTTTACGAGATAAAAACCATTGATACCATACAAACTGATCTGGTTCCAAATATAAAGTTTCCATGCGTACCTTTTGTGTTTTTTGCACATTATTGAGATCGAATAATTGCTCCATATGTAATATCCATGTGGCGGGATCCTTGCCATCAAACTTCCTCATATCAATTTTTGGAATATGGTGAGTATTCGATCGAACATTAGAGTGTATGGAATCATGATTAACATTTCTTTTGTTCTCATCATGAGTTTCCTTTAGTACCCTTTCATCCTTAGTGACCATTTCTTGTAGCAACTTATTCATATTTATCTTAAATTCGTCCATGTCTGTCTTCAGATCTATCTTCAAATCTTCCATCTTAGCTTCTACGACTTTCTTTAAACCATCCATCTTAGCTTTTACATCTTTCTTTAAACCATCCATCTTAGATTCTGTTCCTTTTTGTGCAGGTGACAATTGTTGCACTTGGTCTCGTAATTTTGATATATCATGTTGCATTTCTTACTCTTCTTCATGGGCCATGCTAGAGCTTTCAGGTTGCCTATTAAGTGTTTGCATTTTCTTTCATCGGGGCATAAATTACCAATAATAATGTTTTACTATTCCCTTTGAATTCCTTCAAACTAATTTTTCAAACCAATCTTATGATTTTTTTTTTAGAAAACTACACACCTTTTTTTCACTTTGTAGGAGCTCGATATTGCCTCTGATGTATCTATATACTTTCCAATCATCTAGTTCTAAATTTGTGACTTGCAGTAGCCCTTTTTGTCCTCTTTCCAATTCCACAAGTCTAACCCAAATTGGATTCTACAAGGAAGAGTTATGCGAAATCTCCCACAATGACTTGATTATAGACTAATTCAGTAGAGCGAAATTGTACGACGTGCCACGAGTCACTATTTCGATCTTTGGATCTGAAAATTGCATAAAAGAAACTAAAGTCTGTCCTCTTTCTGTACCTTCTTACAAAATTTTAATCCGATCCCCAGCGAGAAAGTTATGACGAATTTCCTCAGGTCACCTGTTTGGAATGTAATTCAAGAGTCTGCAAAAAGACCAACTTCCTCAGATCATATCTCCACAAATATAGCGCAAAAATCTCTGAAATTTGGACCAGAGATTCAACGTGATTTCTTCTCAAATGGGTTTCTTTTGCAACTTTTGAAATGTAGCCGAAAAAAGTTATAGCGAAAATTCCATGAAGACCTGTTTGGAGCAGAGAAACCCTAGAATCCAAAGCTCTGATACCAAATGTTATGAAACCAGGTCAAGAAAAGATAGAAAAGATAGATCAACGCCTTCTAATTCAGCCTCTTCAAGGGGGAAACCCCCTTTACATTACATAAATGAAAAATTCTTGGATGATTCAAATGACAAAACCTCCTTTCTATATATAGGAGTCTAAGGAGTCACAATATAATCCAGCTGACCTAACAATAATAATATAAAGCCACAAAAATAACAATAGAGGGATTCTATGGGGCACTGTAATAAAAATATTGGGGAAATAGGGTCACAACAATATTAATAAGGGGTATAACTATAATAGTAATGGGGTAATCACTAGTATTATAGGGACCCAACATTTCACCTACAGGAGAAATCCTCTATTTTATCAATGCTCATTCTATTGAACAGATGTTGCAGGCCCTAACTATATGACCAACCCATCCTTTTTCTCATGAAATATTGGTTGAAGCCTATCAAAAGATATATTTTACTAAAATATCTCAAACTCTTGAAATTTTCCTTATTGAAGATAGCCCTCTACCTAAAAGAAGCCCTCCCTATGATTCATCCATGTTCCCAGACAGAACCAAGCAAATTATCACTATTCTTTCTTATTTTCTTGGTTACAATTCTAATCAATATGTTAATGAAGCCATCCTAGGTTTCTTATCTATCTTTCCCATTGATTCCAAACCTACTATTCTCTATAACTTTATGCAATTTATTGCTGAAGCCATCCATGAACAATTTGTCCAGTTTAGTACTGAAGAAGTATTCAAGTATTCTTCAGTACTTGTATATATTTTTATATATTTTCAAGGAGACAAGTTTCCATTCACCTTACACAAGCTAGATGAAGAAGGCAACTAGAAATTAGTGATATTTTGGACATCTATGGGAATGTCGGAGAAGGAATAATTGACATCTAAACAATTCATAGAATTGTTTGTTCATCCAGCTATCAATCTTATGAGAAGCACTCCAATATGAAGAATCAGTGAGGAAATTGTGAAAGTATTGCAGCTGGTTGATCAAGCCACCACAGGAGATTGGTATCTTTACCAAAACTATACATAAATTAGAGTCCATGGCTATGAGCTTCCACCCTACAAAATTCCTAAGTACCTCCCTATTAGAATGTTTGCATTGGAATATATTAGGCAAAGGTTAAATGTAGATGAAGTACCTTTTGTAGCCATAAAGGAGAAATCACAATACAAGCTAAAGGGTCAGGTTGGTACTTTCATCTACAACACTAGAGTAGTAGGAGAAGAAGCAGACAGGTTATTGAAGGAAACGAAGTTTTGTTTCAGATTCACTTGGTCTTATGACCCAATGGGTGTAATCTAAAAACTCAGTGTTGAAAATAAATTTACTGCATCCCACCATAGATCTAGGCCTGAAATATAGCAGTACAAAAATTAGTTAGAATGGAACAAGAACACCCTTCAAGAAGCACAAGAATAGGAAATCTCTACTTCAAATGTACAAACTCCACTTGCATAGGAGAAGATATCCAAGAGAGGAAAGGAAGAACAGTCATACCCTACAACTGAAGCATCAAGCCAAGGCTTTAGAATTGTGCACAGAAAGAAGAGACCTAGGATCTCTGTGAAGGCTAGTGCAAAAAATGAGCCACAAAAAACAACATTTGATGGACTTGGGGAGACTTTTATTTTTATACAGTCAGGTGGACAGTCTACATAGTTCCCCACTCATTCCACTACTTCTTAGGAACAACAAGTGATTCAGACTAATGGAACCAGTCAGAAGGAAAAAGAAGATGATATCTTCCATGTCTTCAGTAGAATTAAGAAGAAGAATGAGGAATTGAAGCTAAACACTTATAATCAATTTTGAAACACTCTTCCAATTCTCAATCTAGAATTCTTTCAGTATTTGACACTGAGAAGGGTAAGATGCAAATGGATTTCTTACACAATCAAATTCCACAACCCAGGACTCCTGCACATTATCAAAAGCAATCCTCCTTTGAGTTTAATGTAAAATATGTACATCCAATTAACCAAATTGAGATTCACAAACAGACTGGCCATATGATTTCTTCCACTTTAACTCATACTGCCATGGGCTTATCAAAGTTGCAGGTCACCTTGGCCAGTACATATTCAGAACTCAAGTTGGAAAAACTTTCCTCACTCACAAAGGACATCAAGATCAAATATTTGGAAGATCTGGTGCTAAAGATGGGATATGATCCCTCAAATATAAATTTTGCAGGAGAACTTATCAAGAAGAAAAATGTTGAGCTCTCAAAATTAAGGAAGCATCTCAAACTGCCAACTTCTGAGGACCCAATGACCAAGGAGATTGAAGAAACCAAGACTCAGAAATCTGACATGATGAAGCTCGTCATGGAATAAAATCTGCATATAAAATATGGAGGAGAAAATGAAAAAATTGTTCAAAGAGAAAGAGGAAGCTATGAAAAGGACTCAAATTCCAATGGATGTAGTTCCTCTTTCAGCAGTCTCTATAAACCAAGTTTCTACTTCAACAACAGTACGAACTACAGGTACAATAGAAGGAGTTGAACAACTTGCAGAAGTTGTTCAGAACCTGTCCATTCAGAAAGTTGAAATCAAGAATTTGTAGGATGAACTGAAGGAATTAAAACATATTAAAGAAATTGTAGACAATTCACATGGAACCGAGTTGCAGAGGACAAAAAGTAAAATTTTAGTTCTACAGAAGGAAATCAAAGAATCTTACCTTGGAAACAAAATATGTTTGGCAAAGGCAATTCTATGGGAAGAGATTACTAAATCAGTCAAGGATATCTGGCCCTATATCAAAATAATCTTTGATCAAAAGGACTTGTTGGAGAGATCTCAGCAAGCTATTGAAACTATCTCCAAGGAAATTGAGGACATGCCAGAAGTTTCCACTGAGGTAATCAAGTTTTTGAATTCTAAAGGTTGCTACGAGCATCAAGAATTAGCTATAAATGACAGGAAACCAACCATACTTGAAGTGAAGAAAATCATCACAAAGAAAAACATCATTCCTCAATTGGAGGAAAACTGCAACAACATTAATGTCATAGTTCAAATATTTTTCAATGGGTTAGAAACCTTGATCAGCAAGAGTTTTCCCTCTATTCTTGTGATAAATGAAAAATTACTGCCCAATGAGGATTATGTTCGAAATGTTACAAAGGCAGGCACCAATGCAGCTTCAGTTTCAAACATAAGAGGTGTAGCAACACCGAGGGTTGTCCAGAATGCACTCAAAGATTCGTTTTTCATTCTAAATGAAATCAAACATATATTTCCAGTAAAAACTACTTTTACTAAGCATACATAAATGGATGAAGTTTACCAGAGAGTAACTAAGTTATCTATCCCAAATAAGAAACGTTGGGAACAATTAACTGATTTACTTGAATGAAAATAGGATCAAACAACATTCATTTTTTCTAGGAACAAGTCATCAACAGTTCAATAGTTTTCATCTTTTCCAAGAACAATCATCAACATCTCAACACCAAAATAGTGACAGATCGACTATCAGTTTATCTTCCTGATTCCGTGTTGATCTATTTTTATAAATTTCTTTAAGATGTTTTCTTAGATCTAAGATTGTATAAATAACTCCCTTCCATGAGTTTGTAAGGGTTCCACCCTTGAAAGAAAAATTTGTAAGCATTTAATGTACTTGGATTTTTCGGAATCATTAATACAAAGGAAAAGGATTATGAGTTTTGATTCATATTGTTTTCTGTTTCTTGTAAGTTTTCTAGTTTTCATTCATTGTTTTATTTCTTCATGTTCTTAATTTTTACAGAGATAAATAGGTAGGAATAATTGTGTTTCAATTTACTCCTATAAGCTTCTGAAGTGATTACCTTAAAGAGAATGAATTATATAAAATTGTTTGTTTAATTAATTCCCTCTAAATCATAAAATCATCAGCATCTTTTGTAATCTTAGGAATACTCTGTTAAAATTTTTGAACATTGTTTGAAGGCTTTCTTACCTATGATTATTTAATTTTCTATTTGAAACTTGTAATAGTCATATCATCTTTTAGTTTCTTATCATCACTAAACAAGCTATATCACTATGTGGATTTTAATAACAACCCTCTGTTTAAATACTAATACTATTCAAAAGGTTAGGTATGTCTGTTTTATATCTGTTTCATACATTGGTCCTCTAAAATTAAAACAAAAACCCCCAAAATAAATATCTTAGATGCCCTGACATGATATCTAGCCATTATCATGTCAGAGATACAACATCAATCTAGTGTCGTTGTCGGGGACTTGAATTTCATTAAGTTTTCCTATGTCGACGATGTAATTCCTATTCCTTTAAGGTGATTAAATGTATAGATAGGTGAAAATCCTTCACTTGGTGACTCCATTGTACCAAACTGGCACCTTTTAAGCACACTAGATCCCATTCTGAATCTGACATAGTTAGTCCTCTGTCAGATGCAGAAAGACTTGTGAGAAAGGCCAATTCTAGAACAAGACATCAACCATATTCTTCTACTTTAGCCTTGTAGTCTGAAGATATATTACAATTTGATCCCTATAGTAATATTCCAACCAATCCATAGTACACTCACTTATCACCAAGGGTTGTTGAACTCTTCGATAGGGGAGTTGATTTCAAATCAGTTTTCCTTATTCATTCACTTGAATCTCATCTAGAACCCCCACTTCCACCAAGATTACCTAAATCTGAGTCTGACCTAGGTGTTCATTTACCTTAATAAAAACCTACAGACTTGATACCCCTTACAACTTATTCATTTCATTCCACCTCTGAACAACTTGAATCCTCTACTTCTAAACAACCAGAAGGGACCTTTGTTATATATTAAAATCCACTCTTTGAAACTGAAGAGGATATTCATTCTCAGGTCCATAATTTGGTTATTAAAACTACTTTAAAATCATTCAGGAAGTCTCTGCCTTCTTTATCTCCTCCTTCTTCACCCCCACATAGTAATTCAAACCTTCTATCTCCATCCTCCTCTTCCCTATCATCATCTTCACAAACATCTCATACATCATCTTCTACTATGGCATTCCAACCCATTGTATAGGCAAGATATATAGTTTTATTTTTACCTCCAATCCTTCATGATTTCCCTAATGGATATTTATAGAACCTTCCTAGATATAATGGATAAAATGGTCCCTCAACCGAGGACCATCTTCAAACATTTCTAGAATTTGTAGATAACATGAACATAGAACAAGGAAATGTTTACATGAGGTTGTTTGTTCAATCTCTTGAGGGAAATGTGAGGACATGGTTGAGGAAGTTACCTGCAAATTCCATTAGAAACTGGGAAGAATTAACAAATATATTCAAAAATCAATGGGGTGGAAAAAATATTCTCTTTAATTTTTGACTGAGTTTGAAGAACTTAAAAGAAACTTTGGTTAACCTGTCTCTAATTTTATCAAAAGGTTCAATAAACGTTATCATAAGATACCCCCTGATTGCAAACCACCTATAGCAGCAGCTAAATCTAGGTTTTTGAAAGCTTTTGAAGATGATTTTGTTGTGATGTTAAGAGAAAGAACTTCAAGGACTCTTAAAGATATGAAAACTAATGCTATAGAGGTGGAAGAAAATAGGGCTGCCTCAGCCACTTTAAAAGCTAAAGAGGAGAATTCCCAATGAAAACTTAAATCAAGTCAAGAGGCGTCTACTCCCTCTGAGACTAAAACTGAAGATTATAAAATAGATGGGATAGCTTCACTCAAAAATCTATCTAATAGAATTTTCAAGATTGAGACTCAACCTAGAACAGTTCAACAAATGGTCACTCGACCCCAAAATCAAAATCATGGTCAATATAAAAGAAATCCACTGTTACAAATTCTTCAAATGCCTAGTAATGATCAATAGGTTCCAACCCCTTTACTGATAGATGATCAACAACCTGATGACAATACTATGAATATCACTAAAGATATTAGCAATATGGATAACTCTTTTAGTCACACTGCTATTATTCCTCTCTCACAACAAAAGTAGGTTCAACAAGATCGAGACTCCTCACAGGCTACCAAATACCATGCCTTCTTTGAATTCATAATTGCAGAATTGAACAAAAATATGATCTTAGACCTATACCTGGTCCTAGAAGAGCTCATAAGGAACCTCCAATAATTTAACCTCGTACCAAAGCTATTGAAACTAAAACAACTATTATTATACCATTAAATCAGTCAACTGATACTACTCAAATTGAAAAAATTGTTTTAACTACATTTAATGTTGAAAAGGAGTTATAAAGAGTTAAAATCCCTATACCACTTTCGAAACTTTCCAAAAACACTGGATATAAAAATCAAGTCTTCAAATGGATGCAAAACACCTCAGTTAATGTTGAAAGTGATATTATTAGTCTTTAATATGGAAAAATAGTAGTTGTCTTTGGTCCTAGCTCTGATATGGTAGATGAAATAGTACACCCTTTCTATGTGACTCTTAAAACAAATGATTCCATGCTATACACTCGTATGCTTAATTTTGGAGCATCACATAATCTCATGCCAAAAACTATCATGGATCATTTAAATCTCCACATAACTAGATCCTATCATGATTTGTACACCTTCGATTCCAAAAAGGTGCCTTGTCTAGGATTGATTAAGGATTTAGTAGTCACTCTTGCCCAAATCCAAGTAAAAGGTGTAGTGCTACATATAGTTGTCACAGATATCCCTTCCAAATTTGGAATGCTCCTTTCAAGGTCTTGTTGTACCAAATTAGGGGGAACTCTTCAGATGGACATGTATTATGCCACTATTCCAGTTTATGGGGAAGAGCAACTAAGGTTGTATACAGAGGTAAGGTTTGTGCACACTTTTTTCAAAATAGATCAGCCAAGGAACCATCCCACCTATGAAATTGATCAAGATTTTGGTTGTTTCCAACTCTCTTCAAACCAAACACATGAAACTCAAGTAAAAATTGAAGATGTAATTGAAATACCTATACCAAATTAGACTGATGTCTAGAAGCTATTCTTTGATGATTCTTGTACAAAGGATGGAGCAAGAGCTGGTGTAGCATTAATCTCGCCAGAAAAATAAAACATTACACAATCATGTAAACTAGATTTTGAAGTTACAAATAACGTAGTTGAAAATGAGGCTTTCCTTTTAGGACTACAGTTAGCCAAGGGCTTAAAAGTACAAAACCTAAGTGTTTTTACTAACTTAGAGCTCATTGTTAAACAAGTTAGAAATATTTTCCAAACAAAACATCCTAGGCTTAGATATTATCGAAATGAGGTTTGGGATTTAGTTGAAAATTTATTCAATGCTTTTAATTTGACAGATATCCGAACAGATTAGAATATTTATGAATATTCCCTAATTGTTTCTACTAGTTCATTTAAAATCCCTGATCAAGCTAATTTTCTCTATCAAATACAAGTCAAATACATGCCATCCATCCTAGATAACCTAAAACACTAGAAAATATTTAAAGGTGATGAACAGTTAAAATCTTTATTGCAAGTTATAGATGAACTTTCAATTCTACAAATTGATGAAAATAGAACAGAAACAAATGAAAATGATAATTCAGATTTTAATTAAAAAATTTCTAATCATGATATCATTTAGTTGTCTATCTATTCCCAAAGGTATCATTCCTTTAGATAAATTGTTTGATCAAAATGATGTCCTCAGAAACCCACAATCAATCTCTCCACAAGATGACATAGAGGAAGTAAATATTGGAACAAATGATGACATTAGGAGCATCAAAATTTGTGCATCCTTAGATCATGAAATTAAAGCTCAATACCTTAAGTTATTTCAAAAATAGAAGGATGTTTTTTCATGGACCTATGCCAATCTAAAGACTTATGATACATCACTGATACAACATAAGATTCCTTTAAAACCAGAAGCAAAACCTTGTCAACAGAAATGTAGGAGGATTAATCTAGCACTTCTACCAATTTTAGAAAAGGAAATTAAGAAAATTCTAGATGCTCAAATTATTCTCCCTCTTAGATACTCTAATTGGGTTGCTAATTTAGTTCATGTTAGAAAGAATAATAATGGGGAAATTAGAGTTTGTGTGGATTTTAGGAATTTGAATAAAGTGTTGGAAATAATACTGAGGGGTGGGGGGGGGGGGGGGTGAATCAGTATTATCAAATCAAATACTTTTTCATTTTCATTCTCAGATATATATACGCTACTTTAGTTATGGGAACCCACATATATACGCAACTGTGTCTAAAGCAACTAGCATATATCCAGTAAACTTTGATTCATTTAATCCATTAAATGTTGATCTTTAATTAGTGCATCAAAAATTCATTAACCATAAGAACAGTAAACAAGTGCAGTAAAACAGTATAGATCATCACACACATGAACATAAGATATAAGGTGGAAACCCAATGTGGGTGAAAACCACCTGCTGTAATTCATATCTATCTTCTTTTAATAAGAAACTTTTGTTTACAATATTTTTGTACTGGTGCAGTCTTATACCAGTACGCAGGCTTCTACCTGCAGAAGGATACAACCTTTTCTCATTCTCCAGCTTCTCCTGGAAGGGAGCTACAACCCCCTTATCTCTTGTACTAGTTGATGTATTAGTATGCAGGTGCTGACCTACAGAAGGCTAACCTTCTCTTCTCTTCCAGGGACCACGCTTCATAAATTTTCAGAATGGATCCATCAACAACATCAATTATATCTGCATCAACCAATCCCCTTTTCACCAACCAAAATTGAATCAATCATTCACTTCTTTGAATGTTGTAATCAGAGTATAGTAACACCAACCAGACACCAATCCTGAACCCAGAATACTGCAGAAATAAATAGAAGTAGCTAAAACATATTTTATGAGACGTACAATACTTCAAGATGAAGAACCTGTGTGCATACTCTTCTGTATTAAGGCAAACCAGCGTATACGTTGTTTTAAATTATTGAACCAGTGTGTATATGCGCCTGTTGTGCCGAACCTGCGTATAGATCTATAAAAGACAATTTTCCCTTTTCAAATATTTATAAATCAGTTATACCCAGATTATTAGATTTATAGATCAAGTCATGCTCCAAATATAACAGATCAAAATCACACAAAGATACTACTATTCAAGTCTTAAGATCTTGACCCATCAATAGAACTTATCCTTCTTCTAGTGCTTAGGTTCCTCCTTGGTTCAGATCCAGCTATGCACCATAACCCAATGACCAGTATTCTAGATCTCACTCTTCATAAGATATTCAATGCTTGAGTCGGTGCCTTTGCCTAATGATCTCCTTCCCCTGTATAGGCTTAGGCCTTACTCAATACCATGGTCTAAAAACACTTAGAACCAATACCTAGGTTCAACACTTCGGATGAGATACCATGGTCTAAAACCACTTAGAACCAATACCTAGGTTCAACACTTCGGATGAGATACCATGGTCCAAAACAATAGGTCCAAATACCGAGTACCAAATACCATGGACTAAAAATAAGCTTTCCCACATGTGCACACTTTTCCACGCATGAAAGCGTGTGCATACACATATGCGACTTTTGATCGACGACCCCACATGGATACGCGACTTGGTTAAGTGGAAACTACGTATATCTTTTTTTCTTTTATTCTGAGAGCCTGAACTATGATTTGTCATTTGAGTGAGTTGCCATCAAGGACAACACCTGTGTCATAGTGCCAAACCTGTGTCATAATGCCAACAATCTCCCCCTTTGGACTTGATGGCAACCCCAAGTCACCCCAAGTCACTCTCCCCCTTTGTCATCAATGGAAAAGGGTGATGATCCCCCTGAGTACATGCTAAAATCTTCTACTTTGGTGTGATGTCCATGCTCTCCTCGACTGTAGGGAAGGTGTGCAAAAAGATGTTCTACAAGAAATAACATGACTCTATAAATGACCTTCCTATCACCAAAGACTCATACATACATCCATCTCCCAACCAAGTGGTGGTATACCAATTTTGACCAATCCAACCAAGTGGGGATACACCAAAATTTTACACATGATAAAACAAGAACATTACATCATCCATCCTAGGCAAAGTGGGGAAACAAAATAGGTCGTTACATGACCTTGATGATAAAAGATATACATGACATAGAGGCAAAATATCTACAACAAGATTATGATAGTCATCAACAACTATCATCAGCAGCATCTGCCAATCATCATTCAGACCAGCAACCATGTTCTCCCTCAACACTTGCTCCACCAAAAGCAGCTGTGAAATTGAACCAAGATCTTCTAAGATAATGCCAGCAATGCATTATTAGAAGTATATAATCCCCGTGAACCTATGCCATATGGTCTCTATCAGACCCATATCAGACTCTTTTCATCTTGATTCTGACCCAGCGCTTTTCTTAAAATCAACATATATGCGACTGTATCCATAGAAACTAGCATATATACATGGATGCTCCTCATGAAACTCGCATACAACCACTTTTCTCTAAAATAAATAAGTGTCAACAACAAGATGATGCATCAACTACTCCCAGTTTCTGTCTAAGGTATTCAAATGTCTCTGTGGGCAGTGGTTTGGTGAATATATCGGCAACCTATTCCTTTGAGGGAACATACTCCAATTTGAACTTTTGTTCAAACACTTGTTCCAGGAGAAAATGATATTTGATAGGTATGTGCTTGGTCTTTGAATGCATGACTGGATTCTATGAAATACTGATTACACTTGTATTATCACATAAAATGGAGATAGGTTGTGTACAAGTGACTTGAAAGTCTTGCAATGTTTGCATCACCCAAAGGAGTTGTGTGTAGCAAGATGTAGCAGCCACATATTCTGCTTCAGCTATAGATAATGCAATTGAACTTTGTTTCTTATTGAACCAAGATACTAATATGGAACCGATAAAGAATGCACCACCACTAGTGTTTTTTCTGTCATCCACGCTTCCTACCCAATCTGCATCTGTATATGCATGAATTATGAGATCTGTATCTCTAGGATACCATACGTTTTGTGTCCCTTGAAGATATTTGAAAATCCTTTTAACCGCCTGAAGGTGTGCTTCTTTTGGATTTTCCTGGAATCTTCCAACTATTCCCACTACATGCATGATGTCTGGTCAAGTACCCATCATATAGAGTAGACTAACAATCATGGATCTGTAGGTTGGTTGATGTACTGCTACTGATTCATCATTTTCACTGAGGCTACATCCTATTACCATAGGGGTACATACTGGTTTCGAATCTTCCATGACATATTTCTTCAAGATCTGCTTGAAGTACTTGGTTTGTGATAGAAAGATATCGTCTTTGTTTTATTGGACTTGTAAACCAAGAAAATATGTGAGCTCACGAAGTAGGGACATTTCAAATTCATTCTACATGACCAAGGCAAAGTTTTGACTCATGGATTCTTCATTGCTACCAAAGATGATATCATCAACATACAAAACAAGTATTAGCAATTTATCATTGTCAATTTTTATATATATATTTTTATCTGCTGATCCTTTTGAAAAAACTTATTGATGGAGGTATTAGTCCAGATGATAATACCAAGCCCTTGGAGCCTGCTTAAGACCATAGAGAGCCTTTTTGTGTCTGAATACAAGTTTTGGATCATTTCCAAGGATGAATCCATCCAGTTGCTCAATATACACTTCTTCTTCTAAGTCTCCATTTAGAAAGGCAGATTTCCCATCCATTTGATATACTTTGAACTTATGAAAGCTAGAAAGAGAAAGGAAAATTCTTATGGCTTCAAGTCTAGCAACCGGTGTAAAAGTTTCTTCAAAGTCTATACCTTCTTGTTGAGCATACCCTTTACAAACAAGTCTAGCCTTGTTTCTAATAACATCTCCATTTTCATTCAGCTTGTTTTTGAATACCCATTTGGTCCATATGACATTCTTATCATTAGGTCTAGGAACCAATTCCCAATTGTTATTCTTTTCAATCTACTCAAGTTCTTCATTCATGGCCTTGACCGAACATTCATCTTTGCATGCTTCACTTACATTTCATGGTTTGATGGAGGAAAGCAATGCTAGATAGCTTGATGCTTCTATAATAGTTCTTCTTGTTTGAACACCTGCCTCTTTCTGTCTCAAAATTTGAGTCTCTGGATTATTCTTCTGTACGTACCTGGATGGAGTCTTTTATTCTACCCTTATCTATTCTTCTGGTGCCTCATAGGTTTCTTGTTCATCATTAGTTCGATTTGATGTTGAAGGATAGTCCTCTTCATCTTCAAAATCTTCAGTTTTTATCGGCTTTGGATTGTCGCCTGCTTCATCAACCACCACATCAATACTTTCAACAATTTTTCCAAGTATTTTATTGTAACACTTATATCCTTTACTTCGGGAAGAGTAACCAAGGAGAATTCCTTCATCTGCTCTAGGTTCAAACTTGCCAATGTTGTCATCAGTCCTTTTGATGTAATATTTTCTTCCAAAAACTTTGAATTATTTTACTGTAGGAGTCTTACCATACCAAAGTTCATGAGTAATTTGAGTGCTGTTTACCCAGACATTTGTTTTGTTGAGAATAGTAACGGCAGCAAATGTGACTTCACACCAGAAGGTTGTAGGAGTTTCAGATTCATCAAGCATAGCACAAGCCTTTTTTTGAACTGTTTTGTTCATTCTTTCCACTACTCCATTTTTCTAAGGAGTATTTGCAGTAGAGAATTCCCTTCTTGTTCCATGTTCTTCACAAAAGTCGAAAACTTCATCCGAGGTAAATTACCCTCCTCGATCAAACTTGAGGCATTTGATTTTGCAATCTATTTCATTTTCAACCAAGGCTTTGAAAGCTTTCAACTTTTCGTAGGCTTCGTCTTTATGCTTCAGAAGTCCTATCCAACCCATCCTGGAAAAGTCGTTAATGAACAATATCATGTACTCTTCTCCTCGAGGTGACTTTTTCCTTGATGGACCACATGAATCAGTAAGGACAAGTTCAAGTGGATTACTAGCTGATACTTCCTTCTCAGGGAAGTTAGTTCTGGTTTTCTTACCAAACTAACATGATTTTCATATTGTATTGTCTGGAATTCTGATGTCAGAGAGATCACGAACCACCTGATATTTGCATGCTTTCCTTATATGAGAGAAGTTAGGTGTGGAGTACTAAAAAGGTATTTTTTCAATGATCATTTCAATGGCTTTTCAGTGGAACTTGTAAACCTTTTTGCATCATGAACGTGGAAAACATAAAGAATTATAACAAAACATGTGGGATTAGTATGCAAGACTTAACCGCTGATAATTGTCATTCTCCTATGCAGGAAGGGGTAAAAACAAGGAGCTGTTTTTCCAAAGAAAAAGGAAAGAGTCCCTTTGACGAAGGACCAAGTGCAAACGAGGCTAAGCAGGTTGAAGCAAACCGGTCCAGAAAAGGAGGAGAAGACACCATCTCGGCGGAGGAGAAAAGAAGTGATTAAGGAATAACAGTTTGGCGAATCCCTCAGGATCTTCGATCCTGAGGGATCGCTGCTTTATTTATCTTATTGCTTAGACATCTCCGTCATCACCCTTATATAAAGGGATGGCACTGTTAGCTTTGGGCGATTATGTTTTTTATGTAACTTTCTGTTAAAGATCGAACTTTGATCATCGAGTCTCGTTGAACTTGGCTCATTGTAATTTTTGTTTTATGCATTAATATAAACTTGGTGATTATCTTATCTCTGCGTCTGGATTAACTTAAAGCGGTGTACCCTTGAGGCTAAGGGCCCGGCCCCGGAGGACACTTTCTTCTGTATCACTACGATTTGATTTCTGCGTGGTTTGCTTATCGTCATTATTTGGTAATCTGATATGCTTTATAAGTTACATCATATGCTCTGTTAAGATTCGTTCATTAAGGTTTTTATAGACAATAACTATTGTATTGAATCTACATTATATCACTAATCCTTTTAGAGTTGATTGAATATTATTAGACTTAACTGAACATTGTTACTATTTTGTTACAGAGCTCTTATGCTGTATATTCGTGTTATGGAATTTATCTGAAAGTTGTGTTCTTTACGATTCAGGAGTAATGTTGTTCCATTTTGAAATGCAGTTGTATTCCTGTTGATGACGATTGGTGCTAGATCAGGTTACTCTTCAAGTGTGTTGTGTGTGTGTATGATTTCCAAATGTTGTTCAATAACTTATTAGTAATTAATGTTGTTCCATTAGTGCGTGCTTCTTGATTTGCCTGGAGAATGAAATATTGATGTTTGATTACAACGAGTGAATTTGAGTTGGTAGGATAAAGCTTGATTACTGCTCGCAAGATTTAGTTGTTCGATTATTGTTCCATTTCAGGATTGTTGTTCCATTTTATCATTGCTGTTCCATTCCAGATTTGCTATTCGATTTCTTATTTGTTGTTCCATTTTTCTACTTGCTGTTTCATTTACTCGCATTTGTTATTTTGGTGTGAGAGACGATCTGTGGCTGTAGTGAGCCTCGGCATTTACTGCCTAGCTCCTAGACCCGTGGTCCATGCTCTAATTTCCTTTCCATCAGTTTCCAAAGGGATGGGCTATTGCTCTCGAACCCATGACTGATAAAGTTGCCTAGTTTTAGAGTGTGTGATTTATTCATTTGAAGTAACTTAGTTATAGACAAGCATCCGTTTACTCTTGTATTTTTGCAAAACGATGTACTACTAGCATTACTCTGACAAGTGACAGCCTCATACTAAGTCACTCTTTGAAATAACAAAACGCTCCCGGATTGACATATTAATGTGAGATAATTAGAGGTGAAAGAGACCCTTTTTATAGCTCTACATTTTGGCACCGTTGCCGGGGAAAGAGTGTAGCCATTTGTCTTTTTCAGAGTAGTGTACGAACCTGCTAGGGAAGAGTTGGTTCTTAAAAATGGAAGGTAAGAACCTGCGTGCGTGTTAACACGCAGGTTGTTCCCTTTGAATCCTGAGGGAATACGGCCAAGGTAACCACTAACCAAGCTTTGGATTACAGGCTCTAGCCTACCTGTAATCAGAGAGGGCTCTCTCTTTTAGTTTTAACTTTGTTTTTTGAAGATCTTAGGCTAGTTATGAGATGGGATTTTTGTTTGAATTTTGGTTGCAGACTATTGTTCAAGGAAGGACATGCAAATATCAAAGAGAGTTAATCCATTGGGAATGTGGAGTCCAGAAATGAAAGTGTTTGATATATGTGATAAAGAGAGGTTCACTGCAGGGCTAGATGGGTATTCATGATACAAACTTGATTTTAGACAATAAACAATATAAATTACACCAGTAAAAGGCAGTTAAGAGTTCTTTTACAGTGTAACAGAGAATAATAGACAAATCATAATCAGCAGCAAGTGAGAATTGTTGAACAAAGACTTATCATATGATTAGAGCAAACAGGAGAATTTAAGAATTCCATAGTTGCAGCTAACCCTGAAGAAAACATATTTAGTAGCAAGGTTTGAGTTTAGGGTGTCTTTAATGGACAAATACTGAACTAGTCTTTTACCTTTCTACCAAGATTAATCACCATGCAACACAAACAGTTTAAGTAAGAAATGAAATACACATATGGTTAGAAACCACCTATTGTATCACGCCATAACACGAGAATCCTGCAGCAGTCAATAGTTTCATCACATCATTTACAGGCCAAAATCATTCCTTTGGAAACCAACAGCTCCTTTTGTATTAATCTTTCAGAGGAAATACAGCCGGGTTCTTTTGAACAAAATGAGTAACAACAACCCCCAATAAACTGTGCGGGGGTGGATATATACAAAATATCATAGAAATATCTCAATAGTGAGTTATTGCACAATAACTACTCTTACCAACTTTCAAAGATATTTCTTACATACTTTAATGAATATACAACAGCTGCTTGCTGTTTGTCAGAAGTTCTTGACTTTTGAGGGAAACTGGCTCTGTAGGGTGCTTTGCATTGATTCTAAATAATACACCCTTTATTTCTTTGTCGTGCTGCAGCTATCTCAACCCCGTCATTTGCATCTGTCGGTGTTGCTTTAGTGGCCGAATTCGTTTGCTGAGTTGGCTCTGTCTACTCCTCTCCAGTCATAGTGAATACATCAATTTTCTGAACATGATGAATTATAATTGATGTACAAAAGTTTGGTGAAAAATTTGTTTCTTCACAGCAATGTCTGTATCATGCTTGTCCACCATTCCTGAGTAGGCAACTAATGTCTCAAAATTGTGCCTAAGGTTTCATCTGCCTCAGTATATTTGTAGTAATTTGGAGGCACTTCAAATAGATGTCTAATCTCATTCATGATGAAAAACAAATTCTCTATTTTGTCATAGAGGCTCTGCCCAGATGCAGGCCATGTTTCCTCTGGGGTACTTGATGCTGCAGTGATCTGATTGGTGGCATATGTATTTACCCTCTTGGCATAGTTTTCATGAGATAGTAGCCTACCTGCACTGGTTAATAAGCTGGGAAGGCCTCTGTTATGCAATGCTGTAAATTTCTCCATGAATTTGTTCACCTCTGTCTGCATTTCCTGGCATCTTCTATCCAATGTTTTCACATGATTTCTCAGAGTGAGCACCCTCTTTACTAATAAAATGGTATCAGTTCTGTTAGAGATACCCATTGCTGCCAGCTGGGGGCCTGTACGATTATGAAGGACATTGATCATCCTATAGGCTATCTCAGGCATATTTCCTAGAGATGCCCTTGCTCTTTGGCATTCTTTTTGGGCCCTGCCTATGAGATCTATATGCTCATGAATGGTTTCAATATATTGCCATTGATCTGTTATAGACTGACCAATATTGGCCCACAGGACTTTCCTGATTTCAGCTACAACTTTATCAAGGAAAAGCTCTTTCTCCAGTTCTTTTATTTTCTTCTCAAGAGCCTTTATCTCTCTTGTTTTTTCAGCTACACTTTGCTTTGATTTATCATATTTTTCATTAAGTGTAGCCAATTTTTCCTTGGCCTCATTTAGTTCTGCCATCTGGGCCTCCAGAGCTTGAAGTTATTTCATCATATTTTGCATATCAAGGCTTGGTGTCTGTCCTGATGTTGTTGCTGGTGCTGCCGCTGAAGGGCCTGCCTCAACTGTTTGTCCTGTGGGAGGACTTATAATCTGAGGAGGCTCCTCAAGGTTGATTACTGGCTGAGGGGGCTGAGATGTCTACCCTCCTTCTTTCTGTTTTAGGGCTGCCTGTAATGCACCCTGTGTTGTTATCAATCGGCCTTCTGTTTCTACCAATTGCTTATGTAATGTCAGCAGCATGGCTACTACATCTTGGTCCTTTCTCTGCTGAGCAACATCTTCTGTTTGGGGGTGAAGGGTTGCTGGAATTTTGACCATCTTCCTCAAAGCTTCTATATCTTGATCTTTTTTCTTCATGAGCGCCTGCACAGCTTTACGATCACTTGGGTCATGCCCAAGCTCTATAATGATATCTTCCAAATACCTAATCCTATTTTCTTTGGCCTGAGAAGAAGCTTTCTCCAATTCTAGTTGGGAAGTAGTATTATGGAGACTATTTTGCAGTTTGTGTGCCAGAAAGGTTTTGTCTGCAAGAGTGGAGTAGACCATCTCACCCGTTTGCTTATGTAGCTCTATTTGGTCCATTGGGTGGATGTCTTTTGCAAATACTTCCAGGTTGGTTCTGATGTAATCTGCAGCTGACTCTGGCTGCAGCATGGTAGGCATGAAATGGCTCATAGTCATTTTCCCCTCTGTAATGTCATATGCTGACATGAGCCTCTGTTGGTTGGTGGGAGCCATCTTGAGCAAATGATTATAAAGCTGGAGTCTAACTGGCTCATTCCTTTTCTTAATATCAATAAATTGTTGCTTAATGCTGGATTCTGTCCTTCTTTGTTGGCTTGAGGAGCTGACCTCTCCTCCAAGTGGTCTTTCCTGTTCCTGGTGGAAGGAACTGGCTGATGCTTCCATGCTAGGAGGGCCCATACCCATGGATGGTCCCATAGGCATCTCTTCTTCAGAAAAAGGATTTAATCTTTGCCTTTTCTCCCCTTGTTGACTTCTTGATGTAGTGAGGGGAGTCTCTTGCTCTCTATCCCTCTTCTTGGTTCTCTCTTCATTCAACGGGGTTTGGAGCACTGAGGTATCCACTGTTGTTTCCTGCCTTGGGGGCACACTTTCTTGAGCCTGTTGCTCTGTAGATATAGGGGCCTCAGCCATTTCTTCTTGCTGTTTGGTCTACTCTTTCTGTTGTTCTGCTGTTGGGAGCGGCTGATCCTGCTCCATTTCTTTCCCTTTATCTGTGCTGGCTGCCTGAGGAGTAGTTTGAGCTGCTTGCTGGGGGGCTGTAGAGGATGAGGCAGCTGCTCTAAGTTGAATATGATAAGAAGAGGAAACTTGTCCACAATTTTCCAAGTCAGCTTCCTTCTCAAGTTTCTTTGCTTCTTTTTGTGCTATTTCCTCTTTAGTACTTGCCTCTTCTAGGGTGCCTTCTTTCCATTTTAATAGATTTGCATATTTTTCAATATGAGGCAATCTGACATGATCATAGCTAGCCAAATTATATTTGACCCTTCTAAGACTAATGAAGTGATTGGGATCATAGGGTATCCAGAGGAAACGGTTTTGCAACCCGAGGCATTGCAGGATCTTATCTGCTTCTTGCCATGCCTCTTCTCTTTTATTATAAATAAATGGGCCTAGCTGGTTTCTGACTTTGAGTTGTACCTTCTTATTTTTGTTGTGGAAATGGACCATGTCTGCATTTCCAAATTGTCTGAAATATTCTAAAGCAAAAAGTCTCATAGGGACATATCTTGGTAACCTATATGGGGCTAACTCACAACCATATATTTTGATCACTGTATGGTGTTGGTAAAAGTACCAATCCCCAATGTTGTAGGCCTTTGAGAGCAGGAGGATTCTTTGCATCTCATCTGTCAATCTTGGAGGAGGGGAACTCAACAGCAAGGACATGGCTGGATGGATAAAAGGGTCTATGAATTCACAGTAGTTATATGGTGAAAAAGATATGTGATGAAAGACTGAAGACCAAAATACTACAGATCTTTGGTTCCCTTGGGCATCAAACTTCTTGAGAGTAATAGGGAAGCTATCAGGCTGATAGAATAGAAATAAGTGATAGATGTAAGAAGTGTATCTAAATATCCTTTCCATCTCTAGATTCATCAAATGCTCATGAATTTTATTGCCAATGTATGTAGCATAATCATAGTGAACAAGAGGAGGCTTTCCAGGGGAGAAGATAGACATCATGGCCAGAATGGTTTCATCAACATCCTCAGTTGATATGTATCCTAGGACATAACTGATCATATCCACAAGCATTTTGCCCAAATCATTGAGATATACATTTCCAATAGGAGGAGTCCTCACAGTTTGAGAGCCTGATTGAATGAATAATTGATTGATCTTTATAATTTGGGCACTGGACAACTTGCCTCCTTGCTTTATCAAATCCATCATGGAGAGAGGAGTCAATGGATTTGTAGTATGAAAGTGCAGCATTTGATTTATGGCCTCAGGGGTGACATGGAATAAAACTCAGCCTGAGGGACTGAGGACAGCTCTCTGACATGGGTCATAGTTGGCACTGCATCGATGTATCAAATCTGGGAGGATATTGACTTGAGGGAGATTGAAAATGGGCAAATTGGAGTCCCAAATCCCTAGGATATCATTTCCACTGAGATGTTTGGCTTTGAGATCATTGAGTACATGAATGTGGTATTTGCTGTAATCTGGGATTCCCTCTGCCATTTGGTAGTCTCTGTCAGCCAGGGGCAGCCACTCTAGCTCTCTTTGTGGGGCATTTAAAGGTGCAATGTTCAATGCTACTGGAGTTTCCATGGTCAATTGATAGTTTGAATTATATTTGAACTTGTTTTTCTGGGCACAGCAACACAAAGCTATGAATTTTGTAGGAGCAGGGCAATTTGCAGAGAGGACAAGGTAGTCAGAGGAGAAACTGATGTGAATTGCTTCAGGGAGATATTCAAATGAGAAAATGTTGGGTTTAAGGGTGGCCTTCCTGGTGGATTTGTCTAGCAGAGGTTTTAGTTTGCGAATGCGCAAACAGACTGTAAATTCGTGGAAATTCGGCACAATGGGGACTTCTGTGAGTGAAATTGGACTTACAGTGTGGAAGAGGACCAGTGGTTCATGAAAATTTCTTGAACTTACTGTGTTTTTCTTTTCTTAGTTTCCTCAGAGAATTGTGGAAAAAACCAGGTGCGGAGGGGATAACTTGATAAATACCTGGTATACTTCGGGCAATGGTGGCAATGCAGGTGAATTCAGGGCGCCGGCAGCGAGGATCAGTCTTCAAAGTTGGCAGGTAAACGACGTGCTCACTCATGCAGGAGTACAGTGAGTAAAAATGCAAATAACGCGAAAAAACAGGTTTTTTGGGCAAAATAGTGAAAATTTGGCTTTTTGGCGCCTTTTGTCGGATGACGTCAGCATGACGTCATGGGTGGGGTCAGGTACGGAGTGATGACGTGGCGATCTGCGAGTGGTCTACGTGGATGGGGGACGTGGCGGACAACTCAGGGCGATGGCAGATGGAGCGGTGATGTGACGCTGAGGTGGCAGTGACGTACGCGTGACATGGATGTGACGTAGGGCCGACTGGGCGGGCGATACGCGGAAGGCAGTAAGCGGTAATATCAGACCGCTTAAGGTACGGGCGCGGTTTTGGCAGGAGGCCGCCCAATACAACACAGGATTGACGCGTGTCTGAGCCCTGACGTCACCCTCTAACAGATTTCGGGCGCTAACGTACAGGCATCGGGGGTGGTCTGATATTGATGTGAGCCGTCCGATGGGAGAGCCCAGATCCGACGGACGACGGACTATGGAGGTGCGGGATGGATACGGAGGGTCCCGACGGCATTTAAATATTGTTTTCCTTTGTTTTTTGTGGAATGCGCGTTGTAATAAAAACTTTGGATAAGCGGGGAAAATGGGTTTTGCGATGATTTATAAGCCAAAATGGGTTAATTACCATTTGTTCGCAAAGCAGGGTTAGGGCTATTAAACCAAGCAGATCTTGGATTAATCCCTAAACTTTGTTTTTGGCATTATTTTTCCTATTGCGCTTAAATCTCTTAGCGCTCCAACCTTTGAAGTTATAAGGCTATATTGCCTAGGGAAGGGGGAATATATACTTTGGGGCTTTTTATATACAATAGTGATATAATGATAGGGAAAGGGGAATATAGGGAGTTAAGTAACAATAGAGTTAGTAGTTAATATGGGAGGGGGATATGAATGAGAGGTGATAGACACTAAGTTTTAGGGAACAAACTTAGTTTTGAGAGTAGATCAAAATGAAAAGATTTTTACACAGGAAATGTGGCTCTTTATGCAACAAGGATCAATAAATGAGTTTGATTTCTCTCATGAACCAAGGTGATAGTGGGATGTTAGCAAGGAGTTTGATGGGGAATGATTGGGAAGTTAGACATGCTTCACTTTGTTGCTACAAAACTGCTGAATAGGAAGATCTGCACTGGCCACCATGTGTTTCCTTTGCTTAGGCCAGAGATATGAAAGAAATCATGCTTCTGCAACCCCATCTACCTACCCATTCTATTGCCTAGCATTTTTTGTTACTTCAAGGAGGGTGCACTTAGACTGGCAAACCCTCAATTGCTCTTTTTCTTTTCTTTTTGCATTTTGTTTTGATTTTCTATCTGAGGCTAGCCTTATTACTTCCAAGGCCCCAGATTAAGCAGCTGGGAACCTTCATTCTCTACCTAACTACTCATCTACCAAGATTGAACAGTTTGGACAGATTTCTTTCTCTAGTCTACAACAAAAAATTGAAATATGGCATGACCCAGCTTAGACTGTTGGATCACCCATTCAGAAGTAGGACAGCATCAAACAACTGTAGGTATGTGTTTTCCACAAAATATGATATCTTTGCATCACCAAAGTAGAGCATATTTGGCACTTCCCCTGCCAATCATGAAAAATGAAACCTATTGGTATAGGTAGCTAACAGTGGCTCCACTTGGGGATGGTTTTTCTACTTGAAAGACCAAGAACAGTAGGTCAGATTGCCTTGGCTTTTGACTTCTTATCAAAACTTGAGAGCTTTCTCTTTGGATTTCAAAACTGGAATCTGTCACCATTGTGGGACTTCTGAAATAAAAAGCCTTTTCCTGCTTATTTACAAAATTTCTGAAGCTGAACTGTCTATATGCTGAAAGAAAATACTATATACAACTGATTATGTACAGGGCAGAGCCATGCTATATACATGGAAAGTAGTCAAAATAATGATTCAACATCCGGCCATTCACAGGGCCCTCTTCAGCTTCAGTGTTAACTAAATTCTTCAAGAAATAGGTGTTATTTCCTTGTACTACTTGAATAACAAAGGGTCCCCTCCGAAGGGAGTCAAATTTGCGATGCTTTCCCTTGTCTTCTCTTCTTGAATCCCATTTAAGCACTTTATCACCAATAAAGAAATCTTCAGCCTTAGTTCTTCTGTCAAAGGCTTTCTTTAGTTTCTCTTGTAGGACTTGAACTCTGCTATACACTTGATCTCTGGTTTGTTGTAAACAAATTATCTGGTTGATTCTTCTTTGCATGTCATTTGGTTCAGCCTGACTTTCTTGAAGTAACTTCATGACATGGGTTCCTAATGAAGAAGGGAATTTGGCTTCCATTCCATAAACCAACTCATATGGGCTGACTCCAATAGATCTTTTGTTTGTTAACCTGTCTGCCCATAAGGCATTTACAAGTTTCTTATGCCAATTTTTCTTATTTTCTTCCAATATCTTCTTAATGATGTTGAAAAGACTTTTATTAGATGATTCAACTAAACCATTGCCTTGAGGGTAGTATGCAGTAGAATGGCCCAAAGTAATATGGAATTTGTGGCAAAAGTTCACCATCTTCTTGTATCTGAAAGCAGCAGCATTGTTTGTTATAATCTTGTCATGACAACCAAATCTGGAGAGAATATTAGTTTCAAGGAATTGAATGATAGTAGAATCATTTGCTTGTCTGCATGGAACAACCTCAATCCATTTAGTGAAGTAATCTGTGGCTGTTAGGATCCATCTATGTTGGCTTGAAGATGAAGGATGAATTTCCCCAATGAAGTCCAAGCCCCATTGCTGAAAGGGACTTTCTGTTGCAATAGGCTTTAAGGGGAGTGGTAGTAACTTTCTTTTTCCGTCAAACACTTGACACTTGTGACATGAAGTGGTAAAATTTTTAAAATCAGAGAACAGGGTGGGCCAATAGTAACCTGCCCTTAATATCTTATCCACAGTGGACTTCCAATACAAATGTCCACCACAATCACCTGCATGAAATTCTTTCATAACATTGCTTGTTTCATCCATAGTCAAACAATTCAGCAATATACCTTCATGATTTTTCCATAGTAACTTACCATCTATAACACAAAATCTTGAAGCTTTCATTTTTAGAAATCTAGATTTGGTTCTGGACAATCCTGGGGGAGCACACAGGTTTTGCAATATATAACAGATATCAGAATACCACAGGGATTGTTCAAAGGCTACATTGATCATTGGAGTCGCCAGCTCTAATTCATTGTCCAGTTGGTTAATATCCAAGGCTTGGAAGTTTGCTTCAGACATCAATTTAGCCAAACCTTGCCCTTTTATCATTTTTGTAGGTCTTATTTCAATGTCAAATTCTAAGATGTTAGAAATCCATTTTCCTCTTCTGCCCTCTAAGCTTTCTTGAGTCAGTATGTCTTTCACAGTGGGATTTGGTACATAAGCAATAACATGGGAGTATAGGATGTAAATCCTAAAGTCTTTGATGGCCTTGACCAAGGCATAAGATTGTTTTTCCATGATTTGATAGTTCAGAGGTGCATCTCTAAGGGCTCTACTAAAGAAAGCAATAGGTTTTTCATTCCGTTGATCATCTTTCTGTAATAAGATAGCAGCAATGGTATGCTGGGAAGCAAAAGAGAAAATGATAAATTCTCTGTCAAATTGAGGATTTGTTAAGACTGGGGTTTGGGTAAGGGCCAATTTAATACCTTCAAAAGCTTGATTAGCTTCTACTATCCATTTCACTTTTGAATCCTTTTTCAGCATGTTGTTTAGCAATCTGATTAATTCTGCTATGTTTGGGATAAATCTCCTTAAAAAGTTGATCTTTCCCAAGAATGCTTCTAATTCTTTAATATTTCTTGGATGGGGCTTTTGCAAGATGGCCTGTATTATGTCTGGGTCGATTCTAATGCCATCCTTTGAAATGATATGACCCAATAGCTTACCTTCTTCCAAACCAAATAGAGACTTCTTGGGATTTAAGGAAATTCCATATTTCCTACATGTTATGAATATTTGTCTCAAGTGTTTCAGATGTTCTTGGTCAGACTTTGAGAAAGGTGTGAGGTCATCTGAGTAAATAACAAGGAAGTCACGAATCTCTTTAGCAAAAGCAATATCCATTGCTCTTTGAAATGTAGCTCCTGCATTTTTCAACCCAAAAGGCATTTTGACATACTTGAAAGTTCCCCATGGGGTTGTGAATGCTATTTTATCCTGATCGTCAGGGTGGACTAGGATCTGATTAAAGCCTGAAAATCCATCAAGTAATGAGATTCTTGAAGCCCCCACCACTCTTTGGAGAATGTGATCCATTTTAGGTAAGGGATAATTGTCTTTGAGGGATACTTGGTTCAAATTCCTTAGATCAACACAAAGCCTAATCTCACCAGTTTTCTTTCTTGTGGGAACCAAATTTGAAATCCAGTCTGAAAACCTAATTGGTGCTATGATACCAGCTTTAAACATTTTTTGTACCTCTTTCTCAATTGAAGGGAGAAGCATAGGATTGATTCTTCTTAATTTTTGCTTGAATGGCTTTTGATTAGGCTTGAGAGGGATTGTGTGTTGAATAACAAAGGTTTCATAGGATTTCAAATCCTCATAACTCCATGCAAACACATCTTGGAACTCTTTAAAGAGGTCAATATATTTGGGCTTCTGGTCAGGAGGTAAAGATGAAGACAATTTTATTATCTTTGGTTTTTCGATAGTTCCAATGTTGAATTCTTCAATGGCAGCATTAAGGGGTTGCATTTTTGGTTTTCTAGGAACATCATTTGAGTCAAAAATGTCCTCCAAAGGAGTCAGGCTTGTTGGTAGAAAATTGTCTTTTAGTTGTATGACTTCAGCCTCTGCGCCAGCTATTTCATCAACATGCAATTGTTTGAGTTCTTGTATATTTTCCTTATCAAAGGTTGTTGGACAAAGTATATGATTTGCTGTCTTGGGTGATATAGTTGTTTGATCCTGTTCACTTAGTGGTTGTGTGTCTTTTACAGAATCAACATCAATGTTCAAACCTGAAAATTCATGCTGCAAGGTCAGGAAACTATTTATCTGTGTGTCATCCTCAAATACTTGTCTGTCTTTAATATTTTTTGGGATGGAAGGTCGGTGTTTTATCTCAGCTGTAAAACAATGGTTGGGTTCAAAAGGCAATTTGCATGTACTGGCAAATGTAGCTAAACTATGTGCATGAAGGTTGTGGGTCCTAGATATTTTGGTCATTTGAAATTCAGTGAAAGCTTTGAGTAGTTCAATAACAGCAGACCTGTATGATCTTATTCTTTTTTCATTGGTGACAAAATTGCCTTTCACTTGTTGAATAATGAGGTCTGAGTCTCCCAGGATTGAAACTTTTGTGGCCTGTAAGGATCTTACCAATTTGAGGCCTAGCAGAAGAGCCTCATACTCTGCCATATTATTTGTACATCTAAAATTAAGCCTATAGGCTCAACCTTCTGCATGATTGCTTTGTTTGTTATGAATCCACATCCCAGATCCTGCCCCTAATTTATTGAATGATCCATCAAACTCAAGAAACCAAAGGATTTCCTGATTTAGGGGAGAATTAACATCTTCTTTATGACTTGGGGTTATAAGCTGGAGATCTTGTTTTTCATCTGGTTTGTCTTCTAGGACAGTCTCATCAATTGATTTCCCAACCTGGATTTCTTGGGAACTTGATTGCTCATTCATATGCAAATCTTGTTCAAGTAGGACAGATTTGTCTCCACATATTGGACTTATATCATCATTGAATAGAATGAAGGAATCCATGTCAGAGTGGACTGCATAAATAGGGAAATTTTGAGGTTTTTCTTCACTGCTCACCATGTATTTCATGAGTGATTCTCTGTATAGCCTCTTTGGTTGCCCAAAGACAGAGATGGTGGCATATGACATGTCCAATTGTAGGGAACCTTGGAGTTTGTCTCCCCATGATCTTGATAACAACATTCCATATTTGGGTGGGATATCAGTAACTACCACATCCATTAAGATTGTTTTGTTTGGGTACTGGACAAGGGAAACACATAGACCTTTTATCAAGCCTAAACACTTAACTTGGCTGGAGTCAAATGAAAATAGGTCCTTATATGGTCTTGTGATGTCTGGATTCAATCTCTCCATTACTGACTTAGGCATAAGGTTATGAGAGGCACCTGAATCAAACATTGCATTGTGTAATATCTTATCATGAACATGCAAGCTGACATAAAAAGGTAAGATTCCAGTACCTCCTGTCTTTCCATCAACTTCTGGACCAAAAAGCAATTCTGGGGTGTCATCCAACACATTAACATCATCCTTATTATGGGTCAATTGAAGGGATTTCTTGATTTGTTGTTTGTAGATGTTATGTTTAGCTAGCTCTGAAAGAGGAATGGCTATCTTCAATTTACCAATTTCAGCTTCTAAGTCAAAAGGTTTTTCAGACTGGGTCTTGGTGTTCTGGTTAACAACTTTTTCTTTGTTAATTAAGTTTTCTTCTTGACTCTCAATCTGATCTTGAGGTTTGTCCTTTTTGTTCACCTTTTGAAAAGTGTTGCTTGGACTGTGCTGTAAAGGAGGTGTAACCATTGGTTGTTGATTTGAGGGAAATGCTTCGGTTACTTCTTCAACTGTTACTTCATTTGTAATTGCATCAGTTTTGTCAATTGGTTCTGTGATAACAACCTTCTTAGGCTGCTGGCTATCCTTTGTTTTCTCAGGCTGTGTCACATTTATAGTTCTGCTTCTCAATTTATATTGCTTATGAACTTCAAAAACTGTTGTGTCATAGCCTTGTTTGAAATCAAATGATTCACCTGATCTAGTTTGGAACTGACTGATGTCATTATCCTCATGATCTTCTTGACTCAAAAAAACTTTGTGATCATCATTTAGGCCCATCAAATTGATGTGGGTATCATCTATTTGCTCATTAGAAGTGGATGCTTCAGCATAGTTTTCTTGGAATGGAGGTCTAATTTTTGGTTCAGGGCTGGCCTTGCCAACATTAGGATTTTGATTTCTTCTAAAATTGGGATTCCTGATAGGATTATTCTGTGGTGCTTCCCATGACGATTTCCTCTCAACAGATTCTACTCTATCACCTAATCTGTGCATAATAGAGATTATTGCATCTAATTTCTAATCCTAGCTTGAAGGTTCTTCTTTGAAGGTAGTTTTTCTTTCAGTTCTGGTCCTATTTCTCTTAGCTATCAGGTTGGTTTCTACATTGACTGCTATGTCTTGCATCTCAGCTAAAGTTCGGGGAGCTCTTTCTCTCAATTGGTATGCCATATCTGAATCAAACCCATCAGGAAAGGTATATAGAGCCAGATCAGGTGGGGGTCTGAGATTTTGGGGAATAGCATTGTAGACATTGTTGAATCGAGCACAATAGTCCAAGACCGTTTCTTGGGGACCTCTTTTGATAGTATTGTATTCAGATAAAATATGGAGTGGATCCTTTTTGTTCTCCCATCTGTTGATATAGGTTTGATGCAGTGCTTCAGGGTCAGTTATGGAGTTTGCTGGGAGTGACCTGAACCATGACCTTACATCTCCTCTTAGGCTTTGCACAAAAATTTTCATTCTAACCCCATCATCATCTATCTCATAATTTTCAAGCTTCACAACTCCCTTCTGAACATAGTCTAAGAAAATAATCTTGCATTTTCTTAGTATGTTAAAGGGCTGAATGAGAGCTAGTACCATCAAAATATGATATTTTGGTTTGATAATCTTGGGGCATAGGCCCTGGATTGGCAGGTAACTGTAGTGGAGCATATCTATTAGCCATGTTTGGTGGGACAATAGGGATAACAAGAATGAATGGGACAAGTGGAGGAAAGGGGATGAGAGGGGTATGTGTAGTTGATGGAGGGGTTGAAAGGATACCTTGTGAAGTGGATGAAGAACTAGGAGAGTGTGGAATTGTGGTATGAGGATGTAGAGAAACCTTAGTAGGGGTTGGAATATTAGTTTGAAATCCTGCTTCAGAACTTGAATCTGATAAAGTCCCTTCTGATTTTTGTTTCTTAAGGATTCTTGAAATCAAATTTGGATTTTGGAACTTAGGTAATGGATCAGGATCCGGGTTAGATCTTGTATGACGAGTTTTCTTCTTATGAGCCAGTTTCTATGATTTTCTTTGGGAAAATTTCTAAGAGATATTGATGTTTGACAAGGACTGATCAAGTATAGCAAAACTGTATGGAACTTAAGACTGAATAAATATTGACTGAGGCAGCATTTATATACTCCTGCAAATACAAAGCAGAGGCAGTTTCTAAGGCTGTCTGGCTGTCACTCAGGCTTTATCTACAGTATTAAGAATCAGACAGGGGTTTATGAAGTTCATTCAGGTCCCCAGTGGAGTCGCCATTTATGTTAACACCCAAGTTGTTCCCTTTGACTCCTGAGGGAATACGGTCGGGGTAACCACTAACCAAGCTTTGGATTACAGGCTCTAGCCTACCTGTAATCAGAGAGGGCTATCTCTTTTAGTTTTAACTTTGTTTTTTGAAGATCTTAGGCTAGTTATGAGATGGGATTTTTGTTTTAATTTTGGTTGCAGACTATTGTTCAAGGAAGGACATGCAAATATCAAAGAGAGTTAATCCATTGGGCATGTGGAGTCCAGAAATGAAAGTGTTTGATATACGTGAAAAAGAGAGGTTCACTGCAGGGCCAGATGGGTATTCATGATACAAACTTGATTTTAGACAATAAATAGTATAAATTACACCAGTAAAAGGCAGTTAAGAGTTCTTTTAGAGTGTAACAGAGAATAACAGACAAATCATAATCAACAGCAAGTGAGAATTGCTGAAAAAAGACTTATCATATGATTAGAGCAAATAGGAGCATTTAAGAATTCCATAGTTGCAGCTAACCCTGAAGAAAACATATTTAGTATCAAGGTTTGAGTTTAGGGTGTCTTTAATGGACAATTCCTGAACTAGTCTTTTACCTTTCTACCAAGATTAATCACCATGCATCACAAACAGTTTAAGTAAGAAATGAAATACAAATACGGTTAGAAAACATCTATTGTATCACCCCATAACACGAGAATCCTGCAGTAGTCAATAGTTTCATCACATCATTTACAGGCCAAAATCATTCCTTTGGAAACCAACAGCTCCTTTGTATTAATCTTTCAGAGGAAATACAACCGGGTTCTTTTGAACAAAATGAGTAACAACAACCCCCAATAAACTGTGCGGGGGTGCATATATACAAAATATCATAGAAATATCTCAATAGTGAGTTATTGCACAATAACTACTCTTACCAACTTTCAAAGATATTTCTTACAAAATTAAAAGCTGCTTTAATGAATATACAACAGCTGCTTGCTATTTGTCAGAAGTTCTTGACTTTTGAGGGCAACTGGCTCTGCAGGGTGCTTTGCATTGATTTTGAATAATACGCCCTTTATTGCGTTGTCGTGCTGCAGCAATCTCAGCCCCGTCATTTGCATCTGTCGGTGTTGCTTTAGTGGCCGAATTCATTTGCTGAGTTGGTTCTGTCTACTCCTCTCCAGTCATAGTGAATATATCAATTTTCTGAACATGATGAATTATAATTGATGTACAAAAGTTTGGTGAAAAATCTGTTTCTTCACAGCAATTTCTGTATCATCCTTGTCCACCATTCCTGAGTAGGCAACTGATGTCTCAAAATTGTGCCTAAGGTTTCATCTACCTCAGTATATTTGTAGTAATTTGGAGGCACTTCAAATAGATGTCTAATCTCATTCATGATAAAAAAAAAATTCTCTATTTTGTCATAGAGGCTCTGCCCAGATGCAGGCCCTGTTTGCTCTGGGGTACTTGATGCTGCAGTGATATGATTGGTGGCATATGTATTTACCCTCTTGGCATAGTTTTCAGGAGATAGTAACCTACATGCACTGGTTAATAAGCTGGGAAGGCCTCTGTTATGCAATGCTGTAAATTTCTCCATGAATTTGTTCACCTCTGTCTGCATTTCCTGGCATCTTCTATCCAATGTTTGCACATGATTTCTCAGAGTGAGCACCTTCTTTACTAATAAAATTGTATCAGTTCTGTTAGAGATACCCATTGCTGCCAGCTAGGGGCCTGGTACGATTATTAAGGACATTGATCATCCTATTGGCTATCTCAGGCATATTGCCTAGAGATGCCCTTGCTCTTTGCCTTTCTTTTTGGACCCTGCCTATGAGATCTATATGCTCATGAATGGTTTCAATATATTGCCATTGATCTGTTATAGACTGACCAATATTGGCCCACAAGACTTTCCTGATTTCAGCTACAACTTTATCAAGAGAAAGCTCTTTCTCCAGTTCTTTTATTTTCTTCTCAAGAGCCTTTACCTCTCTTGTTTTTTCAGCTACACTTTGCTTTGATTTATCATATTTTTCATTAAGTGTAGCCAATTTTTCCTTGGCCTCATTTAGTTCTGCCATCTGGGCTTCCAGAGCTTGAAGTTCTTTCGTCATATTTTGCATATCAAGGCTTGGTGTCTGTCCTGATGTTGTTGCTGGTGCTGCTGTTGAAGGACCTGCCTCTGCTGTTTGTCCTGTGGGAGGACTTATAATCTGAGGAGGCTCCTCAAGGTTGATTACTGGCTGAGGGGGCTGAGATGTCTGCCCTCCTTCTTTATGTTTCAGGGATACCTATAATGCACCCTCTGTTGTTATCAATCGGCCTTCTGTTTCTACCAATTTCTTATGTAATGTCAGTAGCGTGGCTGCTACATCTTGGTCCTTTCTCTGCTGAGCAACATCTTCTGTTTGGGGGTGAAGGGTTGCTGGAATTTTGACCATCTTCCTCAAAGTTGCTATATCTTCATCGTTTTTCTTCATGAGCACCTGCACAGCTTTAGGATCACTTGGGTCATGCCCAAGCTCTATAATGATATCTTCCAAAGACCTAATTCTAGTTGGGCAGTAGTATTATGGAGACTATTTTGCTGTTTGTGTGCCATAAAGGTTTTGTCTGCAAGAGTGGAGTAGACCATCTCACCCATTTGCTTATGTAGCTCTATTTGTTCCATTGGGTGGATGTCTTTTGCAAATACTTACAGGTTGGTTGTATGTAATCTGCAGCTGACTGTGGCTGCAGCATTGTAGGCATGAAATGGCTCATAGTCATTTTCCCCTCTGTAATGTCATATGCTGACATGAGCCTCTGTTGGTTGGTGGGAGCCATCTTGAGCAAATGATTATAAAGCTGGAGTCTGACTGGCTCATTCCTTTTCTTAATATCAATAAATTGCTGCTTAATGTTGGATTCTGCCCTTCTTTGCTGGCTTGAGGAGCTGACCTCTCCTGCAAGTGGTCTTTCTTGTTCCTGTTGGAAGGAACTGGCTGATGCTTCAATGCTAGGAGGGCCCATACCCATGGATGGTCCCATAGGCATCTCTTCTTCAGAAAAAGGATTTAATCTTTTCCTTTTCTCCCCTTGTTGACTTCTTGATGTAGTGAGGGGAGTCTCTTGCTGTCTATCCCTCTTCCTGGTTCTCTCTTCATTCAACGGGGTTTGGAGCACTGAGGTATCCACTGCTGTTTCCTGCCTTGGGGGCACACTTTCTTGAGCCTGTTGCTCTGTAGATATAGGGGCCTCAGCCATTTCTTCTTGCTGTTTGGTCTGCTCTTTCTGCTATTCTGCTGTTGGGAGCGGTTGATCCTGCTCCATTTCTTTCCCTTTATTTGTGCTGGCTGCCTGAGGAGTAGTTTGAGCTGCTTGCTGGGGGGCTGTAGAGGATGAGGCAGCTGCTCCAAGTTGAATATGATAAGAAGAGGAAACCTGCCCACAATTTTCCAAGTCAGCTTCCTTCTCAAGTTTCTTTGCTTCTTTTTGTGTTATTTCCTCTTTAGTACTTGCCTCTTCTAGGGTGCCTTCTTTCCATCTTAATAGATTTGCATATTTTTCAATATGAGGCAATCTGACATGATCATAGCTAGCCAACTTATATTTGACCCTTATAAGACTAATGAAATGATTGGGATCATAGGGTATCCAGAGGAAACTGGTTTGCAACCCGAGGCATTGCAGGATCTTATCTGCTTCTTGCCATGCCTCTTCTCTTTTATTATAAATAAATGGGCCTAGCTGGTTTCTGACTTTGAGTTGTACCTTCTTATTTTTGTAATTGAATGAATAATTGATTGATCTTTATAATTTGGGCACTGGACAGCTTGCCTCCTTGCTTTATCAAATCCATCATGGAGAGAGGAGTCAATGGCTTTGTAGTATGAAAGTGGAGCATTTGATTTATGGCCTCAGGGGTGACATGGAACAAAACTCAGCCTGAGGGACTGAGGACAGCTCTCTGACATGGGTCATAGTTGGCACTACATCGACGTATCAAATCTGGGAGGATATTGACTTGAGGGAGATTGAAAATGGGCAAATTGGAGTCCCAAATCCCTAGGATATCATTTCCACTGAGATGTTTGGCTTTGAGATCATTGAGTACATGAATGTGGTATTTGCTGTAATCTGGGATTCCCTTTGCCATTTGGTAGTCTCTGTCTGCCAGGGGCAGCCACTCTAGCTCTCTTTGTGGGGCATTTAAAGGTGCAATGTTCAATGCTACTAGAGTTTCCATGGTCAATTGATAGTTTGAATTATATTTGAACTTGTTTTTCTGGGCACAGCAACACAGAGCTATGAATTTTGCAGGAGCAGGGCAATTTGCAGAGAGGACAAGGTAGTCAGAGGAGAAACTGAGGCGAATTGCTCTAGGGAGATATTCAAATGAGCAAATGCTGGGTTTAAGGGTGGCCTTCCTGGTGAATTTGTCTAGCAGAGGTTTTAGTTTGCGAATGCGCAAACAGACTGTAAATTCGTGGAAGTTCGGCACAATGGGGACTTTTGTGAGTGAAATTGGAATTACAGTGTGGAAGAGGACCAGTGGTTCATGAAAATTTCTTGAACTTACTGTGTTTTTCTTTTCTTAGTTTCCTCAAAGAATTGTGGAAAAAACCAGGCGCGGAGGGGATAACTTGATAAATACATGGTATACTTCGGGCAATGGTGGCAATGCAGGTGAATTCATGGTGCCCGCAGCGAGGATTAGTCTTCAAAGTTGGCAGGTAAACGACGTGCTCGCTCATGCAGGAGTATAGTGAGTAAAAATGCAAATAACGCGAAAAAATGGTTTTTTTTGGGTAAAATAGTGAAAATTTGGCTTTTTGGCGCCTTTTGTCGAATGATGTCAGCATGACGTCATGGGTGGGGTCAGGTACGGAGTAATGACGTGGCGATCTACGAGTGGTCCGCGTGGATGGGGGACGTGGCAGACAACTCAGGGCGATGGCGGATGGAGCGGTGATGTGACACTGAGGTGGTAGTGACGTACACGTGACATGGACGTGATGTAGGGCCGACTGGGTGGGCGGTAAGCGGAAGGCGGTAAGCGGTAATATCGGACCGCTTAAGGTACGGGCGCGGTTTTGGCAGGAGGCCACCTGATACAACGCAGGATTGATGCGTGTCCGAGCCCTGACGTCACCCTCTGACAGATTTCGGGCGCTAACGTACAGGCATCGGGGGTGGTCCGATATTGATGTGAGCCATCGGATGGGAGGGCCCAGATCCAACGGACGACGGACTGTGGAGGTGCGGGATGGATACGAAGGGTCCCGGCGGCATTTAAATAATGTTTTCCTTTGTTTTTTGTGGAATGCGTGCTGTAATAAAAACTTTGGATAAGCGGGGAAAATGGGTTTTGCGATGATTTATAAGCCAAAATGTGTTAATTACCATTTGTTCGCAAAGTGGGGTTAGGGCTGTTAAATCAAGCAGATCTTGGATTAATCCTTAAACTTTGTTTTTGGCGTTATTTTGCCTATTGCGGTTAAATCTCTTAGCGCTCCAACCTTTGAAGTTATAAGGCTATATTGCCTAGGGAAAGGGGAATATATACTTTGGGGCTTTTTATATACAATAGTGATATAATGGTAGGGAAAGGGGAATATAGGGAGTTAAGTAACAATAGAGTTAGTAGTTAATATGGGAGGGGGATATGAATGAGAGGTGATAGACACTAAGTTTTAGGGAACAAACTTAGTTTTGAGAGTAGATCAAAATGAAAAGATTTTTACACAGGAAATGTGGCTCTTTATGCAACAAGGATCAAAAAATGAGTTTGATTTCTCTCATGAATCAAGGTGATAGTGGGATGTTAGCAAGGAGTTTGATGGGGAATGATTGGGAAGTTAGACATGCTTCACTTTGTTGCTACAAAACTGTTGAATAGGAAGATCTGCACTGGCCACCATGTGTTTCCTTTGCTTAGGCTAGAGATATGAAAGAAATCATGCTTCTGCAACCCCATCTACCTACCCATTCTATTGCCTATCATTTGTTGTTACTTCAAGGAGGGTGCACTTAGACTGGCAAACCCTCAATTGCTCTTTTTCTTTTCTTTTTTCATTTTATTTTGATTTTCTACTTCCCCTTTATTTTAGTTGATCGAGTAATCCGCAATCGTGGAAGAAAGTCAATTGAAACCCTGTCGTTCACGGAGGATTACGAGTCAACCGTCTTTGTCTCCGGAATCAAAGCCAGTACGGACAAAGCGAACTCATTTAACCGGTTCCAAATCTCCTATTAAAGTTAGGACAAGTGTTCCAATGAAATCAGAGACTCCGATTACTCCAAACATTTCTGGAATCCCTGCCTCTACAGAAGAAGTTCAGCAGCCACAGAAGGACAGTGATACTGATCCTAGTCTGAGAGTAAACACTTGTGTTACCGAACCAGTTCCATCTACAACAGGTTCGGAGAGTCTTTCTCTTCAAACATCTGTCGCTGCCGATTTCACACCTTCTTCGGCACCAGAAATATTTTACGGAATTGTCGGTCTTCCCCTTCCACCTGGTCTGATTGCCATAGAAGAAATTGTAGAAGATCCTCAAACAAGTACTCCAACGTAATTTGGAGTCGGGATCATTCTATATCCTTCTTCGTTAGAAGTTAGTCTACCACCAGCGGAAGCTCTTGTAGAATCGCTTGGTAATCTTTTGGATAGACTAGAAATGTCTGAACAACCGTCAACATCTAGGACTGTGTCGTCTGACACAGCGACAACAGACTTCCTTGCTATCACTCCGACAATGTTCACTGGTATACCATCTGTCCCGACTAGCTCTCAGCTGCTAGAAGGAGCCCACTCAGGGGCTATTTCGACAGTCTAGCCCCCAAGGGCAAACAATTCCCTTGAGTTCTGGATTACCACTGTATGCGGGGCAGTATACCCTTTCATTATCCCCTTCGGGAGGATATCCATACGGGAGTTCACAACAACATTCAGGTTATACTGGAATTACCTCAAGTGGTTGGGTACCTATACTACCTCAACAACCAAGAGTTGTATACTCAATGCAACAATGCGTACCTATGTCGAATATCCCGACTACGCCAGCTATTGTGACGGTGTCGCAAGTTCAAGCGTTGCCTATTGTATGCCAACCTCAGGTTTCTCAGGTTTTAATGCAACAGCCCCTTGACCCTGCGACTCAACCACAATCGCCGACTAGTGGAACGACATAGGTTCAGATGGGTACAATTACCCCTCATCTTCGTCAAACTGTTAGTATCTGGCAACAACACATGGCTTCACAACCATGGCTGGTGCAATACCAACAACCACAATTCCAACAAGTATACCAAGGTTCTGAGCAACACATCTTTGCTAACGGTGGACCGCCGTACATTCAAAATGGTCAAAATCAACCATTTTACAATGGTCATGTCCACCAACCTTACCAAACATACCAGCATCAAATGCATTATGCCGTTATGCAAAGACCAACTGCTCAGGAAATCCCATCTTATCCTAGGTATGCTTCACCTAACCTGAATCAGCAGTTACCATTTGTGGCAACTTTGGAGTTACCTGATTTAAACCGGTTAACCAACGATCCAATTGCTTACGCCCCTTGGTGGCCAGCGATTCCGCATAAACTTCCATCAGATATTCCTAAATTTAATGGAAATCCGGGTGAAGATCCATCGAATCACATGATGACCTTTCATCTATGGTGTTCATCAAACACCCTAAATGATGATTCGATAAGATTTCGCCTCTTTTAGAGGACATTGACGGGTCCGGCGGTAAAATGTTACATTGAATTGCCTAGAGCTTCATTTGACAACTTCAGCACCTTAGCCACAACCTTTTTAACCCATTTTCAGTTACCAATAAGGTACAAAATGGGAACAAAACTTCTTACCAATTTCAAACAGACGACGACCACTCACATATCTGATCATATACATGAATGGCTACGTCGTCGTAGAATGGTAAAAACGTATGTCCCCAAACAGCTCTTAGCTGAATGGTTTATCAATTCATTACTACCTTCCATCACGAAAGATGTGGCAAAGGGGGGAGTCGTAACAGAAGAGCAAGTTATCGCTCGTGCGCAATATCTGGATTTGATTTACACTCAGTCCGGCACGCTCTATGATAAAATACCTGACGCCCCTAGACCGGAATTCTCAATTCCTCCTCCTAAATCGAACAATGACTCTCATGGCGGCGATGGCGTGATTGGCACAACAGACACGAAATCAACAAAGGCTACATCCAAAAAGGCCCGTAAGATTTCAGGTCAAATGCAAAAGATGAACTTCTTGCTTCGGAAGTAAATGCCGTATCGACAAATAAAGGCAAAGAAACCAAACAACCAGGGAGCAAGAAGAAAGGGAAAGGGAAGAAGAAGAAACAGGAGGAATCATCACCTAAAAAATCTTCTTCAAACCCTCCTGGAGATAGGAAACCAAAAAATCCATGCTTGATATGCGATGAGGATCATTGGACCGCAAGTTTTCCACACAGAGCTGAGATTAAAAAATTCTTTAAGAATTAGAAAACCTCAGCAGTGTTAACTGATCCATTTCCAAATCCAGGAACAAATTTGGTTGAAAGTGAAAATGCTTCCCCGTCTGAAGTGCTAATGTTGTCGGTTTCAAAACAGAAAAATGATGCTTTGATATCGACAAGGAACAAAGATTATGGGAATCCACAGCTGTCGAACAACAAGGATAAAGATCAACCTAGTAGTTCGACAACAACTTCGATAGAAGTTGCGACACCTACCATTCTTGAATTGACGATAAAACTGCCAAAGGGAGTAGTACACAAGTCGACATTTAATCCCCGCGCTAGAGCGGCATAGAATTATAATATAGTGGAAGATTTGGCCCAATCCCCATCGGCTATGTCGACTCTTGAAGTACTACAGAATTGCCCATCCCAAAGGCAGGCTTTATTATCAGCCATTGGTGGGATAGACCCAAAGGATTCCAATCTAGTATCCTTCGATCATAAAGGATACGATCCTCAATTACGAGCTCAACTAGCTTTCCTTGTTCAAGTGAAAGCCCTCAACAAAACTGTTCATCGAACAATTATTGATGAGGGAGCATCTACATGCATTATGTCGATGAGTTTCTGGAAAACTTTAGGATCTCCAACCTTGTCGCAATCTTCGACGACATTAAAAGCATTCGACGGAAGGACATATACCCGATATGGTATCCTAAGTAACTTGAAAGTTGAACTAGGAGGGAAAACGGTAGAAATAGATGTTGAAGTCATCGATGGGAATCTTGATTACAACATCCTACTAGGAAGACCATGGATATATGCCATGGCAGCTGTTTTGTCGACCTATTTTAGGAAGATTGCATTTCCCTTTCAAGGAGGGATTACAATCGTCGATCAACAAAACTTCCTCCCCAATGGTTCTCAAGTTACAGGAAGCATTCCCATGATCCATGGAAGCCCTCATTCGCTTCAAAATATCGGAGTAGGCCTATTAAAAGATCCTATACTAATGGGAACTTTCACCCTTCCACCTCCAATCAACCTGGCAGAAGTGGCATCGATAGGAACCTGCTACATGATATCTTCTAAAAAGATCTCAGAAAATGATATCGACATGAATCATGCAATGGTTTTGCGCCCAAGCCCAACGAAAATATTGTAGCAATCAATGTTCCTAGCATGGGAGGCAAACCCAAATCAATGCTCATCAAGCGTTTGGATAGATAGGTCTAAAGAATATGGTACCCCTTCAGATCCTTGGTCGCAAGTGCATGTCACCGACGAAGGAATTGTCCAATCAATGGTAATTGAAGGAGCACCATGGAATGATTCCCACCATCGTTCCCTTCTTCCGGATTGTGGAGAAGATACTCAAGATGACCTCTATCATCCTTCAGTTTTTGTTTTTCTATCAAATACTGTAAACATGGTGGATTCCGAGCAAAACTTGTCCAATATTGAAGAGACTATCGCCATAAATATCTTGACCAAAACAGATGTTGTACAGAATATTTATGTTGGAAAATATTGTTCTCCTTCAGAGCTAGAGATATATAGCGCTCTTTTTCACGAATTCAGAGATGTCTTTGCTTGGTCATATGATGAAATGCCAGGCATTGACTCGAGTATCATTGAACATGAAATGAATATGTATCCAGATGTCAAACCAGTACGACAACGGCTACAGCAGGTGCACCCCAAGAAAGCCGCTGCCATTAAGGCAGAAGTTGAAAAACTTCTCCATGCTGGTTTCATCTACCCGGTTCCTCTAACCGATTGGGTATCGAATATTGTCCCTGTTATGAAAAAAAAGGAACAATTAGAGTGTGCGTCGATTAAGGGATGTAAATCAAGCTTGTCCAAAAGACAATACCCTACACCCTTCATTGACCAGATAATTGATGAATGCGCCAGATGCGAAATCTTTTCATTCATGGATGGATTCTCCGGGTATAATCAAATAAATATCCGCCCACAGGACCAGTCAAAGACTGCATTTATTTGTCCGTGGGGCACATTCGCATATCGAAAATTACCCTTTGGTTTAAAGAACGCAGGGGCGACGTTTCAGAGGGAAATGAATTATGCCTTCCATGACATCAAAAACATCGTTCAACCATACCTCAACGACCTTCCGGCTCATTCGCAAAAACGGACTGATCACCCGCAGCATTTAAGAGCGATATTTCTACGTTGCCGACACTACAAGATACGACTCAATCCACACAAATGTGTATTTTGTGTCAGTTCTGGTCGTTTACTTGGCTTTGTAGTATCAAAGGATGAGATTAGTCTCGACCCATGTAAGGTCCAGGAAATCATAAATTTGCCTCCACCTTCGAATTTGCTTCAGATTTAGAAACTCCAAGGGAAAGCGAACTTTCTGAGGAGGTTCATTCCAAATTACGTTGAACTTGCTAAAGGTTATACACGTCTTTTGAAAAAGGAAGTACCCTTTGTCTGGGATCAGGTTCCGCAAGCTTCCTTTGATGCTTTAAAAGATTCCCTAATGAAAGCATCATTAATGTACGCTCCTAGTTATCAAAAAGATTTTAACCTGTATCTGGCTGCAGCGGATACGACCATCGCAATGGTTTTAGTTCGAGAAGTCGATGGAATTGAACATCCTATATATTATTTAAGTAAAAACTTAAATCATACAGAAAGAAAATATTTTTACGTTGAAAAGCTAGCACTCGCAGCTGTTCAAGCGATATAGAGATTTCGACACTATGTCCTCTTTCGGAAAACTACCATTCTGTCAGATTGCAACCCCATGACTTATATATTGTCGCGACAGTTGGTGGGGGGCAAATATTCAAAATGGATAGCAATCCTACAAGAGTTTGATCTGGAATTTGTAAAATCCAAGTCAAAGAAGGCTCTAGTTTTCATAGAATTATTGTGCGATCTTCCATCGTTGTCCAACGATGACACATCTGAAGAAAAAATCGTGGATGAAAGTTTGTTTCTGATATCTGCAAGCAATGTGTGGTATGGGGATATAATCATTTATCTCCAAACCCAAAAATACAGGCCAAACACCTCCCACTCCGAACAAAAATGTATTCGATACCAAGCAAAAGACTACATGATTGTCGGTGATACACTTTACCATCGTGGTATCAATACAGTTCTGAGAAGGTGCCTCACCCATGAGGAGGCCGAAAAAGTCCTGAATGATTGTCATTCAGGCGCGTGTGGGGGGCATCAAACTGGATATGCTACAACGAAAAAAAATCTTACGAGCAGGATACTTCTGGCCAACAATGTTCAAGCATTGCATAACCGCAGTCAGAAGTTGCCATGCTTGTCAAATTTTCGATAGCAACCCGCACCTCTGAAACCAATAGTTGTTGTTGGGCCATTCGCCAAATGGGGCATCGATTTCATGACATGTAACCCCACCTCGACCAGGGGGCATGGGTACATCATAGTCGCAGTTGACTATTTTACCAAATGGGCCGAGGTGATGCCTACATTAGATAATACTGGTGAAACAGCTGCCCTCTTCTTTTTCAATCATGTAGTGGCCAGATTCGGCATACCGCAGGCTATAGTCAGAGATCATGGATCTCATTTTCACAATCACATGATATTCGAATTAGCTGCCAAACTAGGATTGTCTCACGACAGCTCTACTCCATATTATCCGCAAGCCAACGAACAAGTTGAAGCAATCAACAATGTCCTCAAACGCATGCTGCAAAGGATGATTGGAGTTCACAAAAGAAGATGGCACCTAATCCTGTACTCATCTTTGTGGGCTTATAGAACATCGGTAAGGAATGAAACCAGGTTCACACCTTTCCAACTGGTATATGGCCTGGAAGCAGTCTTACCAATCCAGTGTGAAATCTCGTCTCTCAAACTCGCAATTGATCTCCTCCCTGGAACTTCAGAAGAAGAAGCTCGTTTCTTGGAATTAATCCAATTGGATGAAACCCGTCATGATGCCACTTTGGCTAACGAAGCCCATAAGAAATGAATCAAGGCGCAGTTCGACAAAAATTTCAAACCCCGTGTCTTCTCAGAAGGTGACTTGGTCTTGCTTTACGACCAAGAATCCGATAAATTGGGAGCAGGTAAATTTAAGTCTTTATGGATGGGCCCCTATATTGTTAAACGAGTGTTAGCAAAATGAGCCTACGCGTTAATGGATTATGACGGAATTCCACTAGCGCAACCTCGTAATGGGTTGTACCTCAAGAATTACTATGCGTAATGGTAACCTGTGTGCTTTTGTTATGTTTTTGTTTTCGCTAAAGTGTTTATTTTGGTCAAGTAATCCACTTTTTACATTTTTTGCAGATGTCAAACCTATTGGATTCATGTGTTGGATATGCTGATGGAGCGAGTCGTAGTTCGCGGAAACTATCTTCCGTAGCCTGGGCTATTTTTGATCCAAGCGACAAGTTAGTAAGTTTCAGAGGGGTATGTATTGGTTGATCAACAAATAACATCGCTGAATATAGCGCGTTGATAGAACTTCTCTCTGATGCCATCACACATGGTATACGCCAACTAATTGTCAGGCTAGACTCACAGCTCGTAATACTACAACTCAATGGTATATATTTCATCTGAAACCCAACTATTTATCGCATGTTCCTAAGGGTTAAGATTTTTGAAAGACAATTTGATTTCATTCAATATCAACATATTTCCAGAAATTTAAACACATTAACTGACTCATTAGCAAATTATGTGTTAGATAGACATTTGCAACATTTATAACCATCAATGTTTGCATTTGGATCATGTAACTTAACCAAAGTAAAATTCCGAAAATCAAAAATATATATAACTGTTTATGGTTTACACATAATGTTCTGTAACCAAGACAAAATTGGTCAAATGACCCAAAAACTCAAAATGCTAGGGGGCACCCTAGTCTAATGATGCTCGTGATAGCAAGTGACATCTTGTGCGATCATGCGTAAGAGACGAGTCCATCATCTGGGCACACCAGTAGTATGTCGCTGTAACATCAAAGGTAGCTCTTCAGTCCTCACATCTGGAATACCAAGAGTGAGGCCCTCAACCTGCCCCTGTAATGCTGTGAGAGTCTTAGCCACATCGAGGTCGCGAAGGATAGCCCTTCTGACAACCTCTCCTGCTGGGGCAGCAGCCAGTACTCTCAGGCGAACTACTAGACGAACAGGACCAACATCTGCATGTACACACGATTTTGATTAAAGTCTTGATAGAATAAAGCACAAGGACATTATAAACAAAAACGATAAACAGGGATATGGTCAAAGATTTTACCAATGGCACCCCACTGCTCGCCATCCGGCAGTACTAAATCTGGATCACCCCGGAAGTCCATGCCAGCGTATGGATACTCAGAATAAAACATCTCCTGACGATCAAACCACCTGAAGAAGGTATCAGAAAATGAAATCTGAGACTGGCTAGCATGCCTAGACATATGGTCAACCCATCTCTGCATACGTGGTTCAGTAGGAGAAGGTAAATCGAGTGCAATGTACTGCGGCTGCATCAATGGTATCTTCTCCAAGGCAAAGGCGGTCAAAATAGAACCATACCCAAAGTTCTTCAACCTCCCGCTCTTTATCTTGGTCAATTGTTCTTTCATCACAAGAAGTATTTCATCGCACAAGTTGAACACCTTCGGTTGGAGGCATTCCAAGGCATGCTGCATGTAAGATCGATTGCCTACATGAAGGGCCGCACCACCAGCCATCCTACCAAAAGTAAACAGAATAGTCCTGAGGGACCTGTCAGTGACATCACGGATGATGATCTTGTTGTCTTTACTCGGCTGAGATCCTTCTCTGCAGTACCGGTGGACATAATCTCTCACGGAGTCATCTCCTCAGGCCGAACCTGACAAAGAGATGGGGGCACCCCGCCTCAACAAGCGAGTCAAGAAATAGATGTCTACTACAGTCAAGGGGATAGATTTGCCCCTGATCTGGAAAACCTGGTTGGTAGGATCCCAAGCATCGAGCAAATACTACAGTAAGTTGATCTGTTGTATCATGCTAGAAATGTGGAAGAACTTCAGCAAGCCATAGTTCCGCAGCGCGTTCACTGTAATTAGATCATGTAGGGCAAGCATGTCCTCTTCTTCATGCTCACGTTCTCGCCATGTAATGGTCATCTTACTCCAAAGATCTATGAAAAACAAACAAGAGAGGAGTTAGATCCTAATTTTGGTGAGAAACAGGCAAAATTTCCATAAAAAATTGTGCATCAAATTCCCTTTTTGCGCCCAACGCACCTGCAACAGTGTTCTAGGTGCGTTGAATGTCAGATAGCCTTTAGACAGGCCAACATTCAATGCAGTTTTTGATACACTGAGGGTGCATTGAAGGCAGAACGAGTTCTTCAAACCCCAGGGACTCAGAAAAGCTAGGAATCAAGCTCAAAATGCAAAATGGAAACCATGAAATGAAAGAGCTCAGGTTTAGCTCCTACCTGGTCCAGACGGCGCTGAGAATTGTCCACAGAATCTCCCGAAATCAGCTGATGAAAATCGAGGGGGAAAAGCACCTCCAAAGCTCCAACAAACCAAGTTCAAATGAAATGGTAAAATGAGAGGTAAAAACACTTTTTCATTACTTTTTACGTACTTCAAAGTAAAATATTAGTGTTCTAACTTGTTTTCAAGCATATATTGTTCATTTCTGACTAGTTTGATGAAATAGTTGAAAATACAGTACGATCTTTGAAAGAATGAAGCTATTTATGGTAAAATCAAAATAGGACCATCTAATCGAGCAGTTTTAGCACATAGTTCAAGCTCGTTGAAAAATAAACATAAGACATGAGCAAATGTTTCCACCCGTGTTTAAGCTCAGTAAAAAATGAACTATTCCCTGGTAAATAACCATCATGAATGTAGTACTTCAGCCATTAAAGCCTTGGTCGTGTTTGCACCGTCACCTCCACTTTTTCATTGGACGATCATTCACCTCCGTTTGATTGTTTACCCATTTTGAGGAACAGTTGCGAAGAGTGATTTCACTGGCCATCCTTGTGACACTGTCGTGATTGGAAAATTCCAAACCTTAACTGGAATCAGCTGCTACCCGTTTTATCACTCGTTCCTCAAAAGACGAGTCTCCTTTAAGCTCTTTTCAACTGACTCGTAAAATATGAAAAGATTGTTGAGCCATTGGCCTCTCCAGCTCATTAAGGGACAAGAAGTGCTATCCCTCCTCTAGATTTTAATCTTTTTGGACCTAAGGGATTATTACACAAAAAGATCGAGCTCATGTTTTGTTCGGCTCGTTAAAACTATCGAAAATTCATCCCTTCTGTATTGTTTTATACTTTTTTGGACTTAAGGGATTAGATGAAAAGAAAGGAATTTTGGAGTTACCTTTACGTTCCTTTTCAGACTCTCTAAAATTGAAAAGGACCGAGTTATCTTTGTCATTAAACTCGTTAAAAAGATTAATAGCGACAAACTTGTCTATAGACGAGAACGAGTTTCACTATCGCTAGGCTCGTTAAAACATAGCGATGGGTTTGCCCGAAGGGAAAATTATAGAACAAGCATATGTTATCCTCCTCAAGCTTGAAAAAAATAAAGAGGTACTGGTCAGCAATGACTGGGGAAAAATTGGGAAGAAAACTCAAAGAAACTATGCTGGTAGCAAGTCGCTCTTGAACATGACACTTCCACTCCATGTCCGAGTTCGGTTGGGTTATTTCATTCACCGGTCACATCACCATGGTCACGCCATACCATCCACATTTGGGGTTAATGCTACCAATCCATCACATCAGTGTCACCGATATGTTCAAGAGAAGTCATCCAGAGAAGTCACCCGTGTCTCACCCACTACCATACATTATACTCCATTCTTTCATGACCGCCGCCCTGAACCTTATATCACCAGATCGTTTTCACCTCCATCAAAATCATTTGCTCCGTTCTATGTCATTGATGTGGGATTCATTAAGGCCCTCCTGTAACGGATCACTTCTTGTCGACATCAGCTCATTATCCAAGAAGTTGATCTAGGAACACCCCATTCAATACTTTGAAGCTTGCATGCCTCAATGGCAAGTTTCTCACTTCCGGCGACAGGTATACATCAATGGCCTTCGACCGAAAGATTTTGCGTGGTGTTCGACGCCAAGTCCTTTATTCACACCACATGAATTGTACTGCAATACCTTGAGGGTCATTATCATTATCGGTGATTCCTCTCACGCTTGTTAACAGTTTACATCATTGACTGGTAATCAAGCGATGTCTTTCCATGTTCGACTTCAGAACATTTCTCACATGGATCGACTTGTACTTCGAGTGAAGATCGGACGAGATTGAAGACCCCGTATCTAGTTTCATCCATCTGGGTTGCAATATATATTCAGGGAAATAAAGACATTAAATGTACAACATTGCAGCACAGATAATCATCCTACCAAAAGGATGATGGCTCTATCAGAATCATCAGTCTACACTCAGACGGTTGTCTGTCCTATGTACATGAAAATGAATTTATGAAGCTGAGCATGGGAATGCCCGCCTCAGCTAGATCATGAAAATATTATGAAGATAATGTATTGTATTGTATCTTATTGCAGGTCTCCTCCCAGCATTGAAAGAACTTCGGATCCTCATAATAAAGCATTTCACCCGACACCAAAAGGTTAACGGCCTCATACTTTAGGGGGCAACTGTTATAGATATTTTCGTTCCCTAAAACTCCAAGCATGGAATGTCCATAAACCAAGGGCTCCTAAGTCCCTAAAAGTGTTGTTCTAACCCCTAAAGGAACAAGGTCAACAGATTACAACTTCTCCCAGAAGTTCTCCAACAGAAACTGCTCATAATTGGTCAAAATAAGATCATTGCAGCTGCTCCATTGGCTAAGTGGGTTGCATCTCACCTAATTACACTGTGAGGGTGCGTTGAATTTCAAAAGTCCCTTCTGTGGGGTGCGACGGGTGAGAAATGACAAATGGCAGTGTCATTCCGCGAGGTGGAGAGGCAATGGAAGCTTCCAGAATCTTCCCCTGTGACACTTGCCTCACTGAATTCGACCAAGGATGAGTAAGAGGCCCTCAGTCTCCAAGTGGAAACAAGAACTATCAGAGAGAAGACACTAATCAAATATCAAGTTGATTCATCCCCGTTACAGATATCTATATATGGATCCCTCATCCCAGAGATCCAAAGGCTGGAATTTTGCATATTGTAAGGAATTGTTGTTGGTTTCTAGAGAGAAACATCAAATTGTTGGGTGATATAAGCTCTGTTTGAGGTGAAGAGGGGCTTCTTTGCTGGGAGGTTGATGCTGGGTCGGAACCACTGGTTGTAACTCCTCCTGGACCTTTTCTTGTTTATCAATAAAAGCTATTTGATTTTTCCTCCATGCTTTTGTATCATTGATGCTTGATATATTTGCATGGTAAATTTAAATATGATCCTAAGTTGTTTATGAATATAGATCCATGTCTTTGTATAGTGCTATGCTTCTGTGATCTTATAGGTACTTTGTGAAGTTGGGCGTGCAAGGGAGCAGGTAGCTAGAGACTATCAAAAAAGAGAGGGATCGAATCAAAGGATTAGCGCAAGACAGAGGTTGGTTCTTTCTATTCCTCTCTATCTATAATTCATAAAGGAAATACAAAAGTAGCTTTTCTATGTTTGTTTCTAAGGCAGCTGTCACACCTTAGTGGGATAGAGAAGTTCTATATAGACACTTTTCCCTATAACAGTTGCACTTTGATAATCTCATCTAAAGCTTTAGATCCTTTAGCAAATCAAAGATTAAGAGCTTTTGTTTTCTCAATATCTTTTCTAAGTCCCACAATTTCACATTCTAACTTTGCATTGTGTTTTTCCTTTTCAGCAAGTTGGAATGTCAGAGTATCTATGATCATATTCTTTTCTTCTAAACAGATTTTAAGTTTAGAAATTTCTTCGTAGAGATCATCTTCATCTATAGCATCCAAGAAATCTTCATCTTCAAAATCCATCAAAAGTCTATAATCATTACCATGTTCATCTTCATCACTATTTGAAAGTCCATCGTTGTCTTCATGTGTATAATAACTCTTCTTACGTACATTCTGTTTTCTGTTCCATTTAACTTTATCAAGCTTATCTTTATGGCGACATTTGGCTGCATAGTGACTGACTCTTCCACAAGCGAAGCATTTGAAATGGAGCTTACCTCTGAATCTTTCAGAACCCACGTTGAAGGTTCTTGACGAAGTATGATTCTTCCTCTCCTTCTGATGTATGCCCTAAATCATTGTATTCTCCTTTGAATGTGGCTTCTCTCATGTCTGATGGCCCCCTTTTTCTCATTTCGAAAGCAGTTATGATTCCGTTCAGCTGTGACATAGTAATACTTTGAAGATTCTACTTTTATTCTATGGCAGAAACTTTTGATTCAAACCTAGAAGACAAGGATCTTAGAACCTTTTCAACTAAAGTAACTTCTTTTATCTCTTCACCCAAACTTTTCATGCGATTAACAATCTCATCTATTCGTAAGAAATAATTAGCCACACTTTCATCATTGTGCATTCTGAGAGTTTCATATTGAATTCTGAGAGATTGTAGTTTTGCACGTTTTACCTGATCATGTCCTTCATATCTTAGGATGATCTTTTCCCATATTTCCTCGGTGGTTTTGAGCTGCATAACCTTCACGAATTTTGATTGAGATAGAATCCCCAATAGAGTATTGACAGCCTTTGCATTTGTTTCATATTGCCTTTTACCAGCCATATCTATAGGAGTTGCTAATGGAAATGTGTATCCTCCTTCCACGATATCCCAAAATTATGCACCAAGAGATTGAAGATAGGTTGTGATTCTTACCTTCCAATAGACGAAGTTGCTCCCATCAAATATTGGTGGCCTCATGGATGCCTCTTTTTCGTAGTTGCTCATGATGATAGATCTTCCTTCAAGTGGTCAAGCTTCTTCTGAAGGACATGCTTTGATTCCAATTGTTGGTAATAATACTGAGAGGGGGGTGGGGGTGAATCAGTATTATGAAATAAAATACTTTTTAATTTTCATACTCAGATATGTATACGCTACTTTAGTTATGGGAACCTGTGTATAGATGCAACCATGTCTAAAGCAACTAGCATATATCCAGTGAACTTATGATTTAGTTAATCCATTAAATGTTGATCTTTAATTAGTGCATCAGAACTTCATTAACCATAAGAACAGTAAATAGGTGTAGTAAAACAAAATAAATCATCACACACATGAACACAAGATATAAGGTGGAAACCCAATGTGGGTGAAAACCACCTGCTACAATTCGTCTCTATCTTCTTTTAATAAGAAACTTCTATTTACAATATTTCTATACTGGTGCAGTCTTATACCAGTACGCAGGCTTCTACCTGCAGAAGGCTACAACCTTCTCTCATTCTCCAGCTTCTTCTGGAAGGGAGCTAAAACCCCTTTAGCTTTTGTACTAGCTGATGTACAAGTACGTAGGTGCTAACCTACAGAAGGCTACAAACTTCTCTTCTCTTCCAGGGACCAAGTTTCATAAATTTTTAGACTCGATCCATCAGTAACATAAATCAAACATCAATTATATCTGCATCAACCAATCCCCTTTTCACCAACCAAAATTGAATCAATCAATCACTTCTCTAAACGCTGTAATCAGAATACAGTAATAGTAACCAGACACCAATCCTAAACCCAGAATACTACAACAATAAATAGAAGTAGCTAAAAAAATTTTTATGAGACATACGCTACTTCAAGATGAAGAACCTGCATGCATATGCTTCTGTATTAAGGCAAACCGGTGTATACACTATTTTGAATTACTGAACGAGCGTGTATATGCGCCTTTGCTATGCTGAACCTGTGTACAGATCTATAAAACACAATTTTCCCTTTTCAAATATTTAGACATCAGTTATACCCAGATTATCAGATTTACAGATCAATTTATGCGCCAAATATAACAAATCAAAATCACACAAAGATACTACTATTCAAGTATTAAGATCTTAACCCTTCAATAGAACTTATCCTTCTTCTAGCGCTCAGGTTCATCCTTGGTTCAGATCCAGTTATGCACCATAACCCAATGACCAGTATTCTAGATCTCTCTCTTCATAAGGTATTCAATGCTTGATTCAATGCCTTTACCTAATGATCTCCTTCCCATTTTATAGTCTTAGGCCTTACTCAATACCATGGTCCAAAACCACTTAGAACTAATACATGGGTCCAAATACCTGGGTTCAACACTTCGAACGAGATACCATGGTCCAAATACCAAGGACCAAATACCATGGACTAAAAATAAGCTTTCCCACATGTACACTCTTTTCCATGCATGAAAGTGTGTGCATACGCGTACGTGACTTTTGATCGGTTATCCCACATGTATATGCGAGTTGGTTAAGTGGAAACTGTGTATATCTCTTTTTCTTTTATTCTGAGAGCCTGAATTGTGATCTGTCATCTAAGTGAGTTGTCGTCAGGGACAACACCTGTGTCATAGTGCCAAACCTATGTCATAATGCCAACATAAAGAATCATTAAAAGATAATTACCCTTTACCCGAAATGGATCAGTTACTTCAGATAGTTTTGCGAGCACAAATACTTTCCATGCTTGATGGGTTTTTAGGTTATAATCAAATAAATGTTGATCTAGCAGATAGAGAGAAGAAAACTTCTACTACACCCTGGGGTACGTTTATGTATTCTAGAATTCCCTTTGGCTTGTCCAATGTTGGAGAAGCTTTTCAAAGAGCTATGGACATAGCTTTTATGGTACAGGTAAAAAAATTTGTAGTCATTTATCTTGATGACATAACTGTTTTTCTAATTCTGATAAGAAACATCTAAAGCACTTGATGAAGGTTTTTGACAGGAGTAGGAAATTGAGAATATCCCTCAATCATAAAAAGTATATGTTTGCTATCAAAGAAGGAAATATGCTAGGCCACATAATCTCAAAAGGAGTGGTGATTGATCCCAAACATGTTTCTGCAATAAAAATATTGTCATTACCTAGAAATAAGAAGGAGATCCAAGCTTTTCTAGGCAAGATTAAGTTTTTAAAGAGGTTCATCTTGAATTATGCTAAAATTATGGAGGACATAATTAATATTCTCTGAAAGGATCATGAAGTTAAACGGAATGTCTCTTCCAAGTATGAATTTGACCAAATCATGAAGGCTATCTTTGAATCCCAAACCTTGGATAGTCCTGATTATATAAAGCCATTTAGTACATTTTCCTTTGCCTCTGAAACAACCCTTGCTGATGTTTTATTACAAAAGAATGAAGATTCCCATGACCAACCTATAACCTTTTTCAGTAAGGTTATGAGAGATGTCGAGCTTAAGTATGACATAATTAGGAAGCAAGTCTATGCCCTTATACAAGCTCTGAAATCATTCAAGATGTATGTCTTACATTCACCTATTGCTTCTTATGTTCCTAACAATGTTGTAAAAATTGTTTTAACACAACCAGAAACAGATGGGAAGAGAGGTAGATGGGTCACTCAAATACTAGAGTTTGATCTAACTATCAAAACCACAAAGCTAGTAAAGGAAAAGGATTAGCTAGGCTTCTAGATGAATCCAACTGTAAAGGATTGGGCATAAACTCCATTTTGGAAATACAAGGGGAGAATCCACAAGAACCTACTCAAGGTTAAAATAAGGAGAATCCAAAGAACCTTCTATTGATGCAGAAGGGGAGAATACACAATAACCTTTCCAAAATTTGACTGAAGAGAATCCAAAATAACATCCTCACCATCCTGAAGAAAAGAATCCACAAGAACCTTTACCTTCGGATCAGACCCTTTCTCTACACATTAATGAGAAAATTATTTTTGTCAAATTGGTATCAAGATATTGTAAATTTCTTGATCCATTTTGAATGTCCGGCATCATTTTCCAAAATTCAATGTAAAGCTCTCAAATTGAAAGAAATCAAATATTGTATCATAAATGAAAATCTATACTAGAAGGACCCACTAAATATCTTGTTATTATGTTTAACAAAATCGGAAACTGAAGGAATCATTGATGAGTTTCATACAAGATTTTGTGGAGGACATTATGCTTGGAGAGAAACAACATATAAGATATTAAGTGCAGGATTTTATTGGCCCACATTGTTCTTACAAGTATGATCAAAGGTCAGAAGTTGTGTCCCTTGTCATATGTTTGCTGGTAATAAAAAACTAGCAACTCTTCCACTGATCCCAACAATAGTCTCAACGCCTTTTCTCCTATGGGGACTAGATTTTATTGGAGAAATTCACCCCACTTCAAGAAATCAGCATAGATGGATCCTCACTGCAACAGACTAATTTACCAAATGGGTGGAAGAAATTCCAGTAAGAAATGTTACTGATTCAGTAGTAATCAAATTCATTCAAGAAAACATTTTGTCTAGATTTGGTTGCCCAACCCAAATTGTTACTGAAAATGCCACAGCATTTTCCAGTGTTAAAATGATTTAGTTTTGCTAGAAATATCAGATTATGTTACATCAATCAACTCCATATTATCCTCAAAGTAATGGTATTGTAGAATCATCAAATAAAAGTCTGATAAAGGTGATCAAAAAGACTTTAGCATATCATAGAAAGGTCTGAGACTCTCATCTAATTTATGCAGTCTGGGAAAATAGGATTCCTCCAAAGAGGTCTGTTGGAAAATCTCCTTTTCAGTTAGTCTATGGGAAAGATGCAATTTTCCCTACCAACTTGGTCTTCCCTATTTTAAAGTTTCTGCAGGATTCAACAGATGAACCTGATGGTTTTTCAAGGAGAATAAACCAAATTACTGAACTAAATGAAAATAGACATGAAGTTCAATAGAAATTGAAAAAGTATTATAATAAGATGAAGAGCCTGTCTAACAGAAGAGCAAGGGAAAGGGACTTCAAGGAGGGTTATCTAGTTCTAAGATGGGATTCCAGAAGAGAAGACAAGGGAAAACATGCAAGTTTGATAACCTATGGTTTGGACCTTTAGCTATTGCTGAATTAAAGGGAAACAATAGTTTTGTGCTACAAAATATTGAGGGACTGTATTCCACTTATCCTGTTAATGGAAGGTTTCTCAAACATTATATTCACTATTGAGAAGTTGAAGTATATTTCATTACTACCATTGTAAAAAGTATGGTTTATTTTATTTTTCAAACTGTCAATGTGAGTTTTCACAACAAAGATTCCATAGCCTAAGGAGAAGGCACATGGATTTGTAGGTTCTTTGCATTCTATAGGAGAAATCAGTTCCGTATTAGAGCATATGTTGTAGATTTTTTTTGGTTTTTGTAAGTTAGCATCAATTAGTCAAAAAAATGAAAATCATTACAAAAAATGTTAAGTTAGGATATGGACAAAAGGAATATCGAATCAAAAAATGTTAGGGATATTTTGATGAATGAGTCCATATCAAATAAAATGTTAGAATAGATGCCCTAAAAAAGGAAGGCAAAAATAAAAATTGGTAGATCAAAGAGAAAAGAAAAAATAATAAATTCTAAAAGTTTTGCAAATCCAAATGCCACTACTCTCAGTCAAAGTTTATTTTTGCAAATAAAATGTTTTGTGCAAATTGTTTAATTGCCACACTAGTCCATAGAATCGAATTGTACAGTTTAATCATGATTGGATTTGATTTAAATTGTTTATCAATAGGTAATAAATAAAATTGGTTCAACATTTTAATCTAAGCCAATGGAAGCAATAAGGGATGGAAGTAGATTAGTCATTAAAAGAAAATTATTGAGTTGCTAGTATAAGTGCACCTGGGTAACTAAGATTGAAAAAATGTTAGGATTTAAGAGAAGGTAGACAAATGAAATACAATTGGAGTATGAAAGGAGTTGTATCCTAAGATATAACATTGGAAATTTGTGCATATGGTGATGGGTTTTATTGACCATAAATTCTAAGTATCAATCTTGTTTTATGAAATACAATTGGAGTATGAAAGGATTTGTATCCTAAGATATAACACTGGAAATATGTTCATATGGTGATGGGTTTTATTAACCAAAAATTCTAAGTATCAATCTTATTTTTATCCAAAATTCATTCATTTATTCCCTAATACCCCATACATGTCACATCTGACAGAACTCTTGGCCCCACCATCACTTCCACCTCGTGTTATTAAAACTCATTCATTTTATTTTTCATCTTGCACACTCTCCCAAGATTTTGATGGCTTACATCATTGATCAGCCCTCATTTGCCTTTCGAACTTTATCGGTAGGGGGATGGGGGTCCGAACTAGGCAGTTTTGGAAACTTCCCCCCAAAACTACCTTTCCTCCATCCTAGTCTTTCAATACTTAAAATGCAAAAAAAACTTACCACGCTAACTTGCTCCTAAATGTAGTTTTCATTCGACCATTCACCATCGCTCCTATGTCATCATCCACGTCCACTCCTAGTCACTTCCTCTGTCCAATCAGTTGTCATCTATCTGTTTATCCTCCATAGATCCATTTTAGCAGTCCTATTGGAAAACTAATGAGGATTTAGCCATTCATCAAACAACCATACTCTGCTTTATTCATTATAAGCCCTACCCCTTCATAAGAACCATTACACAATACATTTATAAAACTCAATTCATCACTAGAGATTTTGTTCTTGCAGCCAAAATGATAGATTCATCATTCAATTGAATTTTCAATTCTGTCTAGAACCAAGCGGACATCTAGGTCCACCTAATCCATTTTCAATTATATTATTTTTTCTGTTATTACTGTGTTTCAGACCAATTCTTCCCATTTCTGTCTAGCTCAGCCTGCACTTCACCTAAAAAAATGCCTCCTATGTGTTATAGACATATTTGGGAACATAAAGCGCAAAATTATATGTCGATAAACTAGGGCTCTTCAACCCCTACAAGAGTTGTTTCATACCCTAAAAGAACATAGTCATCTGATTACATCATCCGCCAAAAGTTCCACTTGAGAAACCATCTAGAAATGGTCTAAATTAAACCATATTGACTGCTCCACTGGAAAAGTGCGATGCATACTAAGTGTTACACTACCCAGGTGCGATGCATACAGATTAGGCCTTCTATAGGGTGCAATGGGCAAGGATGGACAAATTTCTGAGACAATTTGCTAAGTGGTTGCTCATGGAATCTTCTAGAAACTTCTCTTGTGTTAGGCCCCTATACTACTAGTGTAACCCCTTATTCTTATTAGTACAACCCACTTATTATATTGATGTACCCATGTAGTGCCCATATTGTTACTATTGTGCCCCATAGAAGCCCACTATTGTTATTATTGTGCCCTTACATTATTATTGTCATGTTGGCTCTGATTATGTTATAACCCCTTGGACTCCTATATATAGAAAGGAGGTCTTTTCATTTGTATCATCCAAGAATTGTTTATTTATGTAATGTAAAGGAGGTTACCCCCTCGAAGAGGCTAAATTCTAAGGTGTTGGTCTATCTTTTCTATCTTTTTCTTGAGCTGGTTTCATAACATTTGGTACCAGAGCTTTGGATTCTAGGGTTTCACTACTCCAAACAGGTCATCGTGGAATTTTCGCTATAACTTTTTTTTGTGACGTTTTAGAAGTCGCAAAAAAACCCATTTGAGAAGAAATCATGCTGAACCTTGGGTCTAAATTTCTAAGCTTTTCGCGTGATATTTGCGGAGATATGATCTGAGGAAGTTGGTGTTTTTGCAAACTCCTGAATTACATTCAAAACAAATGACCTGGGGAAAATTGTCAAGAGGAGGAAGAAAAGGATCAAGAAACATCAAGAGAAGAAGATATACGCCAGGAACCCACCCCAGAGAAAGAAGAAATGAATCAGAACATATCTTGTAAAGCATTAGCAAGAATTACCACTCCTCAAACTCTCAAGATAGAAGGACATATCAAGAAGAAAAAGGTGCAAGAAGTGAAAGATCACATCGAGAAACAAGAAATGAATCCAACCATTTCTTGTAATTCATTGTTCGAAATTACCACTCCTCAAACTATCAAGATAGAAGGACATATCAAGAAGATAAACGTCCAAGAAGTGAAAGATCACATCGAGCATCAAGGAATGAATCCTACCATATCTTGTAAAGTATTGGAAGAAATTACCACTCCTCAAACTCTAGAGATAGAAGGACATATCAAGAAGAAAAAGGTTCAAGTAGTGAAAGATCACATCGAGCATCAACAACAAGTTCTCCAACTTTTAAAGGATAACGTCACTTCAGTGCAAAATCAAACGCAACAACAGGTAGATCAACATCGTAGTGAAAAATGTTTTGATGTAGGTGATTGGGTATTTTTACTGCTACATCTCAAGCAAGCTATTTATGAGAAGGAAATGTTTGCAATACTACATGCGCTTAAAAAATGGTGACCTTACCGAATGGGAAGACTCTTCAAGGATGAGGATGTGGAAGCATTATTTTGTGCTATTTATATTATCCAACCAGATTGGATAAACGAAGCAAGGGATGAATGGAAGAAGGACGAAGAAGTATGGCGACTTATTCAAAAGTTGCAAAAGATCCCAATTCAAACAATATTGCCAGAAATTGAAGAGGAAGGAAAAATCATATTAGAACCTGGAGCAGTCACAGAAACAAGAACCCGACAGCTAAGAAATAGATCAATTTCATAGTATCTCATCAAGTGGAAGAACTTGCCCGCTGAAGATTCCACATGGGAGGACAAGAATTTTATACAGAAGCATCAAGAACTACTCAAGCATTGAGGACAATTCTTTTTGAAGGAGAGGGGCATGTTAGGCCCCTATACTACTAGTGTAACCCCTTATTGTTATTAGTATAACCCAATCATTATATTGATGTACCCATGTAGTGCCCATATTGTTACTATTGTGCCCCATAGAAGCCCACTATTGTTATTATTGTGCCCTTACATTATTATTGTTATGTCGGCTCTGATTATGTTATGATCCCTTAGACTCTTATATATGGAAAGGAGGTGTTTTCATTTGTATCGTCGAATAATTGTTCATTTATGTAATGTAAAGGAGGTTTCCCCCTCGAAGAGGCTGAATTATAAGGCATTGATCTATCTTTTCTTGAGCTGGTTTCATAACATTTGGTATCAGAGCTTTGGATTCTAGGGTTTCGCTGCTCCAAATAGGTCATCGTGGAATTTTCGCTATAACATTTTTCTGTGACATTTAAAAAGTCGCAAAAAAACCCATTTGAGAAGAAGTTGCGCTGAACCTTGGGTCCGAACTTTAGAGCTTTTCACGTGATATTTGCGGAGATATGATCTAAGGAAGTTGGTCTTTTTGCAGACTCCTGAATTACATTCAAAATAGGTGACCTGGGGAAAATTGTCATAACTTTCTCTCTAGGGATCGGATTGAAATTTCTTAAGAAGTTATAGAAAGAGGATAGACTGTAGTTTCTTGTATGCATGCTTCAGATCCAAAGGTCAAAACAAGGACTCGTGGCACGTCATACAAGTTTGCTCTACTGAACTAGTCTTTAAGCAAGTCACTGTGGGAGATTTCACATAACTCTTCCTTGGAGAATCCTATTTGGGTCAGACTTGTGACATTGGAAAGAGGAAACAGAGGGCTACTGCAAATCACAATTTCAGAACTTAAAGATCCAAAAGTACAGAGTTAGATTCATTTCAAGATTGAGCTCCTAAAATCAAGAAAAAGCGAGATGAGGAAGTTTGATGGCAAGGATCCGATAAATTGGATACTTCAGATGGAGCAATATTTTGATCTACACGGTGTAAAACTATTAGAAAAGGTATGTATTGCATCTTCATATTTATAACCAGATCAATTTTTATGGTATGAAGGGCTTTGTTCTTGTAAACAACTTGTTACGTTGTCAATTTTCACAGAGGAAATGATAGCACATTATGAGCATACAAAGAGCAACACCTTCTTTAGAGAAAAACCACAACAATTGGAAAGAGTAAAAGGGCTTTGTGACATATTGGAAAGAAAAATTATGGAAACCAGGAAGCATACCCATCACAACTATAAAGATGGAAGTATTGTTTCTCCTAGCCTTCCACAACCTACAAGGGTTACACCACAACAATTAGAAGGAAAAAGAGAAAAAGGACTTTGTTACAATTGTGATAGCAAATGCACTAAAGGTCATAAGTGTGCTGAGAAGAAATTATTTTACATAGAATATGAAGAGGAGGAAGAAAAGGATCAAGATACATCAAAAGAAGAAGATATACACTAGGACCCCACCCGAGAGAGAGAAGAAATGAATCAGACCATATCTTGTAAAGCATTGGCAAGAATTACCACTCCTCAAACTCTCAAGATAGAAGGACATATCAAGAAGAAAAAGGTGAAAGAAGTGGAAGATCGCATCGATAAAGAAGAAATGAATCCAACCATATCTTGTAATTCATTGGTCGCAATTACCACTCCTCAAACTATCAAGATAGAAGGACATATCAAAAAGAAAAATGTTCAAGAAGTGAAATATCACATCGAGCATCAAGAAATGAATCTGACCATATCTTGTAAAGGATTGGAAGAAATTAACACTCCTCAAACTCCAGAGATAGAAGGACATATCAAGAAGAAAAAGGTTCAAGCAGTGAAAGATCACATTGAGCATCAACAACAAGTTCTCCAAATTTTAAAGGATAACGCCACTTCGGTGCAAAATCAAATGAAACAACAAGTAGATCAACATCGTAGTGAAAAATGTTTTTATGTAGGTGATTGTGTATTTTTACTACTACATCTCAAGCAAGCTATTTAGGAGAAGGAAATGTTGGCAATACTACATGCACTTAAAAAATGGCGACCTTACCGAATGGGAAGACTCTTCAAGGATGAGGACGTGAAAGCATTGTTTTGTGCTATTTATATTATCCAACTAGATTGGATAAATGAATCAAGCGATGAATGGAAGAAGGACGAAGAAGTATGGCGACTTATTCAAAAGTTGCAAAAGATCCAAATTCAAACAATATTGCCAGAAATTGAAGAGGAAGGAAAAATCATATTGGAACCTGGAGCAGTCACAGAAACAAGAACCCAACAGCTACGAAATCAATCAATTTCAATGTATCTCATCAAGTGGAATAACTTACCCGTTGAATATTCCACATGGGAGGACAAGAATTTTATACATAAGCATCAAGAACTACTCAAGCGTTGAGGACAACGCTTTTTGAAGGAGAGGGGCATGTTAGGCCCCTATACTACTAGTGTAACCCCTTATTGTTATTAGTACAACCCACCTATTATATTGATGTACCCATGTAGTGCCAATATTGTTACTATTGTGCCCCATAGAAGTTCACTATTGTTATTATTGTGCCCTTACATTATTATTGTTATGTCGGCTCTGATTATGTTATAACCCCTTGGACTCCTATATATAGAAAGGAGGTCTTTTCGTTTGTATCATCCAAGAATTGTTCGTTTATGTAATGTAAAGGAGGTTGCCCCCTCGAAGAGGCTAAATTCTAAGGCATTGATCTATCTTTTCTATCTTTTTCTTGAGCTAGTTTCATAACATCCTGTGCCGCTTGCCTCTCTAAATTCACCCAGGGATGAGTAAGAGATCCAAGAAATCTCCAAGTGGAACCAATTATAGCAATTGAATGACACTAATCAAAACCCTAGAGATAACACACACCCTTTCACACATCTATAAATGGATCCCTCATCTAAGAGATCTAGGAGCTGGAAAATTGTGAATGGTTTCATAAAATCCTGTGCCGCTTGCCTCTCTAAATTCACCCAGGGATGAGTAAGAGATCCAAGAAATCTCCAAGTGGAACCAATTATAGCAAGTGAATGACACTAATCAAAACCCTAGAGATGACTCACACCCTTGCACACATCTATAAATGGATCCCTCATCTAAGAGATCTAGGAGCTGGAAAATTGTAAATTGCAAGGAAGTGCTGATGGTTTGTATTTGAGGAAAGAGAATTGTATTGTTGGTGTGATCTTTCTATTTCATGAGGTGAAGAGAGATTGATGCTAGGAGGATGATGCTGGATCAGACAATTGGGTTGTAATTCTCCCTTCTATTATTTCATTCAATAATGTTTATGTTGTAATAAATCAAGATGCTTTGATGGTTCATTTTTAATGTCTTTCTGCAGATACTCTCCAGGTGGGTTAAGTAAGTGGAGGAGTTGCAAGCTCTATCAAGGGGAAGAGAGATCAATCAAGGGATTAAGTGGAAGTTCCAGGTTGGTTCCACTATCTTTCTCTTATCTGTTACACATAGAAGAAATCATTGAATCGCTTTAAACTGTTGTTTCTAGGGTAGCTGCCAAACCTAGAGAGCTAGTTGTTCAATAAGACACTAGTTTTCCCAGAAACAAATTGGCGACCCCGTTGGCAAATGAATAGATGTTTGTTTGCTATTATTGTTTGTTTTATAAACTATAGACAGAGCCTGAAGTCAACTAGGTAGCCTTTGAACTACTCTTTCTTTGCAATTGCATAATAGATGAATGTTGCTTTAGTTAATCTCTAGTTTATTTTATGAATTAAAAATTTGACTTACAAGCACATCTAGATGCCCTTTTGGTAGCTCAGTAACCTCTCAAGACATTCCTATGTACTTTACTCTTTACTTTCCATCAAATCTTAGCTTAACTCATTGAAAATAGCTGCACATCTGAGCCAAAACCCACTTCAGTTGCACTCCCTATCCTATCGCACTGTCTATCGCTGTACATAACCCAGTATGCATCGCACCTCCTAAGTGTAGTAAGTGCAATGCATCCCTATTTCTGTGAAGCCCATGTGTGATGACTGACTGAATCCTTTTCCATTCGGGGTTTTTGACCTTGTTCTTAGTTTTGTTTAGTTGATTTGTTGCATATGAACAGTACCTCCTTACTGAAACCTGCTTGCATCACATAGATCAACCTCCATTAGATTAGGATTAGTGAATGTTTTTATGTATTTGTTCATCATTTACAGTCCTTTGTCGAAAATTTGTTTAAATCGATCTATCGCTTTGGTACAAAAAGTGTTGTAATTGTTGTTTTGTGTCAAAAAGAGAAGTGTCGCGGATTCTTCCTTCCCTTGATAGTAGATTGAAATTTTCATCATGTATTTGGTTTGATTTGTTTATAATCGAAGTGTCCAAAGAATTTTTTTATTAAAAATTGAAAAGTTTTGTTTAGTCTTCCTTTCTCTTTTCAGGAAGAAATTGTCAAAAATTTCATTTTGAAAGAAATATTTCAGACCTTTGCTGCATTTAGTTTTCCTTTTTGTCATTTTTCACATTAAGGACAAAGAAAACAAATACATGCATTTGCATTTATCATTTTTGGTTTGTGTGCAAAAAATGATTTAGGAAAATGCACTAATGTGTGCTCTTCGATCTTTGTTTGAAAGAATTGTAATATTTTTTCCCTAGTAGCTAGGATTTTCATTGCTCAAAATAAACAAAGATTGTTTATCACTGTAGATTGCATTTTAGGAATTTCAAAATCATCATCACGTGGTGAACCATTGAAAGGAAAAATTTAAACAAGATCAACTTTAAAATAAATTTCAATGAACCTAACAATGATTTGGAACTTAACGCAACATATATAGAGCTCTAGGCTAAAGACATGTTCCGGAGTCGTTAAAACTAGTAACTATCGTTTTCATTGAAGGTTGGGTGATTTCTCCTCTTTGATACGACAAGTTCTAGCATGGAATTGTGCTCCCCATACCATCGCATATATATTGGGAGACCACAATAGGCTCATATCCTTTATCCATAGGAAGCTGAATCTGTCTCCTTATTGATCGCAATGCATTGAACACAAAATTTCGGAAGATTGACTATCGTACATAACTTGGTAATTTCTCTTTAATTTATCACCAAGGTGTATACTGCAATTTCGCGATTGGTTTGGTAATCCCTCTATCTAGATTCTATAGAGTAGTCACTTTCGTTCCTTTTCGACTTTTTGAAAGAAAAGGTCCATCTGAGCACTTGTCACTTCAGGTTCATTAAAAATTGAAGGAGACTAGAGTCATCTTTAGCTTTTTCTTGAATCTTAAAAACTGAAGAAGAAAAGTTGTGTCCAAGCATCATTAAAATTAATTGAATTCAGAATAAAATCATTTTCCCCTTAATTTTGAGTTGATAAAGTAATCCGCAATCGTGGAAGAAAGTCAATCAAAACCTTGTCATTCACAGAGACTAGCGAGTCAACCGTCTTTGACTCCAGAAGCAAAGCCAATCTGGGAAAAACGGTCTCATTTAACTGAGTCCAATTCCTCTGATTTATTTGAAACTTTTGTTTGAACATTGTTAGAGACTATAGTTACTCCAATCATTTCTGGTACATGTCCCTTTAGAGAAGAAGTTACGCAATTATAAGAGGATATTAGAATTGATCCTAGTGTAACGATAGACACTTCTATACCTAAAACAACTCCATCTAGAGTTGATCCAAAACCCATCTCAGTTCAAACTGAGGCTATATTCAAACCAGTAGTTGTTCAATAACCTCCCTTTGAGACTGAAGTTCACTTACCTAAACATCTGGAAGCTGCATTTCAGAATTCAGAAGGTGTCACCCCTCCAGTATCTGTCACTATAGAAGCTATACCTTCTTCAGCTCCAGAAATATTTTACGAACCTAATGGTCTACCTATTCCACCTGGTCTGGTTGCTATAGAGGAGATAGTAGAGGATCCCCCATCTAGTACCACATTAAATTTTTCAACTGGGATTCATTTGTGTCCTTCTGCTCCTGAGTTTGGTCCTTTTAATCATCATTCATCGCAAGTTCCTGTCGAATGGCTAGGAAATATTTTGGATAGACTAAACATGTCTGAGAAACCATCAACATCTAGGAATGTGTCATCTAATGCATCCATGACAGAACTTCCTGCTACCGTTCCTACAATGTTTGTTGTCTACCATTTGTTCTAGCTAGTTATCAATCACTAGCTGGAGTCCACTTAGGGGCTACATCGGCAACATAGTCTGCTCCTATTTATTCATTCGGAGTCCCATCTGGTATTTCTTATGTTGAAACTCAGCAATTTGATCTTGCATGCTAGTATCAATTTGGGCAGACTAGTCTCCAAAGACCGATATATCCTTTAAACACTAGACTGCTGCCATATGGAGGGTAGTATGCCTTTTCGTTGGTCCCTCCGGGGGAACAACCATATGAGAGTTTCTAACAAAATTCAAGTCAAAGTGGAATTACATCCAGAAGTTGGGTACCAATACTGCAACAACAACCAAGGGTTGTATATCCAATGCAACCTATCAAACCTATGTCATATTCCCACTACACCTGTTATTATGACTGTGTCGTAAGCATAAGCATTTCCTACTGTGTCTCAACCTCAAGTCTCTCAGGCTGCGATACATCAACCACTTGTCTCTACGGCTCAATCGCAACCTTAGTTTAGTGCTTCCTTATCTGGAACAAATCAGGCGCAAATGGGTATTATCAATCCACATCTTGGTCAATCTTCCAGTATTGGGCAATAGAAAATGGTCCAACAACCATGGCTAGTACAATATGAACAACCACAATTCTAGCAAACCCAGCCTCAGTTTGGGCTTGGTTTACAAGCTCAAACTGGATTTGGTCAATATCAAGCCTACAGAGGACCTGAGCAACAAGGATTTTTAGGTAATGGACAACCGCATTTTCGAAACGGTTATCAAAAACCACACTATACTGGTTGTGTCCAACAACCTTATCAAAGTTACCAGCATCAGATACAGTATGCTGTTATGCAAAGACCCACTGCTCAGGCGATTCCATTTTATCCTGGGCATGCTTCACCTAACCTGAATCAGCAGTTACCTTTTGTAGCAACTCTAGAATTACCAGATTTGAACCGGCTGATGAATGACCTAATTGCATACGCCCCTTGGTGGCCACCGATTCCTCATAAACTTCCCTATGGTATTCCTAAATTCAATTGAAAGATAAATCAAGATCCATCGAATCATGTAATTACTTTTCATTTGTGGTGCTCATCTAACACCCTGAATAATGATCCGATTAGGCTTTTCCTTTTTCGAAGGATGCTCACTGGTCTAGTAGCAAAATGGTATATTGAATTGCTTAGAGCTTCATTTGATAACATTAGCATCCTTGCCACTAGTTTTCTAACCCACCTTAAGTTACCCATTAGGTATGAAACGGGAACAAAACTCCTGACCAATTTAAAAAAGACCACAGCCACTCACATATTTGATCATATTCATGAGTGGCAGCGTCATCATCGAATGGTAAAGACGTATGCTCTTGATCAGCTTTTAGCTGAGTGGTTTTTTAAAGTTCTTATTGCCATCTATCACTGAGGACATGGCGAAAGGAGGAGTTTTCACTAAAGAGCAAGTCATTGCTCATGCCGAATATTTAGACTTGATCTATATTCAGTCTTGCACACTCTACGACAATATTCCTGACACTTCTAGACCAGAATTTTCTATTCCACCTCCTCCTACATTGAATAGGGAGTCTCATGGAGGTGACAACATGATCGGTGCCTCAATCACTCAAACCGTAAGGCCTCCATCTGGTAAAGCTCTTGCGGTTTCTAGTCAGAATGAAAATGACAAATCTCTTGTCTCAGAGATTAATGCCATGTCATCTGACAAGGGCAAGAATCCAAAGCAACCATGGGGCAAGAAGAAAGGGAAAAATAATAAGAAGAAACAGGAGAATTCAACTCCTGAAAAATCATCTGAGAACCCTAGCCAAAAAAACCTCCTCATTTTCCATGATATGTAATGAGGAGCATTATATGAGATATTGTCCACATCGATTTGAGATTTCAAAACTTTTTAAGGCTTCGAATACCTCAGCGGTGTTGACTGATCCATTTCCAAACCCAGAAACTAATCTGGTTGCTATCTATCATGCTTCCACATCCTAAGTGCTTATGTTATCCATCTCAAACAAGCAAAATGATGCTTTGATATCAACAAGGAATAAGGATTATGGGAATCCATCATCATCAAAAAACTAGGCTACAGATTAACCTAGTGGTTCGACAACGAATTTGCCAGAAGTTGTTCCACCCATTATTCTTGAATTAAATATAAAGCCGCCAAAGGGAGTCACACATAAATCAAAATTTAATCCTCGTGCTCAAGCCGCTCAGAATTATAATATACTGGAGGATCTAGTTCAATCGCCATCCGCTATGTTGACATTTGAGGTATTGCAAAATTGTCCCTCCCAAAAGCAAGCTTTGTTATCAGCAATAAGTGGTATTGATCCAATAGATTCCAATCTTGTGGCCTTTAATCATAAACGATATACACCTCAGTTACTAGCCCAACTCGCTTTCCTTATACAAGCAAAAGCCCTCAATAAAAAAGTTCATCGAACCATCATTGATGAGGGGCCATCTACTTGTATTATGTCAATGAGTTGTTATAAAAATCTTGGTTCACCACCCTTGTCATGATCATCAACAACATTAAAAACGTTCGAGGGAAGAACATACACTCTGTATGGGATTTTAAGTAACTTGCAAGTTGAATTGGGGGGAAAGATAGTAGAGATTGAAGTCGAGGTTAGTGATGAAAACCTTGATTACAATATCTTACTGGGAAGACCCTAGATTTATGCTATGGCTGCCGTTGTGTCTACATATTTTAGAAAGATTGCATTTCCCTTCCAAGGTGGAATCATAATCATTGACCAACTAGCCTTTTTTCCTAACAGTTCACAAGCTACTAGAAGCATTCCATTGATCCATGGAAGTTCACAATCACTTCAAAATGTTGGAGTAGGTCTCCTAAAAAATCCTTCCTTAATGGGAACTTTTTCCCTCCCACCTCCATCTGGTTTCACAGAAGTGGCCATAGTGGAAACCTGTCAAATGATCTCTTCTACGTCATCTGAGTTTAAGAAGAGTTTTGACAATTTTGATAGTGAGGATCATCACGAGGCATTGCCCCTAAACCCCATCAAATCTTTGTAGCAATCAATTTTTTGGGCTTGGGAAGAAAACCTGAATTAGCACTCGACGAGTGTTTGGGTGGATAGGTCTTTAGAATATGGTACCTGTTCTGATCCTTGCTCTTGTGTACATTCTATAGATGAAGGAATCATCCAATCAATGATGATAGGAGAGACGTCATGGGAATATTATCACCATTGTTCCCACCTTCGAGATGACAATGAAGATTATTCAAATGACCTCAATCATCCTTCATTTTTCGATTTCTTATTCAATTCTGTAAATACAGTAGATTCCAAGCAAAATCTGTCCAACATTGAAGAAACTATTGCCATTAATATTTTGACCCAACCTAATGTTGTAGAGAATATTCATGTTGGCAAATCTTATTCTCCATTAGAACTAGAGATTTATTGCGCCCTATTTCATGAATTCAGAGATGTCTTTGCATGGTCATATGAAGAAAAGCCAGGTATCGACTCAAGGATTGTTATAATGAAATTAAGATGTATCCAGATATCAAACCAGTATGACAACAACTTCGACCTATCCATCCGAAGAAAGCCAATGCCATTAAAGCAAAAGTTGAAAAATTTTTGTGTGTTGGCTTCAGTTACCCTGTTCCTCTCATAGATTGGGTATCAAAAATTTTTCCTGTAATGAAAAAGCAAGGAACGATTAGAGTGTGTCTCGATTATAGGGATGTAAATCAAGCATCTCCAAAGGAAAACTATCCTACACCCTTTATCAACTAGATTATTGATGAATGTGCCGGATGCTAAATATTTTCATTCATGGATGGATTTTTCAGATACAATCAAATCAATATCCACCCACAGGACCAATCAAAAATTGCATTTATATGTCTGTTATAGACATTTTTGTGCCTCACAGCATAGAGCATGAAATGTCAATAATCTAAGGGATCCAAAGTCCCTAAACAAGTTGTTCTTACCCTTAGAGGAACAAGGTCAGCAAACCACAGCACTGCAAATCAGTTCTCCACTGAAAAACACTCAAAAACAGGTCAATTTTGGATCAAAGCAGCTGCTCCAAAGGCTACCTGCGCTGCATAGCAAGTGCAACAAAGGCTACCTGCGCTGCATAGCAAGTGCAACAAAGGCTACCTGCGTTGAGCGTACTTGGACATGTGGAGGAATCGTTTTCTCAATGTGCCAGTGCCCAGGAAGCTTCCAAAAAGACACTTGATCATAAGATTCGCCTAGTGATGAGTTAAGAGCTTCTAAAACTCCAAGTGGAAGACAGAAACTCCAAGTGAATAACTGAAGAACAACTGGAGTTGAAGAGGACAACAAGTCACACATCAAGCTGGCTTATCTTCACTCCAAAACTCTATATAAGGATCTCATCCCATGGGATCTGGGGGGCGGAATTCAGTGCAAAGAATCACTGTTGGTTTATAGTTGTGAGCATTGGGTGATTGCTTGAGGGAGGTGAAGAAGAGATTTCTCTCCGTCGGGAAGGTGATGCTGGATTGGACCTCTCATGGTTGTATCACCGCCTGAACCTTACTTCCATATATTAATAAAGCATTTGAGGTTCTTCTATTCGCATGTATTTCAATGGTGTATTGTCTTACTTGCGTCTTTGATTTATGCTAATCCTTAAATCATTTATGAATGCATGCTTCTTGTAGTTTCCTTTTCTTGTCTTATTTATAGGATCTCGTGTAGCTGGGCCCGTGAAAAGACTTGGAGCTGGGAGCAAGCAGCAAACGAAGGAGATTGGATCGACCATTTGCGCAAGACACCGGTAAGTGGATCTCTCCCTTTTATCTCTTGCATGTCATAAAGAAGAAACTTTAGATAGCTTTGCTTTCAGCTGTTGCTAAGGAACTGTCACCCTTAGAGTGGGTTAGGGTCATTCCGAGTTGGATACTTTCCCCCACAACAGACTGGCGACTCCGCTGGGGATCGTGTCTTGTTGGTAGCTTGTGTTTCTTGCTATTCATTTCTTGAACAAAGAGAGTACCGAATCGAACTGCATTCGAGTCCTTCGAATGCAAAGTAGAGGGCAGCTACTCTAGCCCAGTGCTGGGCATGTTGATGATTTGAAGATCTGATCCACAAGGAATCTTTTTAGCTCTTTGTGATAGTGTTCATCTTCCTTTAATCATCCTCTAGTGTATACTTGACTGACAGCCTCTGATTTGGCCAAAAACCATTGATTTTTGAGCAAACTGTCAGCCCGAATCTGAGAGAGACGAGAGTTGTCTCATCAGTGCAGCTGCAACAAAGGCTACCTGCACTGCAAGGCAGGTCCCGAAGGGGCTACCTGCGCTGCATCTCAGATTGACAGTGCAGCACCTGCGCTGATCCAGTTTTTCCTTGTGCAGCTGGGATTCCCCACTGTCTGTTGCCCAGTTTTCAGTATTTTTTTTGCAGCCTGTTGTCAACCTATATACCCAGCTGAAACCACTTCTCTTTGCCTTCATTCCGCCTCAGTTGTATGAAGAAACCATGATTTTTCTTATTGTATTTCTTGCTGTCATTCATAGTTTTCCATAGCGAAAGTGAACTAGTCTTGCTATGACCTCTTGGATCTAGACCTGTGAGAAAGTGTCGTTGTGATTCTAAGAGCTAGTTTATTGTTGTTCATAGCTGCTTGAGCATTTGCTTTCGTTATATGGTTCGGATTTCAGTATTTCTTGTGTTGAAACGAGTGAATCTTAAGGTGTTCTTTTGATTATTGGACAAAAACTTGTTTGCTTACGATTGAAATCGAATTCGAAATTATACAACAGCTTTCTTTTTGTAATACACCAACATTAAGGAAGAAGAAAAGAAATACTTGCATTGTGCATGTGCATTTTGACAGTTTGCATGTCGATTTAGGAAAAGTGCATCAGTGTGTGCTCTATGATCTGTTTGAAAAGATGATGTCTTTCTTTTCCTTCAGTAGTTAAGGTTTTCATAAGTTGAAAGAATTGAAAAAGATTGCTTATCATTCTTAGACTGCATTTAGGAGTTGTATCATACATCACGTGGTGATCCATAAAGGCAAACTGCTAAGAAAGATCAACCTAAAAAGAACTGAATTTATCTAACAACGCTTTGAAACATAACGAAACACAGTAGAGGTCTAGGTAGAGACGTGAACCGGCATCGTTAAACATAGTGACTGTCGATCTCTACGAAGGTGGGTGATTCCTCCTGAGGGACGATAGCACTAATACGGACTTGTGCCCCCGCGTACCGTCGCGTATATTGGGGGACCCCTATAGGAACAAAGCCTTTATCCATAGGAAGCCGTGTCGGCCGCCCTACTGATCGCGATGCAGTGAACACAGCATTCACGAAGATCGACCACTCGTACCGTAAAACGTATTCTGTGGTTTCGCGAAAGGTTTGGCACACCCTTGCCTAGAACTCCAGAGTAGTTTCTTTTGGCCTTTTTCAAACTCTATAACTGAAAAAGTCCATCCGAGCATTTGTCACTTCGGGCTCGTTAATACATCGAAGGAGACTAGAGTCATCTTTAGCTTTTTCTCGACTCTTAAAACATGAAAAAGCAAGTTGTGTCTTAAAAGCGTCTAAAATTAATTCAATTCGAAAACACATTTTACCCGGAGCATTGTTGGTTGATCAAGTAATCCGCAATCGTGGAAGAAAGTCAATCGATGAACCGTCGTTCGCGGAGGAACACGAGACAAACGTCTTTGTCCCCTGAATCGAAAACAACCCGGGCAAAGCGACCTCGTTCAACTGGTTCCAAATCTCCTGTCAAAGTTAGAACAAGTGTTCCAATGACATCTGAGGTTCCGGTTACTCCAAATATTTCTAGAAACCCTGCCCCTATTGAAGAAGTTCAACAGCCCCAGAAGGACAGTAACACTGATCCTAGTCTAAGAGCAAAGACTTGTGTTACTGAATCAGTTCCATCAGTAATCGGTTCAGAGAGTCTTGCTTCTCAAACAATTGTCGTTGTCGAAACAACCCCTTCTTCGGCACCAGAAATATTCTACGGACCTGACGATCTTCCTCTTCCACCCGGTCTGATCGCAATAGAGGAAATTGTAGAAGATCCACAAGCAACTACTCCAACACATTTTGGAGCAGGGATCACTCTACTTCCTACTGCATCAGAAGCTAGCCTATCACCCAGAGAAGTTCCTGAAGAATCGCTAGGCAATCTATTGGATAGACTCAAAATGTCTGAACAACCGTCAACATCTAGGACTGTGCCAAATGACACAGCGACGACAGAACTCCCTGCAGTCATTCCGACAATGTTCACCGGCATACCATCTGTCCCTAACTCTCAACAGCTGGAGGGAGTCCCTTCGGGGGCCATGACGACAGTATGGTCTGTTCCTGTTTGTTCTCCCGGGATAATACCCGGTAACTCCTATGTTGGAACTCAACAGATTGATCCTTTCAGAAACCAGTTTGGGCAATCCGGTCCTCGAGGTGTAATAAATCCTCTCGGTCCCGGACCACCACCGTATGGGGGGCAATATGCCTTTTCATTACCCCCTCCGGGAGGTTACCCATACGGGAGTTCACAACCATACTCAGGTTATACTGGAATAACTACAAGTGGTTGGATACCTATGCCACCCCAGCAACCAAGAGTTGTGTATTCTATGCAACAACAAATGCCTGTGACAAACATCCCGACGACACCAGCAATTGTGACTGTGTCGCAAGTTCAAACGATACCTGTTGCATGTCAACCTCAGTTTTCTCAGGTTGTAATGCAACAACCCTTTGACCCTGCAACCCAACCACAATCACCGACTGGCGGGGCGACACAAGCACAAACGGGTACCCTTACCCCTCATCTTGGCCCAGTGGTAAGCATTGCACAACAACCAATGGTATCACAACCATGGTTGGTGCAGTATCAACAACCGCAGTTCCAGCAAGTGTACCAAGGTACCGAGCAGCAAATTTTTGCGAACAGTGGACAACCGTACCTACAATACGGTCAAAACCAACCACTCTATGGTGGAGTAGTCCATCAACCGTATCAATCATATCAGCATCAATTACATTATGCTGGTATGCAAAGACCAACTGCTCAGGCGATTCCGTCGTATCCTGGATACGCTTCACCTAACCTGAGTCAACAACTGCCATTCGTGGCAACTTTGGAGTTACCCGATTTACATCGGTTGACAAACGATCCGATTGCTTATGACCCTTGGTGGCCAGCGATTCCTCACAAACTTCCCTCCGACATTCCTAAATTCAATGGAAATCCGGGTGAAGACCCGTCGAATCACGTCATGACTTTTCATCTGTGGTGTTCATCGAACACTCTGAACGATGATTCGATAAGACTTCGCCTCTTCCAGAGGACATTGACAGGTCCGGCGGCCAAATGGTATATAGAATTGCCAAGAGCCTCTTTCGACAATTTCAGTTCCTTAGCCACGACTTTCTTAACCCATTTTCAATTACCTATCAGGTATGAAACAAGAACCGAGATACTGACCAACTTCAAACAGACGACAGCTACTCACATATCTGATCATATACATGAGTGGCATCGCCGTCGTAGGATGGTGAAAACATACGTTCCTGATCAGCTATTAGCTGAATGGTTTATAAAGTCATTACTTCCAGCTATAACGGAGGATGTGGCCAAGGGGGGAGTCGTAACAGAGTAGCAAGTCATTGCTCGTGCTCAATATTTAGACTTGGTATATACTCAGTCGGGCACGCTCTATGACAAAATACCTTATGCCCCCAGACCTGAATTTTCAATTCCTCCCCCTCCTAAATCGAACATTGACTCTCATGCCGGAGATGGCGTGATTGGCACTGCAAGCACGAAGTCGAGAAAGGCTTCACCTCAGAAAGCCCGTAAGACTTCAGATCGAAATGCCCATGAAGAGATTCTTGCTTCGGAAGTAAATGCCATATCAGCAGATAAAGGCAAAGAAACCAATCAACCAGGAAGCAAGAAGAAGCAAAACAAAGGGAAGAAGAAGGAACAGGATGGTCCGTCACCTGAAAAAACTTCTTCTAACTCTCCTGAGAAAGGGAAAAAGAAATGGCCCTGTATGATATGTGACGAAGATCACAAGACAACAGATTGTCCATACAAAGCTGAGCTCAAGAGATTCTTTAAAAGTCCAAAGAACCCAGCTGTGTTGACTGATCCATTTCCCAATCTAGGTCAAAATATGGTTGATAGTGGAAATGCTTCCCCGTCGCAAGTGCTGATGTTGTCGATCTCTAAGCAGCAAAATGATGCTTTGATTTCGACAAGGAGCAAAGATTACGGGAATCCACAACTGTCAAACGGAAAAGGTAAAGATCAACCTAGTAGTTCGACAACGACTTCGACAGAAGTTGTCCCACCCATAATGCCAGAATTAACGATAAAACCACCTAAGGGTGTAGTACACAAGTCGACGTTTAATCCTTGTGCCAGAGCGGCGCAGCATTATAACATAGTAGAAGATTTGGCTCAATCGCCATCCGCTATGTCGACTCTAGAAGTACTACAAAATTGTCCATCCCAGAGGCAGGCATTGTTATCGGCAATAGGGGGGGTTGATCCTAAGGATTCAAATCTTGTGTCCTTTGATCACAAAGGGTATGACCCTCAGTTACCAGCTCAGCTAGCTTTCTTGATTCAAGTGAAGGCCCTCAACAAAACTGTTCACAGAACAATTATTGACGAGGGAGCATCGACATGTATTATGTCAATGAGCTGCTGGAAAACGCTAGGGTCACCAACCTTGTCGAGATCTTCGACAACACTAAAGGCTTTCGACGGTAGGACATATACCCCTTACGGTATCCTAAGTAACTTGAAAGTTGAACTAGGTGGAAAAACAGTAGAGATTGATGTTGAAGTCATAGATGGAAATCTGGATTACAACATCCTACTGGGAAGACCATGGATCTATGCCATGGCAGCTGTAGTGTCAACTTATTTTAGGAAGATTGCATTCCCGTTTGAAGGAGGGATTATGGTCGTCGACCAATAGAACTTCCTCCTTAATGGTTCGTAAGTTACGGGAAGCATTCCCATGATCCATGAAAGCGACCATTCAATTCAAGATATAGGAGTAGGCTTGTTGAAAGACCCCATGATGATGGGGACTTTCTTGCTACCAAATCATATGTGCATAGGAAATGTACCATTGGTGGCTACCTGCAACATGATATCTTCCACGAAAGTCGCAAAAGACAAGGTCGTCATGGATCGGGCAATGGTGTTGCACCCGAGCCCAATCGAAATATTGTAGCAATCAATGTTTCAGGCATGGGAGGCGAGCCCAAATCAATGCTCGTCAAGCGTTTGGGTAGATAGGTCAGGAGAATGTGGTACCCCTTTGGATCCTTGGTCACGAGTGCATGCAAGTGACGAAGGAATCCTACAGTCAATGTTGATTGAGGGGGCACCATGGGATGATAACCACCATCGTTCCATTCCTCAGGAAGATACTCAAGGCGACCTCTATCACCCTTCAGTATTTGAGTTCCTAACAAATACTGTAAATACGGTGGATTCCAAGAGAAACCTATCCAATATAGAAGAGACTATAGCCATAAATATCTCGACCAAAACAGACATTGTAGAGAATATTTATGTTGGCAAAGGTTGTTCCCCTTCAGAACAAGAAATATATAAAGCTCTTTTCCGCGAATTTAGAGATGTCTTTGCTTGGTCATATGATGAAATGCCAGGCATTGACTCGAGTATCATTGAACATGAAATTAAGATGTATCCTGATGTCAAACCAGTAAGACAACGGCTTCGGCAGGTGCACCCCAAGAAAGCCGTTGCTATTAAGGCAGAAGTTGAAAAACTCCTCCATGTTGGTTTCATCTACCCAGTTCCTCTAACCGATTGGGTATCGAATATTGTCCCTGTTATGAAGAAACAAGGAACAATACGAGTGTGCGTCGATTATAGGGATGTAAACCAAGCTTGTCCAAAGGACAACTACCCTACACCCTTCATCGACCAGATAATTGATGAATGCGCCGGATGTGAAATCTTTTCGTTTATGGACAGATTTTCCGGGTATAATCAAATTAATATCTGCCCACAGGACCAGTCAAAGACTGCATTTATTTGTCCGTGGGGCACCTTCGCTTATCGAAAATTACCCTTTGGTTTAAAGAACGCAGGGGCGACGTTTCAGAGAGCAATGAATTATGCTTTCCATGACATCAAGAACATCGTTCAACCTTATCTCGACGATCTTCCGGCTCATTCGCAAAAGCGGACTGATCATTCGCATCATTTAAGAGTAATATTTCTACGTTGCCGACACTACAAGATAAGACTCAATCTGCACAAATGTGTGTTTTGCGTCGGTTCTGGTCATTTACTTGGATTTATAGTCTCCAAGGATGGGATTCGTCTCGACCCTTGCAAGGTGCAGGCAATCATTAATTTGCCTCCACCTTCGAACTTGCTTCAGATTCAGAAACTCCAAGGGAAAGCAAACTTTCTGAGGAGGTTCATTCCAAATTACGCAGAGCTTGCTAAAGGTTATACCCGTCTCCTGAAAAAGGATGTACCTTTCGTCTGGGACTAGGTTGCACAAGCTTCCTTTGATGCTCTGAAAGAAGCGCTAGTCAAAGCATCATTAATGTACGCCCCAGACTATCTAAGGGATTTTAACCTGTATCTGGCTGCAGCAGATACAACCATTGCGATGGTTTTAGTTCAAGAAGTCGATGGAATTGAACACCCTATATATTATTTAAGTAAAAACTTAAATGATACGGAAAGTAGATATTCTCATGTTGAAAAGCTGGCATTGGCAGCTGTTCAAGCGATTCAAAGATTTTGGCATTATGTCCTCTTTAGGAAGACCACTGTATTGTCAGATTGCAACCCCATGACTTATATACTGTCGCGACAGTTGCTTGGGGGCAAATATTCAAAGTGGATAGCTATCCTTCAATAGTTTGATCTGGAATTTGTGAAATCCAAATCAAAGAAAGCTTTAGTTTTCGCAGAATTATTATGTGATCTCCCGTCATCGTACAACGATGAAACGTCCAAAGAATCGATCGTGGACGAAAGTTTGTTTCTGATATCAGCAAGTGATGAGTGGTATGGAGATATAATAGTTTATCTCCAAACCCAAAAGTTTCGGCCAGACACCTCCCACTCAGAACAAAAACGCATTCGATACCAAGCAAAAGACTACATGATCGTCGGTGATACGCTTTACCGTCGTGGTGTCGATACGGTCCTGAGAAGGTGTCTAACCCATGAGGAAGCCGAAAAAGCCTTGAATGAATGTCATTCAGGCACCTGTGGGGGGCATCAATCTGGATATGCTACAGCACAAAGAATCTTACGAGCAGGATACTTCTGGCCAACCATGTTCAAAGATTGCATAACCGTAGTTAGAAGTTGCCATGCATGTCAGATTTTTGATAGCAAAACCAGAAGACCCCCCGCTCCTCTACGACCAATAATAGCTGTGGGGCCTTTCGCCAAGTGGGGCATCGATTTCATGCAATGTAACCCCACCTCGACCGGGGGGCATGGGTATATTATAGTCGCAGTTGACTATTTTACCAAATGGGCCGAGGCGATGCCTACATTGGATAACACTGGTGAAACAGCAGTTATAGTCGCAGTTGACTATTTTACCAAATGGGCCGAGGCGATTCCTACATTGGATAACACTGGTGAAACAGCAGCCCTATTCTTTTTTAATCATGTAGTCGCCAGATTTGGCGTGCCACAGGCCATAGTAACAGATCATGGATCGCATTTCCGCAATCACATGATGGTTGAATTAACTGCCAAACTAGTATTGTCTCACGACAGCTCTACTCCGTACTATCCGCAAGCTAACGGACAAGTTGAAGCAATCAACAAAGTCCTGAAGCGCATGCTGCAAAGGATGGTGGGGGTTCACAAAAGAAGATGGAATTTGATCCTGTACTCGGCTTTGTGGGCCTACCGAACATCGGTAAGGAATGCCACTGGGTTCACACCGTTTCAACTAGTGTATGGCCTGGAAGCGATCCTACCAATCCAGTGTGAAATTTCGTCCCTTAAACTCGCAATTGATCTCCTCCCCGGAACCTCAGAAGAAGAAGCTCGTTTCTTGGAGTTAATCCAGTTGGATGAAACTCGTCGTGATGCCGCCTTGGCCAACGAAGCCCATAAGAAACGAGTCAAAGCGCAGTTCGACAAAAATGTCAAACCCCGTGTCTTCTTGGAAGGTGATTTGGTCTTGCTTTATGACCAAGAATCCGATAAATTGGGAGCTGGGAAATTCAAGTCCTTATGGATGGGCCCTTATATTGTTAAAAGTGTGTTAGCAAAAGGTGCCTACGAGTTGGTAGATTATGACGGAATTCCACTGGCGCAACCCGGCAACGGCTTGTACCTTAAGCGTTACTATGCCTAATAGTAACCTATATGCTTTTGTTACATTTTTGTTTTCGCTAAAGCGTTTGTTCCGGTTTAAGTAATCCGCTTTTTACACTTATTGCAGATGTCAAATCCATTGGAACCGTGGGTTGGATATGCTGACGGAGCGAGTCGTAGTACGAGGAACCTATCCTCAGCAGCATGGGCCATTTTTAACCCAAGCGGCGAGTTAATGAGTTTCAGGGGGGTCTGTATTGGTCAATCAACAAATAATATCGCTGAGTATAGCGCGTTGATAGAGCTCCTCTCTGATGCCATCACCCATGGCATACGCCAGCTAGTCGTCAGGCTAGACTCACAGCTCGTGGTACTACAGCTCAATGGTACCTACTCTGTCCGAAATCCAGCTATTTATCGCAAGTTCCTAAGAGTTAAAATCTTGGAAAGACAGTTTGATTTTATCCAATATCAACACATTTCCAGAAACTTAAACACATTAACCGACTCATTAGCAAATTATGTGTTAGATAGACATTTGCAAATATGATAAAAAGAGAAGCATCATCGATGTTTCATACATGGATCGCATAAAAACTGGGATAAACCCCGAAAATCAAAAATATATATAACTGTTTACGGTTTACATATAATGTTCTATAACCAAGACAAAATCGGTCATATGACCCCAAAACTCAAAAATGGTTGGGGGGCACCCTAGCCTAGTGATGCTCATGATAACATGCCACGGCCTGTGTGATCATGCGCAGAAGACGAGACCATCGTCTAGGAACACCAACAGTATGTCGCTGCAATCGCAGAGGAAACTCGTCAATCCGTACATCCGGAATCCCGAAGGTAAGACCCTCGACCTGTTCCTGCACAGCTACTAGAGTCTCGGCCAAGTCAAGGTCACGGAGAATAGCTCTCCCTGGAGCCTCCCCTGCTGGGGCAGTAGCCGGAACTCTCGGACGAACTGCTGGACGGAAAGGGCCCACATCTGCATGCACACATGAGTTTGATTAGAGTCTTGATAGAGTAAAGCACAAGGACATTATAAATAAAAACAGTAAACAGTGATAAGGTCGAAATATTTACCAAGATTACCCCACTGCTCGCCATCCGATAGTACCAAATCCGGATCACCTCGGAAGTCCATGCCAATATATGGATAGTCGGAAAAAGCCATGTCCTGCCGCTCGAACCACCTAAAGAAGGCATCAGTAAAAGTAATCTTAGATTGACCTGCATGTCTAGCCATGTGGTCAACCCACCTCTGCATGCGTGGCTCAGTGGGAGATGGCAAGTCGAGGACAATGTACTGAGGTTGCATCAAGGGTATCTTCTCCAAAGCGAAGGCAGTCAAAACTGAACCAAAACCAAAATTCTTCAGTCTCCTGTCCTTTACTTTGGTCAACTGGTTTTTGATCTGAACCAGTACTGCATCACACCAGTTAAAAACTTTCGGCTCAAGACACTCCAGGGCGTGCTGCACATATGACCTGTTAGCAACATGAGGGGATGCACTACCGGCCATCCTACAAATCGTGTACAGAATAGACCTGAGAGACCTGTCAGTAACATCACAGATAGAAACCTTGCCATCTCTGCTCGGCTGGGATCCCTCCCTGCAATACTGACGGATATAATCTTTCACGGAATCGCTCCCTCGGGCCGAACCGGACAAGGAAATGGGGGCACCCTGCCTTGACAACCCAGTCAATAAGTAAATGTCCACTATGGTAAAAGGGATGGACTTGCCCCTAATCTGGAACACTTGGTTAACAGGATCCCAAGCATCAAGCAGGTACTGCAGTAAACATATCTGTGCCCTCATGCTAGATATGCGGAAGAATTTTAGCAAGCCATAGTTCCGCAACGCGCTCACGGTAACAGGATCATGGAGGGCAATCATGTCCTCCTCTTCATGCTCTCGTTCTCGCCACGTGAGAGTCATTCTGCTCCAATAAACTCTGCAAAACAAACAAGAGGAGGAGTAAGATCCCTGACTCAGTAAAGAAAATGGCAAAATTCTCATGAAAAAATATGCAACCAAGAAGTTTTCTGCGCCCAACGCAGGTAGGGAAGGGTCTCACCTGCGTTGGGAGACAAACTGCCTTTGGAAATGAGCACCCCCAACGCAGGTTTCGATATAGGGCACCTGCGCTGATGGCAGAGCGCCCTAAGGAAACCCCAGGGGCTCATGGGGGCAGGAAAACAAGCATAAAACTGAGAAATAAGACCATGAAAAGATAGAGCTAGGGTTTAGCTCCTACCTGGTGGAAACGGCGCTGAAAATCGTCCACAGAATCTCCCAAAATCAGCTGGTGAAAAATCAAGGGGAAGAGGCACCTCCAAAGCTCCAACAAACCAAATGCACATGAAATGGTAAAATGAGAGGTAAAAACATCTTTTAAATTGCTTTTTACGTAGTTCAAAGTGAAAATATTAGTATTTTTACTTCATGTTATCCGTTTCTAACAAGTTTGTTGCAGCAATTGATGAAAACAGTACTATCTCTGAAAAAGAAGAACTAGTCATCGTGAAATATGAATTTGACCTTATCAAACGAGCAGTTTTGGCAAAGTTCATGCTCGTTAAAAAATAAACATAAGCTTGTGAGCAGGCTTCCCCCAGTGTTCAAGCTCATTCAGAAAAAATGAACCGGTAAATAACCATTTGAGACCATAAATTCATCAGCCATAAAAGCCTTGGTCGTGTTTGTGCACCGTCACCTCCACTTTTCATTTGGCCGATCATTCACATCCACTTGATTGTTTACCTATTTTGAGGAACAGCTGCGAAGAGTGATCCCACCTAGCCATCCTTGTAATACTGCCATGATTGGAAAATTCCAACCTGTACCTGGAATCTGCTGCTATCCCTGTTTATCACTCGTTCCTCAAAATACGAGTCTTCTTTGAGCTCTTTTCACTGACTCGTAAAATATGAAAAGTTTGCCGAGTTTTGGCCTTCCAGCTCGTTAAAAGGACCGGAAGAGCTATCCCTCCTCTAGATTTTAATCTTTTTGGACCTGAGGGATTATTGCACAAAAAGATCGAGCGCTTGTCTAGTTCGGCTCGATAAAGATATCGAACATTCATCCCTTTTGTATTGTTTTATACTTTTTCAGACTTAAGGGATTAGATGACGAAACAGGACCCCTGGAGTCTACTTTATGTACACTTTTCAGACTCTCTAAAAATGAAAAGGACCGAGTTGTCTTTGTCGCTGGACTCGTTAAAAATATTAGATAGCGACAAACTTGTCTTTAGACAAGAATGAGTTTCCCTATCGCTAGGCTCGTTAAAACATAGCGATGGGCTTGCCCGAAGGGAAGGTTATAGATCAAGCATATGTTATCCTCCTCAAGCTTGACAAAAATAAAGAGGTACTGGTCAGAAATGACTGGGGAAAAATTGGGAAGAACCTCAAAGCTTAATGGTAGCAAGTCGCTCTTGAACATGACACTTTTGCCTCCGTAAATATCGGGTTGGGTTATTATCATTCACCGGTCCCTTCACCATGGTCTCGCCATACCATCCATACATGGGGTAATGCTACCGATCCATCACATCAGTGTCGTTATATGTTCAAGAGATGTCATTCAGAAAGTGTCAACCGGGTCCCATCCACTACCATACATCATCTTTCATCCTTCCATGACCGCCACCCTGAATCATATTTCACAGATCGTTTTCACCATCATCACTAGCTCCGTTCCGTGTCACTGATGTGGGATTCATTAAGGCCCTCCTTTGACGGATCACTTCTTGTCGACATCAGCTCATTATCCAAGAAGTTGATCTAGGAACATCCCCTCAGTACTTTGAAGCTTGCATGCCTCAATGGTAAGTTTCTCACTCCCGGCGATAGGTATACATTAATGACCTTCGATCAGGAGACTTTGCGTGGTGTTCGACGTCAGATCCTATATTCACACCACGTGAATTGTGCTACAGTACCTTGAGGGTCATCATCATTATCGGTGATTCCTCTCGCGCTTGTTAACAGTTTACATTATTGACTGGTAATCAAGCGATGTCTTTCCATGTTCGACTTCAAGAAATTATCACATGGATCGACTTGTACTAAAGTGAAGATCGGACAAGTTTGAAGACCCCGGATCTAGTTTCATCCATCCGAGCTGCGATATATATTCAGGAGATAAAAACATAGACATGTGCAGCAGATGATCATCCTACTAAAAGGATGATAATTAAAAGCAGAGAATTATCCGTCTATTATCAGACGATCGTCTGTTTATGTACAACAAATGTATTTATAAAGCTGAGCATGGGAAATGCCCGCCTCAGCTAGATCATGAAAAGAAAGTATGAAAAGATAATGTATTGTATTGTATTTTGTTACAGGTCACCTCCCGACGATTTGAATGAACTTCGGATCCTCCTAATAAAGCATTTCACCCGATAAACGACCTCATACTTTAGGGGGCAACTGTTATAGACATTTTTGTGCCTTACAGCATAGAGCATGAAATGTCAATAATCTAAGGGATCCAAAGTCCCTAAACAAGTTGTTCTTACCCTTAGAGGAACAAGGTCAGCAAACCACAGCACTGCAAATCAGTTCTCCACTGAAAAACACTCAAAAACAGGTCAATTTTGGATCAAAGAAGCTGCTCCAAAGGCTACCTGCGCTGCATAGCAAGTGCAACAAAGGCTATCTGCACTACATAGCAAGTGCAACAAAGGCTACTTGCGTTGAGCGTACTTGGACATGTGGAGGAATCTTTTTCTCAATGTGTTAGTGCCCAGGAAGCTTCCAAAAAGACACTTGATCATAAGATTCGCCTAATGATGAGTTAAGAGCTTCTAAAACTCCAAGTGGAAGACATAAACTCCAAGTGAAGAACTGAAGAACAACTGGAGTTGAAGAGGACAACAACTCACACATCAAGCTGGCTTATCTTCACTCCAAAACTCTATATAAGGATCTCATGCCATGGGATCTGAAGGGCGGAATTCAGTGCAAAGAATCGTTGTTGGTTTACAGTTGTGGGCATTGGGTGATTGCTTGAGGGAGGTGAAGAAGAGATTTCTCTCTGTCGGGAAGGTGATGCTGGATTGGACCTCTCATGGTTGTATCACCGCCTGAACCTTACTTCCATATATTAATAAAGCATTTGAGGTGCTTCTATTCGCATGTGTTTCAATGGTGAATTGTCTTACGTGTGTCTTTGATTTATGCTAATCCTTGAATCGATTAGGAATGCATGCTTCTTGTAGTTTCCTTTTCTTGTCTTATTTGCAGGATCTCGTGTAGCTGGGCCCGTGAAAAGACTTGGAGCTGGGAGCAAGCGGCAAACAAAGGAGACTGGATCGACCATTTGCGCAAGACATCGGTAAGTGGATCTCTCCCTTTTATCTCTTGCATGTCATAAAGAAGAAACTTTAGATAGCTTTGCTTTCACTGATGTGGGATTCATTAAGGCCCTCCTTTGACGGATCACTTCTTGTCGACATCAGCTCATTATCCAAGAAGTTGATCTAGGAACACCCCCTCAGTACTTTGAAGCTTGCATGCCTCAATGGCAAGTTTCTCACTCCCGGCGATAGGTATACATTAATGACCTTCGACCAGGAGACTTTGCGTGGTGTTCGACGTCAGATCCTATATTCACACCACGTGAATTGTGCTGCAGTACCTTGAGGGTCATCATCATTATCGGTGATTCCTCTCGCGCTTGTTAACAGTTTACATTATTGACTGGTAATCAAGCGATGTCTTTCCATGTTCGACTTCAAGAAATTCTCACATGGATTGACTTGTACTAAAGTGAAGATCGGACAAGTTTGAAGACCCCGGATCTAGTTTCATCCATCCGGGCTGTGATATATATTCAGGAGATAAAAACATAGACATGTGCAGCAGATGATCATCCTACTAAAAGGATGATAATTAAAAGCAGAGAATTATCCATCTATTATCAGACGATCGTCTGTTTATGTACAGAAAATGTATTTATAAAGCTGAGCATGGGAAATGCCCGCCTCAGCTAGATCATGAAAAGAAAGTATGAAAAGATAATGTATTGTATTGTATTTTGTTACAGGTCACCTCCCGACGATTTGAATGAACTTCGGATCCTCCTAATAAAGCATTTCACCCGATAAACGACCTCATACATTAGGGGGCAACTGTTATAGAAATTCTTGTGCCTCACAGCATAGAGCATGAAATGTCAATAATCTAAGGGATCCAAAGTCCCTAAACAAGTTTTTCTTACCCTTAGAGGAACAAGGTCAACAAACCACAGCACTGCAAATCAGTTCTCCACTGAAAAACACTCAAAAACAGGTCAATTTTGGATCAAAGAAGCTACTCCAAAGGCTACCTGCGCTGCATAGCAAGTGCAACAAAGGCTACCTGCGTTGAGCGTACTTGGACATGTGGAGGAATCTTTTTCTCAATGTGCCAGTGCCCAGGAAGCTTCCAAAAAGACACTTGATCATAAGATTCGCCTAATGATGAGTTAAGAGCTTCTAAAACTCCAAGTGGAAGACAGAAACTCCAAGTGAAGAACTGAAGAACAACTGGAGTTGAAGAGGACAACAAGTCACACATCAAGCTGGCTTATCTTCACTCCAAAACTCTATATAAGGATCTCATCCCATGGGATCTGGGGGGCGGAATTCAGTGCAAAGAATCGCTGTTGGTTTACAGTTGTGAGCATTGGGTGATTGCTTGAGGGAGGTGAAGAAGAGATTTCTCTCCGTCGGGAAGGTGATGTTGGATTGGACCTCTCATGGTTGTATCACCGCCTGAACCTTACTTCCATATATTAATAAAGCATTTGAGGTTCTTCTATTCGCATGTATTTCAATGGTGTATTGTCTTACTTGCGTCTTTGATTTATGCTAATCCTTAAATCATTTATGAATGCATGCTTCTTGTAGTTTCCTTTTCTTGTCTTATTTGCAGGACCTCGTGTAGCTGGGCCCGTGAAAATACTTGGAGTTGGGAGCAAGCAGCAAACGAAGGAGATTGGATCGACCATTTGCGCAAGACACCGGTAAGTGGATCTCTCCCTTTTATCTCTTGCATGTCATAAAGAAGAAACTTTAGATAGCTTTGCTTTCAGCTGTTGCTAAGGAACTGTCACCCTTAGAGTGGGTTAGGGTCATTCCGAGTTGGATACTTTCCCCCACAACAATGTCCGTGGGGCACATTCGCATATCGTAAATTACCATTCAATTTGAAGAACTCGGGCAAATTTTCAGAGGGCAATGAATTATGGCTTCCATGACATCAAACACATCACTCAACCATATCTTGACAATCTGCCGGATCATTCAGGAAAACAGACTGATCATCCGCAACATTTGAGAGCCATATTTCTACGTTGCCGACACTACAAAATATGACTCAATCTGCACAAGTGTGTGTTTTGTGTTGGTTCTGGTTGATTGCCTGGTTTTGTAGTTCTAAGGATGGAATTTGACTTGACCCATTTAAGGTTCAGGAAATCCTTGACATGCCTCCACCTTCAAATTTTCTTTAGATTCAAAGACTCCAAGGGAAAGCTAACTTTCTGAGGAGGTTCATTCCACATTATGCTGAACTCGTGAAAGGTTATACACATCTTTTGAAAAAAAAAGTACCCTTCCACTGGGATCAGGTTGCGCAAGCTTCCTTTGATTCTTTAAAGATTCCCTGATAAAAGCATCATTAATGTATGCTCCTGACTATCAAAAAAACTTCAACCTGTATCTCATCGCTGCAGATACAACCATCACCATGGTTTTAGTGAAAGAAGATAATGGAATAGAACATCCTATATATTATTTAGGTCCCAATCTTAATGATACAAAAGGAAAGTACTCTTATGTTGAAAAGTTAGCTTTAGCGGCCATTCAAATGGTATAGATATTTCGACACTATGTTCTCTTTTAAAAAACTACCATTGTGTCATATTGCAACCCTATGACCTACATTATGTCGCGTCAATTACTTGGGCGCAAATATTCCAAATTGACAGCCATTTTGCAGGATTTTGATCTAGAATTCACCAAATCCAAATCAAACAAATTTGTTGTCTTTGCAGAGTTACTTTGTGACCTTCCCTCATCATCCAATGATTTAACATCCAAAGCATCAATCATGGATGAGACTCTGTTTTTGATATCGTCAAGTGATCTATGGTATGGGGATATACTGGTCTATCTCCAAACCCAAACTTTTAGGCCTAACAACTCTCGCTCTGAACAGTGGCGTACTCAATACCAAGCCAAAGACTATTTGATTGTTGGTGATACACTTTACCGTCGTGGTGTTGATACAGTTCTACGAAGGTGCCTCACGCATGAGGAGGCAGAAAAAGTTTTGAATGATTGTCATTCAGGTGCTTGTGGGGGCATCTATCTGGTTATGCTACTACATAAAAGATCTTACAAGCTGGTTACTTCTGCCCAACCATATTCAAAAATTGCATAATTGGAGTTAGAAATTGCCATGCTTGTCAAATTTTTGATCGCAAAACTAGATTACCACCTGCACCACTGCATACAATAGTTGTTGTTGGGCCATTCGCTAAATGGGGCATTGATTTCATGACATGTAACCCCACCTCGGTAGGGGGGCATGGGTATGTTATAGTCGTTGTGGACTATTTTACAAAATGGGCCAAGGCGATGCCTACGTGAAACAACAGCAGTGAAATGGCTACTCTTTTATTTTTCAATCATGTAGTTTCTAGATTTGGTGTGCCACAGGTTATAGTCACATATCATGGGTTGCATTTTCGCAATCACATGATGATCAAATTGACTGCCAAATTAGGACTGTCCCATGATAGTTCTACTCCATATTATTCGTAGGCTAACAGACAAGTTGAGGCAATCAACAAAGTCCTTAAGTGCATGCTACAGAGAATGATTCGAGTCCACAAACGGAATTGGAATTTAATCTTGCACTCAGCTCTGTGGGCATATAGGACTTTGGTGAGAAATGTGACTGGATTTACGCCCTTCCAGTTGGTGTATGGTCTGGAAGTAGTCTTGCCAATTCAGTGCAAAATTTCATCCCTCAAGCTTGCAATTGATCTGCTTCCCGAAACTTCTAAAGAAGATGCTCATTTCTTGGAACTAATCCATCTAGATGAAACCCGTTGTGATGCTGCATTGGCTAATGAAGAACATAAGAAATGAATCAAGGTGCAATATGATAAAAATGTCAAGCCTCGTGTCTTCTCGGAAGGTGACCTGGTCTTGCTTTACGATTAGGAATATGAGAAATTAGGAGTAGGTAAATTCGAACCATTATGGATGGGCCCCTACATTGTTAAATGAGTATTGAAAAAAGAAGCCTACGAGCTGGTCGATTATGACGAGATTCCACTGTAGCAGGCCCGAAATAGGTTGTATCTGAAATGTTACTATGCTTGATTAAGTGTAGTAAACTCATTGTGCATATGGTTTTATTGCATTTTTGAACATTTTCTTTTTAGAGTTGTCATTTTGGTTAGGTAATCCACTTCACATTTGTTGCGGATGTCAAACTTTTGGGAACCATTTGTTGGGTATGCCAACGAATCTAGTCATAGTCCGCAAAACCTATCCTCTACGACCTCGGCCATTTTCACTCCAAGTGGAAAATTAGTGAGTTTCAAGGGGATATGTATTGTTTGATCGACGAACAAAATCGCTGAGTATAGCACATTGATTGAACTTCTCTTCGATGCCATTTCACATGGCATACACCAACTCGTTGTCAGGCTAGATTCACAACTCGTCATTCTACAGCTTACTGGCGTTTATTCCGTTCAGAACCCAACTATTTATCGCATGTTCCTAAGAGTTAGGATTTGGAAAGACATTTTGATTCCATTGAATATCAACTGATTTCTGGAAACTTAAACACATTGACTAATGCATTAGCAAACTATGTGTTAAATAGACATTTGTAGCATTTGTAAAGAAAGAATTTCACATCAACATTTGCATCAAGATTGCATCACTTAGCCAAAATAAAACTCCAAAAATAAAAAATAGATAGATTTTTGTAGTTTTTATAGAATGTTTTGTGTCTAAGACAAAATCGGTCATCTGACCAAGAAACTCAAAATGAATGCAGAAAAACATCCTAGACTAATGATGTTGGTGATAACATGTCACTGTCTATGCTATTATGCGCAAGAGCCTAGTCCAACGACTCGATATGCCAGTAGTATAGTGTTGTAACCTGCAAGGTAACTCATCGGTCCTGATATCCTGAATGCCGAGAATGAGGCTCTCGATCTGATCCTGCAACACTGCCAGGGTCTCCTATATATCTAGATCTCAAAGGATGGCCCTCTGTACAACCTCTCTTATTGGAGTGTCTTCTGTAGCTCATGGGTGTGCCACTGGTCGCACTGGTCCAATATATGCACACACATATAATTTTTACTAGTCTTGGTAACATAAAAAATGCAAAAACATTATAAAACTAAAAAACAAAAATGTGGTCAAATCATTTTACCTATAGCACTCCACTGCTCGCCAACTGGTAATGCCAAATTCGGGTCGCCTCAAAAATCCATCCCAACGTATGGATACCCCGCAAATACCATCTCCTGGTAGTTGAACCACTCAAAAAAGGCATCAGAGAAGGAAATTTGTGACTGGCCGGCATGTCTGGCCATAAGATCAACTCATCCCTACATCCGTGGTTCCCCCGGTGCTGGCAATCCCAGTGAAATGTTTTGAGGCTGCATCAATGGAATCCTCTCCAAAGCAAAAGCAGTCAATATGGATCCATAGCCAAAATTCTTGGTTCTTCAATTCTTTACTTTGGAGAGTTTTTCTTTTATGATAGGAAGTATTGCCTCACACCAATTGAACACCTTCGGTTCTAGGCATTCCAGGGCATACTGCATGTAAGATTTGTTCGCCAGATGTAAGGTTGTGCTACCAGTCAATCTAGCAAAGGTAAATAAAATGGTCCTCAAGGGCCGATCAATGGCATCCTAGATATTAATATTACCATCTCTACTGGGCTGAGATCCATCCCTACAGAACTGATGAATGTAATCTTTGACGGATTCACCCCCACGAGAAAATCCTGATAATGAAAGAGGGGCACCACGCCTTGATAATCCTGTCAGAGAGTGAATGTCCTCGACCATGAAAGGAATAGATTTACCTCTGATTTAGAATACTTGGTCAATCAGATCCCAAGCATCAAGAAAATACTACAACAAACTAATCTTTTGCCTCACAATGTATATGTTGAAGAACTTCAACAAGACACAATTTCTTAATGCGTCCACTATGCCCTGGTCATGTAAATCAATCATATCCTCATCTTCATGTTCTCGTTCATGCCATGTGACAACCATCTCGATCCAGCATATATCTGAAATGCAAACAAAAGGTGCGTTAGGATCCAAATTTGAGTAAAAACAAGCAAAAATTTGATGAAAAAACACTATGTGAAGTTTCCTTTCTATGCCCATCGCACCCTCCCATTGAGCAAGGTGAGATGCATACTGACTGACCAATGTATAGCTTAGTATGCATCGCACCTTTTGATATAGGCTAGGTGTGATGATTGGGGAACAAAATCTTCAAACCCAGGGGCTAAGAAAAGTGGAAAAACTAGCTCAGAATCAAGAAAAGATGGAATGAAAATGAAGAGCTCAGGGATAGCTCCTACATGGTCTTGGCGGCGCAGAAAATGGTCCACAGGATCTCTTGAAATCAACTCGTGAAATTTCAGGGGGAAAACCACTCTAGAGCTCCAAAATCCCAAATCCCAAATCTGAAATGAAATGATGAAAGTGAAGGGTAAAACTACTTTTTATATTTACTATTCATGTACTTCAAGTAAAAGGTTACTTTTAGTTCATTTTTCATCCATATATATGTATTTCTAATCAATTTGATGGAGTGTTGAGCAGGTTGAACGACTGAATAAAGAATTTCATGTGCTAAACAGTCAATTGAACATCTTTGACCACTTATTCAAGCATATTTTGTTCGTTTCAAGCTTGTGTAAAAATGAAACTGAAATAAAGCATAGTTACCCCATGGTTCAAGCTTGTCAAAAAATGAACCCACCTTCAACTAAATAACGAGTGTGATTGCCATTTTATCAACATTTTGAGCCTTAGTTGTGTACCTCTCATCACCTCCATCCCTTTGGCCAATCATACACTCTCACTTGGTTGTTTTACCCTTTTTGAGGAAAAATTGTGATGAGTGGTCTTATTAGCCAGCCTCTTCATAGAATTCACCATGTTTTGAGAAGTTCCAAATTCACCAGAACTAGTTGCTACCCTAAACACCACTCGTTCCTTAAAATATAGTCTCCTTTAAACCCTTTTTAGACTCGTTAAATATGAAAAGATTGTCGAGCGCTGGCCTTTCTAGCTCGTTAAAGTTATTGGAAAATTCATCCCTCCCATATTATTTTATCACTTTTCGGAACTGAGGGATTATCTTACGAAAAAGTTCGAGCGCTTGTCCTTTCTAGCTCGTTAAAGTGATTTTAAAAGTCATCCCTTTCATATTATTTTATCCATTTTTGGACCTAAGTGATTATTTTATGAAAAATATCTTCCAGAGTTTTCTTTTCGCCCCTTTTCAAACTCTCTAAACATGAAAAGGACTGAGTTATCCTTGTCGTTAAACTTGTTAAAATAATAGTGACAAACTTGTCCATTCTAGACAAGACCGAGCTTCACTTTTGCTAGACTTGTTAAAACATAAGCGACAGGTTTGCTAGAAGGGAAAATTATAGAACAAGCATATGTTATCCTCCTCAAGCTTGACAAAAATAAAGAGGTACTGGTCAGCAATGATTGGGTAAAAAGGGAAAAAACTTTAAGAACTTGTGCTAACAGGTCACTCTTGAACATGACACTTTCACTCCATCACCATTATTGAGTTGGGTTGGGTTATTTCATTCACCGGTCATCTCACCATTGGTCTTTCACACCATCCATATTTTGGGGTTAACACTACCAATCCATCTCGGTGTCATCGACATGTTCAAGAGAAGTCATTTAGTTGATAAACCACCACCCAGTTAATGTCTCATCCATTGCAATACCTCCAACCTTCATTTTTTCATGACTGCCATTCCTGAACCTTGTGTTGTCAGTTTTCTTTCACCTCAAAAAATCATTTTCTCCATTTCATGTCATAGATGTGGGATACATCAAGGCCCTCCTACAACGAGTCACTTCTTGTTGACATCATCTCATTATCCAAGAAGTTGACTTAGAAACACCCCTTTTAGTGCTTTGAAACTTGCATACATCAATGGAAAGTTTCTCACTTTTGGCGACAGGTCGACATCAGTGGCCTTCAACCAAAAGATTTCGCGTGGTGTTCAACATCGGATCATATATTCATACCACATGAATTGTACTATAGTACCTTGAGGGCCATTATCATTATCAGTGATTCCTCTCGCATATGTTAACAACTCACATTATTGGCTGCTAATCAGGTGATGTCTTTCCATGTTCGACTTCAGAACATCTTTTCACATGAATTGACTTGTACATTGGGTGAAGATTGAATGAGTTTGAAGACCCTGGATCTAGTTTCATCCATCCGGTATGCGATATATTCAGGGATATAAAAACATCAAATGTACAAAGGTGCTGCTTAGATGGTCATCCGAACCATGGATGATGACTCTACATCTGAAGAATCACCAGTTTGCATCTACAGATGACTATCTAATCTATGTACATGAAATTAATTTATAGAGCCGAGCATGGGAATGCCTACCTCAGCTAGATCATGAAAATTATATTATGATTGTAACTTATGCAGGTCACCTTTTAGTTCGAAACCTTAGATCCTCATGGTAAAGAATTTCACCCGACCTCAATATTTACAACTTCATTCTTTAGGGGGAAACTGTTATAGACATATTTGGGCACATCAACCCCACCTTATATGTCGATAAACTAGGTCTCTTCAACCCCTAAAAGAGTTGTTTCATACCCTAAAAGAACATAGTCATCTAATTACATCATCCTCGAAAAGGTCCACCTAAGAAACCATCCAGAAATGGCCTAAACTAAACCATACTAACTGCTCCACTGGCAAAGTACGACCCATACTGAGTTTTACACTACCCAGGTGCGATGCATACTGATTAGGCCTTCTATAGGGTATGATGGGCGATGATGGACAAATGTCCGAGACAGTTTGCTAGGTGGTTGCTCATGGAATCTTCTAGAAACTTCTCTGTGCCACTTGCCTCTCTAAATTTGCTGAGGGATGAGTAAGAGATCAAAGAAATCTCCAAGTGGAACAAATTGTAACAAGTGGAATGACACTAATCAAAACCCTAGAGATGACTCACACCCTTGCACACATCTATAAATGGATTCCTCATCTAAGAGATCTAGGGGTTGGAATAGTGTGAATTGCAAGCAAGTGTTGATGGCTTGTAATTGAGGAAAGAGCATTGTATTTTTGATGTGATATTGCTATTTCATGAGGTGAAGAGGGATTGATGCTGGGATGATGATGCTGCATCAGAAAATTGGGTTGTAATTCTCCCTTCTATTAATAAAGTTCTTCAAGTTTTCTTCCATATGATTGTGCAATTGTGAATGTTATCATTTGTTAATGCTATCATTTGTGAATGCTATCATTTGTTCATTATATATTTGATTATGTAATTTTTATGTTGTAATATATCAAGATGCTTTGACGGTTCTTTGTTACTGTGTTTCTACTCGTACTCTCCAAGCGGGTTAAGTACTCTGTCAAGGGGGAGAGAGATCAAGCAAGGGATTAAGCGGAAGTTCTAGGTTAGTTCCATTATCTTTCTCTTGTCTTTTACACATAGAAGAAGTAATTGAATTTCTTTAAACTGTTGTTTCTAGGGTAGCTGCCAAACCTAGAGGGCTAGTCGTTCAACAAGACACTAGTTTTCCTAGAAACACTAAGGGAAAGGAAATTGTAGAAATCCAAAATCCCCTCATTCAACCAGAGGTTGACTTCCATGAAACTCCCTTGGTCGACAGAGACTATAAAATCATTTAGTCTTCCTCTCAATTTGATTTAAATGAAATCTATTATTGGATGGAAGACAAAATACTTGATCTGATAGATGAAATAGGAATTTGCGACTCCCACCTTCCTCACTACATTTTCCCATAGATACACAGATCACCTGAATTTGTTAGGAAATTCCACGAATCCTATAATCCTAGTCAAAGAGCTATTATTTCACCTACAGTAGAAATCCTTTTTTTATGAATGCTCAGTCTACTGAACAGATGTTGTAGGCCCCAACTATTTCACCAACCCATTCTTTTTCTCATGAAAGCCTAATGAAAGCTTATAAAAAGGAAGATTTTACTAAAAGGTCTCAAACTCTTGAATTTTTCCTTGTTGTAGATAGCCCTCTACCTAAAATAAACCCTCCCTATGATTCATTCATGTTCCCAAATAGAACTAAGCAAATTACCACTATTCTTTCTTATTTTCTTGGTTACAATTATGATAAATATGTTAATGAAGCCATCCTAGGTTTCTTTTCTATCTCTTCTGTTGTTTCCAAACCTATTGTTCTCTATAAATTTAGCCAATTTATAGCTGAAGCCATCCATGAACAATTTTTCGAGTTTAATATTGAAGAAGTATTCAAGTATGCTTCAGTACTTGTATACATTTTTATATATTTTCACAAAGACAAGTTTCCATTCACATTACAAAATCTAGATGAAGAAGGCAACCAGTAATCAGTGATATTTTGGACCTCTATGGGAATGAAGGAGAAGGAATAATTTACATATAAACAGTTCATAGAATAATTTGTTCATCCGGTTATCAACTTATGAGTAGTGCTCCAGTACCAAGAATCAGTGAGGAAATTGTGAAAGTATTGTAGCTGGTTTATCAAGCCACCACAGGAAATTGGTATCTTTAGCAAAACTATACAAAAATCAGATTCTATGGCTATGAGATTGCACCCTACAAACTTCCTAAGTACCTCCCTATCAGAATTTTTGCATTGGAATATATTAGGCAGAGGTTAAATGCAGATGAAGTACATTTTGTAGCTGCAAAGAAGAAATCACAATTCAAGCTAAAGGCTCGGGTTGGTCCTGTCATATACAACACTATAGCAGTAGGGGGAGAAGCAAATAGATTATTGATGGAAATGAAGTTTGGTCTCAACTTCACTTGGTCTTATGACCCAATGGGAGTAATTTCAAAAATCAAGGTTGAAAGTAAATTTACTCCATACCACCATACAACGAGACCTGAAATAGAGCAGTAGAAAAATGAATTAGAATGGAAGGAGAACACCATTCAAGAATTGGAATAATAGGAAATCTATACTTTAAATGTACAAACTCCACTTGCACAGGAAAAGAAATCCAAGCAAGGAATGGAAGAACAATCATCCCCTAGAACTAAAGCATCAAGCCAGGGCTTTAGAATTGTGCATAGAAAGAAGAGACCTAGGATCTTTGTGAAGGTTAGTGCAACAAATGAGCCAAAAAAAACAAAATTTGATGGACTTGGGGAGACTTTTCTTTGTACATAGTCTGGTGGACAACCTACATAGTCCCCCACTTATTCCACTACTTCTCAGGAACATCAGGCGATTTAGACCAGTGGAACTAGTCAGAAGGACAAAGAAGATGACATCTTCCATGTCTTCAATAAAATTAAGAAGAAGAATGAGGAATTGCAGCTAAACATTGATGCTAAATTATGGAGACACTCTTCTAGTTCTCAACCTAGACTTCTTTCAGTCTTTGACTCGGAGAAGAAATTGGAGAAATTGGTCAAAGAGAAACAAGAATATGTGAAAAGGACTCAAATTCTAATGGATGTAGTTCCTCTTTCAGTATTCTATATAACCAGAGTTTCTACTTTAGGCACAACACCAATTAGAGGTATGGTAGAAGCAGCTAAACAACTTGTAGAAGTTGTTCAAAACCTGTCCATTCAGATAGTCGAAATTAAGAATTTGCAGGATGAACTGAAGGAATTAAAACATATGAAAGTAGTTGCATATAGTTCACATGAAACTAAGTTGCAGAGGACAAAAAGTCAAATTGAAGTTTTTCATAAGGAAATCAAATAATCTTACCTTGGAAACAAACTAGGTTTGGAAAAGGAGATTCTACGGGAAGAGATTACTGAATGAGTCAAGGATATATGGCCCTATATCATGATAATATTTGATCAATAATACTTGTTGGAGAAAGCTCAGGAAGCTATTGAAACTATCTCCAAGGAAATTGAGGACATGCCAGAAGTTTCCACTGAGGTAATCAAGATTTTGAATTCTAAATACAACTATGAGATTGAAGAATTAGTTATAAATGACAAGACAACAACCATACTTGAAGTGAATAAAATCATCACAAAGAAAAACCTCATTCTTCGATTGGAGGAAAAATGAAGCAACGTTAATGTCATAGTTCAAATGCTTTTTAGTAGGTTAGAACCCTTGTCTAGCAAGGGATTTCCCTCTATCCTTATGGTAAAAGACAAATTATTTCCCATTGAATATTATGTTCGAAAGATTACAGAGGTAGGTACCAATGCAATATCAATTTCAAACATAAGAGGTGCAGCAACACTAAGGGTTGTGCTGAATGCACTCAGAGATTCCTTTTTCATTCTAAATGGAACCAGACATATATATCAAACAAAACCTACTTTTACTAAGTATACATAAATGGATGAAGTTTCCCGAAGAGTAACCAAGTTATCTATCCCAAGTTAGAAACCCTGGGAACAGTTAACTGATTTACTTGATTGAAAAGAGGATAAAACAACATTCAGTGTTTCCAGGAACATGTCATCAATAGTTCAACAATTTTAAGTGTTTCTAGGAAGCAGTCACCTATAGTTCAATATTTTTCAATGTTTCCAGGAATAGGTCATCAACAATTCAACATTTTTCAGCGTTTCCAGGAACAGTCATCAACAACTCAACACAAAAATAGTGACAAAGCGACTATCAGTTTATATTCCTTATTCTATGTTGATCTATTTTTGTAAATTTATTTAAGATGTTTTCTCAACTCTAAGATTGTATAAATAACTCCTTTCCATGAGTTATTAAGGGTTGCACCCTTGAAATAAACATTTGTAAGCATTTAATGTACTTGAATTTTTTTGAATCATTAATACAAAGGGAAAGGATTCTGAGTTTTGATTCATACAATTTTGTGTTCCCTGTAAGTTTTCCAGTTTTCATTCATTGTGTTCTTTCTTCATATTCTTAAGTTTTACAGCGATAAACATGTAGGAATAATTGTTTTTCAATTTACTACTATAAGCTTCTGAAGTGATCACCTTAAAGAGAATGAATTATATAAACTGTTTGTTTAATTAATTCCCTCTAAATCATAAAATGATCAACATCTTTTGTAATCTTAGGCATATTCTGTTAAACTTTCTGAACATTGTTTGAAGGTTTTCTTACTCATTATTATTTAATTTTCTATTTGAAACTTGTAATAGTCATATCATGTTTCATTTTCTTCTCATCACTAAACAATCTATATCACTGTGTGGATTTTAATAGCAGCCCTTTGTTTAAATATTAATACTATTCAAAAGGTTAGGTATGACTGTTTTATTTCTGTATCATACATTGGTCCTCTAAATTAAAACAAAACCCCCCAAAACAAATATATTAGATGCACTAGCATGATAGTTTACCATTATCATCTTAGAGATACAATAGAATAGACAACTTGCCCAAGTGATACAAAAAAATGTTATGTACATGGTAATCTAACTCTTCAATTTGGTTTCCTTGCCTCAAGCTTGCATAAACTTCTTGAAAATCATTATCATATGCATATTTCTAAATGTAACTTTCATGTAAAACATAATTGTGCTCGTGCATAATAGGTGAATCTACAATAGGCCCAGAAAGCATATCAGCTACTTTATTATATATTCCCTTTTTGTACTTGATAACCAAATGAAACTGTTGTAGAAAACCCATCCCTCTGAAGTGTCATGATTGTTGCAACTTTGATTGTGACTATAAGTATTGCAATGGTTGATGGTCGATATGGATAATGGTCTCCTTCCACATCAAGTAACATTTCCATTTTTAACACTTTGTAAGAATTCGTAAGGTTATTTTTCATAAGTGGGATAGTTATTCACAACACCATTCAAAATTTCATAATGAAATGAAATGGGCTTACCATGCTGCATAAGAACTGCTCCCATAGCATAATCACTAGCATCCATTTTAATCTGAAATGGTTGTATAAGATCCGGAAGAGCCAATATTGTTATTGAACTGATCTTTTTCTTTACAACATCAAATTCTTTTTGTTTTACATCTCCCCAGTGGAAGACTTTCTTGACACTAGTCAATGCATGTAGTGATGCTATAATGAAATAAAATTTAGCAATAAATTTCCTCCAATATTGTGCTACCCATAGAAATCTTCTTACCTATGTAACTGTATTGGGCTTGGGCCAATTCACAATGACCTCAACCTTAGAAGGGTCTATCTTCATCTCACCTTCTCCAACATTGTGTCCCACATACACTAAATAAATCTTGCCAAATTCACACTTTGACATCTTTAAAAACAATTGTTCTTTTCTCAAGACATCAAGTACTTTGTTCACATGCATAACATGTTCATCTCTGGATTTGTTGAATATGAGAATATCATCTAAGTAAACAATGACAAATTCATCTAGAAATTGTCTCAATACATCATTGATAACTCTCATGAAAGTATTTGGAGCATTTGTAAGACCGAAATGCATAACAAGCCACTCAAACAATCCTTGTTTAGTTTTAAATGTGGTTTTCCAAATTTTTCTTCAGCTATTCTATCTTGATGATAACCACTTTGTAAGTCTAACTCAGTGAAATACTTCGCATACCTCAATTGATCAAGAAAATAATTAATTCTTCAGAATGGAGATAATGATTCTTTACCATTATTTTATTCAGTGCACAGAAATCCACACACATGCACCAAGTCTCGTCATTATTTGGCACCAAGACAATGGGTGAACCACATGGAGAAGTACATGGTCGTATGATACCTTTGTTAAGCAATTATTGAATTTTATTCTTGATTTCCATGCTCTCCATGATTGACATCTGATACATGCCAATGTTTGGAAGTGGAACATCCTGCTGCAGTTGTATCTCATGCTAAATTCCCCTCTTGGGAGGTAATCCCTTTGGTTCCTAAAACATCTCACCATGCTTGCTTACCACATTAAAAAAATCAAATTTTAACTTATCATCACAACCTTCAAAGATTCAACATCAATATCATTATTTTTCTTGATCATGAGCAGCACAAACTTTTTACTTGCATTTACTAGTCTCTTCATCTGCCCTGCATTAACCGAAGAAATGTTTAACTTTTTGTGATGGTCTCTCACAATATACTCCACTCCATCCTTGAGCAATAGATATTTTTTTCCATGGAAATAAAATACTGCTTTCCTATCATACAAATATTGACTTCCCAAAATGATTCCTGAGATGTCAAGTGGAACTACATCTAACTCAACTTCATCATTGAATTTTTCAGTAATGGCGAACTTGAATAAGCATTTCCTTGTAACCTGTAAATTCGCATTATTGACTATCCAACCCAAGGGGTGTGACTTGTGATCAAGTATATTTTCAAGGTTAAGCTTTTTCAAAAAAATTTCTGAGATTAAGTTTGATTGTGACCCACTATCAAAAAATTCTTCAATATTTATATGATTTGAAATTACCCTTACGTGGAACAACTCTATTCTTGATTCTTCATTTGGAGTGTTGTTGTGACTATGTGAGGAACTAGTGCTTACAATAGATTCTTTTCCTTTTGTGACCATGGCTGAAATCTTGGTCTCATCACCAAAATCTGATCCAAGATCATGTTGTGTGGTAACTTTTTTCTTTTTCTCTCCCTTATTGTTTTGCTTCTTAAACCTTAGTTTGGGATGTAATTTCCAATAGTGGGTTTCATCATGCCCCACTTTGGAACAATGTTGGCATATAGTTTTCTCCCCTTCTTTCTTCACACTTGATTTCTTCTTCCCCTTCCATTTTCCACCCTTCTCTTTCTCCTTACCCTTGAATGGCTTCTTCTTACTACCCTCTTCTTGGATGTTCTTTCCTCTTGCTTCAAGGTGCGAGGCTTGCACACATACCTCATCTAAATTTCTTCGATTGAACATAAGGATAGTATGTTTTAAGTAGGAATGTAAACTCCCAATATATTTCAACATTTTATATTGGGAATTCAAGTTTACTCCTAACAACAAAGACCTTTTCCTAAACTCCCGGGTATAGTCTTCAACTTTTTGGCACTTGAGTTGCCTTAAATTTTGCCAACCCATAATGGATTTTTGCATATAGGATAAAGGATAAAACTTTCTTTTAATTTCAGAAGTAAATTCAACCAAAGAAATTGATATCTTACCATGAATTTGCATTTCCTCTTGAGTCTTTTCTTCCCACCAAACTAGTGTTTCTCCTTCTAGCCTCAATGAAGCCAAATGGATTTTTATGTCATATTCTTAAAGGTTCTAAATTCTTTAATAAAACTCCAATTGTTGAATCCAATTATCTAACTTTTTTGCATTCACTTCACCATTGTACATGGGAAGCTCAAACTTAATGTCCAATTTGAGTAAGGGAGTTTTTTCCTTTGGGGTTTTTGAATGAGTATGAACAATTTTTTTGGTGGAAGTGGAAGATGATGTTGTTTGAGATGATGAGGATGATGAAGACGATGACGAAGATGAAGAAGATGGTGGATATAGATGAGGCTTTCCTCCATTACCATTTGAATCCTTATTTTCATCTTTTTTTATCTCTTGAGATTCCCTCTCCATGTGGGGGCTTAGAACTCTCTCCAGCCATTCTAGTGTTCCTCTCTTCATATAGGACTCTAACCATTTCAACTAAGTCATAGAAATATTTCTTGAATGCTTCATCTTCTAAAAGACATTTAGTCTCTTTTTCTCTAGACATAATGGCTTCAGATTCAAGTTCAGCTTCTAGTACTTCTTGTACCTCCTTAATCTCAATTGAAGGTAAACCTTGAGGTGTTTCAAGTGCAAATGGGATTGGAACTTTGGGTGGAGATTGTGGCCTTGTGTCTCTCCTTCTTCTGGGGATTACCTCAGGAGTTTCTACCAATAGGATCCCTTCTACTTTCTGCAGCTTGAACATTGTAATCATCACAAATTTTCAACCTTTAAAACCCTACTTGCACAAAACTCAAGTAATCAAGAAAATAACCTTTCCTCTGATACCAACTTGATCTATTGTTGAATGTTAGATTTTTTGTGCTAATTTCAACTTCAGAATTAAAAACAATTTCTTATCAATTGCTTCATGTGCATAGGTTCTCTTTATGGTGTTTGTGAAGAACAGGTAAATTTATGTAAGTCTTATGTCAAATTCATGAGAAAAATAGCATGAAAGTAAAGTGTTGAACAAAAACAAACAAAATTTAAAGTAAACCATAAAAATGAACACTTAACACAATGTTTTCATGAAGGAGTTCACCCCTCCTAGGCTACATCTCCTTGGTCTAGGTTACATGGCTTGGGCCTCTATATTAGCTCAAAATGGAAAATTTGTTGTTTATAATGTTCTACTACTCTTGAAACCTCATTCAATGTTCTTAGAACATCAAAATAATCTAGGAATGCCTTTTCCTAATCCCAATTTGGTCGAATTTTGCAAAAGTTCTGGAAAAATCAATTTCTCCTAGTAAAACTCCACTAAAACTAGAGGAACTCCAATTAGTCCCACTAATTTTGCAGAAATCCCAGAATTTTTCGGTCCACCATAAGTGCCACCAAACTAAACTACAGTTTAATTAAATGTTAATAATGTATTAACTATAGGCTAATATGCAGTTATTGCTTAATCCACGCAATTATGTTAAACGGTCGGCCTCTAGGTTTCGTGGTAGTGGTCACATAGGCGGTAAATGCCAATGGAACTTTTCGCAATTCTTGATTAATCACAAACCATTGGCTATTAGTTTTGGTAATGTTCACATGTGAGGGGGATGGCCTATAGGCTAGCTCCCTCCACTCCCCAACTACAAACTGTTAACATAATAACTACGATATGTGAACATTGTATTGTAAGAACCAACACGGTAGTGTGGTGGTAAGTCATGTAATTTGTTTAGGTGAGGTCACAGGTTTGACTCCAATGACCTAGCCATAAATTTTAAACTACATGCCAATGATATACCAGACGTTTGGCGAGGGACACGTGGTGGCCTCTAGGTTTCCCACTTGTCCCCTCCTCATTGGTCCACCTCCATCCAATAAAAATAATCCAAATCACCACATTGCCAACCAGCTGTAATGCACCACTTGGTGAAACACACTGGAAATTGACCAACTTGACCTACCGAGTCACCTACCATGCAGTATTACTGAATGCTGACTGTGTAGTGACTGTACATTTTTTTTTTCAAAAATTCCTCTATTTGGCAAAGCGGCCAAAACGCGATATCTTCCTCATACGAGCTCAGTTTGGAGTGAAACGAATTGCGTTGGGATCATATTGTCGAGATGAATGTGGTCATTTAGGGTTTCAGTGATTATGAGAACTTTGATTTTTGAGCTAAATACTTAGCACTTGATCACAAGGCCTCTTCCTTGGCTTCTGAAATTGTGCAGATATTATCCTGGTCTAGCTCCAACTATGCACTATGTAGTTCCAAGAGCTAGCCTCCCATATTGGTCATTGAGACTACGCAATGCATAGTCTCTCTTGGCCTTGGTCCAAACTGAACTAAGTATTACACAATTCAATATATCAAGCTTACCCACTCACTGTTGGGACTATGCTTTGTGTAGGTCCCACAGTCAGCCAATGACCTCTATCAACCATAATTTTGTAATGCTTCCCATCATGAGCGTAGCTTGTTTCTTGATCTTTTCTTGAATTTTCTTTTCTTTTTAAGCTGACATTTACCTGCCATGAGTGTCCTCTCTGTGCCATAGGTACAACAGGTGTTCAGAACCTCTCCATAAGTTACATTTAACATGGAATGTAAGGGTTTTCATCAAATGAAACTGTCAAGAGTAGTATGGGGGAAGAAGTTGACTAGATATCAGTGGATTTTCCATTTTATGCACATACTCAGTTATTCATTGAGAAGGGTTCAACACTGATATGGCATCAAAGTGTTGGGCATGAAGTCCCCCCATAACATGTTTTTGGGCTCAAAGCCTAAGTTTTGAGTATTATTATTGTAAAGACTCTGCGAATCGTAGGCGTGGAGTTCAAATTGTATGTTAGAGTCATAGGGTTGTCCACCCTAGGTTTTGAATGTAGTGTCAGCCTACCCATGGTCCGTAGACCATGTGATTGTATAAATAGAGTGAGGCTCTAAGTTGTAAAGATAACTAGAAATAGATAGAGGAACGAATGGAGTCTAAATGATAGTAAGCATAAAGGAAAGGTCTAAGTGCTTTGGGTCATAGTAGTAGGAAGAGGCTCTGCAGTTGAGTTCACAGAGGCATAGTAGAGTCTGTAGCTGAGTGCGTGGACCCTTATGGCTGAGTGTGCATGGTAGAGTCGAGTCTGTAACCAGGGAAGAAGAATAATAAATAGAAGTTTGATTCTAAATCTTGTGTGTCTATTTTGAGTTATTATATGGTTGATATCTTTTTGTAATTGTATTGTTTTGTTTATCGCGCGCACTAATATGAATGGTGAACACTGTTAAGTATAACTAAACACATGTAGATAAGCTAAGTGATTAACTAATTTCGAGTTAATAATAAGGTATTGGGTCGTAATGCAGATCGAGCCCAAGTAGCGATGCACGAAGGAAGCATCACAGGCTGCAAGGTACTGATAGATACGCATAGCGACATGCGTGCAGGGTCAAACCGCAGGCCATCGAAAATCATCAGACATCTCTAGGGTGTGGAAAGCTAGTTCTAATACCCTCCCATACTACTTCAGGTGAGACCTTACTCCATGCTCCACAGACTGTTGCCAAAAGGGCTAGTAGTACCGGGATTTGTTTGGCTAAATCACCTCTGATCCTGGGTTAGTCCCCAACAAGCAAATAAATGGTTCTATTACTGGGACTGGGATCTACATAAGGGATGGCTAATGTCGTGTCACTGGAATCCAACCAAGAAAGAAATTAATGGATGGTTGGATAAGAAGCTTGACGAGTTCATGGCACAGGAAAACATGAATCCACGAGTATCTAAGGAACAGTGGATGGATTGCTACTTATATATGAAAATCCATTAAATTTTCTTTTGCGTGCTTTCCTTCTGAGTTGTATGAGTGGATTACGAAGCTAGCAGATAGTTAGGGAAGGTGTAGGCTCAACAAACCAATCGTGTGGACTCTAGAATTAGTGCATGGATTAGAAGCATCAGGAGATAAGATTATGCGAGCTGTGGACCATTGGCTTGATCAAATTATAGGAGGATTTATCACTGAGTTTGTAGTAGATACGACCGTCAGCTACAGTGAGGTGGAACAACGCTTCCTCAAAGGGCGTGAGGTAAGTATATTAAGTCTTTGAATACCTACATTAAGATGATATTGTGTGAAAAGCAGGTTATGCGAATAAATTAATGTTTGGGGCTACGCGAAGTGGAAAATTCTACAAAAACGGAAGTAGTGAAGAGTTAGAAACTAGCCCCTTAATTTCACCCTCATAGGAAAGTGAGGAAAATCTTGCGACATTTTCTCTGAAAAGTGTGGTCAGTTTGATAAGGCAATGAATTCAACGTTTACCACATCCACCTACACCACCACCCGTTTCACCCTCTTCACCTGCATCTCCACCCACCTCACCTCTGCCACCACCACACTTCAATATGGTGAGTTTGATCAAACTACCACTACTCAAAGGAGTAGGGAATGAAGATCCTGACCAATTCTAGTTGAAAGTAACGGTGGTATGGGAAGCACAAGGAGTCGTGGATGAAAATATAAAGAAGGCTAAGCTAGTAAGTGTGTTGCAGGATTGTGCATAAACATGGTACATTAAGCATTCTAATGACCATCCAAACACAGGAATCACAGAAATCCATACTGCGCTAAATAGGGAATTTAATAGACCAAAGTTGGAGACACAATCAATTATCAAATTTAAGGAAATTGCGATGCTCCCGGGTGAGACCCCTTGGGATCTGGACCATAGGCTGAAGAGTATGATTCGCGAAGCCAACATGACTTTGACTAATGGACAACACTGCACCTGTTTTGTAGCATCATTAAGACCACATTTAAGGACGGTGTTGTCACAAAAAAATATTTCCACCTAGGCTGAAGCCTTGGAGATGGAAATGAGATTGCATTAGACCCCAATACAAGATCCTAGTCTGGGAGTCCAACAAATCCATGCAAAACTACAAAATTTGTGTCTGGAAATGTAGAGTTTGAAATAGGACGGGAAGCCTTGGCCAAAGGCGCATGAGGAGGTATGGTGCATAAAATGAAAAGGCCAAGGGCATGATAAGGACCACTATCTAGTATTCGCGAATTACTTGGTGGGAGGAGGGTCGATGCCATTAAGAGCTCAGGCACAAGCAGGACCAAGTGCGGTGCCTTGACTATGGTGCACGATTTGTCAAATAGGAGGAAAACACACTATGGATAATTGTCATCTGTTGCAGAAGTATACGCAAATGTCCCAACAATTATTTTGTAATTTCTACAGGTTGGTAGGCCATGATGAACGCACTTGCAGAATCTACAAACTAATGATGGATCAGACTCTTTCCTTTAGGGTACAGTTCAAAACATGAGCCCTCAACCCAAATGCAGGAATGGTGCATGCTATATTTCAGGGGCATGGACGATGTCGAGGTGGAATGGGACCAGGAAGGGGTAGCGGACAACTAATCTGTTACAATTGCGGAGGGCCAAGACACTATTCCTACGATTGTACAAATCTGATGAGGACATCATGTTTGTACTGTACTTAGTTTCATCATGAGGAAGAAGACTTCCCTACATTGATAGCGAGGCTACGTGAAAAAGGGGTACTCAAGCCTCCTCTGACTCAGAATTTTCAAATGACGAGGTCTGAGTCATGTGAAGAAGACCTGAATGTAAACATAGTGCTCAGAAGTGGTATCACTACTGGAGAGGATAAAAGGAAGCAGCCAGAAGAAAGTGTGTGGGTTCACAAGGCTCATACAAAGGAACTTGAATTTGATTTTGAGCACACAAAGTAGATGTTCATGGAAGCTAAGAAGAGCTCCACGAAGGCCTCCACTTCAAGTAGTAAGGCCCATGTAGAACCAGGGATGGATCCTTCATTATGCACTAACTTTCTGGAGACATGCATGAAATTGTTGCATGATAGTAAGGTAGTAAAATGACAACACGAACTTATCACTTGGTGCACGGGGTTAGGAGAACCATGCGTGGTCTGAAAACTTGTAAAGCATGGGTTGCACACAAGGAGGGAAATGAGGTTGACTGTACAAATCGATGAGTATGAAATGGATCAGGTAATCCTGGATCACGGATCGGACGTGAATGTACTACCGAAAAAAACATGGGAATGCATGGGTAGACCCGCACTATAATGGTCCCCTATTCAATTGCAAATGTTGAACTAGCAGAAGATCCTCCCCATGGGAAGATTGCAAGGGGTAATGGTGGATATTGAAGGTGTGAGCGCGTTGGAGGATTTCGAAGTGATACAGAATGTCAATGAAATCAATCCCTATCCCGTGCTACTAGGAATAGACTGGGCCATCGATATGAACGAAGTCATAAATCCGAAGAACTGCAAAATGATTTTTGAGAAAAATTCACTACGCGTAGTAGTACCACTAGATCTGACCGAAGGAGCGCGATACACTAAACCGGTGTTCAACGATGATAGTGATGATGATCTTGATTTTATATACAAGATAACTGTGTGAGAACAGGATTGGGTGAATCCAACAGAAGATGGTAGGATTTTGTGGGAGTGCAAAAGCTGCTACACTTTGGATTCGGACGAAGAAATAGAGCAATGGTAGAAACAACTGCATGAAGTAACCATGCTTAATTGTAACATGATGGTTAGATCATTGCGCTATGTGACAACAGAGGTACGTGATTTGCCTAGGTATGATGGGTTGACAGCGGTGGATGAATTCTTGGACAAATTGGAAAGCGTAGTGCCAGAACAACAGCGGTTTGACGCTTTGAAATGGGCATTGTGCCCGACGCCCACAAGATAGTGGAGTACACATTAGGGAAGTTTTAAGGAATAGCATGGATGTAAGAGGATGATGTGCCTACGATTTGGAAAACCCCAGCAAAGGATGAGAGTTGGTTACGAGGGGAAAAGAAACTTATGTGCCCACCTTTCCCGATGGATATAGAAATATGACATGCATCCTGCACAAGCGCACACCACTCCCAGAATAGAGAATCGAAACAAAACACAACAGCAGGAAAGGTGAAACGTACTAACGATTATCCATGGGGAAGCACTCAACATGGTGTGCGAAGTGTTGAACAAGGTTCACTAGGTGAGATTCACTCACTGGGACTTGCACGTACCAGCAGTTCGATGGGCCTATGGGACCATATGCAAAACCCTCACTGTGAAATAAATTCCAAGGAGGCGGACTGAAGTAAGGACTGTAATTTCAGAGTATCATGAGAAGATGAATCCACATGCAATAGAACCCATAGCTGTGACAGTGAGTGAAGCCCAGGACGAGGAAAACACATTGCTACGTGAAGCAGGAAACATAATACTTCAGGAAGCCATTTGGCAAGGGAACCTTGGACTTCATGAACTTGAAATGGACAGGGTATGGTTAGGGAAGAAAAGCATTTTGATAGATGCAGAGGTCAATATGTTGGAAAATGAGATCAAGGGAGCATGTATTGTCGATAAACCAAGGTTAGCAAGGCAAGGTGCATGATCCAGGTGGATATTGGTGGCCACCCACAAATTCCACTTGGACCCCCACAATCTCTTCTTTTAGTTTTTTAGTTTCCTTAATTGTAGCACAGTTTACTATTTTTAGCATTTTTTCGGGTTCTAAATTTCCAGAGTCGTTTTGAGGCCCTAAACGACGTTTTTTTGGAAATATACCGCCAACAATTTTTTAATCTAAATTCGTATTTTTTGTCATAGACTTCAGAGAGATCTTTCCAGCAGGTTATCATTCACGTCAAATGGAGATAATATGACAAAGTCATGACCCCAGGAAGTTGGTTATCTAACTCACCCCAATGGGGCCCATAAACTCTTGGTGTTACATTTCCTTGGGTTAGGGTTTTGGTTGTTTAGGGTTTGCTCTTATTATTCAATAAGAAAAATGCATGTCGCTGCCACATCTCTTCTCAGAGATAAGCTACCATCACCCTAACTAGTTTATTTCCATTTTTGTTTGTAAGCATATTATGTATTTTACATTAATGAAGTCAGGTATTATTTCCGCTACATCTCTGTGCTTATGGTTGTCTTTATAATTTGTTGAATTATTGTTTAAATCTGGATCAGTGGTATCATAGTGGTCCACTTCTTTTCTCTATTTTTCTTTTCATGCCCCCAATGAGGTCAACATATAAGGAGTTAGGGCTTGAACTGGTGTAGCTTTGCAAGACCAGACTTGCTGTTAAAATTGGAAACTAGGGAAAAAATTCATGTGGGTCATCTTATTCATGGCTAATAATATGTTCATTAGATTCCTCTCTTCGAGAGGTGTAGGATTGATATAAAGATCATCCGATTCCGATAAGTATTTATGGAGATATGAATTTATTTTGATTATGGAATTATTATCAAGCCGACCTACAACTCATGTAGGCTTAGAAGCCCAACAGTGGCATCTATTCAAACACAAATGTTGTGTATAAATATAGGAGGACTTTTCCTCATTTGGACTCACTCATCTCATCACATCTCTCTCTCTCTCTACTGTGCAAAATAGAGTCTCTTCTCTACTGCGCAGAAAAGGGTCTCTCCCTCACACATGTGAAGCCGGAAGCTGCTGAAACTGAAGTTGCAACTGCAGAAGTAAAGTTTGACCTACGTGGACTAGAAGATCTCCTCATCTAAACTATGTTGTAGGTTCATCTAAACCTCCTCTAAAAGCCACAACTTTTGGTGGTGGAATCAAGTCAATATGACGAATGGTTTGCAAGATATCGACTTCCCTAGTTTGAAGGAAGCTACTGAAACTAAAGCAACAACTGCATAAGTGAACTTTGTCCTATGTGGACTAGAAGATATCCTCATCTAAACTACACTGTAGGCTCATCTGAACCTCCTTTGAAAGCTACAACTTTTGGTGGTGGAATAAAGTCGATCCGATAGTCGGTTTGTGAGATATCGTCTGCCCTAGTTTGATAATGAAGCCGCAAATGTTGATGTTGTTGATCTAGGGTTTGCTACTACTGATGTAAATCAGATTTATTGTACTATTTCTCTCTACTAAATTATTGAATATAAAAGAAGATTTGTTCAAAGGGTTTCCCCACACATTGTGGGGTTTTTCCCTGGCTAGCCGCTACATCTTGTGTCTCTTCTCTTGGCTTGTTTTCTGTCGATCGTTTAATGTGCTATCTGCACTTTACTTTATGTACATGTGATTGATAATCTATGGAATATAATAAGAAAAAGAGGTAAATTGTTATAAGCATAGAACATACCATAACTTAACATGATATCAGAAATGAGGTGAAGACAAAGCCCGAGAAAGAGCAAGAGCAAGAGAAATCATCGAAGAGAAGATTGGCAAGGCTATCCTAAAAGAACGATGGGGTCCTCAACACTCTTTTCTATCGAAGACATGCTCTGTGAGAAAGTTGACTATGATGAGCAGAAGATGTCTACCAATCTAACCCTTGAGGATCAAGGAGTGTTGGATCATGTGAGAGGCAATATTATTGAGCCTCCATCAAATGCACCTCATGCTACCAGGAACAAATTGAAGAATGGAGAAGTTAAAGAAAAGAAGATCATCTGGGACTTTATCGACAAGCACTTGGTGGCCTACATCTCTGAACTGGACACCTCCAAGGAAATCTACGATAGACTGGTGAGTTTATTTAAAGTTAATGATGCAAATCAAGTTTTGTTTCTTAGAAATAAGCTAAGGGAAATCAAGAAGGGTAAAGATGACAGTATGCAAGCATACCTCTTAACAATCACTAAGATCAATAACGATATCCTATATATTGGGGAGACTATTACTGACAGATAAATGGCACTCACGACTCTTGGAGGATTACCATCCGAATGGTACGTGTTCAGGACTACTCTTCTAAACAATAATGTAATTCCTAGTTGTGAGGAATTAATGGCTAGATGCATTCAAGAAGAAACAAGGGTATAAGAGTAAGAAATGCCCTTGCCTAAAGGTCCTCCTAATGCTTTTTCTTCTCATGCTAAGAAAAGAAATAATTCAGTGTCTAAATCGGAAAGAAAGGCTGGACCTAAGGGTGGAAGAAAAGGATGATGTTACATTTGCAATAAAGCAGGTCACTATGTAAGGAAATGCCCTGATAGAAAGGACTCTCACCATGACAATGATCAAAATCCCTCTCATGGTAATCGAAGGAATGGAAAATTCAATAGAAAAGGTAAAAGGCATGCTAGAAATGAAGGACGAGGGCAACCATTCAACGCTAGAAATTCCAGGTATGAATCTAACACTGTTGACAATAAGTAGGCTGAATATTATCTACTAGCTACTCTATCTACCTCCGCTCTTTTGGACTCAATGGGAATTTGGCTCATTGATAGTGGTGCCTTAAGCCACTTCACTAGTTACAAAGAAGTACTCCATAATATGGTAGACAAAGAAACTAACCTGGAAATTGTCCTTGGAGATGACATGAAATACCCCGTGAAAGGTGTAGGCAATGTATCTCTCAAATTGAATCAAGGTAATATGATCCACTTACAAGATGTATTATATGTACTTGATCTAAAAAAGAACCTAGTATCCATCTCGAAAATGGAAGACAAAGGCTACAAGGTAACCTTTAGCGATGGTAAGGTATGTATATGGAAAAATAATGTTAAAGATGCTTTCACTCTTGGGTTTCGAGTTGATTCTTTATTTCAGGTAAGTGGAAGTCCGTTAGGTATCATGTCTTGTGACACAACTCTTCAGACCAAACTTTGGCATCGGAGGCTTTCCCACCTTCATTACAAATCTCTACCCAATGTAAGACAGATGGTAATAGGCAAACCTGAATTCCAAGTAGAGAAAGAATGTGTATGTCTGGGATGTGCCAAAGGAAAGCTCAAAAGGGGACCATTCCCCTCAAGTCAAAGCAAGACCTCCGATATATTACAACTAGTTTACTCAGACATATCCGGTATGATGACAGTGAACTCCTTGGGAGGATATTCATATTATCTTACTTTTACAGATGACTATTCTCGAAAGACCTGGATATACTTCTTGAAAAAGAAGGATGAAGTGTTCTCTTGGTTTCGACACTTCAAAGCCCTGATCGAGAATCAAACCAAAAAGAAGATCAAGATCTTAAGAATTGATAATGAGACTGAATATGAATCTAATGAGTTCCATGATTTTTGTAAAGAGGCTGGCATCAAGAGGGAGACTACTACACCATATACTCTTGAACGGAATGGTGTGCCAGAAAGGAAGAACCACACGATTATGGAAGCTGTCTGGGCCATGCTACATGATCAAAGACTTTTGAAGTTTCTATGGGCTGAAGTTGTAAACACTACCATATATGTACAAAATCGATGCCCTCATCAAGAATTGGGTTCCAAGACACCTGAAGAAAAGTTCACTGGTAAGAAACTTGATGTTTCTCATTTTCGAATCTTTGGAAGCCCTGTATATTTTCATCTCCTGAAAGAGAAAATAAATAAATTGGGTGCATCTAGAAAGAAGGGAATTTTCGTGGGCTATGGTGAAAATACTAAAGGCTATAGGATCTACGTATAGCCAGTCAAAGGGAAATCGTGATTAGTCATGATGTCTCCTTTGACGAAGATATGGCTCTCCGCAAGGTGGACAATCTTCTGAGTTTGAGGAGCTCCCAAGAAGCCAACACCAGGGAACCCTAAGAAAAAGATGATGAATCAATGCCTAATGTAGAAGAACCCATGGATCTGATTGATCCTCCTCCACATGAGCCTTCCTCTTCTAGGAAGAGGCCTTCATGGCTTAGGTAGCTACTTGATGATGCTAAAGGACATGCTGCATCCCAAGGAACCTTTTGTGAAAGTAAGAAACCTAATAGGTATCAGGGATACTTGACCATCATGAGCACGATCATAAAAAATGAGCCTTAATCATTTTCAGATGCCATCAAGCATCAAGTATGGAAGGATGTTATGACCAAATAATCTGAGTCTATTATGAAGAATGATGTCTAGGAAGTAGTTCCCAGACCCCAGGACAAGACAATTGTTACTTCCAAATGGCTTTACAAGATAAGGCATTCAGCAGATGGAAGTACGGAAAAGTATAAGGCTTGTTTGTTGCTCGTGGTTTCTCCCAGAAGGAAGGTATAGACTATGATGAGATATTTTCACCTGTTGCCAGATATATGACCATCCGCTCCATCATAGCCCTTGCCGCTTCACAAGGATGAAACCTACATCAAGTGGATGTTAAGACCACATTCTTGCATGGCTCGATCAAAGAAGAGGTCTACATGGAGCAACCCTAAGGATTTGAGATTTATGATCGAAAATCGCATGTATGCAGGTTGAAGAGGCTCTCTATGGGCTGAAGTAAGCACCCTAAGCATGGTATGAGAGGATCAACAACTACTTGAAGAAGCTGGGATTCACTAAGAGTGAAGCCGATCCTAACCTTTACTTTAAGGTTGAAGATGATAGACCCCTCATATTGGTGTTGTATGTGGATGACCTCTTTCTAACAAGTGTAGACCCTCTCATTCTCAAATGTAAGAGGGAGTTGGCTTCTGAATTTGAAATGAAGGACCTAGGACTGATGCACTATTTCCTAGGACTTGAAGTATGGCAGAAGCCAGGGGAAACTTTCCTATCTCAATGAAAATATGTGGTGAAGATATTGGAAAGATTCAATATGGTGGACTACAAGCCTGTAACTACCCCTATGGAGCTTGACTTCAAGAAGTTAAACGACAGTGCTACTGGACCTGTTTTATGAAATGCCAGTAGTATTCACAACTCGTCGGAGTATTAATGTTCTTAGTGAACTCCCATCCAGATATATGCTTCACAGTCAACACGTTGAGTCAACATATAGTTGAACCCCATCACATACATTGGAGTGGTGCCAAGAATCTATTGAGATATCTTCGTTGAACTATCACATGGGATAAGATACACTACTGGAGATGTGAGACTATTTGGATACACATATGTTGATTGGTTAGGCATTGTGGAGGACCGTAAGAGCACTTACGGGTGTTGTTTCTCCTTGGCATTTGCTTCAATATCTTGGATGAGCAAGAAGTAGAAGTCGATGGCCTTAAGCACCACCGAAGCAGAGTATATTGCTGCTAGCATGGCCTCCTATGAGGTAGTTTGGTAACGAAAGCTCTTCAGTGAGCTGTTTGGATTTACATTGGATACCACCGTGATCCTTCATGACAACTAAAGTGGGATTCATTTGTTAGAGAATCTCGTATTTCATGATCGCACTAAGCATATCGATATCATATACCACTATATTCGAGATATGGTGCAACGGGGAGCTATAAGGCTCCAACATATCGGTACAGATGAACAGGGCACTGACATTCTAACAAAACCACTTAGGAAAGTAAAATTTCTGACTTTCCAAGAACAACTTGGAGTTGTTCAAAGACCCTCCGATGAGGGTCATGTATGATGCATTGATGTCTGGGAGCTCTAGGAGGGTGTGGGGCACTTCTTGGAGCAACATATGACCACAGGATAATTCACTATCCCCTGATGGTATACATGTACACCCTATGGAGACATTGTAGCAGGATTGATGTGTTCTCCTGTGAGGCCTGGATTGATGTGTTCTCCATGGCAATTGTAGTAGGATTCATGTGTTCTCCTGTGAGGCCTGGATTGATGTGTTCTCCATGGCAATTGTAGTAGGATTGATGTGTTCTCCATGGCAGAATGGATTGATGTTTTCTCCATGGCGATTGTAGCATGATTGACGTGTGCTCCTATGAGGACAAGATTGATTAGTTCTCCTATCGAGGCATCCTACCCATGCAGTCTGGGACTCATGGGAAGTACCTCTCGTTTGATCAATGAGCAGGGAAATGAAGTTAGGTACCATAGTAGTACCGATGGACACATCATTGTATCTACCATACTACCTACGCTAGGATGACCTCCATTGATCTGGGATCAATGATACCGATCTGGGACAAGTGGTAGGAGTTGTACCATACTATGACACTAAATTTGGGTCAGTTGAGACTAGTCTGGGACCAATGGTAGATACTCTCAGACTGATTTCGTGTTAGTACAGTACTGGTCAGTGACCAGTGAGAGTGGTACATAATATGACGCTAACTTCAGGTTAGTTGAGACAGGTCTGGGACCAGTGGTACACTCTATGAGGCTGTGATACTGGTCTAGGACCAATGGTAGGAGTGGTACTTACTATGAAGCTGACTTCAGGTTGGTTGAGACTGGTCTAGGAGAAGCGGTACGCACTGTGAGACTGACTTTGAGTTAGTGGAGGATGATACTGGTCTGGGACCAGTGGAGTTGTACTCACTATGAAAGTGACTTCAGGTTGGTTGAGACTAGTTTGGGACCAGCAGTATATACTATGAGAATGACTTAGAGTCAGTATGATACATCCTCGATCATTTCTTCTTCTTCATAATTCAGACAAAATCAAAGAAGAACATAACAAAGCAGAGCAGTGCAAAGCAGAGCCGTACAGATCAGTACAGTGCAGAATAGGACAAAGAAGAATAGGAAGAATAGAGGAGAGCAGCGCAAGGGTCAGGCTATACAGGGCAGTGCATTTGATGGATGAATAGTAATGACCGATAGACAGATTGCAGATGAAGTTCTCCCTAGTTGAGAGGGAGAGTTAAAATTGGAAACTAGGGAAAAAATTCATGTGGGTCATCTTGTTCATGGCTGACGATATGTTCATTAGATTCCTCTCGTTGAGAGGTGTAGGATTGATATAAAGATCATCCAATTCCGTAAGTATTCATGGAGATATGAATTTATTTTGATTATGGAATTATTATCAAGCTGACCTACAACTCATGTAGGCTCAAAAGCCCAACAGTCGCATCTATTCAAACACCCACGTTGTGTATAATTATAGGAGGACTTTTCCTCATTTGGACTCACTCATCTCTTCACATCTCTCTCTCTACTGCACAGAAAAGAGTCTCTTCTCTACTACGCAGAAAAGGGTCTCTCCCTCACACATGTGAAGCCGGAAGCTACTAAAACTGAAGCTGCAACTGCAGAAGTAATGTTTGACCTGTGTTGACTAGAATCTCTCCTCATCTGAACTGCGTTGTAGGTTCATCTGAACCTCCTCTGAAAGCCACAACTTTTAGTGGTGGAATTAAGTCAATCCGATGGATAGTTTACAAGATATCGACTGCCCTAGTTTGAAGGAAGTTGCTAAAGCTGAAGCTGTAACTGTAGAAGTGAAGTTTGACCTATGTGGACTAGAATATCTCCTCATCTGAACTGCACTATAGGTTCACCTGAACCTCCTCTGAAAGCTGCAACTTTTGGTGGTGGAATAAAGTCGATCCGATGGTTAGTTTGTGAGATATCGTCTGCCCTAGTTTGATAATGAAGCTGCAAATGGCGATGCTGTTGATCTAAGGTTTGCTACTAGGATATAAATCAGATTTATCGTATTATTTCTCTCTACTAAATTATTGAAGATAAAAGAAGAATTTCTCAAAAGGTTTCCCCAGACATTGTGGGGTTTGTCCCTGGCTAGCTGCCACATCTTGTGTCTCTTGTCTTAGCTTGTTTTCTATCGATCATTTAATGTTCTATCTGCACTTTACTTTATGTACATGTGATTTCTAATCTATGGAATATAATAACAAAAATAAGTAAATTGTTATAAGAAGAAAACATACCATAACTTAACACTCACAAATCCCAACAGCCTCCCAAGGCAGGTGAAAAGAAATATTAGGGCGAAAGAGATCCTATCAAAATCTTGATCGAAGAAGCTATCGAGCGACAAAGGAACACGATGATGGAAAAATTTGCCAAGATCCTCCAGCGGCTACCTATGTTATAGACATTTTTGGGCACTGCAACCCCAAGCATAAAATTTCCATAAACCAAGGGCTCCTAAGTCCCTAAAAGTGTTGTTCTAACCCCTAAAGGAACAAGGTGAACTGATTACAGCTTCTCCAAGAAGTTCTCCATGAAAAACTTCTCAGAACTGGTCAAAACATGATCATTTCACCTACTCCATAGGCAAAGTGCGTTGCATCTCACCTAAGTACACTCTGTGGGTTCATTAAATTTCAAAAAGCCCTTCTATGGGGTGCGATGGGCGAGAAGTGACAAATGGCAGTGTCAATCCACGAGGTGGAGAGGCATGGAATCTTCCAGAAACTTCTCCAGTGACACTTGCCTCTCTGAATTCGACCAAGGATGAGTAAGAGATCATCAATCTCCAAGTGGAAGCAAGAACTATCAGAGCGAAGACATTAATCAAATCACCAGCTGACTCATCTCCCTTATAGATATCTATATATGGATCCCTCATCCCAGAGATCCAGAGGCTGGAATTTTGCATCTTATAAGGAATTGTTGTTGGTTTCTTGAGACAACATCATAGTGTTGGGTGATCTAAGATTTGTATGAGGTGAAGAAGTGCTTACCTGCTGAGAGGATGATGTTGGGTCAGAACAACTAGTTGTAACTCCCTTGGAACTTTCTTGATTATCGATAAAAGCTATTCAAGTTTTCCTCCATACTCTTGTGTCATTTATGTTTTATGCATTTGTATGGTCAATTTATATCTGATCCTAGATTGTTTATGATTATAGATCCAAGTTCTTGTATAGTGTTATGCTACTTTGATTCTGCAGGTACTCTGTGAAGCTAGGCGTACAAGGAAGCAAGTAGCAAAGGATATCAGAAGAGAGAGGAATAGAACTAGGAGCCAAGCACAAGACAGAGGTTGGTCTCCTCTATTCTACTCTCATCTATCTTTCATAAAGGAAAAATGAAAGTAGCTTTAGTTTGTTTGTTTCTAAGGTAGCTACCACATCTTAGTGGGATAAGCAGTTCTATATAGACACTTTTCCCTGTAAAAAAATGGCGACTCCACTAGGGAGTGACTAGGTTGTTTGTTTATCTTCCTTGTTGTTTATTTTATAAACTTATAGACAGAGCCCGAAGTCGAGCCAGGTAGCTTTCGAACTGCATTTGCTATGCAAATGCAACGTAGATAAATGTCGCTTCAATCAATCTTCGGGTTTTGTTTATGAATTAAACAACTAATTTACAAACTCTCTGATTTCCCTTGTGGTAGCTCTGGTAACCTCCTTAGATCTACCCCTGATTGTTGATTTACTGATTACCATTTGCTCAGCCAAAACCCTTGAACTGAACTACAAACTATGACTTGAAACCCAAGCAAAGTCTCGTCTCTGGCCCAGCGCAGGCTCTATTCTGTGAATCTGAAATTCAGTGCACTTCCCGAGTGTAGTAGGTGCGCTGCATTTCAAGTTCACTGTGTTACAGGTGCACTGATCAGACTAGGCATTGTTCTTCAGTTTTGGTTTCTTTGTTCATTCTTTTCAGTTCTATTCATGCATTTTGCTGCCTGTAGTCAGTATATCTCTATTTGAAACCCCTTTTCCTTACTGTTATTCTTCCTCCATTGTGCCAAGAACTGTAAATGTTTTTGTGTATTTGTTGAGTCATTTTCAGTTCTCCTTTGCAAAAAATTAACGTAGTTGTACTGTCGTTTCTCGATTTGAAAGTGTCGTAAGTGTCGTTTTCAGTCGTAGAAGAGAGTTTGATTGCTCTTCATAGTCGATTACCCTGTTACTATTGTATTTGATCTAGATTTGTAGTTTTTCTAGTGTCAAAAGCAAGTATTCATTTCCGAATCGTAAAGTGTTGTGATTGTCTTCATTTTTGATTTTCAAAATAAATTTGTTAGTAATTGTCGCTTGAAAAGTAATTCAGATTTGCGCATTAGCTTTCTTTTTATCATTCACATATTAAGAAGGATGAAAACAAATACATGCATGTGCATTTGCATTTAGACTATTTGATTGGTTTGATTTAGGACAGTGCATATAGTGTGTGCTCTTTGCTCTTTGTGAAATAATACTTTCTCTCTTTCCTTAGTAGCTAGGATTTTCATTGCATAAAGAAGATAAAAGACTGTTTATCATCTTAGATTGCATTTTAGGAATTGTACATCTACAACATGCGGTGAACCTGAAAGGCAAATTTCTTAAGCAAGATCAACTATAAAATAAATTTAATGAATCTAACAATGCTTTGGAACCTAACGCACAACATCTAGATGTCTAGGTTAGAGACGTATTCCGGCGTCGTAAAGCCTGGTAACTATTTTTCTCACTGATGGTTGAGTGATTCCTCCGCTTTGAGACGATAAGTGCCAGTATGGACTTGTGCTCCCACGTACCGTCGAGTATATTTTGGGAGACCACAATAGGCTTGACCCTTTATCCATAGGAAGCCATGTCTGCCGCCTTATCGATCGCGATGCACTGAACATAGCATTCGGGAAGATTGGCTTGCATACCGTAAAAAGTATTCTGCAGTTTTGCGATTGGTTTGGTAATCCCTCTGCCTAGATTTCCAGAGCAATCCCTTTCGTTCCTTTTCAGACTCCTTAACGGAAAAGGTCCATCTGAGCACTTGTCACTTCAGGCTCATTAAAAATCAAAGGCGACTAGAGTCATCCTTTTTTTTTTCTTGACTCTTTAAAATTGAAAAAAAAAGTTGTGTCAAAGCATCTAAAATTTATTTTAAATAGAATAATCATCACCCTTTTGTACGTTGATCTTAGGTTGAGAAAATGTAATCCACCAACCAAGGAATTCCCCTTGGAGGAAATCCTAGTCCCTTCTCCTCTTGGGTAGATGTTGGTGCACCCCATATGGCCACATTGTCGCTTCCAGGATTGACAATCGGCTTGCCCGTATGGCTCTTCTTAACCTCTGTCGTTCAGAACACCACAAATCCTGAACAATCGAGTCAGCAACTAGACGAATCCAGAGTTACCCCCCAACCCTCTACATCATCCAATTCTTCCTCTCCTCCTTCCTCTTCGCTCGATGGGGCTGGTAAAGCCAAAAATCAAGTATCTGAGAAGAAGAAGGAAAAGAAGAAGAAAGAGAAGAAGCAAAAGGAGCCAAAAGCAAAAGGGGGCAACCAAACATTGTCTAGCGAAAATCCACACACTGCACCGACCGGGCCTAAATCACCATGTGTCATTTGCAAAGGAGACCACTATCATAGAGATTGTCCCTGCATCCCTCGGATCTTAAGGGATTGGTCTCCTCGTTTGCACAACCCAGTGTCGTCAATCTCTGATGATCATGTTGAAAACACACCGTCGACTAGTGAAAGTGAAGCCCCAGGACAAAAAGGAAAATATAGATTTACTTGTAAACTGTGTGAAGGCGATCATGTCATCCACCATTGTCCCTTCTTAGACGAGGCTAAAAGAGTTTTGGATGATCGTCCGGTCTCACCATTACGACTTCCTCCTGGATATAAAAAACTCTTGCCGAGTCCATCACTAGTTGAAAATCCAGCTGACCTGCCCAGGTGGTCGGTTGAAGCATCTATCATTGAAGACGAACCATCTGAACCCATACTAGACGAAAGTCAAAAGGTCGAGGTGGCAGTTGACCGGGTCTTGCCTTCAAAGGTTCCATCATCAGATGATACAGTCACCGAAGAGAACAAGGATGACACCATCCAAATTCTTTTCGTAAGAACATGGGGGCAATTTACCCATTCCTCTACCGCAGGAAGGAAGTTTGTCAGAGTCGTACCCGGCCGTCTATTCGGTCCCAGCTCCTAGCAACCTAGTTGTCTCCTTTGACTGGAATCAACTAGGCATACCCCGTTTACCAGCTAGTGTACCATTCTGCATCATTGCTCAAATATATATAATGGTTATGGCTGGTACCGTCATAGATGAAGGGGCTTCTATGAGTATCCTTTCCTCGACTTCTTGGAAAGCGCTTCGTTCGCCAACACTTTTGCCTGAGGTGAGAAATCTAACAGGATTTGACAAAGGAACCAGTCGATCGCTAGGGATCCTTCCCAATGTGCCCATAACATGAGAGGGAAAATTGTTCATATGAATGTAATGGTAGTCCAAGGACCCCTGGATTATAATCTACTCCTTGGACGAGACTATATTTATTGCATGGGAGCCATTGTCTCATCACTCTTTAGGTTAATGTGTTTTCCGCACGAAGGAAGAGTGGTCAAGCTCGTAGACCAGCTTTCATTTCCCGGATCACGCATAGAAAATAGTTATATACCATCCCTAAATGGTTTTTCCACACAAGGAATGTCTCATCAATCTCCAGTCCGTCCACTTGATGAGCGCGAGTGATTCGGGGGACATGACTGAAACCCAGGGGGCATGCACCCTGGTCTGCCTCAGCAGGAAAACTTCGGGTATAGGGTAGGTTTCCGTGAGAGAGATATGACTAGTCTGTACTCCCGTCCGTGATTGGAAAAGGGGGTTAGACTGGAATAAGATTCCCTCGTCAAAGTTATGTGAGTGGATTGTCTCACCTTTGTCAATTTCGGTAGACATCGCCGAAGAAGTGTTTTTTTTGCGGTGTGAATAGAACAATCTTTGTTAACCTGAAAGAGGTAGACCTTTCCTGATAAAACAAATGTTTTTTCAGTAGAATGAAAGGTGACTTTGAAACTCTGTTTTATACTTGGGGGAATGTAGACCTTTTGGCGTACAAGCGAAGAGAGATCATTTATCTGTTTTTTGGATTGGTCGTTTCCTAACTTGCATAAAGAAAGGATGTGGGGCAAAACTCTAAAAAATTTTGTTTTCATATATGATACATTCTTATTATACGACTGGATTAATCAAGCAGTTTTAGCACATAGTTCAAGCTCGTTAAAAAATAAACATAATTCATGAGCAAATGTTTCTTCCCACGTTTAAGCTCATTAAAAAATGAAGTATTTCCCGGTAAATAACCATCGTGAATGTAGTACTTCAACCTTTAAAGCCTTGGTCGTGTTCTCATCATCACCTCCACTCTGTATTGGCCAATCATTCACCTCCATTTGATTGTTTACCCTTTTGAGGAACAACTGTGAAGAGTGATCCCATTAGCAATCGTTGTAACACTGGCGTGATTGGAAAATTCCAAACCTTACCTGGAATCAGCTGCTACCCAATTTTATCACTCGTTCCTCAAAAAACGAGTCTTCTTTAAGCTCTTTTCAACTGAATCGTAAAATATGAAAAGGTTGCCGAGCCATTGGCCTATCCAGCTCATTAAAGGGACCAGAAGTGCTATCCCTCCTTTAGATTTTAATCTTTTGGACCTGAGGGATTATTACACAAAAATATTGAGCGCTTGTTTTGTTCGGCTCGTTAAAAGTATCGAAAATTCATCCCTTCTGTATTGTTTTATACTTTTTTAGACTTAGGGGATTAGATGACGAAAAAGGAATTTTGGAGTTTCCTTTATGTCCCTTTTCAGACTCTCTAAAATTGAAAAGGACCGAGTTATCTTTGTCGTTAAACTCGTTAAAACCTAATAGCGACAAACTTGTCCATAGCAGACAAGAACGAGTCGCACTATTGCTAGGCTCGTTAAAAGATAGCGATGGGTTTGCCCGAAGGGAAAATTATAGAACAAGCATATGTTATCCTCCTCAAGCTTGACAAAAATAAAGAGGTACTGGTCAGAAATGACTGGGGGAAAATTGGGAAGAAAACTTGAAGAAACTTTTTTGGTAGCAAGTTTCTCTTGAACATGACACTTTCACTCCGCATCCAACTCGGGTTGGGTTGTTTCATTCACCGGTCACATCACCATGGTCCCATCACACCATCGACATATGGGGTTAATGATACCAATCCATCATGTCAGTGTCGCCAATATTTTCAAGAGAAGTCATTCAGAGAATTCACCTGTGTCTCACCCGCTACCATACATTTACGCTCCATTCTTTCATGACCGCCACCCTGAACCTTATATCACCAGATCGTTTTCACCTCCATTAAAATCATTTGCTCCATTCTATGTCATTGATGTGGGATTTATTAAGGCCATCCTATGACTGATCGCTTCTTGTCGACTTCAGCTCATTATCCAAGAAGTCGATCTAGGAACACCCCGTGCAGTACTTTGAAGCTTGCATTCCTCAATGGCAAGTTTCTCACTTCCGGCAACAGGTTTACATCAATGGCCTTCGACCGAAAGATTTTGCATGGTGTTCGGCGCCAAGTCCTTTATTCACACCACATGAATTGTACTGCAATGCCTTGAGGGTCATTATCATTATCGGTGATTCCTCTCGCGCCTGTTAACAACTTACATCATTGGCTGGTAATCAGGCGATGTCTTTCCATGTTCGACTCTAGAACATCTCTCACATGGAGATACTTGTACTTCGAGTTAAGATCGAACGAGATTGAAGACCCCGTATCTAGTTTCATCCATCCGGGCTACGATATATATTCAGGGAAATAAAGACATCGAATGTACATTTTTGCTGCACAGATAATCATCCAATCAAAGGGATGATAGCTCTACCAGAATCATCAGTCTTCACTCAGACGATTGTCTGTCCTATGTACATGAAAATGAATTTATAAAGCTGAGCATGGGAATGCCTGCCTCAGCTAGATCATGAAAAAAATTATGAAGATAATGTATTGTATTGTATCTTATTATAGGTCTCCTCCCAACTTGAAAGAACTTTGGATCCTCATAATAAAGCATTTCACCCGACATCAAAAAAGATTAACGACCTCATGATTTAGGGCGCAACTGTTATAGACATTTTTGGGCACTGCAACCCCAAGCATAAAATTTCCATAAACCAAGGGCTCCTAATTCCCTAAAAGTGTTGTTCTAACCCCTAAAGGAACAAGGTCAACTGATTACAGCTTCTCCCAGAAGTTCTCCATGAAAAACTGCTCAAAACTGGTCAAAACAGGATCATTTCACCTTCTCCATAGGCAAAGTGCGTTGCATCTCACCTAAGTACACTCTGTGGGTGTGTTGCATTTCAAAAATCCCTTCTATGGGGTGCGATGGGCGAGAAGTGACAAATGGCAGTGTCAATCCGCGAGGTGGAGAGGCATGGAATCTTCTAGAAACTTCTCCTGTGACACTTGCCTCTCGGAATTCAACCAAGGATGAGTAAGAGATCATCAATCTCCAAGTGGAAGCAAGAACTATCAGAGGGAAGACACTAATCAAATCACAAGCTAACTCATCTCCCTTATAGATATCTATATATGGATCCCTCATCCCAGAGATCTAGAGGCTGGAATTTTGCATCTTGTAAGGAATTGTTGTTGGTTTCTTGATGTTATAGACACTTTTGTGCCCTACAACCCCAAGCATGACATGTCCATAAACCAAGGGCTCCTAAGTCCTTAAAAGTGTTGTTATAACTGCTAAAGGAATAAGGTCAATAGATTACAACTTCTCCCAGAAGTTCTCCATGAAAAACTACTCAGAATTGGTCAAAACAAGACCATTGCAGCTGCTCCACTGGCTAGGTGCATTGCATCTCACCCAAATACACTGTGAGGGTGTGTTGCATTTCAAAAGTCCCTTCTATGGGGTGCGTTGGGCGAGAAATGACAAATGGCAGTGTCATTCCGCGAGGTGGAGAGGCAATGGAAGCTTCCAGAATCTTCTCTTGTGACACTTGCCTCACTGAATTCGACCAAGGATGAGTAAGAGGCCCTCAGCCTCCAAGTGTAAGCAAGAACTGTCAGAGAGAAGACACTAATCAAATCACAAGCTGACCCATCCCCCTTACAGATATCTTTATATGGATCCCTCATGCTAGAGATCCAGAGGCTGGAATTTTGCATATTGTAAGGAATTGTTGTTGGTTTCTAGAGACAAACATCAGATTGTTGGGTGATCTAAGCTTTGTTTGAGGTGAAGAGGGGCTTCTTTGCTAGGAGGTTGATGTTGGGTCGGAACAACTGGTTGTAACTCCTCCTGGATCTTTCTTGTTTATCAATAAAAGCTATTTGAGTTTTTCCTCCATGCTTTTGTATCATTGATTCTTGTTACATTTGTATAGTCAATTTACATCTGATCCTAGATTGTTTATGAATATAGATCCATGTCTTTTTATAGTGATATGCTTCTGTGATCTTACAGGTACTTTGTGAAGCTGGGCATGCAAGGGAGCAGGTAGATGGGGACTATCAAAGAAGAGATGGATCGAATCAAGGGATTAGCGCAAGACAGAGGTTGGTCTTTCTATTCCTCTCTATCTATAATTCATAAAGGAAAAACATAAGTAGTTTTTCTCTATTTGTTTCTAAGGCAACTGTCACACCTTAGTGGGATAGAGCAGTTCTATATAGACACTTTTCCCTGTAACAAAATGGCGACTCCGCTAGGGAGCTAATTAGTTTGTTTGTGTATCATTCTTTGTTGTTTGTTTCATAAACTTATAAGTAGCATTCGAACTGCATTTGCCATAACAAATGCAAAGTAGATAACTACTGCTTCAATCCATCCACTGGATCTGTTTATGATTTAAACAACTAATTCACAAACTATCTGATTGCCCTTGTGATAGCTCTTAGATCCTCCTTGGATCTACCCCTGATTGTTGCATTACTGATTGCTTTTTACTCGGCCAAAAACCAAGAACTGAACTGCAAACTGTGACCCGGAACCCGACCAGAGTCTCGTTTCTGGCCCAGCGCAGGTACTGTTTAGAGATTCTGAATTTCAGCGCACTTGCCGAGTGGAAAACCTGCGCTGCATTTTAGATTCTCTATGTTACAGGTGCGCTGATCAGACTAGCTTTGTGCAGTTGTGGCTTTTGTGGATCATCCTTTCCAGTTCTATTCCTGAATTTTACTGCCTGTGATCAGTATATGTCTGTTTGAAACCCCTTTTCCTTGTTGTTATTCGGCCTCCTTTGTACAAAAGAACTGTAGATGTTTTTGTGTGTTTTTTGACTCATTTACCGTTCTCCTTTGCAAAAGTAGCATAGTCGTACTGTCGTCCTTTGATTTGAATATGTCGCAAGTGTCGATTTCGATCGTAGGAGAAAGTTTGATTGTTGTTGATGGTCGATTATCCTGTTACTATTGCTTTTGGTCTGAATTTGTAATTTTCTAGTGTCAAAAACAAGTATTCATTTCAAAATCGTAAGGTGTCGTAATCGTCTCTATTTTTTATTTCGAAAAGAAGCTTGTTTATATTTGTCGCTTGAAAAGAAATTTAGATTTGTAAATCAACTTTCTTTTTAGCATCCATATATTAATAAAGTCGAGAACAAATACATGCATGTGCATTTGCATATAGACAGTCTGTTTGGCTCGATTTAGGAAAGTGCATTTACAGTGTGCTCTTTGCTCTTTGTGAAAAGATTTTGTCTTTCTTTTCCCTAGTAGCTAGGATTTTCATTGCAAAAAAGAGATAAAAGGTTTGTTTATCATCTTTATGTAGGTTTTAACCCTGTACAGAAATTACCTGCATACAAATTCTTAAACAAAGAAAATAAACAATGCGAGAACATAACCCATCAAACACATATGCACAGAGATTTTTCCCTGGATCCCAAAACCGGGACTACCAGCTTGATTTTTCATTGTGTTCCTTTCAATGTTACAATACATATTTATACATGCCGAAGCATCCAATACCATGGACCGAAAACCATCGCGTCCAATACCATGGACCGAAAAACATCGCGTCCAAAAAACATGTGCGAAAATCATGCACAAAAGCATAGGTGGGTCCGCCCAACCTAACATATGGTCCAAAACCAAAATTTTCCGGGGCACTGCCCCAGACCCCATAAAGTGGGGTTACGGGTGCCCTTCAAACCCCCTATTAACTACGTGGAAAGAATATAACACAACCCAACAATCTCCCACTTTTTGTTTTCTTTCCACAGGGGGCCACAGGAGAGCTTAGTCATTTTTCAGCCCTGAGATTCCCATTGCTTCTCTACACCAAGAGAACTTCTCAGAGCTCACAAATTTTGTCAATGCATCTGCAGTATTCTTCAAAGTGTCCACCTTTACCAGCAACACCTTTCTGTCTTCTATTATATCCCTCACAAAGTGATATTGAACATCAATGTGCTTTGTCTTTGAATGATAACCAGGGTTCTTTGCCAAGAAAATTGCACTTTGGCTGTCACAGTGTATTCTTATAGCTCCCTGTACTAACCCCATACTTGAACAAAATCTCTGCAACCAAACTGCTTCCTTGATTGCATGAGTGGCTGCCATGTATTCCGCCTCTGTAGTTGATAGTGCCACTACAGATTGTTTCTTACTCATCCAACTGACTGCACCTCAAAATACGTTAAACACATACCCACTTGTAGATCTTCTCTGATCCAGATCTCCAGCCCAGTTTGCATCAACAAAGCCATGAATATCCAACACTCTGTCCAATCCTAGCCTTCCTTGGTAGCACAAACCATAATCACTAGTGCCACGCAAATACCTGAAAACCCGCTTCACTGCTGTCCAGTGCTCCTTCCCAGGTTTTGACATAAACCTGCTCAATACTCCCACTGCATGTGCAATGTCTGGTCTAGTACAGACCATTGCATACATAAGGCTACCCACTGCACTTGCATATGGAACACGGGACATGTCCTCTTCCTCTTCTTGTGTCTTGGGACACTGTTCAGCAGATAACCTCACACCTACAGGAATAGGAACCTTCACCGGTTTACTATCTTGCATATTAAACCTCTGGAGTATTGTCTCGACATACTTCCTCTAGTTTAACTGGAGCTTCCTCTTTGACCAATATCTTTTAATTTCCATGCCCAAAATATACTTTGCAGCACCAAGATCTTTCATGTCGAATTTGGAGGATAATTGGGTCTTCAAATCCTAGATAATTTCTTTGTCATTTCCAACCAACAACATATCATCCACATACAAGACCAGATAAATAATACGGTCACCAATTAATTTAAAGTACACACAATCATATGCTTTGCTTCTGGTGAAGCCAAGTCCCCGTATAAATGTATAAAATTTCTGATACCACATCCTTGGTGACTGTTTTAACCCATATAGAAACATCTTTAACTTGCATACCAGTTCTTTCTTACCCTTCACCACAAAGCCTTCAGGTTGCTTCATGTAGATTTCCTCTTCCAAATCCCCGTGAAGAAATGTTGTCTTCACATCCATATGTTCTACCTCAAAATCAAAAGCAGCAACAACAGATAAAAGTAATCTAATAGAAGTTACCTTGGCAATAGGAGAAAAAATATCACCAAAATCAATTCCCGGCACCTGGGAATAACCTTTTGCTACCAACCGAGCTTTGTATTTCTCCACCTTTCCTTCTGCATTTGTCTTCTTCTTGAACACCCATTTGCTGCCAATGGGTTTCCTTCCAGCTGACAACTCCACCAGATCCCAAGCCTCATTTTTGTGCAAAGGTGCCATTTCATCGACCATGGCCTCCTTCCAAAGTTTTCCATCCTCTGAATCCACTGCTTCCTTCACAGTTCTGGGATCATTATCAGTAACAGACAAAGAAAAATTTGAACTGAAAGCAGATGGACTATACCTTTCTGGCTGCCTTCTTTCTCGAATTGATGTTCTCACAGCCGGAGTTTGTGGCTTTTCATCTTCTGATTCCTCCTCTGCTGCAGAGTCTGATTCTTCCTCCTTTGGCTCAAACTCTATCTTCTCAGGTTCCTTTTGTTGGACTTTATGTTGAATAACATCTTTTACCTCTCTAAACAACACATCTCAGCTGTACACAACCTTCCGTGTGACTGGGTTCCAAAGCTTATAACCCTTTAAACCATCCTTATACCCAACAAAGATGCACTTTTCAGATTTACTATCCAACTTGGTTCGTTTCTCCTTTGGAACATGTACATATGCATCACATCCAAATACCCTTAGATGTGAAAGAGAGGGTTTCTTACCAGTCCATACTTCTTGTGGAGTCTTATCCTCCAACGCTGATGAAGGTGATCTGTTGATAAGGTAACATGCAGTATCCACCGCCTCTGCCCAGAATTCCTGTCCTAACCCGGCACCACTGAGCATGCTTCTTGCCCTTTCCATCAACGTCGTGTTCATTCTTTCTGCGACTCCATTTTGCTGAGGTGTATATGGAGTAGTATTCTGTCGTGCTATATCACACTTCTTACAAAATTCTTCAAATTCCTTGCTGCAAAATTCTCCACCATTATCTGTCCTCAGCACCTTTATCTTCTTCTCTATCTGATTTTCCACCAGAGCCTTAAATTCTTTAAACCTGTCAAAGACTTCAGATTTCTTCTTAAGAAAATATATCCATGTATTCCTTGAGAAGTCATCTATGAATGATACATAGTACACAGACTTACCGAGTGATGGAACCTTCACAGGTCCAAACACATCACTGTGCATAAGCTCTAATATCTCTTTCGTCCTCTTACCACCAGAGGGTAAACTCACCCGATTCTGCTTCCCATATACACAATTTTCACAGAAATAAAAATCCAGAGAGCTATTATTCATACCTTCTACCATACCTTTACCATGAAGTATTCGAAGGCCCTTCTCTCCAATATGTCCAAGCCTCTGATGCCACAACATGGTCTTCTCTCCAAAGACCACTATATTCTCTACTCCATTTTCAGGAACCATAGAACTATTGCACCCACCAATAACAATGCTACCTTGCATCTTGTACAGAGTTCCAATCCGAACTCCCCGCATTAATATCAGTGCTCCTCGAACCATCTTGCAGGTATCTTTCTCGAACACCGTCTTTACACCTGCATCATCCAACTTGCTTACAGAAATCAGATTTCTGGCCAATGCAAGAATATGTAGAACACCCGGAAGTGTTCTAACCCTTCCACCATGCAACTTCAACTTTACTTTTCCCCGACCAATGATTCTAGCCTTCCTATCATCTCCTAAGAAGACATCACCACCATCGTATTTCTCATACTCGCAGAACCACTCTCTATGGGGAGTGAAGTGAAAGGATGCACCTGAGTCAATCAACCATGCCTCATGATCTACATGTGTACTTGAAGAAGCCAAGTACACATCCCCACCTTCATCTGAGGTGGTTTTCGCCTCTGCAGAAGGAGCATCATCAGATCCCTTTCCTTTATCAGGAGCTTTAGATTTACAATCCCTTCTGAAGTGCCCTTCCTTTCCGCATTTCCAGCACACCACCTTTGTAGGTTTTCCTGGAGATTTAGATCTCCCACTCGATGACTTATTTTTGTTTCTGTTCTGGGACCGTCCTCGTACAGACAAGGCATCACCATTCTGATTGTCCATATTTTTCTGTCTCATCTCCTCCGTCAGCAAGGCTGAGACTATTTCATCAAACTGCAAAGCAGTTGCATTGCTACCTATTGCAATAACCAGACTATCCCATGAATCTGGTAGAGAACAAAACAGACTGATGCACTTATCTTCATATGAAATTTTAATATCAACAGATAATAACTGACTTACCACAGTTTTAAACGCATTCAGATGCTCTGTCACCGAGTCTCCATCTTTCATCCTCAGGTTATACAGCTTTTTCCGCAGGAACAGTTTATTCACCAGAGACTTAGATTGGTAGAAAGTCCCTAACTTGACCCACAAAGCCTTTTCCGTAGCTTCCCCTGATACATTCAACAATACTGAATCCGAGACACACAATCGTATTGTGCTCTTTGCCTTCCGATCCAACTTCTTCCATTCTTCATCGGTCACTCCCGATGGTTTAGTACCCGGATCTACCGCGATCCACTGATCTTTATCCACCAACAGATCCTCCATCTTGAGTTTCCACAACTAAAAATTCTGACCATTTAACTTATCAATCTCTATCTTTCCACTGCTCGCCATCTTCTTTCACCACCAGAATTGATCTCGTAGATCTCCCACTGAACAGGGTCTACCACAGGCCCAAGCGAAACCCCTCATCAACAAAGGCATCCCCTTGAAGCCAAAACAGCTCTGATACCAAATGTAGGTTTTAACCCTGTACAGAAATTACCTGCATACGAATTCTTAAACAAAGAAAATAAACAATGCGAGAGCATAACCCATAAAACACATATGCACAAAGATTTTTCCCTGGATCCCAAAACCGGGACTACCAGCTTGATTTTTCATTATGTTCCTTTCAATGTTACAATACATATTTATACATGTCGAAGCATCCAATACCATGGACCGAAAACCATCGCGTCGAATACCATGGACCGAAAAACATCACGTCCAAAAAACATGTGCGAAAATCATGCACAAAACTATAGGTGGGTCCGCCCAACCTAACATATGGTCCAAAACCAAAATTTTCCGGGGCACTGCCCCAGACCCCATAAAGTGGGGTTACAGGTGCCCTTCAAACCCCCTATTAACTACGTGGAAAGAATATAACACAACCCAACACTGTAGATTGCATTTTAGGAATTACATCTACATCTCGTGGTGAACACGAAAGGCAAACTTCATAAGCAAGATCAACTTAAAATAAATTCAATGAATCTAACAACGCTTTGGAACTTAACGCACACCATTTAGAGGTGTAGGCTAGAGACATATTCTGGCATCGTAAAGCCTGGTAACTGTTGTTCTCACTGATGGTTGGGTGATTCCTCCACTTTGAGATGATAAGTGCCAATACAGACTTGTGCTCCCACGTACTGTCGAGTATATTTTGGGAGACCCCTATAGGATTAAATCCTTTATCCATAGGAAGCTGTTTCTGCTGCCCTATCGATCGCAATGCACTGAACACAACATTCGGGAAGATTGACTGTCGTACCGTAAATAGTATTCTGCAGTTTTGCGATTGGTTTGGTACTCCCTCTACCGAGAATTCTAGAGTAGTCCCTTTCGTTCCTTTTCAGACTCCTCAACGGAAAAGGTCCACCTATGCACTTGTCACTTCAGGCTCATTAAAAATTGAAGGCGACTAGAGTCATCCTTTGTTTTTTCTCGACTCTTAAAAACTGAAAAAACAAGTTGTGTCAAAGCGTCTAAAATTTATTTTAAACAGAATATTCATTACCCCTTTCCTACGTTGATCTTGGGTTGAGAAAAAAGAATTCACCAACCAAGGAATTCCCCTTGGAGGAAATCCTAGTCCCTTCTCCTCTTGGGGAGATGTTGGTGCACCCCATATGGCCACATTGTCGCTTCCAGGACTGACAATTGGTTTTCCTGTATGGCTCTTCTCAACCTCTGTCATTCAGAACACCACAATTCCTGAACAATCGAATCAGAAATTAGACGAGTCCAGAGTTACCCACCAACCTTCTACTTCCTCTAATTCTTCCTCTCCTCCTTCCTCTGTGCTTGATGGGGCTAGTAAAGCCAAAATTCAAGTACCTAAGGAGAAGAAGGAGAAGAAGAAGAAAGAGAAGAAGAAGAAGGAGCCAAAAGCGAATGGGGGCAAACGAGTGTCGTCTAACGAAAATCCACACACTGCACCGACCAGGCCTAAATCGCCATGTGTCATTTGCAAAGGAGACCACTATCACAGAGATTGTCCTTGCATCCCTCGGATCTTAAGGGACTGGTCTCCTTGTTTGCACAACCTGGTGTCGTCAACCTCTGATGATCATGTTGAAAACACACCGTCAACTAGTGAAAGTGAAGCCCTAGGACAAAAAGGAAAATATATATTTCCTTGTAAACTGTGTGAAGGTGATCATGCCGTCCACCATTTTCCCTTCTTAGACGAAGCTAAAAGAGTTTTGGATGATCGTACAGTTTCACCATTACGACTTCCTCCTGGATATAAAAAAATCTTGCCGAGTCCATCACTAGTTGAAAATCCGGCTGGCCCGTCCAGGTGGTCGGCCGAAGCACCTATCATTGAGGATAAACCATTTGAATCGATGCTAGACGAAAGTCAAAAGGTCGAGGCGGCAGTTGACCCGGTCTTGCCTTCAGAGGTTCCATCTTCAGATGATACAGTCACTAAAGAGAACAAGGATGACACCATCCAAATTATTTTCATAAGCACAGACTCCAATGAACATGGGGGCAATTTACCCATTCCTTTATCGCAGGAAGGAAGTTCGTCAAAGTCGTACCCAGCTGTCTATTCGGTCCCACCTCCAAGCAACCTAGTTGTCTCCTTTGACTGGAATCAACTAGGCAGACCCCGTTTACCGGCCAGTATACCATTCTGGATTATTGTTCAAATATATAGAATGGTTATGGCTGGTACCATCATAGATGAGGGGGCTTCTGGGAGTATCCTTTCCTCAACTGCTTGGAAAGTGCTTGGTTCGCCATCGCTTTTGCCTGAGATGAGAAATCTAATAGGTTTTGATAAAGGAACCAATCGACCATTAGGGGTCCTTCCCAATGTGCCCGTAACATTGAGAGGGAAAACCGTTCACATGAACGTAATGGTAGCTCAAGGACCCCTGAATTACATTCCACTCCTTGGACGAGACTATATTTATTGCATGGGAGCAATTGTCTCCTCACTCTTTAGAGTAATGTGTTTTTGGCACGAAGGAAGAGTGGTCAAGCTCGTGGACTAGCTTTCATTTCCCGGATCACGCATCGCAAATAGTCATATACCATCCCTAAATGGTCTTTTCACGCAAGAAATGTCTCAATCTCCAATCCGTCCACCCAATGAGCGCGAGTGATTCGAGAGGACATGACTGAAACCCAGGGGGCATGCACCCTGGTTTGCTTCGGCAGGAAAACTTCAGGTATAGGGTAGGTTTCTGTGGGAGAATATGACTAGTCTGTACCCCCCGTCTGTGATTGGAAGAGGGGGTTATTGTAGAAGAAGATTCTCTTGTCAAAGTTATGTTAGTTGGCGGGCATCGCCACTCACCTTTGTTTATTTTGGTAGACATCGCCAGAGAAGTGTTTTGTTTACGCCGTAAATAGAACTATCTCTGGTAACCTGTAAGAGGTAGGCCTCTCTCGGTAAAACAAATGTTTTAACGGACTAAAGAAGGGGTAACCTTGAAACTCTGTTTTATACCTGTGGGCATGCAAACCTTTTGGAGTGCAAGCAAAGAGCGATCATTTATCTATTTTTTGGATTTGTCATTTCCTAACTTGCATAAAGAAAGGATGTGGGGCAAAACTCTAAAAGTTGTCGTTTTATATGAGACATTCTTATCACACGACTGGATTGATCGAGCAGTTTTAGCACATAGTTCAAGCTCGTTAAAAAATAAACATAAGACATGAGCAAATGTTTCCACCCGCGTTTAAGCTCGTTAAAAAATGAACTATTCCCTGGTAAATAACCATCGTGAATGTAGTACTTCAGCCGTTAAAGCCTTGGTCGTGTTTGCACCATCACCTCCACTTTTTCATTGGCCGATCATTCACCTCCATTTGATTGTTTACCCATTTTGAGGAACAGCTGCGAAGAGTGATTTCACTAGCCATCCTTGTGACACTGCCATGATTGGAAAATTCCAAACCTTACCTGGAATCAGTTGCTACCCATTTTATCACTCGTTCCTCAAAAGACGAGTCTCCTTTAAGCTCTTTTCAACTGACTCGTAAAATATGAAAAGATTGTCGAGCCATTGGCCTCTCCAGCTCGTTAAAGGGACAGGAAGTGCTATCCCTCCTCTAGATTTTAATCTTTTCGGACCTGAGGGATTATTACACAAAAAGATCGAGCACTTGTTTTGTTCGGCTCGTTAAAAGTATTGAAAATCCATCCCTTCTGTATTGTTTTATACTTTTTCGGACTTAAGGGATTAGATGACAAAAAATGAATTTTGGAGTTACCTTTACGTTCCTTTTCAGACTCTCTAAAATTGAAAAGGACCGAGTTATCTTTGTCGTTAAACTCGTTAAAAAAACTAATAGCGACAAACTTGTCTTTAGACGAGAACGAGTTTCACTATCGCTAGGCTCGTTAAAGCATAGCGATGGGTTTGCCCGAAGGGAAAATTATAGAACAAGCATATGTTATCCTCCTCAAGCTTGACAAAAATAAAGAGGTACTGGTCAGCAATGACTGGGGAAAAATTGGGAAGAAAACTCAAAGAAACTTTGTTGGTAGCAAGTCGCTCTTGAACATGACACTTTCGCTCCGTGTCCGAGTCGGGTTGGGTTGTTTCACTCACCGGTCACATCACCATGGTCACGCCATACCATCCACATTTGGGGTTAATGCTACCAATCCATCACATCAGTGTTGTCGATATGTTCAAGAGAAGTCATTCAGAGAATTCACCTGTGTCTCACCCACTACCATACATTATACTCCATTCTTTCATGACCGCCACCCTGAACCTTATATCACCAGATCGTTTTCACCTCCATTAAAATCATTTGCTCCGTTCCATTTCATTGATGTGGGATTCATTAAGGCCCTCCTATGATGGATCACTTCTTGTTGACATCAGCTCATTATCCAAGAAGTTGATCTAGGAACACCCCATTCAGTACTTTGAAGCTTGCATGCCTCAATGGCAAGTTTCTCACTTCCGGTGACAGGTATACATCAATGGCCTTCGACCGAAAGATTTTGCGTGGTGTTCGACGCCAAGTCCTTTATTCACACCACGTGAATTGTACTACAGTACCTTGAGGGTCATTATCATTATCGGTGATTCCTCTCGCGCTTATTAACAGTTTACATCATTGACCAGTAATCAAGCGATGTCTTTCCATGTTCGACTTCAGGACATTTCTCACATGGATCGACTTGTACTTTGAGTGAAGATCGGACGAGATTGAAGACCCCGGATCTAGTTTCATCCATCTGGGCTGCGATATATATTTAGGGAAATAAAGACATTAAATGTACATCATTGTAGCACAGATAATCATCATATCAAAAGGATGATGGCTCTATCAGAATCATCAGTCTACACTAAGACGGTTGTCTGTCCTATGTACATGAAAATGAATTTATAAAGCTGAGCATGGGAATGCCCGCCTTAGCTAGATCATGAAAATATTATGAAGATAATGTATTGTATTTTATCTTATTACAGGTCTCCTCCCAGCATTGAAAGAACCTCGGATCCTCATAATAAAGCATTTCACCCGACACCAAAAGGTTAACGGCCTCATACTTTAGGGGGCAACTGTTATAGAGATTTTTGTGCCCTACAAACCCAAGCATGAAATGTCCATAAACCAAGGGCTCCTAAGTCCCTAAAAGTGTTGTTCTAACCCCTAAAGGAATAAGGTCAACATATTACAACTTCTCCCAGAAGTTCTCCATGAAAAACTACTCAGAATTGGTCAAAACAGGATCATTCCAGCTGCTCCACTGGCTAGGTGTGTTGCATCTCACCCAAATACACTGTGAGGGTGTGTTGCATTTCAAAATTCCCTTCTATGGGGTGTGATGGGCGAGAAATGACAAATGGCAGTGTCATTCCGTGAGGTGGAGAGGCAATGGAAGCTTCCAAAATCTTCTCTTGTGACACTTGCCTCACTGAATTCGACCAAGGATGAGTAAGAGGCCCTTAGTCTCCAAGTGGAAGCAAGAACTGTCAGAGAGAAGACACTAATAAAATCACAAGCTGAATCATCCCCCTTACAGATATCTATATATGGATCCCTCATCCCAGAGATCCAGAGCCTGGAATTTTGCATATTGTAAGGAATTGTTGTTGGTTTCTAGAGACAAACATCAGATTGTTGGGTGATCTAAGCTTTGTTTGAGGTGAAGAGGGGCTTCTTTGTTGGGAGGTTGATGCTGGGTCGGAACAACTGGTTGTAACTCCTCCTGGATCTTTCTTATTTATCAATAAAAGCTATTTGAGTTTTTCCTCCATGCTTTTGTATCATTGATGCTTGTTACATTTGTATGGTCAATTTACATCTGATCCTAGATTGTTTATGAACATAGATCCATGTCTTTGTATAGTGCTATGCTTCTGTGATCTTACAGGTACTTTGTGAAGTTGGGCGTACAAGGGAGCAGGTAGCTGGGGACTATCAAAGAAGAGAGGGATCGAATCAAGGGATTAGCGCAAGACAGAGGTTGGTCTTTCTATTCCTCTCTATCTATAATTCATAAAGGAAAAACATAATTAGTTTTTCTCTGTTGTTTCTAAGGCAACTGTCACACCTTAGTGGGATAGAGCAGTTCTATATAGACAATTTTCCCTGTAACACTTGAGACAACATCATAGTGTTGGGTGATCTAAGCTTTGTATGAGGTGAAGAAGGGCTTACTTGGTGACAGGATGATGTTGGGTCAGAACAACTGGTTGCAACTCCCTTGGCTCTTTCTTGATTATCAATAAAAGCTATTCAAGTTTTCCTCCATACTCTTGTGTCATTTATGTTTTATGCATTTGTATGGTCAATTTACATATGATCCTAGATTGTTTATGATTATAGATCCATGTTCTTGTATAGTGTTATGCTACGCGGATTCTACAGGTACTCTGTGAAGCTAGGCGTACAAGGAAACAAGTAGCAAAGGACTATCAGAAGAGAGAGGAATCAAACTAGGAGCCAAGCGCAAGACAGAGGTTGGTCTCCTCTATTCTACTCTCATCTATCTTTCATAAAGGAAAAACAAAAGTAGCTTTACTTTGTTTGTTTCTAAGGTAGCTACCACACCTTAGTGGGATAAGCAGTTCTATATAGACACTTTTCCCTGTAACAACCTAGGGGTCACGCATCGACTTCCAACAACTACTCTGGAAATGCCACACTATTTAAGGTAAAATTAAATTTTGAAATCCCCATATTCGAGGGTCGAATAGATGCAAATTTCGTCAATAAATGGTTAAATATGCTAGATGGTTATTTTTCTGTTCATGATTTTTCTAGTCAGGAAAATATTATTTTCGCTCTTCTCAAAGAAGCCCTCCACATCAAGGACTGGTGGGAAACCTATTACGAGAAGAAGGATGAAAGTACAAGCTCACTATTGTCAGCCACACCCACTTGGAATTCATTCTGGGATACCATCAAGGAGCAGTACTACCCTATCAGAAGTTATGAGGATCAACACATAAAGTGGACCACGCTATGGCAGGGAAGGGACCAAGACATGCTGGAGTTTACCAATATTTTCCATACCCTTCGCACAAAGTTGGGTATTAAGGATTTGGAGCAGCATTTTATCCTCAAATACCGTGGTTTCCTACGAAAGTACATTCAGGAAGAAATAGAATTCTTGAAAATCTCCTTGCTCATCAAGGCATACTGATATGCCCTCAAGGTCAAGCAAAAGTTTAAATGGAAGAAGTGAGACTTTGGGTTTGTGAATCCGAAGACAACGTGCCAAAGCTGCAAGCAAAGAATAGTGCCACAAAGCTGAAAAGGATAGAAGAAAGTGGTGTGAGTTCCATAAGAGCTCCATTCACAACACAAGTGAATGTTAGGCCAAGCAGTCACTAGTGGCCAAGCTAAAGGTTTAGAATCATATGCATGTTCCAACTCTGAGTCAAAACCTGACAAGGGGAATGACAAAGGGAAATAGATTATCAATGTGGAGCACAACGCCACCATTGCCACCACAAAGATCCAGGAGGAGGAACCCGAAGATCCAGAGGAGGAGGAGCATCTCTTCCACTCCCAGATGTGGGTAAAGGGCTCCCCGCTACAGTGCATTCTTGACAGCAGGAGCCAAAAGAACCTCATTTCTCCAGAGGTCGTGAAGCAGCTAGGCTTACTAGCCACAATACATCCACAATCGTACACCATTGGGTGGCTTCACCAAGGACAGGATCTTCACGTGAGCCAAAAGTGTCACCTTCCATACAACATCAAGCCCTTCATGGATGAGGTATTGTGTGACATTTCTCCCCTTGAATTTTGTGATGTATTATTAGGACAACTATACTTGTGGATGCAACATGATATGTATGAATCAAGGCCATGTGTCGTTATCATTACTTTTGGAAATAAGTTGTACAAGATATCGGAGGTAGCACCACCTACTGCCATCTCTTTGGTTACTGCAAAACAATGCAGTAACCTCATTTCAAAAACTGGGAAATTTTCTTTCCTGATGATACGCTCTCAAGGAAAGAAGAATACGGTGGCCATGACCTCTAGATAGGGACCCTCCACACGATAACTATAGTTGAACAAGGCCGTGGAGGAGTACGATGACATGTTCACCTCCCCCACACGGGTTCCTCTAGGTCAAGCACTCCATCGATCTGACCCCAGGTGCACCGCTGCCTAATGGACCAGTCTATTAGTGCTCCATTCCAGAGAAGGATGAAATGAAGAGGCAAACTCAAGAGCTGCTACATAAAGGTCACATCCATCCAAGTTCATCATCCTGTGGGAGCCTGATCGTGTTGGTACAGAAGAAGGATGGGACTTGGAGACTCTGTATTGACTATCGGGTGCTGAACAATATCACTATCCATAGTAGGTACCCAATGCCATGGATTGATGACCTCTTGGACCAACTAAAGGGGGAAAAATATTTCAGCAAGATAGATTTGAAGTCAAGATATCACCAGGTGCCAATCAAACCCTCTGATGTGTGGAAGACTGCCTGCAAAGCCAAGTAGGGCCTTTTTGAATGGTTGGTTATTCCTTTCGGATTGACGAATGCTCCTACAACCTTCATGAGGCTAATGGATGACATCTTGTGTTCATTAAATAACTCATTTGTAGTGGTATACTTGGATGACATCCTAATTTTTAGCCAGAGTTGGGAAGAGCACCTCCACCACATCCGACAGGTTCTCCAAACACTGTAGCAACATAAGTTATGTGCCAATTTGGAGAAATACAATTTTGGCATGGCCCAGGTTCAGTATCTGGGATACATTATTGATGAACAAGGGGTTCATGTGGATCTAGCCAAGATCCAAGCCATTTGGGATTGGCCATCCCCAACCACTCTGATAGAGCTCCACAGCTTTCTAGGTCTTGCCAACTGCTACTGCAAGTTCATGTTTGGATTTTGTCATATCACTTGGCCCTTGAGTCATGTCACCAAGGGAGGAGTGAAATAAAAATTCTTTTGGTATGAATCTCAATAGAAGGCATTCACATAGTTGACAGATTGCCTTTGCTCGACACCAGTGCTCGCATTACCAGACTTGAAAAAACCATTTGAGGTCGAGACAGATGCCTCTGACTATGTCATTGGGGAAGTCCTTACTCAACACGAGCATCCAATGGATTATCACAGTGAGACACTTTCAGACAAAATCCAAAAATATCCCACTTATGACAAAGAGACATATTACATTGTGCAGGCTTGCGAGCAATGGAAGCATTACATTTTGGGGAAGGAGACGGTCATCCACATAGACCACCGACCCCTGCAGTTCATACAGACCCAAGGGAAATTGCAGAATGATCGCCATTAGAAGTGGTCCACATACATGCAACAGTTCCATTTGAATATCAAGTATAAGAAGGGTAGCGCCAATAATGTTGCATATTTCCTTAGTCAACCACCGATCATGGCATTAACCACCATGCTCAACTCTTATGGGCACGAGACTTCTAATTGGCCACTTCTCTACAAAAGCGACCCAAAATTCGGCCATGCATACCAGACACTCTAGGAGGGTCAGCATGTTCCAGATTTTCACCTCTAGGATGCCCTGTTATGCCATCTGGGTCACCTTTGTGTTCCTTCAAGAGAGCCTACCAAGATGATTTAGGAAGTAGACTATAGTCGGGTTGTTAGGAATTTAAGGGTCGAGAAAAAGGTGGCAATATTACAGAACTATTTCTATTGGCCAAATCATCGAGATGATGTTAGGAAGTACATCAGATCATGCACTCCTTGTGCCATTGCCAAACTGACCATCAAGAAGCAAGGCCTCTATACCCCAATGCATACCCCTACTCGACTTTGGGAATCCATCTCCATGGATTACATGGCAGGCCTTCCTTCCACTAAGCATGGAAATGACTTTGTTTTTGTGGTCATCGACAGGTTCTCGAAGATGGCCATTATGGTGGCTTGCAAGAAGAATATCACAGCAGAAGCCACTACTAAACTCTTGTTTAAAGGAGTGTGGGTACACTTTCAGATCCCATAATCTATCATCTCAAACTAGGACAACAGGTTCCTCAATACATTTTTGTCTAGTCTCTGGTCGATGCTAGACACCAAACACACTAAGTGCACAACCTTCCATCCTCAAACTAATGGCCAGATAGAGGTTGTCAACATGATTATCGTACACATTCTACGAATGTACAATTCAAAGCATCCATGCACATGGGACGAGAGCCTCCCTTATGTTCAGCACAGTTACAATGGGTTCTCCACAACTCGACTGGCCACAACCCTTTTCAGGTGGGCTTGGGATTCTAGCCACTATGTCCCATTGATGTGGCCAAGCCATTTGCAGCTACTCAAATAGATTTGGCTCATGTCTAGTCTGAAAAAGATAAGGAAAAAAGCTTCATTGAGCATATCCAACATATTCTCCACCAGGTCCATGACATTCTGGAGAAATCAAATGCCAAGTACAAGCAACGACATGATCAACATCGGGTGCCACACAAGTTTCAGGTGGGTGACAAAGTCTGGTTACATTTGTGAAAGGAATGCCTTATCAGAGCCTATCAGAAACTCAGAAAACTTTGATATGGTCCTTACAACATTACCAAGGTTTTCGAATACAATGCATTTGAGCTCAACATTCCCCCATTCCTTGGCCTGCACCCAGTGTTCAATGTGGACCGCCTTCGTCCATACTTTCCACCATTACTAGACACATCCAACATTGCATAATATCTCACACCCACAAATTTGAATCCAGATTGCATGGAACAAGCTATAACTGATTAGGTCATGGACACATAGATAAAGCACACTTGTCAGCAGAATATCCAATTGTATCAAGTTGTAAAAGCAGGCCAACTGCTTCACCGGGGCAAGTGGCTCACTAGGAACCAAGTTTAGCAGAAGTTTTCTCATCTCATGGAGGAAATCAATGCAATGGGGACCATTGGTTCCTAAGTGGGGAGGAATGATCCAGGTGGATATTGGTGGCCACCTGCCAATTCCACTTGGACCCCCACAATTTCTTCTTTAAATTTTTCATTCTCCTTAATTATAGCACAGTTTACTATTTTTAGCATTTTTTCGGGTCCTAAACTTCTAGAGTCATTTTGGCGCCCTAAATGATGTCGTTTTCGAAATCGATCGGTAGATTTCCAAAAAAAACGTCGTTTAGGGCCTCAACAGCTCTGGAAGTTTAGGACACAAAAAAACTACTAAAAATAGTAAATTTTTCTACAATTAAGGAAACCGAAAAATTGAAAGAAACAATGGTGGGGGTCCAAGTGGAATTGGCAGGTGGCCACTAATATCCACTTGGATCACCTCAGCTACCACAGCTATGGTGCACTCATTCTTCTCTGTGATCTTCTTAAGGAGATCAATCACAGAAGTCTTTTCTATGAACATCTGGGCATTGTTGACCTTCTGCTCATTGATCACATTCAACGCGTGCTGCTCTCTGGCCCGAAGTTCCGCGACCAAACGATCTTGCAGGGTGTGAAGTGCTTCACTTGGTAGTGTGTCCAAGTTCAACCCAGCTTTCTTGAGAGTGGTGACGGTGGCCTTGTCAGCTTCCACTTTTGTAGTAAATGCTCTATCTAGTAGCACGACGGCTTGGGATCCAAGGAGAGGACCAGCTCCGCTGCTTCTGAGGTACGAGGCACCAAGATAGTTGACATCACGCTACGCTGTCCCACACTGGTCTGCACTTGAGTGGCCCAGATCTAAAACTCGGGCAAACCCATCTGAATGGCGACCAAGGCTTCCTTCTACTGCTGCTCAAATTGTTGCAGTAGTTCCATAGTTGTGTCCCTCACTATGTCCTTGATATCATTTAGATCACCTTCAATCAAAATGATTGGGTCAAGTGATGATTTGCTAGCCTTGTACTTCTTCCGTGGCTCTACATTTTCCTACTCCCTAGTGCTCTAAACATGGAATGGAGTAGTCTTCGGGTCTGCACCTCCCTGTCTTGATTGTTGCTTTTCTTCCTCCATCTACAACAAAGGAAACTTATGACTTTTGTCAGAGTCATGATCTTCCTCTTCTTCTTCCTCCTCTACCTTCTTCTTAGCAGCGTGCTCTACTTTAGCTTTATCTTCAGCCTCCTTTTTCTTTCTATCAGCCAACTGCTGCATCTTCAGCAGGGCATATTCCTTCTTCTGCTTCGTGGTAGACTTGTTATACCCAGCTGACAAGTTTGAGTTTGTGCACCACTCTGATGGCCAACTCTCAAAGACTGCAGCAATTACATCGTCTGCTGCCAGGTATGTAAGGTCATACCATTTTTTCTTGGGGTCCTTCTATGCCTAGATGGAAACATAGTGGAAGTTTGCTTTGAACTCCACATATCCTCACAACAAATCGAAGATAGTTGGGGATAACCGTGACATGCTATTTATCATGCCGTAGATGCTTGCCTCCATCAAAACCCAAAATATTTTAGCGTCCTTGACCCTCGTGGCATCCTTGGTGGCCCAGAGCAAAGCGAAATTCGCTTCTTTTGTTAGATCTAATGCAACAGGAGGAAATTGGTTATCCTCCAGTAATTCCCATGCAACTTTCACAATTGATAACAGTAACCAAGACTAGTGAAAAGTTTTACTCTTGTCTTGCACTTCTCTACAGTTCATGAGGAACTCACCGCAGAGATAACATGCCCAATTAAATTGTACAACCTCTATGCACTGAGCCACTAATGACACAATTGGTGTCGACACTTCATCTGCTCGAAACTTCCTCATTATTTTCCCAGCCAAAATCAGGGTGGTGACCTTAACCATGAGGTTGGTTATGCTATAAATTGAGTATCTGTGTGGTTTATTTATGAGCTTGAATTTGTCCTTCATTCTCACGGTGAGGTGGCACTCACCCCTCTTTCCGCCAAATGCCATGGTTGGATTCAACCCTAAATCTGGTAGCAATGTGACCCTATAGATCAACATATCTATGATGGGTATCGGTTCTCCTAACCACAAGAAACCATTGTGTGCTAAGCATAGCAATTGTTTCATCACCATCAAGGTTATGGGAGCATGGTGGTAATGCAGCACCCATAGCAGGTTTAAGAGTCCTACCTTGTCCACTCCTTTAATCCAATGTCGCGGCTCCAGTGTGGTGACACCAAATTATTTATAAAATGCACGGGTCTTAAAGGTATCAGTCACCAAGTGGGGGAATCACTCTGTGTCTTCCAAGTCCCAATCCTCCAGCTTGAGAGCTAGAAAAAGCATGCCAAGCGCAACCCTTCAAACCCAGCAATGGGGTATTTACCATAAATTTCCATTCATCCAGATCCTTTGGGACCTTCACCTTACCCTGGTGTGGAGGAATGTACTCGGGTAGACTTGAGATAGGGTCTACACCCTCAATGTCAATGTCCTCTACACCCATATCCATATCTTTGGTGCCCTCCCTAGATTCTAAGTCTACCACCTTGCCTTTCACTTGCGCAGTGGGCTTTTACTTCTAGTGATTTCTTGGTGACTCACGCACTAGTTGTGTTGCTTTATGCTTATCCTTCTTTGTCTTGAGACCCTCCTTGGGTGGTGTAGGCCTCGACCTGGGTCACGTATGAGATTTTGGCACTTCTGTGGGAACTTCTACACTTGCATTCTCAGGGACAACTCCCTTAGATGCCATCGATCCTCAAGCACTTGTGATTTCCATGGGCGCCGACATCAGTCTAGTAATAAGCTCCTGGGTTGCTTTAGGCAACTTGTCATATACTGAACTAACCACCAAAGCCTTGAAATTCTCAAGGTTCATGCATGCCTAATAGATCAACACCTCAATTCTTAGAATGAAAAGCATTTTTCGTTGGGCAACCATCTGTAATTTATAGGCAAACTCGAATTTGAATCCGACTGTTTCCCCCAAAATTTGCTCATAAATGCTAGATTAGCAGCATATTTTCAAAGATCTCACTCTTAAATTCTGACTTAAATGTCACCCCCCCGCTCCACTTACCCATTTTCCCACTGTCAACTCATGAACAGTGACCATAACGGTCACTTTTTTGCTACTCTGTGCGGTCTCTCCTTCTATATTGCAACTCCCTTTGTGCTTCTGCTGATACTGCGACATTCCTCCCTTCCATGAAATCCCCAAGTTGCACAACTCTACAACCTGGGTAGTGTATTTTATAGTCCTGTGCTACCTTCCAGCTACCTGGAATGCTAAGATTGTGCCTCCACCATATATTCATATGGACGAATCCCTAGTGTGGCTTCAATCGACTACCATTTACCTTCCCTGGAAATGGATCTCCATTCAAGTTCACTAGCTAAACTGCTCCACCATCGGTAATATCATTGATGGCTTAGGGCCCCAGCCAATGAATCTGAATTTTTCCTAGAAATTTATCAAACTTCCTATCATATAATAATACTAAATCATTTACCTTGAGGGTGCACAGTTTGATGTGACAATCATGCCATGCCTTTTCGCACTCCTTTTGAACTTATTGATGGAATCCAGCCAAAAATCTATCCTCCTCTAGCTCTTCCAACTACGTGAGACTTTCTTATAGGGCTCTGTGATCCACTAATCCTATGAATTAAATGATGCACAGACTAGGTACAACATATTCCATTGGCATCATAGCTTCCATGCCATAAACCAGCCTGAAAGGCGTTTGTCAAGTCAAATTTTTGCAAGTTGTTCTATAAGCCCATAGAACTGTGGGTATGTGCATATCACAGTCATTCCTTTGCACATGAAAACCTTCGTCAGTGTGTTCTCTGATATCTTAGTAAATGCTTCCATCATCCCATTATCCTATGAGTGATATGGTGTACTCTTCTGATGATAAACCTAGAACTCCTCCATTAGCACGTTGATTTTCGCATTAAGGAAATGCGTACCACGATTGTCCATCAAAGTCTTCGAGCAACCAAATCTAGTGAGTACATACTCAAAGATGAACTTTTCTGTTTTTTCCCCTATACAGTCCTTCATAGGTCACACATCCACCCATCTGGTCAAATACTTAGTCGCAATGATGAGGTGTTGCGCAATTGTCTTCTTCCCTCGAGGCTAAATCGGTCTACAAAGTCATTCACCCACTTTTAAAATGGCTATAATGACATCTATAGATTCAGAGACAAATCATCCCTCCGCGATGGCCTTCCTGTCCTTTGACATGCATCACATGCCTTACAATAAGCCTTCAAATCCTTATGAAGCGTTAGCCACCACAGCCTGGTGCATAAATCTTTTGTGATATAGATTTTCCTACATAATGTCCTCCCCTGGCTCCTCCATGAGCTTCTACAAGGATGATGTTTCAATCAAAGTCAAGTACATAATGTTGCATAATTTCATCCGAGCCCATTTTATATAAATTCCCTAGAATGACAGAAAAGTTTGCTACGCACACCACTAGCTCCTTTTGTTGACTAGTATACCCTTCTAGAGTCGTCCCCATCATCAGGAAGTGTATGATATCTGAAAAGTGATTATCTACAACACGTACTGCAAAGAGTTGCATGAAAAATGATCTAGTCCTACATTTAGTCGTCCTAGATTTACGATAACTTCAAAGTCATATTGCTGAAACAGTAGCAACCATCTGCATATCTTCCCCCACAACACAAGCTTGTTAACGAGGTAATTCAATGCAGAATGGTCTGTATATATCTTGAAGTGTCCATCTAATAAGAAATGTCTAAACTTCTGAAGCACGTACACCACAGCCAATCCTTCGCACTCTGTCGTTGAATATCTCTTCGTGGCTTTAGACAATTTTCTACTTGCAAACGTGATAGGGTGATCCATCTCTCCCTCATCATTCTATGTTAGTGCTGCCCTAAGCATAAAACATGACGCATCCACATGCACATGAAATTCCTTCTTCCAATACAGGAAGACTAGCATCGATGCGGTGACCATCTTTTCCTTCAACACATCTATGCTTTGTTGATACTCTTCATTCCAACAGAACATAGCATCCTTCTTTAGCAGTGTTGGGCCGCCAAATTAACATCAATTTTCACTCCATTTTCACCTTTATCATCATTTTGTCACCTCATTTCATCATATTATCATTACATAACCCTATATTTCCATTACCATATGAGTTTATATTTTCATTTTCCAAAGTTATTAATTTCATGTATTTAGAGTGAATTTATGATTAAAAGTTAGAGAAATAACATGTATTTGCTTATACCTAAAAGTGGCTTGAGTTTGATGACATGTGTAGATCATTTGGAAGTTTCCAAGGCACCCTTATGTGGCCTCCCAAGCTAAAATTCGAATTTCAACTCAAGAGGTGGACCATATTCCAAGGAGAAAGATCATGGAGATTTTGATGTGTCATGGGATTTGTATCTAGTATTTAGGGATAAGTTGAGACAAGTATGGGTCTAGTAGATATTTAAGGGATCTACATTTATTGAGTAGATATCCCTAATTCATGTATAAATAAGAAGAGCATCCTTCAAAGGAAAGGGAGGAGGGAGAGAAAAAAATTATCAGTTATTCATTAGCATTAGATTTATGTTCATTCAACATGAATAATACCACTTTCTCCAAATCATGAGTTATGAGTGTTGTTTGATTCTTAAGGTGTGATAGTTGTTCATGTGTGCTCATTGAGGAATGGAAGGATCCCCATACTGAGATAAGTGCACTTTGTTGTAAAGTAATGTTGTGAATATACTAATTTTAATTATGATGTTCATCTTATTTCTTTCTTGTAAATACTTGTAGATAATTTCAGTATGAATTCATGTTGTGGCCATGTTTTGTTGTGTGAAGGTTGATCTCCTTTCAGTAGCTAGTTTTGATGTGAGAAGGACAACCAGGAACTCCTAAGTTAGGAGTCTCTTCTCCATGAGCTAGATTAAATTGAAATAAGATTTACTTTCTCATATTCCTTCCTAGATTACATTTATGTAAATATTGATTCCCTGTCAGTATATAGTTTTTATGTGAGAAGGGCAATCAAGTCCTCCTAAGTTAGGAAACTCTTCTCCATGAGCTAAGAATTGAACTGAAAACAATATTTACTTGATTTCATTTATATGCTTTCTTTATTGCTTTCTTAGGTGTTTGGTAATGTTATTATAGGACTCTTGAACAAGAGACTCTTCTCTATCTTCTAAAGTAAAATAATTCCATTGATCAAACATTTTTTTTTATGCTTTCATAAAATAGATCTGATAGTTTAGATTTGTAATATGCATTTCCATTCTAAACAGACTTCCTACACCTGTTTCATCTGAGGTCCCATATGTTTTGGTTTGCTTCTAAGTTTATGATACCCTGGATTGATAAATTAAATGACACGAATTTAGCAGACAATTAAATTGCCCAGCAAGCAGCTTCTCCATTGGTGCGATAATCTAGGTATAGGTTGTCATGAACTTTCTATAGTATCTTGTATGCCCAAACATTGCGAGTAATTGTTTCACACTTCTTGGTGCCTCCAAATGAATTATAATTGTGATCTTAGCGGGGTCTATCATCAAGCCTTGTATGCATACCACGTGACCTAGCAAGATACTAAAAGGGACACAGAACAACCATTTATTCAAATCGAGTGCGACCTTGTACTTATGACATGTATCCATTATCAAGCATAGACTGGCTACATGGTGCTTTAACAACCCAAACACTGTCCAATCATCGAAGTATACCTCCAAAAACTTAAGAGTGAAGTCCTTGAACGCAACAATGACTACACGTGAAAATATCGCTGATGCTTTCTTGAGTCCAAACGACATCACAATATACTAAAAGCATCCGGATTTAGTCACAAAATTTTTCTTACTTCTATCCTCTGGCACGATCTTGATATGATGGTACCCAGAGAACCCATCAATGAATGAATACGCTTCCTGACTGCCAACATTAGCCAGTACCTCATCGGTAAATGGAGTTAGAAAGAGATCATGTACGCATACATCATTAAACTTCCTAAGGTCTATGCATATCCTTATTTCATGATTTTGTTTTTTTTTCCTGAGCCATTATTGGGCTCACCCAATCAGATTCTTCAACCGGTTCAATAATACCTGTGGAAGCATATTATCCAACTTTAAGCAGACCTTCTCTTTATACTTGGGGTTAAGGCGATAAGCCCTTTGCTTAATTGGCTTTGCGTCTAATTTCAATGTCATTTTCATGACTCCTAGGTCCCTTATTATCACTTTCAAATCAGAAAACTTCGTAGGGAACAAGTACTGATATTCTTGGAGCAATTCAAAAACCTTATCTACCATTGCATCATCCTAGTAGTCCCCAATTTTTGCAAATTTTGGCTCTAATTCTATCCCAATGTTCACTTGTCTTGTTCTTAGTAGCTCAATGATATCTGGATTCTCAATTTGGGGTCCTCCAACTACGCGGTGACCTACAGTCACTGGGATATTAATGTTCCTCGGGTCTTCATCCTCTTCCTTAGCAGTCACATTATAGCACTCCAACGCATGGCGCAGATGGGTAGTCCAATCTGGTTGAATTAAGTTGAAGGGATCCCATGGTATTATGAAGATCACTACCTTAACTTCCTACAATGCCTCGTTAATACATTCAAATCCATCCTCAAAACTAAATGTCATCAAGAAACCTTGTTGAAAAACATCCCATTCTTCAGTGCCATGGTGGAGCCCCATTTCTAAGTACCAGTTCATCGGTATTACATCCAAAGTATGAAAAAATAGATGCACCCATTCAGGCTGAGGATCCATTCCATAGACGTTAGCCCATTTGGCCAGGTTATCACACAGATCATCCCTTCCATCATATTCCTCTGTTAGCCACACTTTTGGGTGACCAAATCGTATTCTCATCATCTTTCTATACACGCGCCAATCATCAAAATTGTCTTTGTGCATACCTCACCATCTCATAGGCATAGCGCGCAACAGCAAATCCAAGGCCTAGAAGTGATTCTTCTATGGCACTTCCCTCTTAAATGTATCCAAAAATTTATCAACATCAGTTAAACCATCATAATAAAGTAGATTTCTTACCTCTGATGATACAAAGTGTAGCGACTTGGTCATCATATTATAGCATAGTGTAGATACTTCATGCAAATGGTTCTGCGAGTGTTCCAACTCCTCATCTGAATATGAAGTTCAAGAGCTTTTGCGGTCCCATGCAATACATCCATTCGCTGTAAGATTCACCCAATCAGGATCTTGAGTCGTTATCTTATAAATATGGTCGAAGTCATCGTGTCTTTCATAATCGCGAAAAGGTTCTGTATAGCGTGGTCCTTCTACAGGGTCTAGGGGCATTACTACGCAGAGCGATTTCTTCTCAAATATCATCTTTTGCTTCTTCAAATTGATTACCCCATTCATGTCAGTAGCCTAATCAATCCTAAGGAGCACAATCTAGGGATTTCTTTCATCCACAATCTCTATCACCTTGAAGTCAAGCAATGCACTCATTCCCTCAATATCCATTGTCACTCCCTACAATCCTCCCATGGGGATAATTTTTTGTTGATTTTCCATCCTTAATTGAATCAGAGACCACTGCAGTGTATGTCTTAGCATCTTTTCCCATGTTTCTTTAGGCAGAACATTCATGTATAACCCCAGTTCCAGAATGACTTGGTCCATCTCATATTCTCGTATCTGCGTAGTGAGCCTCATCTCACACCCCGTTCTTGCCTTATCCTTACCAATATTCCTAACTACACGTGGTTAATCAGGATCGTTTTCTTTCTTGCACACTTATTTATCAGTTCTTGTAGTCATTTCATAGCCTTGTTGTTGCACAATAGCTTCATACAGGTCCATAAGAAAGTAGTAAACATGGAAGGGTCCATCTCTTCAGCTGGCTTATCCTGACTTCCTAAGGTAGAGACCTCAGTGAAGTTTTCCTTTGCTTCCATAAATTTTTACCATGCACGCTTGAGATCAAAATCGATCTCCTTTTCTAGAGCTTTGGGGACCCATTCACTTTCTTCTAGTTGCTTCCTCTTATCTTCGCGAGTCGTCATCCCACTTCACAGCACAATATTTACCTTGGGATTCTCTTCATCAGGCTCAACCCTCATCATCTGTAGGATATAAGTCAGTTGCAGAGGTTGCGCCCCCTTTTCACATATCTTAGATAGCAATATGAGGCAATATTTGGTTGCGTGGTCAAACTGAGTACAATATTGGCATGACAGACATGTCAGATTCAGGCAATCTCATGTGTAGTGTCTTGGTCCTCCACAATTGCAACAAATGACGTATCCCTGACCTCTACCCTCTCCTCGTCCACCTCAACCTTGTCTGCACCCCTAATATTCACCTCAGGTTGTCCCAACACCTTGGTCAAGAGGCTAGGTTTCTGCCTGCACCCTATCTGTGGGCATCTTATCCATCATTAACTCTTAATTGCGGAAATTTCACTCATCATGACCCACTGATTGACAAAAGTTTTAGAAGAGTTTTTGCAGTGTCTGTATAAATTTCTACAGCAAATGGCAATTGCCCGTCACGTGTTTTCCAGCCATGCAATAGATAGCACACCATATCGTGAGCCCTTCACCTAGCCCTTCTTGAGCCTCCGGCCTTAGAGACATTGGTCATCCTGCCGTAACATCATTAGTGAAGATTCAGTAGTGATATTTTTCATCCTATTGGCTTTTTCATTTCAAGCACCAAACTTCTTCATGCACCTCTGGCTAAACTGTTCCATCGTTCTTCAGAATCTGCATTTCTAGGAAAAGGTTCTACAACCACGCATGGATCTGTTGAACCCCCAAATTAGCATCTTGCATTGGTGTGTCATGCAATCTCATCATAATTTCTAGAGCTTCGGCCTGGGTCCCAATATTTTGTTGTGATAGCACAACCCTTAGATGAGGCAGGAGTGAAGCCATAAAAAATTTGTGATGCAGCCCATATGTCAGATTCATGTTAGCTTCGCAGATTGTACACTTCAATCTCTGATCCAGATCCAAGGGTGTCTCGTCAACCTTCATTGTGATTTATTTGAATCCCACAATTGATTGTGCTTTAGACTTAGGTCTACTAAATTCCTTATTCAACACGATCTGAATATCTACCAACACAGATGTCAGGTTATCAGTGCAGTACTTAATGTACCACACTAGCGCGCATTCCTACAAAGCACTAAAAAACATTGATTTCTTCATTTGATCATCTGTGATACCCTAAGCTTCCCATATAGCCTTTGCGAAAAACCAAAACTGGTCGGGATCCTCATTTCCCAAGCCCTTGAACACACATAGCTTTACTGAGTTCGCCATACTAAATGGTGGCGAAGGTGGTGGTGGTGTAGTTGAATGTGTATGCAATGGAGGTGAAGATGGAGGTGGTGTGGGTGGATTGGGTATTCGTGGGAACCCTTGCTTTATCAAATGAACAATGCTCTGTGAGAAGGTTGCGCTACTTCCTCATCATCACCCATAGGAGGTTCAATCATTGAACTACATTCATGGCCTATTATCCCTCTATTCCTTAAGGTCTTTCCACTTCGCGTAGCCCCGAACATCAAGGTAGATACATAACCTACTTTTCACACAAGAACATCTTAATCGAGTTATTGAAAGACCTTAAATACTTACCTCTCAACCCCTTGAAGAAGCGATGCTCTGCTTCGTTGTGACTGACTGAGGTATTGAACGCGAAATCTACCACCAACCCTCCTATGATACAATCGAGCCAAAGATCAACAATGCATGTGATCTTATCTTTAGAGGCTTTTAATCTCTGCACTAACTCTAGCGTCCAGACTATTGGACTGGCAAGCCTCCACCTTCCTTGGTCATTTGCCAATTTCACAATCCACTCTTACAATTCGATCGAGAAGGATCAAAAAAAGATCTCATTTATCTTTGTGTACATATATCTGTCCAACCACTGTTCTTTCATCAATCATGGATTAATGTTCTCTTGTGCTACGAATTCGTGGATCTTTCTATCCAACCAGTCTTCGATCTCCTTCTTAGTTGGATTCCAGTGATGCGACATGACACATCTCTTTATGTAGATCTTGGTCCCCACAATAGAACCATTTGTTGGATTGATGGGGCCTAACCCAGGTTCAGCATTAATTAGCTAAGCGAATCCCTACACTAATGACCCTTTCAGCATCAATCCACGGAGCATGGACTGAAGTCTCACTCGCAACAGTATGGGGGGATGCAGCAACCGAGTTTCCACACCGTGAGATGGCAAAGATGCTGCTTTATACCCTAAATCTTCCTTCAAGCACATTGATAAGCCTTTTAGGTCTTAGCGATATACTCCCCTTAGTCCTCCTCTCGACCTTCGTGAAGGTATACGAATATCTTTTGCATACCCTAAATAGAAGAATCAAACATTTACACACCTATGTAATTACTATTACTCTTGTATTTACCCACATTAGCTTAAGTAGTGGATAGATTCAACATGCATTATGATTATCTTCTCATAAACAGATATTCTTACTTGCATTCATATAACAAAGTAAAACACATAGATTCGTGCATAAATACAACAATAAATCATAAACCCAATATTCAACATAACATAATTGCATTCATTCATAATAAAAGTAAAATATATCATACGTAGGTAATTCTAGAATAATTCTCTTTATTGATATTCAGATCTCCCTTACAGACTCTAACTACTCTACACACATAGCTGCAGGGGTCCGCGCACTCAGCTGCAGACTTCTACCCTAGGCTTCTATGCACACAACTGTAGAAACTCTTTCCTATGCTAAGACTCTTCGCTCTTAGCTCTCACAGACCCATTACATTAATGAATATTCAAAAACCCATATGAACTGAACTACTAAAAGACTCTTCTAAGGCTTTGTTTTATACAATCCCATGGTTCGGTAGATCTCCTAAAGCTGACATGTCTTACATTAAACAAAGGGGGGAAACCCTTTATGAAAGTTTACATCTTCGCGCTCTATGACCACAAAATGCAGAGACTTTACACTTCTTATACAAAACTTTGGCTTTCTTCCCCAAAACGTGGGCTCTTTACCCCAAAATTCACCCTAGAGGACCCGTTCCCAACAATTTACAATGATTAAAATGGTGGACCATAGTTGACCATGATTGATTATGATTACCATAATTGACTAAGGATTAAAGGTTAGGTTGACCTTGGTTTATCATTGTTAACTATGGTTGACCAAGAATGAAGAGTGTTGATTGTGGACTAACATGGTTGACTAAGTTTGACCATGGTTAACCATAACCAATAATGTATTTATGTTACATTAATATAGCAATATAACATTAATGTTTTCAATTGTTATATTGTTACATTAATGTTGACCATGGTAAACCGTTAGAGCATGGTTTGAAAATTTTCACCATGGTTCACCATTTACTATGGTTGTATGATTGGTAATGGTTACCATGCTTAACCATGGATTTCAATGTTTATCATGGTTAATAATGTTTGACCATGGTTCATTATTGTTCGGCATGATGACCATGGTTTGACCATGTTGACCATGGATGAACATGGTTTTGCATATTTACCTATTGTTGACCATGTTTTTCTATGAGAAATTATGGTTTCTCATGTGGACAATGGTTGACCATATTTAAGCAGAGAGATATTGCTTGACCTTGTTCAACCATTCTAACCACGGTTGGCCATCAAGATGTGGTAGAGCATGGGTTGTTCTATGTTGGTTATGGTTGACTAGAGATGATCATGGTTGACTAAGGTTCACCAAGGCCAACTATGGTTGACCATGGTTAACTATCAGTACTGAAGGTTATGTATGGTTCATCATGGGTGTTAGTGAGTGACAATGTTTAACCATGTTTAACCATCATTAAGTTTTTCTAACCATAGTTGAGTTGGTCAAACCTAGTTGAATATGGTAAACATATGGTTCACTATAGGTGTTCATGGTTGATCAAGGTTGTGAGTGTTTTCTATAGATGACTGTGGTGAACCATGGCTAACCAATAAGGCCATGTTGACTATGGTCAACCATGTTCAGCCATGTTGGCCTTGGAGACCATTATTGAAAATATATTTACCATATTTAACCTTAATTGACCATGGTTTTCAAGTTGTATATGGTGCACGATGGTTGACTATTGCTAACTAAGGTTGATTGTGTTTAACTATAGCTAAATATGGTTGACTTTGGTGAAAATATGGTTGATTAAGGTTTATTGTGTTTTATTGTAGATAGTCATGTTTAATAGTGATTTAAGAGGATCAAGCATGGTTGATGATTATTGATGATGGCCAACTAAGGTTAGCAATGTTTATGAGGATTGACCATGGTTGACTTAGGGTTCATGAGGATTGATGATAGATAACCATGATAGGCCATTGGTGACAAGGATCGATAATCATGACATATGGTTAACTATGGATAACCACTAATGATCATGTTATCCATGGTTGACCATTGTTATTTTTTTTTACTATGGTTGAAATTCTTGTCAATGTTTAACCATGGTCGATGTGTTCAACCAGAGATGAGCTTATAATAACATTGCTCACTATGATCAAGTATGGTTAACTAAGGGTGAAAATGGTTAACCATGCTTGGAAATGTTTAGTAATATATGGATATGGTTGACCATGTTGACCATAGATGACCAGGGATATGGTTGACCATGGATGACCATGGTTGATCAAGTTTTCTCTAGCAAGGTTAGACATCATTGACTACATTTGAGTAGGTTCACTATGGCTGAATATGGTTGAACATATTTTATATGTTGGATATTTTAGTTATGGTTAACTACGTTGAATGTGATGGATGTCATTCACTGTGTTGACTATGTGATGACGTTGACTATGGTCAAACATGTCATAACGATTGACCATTATGACCATTATTGACTATAGTGACATTGAGAATATGTGTCCATTATTTTGGGAATTTATATCACATTGTGGCAATGTATGTCACAGAAAAACATTTTTTTTCACATTAAGATGTTGGATAAATTATAATGCAATGTCACGTAGTGACAATGTTTATGCCATTGCAAAGTTGAACAATGTTTCTCACATTGTGACATTGGATAATTTTTCCTACAATCTGATGTCAAAGCGTGTTTGTTATAATGTGATATTAGTTTCGTTGTCATGTTAGTCATTTTTAATGATGTGACGCTAGTTTTTTCATCAGAATTTCCAAACATTTATTTTTATTGTAGTTGTGCACAAACCTTTTTATGCAATCAGATCATGTTGTTGGTTTTGTAATGTCAAATCGTGACAATGTTTTTCCAATTGCTATATTGGATAAATTGTTTGTTATTTTTGTAATGGCATATTACAGTAACATTTTTCACATTTGGTCAATATATACATTCCAGTGTAATGACACATTGCCACAATATTTGTCACATCTACATGTGAGACAAATTTATCTAAGTGCAACATTGGATAAAAATGTACCATTTTGAAATCAAAACATGTTTGTTACAACGTGTGACATTGCTCTCTTTGTCGCATTAGTTCGTTTGGCACAATGTGATGCTAGTTTTTGTTTCATTGCATTGTCTAAAAATTAGTTTTCATAGAAATTTCACACAATTTTTTTGGCTTGAGAGCGATGTCATTGTATAGAGAGAGTTTGTTATTGATGCTTTAGGAGCGAGAGAGAATGTGATTGAGTTATTGTTATTATTTCTTGTTATTTCCATAGGGAGTGAGAGAGTATTCTATTGCAAAATTATTGGATGACTGATAAATATTTTATACCCTTAAGGTCCTTATCCCTTTTCCATTGATGTCAAAGGTGGAGAGACTTAGAAAAATTGTATGTCAGAGGCCAAGAGTTAGGAGATATATTTTTTGGATGGTTCAATTGGGGCTTGTTTTTAGAGGCCAGTTATATGGTTCAATTGGGATTGCCATCAATGCCAAAGGGGAAGATTGTTGGCATTATGGCTTAGTTGTTTGTTGGCATTGACGTCAACAAGATGGTTTTGGTGATGAGTTGCAATGTTGATAGTCGACATTGATGTCAACCTGGTAGCATGTGTTGTAGATATTTGTTCATGCACATGCTTGATTTGTAAAGGGTGTGGAGAAACTACTACTAGTTGATAGTGGTTGGATACTATCAAGTCATGTTTGATGGGATGTATTATGATAGATGAGTGTGTCTATTGATTTTGTTGAGTGTGACTAGTTTTAGGGTGTCTCACTGATATGTCGAAGATGTGGAGGTGTCTTAGGGAGAGTAGAGACTTATTAGCATGATTTCAGCCTGTTTGACATACTCATCATTCAATGAGTTTTGGATGGTTCTATAGAACCTTGAAATGTGCTTGATAAGGTGATGTAATGATTCTACAAGATTGGGAAATGGTTGCAGGCATAGATAATCGGTTTCAGGAGTCAGAGCTGAGTTAACTTAGTTTTGGAGTTGAAGAATGGGTAACAAAGGTTACGAGTGCATTGCGAGCATTAGTGACTCAAGTTTCCTTCATTAGACAAGTGTTACCCATCCTAGTAACTCTCTTCTTGAAGGCATGCCTTGGGTTACTTCCTGTAAATGACTTTTTTCCTTATTGTTCCTGTACTCAAATGATTTCCAATGGATTTAACCAAGGTAATAGCCCATGGTAATGGTTGGAAAATTAATTTGACTTCATCTACAGATAGATGATCATTTAGGCGTGGATTCATTATGAATTAAGTAGTGGAGATGGTCGTAGAAATTGTCTAAATAGAGGACCAAATTGACCATTGTTAGGTTGGAATATTGAATAGGGCGAGAAAAATTAAATGCAGAAAGAGAATAGAAATCTCCTACAATAGATGAACATTCAAAGGTCAAGTTTCTAGAGAGGGGTACACATAGAATTCAATGGCGAAGATTAGAAGTTAGTGAAATGCATGTAGAGATTTATTTTAGTAATTGAAAAGGAAGATTTAATTTTGGAGTCAGTGACAGAGGTTGTAGAGGTTGTTGTAAGAGAAAATTAGAGGCATAATGTATTAGATCAAATCTTCGTGGCTGAGATTTAGTTGAGAAGATGTCATGGCATAGACAAGCACCATTGTGTAGTTGTACGTTTGCATGACTAAACCATTTGAGATTAGAAGTAGCAGTTTTTCAAAAAGAGTAGAAGTAGCCACCTAATTTTTTATTCACACTTTATGTTATCAAATGATGGTGCTATTGGGTTGGTCATGTTGAATAGATTGAGAATCCAATTTTAAAATGTATGAAACCTAATCTGCATGGAAGAAGTGAAGGGGTGGAGGCCTAAAAGTAGATTATAATTCCATTTATATATATATATGGTAATTTTATAATTAATTAAAATAATTTGAGCTAAGCTTAACACTATTTTTATATATAAAATATTTAAATTTATAAATTTGTAAATAAAAATTCAAGATTATTTTCAAGCTATTTTCATTTTTTTAATTAAATTAGTTAATTAAAAAAACCATCAAATAAATTAACATCATAAAAATCTCTCTTAACAAATTTTTTTCCCACTTTTACTACAAGGAAAACCCAAAGATCGAAATCATGTCTACGTCTCTGTCGGCCCTTCGAAAATTGGTTGTGTGCAAGAATTGTGTTGTATTAGTATGAACCCCAGGAACTCATTTCAGTCAGACGCAACATTGCAAGAGACGCTTTCTGCAACATTAATCCATTTCTTCATTTCATTGACGTGTCTACTCGTGCCTTGAGAATGGAGTCCAGTCAGAGTAATAATACAGGTACTGTGAGATTGATGAGCAGTGATGGAAAAATATTCCAAGTGGAGGACGCGGTGGCCTCTCAGTCCCAGATTATAAAGAAGGTGATGGACGACTTGGGCACCCACACAGCTATTCCTCTGCCTCTCGTTACCGGAAACATCTTGGAAAAGGTGATCCAATATTGCACATACCATGCGGCTGATGATGTTAACAGCAGTAGGTGGGATTCAGAGTTCCTTGAAAGCCTCGATGATCATGAAACCCTTTTGAAAGTGGTAGTGGCAGCCAATTATCTGTGTATAAAGAGTCTTCTCGACTTGACGTGTAAAGCTATCGCTCACATGATCAGAGGTAAAACCCCCCAACAGATTCGTCGAATTCTCAATATTCAAGATGAAGATGATTCAACTTCTCACCACTAGGCGTGGCAGCGAGGCAGGCCTGGACATCAACTGCTATCATATACTACGTTTCTAAGGAATGTTGAATTTCAATGATTTTTATGCTCTCTCATGAATATCGAGACTTTTGGTTAGTAGTTTAATATTAATGGTTTTACGATAATTAAGATTGGGATTTGTATAGCTAGTTGAGATAATGATAAATTTGTTATGATTTTTTATTCTTAAATAAAAATTATTTTATGAAAATATTTTAAATAATTGAAATTATTAGATTTAAAAAATTATATTTATTAATTTTAAATTTGAAAATTCAACAAAGCAGAAAAATATGTGAACAATAATTTATTATGAGATACTATTATCCAGTTAAAATTATTCATATTACAATAGGTTAACATCTATAAAAATTATTTACATCTTCTCTATATAGTTATTTCTAATAATATATTGATGTTAAAGCTTAAGACCAAATTAGGGAAGATTTCAATAAATCTAATTGGATCACTAAATTTTTACAGTCTTAGACAAACATGAAATAGACTCAAATCATAAACTTTAATAATAACTTTGCTAACCTTAATCAATCAGCTTGTAAACTTTATTTTTTAACAATGTTAAATTCACTAAAATCATGCACATTGCCAAAATTGAGCTATCATGGAAACTTATTTCTGAACATCTGTAAATGTGTTAGAAACCCTGCACAGATGAATCTAGCTAGTAAAGGTTGAACACATAGCTTTGTAGAGCAAAAACACTAAAAGAAAATCAAAACAACAAAAGAAAGATTCATTAGAAAATAGGTTACAATGCTGACGATATAGCATTATTGGGTGAAGATCCCAAGGTAATGCACCATAGTGGTGATCAATGAGAAGATTCAATACCTACAACAAATTCTGGAGAGAACTAGCCAGTTGCGGAGTGAAAGAAGGAGCAAATCAGAGAGTAAATGATGCAGAAGAACTAACGAGTTGTGGAGTTAAAGAAAGAGAAAATCAAGGAGTAAATCATGCAGAAGGAATCTTGCATGTAGTCCCATGCTCTAACTAAGAGTTTGCATGTAGGTGTGTAGTAGTTCCAACAAACCCCCCCCCTTGAACACCACTATGGGGAAAAATAGGAAATGGGTCGTCGCAACTAAGGTCAAAGGTCACCCAAAATACAGTGCAACTTGCACTAAAATTGAGGAAAGAGGGAAAACCTCGTGGGAAACCCCCCCCCCCAAAATACATTGTAATCAGAAGAAAAGAGGAAGAAAAGATAGTTGCTAAGCAACTGTGTCCTTCACTCCAAGATGATCACGCAGAGAGCGAAACTTTTGCTTAGTGAATGTCTTGGTGAAGATGTATGCAGTCTGTTCTGCTGAAGGACAAAACTGCAAATCAATGACCCGATCATGTACTAAGTCTTTGATGTAGTGCATATGGATCTCTATGTGCTTCATCCACTGCCATTGTACTCGATCCCTGCAAAATTTGAGAGTGCTCTGGTTGTCACACCAGATGAGAATGGGCTGGTGAAACTGGACGTCCAACTCAGTGAGGAAGCGCTGTAGCCACAGAGCCTGAATGGTGATGCTGACTACTCCTCTGTACTCGGCCTCAGTTGAAGAGAGAGCAATAGCAGCTTGCTTCTTGCTCGACCAACAGATAGGGCCAGATCCTAGACTGAGTGAATATCCGGAGGTGGACTTGTGATCAATTTTGTCTCCCGCCCAATCAGAATTTGTGAAGCCAAGGAGATTCAATGCAATGCTTGTTGCATAGTGAATCCCGAAGGTTATGGTGCCCTGCAAATATCGGAGGATGCACTTGGCAACATTCCAGTGTAGCTCATGTGGCTCCTGCATGTATCTAGAAACTGCCCCTACTGTATATGAGAGATCTGGTTTGGAGTGGGTGAGGTACAATATGCTGCCCACTAGCTATCGGTAGAGAGTGTTGTCAACTAATGGAGTGTCACCTCCATCCTCAAGGCGAACCCCAGACAGAAAAGGAGTCGGTGCTGGCTTGCAGTCAATCATGTGAAATCTCTCGAGGAGATCCCATGCATACTTAGCCTGAGAATGTTTGATGCCTGTGGCATCCTAGCTCATCTCAAAACCAAGAAAGAAGTGTAATGGACCCACGTCCGTCATCAAGAACCTATCATGCAAAGCCCTCTTGACTGTAGCAATCGCTGAAGCCGAGTTGCAGGTGATTAGGAGATCATCCACATAAAAAACTAAGATAAGAAGAGAATCATGTGCCCTGAACATGTAAACATTTGGATCAGACTTACATCTTTCAAAGTTTTGTGATAAGAGAAAAGAATCCATCTTCGCATACTAAGCTCTTGGGGCCTACTTAAGGCCGTAGAGAGATTTCTTCAGTCTACAGACCAAAGATGAATCCTGAATGAAACCATGTTGCTGCTCCACGTAGATCTCCTCACATAGGTCTCCATGAAGAAAGGAATTCTTCACATCCATTTGATGTACTTCCCACCCCTGGGCAACCGCAATGGCAAGTGTAAGGCATATGGAATCCATCTTTGCTACTGGAGCAAAGATCTCGTCATAATCAATGCCATGCACTTGTTGGAAGCCTTTGGCTACTAGCCTTTCTTTCCGTCTGGTGATTTTCCCATCTGCATCTCTCTTGGTCCTGTAGACCCATTTGCATCGGACAAGTTTCCTTCCTTAAGGAAGGGGGACCAGATCCCAGGTCTAGTTCTCGAGGAGGGAGTTATACTCCTCCTCCATGGCGGACTCCCAAGATGGATGCCTAGCAGCCTCACCATAAGATTGTGGATCAGAAGACTGAACCAAATGACAATGCCAGGATGGCGATGGTTCAGTGGCAGTGAGGACAAGAGGAGGCTCAATAAACTCTGAGCTAGTCTTATGCAGATCAGAATTATCCCCCACAAGACCATTTCTAGCAGTTGGGTGGTCTTGTGCATATATCTCACGTATGCTCCTTGTTGTTTGATTTATGACAGAGGAATTTGATTCACTGCTCAAAGCTCGATCTGGGCTTGGATGTGGATCATCATATGCATGCATTGGATTTGTATCTGAAGACTCTGTCTCTGCATCTGCATGCTCTACCGCGGCATCTGCATGCTCTGTATCTGCATCTGAGTGTACTGAGTCATCATCTCGGACATGAGGTAGATAAAAGGTGTCTGCATGCAGAAATTAAGGTGCATGAGAGAGACTTTCCTCAAATTTGACACTTCGCTCAATGATGAGCTTGTCCGTAGAGGAAATCAATAGTTGGTATCGCTTCACACCATTAGTGTATCCAAAAAATATGCACTCAATGCTCTGTGGATCAAGAGCTTTCCTCTTTTAAGAGGGGATCCTCGCCCATGCTCGGGAGCCGAAAACACGGAAGTGGGTGACCTCTAGTTTAGTGTCACTCCAAGCCTCAAAGGGGGTATGATCCTTGACAGACCTATGAGGAGATCTGTTCTAAATGTAGTTAGCACAATTAAGTGCTTCAGCCCATAGCTTATGAGGCAGTGAGTTAGCATGAAACATGCAAAAAGCCATATCTTTGAGAGATTAATTCTTTCTCTCAGCAACTTTGTTCTGCTGCGGAGTGTATGGAACTATGTACTGCAACTGTATGCCAGAATCAAGGCAAAGGTTCTGAAGTGTTGTGTTAACATATTCCCCCCCATTTTCTGTATGGAGGGCTTTGATATTTCTCTCTGGCTATGTCTCAACTAGTGCTTTGAAATCTTCAAAGTGCGCAAAAACGTTAGATTTGTTCCTAAGAAGATACACCCAAGTATACCATGAGAAATCATCAATAAGTGTAAGCACATACCTTGCTTTGTTGATGGAAGGATGAGGAAAAGGCCCCATGAGATCACTATGGATCAGATCTAGAGGAGAGGATGCTCTGTGAGTTTTGCTAGTGTCAAACTTTTCTCTAGGATGTTTACGAAGGACACACCCTTCACAAAATCCATTGGAGAAACTGATATTTTGCAAGCCTTCCACCATCTCATGCTTGCTTAGTTGCTGCATATACCTGTAATTTAAGTGACCAAAACTCTCGTGCCAAAGCCTACTACTATCATCAACATGTGTAAGCAATAAGGAGGATTCAAATTCAATAAATTCAGAAAATGTATACAGTCTGGCTCCATTGTTTACCTCACCGGTTGCAATTTTAGAGCTGCTATGTAGGTCATATATGTTCACTCCATCTGGAGTGAATTCCACTCTCTTTCCAGTGCTGAAATGAGTGATCTGATAAACTGAAAGTAGGTTTACTGAAAGTTTTGGAACATGAAGGACATCTTCAAAGCTTCCATGTAAAAGTTCCACTCTACCTTTTCCGGTGAACTCAATAGGTGAGTCATCTCCCATGAAGATGGGAGGTCCTTTGCATGCATCCAAAGAGGAACAGACTTCCTTTGCAGCAGCCATATGATGTGATGCACCAGAATCTATAATCCATGCATCAGGGGAAGAATTAATTGCACCTAAAGCATGAAAATTGTTACCTTTCCTGTGTGGCAGATCCTCAGTTTTCTTCTTGGCGCCTTGAGGGATGTGGTCCCCAAGGTTGTGCTTCTGAAGGATTTCTGCCATTAGGTTAATTTGTTTCTTCATGCAAGAGGATTCTGGATGGAATCCTCTTTGATAGTAGGTGCATCTGTTTCCTTTCTTCCCTTTCTCATTTCTTGAGCTCGAGGAGTCATTGAAGGACTTGGTGTACCCTTCATTCTTTGGATGGGAATGCGCTTTTCCCTTGTCTTTTTGCTGCTGATTTTTCTGATTTAAATGAGATCTGTGATTTTTATTGTCGCTGCCATCATGCACAGCAAGTGCATGCGCTTTTGGAGGTTTGATTTTCCCCATGCCAATGAGTTTATCTTGCTCAAAAGTAAGGGACTCCATGAACTGTTTGAGAGAAGGCATAGTATAGGATTTACCTGTTGCGAGTCTTACTGAATGAAATGTAGACACAAAAACAGAGTATTCCAGTCCAAGCTTTGACATAACAGAGAGAACTTGGCGACTCTCCTCCTTGGATTTGTCAATTCCACAACCCTTGAGTTGCAGTAATAGATCATTATATTTGGTGAAGAAGTCTTGAATTCTGTCATAGTTCCGTGGATCCAATGACAACAACTCCATTTTGAGGAGATGTCCTTTCATCTCATCCTATTTCCTGTAGAGTTCTTCAACCTTTTTCCAAATCTCATTGGGAGTATTGTAGTCAGATAGATGAAACTACAACTCTGGGAGATGCACATGCATATGGATCTGTGGGCCTCATCCATGCGGTTGAGGTACTTGGATTTCCACTTCTGTAGCCATGGTAATCTTGTACAACCCTTTTTTACGAAGGTATCGAGCCATTTGGTCCTTCCATTCGTGATAGTTGTATGGTGTTAGGATCGATGCTTTGGGAAACTCCATTTTTCTATCGATCTTCGATCTCCAAGCTGTAATACCTGCAAAATAAAGTACCAGCGTGCCTTTTATCTAGCAACCTGTGGACTCTGATACCATGTAAATGTGCTAGAAAACATGCAGAGATGAATCTAGCTAGTAAAGGTTGAACAACAGCTTTGCAGAGCAAAAACACTAAAAGAAAATCGAAAGAACAAAAGAATGATTCATTCGAAAATATGTTACAAGATCCCAAGGTAATGCACCATTGTGGTGATCAATGAGAAGATTCAACACCTACAACAAGTTCCGGAGAAAACTAGCCAGTTGCGGAGTGAAAGGAGCAAATTAGGGAGTAAATCATGCAGAAGAACTAACGAGTTGCGGAGTTAAAGAAGGAGCAAATCAAGGAGTAAATCATGCATAAGGAATCTTGCATGTAGTCCCATGCTCTAACTAAGAGTCCGCATGTACATGTGTAGTAGTTCCAACAACATCAACTTCACTTGAAGTAACCAATAAGAATTAATATAGATTTCATACTTTTATTATTCTAAATGTATAGTGAAATTACTCATAGCTTGAATGCAAGTCATTAACTTTGTTGGGCTTCGTGTTGGTGGTTTTGCTGGTAATTCAAAGGTTTTTTGAATAACAAAACTTGGGGTTCAGGGCGGTGAATAGCATAGTGCGCCCACCCGCAACTGTTGAACCCCAAGTGCTCGTCACTCATTCTGCAAAAATAACTAAGTTAGTTCAAATCAATTGAACCCACATCATTAAAAAAACTAAAACCATAAACAGAATCCAACTCTTTGTTAAAACATAGAAGAAAAGCACTGCCCAATAAAATGATTAGTATAATAAACTAAGAAGATAAAATAGGATATCCTAAAAAAATAAACCCGCTAAAAATAGAAGAAAGACAAAGTGGTTTGATGATTGGCAGCAAAGACAACGTAGTTTGATCATTGGCAGCGATTAATGACACAATCTTCTCTACAAGAACCCAATGCAAAATAACTAAATATAACACAAAATAACTTCAGAAAGTAAGAGCCCAAATACTGTGAGGGAAAATAAGAGCCCTCTCACTTCAGAAAAGGCCACAATAAATTGCAAAAGCCAACCACTAGTGTACGCATGATATTTGGAGAGATTCATTCGTGGGTACTTTCCTCCAGCTACTTCTACATCTAACCCAATAAAGAAAATGAATTGTAGCTCTGGTGGTTGGTGAGTAATAAGAATTATAGCTCTGATGGTTGGTGAATGAATAATAAGAATTTTAGCTCTGGTAGTTGATGAATAATTTGTTTAGTTCAAGTTTGTAAATACATATATTTCAAACCATGTAAATATTAAATTCAGTTGATGATGTATGCAAAGATATACTGGTTGCAGATTCCACAATATTTTTAACATATATAATTGAGCGAAAATTCCGAAATAAGTTACTTCAATTCAGCTCAAAGTAAACCCTTCCAAAAGAAAAATAATATCATATTTCAGAAAAATACAGAAAATAAAATTTTTCTTCATGATCTTAAATAGAATAATCCCATGATAAAGATTCATATAATGTTGTTCCAACAATGTAACTGAAAGCTAAATCCTAAGTGCCCAACAGACGCAACATGCGATTTATTTTCTTATTATCGAAAGAAATGATGCCCAGAACAAGAGAATGTGTGGCATTAAATTCGACCAATAAGAAAATAATGACATTAAATTGGACCCGAAGCTTACCTCAGTCAAAAGGCAATCCTTAGGAAGAAGCTGGGAAACATCAGGGGGAAGCGTCGCGTGCCTGACCAAACAAACAAACATCACATTCAAACCCTAATTTGTAATGAGTCTTCAAACCCTACTTTGTAGACCCTGAAAGGAGAAGTTATGGGAAATGCTATAACCTGTATTCATAGTTATCGTCGTAGTATTTCTCCGAGTACTCAATTTCAGACATTTTTCCTGCCGGTAAAACAATCAAGAAAACCCCAAAGCTTCTGAGTATTATAGAATGGAGTGCGGATTGAAGGAAAGAAACTAAATTAATACCAGCTGAAACAGGCGAGCCTACAACAACAAAATCCCAGTAAAGCGAAAACAGTGAAGGACGAAAACGTAGAATATTTCGCAGATTGGAATCGAGATACGTCACAGAAAATCGTTAACCATGCTGCGAAATACGACTTCGGTTACAGGTATTGAAGCAGAAGAGAAACCATATTTATAATTTTCGAATTGGAGCGACACTTCTCAATTTCATTTCATACCCCTAAAGAGGTTTGTTGCTAACGTTCACTTTTTTTTTAATAGATTTTTAATTTTCAAAAATCCTACGCGTGAAATAATTAAGTATGCCAAAATGTGGAAGTGGATAGTTAAATTAAATTTTTAATAAATTAGTATAATCACATTTATTAATGTGGTTGATATAAGTCTATTGATTAGGATATAATTTATAAAAGGTAGAAAATTTTATTGATATATTAATAAAGGTAGTTGTATTAGTGATAAAGGATTTATGTGGGGTGGATTTATTGAGCATAGTTGATGAGATTCACTCACATTGAAGAAGGTTGACCAAGTTTGACCATGGTTAACCATTGATGCACTAACGTATTATTGTTACATCAATTTATTAATGTTACATTATGGTTTACAATGGTTCATGTTAGGGTTTTTTTTTTACTAGCAGAATCCACAACTAGGTTGGTCTTGTACTCGTGACATGGTGTTGATTCCAACCACTAACACTATAAACTCTAAGGAGGTACATATCCCTATTTTTCACCGAAGCATGAATGAGGGGGATTTGAACACCACACATCTTCGCACATAATATTTCATTCACATGGCCATGCAGAGTTGAGTTGCTCTAGAGACGCTCACAATGGTTCATGCTGTATTTTTTTTTTATTACAGTGGAATCGGCAATAGGGGCAGCCTCACGACTCGCATAGCCATGATAGCAGGGTCGTGACTTGTTCTAGTTCTGCAGGAGACCCAACTAGACTTGGTTCCCTTATGTGCAGAATTATGTGGCCTATGCGTGCGTGAGGGTCATTATGAATTTTTGGTCATGCCTTTTGGCCTTACCAATGCACCTTGAACATTTCAAGGTTTGATGAATTCAATTTTCAAACCATTCCTTAGAAAATTTTTGTTAGTATTTTTTGATGATATACTAATCTACAGCAAGTCTTGGAAGGATCATGTTGAACATGTTGACAGGGTGCTACAACTATTGGAGGAGAAACAATTATATGCAAAAAGATCCAAATGTTTCTTTGGAGTCTAGGAGGTGGAATATTTGGGTCATATTGTATCTCATGAAGGAGTTAAGGTAGACCCTAGCAAAATTAAAGCCATTAAGGAATGGAAAATCCCCACATCGATAAAGCATCTGCGAGGATTTCTTGGGTTGACAGGGTATTATCGCAAGTTTGTTAAGAATTATGGGAGAATAGCAGCACCTCTAACAACATTATTGAAGAAAGATTCATTTTTAGGGACTCCGGAAGCAACAACGGCCTTTGAACATCTTAAAGAGGCAATGTGCCAAGCACCGGTCTTAGCTACACCGGACTTCACAAAAACCTTTACTGTGGAATGTGATGCTTCAGGAAATGGAATTGGTGTTGTTCTAATGCAAGATGAAAGACCCATTGCTTTTGAAAGTCGTCCAATCAAGGGAAAGTTTTTAAGCAAAGCTATTTATGAGAAGGAAATGTTGGCAATACTCCATGCACTTAAGAAATGGCGACCCTACCTAATGGGAAGACACTTCAAGGTAAAAACGGATCATGATAGCCTTAAATACTTTTTAGAACAAAGATTATCCTCTGAAGAGCAACAAAAGTGGGTCACAAAGATGTTGGGTTATGACTTTGAAATCATCTACAAAAAAGGGAAGCAAAATGTGGTGGCAGATGCACTCTCAAGAAAGGATGAGGATGTGGAAGCATTGTTGTGTGCCATTTCTATTATCCAACCAGATTGGATAAACAAAGAAAGGGAGGAATGGAAGAATGATGAAGAAGTGTGGGAACTTATTCGAAAGCTACAACAATATTCCAGTACTTCTAATACATTTAGCTGGCAAAATGATTCATTATGGTACAAAGATCGCTTATACCTCTGTAAGAATTCCCAGCTAAAATAAAAGATTCTTATGGAATTGCACACTTCTCCCTTAGGAGGGTACTCAGGATTTTTAAAAACTTACCACAGGGTTAAGAAGGAATTTTTTTGGGATGGCCTTAAATCAGATATTCAAAAGTTTGTGGCGGAATGTTTGGTTTTCCAACAAAATAAAGTTGAAACAATTAAGACACCGGGTCTATTACAACCTTTATCCATTCCAAGCCAACGTTGGGAGGAGGTTTCAATGGATTTTATTGCAGGTTTACCCAAGTCTGAGGGAAAGAGTGTCATCATGGTGGTAGTTGACAGACTTACCAAGTATGCACACTTTTGTGCATTATCACACCCATTGAAATCCACTACAGTTTCTACTGCATTTATGGGAACAGTTCAAAAGCTACATTGAAACCCAAAGATTATTGTAAGTGACAGAGATCCCATTTTCACTGGAAATTTCTGGACAGAAATATTTTCTTGTCTTGGTACTCAGTTAGCTCATAGCTCATCTTATCATCGTCAATCTGATGGGCAAACTGAGATAGTAAACAAATGTTTGGAAGGATATCTTCGTTGCTTTGTATTTGATAAACAGACACAATGGGTCAAATGGTTGCCTCTGGCTGAATGGTGGTATAACACTTCCTTCCATACAGCAACAAAAATGACCCCATTTATGGCACTTTATGGGTATCAACCACCATCCATCACATCATATTTAAGAGAAAATTCTAAGGTTCAGGCAGTGGAACATCACATCGAACATCAACAACAAGTCCTCCAACTCTTAAAGGATAACCTCGTGTTGGCACAAAATAGAATGAAACAACAGGCAGATCAACATCGTAGTGAAAGAAGTTTTGATGTAGGTGATTGGGTATTCTTACGGCTACAACCATATAAGCAAATGTCCCTAAAGCAAGCTAAGAAGGATAATAAATTATCACCAAAGTATTATGGTTCGTACAAGGTGTTGCAAAATATTGGTACTATGGCATACAAATTGGAGCTTCCTGCAGCTTCTCGATTGCACCCAGTTTTCCATGTTTCATGTTTAAATAAGGTTATAGGCGACAAGCTCCCAACTCAAACAATATTTCCAGAACTTGACGAGGAAGGAAAAATTATATTGGAACCGGAAGTAGTCACAGAAACAAGAACTCGACAGCTACGAAATCGATCAATTTCAGAGTATCTTATCAAGTGGAAGAACTTATCCGCTGAAGATTCCACATGGGAGGATGAGAATTTTATGCAGAAGTATCCAGAATTACTCAAGCGTTGAGGACAACACTTTTTTGAAGGAGAGGGGCATGTTGGGTCCCTATAATACTAGTGATTACCCCATTACTATTATAGCTATACCCCTTATTTATATTGTTGTGCCCCTATTACCCCCTTATTGTTATTTCTGTACCCCATAAAATCCCTCTTTTGTTATTTTTGTGGCTTTATATTATTATTGATAGGTCGGCTGGATTATATTGTGACTCCTTAGACTCCTATATATAGAAAGGAGCTTTTGTCATTTGAATCATCAAAGAATTGTTCATTTATGTAATGTAAAGGAGGTTGCCCCCTCGAAGAGGCTGAATTCTAAGGCGTTGATCTATCTTTTCTATCTTTTCTTGAGCTGGTTTCATAACAGTGTGCAACGATGATAGTGATGATGATCTTGATTGTATCTACAAGATAACTGTGTGAGAACAGGATTGGGTGAATCCAACAGAAGATGGTAGGATTTTGTGGGAGCGCAAAAGCTGCTACACTTTGGATTCAGACGAAGAAATAGAGCAATGGTAGAAATAACTACATGAAGTAACCATGCTTAATTTTAACATGATGGTTAGATCATTGCGCTATGTGACAACAGAGGTACATGATCTGCCTAGGTATGATGGGTTGACAATGGTGGATGAATTCTTGGACAACTTGGAAAGCGTAGTGCCAGAACAACAGCGGTTTGACGCTTTGAAATGGGAATTGTGCCCGACGCCCACAAGATAGTGGAGTACACATTAGGGAAGTTTTAAGGACTAGCATGGATGTAAGAGGATGATGTGCCTACGATTTCGAAAACCCCAGCAAAGGATGAGAGTTGGTTACGAGGGGAAAAGCAACTTGTGTGCCCACCTTTCCCGATGGATATAGAAATATGACATGCATCCTGCACAAGCGCACACCACTCCCAGAATAGAGAATCGAAACAAAACACAACAACAAGAAAGGTGAAACGTGCTAACGATTATCCATGGGGAATCACTCGACATGGTGTGCGAAGTGTTGAACAAGGTTCACTAGGTGAGACTCACTGATTGGGACTTGCACGTACCAGCAGTTCGATGGGCCTATGGGACCATATGCAAAACCCTCACTGTGAAATAAATTCCAAGGAGGCGCACTGAAGTAAGGACTGTAATTTCAAAGTATCATGAGAAGATGAATCCACACGCAATAGAACCCATAGCTGTGACAGTGAGTGAAGCCCAGGACGAGGAAATCACATTGCTACGTGAAGCAGGACACATAATACTTCAGGAAGCCATTTGGCAAGGGAACCTTGGACTTCATGAACTTGAAATGGACCGGGTATGGTTAGGGAAGAAAAGCATTTTGATAGATGGAGAGGTCAATACATTGGAAAATGAGATCAAGGGAGCATGTCTTGTCGATAAACCAAGGTTAGCAAGGCAAGGTGCGTGATCCAGGGGGATATTGGTGGCCACCCACAAATTCCACTTGGACCCCCACAATCTCTTCTTTTAGTTTTTTAGTTTCCTTAATTGTAGCACAGTTTACTATTTTTAGCAGTTTTTCGGGTTCTAAACTTCCAGAGTCGTTTTGAGGCCCTAAATGACGTTTTTTTGGAAATATATCTCCAACAATTTTTTAATCTAAATTCGTCTTTTTTGTCGTAGTCTTCAGAGAGATCTTTCCAACAGGTTATCATTCACATCAAATGGAGATAATATGACAAAGTCACGACCCCCGGAAGTTGGTTATCTAACTCACCCCAATGGGGCCCATAAACTCTTGGTGTTACATTTCCTTGGGTTAGGGTTTTGGTTGTTTAGGGTTTGCTCTTATTATTCAATAAGAAAAATGCCCTTGAGCTTCATTGTAAGGAGTTTAGAGGCATGTCGTTGTCACATCTCTTCTTAGGGATAAGCTGCCATCACCCTAACTAGTTTATTTCCATTTTTCTGTGTAAGCATATTATGTATTTTACATTAATGAAGTGAGGTATTATTTCCGCTACATCTCTGTGCTTATGGTTGTCTTTATAATTTGTTGAATTCTTGTTTAAATCTGGATCAGTGGTATCATAGTGGTCTACTTCTTTTCTCTATTTTTCTTTTCATGCCCCCAATGAGGTCAGCATATAAGGAGTTAGGGCTTGAACTGGTGCAACCTTTGCAAGACCAGACTCGCTGTTAAAATTGGAAACTAGGGAAAAAATTCATGTTGGTCATGTTATTCATGGCTGATAATATGTTCATTAGATTCCTCTCTTCGAGAGGTGTAGGATTGATATTCATCTGATTCCGATAAGTATTTATGGAGATATGAATTTATTTTGATTATGGAATTATTATCAAGCCGACCTACAACTCATGTAGGCTCAGAAGCCCAACATTGGCATCTATTCAAACACCAATGTTGTGTATAAATATAGGAGGACTTTTCCTCGTTCAAACTCACTCATCTCATCACATCTCTCTCTCTCTCTACTGTGCAGAATAGAGTCTCTTCTCTACTGCACAGAAAAGGGTCTCTCCCTCACACATGTGAAGCTGGAAGCTGCTGAAACTGAAGTTGCAACTGCAGAAGTAAAGTTTGACCTACGTGGACTAGAATATCTCCTCATCTAAGCTATTTTGTAGGTTCATCTGAACCTCCTCTAAAAGACACAACTTTTGGTGGTGGAATCAAGTCAATATGACAGATGGTTTGCAAGATATCGATTGCCCTAGTTTGAAGGAAGCTACTGAAACTCAAGCAGCAACTGCATAAGTGAAGTTTGTCCTATGTGGACTAGAAGATATCCTCATCTAAACTACACTGTAGGCTCATCTGAACCTCCTTTGAAAGCTGCAACTTTTGGTGGTGGAATAAAGTCGATCTGATAGTCGGTTTGTGAGATATCGTTTGCCCTAGTTTGATAATGAAGCCGCAAATCTTGATGCTCTTGATATAGGGTTTGCTACTACTGATGTAAATCAGATTTATTGTACTATTTCTCTCTGCTAAATTATTGAAGATAAAAGAAGATTTGATCAAAGGGTTTCCCCACACATTCTGGGGTTTTTCCCTGGCTAGCCGCCAGATATCGTGTCTCTTGTCTTGGCTTGTTTTCTTTCGATCGTTTAATGTTCTATCTGCACTTTACTTTATGTACATGTGATTGATAATCTATGGAATATAATAAGAAAAAGAAGTAAATTGTTATAAGCATAAACATACCATAACTTAACATGATATCAGAAATGAGGTGAAGACAAAGCCCGAGAAAGAGCAAGAGCAAGAGAAATCACCGAAGAGAAGATTAGCAAGGCTATCCTGAAAGAACGATGGGGTCCTCAACACTCTTTGCTATCGAAGACATGCTCTGTGAGAAAGTTGACTATGATGAACAGAAGATGTCTACCAATCTAACCCTTGAGGATCAAGGAGTGTTGGATCATGTGAGAGGCAATATTATTGAGCCTCCATCAAATGCACCTCCTGCTGCCAGGAACAAATTGAAGAATGGAGAAGTTAAAGAAAAGAAGATCATCTAGGACTTTATCGACAAGCACTTGGTGGCATACATCTCTGAACTGGACACCTCCAAGGAAATCTACGATAGACTCGTGAGTTTATTTAAAGTTAATGATGCAAATCAAGTTTTGTTTCTTAGAAATAAGCTAAGGGAAATCAAGAAGGGTAAAGATGAGAGTATGCAAGCATACTTCTTAAGAATCACTGAGATCAATAACGATATCCTATCTATTGGGGAGACTATTACTGACAGAGAAATGGCACTCACGACTCTTGGAGGATTACCATCTGAATGGTACGTGTTCAGGACTACTCTTCTAAACAATAATGTAATTCCTAGTTGTGAGGAATTAATGGCTAGATGCATTCAAGAAGAAACAAGGGTAGAAGAGTAAGAAATGCCCTTGCCTAAAGGTCCTCCTACTGCTTTTTCTTCTCATGCTAATAAAAGAAATAATTCAGTGTCTAAATCGAAAAGAAAGGTTGGACTTAAGGGTGGAAGAAAAGGACGATGTTACATTTGCAATAAAGCAGGTCACTATGTAAGGGAATGCCTTGATAGAAAGGACTCTCACCATGACAATGATCAAAATCCCTCTCATGGTAATCGAAGGAATGGAAAATTCAATAGAAAAGGTAAAAGGCATGCTAGAAATCAAGGAAGAGGGCAACCATTCAACGCTAGAAATTCCAGGTATGAATCTAACACTGTTGACAATAAGTAGGCTGAATATTATCTACTAGCTACTCTATCTAGCTCCGCTCTTTTGGACTCAATGGGAATTTGGCTCATTGATAGTGGTGCCTTAAGCCACTTCACTAGTTACAAAGAAGTACTCCATAATATGGTAGACAAAGAAACTAACCTAGAAATTGTCCTTGGAGATGACATGAAATACCCCGTGAAAGGTGTAGGCAATGTATCTCTCAAATTGAATCAAGGTAATACAATCCACTTACAAGATGTATTATATGTACTTGATCTAAAAAAGAACCTAGTATCCATCTCGGAAATGGAAGACAAAGGCTACAAGGTAACCTTTAGTGATGGCAAGGTACGTATATGGAAAAATAATGTTAAAGATGCTTTCACTCTTGGGTTTCGAGTTGATTCTTTATTTCAGGTAAGTGGAAGTCCGTTAGGTATCATGTCTTGTGACACAACTCTTCAGACCAAACGTTGGCATCGTAGGTTTTCCCACCTTCATTACAAAGCTCTACCCGATGTAAGACAGATGGTAATAGGAAAACCTGAATTCCAAGTAGAGAAAGAATGTGTATGTCCGGGATGTGCCAAAGGAAAGCTCAAAAGAGGACCATTCCCCTCAAGTCAAAGCAAGACCTGTGATATATTACAACTAGTTTACTCAGACATATCTGGTATGATGCTTGTGAACTCCTTGGGAGGATATTCATATTATCTTACTTTTATAGATGACTATTCTCGAAAGACCTGGATATACTTCTTGAAAAAGAAGGATGAAGTGTTCTCTTGGTTTCGACACTTCAAAGCCCTGATCGAGAATCAAACCAAAAAGAAGATCAAGATCTTAAGAATTGATAATGAGACTGAATATGAATCTAATGAGTTCCATGATTTTTGTAAAGAGGTTGGCATCAAGAGGGAGACTACTACACCATATACTCCTAAACAGAATGGTGTGGCAGAAAGGAAGAACCACACGATTATGGAAGCTGTCTGGGCCATGCTACATGATCAAAGACTTTTGAAGTTTCTATGGGCTGAAGTTTTAAACACTACCATATATGTACAAAATCGATGCCCTCATCAAGCATTGGGTTCCAAGACACCTGAAGAAAAGTTCACTGGTAAGAAACTTGATGTTTCTCATTTTAGAATTTTTGGAAGCCTTGTATATTTTCATCTGCCGAAAGAGAAAAGAAATAAATTGGGTGCATCTAGAAAGAAGGGAATTTTCGTGGGCTATGGTGAAAATACTAAAGGCTATAAGATCTACGTATATCCAGTCAAAGGGAAATCGTGATTAGTCATGATGTCTCCTTTGACGAAGATATGGCTCTCAGAAAGGTGGACAATCTTCTGAGTTTGAGGAGCTCTCAAGAAGCCAACACCAGGGAACCCTAAGAAAAAGATGATGAATCAATGCCTAATGTAGAAGAACCCATGGATCTGATCGATCCTCCTCCACATGAGCCTTCCTCTTCTAGGAAGAGGCCTTCATGGCTTAGGTAGCTACTTGATGATGCTGAAGGACATGTTGCATCCCAAGGAACATTTTGTGAAAGTAAGAAACCTAATAGGTATCAGGGATACTTGACCATCATGAGCACGATCATACAAAATGAGCCTTAATCATTTTCAGATGCCATCAAGAATCAAGTATGGAAGGATGATATGACCAAAGAATCTGAGTCTATTATGAAGAATGATGTCTGGGAAGTAGTTCCCAGACCCCAGGACAAGACAATTGTTACTTCCAAATGGCTTTACAAGATAAGGCATGCAGCAGATGGAAGTACGGAAAAGTATAAGGCTCGTTTTGTTGCTCGTGGTTTCTCCCAGAAGGAAGGTATAGACTATGATGAGATATTTGCACCTGTTGCCAGATATACGACCATCCGCTCCATCATAGCCCTTGCCGCTTCACAAGGATGAAACCTACATCAGATGGATGTGAAGACCGCGTTCTTTCATGGCTCGATCAAAGAAGAGGTCTACATGGAGCAACCCGAAGGATCTGAGATTTACGATCGAAAATCTCATGTATGCAGATTGAAGAGGCTCTCTATGGGCTGAAGTAAGCACCCTGAGCATGGTATCAGAGGATCGACAACTACTTGAAGAAGCTGGGATTCACTAAGAGTGAAGCCGATCCTAACCTTTACTTTAAGGTTGAAGATGATAAACCCCTCATATTGGTGTTGTATGTGGATGACCTCTTTCTAACAAGTGTAGACCCTCTCATTCTCAAATGTAAGAGGGAGTTGGCTTCTGAATTTGAAATGAAGGACCTAGGACTGATGCACTATTTCCTAGGACTTGAAGTATGGCAGAAGCCAGGGGAAACTTTCCTATCTCAAGGAAAATATGTGGTGAAGATATTGGAAAGATTCGGTATGGTGGACTGCAAGTCTGTAACTACCCCTATGGAGCTTGACTTCAAGAAGTTAAACGACAGTGCTACTGGACCTGTTTTACGAAATGCCAGTAGTATCCACAACTCGTCAGAGTATTAATGTTCTTAGTGAACTCCCATCCAGATATATGCTTCACAGTCAACACGTTAAGTCAACATATAGTTGAACCCCACCACATACATTGGATTGTTGCCAAGAATCTATTGAGATATCTTCGTTGAACTATCACACATGGGATAAGATACACTACTGGAGATGTGAGACTATTTGGATACACAGATGTTGATTGGTTAGGCATTGTGGAGGACTGTAAGAGCACTTACGGGTGTTGTTTCTCCTTGGCATTTGCTTCGATATCTTGGATGGGCAAGAAGTAGAAGTCGGTGGCCTTAAGTACCGCCGAAGCAGAGTATATTGCTGCCAGCATGGCCTCCTATGAGGTAGTTTGGTAGCAAAAGCTCTTCAGTGAACTGTTTGGATTTACATTGGATACCACCGTGATCCTTCATGACAACCAAAGTGGGATTCGTTTGTTAGAGAATCATGTATTTCATGATCACACTAAGCATATCGATATCAGATACCACTATATTCGAGATATGGTGCAACGGGGAGCTATAAGGCTCCAACATATCGGTACAGATGAACAGGTTGCTGGCATTCTAACAAAACCACTTAGGAAAGTAAAACTTCTGACTTTCCAAGAACAGCTTGGAGTTGTTCAAAGACCCTCCGATGAGGGACGTGTATGATGCATTGATGTCTGGGAGCTCTAGGAGGGTGTGGGGCACTTCTTGGAGCAACATATGACCACAGGATAATTCACTACCACCTGATGGTATACATGTACACCCTATGGAGACATTGTAGCAGGATTGATGTGTTCTCCTGTGAGGCCTGGATTGATGTGTTATCCATGGCGATTGTATTAGGATTCATGTGTTCTCCTGTGAGGCCTGGATTGATGTGTTCTCCATGGCAATTGTAGTAGGATTGATGTGTTCTCCTCTGAGGCTTGGATTGATGTGTTCTCCATGGCAGAATGGATTGATGTTTTCTCCATGGCGATTGTAGCATGATTCATGTGTTCTCCTATGAGGACAAGATTGATTAGTTCTCCTATCGAGGCATCCTACCCATGCAGTCTGGGACTCATGGGAAGTACCTCTTGTTTGATCAATGAGCAGGGAAATGAATCTAGCGACCATAGTAGTACTGATGGACACATCATTGTATCTACCATACTACCTACGCTAGGATGACCTCCATTGATCTGGGATCAATGATACCGATCTGGGATAAGTGGTAGGAGTTGTACCATACTATGACACTAAATTTGGGTAAGTTGAGACTAGTCTGGGACCAATGGTACATACTCTGAGACTGATTTCGTGTTAGTGCAGTACTGGTTACGGACCTATGAGAGTGGTACATAATATGACGCTAACTTCAGGTTAGTTGAGACTAGTCTGGGACCAGTGGTACACTCTATGAGGCTGTGATACTGGTCTAGGACCAATGGTAGGAGTGGTACTTACTATGAAGCTGACTTCAGGTTGGTTGAGACTGGTCTGGGAGCAGTGGTACGCACTCTGAGACTGACTTTGAGTTAGTGGAGGATGATACTGGTTTGGGACCCGTGGAGTTGTACTCACTATGACAGTGACTTCAGGTTGGTTGAGACTAGTCTGGGACGAGTGGTATATACTATGAGAATGACTTAGAGTCAGTATGATACATCCTCGATCATTTCTTCTTCTTCATAATTCGAACAAAATTAGAGAAGAACATAACAAAGCAGAGCCGTACAGATCAGTACAGGGCAGAACAGGACAAAGCAGAATAGGAATAATAGAGGAGAGCAGGGGAAGGGTCAGGCTATACAGGGTAGTGCATTTGATGGATGAATAGCAATGACTGATAGACAAATTGCAGATGAAGTTCTCCCTAATTGAGAGGGAGAGTTAAAATTGGAAACTAGGGAAAAACTTCATGTGGGTCATCTTGTTCATGGCTGACGATATGTTCATTAGATTCCTCTCGTTGAGAGGTGTAGGATTGATATAAACATCATCCAATTCCGTAAGTATTCATGGAGATATGAATTTATTTTGATTATGGAATTATTATCAAGCTGACCTACAACTCATGTAGGCTCAAAAGCCCAACAGTCGCATCTATTCAAACACCCACATTGTGTATAAATATAGGAGGAATTTTCCTCATTTGGACTCACTCATCTCTTCACATCCCTCTCTCTATTGCACAGAAAAGAGTCTCTTCTCTACTACGCAGAAAAGGGTCTCTCCCTCACACATGTGAAGCCGGAAGCTACTAAAACTGAACCTGCAACTGCAGAAGTAATGTTTGACCTGTGTTGACTAGAATCTCTCTCATCTGAATTGCGTTGTAGGTTCATCTGAACCTCCTATGAAAGCCATAACTTTTAGTGGTGGAATTAAGTCAATCTGATGGATAGTTTACAAGATATCGACTGCCCTAGTTTGAAGGAAGTTGCTAAAGCTAAAGCTGTAACTGTAGAAGTGAAGTTTGACCTATGTGGACTAGAAGATCTCCACATCTGAACTGCACTATAGGTTCACCTGAACCTCCTCTGAAAGCCGCAACTTTTGGTGGTGGAATAAACTCGATCCGATGGTCCGTTTGTGAGATATCGTCTGCCCTAGTTTGATAATGAAGCTGCAAATGGTGATGTTGTTGATCTAGGGTTTGCTACTGGGATATAAATCAGATTTATCGTATTATTTCTCTCTACTGAATTATTGAAGATAAAAGAAGAATTTATCAAAGGTTTTCCCCACACATTGTGGGGTTTTTCCCTGGCTAGCTTCCACATCTTGTGTCTCTTGTCTTAGCTTGTTTTATATCGATCATTTAATGTTCTATCTGCACTTTACTTTATGTACATGTGATTGCTAATCTATGGAATATAATAAGAAAAAGAAGTAAATTGTTATAAGCATAGAACATACCATAACTTAACACTCACAAATCCCAACAGCCTCCCATGGTAGGTGAAAAGAAATATTAGGGGGAAAGAGATCCTATCAAAATCTTGATCGAAGAAGCTATCGAGCGACAAAGGAACATGATGATGGAAAACTTTTCCAAGATCCTCCAGCGGCTACCTATGTTATAGACATTTTTGGGCACTGCAACCCCAAGCATAAAATGTCCATAAACCAAGGGCTCCTAAGTCCCTAAAAGTGTTGTTCTAATCCCTAAAGGAACAAGGTCAACTGATTACAGCTTCTCTTAGAAGTTCTACATGAAAAACTTCTCAGAACTGGTTAAAACAGGATCATTTCACCTGCTCCATAGGCAAAGTGCGTTGTATCTCACCTAAGTACACTCTGTGGGTGCATTACATTTCAAAAAGCCCTTCTATGGGGTGCGATGGGCGAGACGTGACAAATGGCAGTGTCAATCCACGAGGTGGAGAGGCATGGAATCTTCCAGAAATTTCTCCGGTGACACTTGCCTCTCTGAATTCGACCAACGATGAGTAAGACATCATCAATCTCCAAGTGGAAGCAAGAACTATCAGAGGGAGGACACTAATCAAATCACCAGCTGACTCATCTCCCTTATATATATATATATATATATATGGATCCCTCATCCCAGAGATCCAGAGGCTGGAATTTTGCATCTTGTAAGGAATTGTTGTTGGTTTCTTGAGACAACATCATAGTGTTGGGTGATCTAAGCTTTGTATGAGGTGAAGAAGTGCTTACTTGCTGAGAGGATGATGTTGGGTCAGAACAACTGGTTGTACTCTCTTGGCTCTTTCTTGATTATCAATAAAAGCTATTCAAGTTTTCCTCCATACTCTTGTGTCATTTATGTTTTATGCATTTGTATGGTCAATTTACATCTGATCCTAGATTGTTTATGATTATAGATCCATGTTCTTGTATAGTGTTATGCTACTTTGATTCTACAGGTACTCTGTGAAGCTGGGCGTACAAGGAAGCAAGTAGCAAAGGGCTATCAGAAGAGAGAGGAATAGAACTAGGAGCCAAGCACAAGACAGAGGTTGGTCTCCTCTATTCTACTCTCATCTATCTTTCATAAAGGAAAAATGAAAGTAGCTTTAGTTTGTTTGTTTCTAAGGTAGCTACCACATCTTAGTGGGATAAGCAGTTCTATATAGACACTTTTCCCTGTAACAAAATGGCGACTCCACTAGGGAGTGACTAGGTTGTTTGTTTATCTTCCTTGTTGTTTATTTTATAAACTTATAAATGGAGCCTGAAGTCGAGCCAAGTAGCTTTCGAACTGCATTTGCTATGCAAATGCAAAGTAGATAAATGTAGCTTCAGTTAATCTTTGGGTTTTGTTTATGAATTAAACAACTAATTTACAAACTCTCTGATTACCCTTGTGGTAGCTCTGGTAACCTCCTTAGATCTAACCCTGATTGTTGATTTACTGATTACCATTTGTTTGGCCAAAACCCCTCAACTGAACTACAAACTATGACATGGAACCTAAGCAAAGTCGCGTCTCTGGCCCAGCGTAGGCTCTGTTCTGTGAATCTGAAATTTAGTACACTTCCCAAGTGTAGTAGGTGCGCTGCATTTCAAGTTCACTGTGTTACAGGTGCACTGACCAGACTAGGCATTGTTCTTCAGTTTTGGTTTCTTTGTTCATTCTTTTCAGTTCTATTCATGAATTTTGCTGCCTGTAGTCAGTATATCTCTATTTGAAACCCCTTTTCCTTCTTGTTATTATGCCTCCATTGTGCAAAGAACTGTAAATGTTTTTGTGTATTTGTTGAGTCATTTTCAGTTCTCCTTTGCAAAAAAGTAACGTAGTTGTACTATCGTTTCTCGATTTGAAAGTGTCGTAAGTGTCATTTTCAGTCATAGAAGAGAGTCTGATTGCTCTTGATAGTCGATTACCCTATTACTGTTGTATTTGATCTGGATTTGTAGTTTTTCTAGTGTCAAAAGAAAGTATTCATTTCTGAATCGTAAAGTGTTGTGATTGTCTTCGTTTTTTATTTTGAAAAGAAACTTGTTAGTAATTGTCGCTTGAAAAGTAATTCAGATTTGCGCATTAGCTTTCTTTTTATCATTCACATATTAAGAAGGCTGAAAACAAATACATGCATGTGCATTTGCATTTAGACTGTTTGATTGGTTTGATTTAGGACAGTGCATATAGTGTGCGCTCTTTGCTCTTTGTGAAAGAATAATGTCTCTCTTTCCTTAGTAGCTAGGATTTTCATTGCACAAAGAAGATAAAAGACTGTTTATCATCTTAGATTGCATTTTAGGAATTGTACATCTACAACACGCGGTGAACCTAAAAGGAAAATTTCTTAAGCAAGATCAACTATAAAATAAATTTAATGAATCTAACAATGCTTTCGAACCTAACGCACAACATCTAGAAGTCTAGGTTAGAGACGTATTCCGGCGTCGTAAAGCCTGGTAACTGTTGTTCTCACTGATGGTTGGGTGATTCCTCCACTTTGAGACGATAAGTGCCAGTATGGACTTGTGCTCCCACGTACCGTCGAGTATATTTTGGGAGACCACAATAGGCTTGATCCTTTATCCATAGGAAGCCATGTCTGCCGCCCTATCGATCGTGATGCACTGAACATAGCATTCGGGAAGATTGACTACCATACCGTAAAAAGTATTCTGAAGTTTTGCGATTGGTTTGGTAATCCCTCCACCTAGATTTCCAGAGCAGTCCCTTTCGTTCCTTTTCAGACTCCTTAACGGAAAAGGTCCATCTGAGCACTTGTCACTTCAGGCTCATTAAAAATCGAAGGCGACTAGAGTCATCTTTTGTTTTTTCTTGACTCTTTAAAATTGAAAAAACAAGTTGTGTCAAAGCGTCTAAAATTTATTTTAAATGGAATAATCATCACCCTTTCCTACATTGATCTTAGGTTGAGAAAATGGAATCCACCAACCAAGGAAATCCTAGTCCCTTCTCCTCTTGGGGAGATGTTGGTTCACCCCATATGGCCACATTGTCGCTTCCAGGATTGACAATCGGCTTGCCCGTATGGCTCTTCTCAACCTCTGTCGTTCAGAACACCACAATTCCTGAACAATCGAGTCAGCAACTAGACAAATCCAGAGTTACCCCCCAACCCTCTACATCATCCAATTCTTCCTCTCCTCCTTCCTCTTCGCTCGATGGGGCTGGTAAAGCCAAAAATCAAGTATCTGAGAAGAAGAAGGAAAAAAAGAAGAAAGAGAAGAAGCCGAAGGAGCCAAAAGCAAAAGGGGGCAACCAAGCATCATCTAGCGAAAATCCACACACTGCACCGACCAGGCCTAAATCACCATGTGTCATTTACAAAGGAGACCAATATCATAGAGATTGTCCCTGCATCCCTCGAATCTTAAGGGACTGGTCTCCTCGTTTTCACAACCCAGTGTCGTCAACCTCTGATGATCATGTTGAAAACACACCGTCGACTAGTGAAAGTGAAACCCGAGGACAAAAAGGAAAATATAGATTTCCTTGTAAACTGTGTGAAGGTGATCATGCCATCCACCGTTGTCCCTTCTTAGACGAGGCTAAGAGAGTTTTGGACGATCGTCCAGTTTCACCGTTACGACTTCCTCCTGGATATAAAAAACTCTTGCCGAGTCCATCACTAGTTGAAAATCGAGCTGACCTGCCCAGGTGGTCGGCCGAAGCATCTATCATTGAAGACGAACCATCTGAACCCATACTATACAAAAGTCAAAAGGTTGAGGCGGTAGTTGACCCGGTCTTGCCTTCAAAGGTTCCATCTTTAGATGATACAGTCACCGAAGAGAACAAGGATGACATCGTCCAAATTCTTTTCGTAAGCACAGAATCCGATGAACATGGGGGAAATTTACCCATTCCTTTACCGCAGGAAGGAAGTTTGTCAAAGTCGTACCCGGTCATCTATTCGGTCCCACCTCCAAGCAACCTAGTTGTCTCCTTTGACTGGAATCAACTAGGCAAACCCTGTTTACAGGCTAGTGTACCATTTTGCATCATTGCTCAAATATATAGAATGGTTATGGCTGGTACCGTCATAGATGAAGGGGATTCTATGAGTATCCTTTGCTCGACTGCTTGGAAAGCGCTTCGTTCGCTATCGCTTTTGCCTGAGGTGAGAAATCTAACAGGCTTTGACAAAGGAACCAGTCGATCATTAGGGATCCTTCCCAATGTGCCCATAACACGAGAGGGAAAATTGTTCATATGAATGTAATGGTAGTCCAAGGACCCCTGGATTCTAATCTACTCCTTGGACGAGACTATATTTATTGCATGGGAGCCATTGTCTCATCACTCTTTAGAGTAATGTGTTTTCTGCACGAAGGAAGAGTGGTCAAGCTTGTAGACCAGCTTTCATTTCCCAGATCACGCATAGCAAATAGTCATATACCATCCCTAAATGGTCTTTTCACACAAGGAATTTCTCATCAATCTCCAGTCCGTCCACCTGATGAGCGCGAGTGATTCGGGGGACATGACTGAAACCTAGGGGGCATGCACCCTGGTCTGCCTCAGCAAGAAAACTTCAGTTATAGGGTAGGTTTCCACAAGAGAGATATGACTAGTCTGTACTCCCGTCCGTGATTGGAAAAGGGGTTTAGACTGGAATAAGATTCCCTCGTCAAAGTTATGTGAGTGGATTGTCTCACCTTTGTCAATTTCGGTAGACATCGCCGAAGAAGTGTTTTGTTTGCAGTGTGAATAGAACAATCTTTGGTAACCTGAAAGAGGTAGACCTTTCCTGATAAAACAAATGTTTTGTCAGTAGAATGAAAGGTGACCTTGAAACTCTATTTTATACTTGGGGGCATGTAGACCTTTCGGCGTACAAGCGAAGAGCAATCATTTATCTGTTTTTTGGATTGTCATTTCCTAACTTGCATAAAGAAAGGATGTGGGGCAAAACTCTAAAAATTGTCGTTTTCATATATGATACATTCTTATTATACGACTGGATTAATCGAGCAGTTTTAGCACATAGTTCAAGCTCGTTAAAAAATAAACATAAGTCATGAGCAAATGTTTCTCCCCACGTTTAAGCTCATTAAAAAATGAACTATTTCCCAGTAAATAACCATCGTGAATGTAGTACTTCAGCCTTTAAAGCCTTGGTCGTGTTCTCATCATCACCTCCACTCTGTATTGGCCGATCATTCACCTCCATTTGATTGTTTACCCTTTTGAGGAATAGTTGTGAAGAGTGATCCCACTAGCAATCGTTGTAACACTGTCGTGATTGGAAAATTCCAAACCTTACCTGGAATGAGCTGCTACCCAATTTTATCACTCGTTCCTCAAAAAACGAGTCTTCTTTAAGCTCTTTTCAACTGACTCGTAAAATATGAAAAGGTTGCCGATCCATTGGCCTCTCCAGCTCGTTAAAGGGACCAGAAGTGCTATCCCTCCTTTATATTTTAATCTTTTGGACCTAAGGGATTATTACACAAAAAGATTGAGCGCTTGTTTTGTTCGGCTCGTTAAAAGTATCGAAAATTCATCCCTTTTGTATTGTTTTATAATTTTTCAGGCTTAAGGGATTAGATGACGAAAAAGGAATTTTGGAGTTTCCTTTACGTCCCTTTTCAGACTCTCTAAAATTGAAAAGGACCGAGTTATCTTTGTCATTAAACTCATTAAAACCTAATAGCGACAAACTTATCCATAGCAGACAAGAACGAGTCGCACTATTGCTAGGCTCGTTAAAACATAGCGATGGGTTTGCCCGAAGGGAAAATTATAGAACAAGCATATGTTATCCTCCTCAAGCTTGACAAAAATAAAGAGGTACTGGTCAGCAATGACTGGGGAAAAATTGGGAAGAAAACTTGAAGAAACTTTTTTGGTAGCAAGTTGCTCTTGAACATGACACTTTCACTCCGCATCCAAGTCGGGTTGGGTTGTTTCATTCACCGGTCACATCACCATGGTCCCATCACACCATCCACATATGGGGTTAATTCTACCAATCCATCATGTCAGTGTTGCCAATATGTTCAAGAGAAGTCACTCAGAGAATTCACCTGTGTCTCACCCACTACAATACATTTACGCTCCATTCTTTCATAACCGCCACCCTGAACCTTATATCACCAGATCGTTTTCACCTCCATTAAAATCATTTGCTCCATTCTGTGTCATTGATGTGGGATTCATTAAGGCCCTCCTATGACGGATCACTTCTTGTCGACTTCAGCTCATTATCCAAGAAGTCGATCTAGGAACACCCCGTGCAGTACTTTGAAGCTTGCATGACTCAATGGCAAGTTTCTCACTTCCGGCGACAGGTTTACATCAATGGCCTTCGACCAAAAGATTTTGCGTGGTGTTCGGCTCCAAGTCCTTTATTCACACCGCGTGAATTGTACTGCAGTGCCTTGAGGGTCATTATCATTATCAGTGATTCCTCTCACGCCTGTTAACAGCTTACATCATTGGCTGGTAATCAGGCGATGTCTTTCCATGTTCGACTCTAGAACATCTCTCACATGGATAGACTTGTACTTGGAGTTAAGATCGAATGAGATTGAAGACCCCGTATCTAGTTTCATCTATCCGGGCTACGATATATATTCAGGGAAATAAAGACATCGAATGTAAATTGTTGCTGCACAGATAATCATCCAATCAAAGAGATGATGGCTCTACCAGAATCATCAGTCTACACTCAGACGATTGTCTGTCCTATGTACATGAAAATGAATTTATAAAGCTGAGCATGGGAATGCCGGCCTCAGCTAAATCATGAAAAAATTATGAAGATAATGTATTGTATTGTATCTTATTACAGGTCTCCTCCAAACTTGAATGAACTTTGGATCCTCATAATAAAGCATTTCACCCGACATCAAAAAAGATTAACGACCTCATGCTTTAGGGGGCAACTGTTATAGACATTTTTGGGCACTGCAACCCCAAGCATACAATTTCCATAAACCAAGGGCTCCTAATTCCATAAAAGTGTTGTTCTAACCCCTAAAGGGACAAGGTCAACTGATTACAACTTCTCCCAGAAGTTCTCCATGAAAAACTGCTCAAAACTGGTCAAAACAGCATCATTTCACCTGCTCCATAGGCAAAGTGCGTTGCATCTCACCTAAGTACACTTTGTGGGTGTGTTGCATTTCAAAAATCCCTTCTATTGGGTGCGATGGGCAAGAAGTGACAAATGGCAGTGTCAATCCGCGAGGTGGAGAGGCATGGAATCTTCCAGAAACTTCTCCTGTGACACTTGCCTCTCAGAATTCGACCAAGGATGAGTAAGAGATCATCAATCTCCAAGTGGAAGCAAGAACTATCAGAGGGAAGACACTAATCAAATCAAAAGCTAACTCATCTCCCTTATAGATATCCATATATGGATCCCTCATCCCAGAGATCCAGAGGCTGGAATTTTGCATCTTGTAAGGAATTGTTGTTGGTTTCTTGATGTTATAGACATTTTTGTGCCCTACAACCCCAAGCACGAATTGTCCATAAACCAAGGGCTCCTAAGTCCTTAAAAGTGTTGTTCTAACCCCTAAAGGAATAAGGTCAATAGATTAAAACTTCTCCCAGAAGTTCTCCATGAAAAACTACTCAGAATTGGTCAAAAGAGGATCATTGTAGCTGCTCCACTGGCTAGGTGCGTTGCATCTCACCCAAATACACTGTGAGGGTGCGTTTCATTTCAAAAGTCCCTTCTGTGGGGTGCATTGGGCGAGAAATTACAAATGGCAGTGTCATTCCGCGAGGTGGAGAGGCAATGGAAGCTTCCAAAATCTTCTCCTGTGACACTTGCCTCACTGAATTCGACCAAGGATGAGTAAGAGGCCCTCAGACTCCAAGTGGAAGCAAGAACTGTCAAAGAGAAGACACTAATCAAATCACAAGCTGACTCATCCCCCTTACAGATATCTATATATGGATCCCTCATCCCAGAGATCCAGAGGCTGGAATTTTGCATATTGTAAGGAATTGCTATTGGTTTCTAGAGACGAACATCAGATTGTTGGGTGATCTAAGCTTTGTTTGAGGTGAAGAGGGGCTTCTTTACTGGGAGGTTGATGTTGGGTCGGAGCAAGTCATTGTAACTCCTCCTGGATCTTTCTTGTTTATCAATAAAAGCTATTTGAGTTTTTCCTCCATGCTTTTGTATCATTGATGCTTGTTACATTTGTATGGTCAATTTACATCTGATCCTAGATTGTTTATGAATATAGATCCATGTCTTTGTATAGTGCTATGCTTTTGTGATCTTACAGGTACTTTGTGAAGCTGGGCGTGCAAAGGAGTAGGTAGTTGGGGACTATCAAAGAAGAGAGGGATCGAATCAAGGGATTAGCGCAAGACAGAGGTTGGTCTTTCTATTCCTCTCTATCTATAATTCATAAAGGAAAAACAGAAGTAGTTTTTCTCTGTTTGTTTCTAAGGAAACTGTCACACCTTAGTGGGATAGAGCAGTTCTATATAGACACTTTTCCCTGTAACAAAAGGCGACTCCGCTAGGGAGCTAATTAGTTTGTTTGTGTATCATTCTTTGTTGTTTGTTTCATAAACTTATAAGTAGCATTCGAACTGCATTTGCCATAACAAATGCTAAGTAGATAACTACTGCTTCAATCCATCCACTGGATCTGTTTATGATTTAAACAAATGATTCACAAACTATCTGATTTCCCTTGTGATAGCTCTTAGATCCTCCTTGGATCTACCCCTGATTGTTGCATTACTGATTGCTTTTTACTCGGCCAAAAACCAAGAACCGAACTGCAAACTGTGACCCGGAACCCGAACAGAGTCTCGTTTCTGGCCCAGCACAGGTATTGTTCAGAGATTCTGAATTTCAGCGCACTTCCCGAGTGGACAACCTGCGCTGCATTTCTGATTCTCTGTGTTACAGGTGCGCTGATCAGACTAGCTGTGCAGTTGTGGCTTTTGTGGATCATCCTTTCCAGTTCTCTTCCTGAATTTTACTGCCTATTATCAGTATATGTCTATTTGAAACCCCTTTTCCTTGTTGTTATTCTGCCTCGTTTGTACAAAAGAACTGTAGATGTTTTTGTGTGTTTGTTGAGTCATTTACAGTTCTCCTTTGCAAAAGTAGCATAGTCGTACTGTCGTCCTTTGATTTGGATCTGTCGCAAGTGTCGATTTCAATCATAGGAGAAAGTTTGATTGTTGTTGATGGTCGATTATCCTATTACTATTGCTTTTTGTCTGAATTTGTAATTTTCTAGTGTCAAAACAAGTATTCATTTCAAAATCGTAAGGTGTCGTAATCGTCTCTATTTTTTATTTTGAAAAGAAGCTTGTTTATATTTGTCGCTTGAAAAGAAATTCAGATTTGTACATCAATTTTATTTTTAGCATCCATATATTAAGAAAGTTGAAAACAAATACATGCATGTGCATTTGCATATAGACAGTCTGTTTGGCTTGATTTAGGAAAGTGCATTTACAGTGTGCTCTTTGCTCTTTGTGAAAAGATTCTGTCTTTCTTTTCCCTAGTAGCTAGGATTTTCATTGCACAAAAGAGGTAAAAAGTTTGTTTATCATCTTTAGATTGCATTTTAGGAATTACAACTACATCTCGTGGTGAACCCGAAAGGCAAACTTCATAAGCAAGATCAACTTAAAATAAATTCAATGAATCTAACAACGCTTTGGATCTTAACGCACAACATTTAGAGGTCTACGCTAGAGACGTATTCCGGTGTCGTAAAGCCTGGTAACTGTTGTTCTCGCTGATGGTTGGGTGATTCCTCCACTTTGAGACAATAAGTGCCAGTACGGACTTGTGCTCCCACGTACTGTCAAGTATATTTTGGGAGACCCCTATAGGCTTAAATCCTTTATCCATAGGAAGCCATGTCTGCCACCCTATCGATCGCAATGCATTGAACACAACATTCGGGAAGATTGACTGTCGTACCATAAAAAGTATTCTGCAGTTTTGCGACTGGTTTAGTACTCCCTCTACCTAGATTTCTAGAGTAGTCCCTTTCGTTCCTTTTGAGACTCCTTAACAGAAAAGGTCCATCTGAGCACTTGTCACTTCAGGCTCATTAAAAATCGAAGGCGACTAGAGTCATATTTTGTTTTTTCTCGACTCTTAAAAACTGAAAAAACAAGTTGTGTCAAAGCGTCTAAAATTTATTTTAAATGGAATATTCATTACCCCTTTCCTACGTTGATCTTGGGTTGAGAAAATGGAATCCACCAACCAAGGAATTCCCCTTGGAGGAAATCCTAGTCCCTTCTCCTCTTGGGGAGATGTTGGTGCACCCCATATGGCCACATTGTCGCTTCCAGGATTGACAATTGGTTTTCCTGTATGGCTCTTCTCAACCTCTGTCGTTCAGAACACCACAATTCCTGAACAATCGAATCAGCAATTAGATGAGTCCAGAGTTACCCACCAACCTTCTACTTCCTCTAATTCTTCCTCTCCTCCTTCCTCTTCGCTTGATGGGGCTGGTAAAGCCAAAAGTCAAGTACCTAAGGAGAAGAAGGAGAAGAAGAAGAAAGAGAAGAAGAAGAAGGAGCCAAAAGCGAATGGGGGCAAATGAGTGTCGTCTAACGAAAATCCACACACTGCATTGACCAGGCCTAAATCGCCATGTGTCATTTGGAAAGGAGACCACTATCACAGAGATTGTCCTTGCATCCCTCGGATCTTAAGGGACTGGTCTCCTCATTTGCACAACTCGGTGTCATCAACCTCTGATGATCATGTTGAAAACACACCGTCAACTAGTGAAAGTGAAGCCCTAGGACAGAAAGGAAAATATATATTTCCTTGTAAACTGTGTCAAGGCGATCATGCCGTCCACCGTTGTCCCTTCTTAGACGAAGCTAAAAGAGTTTTGGATGATCGTACGGTTTCATCGTTACGACTTCCTCCTGGATATAAAAAACTCTTGCCGAGTCCGTCACTAGTTGAAAATCTGGCTGGCCCGTCCAGGTGGTCGGCTGAAGCACCTATCATTGAGGATAAACCATCTGAATCCATGCCAGACGAAAGTCAAAAGGTCGAGGCGGCAGTTGACCCGGTCTTGCCTTCAGAGGTTCCATCTTTAGATGATACAGTCACTGAAGAGAACAAGGATGACACTATCCAAATTATTTTCATAAGCACAGACTCCAACGAAAATGGGGGCAATTTACCCGTTCCTTTATCGCAGGAAGGGAGTTCGTCAGAGTCGTACTCGGCCATCTATTCGGTCCCACCTCCAAGCAACCTAGTTGTCTCCTTTGACTAGAATCAACTAGGCAGACCCCGTTTACCGGCCAGTATACCATTCCGGATAATTGTTCAAATATATAGAATGGTTATGGCTGGTACCATCATAGATGAGGGGGCTTCTGTGAGTATCCTTTCCTCAACTGCTTGGAAAGCGCTTGGTTTGCCATCGCTTTTGCCTGAGATGAGAAATCTAACAGGTTTTGATAAAGGAACCAGTCGACCATTAGGGATCCTTCCCAATGTGCCCATAAGATTGAAAGGGAAAACCGTTCACATGAACATAATGGTAGTTCAAGGACCCCTGGATTACAATCTACTCCTTGGATGAGACTATATTTATTGCATGGGAGCAATTGTCTCCTCACTCTTTAGAGTAATGTGTTTTTGGCACGAAGGAAGAGTGGTCAAGATCGTGGACCAGCTTTCATTTCCCGGATCACGCATCGCAAATAGTCATATACCATCCCTAAATGGTCTTTTCACGCAAGAAATGTCTCAATCTCCAGTCCGTCCACCCGATGAGCGCGAGTGATTCGAGAGGACATGACTGAAACCTAGGGAGCATGCACCCTGGTCTGCTTCAGCAGGAAAGCTTCGGGTATAGGGTAGGTTTCCGCGGGAGAATATGACTAGTCTGTACCCCCCGTCTGTGATTGGAAGAGGGGGTTATTCTAGAACAATATTCTCTTGTCAAAGTTATGTGAGTTGGCTGGCATCGCTACTCACCTTCGTTTATTTCGGTAGACATCGCCAGAGAAGTTTTTTTTTTACGCCGTAAATAGAACTATATTTGGTAACCTGTAAGAGGTAGGCCTCTCTCGGTAAAACAAATGTTTTAACAGACTAAAGAAAGGATAACCTTGAAACTCTGTTTTATACCTGTGGGCATGCAAGCCTTTTGGAGTGCAAGCAAAAAGCGATCATTTATCTGTTTTTTGGATTGGTCGTTTCCTAACTTGCATAAGGAAAGGATGTGGGGCAAAACTCTAAAATTTGTCATTTTATATGAGACATTCTTATCACACGACTGGATTGATCGAGCAGTTTTAGCACATAGTTCAAGCTCGTTAAAAAATAAACATAAGACATGAGCAAATTTTTCCACCCGTGTTTAAGCTCGTTAAAAAATGAACTATTCCCCAGTAAATAACCATCGTGAATGTAGTACTTCAGCCATTAAAGCCTTGGTCGTGTTTGCACCATCACCTCCACTTTTTCATTGGTCGATCATTCACCTCCATTTGATTGTTTACCCATTTTGAGGAACAACTGCGAAGAGTGATTTCACTAGCCATCCTTGTGACACTGCCATGATTGGAAAATTCCAAACCTTACTTGGAATCAGCTGCTACCCGTTTTATCACTCGTTCCTCAAAAGATGAGTCTCCTTTAAGCTATTTTCAACTGACTCGTAAAATATGAAAAGATTGCCGAGCCATTGGCCTCTCCAGCTCGTTAAAGGGATAAGAAGTGCTATCCCTCCTCTAGATTTTAATCTTTTTGGACCTGAGGGATTATTACACAAAAAGATCGAGCACTTGTTTTGTTCGGCTCGTTAAAAGTATCGAAAATACATCCCTTCTGTATTGTTTTATACTTTTTCAGACTTAAGTGATTAGATGACGAAAAAGGAATTTTGGAGTTACCTTTACATTCCTTTTTAGACTCTCTAAAATTGAAAAGGACCGAGTTATCTTTGTCGTTAAACTCGTTAAAAAAACTAATAGCGACAAACTTGTCTTTAGACGAGAACGAGTTTCACTATCGCTAGGCTCGTTAAAACATAGCGATGGGTTTGCCCGAAGGGAAAATTATAGAACAAGCATATGTTATCCTCCTCAAGCTAGACAAAAATAAAGAGGTACTGGTCAGCAATGACTGGGGAAAAATTGGGAAGAAAACTCAAAGAGACTTTGTTGGTAGCAAGTCGCTCTTGAACATGACACTTCCGCTCCGTGTCGAGTCGGGTTGGGTTGTTTCATTCACCGGTCACATCACCATGGTCACGCCATACCATCCACATTTGGGGTTAATGCTACCAATCGATCACATCAGTTTTGTCGATATGTTCAAGAGAAGTCATTCAGAGAATTCACCTGTGTCTCACCCACTACCATACATTATACTTCATTCTTTCATGACCGCCACCCTGAACCTTATATCACCAGATCGTTTTCACCTCCATTAAAATCATTTGCTCCGTTCCATTTCACTGATGTGGGATTCATTAAGGCCCTCCTGTGATGGATCACTTCTTGTCGACATCAGCTCATTATCCAATAAGTTGATCTAGGAACACCCCATTCAGTACTTTGAAGCTTGCATGCCTCAATGGCAAGTTTCTCACTTCTGGTGACAGGTATACATCAATGGCCTTCGACTGAAAGATTTTTCGTGGTGTTCGACGCCAAGTCCTTTATTCACACCACGTGAATTGTACTGCAGTACCTTGAGGGTCATTATCATTATCGGTGATTCCTCTCGTGCTTGTTAACAGTTTACATCATTGACTGGTAATCAAGCGATGTCTTTCCATGTTCGACTTCAAGACATTTCTCACATGGATCGACTTGTACATTGAGTGAAGATCGGACGAGATTCAAGACCTCGGATCTAGTTCCATCCATCCAGGCTGCGATATATATCTAGGGAAATAAAGACATTAAATGTACATCATTGCAGCACAGATAATCATCCTATCAAAAGGATGATGGCTCTATCAGAATCATCAATCTACACTGAGACGGTTGTCTGTCCTATGTACATGAAAATGAATTTATAAATCTGAGCATGGGAATGCCCGCCTCAGCTAGATCATGAAAATATTATGAAGATAATGTATTGTATTGTATCTTATTACAGGTCTCCTCCCAGCATTGAAAGAACCTCAGATCCTCATAATAAAGCATTTCACCCGACACCAAAAGGTTAACGGCCTCATACTTTAGGGGGCAGCTGTTATAGAAATTTTTGTGCCCTACAACCCCAAGCATGAAATTTCCATAAACCAAGGGCTCCTAAGTCCCTAAAAGTGTTGTTCTAACCCCTAAAGGAACAAGGTCAACATATTACAACTTCTCCCAGAATTTCTCCATGAAAAACTACTCAGAATTGGTCAAAACAGGATCATTGCAGCTGCTCCACTGGCTAGGTGCGTTGCATCTCACCCAAATACACTGTGAGGGTGTGTTGCATTTCAAAAGTCCCTTCTATGGAATGCGATGGGCGAGAAATGACAAATGGCAGTGTCATTCCGCGAGGTGGAGAGGCAATGGAAGCTTCCAAAATCTTCTCCTGTGACACTTGCCTCACTGAATTCGACCAAGGATGAGTAAGAGGCCCTTAGTCTCCAAGTGGAAGCAAGAATTGTCAGAGAGAAGACACTAATCAAATCACAAGCTGACTCATCCCCCTTACAGATATCTATATATGGATCCCTCATCCCAGAGATCGAGAGGCTGGAATTTTGCATATTGTAAGGAATTGCTGTTGGTTTCTAGAGACAAACATCAGATTGTTGGGTGATCTAAGCTTTGTTTGAGGTGAAGAGGGGCTTCTTTGTTGGGAGGTTGATGCTGGGTTGGAACAACTGGTTGTAACTCCTCCTGGATCTTTCTTGTTTATCAATGAAAGCTATTTGAGTTTTTCCTCCATGCTTTTGTATCATTGATGCTTGTTACATTTGTATGGTCAATTTACATCTGATCCTAGATTGTTTATGAATATAGATCCATGTCTTTGTATAGTGCTATGCTTCTGTGATCTTACAGGTACTTTGTGAAGCTGGGCGTGCAAGGGAGCAGGTAGCTGGGGACTATCAAAGAAGAGAGGGATCGAATCAAGGGATTAGCGCAAGACAGAGGTTGGTCTTTCTATTCATCTCTATCTATAATTCATAAAGGAAAAACATAATTAGTTTTTCTCTGTTTGTTTCTAAGGCAACTGTCACACCTTAGTGGGATAGAGAAGTTCTATATACACACTTTTCCCATTTACACTTGAGATAACATCATAGTGTTGGGTGATCTAAGCTTTGTATGAGGTGAAGAAGGGTTTACTTGCTGAGAGGATGATGTTGGGTCAGAACAACTGGTTGTAACTCCCTTGGCTCTTTCTTGATTATCAATAAAAGCTATTCAAGTTTTCCTCCATACCCTTGCGTCATTTATGTTTTATACATTTGTATGGTCAATTTACATCTGATCCTAGATTGTTTGTGATTATAGATCCATGTTCTTTTATAGTGTTATGCTACTCGGATTCTACAGGTACTCTGTGAAGCTGGGCGTACAAGGAAGAAAGTAGCAAAGGACTATCAGAAGAGAGAGGAATCGAACTAGGATCTAAGCGCAAGATGGAGGTTGGTCTCCTCTATTCTACTCTCATCTATATTTCATAAAGGAAAAATGAAAGTAACTTTACTTTGTTTGTTTCTAAGGTAGCTACCACACCTTAGTGGGATAAGCAGTTCTATATAGACACTTTTCCCTGTAACAACCTAGGGGTGACGCATCGACTTCCAACAGCTACTTTGGAAATGCCACACTGTTTAAGGTACAAGTTAATTTTGAAATCCCCATATTCGAGGGTCAGATAGATGCAAATGTCGTCAATAAATGGTTAAATATGCTAGATGGTTATTTTTCTGTTCATGATTTTTCTAGTCAGGAAAATATTATTTTCGCTCTTCTCAAAGCAGCCCTCCACATCAAGGACTGGTGGGAAACCTATTACGAGAAGAAGGATGAAAGTACAGGCTCACTATTTTCAGCCACACCCACTTGGAATTCATTCTGGGATACCATCAAGGAGCAGTACTACCCTATCAGAGGTTATGAGGATCAATACATAAAGTGGACCACGCTATGGCATGGAAGGGACCAAGACATGCTGGAGTTTACAAATATTTTCCATACCCTTCGCATAAAGTTGGGTATTAAGGATTTGGAGAAGCATTTGATACTCAAATACCGTGGTTGCCTACGAAAGTACATTCAGGAAGAAATAGAATTCTTGAACATCTCCTTGCTCATCAAGGCATACTGATATGCCCTCAAGGTGGAGAAAAAGTTTAAATGGAAGAAGCAAGACTTTGGGTTTGTGAATCCAAAGACAACGTGCCAAAGCTGCAAGCAGAGAATAGTGCCACAAAGCTGAAAAGGACAGAAGAAAGTGGCGTGAGTTCCATAAGAGCTCCACTCACAACACAAGTGAATGTTAGGCCAAGCAGTCACTAGTGGCCAAGCTAAAGGTTTCAGAATCATATGCATGTTCCAACTCTGAGTCAAAACCTGACAAGGGAATGATAAAGGGAAACAGATTATCAATGTGGAGCCCAACGCCATCGTTGCCACCACAAAGATCCAGGAGGAGGAACCCGAAGATCCAGAGGAGGAGGAGCATCTCTTCCACTCCAAGATGTGGGTAAAGGGCTCCCCGCTACAGTTCATTATTGATAGCAGGAGCCAAAAGAACCTCATTTCTCTAGAGGTCGTGAAGAAACTAGGCTTACTAGCCACAGTACATCCACAATCGTACACCATCGGGTGGCTTCACCAAGGACATGATCTTCATGTGAGCCAAAAGTGTCACCTTCCATACAACATCAAGCCCTTCATGGATGAGGTATTGTGTGACATTTCTCCCCTTGAAGTTTGTAATGTATTATTAGGAAAACTATACTTGTGGATGAAACATGCTATGTATGAATCAAGGCCCTGTGTCGTTATCATTACTTTTGGAAATAAGTTGTACAAGATATCAGAGGTAGCACCACCTACTGCCATCTCTTTGGTTACTGCAAAACAATGCAGTAACCTCATTTCAAAAACTGGGAAATTTGCTTTCCTGATGATACGATCTCAAGGAAAGAAGAATACGGTGGCCATGACCTCTAGATAGGGACCCTCCACACGATAAATATAGTTGAACAAGGCCGTGGAGGAGTACGATGACATGTTCACCTCCCCCACACAGGTTCCTTTGCACTGCTAGGTCAAGCACTCCATCGATCTGACCCCAGGTGCACCGCTGCCTAATGGACCAGTCTATTAGTGCTCCATTCTAGAGAAGGATGAATCAAGAGGCAAACTCAGGAGCTGCTGCATAAAGGTCACATCCATCCAATTTCATCATCCTGTGGGAGCCTGATCATGTTGGTACAGAAGAAGGATGGGACTTGGAGACTCTGTATTGACTATCGGGTGCTGAACAAGATCACTATCCATAGTAGGTACCCAATGCCATGGATTGATGACCTCTTGGACCAACTAAAGGGGGGAAAATATTTCAGCAAGATCGATTTGAAGTCAAGATATCACCAGGTGCCAATCAAACCCTCTGATGTGTGGAAGACTGCTTGGAAAGCCAAGTAGGGCCTTTTTGAATGGTTGGTTATTCCTTTCGGATTGACGAATGCTCCTACAACCTTAATGAGGCTAATGGATGACATCTTGTGTTCATTAACCAACTCATTTGTAGTGGTATACTTGGATGACATCATAATTTTCAGCCAGAGTTGGGAAGAGCACCTCCACCACATCCGACAGGTTCTCCAAACACTGCGACAACACAAGTTATGTACCAATTTGGAGAAATACACTTTTGGCATTGCCCAGGTTCAGTATCTGGGATACATTATTGATGAACAAGGGGTTGATGTGGATCTAGCCAAGATCCAAGCCATTTTTTATTGGCCATCCCCAACCACTCTGATAGAGCTCCACAGCTTTCTAGGTCTTGCCAACTTCTACTGCAAGTTCATGTTTGGATTTTGTCATATCACTTGGCCCTTGAGTCATGTCACCAAGGGAGGAGTGAAATAAAAATTCTTTTGGTATGAATCTCAATAGAAGGCATTCACATAGTTGATAGATTGCCTTTGCTCGACACTAGTGCTCGCATTACCAGACTTGCAAAAACCATTTGAGGTCGAGACAGATGCCTCTGACTATGCTATTGGGGAAGTCCTTACTCAACAAGAGCATCCAGTGGCATATCACAGTGAGACACTTTCAGACACAATCCAAAAATATCCCACTTATGACAAAGAGACGTATTACATTGTGCAGGCTTGCGAGCAATGGAAGCATTACATATTGGGGAAGGAAACGGTCATCCACATAGACCACCGACCCCTGCAGTTCATACAGACCCAAGGGAAATTGCAGAATGATCGCCATTAGAAGTGGTCCACATACATGCAACAGTTCCATTTGAATATCAAGTATAAGAAGGGTAGCGCCAATAATGTTGCATATTTCCTTAGTCAACCACCGATCATGGCATTAACCACCATGCTCAACTCTTATGGGCACGAGACTTATAATTGGCCACTTCTCTACAAAAGCGACCCAGAATTCGGCCATGCATACCAGACACTCTTGGAGGGTCAGCATGTTCCAGATTTTCACCTCCAGGATGCCCTGTTATGCCATCTGGGTCACCTTTGTGTTCCTTCAAGAGAGCCTACCAAGATGATTTGGGAAGTAGAATATAGTCGGGTTGTTGGGAATTTAAGGTAGAGAAAAAGGTGGCAATATTGCAGAAGTATTTCTATTGGCCAAATCGTCGAGATGATGTTAGGAAGTACATCAGATCATGCACTCCTTGTGCCATTGCCAAACTGACAATCAAGAAGCAAGGCCTCTATACCCCAATGCATACCCCTACTCGACTTTGGGAATCCATCTCCATGGATTACATGGCAGGCCTTCCTTCCACTAAGCATGGAAATTACTTTGTTTTCGTGGTCATCGACAGGTTCTTGAAGATGGCCATTATGGTGGCTTGCAAGAAGAATATCACAGCAAGCCACTACTAAACTCTTCTTTAAAGGAGTGTGGGTACACTTTCTGATCCCATAATCTATCATCTCAAACTAGGACAACAGGTTCCTCAATACATTTTTGTCTAGTCTCTAGTTGATGCTAGACACCAAACACACTAAGTGCACAGCCTTCCATCCTCAAACTAATGGCCAGATAGAGGTTGTTAACATGATTATTGTACAAATTCTGTGCATGTACAATTCAAAGCATCCATGCACATGGGACAAGAGCCTCCCTTATGTTCAGCACAGTTACAACGGGCTCTCCACAACTCGACTGGCCACAACCCTTTTCAGGTGGGCTTGGGATTCTAGCCACTATGTCCCACTGATGTGGCCAAGCCATTTGCAGCTACTCACATAGATTTGGCTCATGTCCAGTCTGAAAAAGATAAGGAAAACAACTTCATTGAGCATATCCAACATATTCTCCACCAGGTCCATGACATTCTGGAGAAATCAAATGGAAAGTACAAGCAATGACATGATCAACATCGGGTGCCACACAAGTTTCAGGTGGGTGACAGAGTCTGGTTACATTTGTGAAAGGAATGCCTTATCGGAGCCTATCAGAAACTCAGACAACTTTGATATGGTCCTTACAACATTACCAAGGTTTTCGAAGACAATGCATTTGAGCTCAACATTCCCCCATTCCTTGGCCTACACCCAGTGTTCAATGTGGACCGCCTTCGTCCATACTTTCCACCATTACTAGACACATCCGACATTGCATAATATCTCACACCCACAAATTTGAATCTAGATTGCATAGAACAAGCTATAATGATTAGGTCATGGACACATAGATAAAGCACACTTGTCAGCAGAATATCCAATTGTATCAAGTTGTCAAAGCAGGCCAACTGCTTCATCGGGGCAAGTGGCTCACTAGGAACTAAGTTCAGCAAATGTTTGCTCATCTCATGGAGGAAATCAATGCAATGGGGACCATTGGTTCCTAAGTGGGGAGGAATGATCCAGGTGGATATTGGTGGCCACCTGCCAATTCCACTTGGACCCCCACAATTTCTTCTTTAAGTTTTTCATTCTCCTTAATTATAGCACAGTTTACTATTTTTAGCATTTTTTCGGGTCCTAAACTTCTAGAGTCGTTTTGGGGCCCTAAATGATGACGTTTTCGAAATCGATCGATAGATTTCCAAAAAAACGACGTTTAGGGCCTCAAAACAGCTTTGGAAGTTTAGGACGCAAAAAACTACTAAAAATAGTAAATTGTTCTACAATTAAGGAAACCGAAAAACTGAAAGAAACAATGGTGGGGGTCCAAGTGGAATTGGCAGGTGGCCACTAATATCCACTTGGATCACCTCAGCTACCACAGCTATGGTGCACTCATTCTTCTCTGTGATCTTCTTAAGGAGATCAATCATAGAAGACTTTTCTATGAACATCTGGGCATTGTTGACCTTCTGCTCATTGATCACATTCAACGCGTGCTGCTCTCTGGCCCGAAATTCCGCGACCACACGATTTTGCAGGGTGTGAAGTGCTTCACTTGGTAGTGTGTCCAAGTTCAACCCAGCTTTCTTGAGAGTGGTGACGGTGGCCTTGTCAGCTTCCACTTTTGTAGTCAATGCTCTATCTAGTAGCACGATGGCTTGGGATCCAAGGAGAGGACCAGCAACGCTGCTTCTTAGGTCCAAGGCACCAAGATAGTTGACATCACGCTACGCTGTCCCACACTGGTCTGCACTTGAGTGGCCCAGATCTACAACTCAGGCAAACCCATCTGAATGGTGACCAAGGCTTCCTTCTACTGCTGCTCAAATTGTTGCAGTAGTTCCATAGTTGTGTCCCTCACTATGTCCCTGATATCATTTAGATCACCTTCAATCAAAATGATTGGGTCAAGTGATGATTTGCTAGCCTTGTAATTCTTCCGTGGCTCTACATTTTCCTACTCCCTAGTGCTCTTAACATGGAATGGAGTAGTCTTCAGGTCTGCACCTCCCTGTCTTGATTGTTGCTTTTCCTCCTCCATCTACAACAAAGGAAACTTCTGACTTCTGTCAGAGTCATGATCTTACTCTTCTTCTTCCTCCTGTACCTTCTTCTTAGCAGCGTGCTCTGCTTTAGCTTTATCTTCAGCCTCCTTTTTCTTTCTATCAGCCAACTGCCGCATCTTCAGTAGGGCATCTTCCTTCTTCTGCTTCGTTGTAGACTTGTTATACCCAGCTGACAAGTTTGAGTTTGTGCGCCACTCTGATGGCCAACTCTCAAAGACCACTGCAATTACATCGTCTGTTGCCAAGTATGTAAGGTCATACCATTTTTTCTTGGGGTCCTTCTGTGCTCAGATGGAAACATAGTGGAAGTTTGCTTTGAACTCCACATATCCTGACAACAAATCGAATATAGTTGGGGATAACCTCGACTTGCTATTTATCATGCCGTAGATGCTTGCCTCCATCAAAACCCAAAATATTTTAGCGTCCTTGACCCTCATGGCATCCTTGGTGGCCCAGAGCAAAGCAAACTTCGCTTCTTCTGTTAGATCTAATGCAACAAGAGGAAATTGGTTATCCTCCAGTAATTCCCATGCAACTTGCAAAATTGATAACAGTAACCAAGACTAGTGAAAAGTTTTACTCTTGTCTTGTGCTTCTCTACAGCTCATGAGGAACTCACCGCCGAAATAACATGCCCAATTAAATTGTACACCCTCTATGCACTGAGCCACTAATGACACAATTGGTGTCGACACTTTATCTGCTCGAAACTTCCTCATTATTTTCCGAGCCAAAATGAGGGTGGTGACCTTAACCATGAGGTTGGTTATGCTATAAATTGAGTATCTGTGTGGTTT